>OV816027.1:164519449-165797164 GCA_929113105.1 Agrypnus murinus | reverse complement strand
TCAAAGAAGAAATCTGTATTATCGCCTAACAATTTACGGATATTTGCTGATAGATGTAGCGTTAGTATGAATACCTCGTAGACACGCCCATTCGTGATCTGATTGATCGATAGATTTTATCCATACCCAGATGGTCGGTCGGTCATCTTGAAAAACGTTCTGAATGGTTCGGTCATCTTTTTCCCTACCATAGGCGATCATCTTGGAATACGTTCTGGTTGGTTCGGTCATCTTTTATCCCTACCCCTAGTGTTTAATGTCTTGCGTACCTAGCTATATCTCGCTCTCTCTCACTACTATTACCTACAAGTTCTGCTACCTTTCTCTCTCACGCACACACTGTACTCTTTCTACCTTCTCTAGAAGAAATAATAATGCCAGATAGGAATTAAATTATGTTTCTACTTTTCGTGTACTCTCTCTCTCGCGCGGATAACGATCTATCTTTTATATAGTCGCCCTTCTCCCTTAATCATGCTAGTAATTGAAACATCAATGTTTAAATATATTATTTATTTAGCTATCTCTCTCTCTCGGTAACTTTCGTATATATCCCTCTCTAATCTAGTAACTTTGGCTATCAACAGGGATCGAAACCCGTCACACGGTTTCAATTAACTCAACAAAGGTGCTTACAACGACGACAGCTCGACAAAACGTTTAAAATTTTGAATTTGTCATTCTTGAAGTCGCCATAATGGATTTCCCGCCCTTGAATTTTATATTTCACGGATGACTAACCACGTGATCAAAATTATTGTATTCTAATGAAACTTTCTACCCAACGAGATCATGAAATTTAAAGAAACCAACCGTCCTTGATACAACTGCGAGGTTTGCAAGCTCGACTAACGGATATATCTATGTCAGTTACTGCCCTTCGTAAAAGGCTTTCGGATCTCAATGTTAAGAAAATTACGTTAATAAATATAGGCTCGTGAATCACGTTCAGGGATCGGATTGGTTTCTAACACTAATATGTATTATCACATGCTGAATTAAGTATTTAAAAAAGAGAAAAAACAAATTCTAATGCAGAAAATATATAGACTTACCCTTTGCGTCACATATCACTTTAAATTAAAATGGAAAACAACAACACCTTAACCACCTCTCACCAAGAAGGAATATATACTAATCATCTTTTAAATTTAAAACCGTTATTATTATTATTATTAATCTTTAAACCAATTGTTACAACAAGAAATTAATACATCCATACTGTATAACATACCAAAATAAACTGAAGTTATTTTCAAATTTACCTTACCCTCGACGACAAAAAGGGAAACAAACACCCTGAGGCTGTCTACATTCTTTTAAAAAGGTACGATTTGACCTGCAACGCTGCCTACCTGCTTCGAACCCCAAAACAGGTAAAAAATTCTCCCTTTGAACGTAATTGTTCCAATGCTTCGCCGTCGTCAATATAATCTCTTCAAACTTCTTTAAAGACCGTTTTTTAAACTTGACAAAAATATATATAAAAATGCTTGTTTTAAATGTATTTTTGAGTTATTATTTTTACATGTAGATTTTACTGTAATCAATATTATCTTAAAACTTTGTCTACCTGAGAAAACCTTTTAAACAACAAAAATGTACAGTTTACCTAAAGAATCGTTTCTCGAATTTGGAGAGAATATGTGAAACACATCTCTGTAAATTATAATTTATATTACATTTTTATTTACAAACTTTGCCTAGGTCGATTCCTGCTCCTAATTTAAAATCTAAATTATTACTTATTTTAAATTTTAATACTTTACTTTAAAATTCTTTATTAAATACAAGCATATATTCTTTGTTAGTTACTTATATTTTATTAGTTTGTTAGTTATATATTTATTAATTATCTAACTTTTATGTTATTGGTTCTTCCTCAATAAACAATATTAATATCCATACATAAGAATCTTTTACCTAAGCACACCCTTAAAAGGGATCCGTATCGAGTGCTAAAAACGCAGGTAAAATTCTTTTAAAAATTTTTACATTTTCTCCTTTGTTAAAAACTTGCTATTAAAAGTAAATAATATTCCGTTACGCTTTGTAAATAATTATTTTAAGAGAGCTCTTTTTTACAAATCGGTTTACCAGAGCGCCATTTAAAAATGTATATAAATAATTTATACAAACTAAAGACGGATGGTGTAATGCATTGAGCGTAATACAATTTAATTTAACACTATGCTTTATCTTATTATTATTCCTGTGTAGGCAGTTTAATAAATATTCAAGTAAATATAGATCATGACAAATATTATAATTATATATATAATATTAAATGTTAACATATACTATGTCGCTATCTAATATTGATTCGTACCTTGTTGTGTTTGAACTGTAAATTCGTTCATTAAATTAAACTGTAAATTAAATGCAGAATAGCGTTTACTGTCTCAAGCCTTACTTTGTGGAACTCCATAATCATGAAATATAATATAAATACAAAGATTCGTTAAAGTTTCACAAGTTTTATTAATATCTTAACCTGACAATATTGTTTCGACACTTTGTGTCATTATCAAAGGTTAGATAAGATTGATAAACAAACACTTTGTGTTTGTTTATCAATCACCCTGTTAGATGGTTAGACACGAAATCAGAGTATGAGCGTGATAGATAAAACATATAAAGTTAGTTTACAAACATTTATTTAGTATACATTACATAATATAGGTATATAGATCATAAGTTGTTTTCTATGACTACTGTAGTTCTGCGGATCTCTGAGTCGTCGTAGTATGCTCTCGCAGAAATACTAATACGTATAAAGTCCGTGGAATGACTCGTTGGCCCTGTAACCTTTCGTAACTCTTCGTTACTTTCATAGTTGGTATGATAATCATTATTATCCGGCAGCGTAATTGCGGTCATATCTTCTGTCTCAACGATATCAGTATTTGCTCTCGTTCCTGTCTTCACAACAGCTGCGATATGGTGTACGTATTTCAAATGTCTTTAGAAGTGGCCGATACATGAAAAAGTTTTGACACAGTTAGAACAGCGGATTCTGTCTGAATCGTGTATGGTTTTTATGTGTCTCTTGCGTGAATGGTCTCGCAAAAGACTTGAATCAAACCGGACACTGTATTTTGCAATCATGTCGACCAGAGCCATTCTTCTTCTTCTTACGCTGCTTCATCTCGACTAATGAAGGAACAGGAACCCACCTATTTATACTGATCGACCAGCGCAATCGGTTGTTCTCGGTTATAATCGCTCGGAGCAATATGCATGCGCGAGAATGAATCGTAAGTTCTATCCTAAGTGTATGTAACCCGGAACCGATGTCCGTACAATTTAAATTATCAAACTTACCGTATAAACATGAATATTTACTACATTTGCTTTAACAATAATATGACACATGTAAACAATATGACATATCGGCGTCTAAATACAGTGAACGAAAGTACTAGAGGAACTTAATACCTTAGATCATGGTTGTTTCTGAATGTATCATTTTGTTTTCTTAATAACTTTTGCATGACAATAGCTTAAGCCGTCACCCTTAATTAACCGTTCTCCCTTCATTGTTAGGACACGTGATTTTAGTTTAGTCTTACATATGCATACAATCAACGTACCTGGAATAAGTAGATGTAGGTACAATTAAAATCAATAAGTTTTAAAGATATTTATTATATATATTTATTATACAATATATTCAGGAATGAACAGGAACAAAGTTCCTGTTTATATAGTTCAGTTACATGTACATACACGTACATTATAAAGCATATACACGCGCAACTTAAAATCATCGCGTTATATTCTATATCAATAGCTCCTTTTGACAGAACACTACCTGCGTTGCTACTGCTGCTGCCTATGTTTTCATGATTGGTTTTTCTAGTCAGAGATCCAGCATCATCTTGACATATTCATTTTCTTTTATACGAAAATAAAAACATTAAAGCATTTATCGAGTTCTCATAAAACATATACAATCATTTGTAATGTGATTGAAAGCATTTACTTAAAATTTATATATTTCATCTATTTAAAAGACTTCCTGCAGCGTGAAAGAATATATACAAATGTACTACAATTATTTTTATCAAGTGTTGACATAAATGAGCATGTAGTCATGGATTTTATCAAACTTTTGCATGTTTTGTATGACATTAGCTTAGACCGTCACCCCTAATTAACCGTTCACCCTTCATCGTTAGGCTAGAACACATGATTTTAGATTAGTCTTACATATGCATACAATCAAACTACCTGGAATAAGTAGATGTAGGTATAATTAAAATCAATAAGTTTTAAAGATATTGAAGATGATTGACACTTTAATTAAACAAAAAGATTATAGGTTAGCTATCAAAAGAATATATCCCATTGACAATCAAACAGAAGACACAAATTACATATCTATACCATATTTTGGCAAAATATCAGAAAAAATTGCACATATACTAAGAAAAACCAACAATTATAAAATAACATTTAAAACCAACACTAACACTTTTTCATTTTTATTTAATGCTAAAGACAGAACACATGATATCATGAAATCGGGCATTTACCGTTTAAATTGTTCTTTTTGTAGTTCAGTATATATTGGACAAACACTTCGAAATTTTGACATAAGATATAAAGAACATGTACGTCATTACAAAAATAAACATCCTGAAAAATGTAATTACGCCAAACACCTTTTAGAACAAAATCACACAATGACGACTCCTCAAAATAATATTAAATTCCTACATTTTTGTAATAACAAACGCAAATAAGACATTTTAGAAGCCTTTGAGATATACAAACACAAACTCAGGGTACCTTTAATGAATGAACAACTTGAGCTCAGTAATTCTCCGTTACTGGAAGTATTAGATATATAATTCTCATTATTATTATTATTTTATCTAGTTACCTATTTTTGTATCTACCTTAGCGACGTGTTTGTTTATAATTATATTACGTTTGATAATGACAGCATAGCTGTCGAAACAATATTGTCAGGTTATATTTTAATAAAACTGTGAAACTTTTACTAATCTTTATTTATTTGATGATTATGGAGTTCCACAAAGTAAGACTGGAAACAATAAACAAGTTTAAAGGTATTTATTATATATGTATATATTTATTATACATTATATCAGATGTAATAAATTTAAGTCTAAATCAAGGTCATTCTGCAAATCTACAATAGTTTTCCTATTACACTTATAAACTAGTTCATTTAAAAATAAATTATCATAAGGATTGAACACTTTTAATAAAATATTATTGTCGTGTTGTTCTAACTTTTATGGCCTCGTCCAGGACATTCTAAATTGCGATGGATACTTTTAATACTATCGAGCTCTAAAAGGTTTTCATCATGTATAATCTCCCTATTCGGAAAAGTTCAAAGCCTTTATTTTTCAGAACAAATTTGAGACATTTGTTTCCTATGAAGCGTGTAATCGGCGTGTCCATCGACCTCGTTTCAGACATCCCAAGATGTACGAAGAATCCTCCATAAATTCTTTAAAAGAGTCTTCGTTAAATTGTACGCAGTGATCAACGCCTTTGTTCAAGATTCCCACATCAAAATTCTTGTCCAGTCCAAGCTGTAAATATTTCGAACCACTGTTGTTTAACGGCAACTGTATTTCACAGTCTTGACTTTTCGTAGTTTAGAATTTTTTCATCATCATCTATAACCTTTATATCTTTTGTAGATTTTTTAAAAATTTCAGCTGAGACGAATCACACTGTACACTATACGGTTCCCATCTATTATGTTGAACATATTTGTAGAATGCCATGGATAAGTAGCAGCAACACAGTCGAATCGTGACTAAATAAGTAGGCTTGCTGCTATTTATTAGCTTCTGAAGAGGGAGGGAGGAAATCATTAAAACATCCATAATACAACGGCTCTAACAGGTTTCTACTTGTCTCAACTTGTTGAATCCTGTTTGCATAGTATTCGTAGTCGGCGTAATTACCAGTAGGCATGGAATCATACGTAGCGTCCTACATAGTATAATTACTCTGTTAAGACGACCAAGGGAGCGTAACATAAACCGATTGTACTGTAGCGAGGGTGTAACACTAATGTTGTGTTAGGGCTACATATATCTCTTGTAACAGTTAATAAAACGCAAGTAGTAACTTTTATGAGACATTTATTTTTTATATTATATGACTTGTTTATTATTCTTGTTGCCTAGTACCATTCCGTATCTACGCAATGAATGCAAGTTGTGAGCCATTCACAACATTACTCCGCCCGGTCTGAAACGATGGTAATACATGAAAAGGAAAAAATACGGAATAGTATTTTGGAGAAAAAATGGAGTATTTTAAAGGAACTTGAATAAAGTTGTAAAATGCTCCAGCTACAAAAACTCCACTAGGTAGTATACAATAAAAAACTTAAGTTAACTAACAATACGGAACTTGCGGCGGCAACTCTTGGAACCTGTAAACAGAAAGAAAAAAATAGAAAAGTGTTCAAATTTTCAAAGTCAACTGGTAAAAAGTTTTCAAAAGATGCCTTCGCGTAGCATTTGAAATCAGTTCATTGTTGGCTTAACATTATAAAGTAACTAATCTAAAAAATATGCAGGTTTTAGCCTATCTAAAGATATAGGGCCAGTGTGATTTTCTAAAGTGGCGTATTTAACTGTTCGTTCTAACACTTTATAGGGGCCTAAGTAACTGTCTTTCATGCCCAGAGTGTGCGGTCATTACGAACGTATACGTGTATGCAGTTGGTCAAGTCGCTGGGGACGAAGGACTGACCGGAATACGTTTTTGTAAAAAAATGCTTGTGCTTCCTCATACGACGTTTGAGATTGGCTATGAAATTAGGGAGGTTCATGTCGTTAGCCAGTTGTTCTTCTTCAAAGAACTCTCCAGGTAGTCGTAAAGGGGTAGCATACAGGATTTCTGCAGGAGAAACATTAACTTGCGATTTCAGTGTTGCACGTAAGCTCAAGAGAATCCAAGGGAGATTCGTTAACCAGGAGGAAGTGCCTGTGGTTTGAATGGATTGCTTGAGTGTCCGATTAAAACGTTCGATAACGCCCTGACTAATCGGATGGAAGGCCGTGCATTCGACGTGTTTAATTCCTAACATGGCCATGAAGTTGACCCATGCATGAGAAAGGAATATTCTTGCATTGTCCGTAGTGAGATACTTGGGAATTCCAAAGCGGGACACCCACGTGTCGGCAAATGCAGTGATTACTGACTCCACGGAAGAATCCTTCAGAGGAATTGCTTCCGGCCATCGACTGTAGCGGTCAATAATGGTAAGGAGGAATTTATAACCTCCCGAAGGAGGAAGGTGTACTAGGTCGAGATGTACCTTAGTAAAACGTTCATCTGGTTCTACAATAGATTGTAGAGGGGTTTTCGTATGACGCCGAACTTTATGTTTCTGACATTCAGCACAAGATATGACCCACTTCTGAATATCGTGGTGCATAGATGGCCACAGATATCGCTGAGTAATCAATCTTTTAGTAGCACGGATGCCAGGATGTGCGATGTTGTGTAGTTGTTGGAATAAGGGATACCTGAATTTATGCGGGATATAGGGTCGTTGTTGGCCTATACTAACATCCACCCAGAGGTTTGATTTGTTGGCAGTTTGAAGGGAAATGAATTAAAAGTTACTACGAGATCGGAGCTGGTTTAACTCGGGATCTTGTTCTGGAGATAGAGCTACTTCGTCGTAATTAAGATCAGTTCCAGTGACGTTAATAAGATTAACTCTTGTCAGACCGTCCGCCGGAATATTCTTTTGACCTTTGATATATTGGAGGTCAGTCGTGAATTGAGAAATAAACTCTAGTTGTCGAAACTCACGTGGTAAATATTGATCACCATTATTTTTGATCGCCGTACACAAAGGGTTGTGATCCGTAAAGATTTGAAAGTCTCTGCACTCAACGTAGTAACGAAACTTCTTTAAAGCAAAGTATATTGCAAGAAGTTCCCGAGAAAAAATACTGTACTTTTGCTCTGTGGTGGTTAACTTCCGGGAACAGAAACCTAGTGGTTTCCACATTCTATCTTCAAACTGTTGTAATACTCCAGCAATAGTGGAAGACGAACTGTCTGCAGCTATACTAAGAGGGTTATTAATTCGCGGATGTACCAATAAAGTAGCGGTAATCAAAGCATTCTTCGCGTGCCTAAAGGCTTCTATTTGCTCATGATTTAACTGGACAGGCTTTAGCGAAGCTTTACCAGGAATAACTATAGAGGTTAACGGTGCCAAAATTTTCGCACAGTTTGGTACAAATTGGGGCAATGGGTAATCAATTATAGCCTGGACTTTGGAAGCCATTGGTTTGATACCGCGTGTATTAACGTGATGTCCTAAAAAATCGAGCTCATTGACTCCAAAGAGACACTTTGGTAGGTTTATAATTAGGCCATTGTCTTTTAATCGGGAAAGCACTTGGTGTAAATGTTCAACATGTTGCTGCAAATCAGCACTAAAGACTAGGATATCGTCTAGGTATGAAAAACAAAATGGAAGCCCTGATAATACAGTGTCTTGTCAATACATACATGTACTACATGTCAGTGAAACGACTCCAGGTGCTGGCTGCATTCCGTACTCCGAAACACATCCGTTTGAACTCAAAGAGCACTAGAGGTGTGATAATAGCAGTCTTGTGAATGTCCTCTGCTGCGATTGGTATTGCGAAGTAGGCCTTTTGGAGGTCTAGCTTCGGAAATATGGTTGCGCCAGCAAGTTTTCTTGTAAAGTCCGTTAAAAAAGGAATCGGGTAACAATCTGGTACTGTCACTGAATTGAGTTTTCTATAATCTCCAACCAAGCGATAACTGTCTGTTGGGGCGATGGGGGCTGTGATGTCTAGGCCGTCACCAGGAGGTAGCGTCTCTGCTGTGCCTACTGCTCGCTTCCCGACAATGTAAATTGGCGTAGCGTAGCTAGATGATGACCGCTGTACTACGTCAGCGTCCAAAAGCTCATTAAGATGATCTTCTAGAAAAGAAAGATGATTAGGGTTCAGTTTGCGACAGCGTGCTTTAACCGGAGGGCTGGTCGTGTCAATGTGATGGACTACAGTATGTTTTACGGGTTGATGGTAGTCGAACTTACGCAAAAGCTCCGGGAAGTGTGTGTTTAGTATCTTGCTATAAACATTAAGATCGCTAGACATGTTGTTAACAGTACCTGAAGGGGTAGCAGAGCTCAGCAATATACATTTCATTAAAGTTTTCCCTTCACTGTAAAATTTATTTATCAGACAGTATATTATTTTTCATACTTCATAATGTCGGGATAACAGATGGTCGTATCAGAGCGTTCTTCAAAGATGTTTGTCTGGCAATAACGTGACTCTGATTTCTTGTCTAACCATCTGACAGGGTGGACTCTGCTATTTTTGTTTCAAGACTGTTTCTAGCCTAAGGATGTATAGCCCCAGGGTTAATTAATTGAGGTTGACCTGTAGAGCATATTATGTTAGCGTTCAGTTAGGTTTTGGCCATGATATCCCTAATCGTTATTTACGCCAAACCTGACTGCATGTATTGTTAAAGTATGTAGATTAAGTAAAATTTAGAGGTAATATACAGGAATATATGTGACTGTATTTTGTTTCAAGACTTTGTCAATTTGATTTGCATGGTCTAGCCTAAGGATGTATAGCCCCAGGGTTAATTAATTGAGGTTGACCTGTAGAGCATATTATGTTAGCGTTCAGTCAGGTTTTGGCCATGATATCCCTAATTGTTATCGAAAAAAAAAAAGGATAAAAGGTCAATAACCTGTAGGCATATGTTAATTAGGCAGAATGAAGATATCATACAATTTTAAGACAGCATCCAAAATAAGACTCTTTTTGATAATGCTATAGTGTTACAACATCTGATTTAATGGGCGGCATCTTCATGTATGTTAATATTTAAACGGGTAGGTAGCTTTGAATTATATCATCCCCAATTACTATAATAGTGACTTTAATAGAAATAGAATACATCTCCGTGTACAACAGTAGACCAGATAATAAATACAATATAAAAAGTCAACATTAGTTTATAAGTATCATCTTTGATAATGATTAGAATGCGCAAAATGCCTATAAATCCACATACTGCACATAATGCCCGTAATGCACATTTGCACATACTGCATATAATGCATATAATGCAGATAATGCACATAATGCAATACTGCCTAAAATGCACATAATTTATATAAGGCACATAAAGTGCATAATGCATATAATGCACATAATGCTCATAATTCGCTTAATGCACATAATGCGCAAAATGCCTAGAAATCCACATACTGCACATAATGCACATTTGCACATACTGCATATAATGCATATAATGCAGATAATGCACATAATGCAATACTGCCCAAAATGCGCATAATTTATATAATGCACATAAAGCGCATAATGCATATAATGCACATACTGCTCATAATGCGCTTAATGCACATAATTCGCAAAATGCCTATAAATCCATATACTGCATATAATGCCCGTAATGCACATTTGCACATAATGCAGACAATGCACATAATACAATACTGCCCGAAATGCACATAATTTATATAATGCACATAATGCATATAATGCTCATAATGTACATAATGCACACAATGCACATAATGCTCATAATTCACACGATACATACAGTGTGGAAAAAAAGTATGGACTAACCCTAATAATTTGGTAGTCTTCAGGTTTTATGGAAAACGCTCGAACACGTCAATTTAGTTTTTCAGTTTCCCACATTATGATAGAATTCATTTGTTTCTTTTATTGACATCTGTCAAAAATATGACGCCATCGACATTTTTCTTAAATGACAATATCATGTGATGACAATGGCATGTGATACATCAATTGAAAGCTCTTGTTTCACTCAATATTTCCTAGAAAATCTTATCTTATCTTACTCATGTTCAACCTTACCACTTATCAATACTAACGTTAATTTTTGTTTGTGTTTGGTTTGTCTAAGCTTACTATGACCAAAGCTATTATTGCAACGACATTCAGATATCGAATTTCTTTTTCCACCATGGATTTAAAATCAAGCTCAGGCCAAGAAACTTGATGTAAGGGCAGGCATTGAGTGATAAAGCCTTAGGACTGTCTTAGTGTGATTGATAGTTTGCTTGTTTTTTCTGATAAAACAAGAAAGAGTTATTCTTTTACTGGGAATTAATTTAAGATAATTTTCACAATTCAACGGTCGCCATTTTGAAACGGCACTGCAGAATCGCACAAAAATCTAGGAACATACTGAGTGAAAAAAGAGCTTTCAAATGATATATCACATGTCATATATTGCCATTTAAGAAAAATATCGATAACGTCATATTTTTGACAGATGTCAGTAAAAAAACAAATGAATTCTATCAGAATGTGGGAAACTGAAAAACTAAATTGACGTGTTCGAGCGTTTTCTATAAAACCTGAAGACTACCAAATTATTACGTAGGGTAATCCATACTTTTTTCCACACTGTATAATTCACATTATGCCTATACTGCGCATAATACACATAATGCGCATAATAGACTAATGCAGGTATATTCATTCCATATCTAGTGATGGAATGAAATACATGCAAAATACATAAGTAGGGTAGTGTTTTAGAATATTTATTCTAAAACAAGCCTTATTACAATATTAAGTTTTTATTATCAAAATTAATTTCAGAATTTACAAATTCCATAGTGGTCGTGGAAAAATGTATATTACACATAATGCACATACTTCATATAATGCATATATTGCAAGTAACGCACGTAATGCACATAATCTAATACTTCACGACACATAATACTTAAGGAACTCATGCCTCGCCTTACGCCACAAACTTCTTCTTAGGACACTAGAATATAGCTAGATAATGGCAGAATTATGATTAACTGATCGTGTGTTTTATAAATTTGTTTTCATTTTTATGCCTATTTTTATACACTAATACATGTCCTAAGACGGTAAGATAAGGTTAGATGATATTAAAAAAAGACTTAATTACAGTTTTTTAAAGAGTATATTGTTTCTGCACATTGAGGACAGGCTCACCTTCTCACATAATTAAGTTTTGATTGTTGCACTCACTAGGTAGAGCTGTTAATTAATGATTTTTAAGCAGAAGCGAACGAATTATTTGTCTATACAGAACGACCAACTTGATATAAGTTAAAAAGTGAAGAAAGTATATTTCTCATAAGTACAATAAAAATGGGAAAATATTAAATTCTGAATGTAATCTCCAAAAACAATATACATGGTTTTCTAGGCTAAATTCAAGTCATAGCCGTTGTAGATAAAGTACACCTAGCAACTAAAACAGTGGCATCTCTCACTTTTCAATTTCTGCAATTCCCACTTGCTGCGAAAAGTTGGTCGACCTGTATACACGAGCTAATCAAAAATATATATTGCATTTAACAGGTTCATAGATATACTAAATTCATAGGTTAAGATTCATTGATTTAAGAACGATTGCGACGGGGTAAGTGACTCATCTCTCTTTACGATCCGAAAGACATAGTTTACTCAGAATTTGTTCTCAAGGTTCAAAGCAATTTCTGCAGTGGATTACTTGGGTTAACATACATGATGTCAGGTGGTTTCTGAGATCTCTAAAACTGAATGGAGTTTTAGGACTTTTATGGAGTCGGAATTTAAAAAACCTCACCATGTTTGGTGAAAACTTGGACCTCGAGAATTTTTTAAGTTTGCTAAAACTGATTAAGACGGCGAAACTTTAAAAATTCAAAATGGCGGATTTAATATGGCTACGAGATTTTAAAAATTCCACCCTAAATATTTGAATAAAACATGATGAAAAGAAGGTAAAACACAAAATTTAATAAGGTAGATCGAACACTGGTATGTAGGGCTTTTCATTATCAATAGTATTTTGTGTCTCAAGAGCAGAAACTTTTGCACCCCGCAGTTGTTTGATGCCCGAGCGTATCGAGAGCAGCAGGCAGCTAAAGGCTGCAATTACTTGCCGAACACTGGAACGGGTTAATGGAACAACCCATCGAAATTAATGACTAGCATAATTTTATTGAAAAATAATTTTATATACCCTCTTAGCCAGTTTAATACTATACAGGGTGTTGCGTTAAAAAAGTAAACTTAGAGTCAAATACAAGAAAATGTTAAATGTAGTAAAAATCAACGGCGACATAATTTTCGAGTTGTAATTTTTAAACCTCAAATGAGAAATTTTGTTTAAATTCAGTTTGAGAAAACTCCAGATAATAAAATTGTTTAGTTAGTTAGTTAATGATCGTGTAGTTTTGGGAAGAGCAAGTTTTTAAATGAACCATTAAAAAGATGGCGGGATTCTCCTAAGCCAATGAAGGATAATTACGTCACATTTTCCCAACGAAAACTTTCGGGGATTCACCTTTGAATTTATACATTACCCAAAGCACATTATACTTGCAGATGGCTGTCTATACAATTTTAATCTAGAAGATTCTGTTTGTCGGTATTTTGTTTACTAGAAAATATTTCAACCCAATGTGTTTTAAAGCTGTAAATTCGAAGTTTAATGCATTTTAACCATAAGAAAACCTTTGTTAAAACGAATATTATATATTAGCCCTATATAAATACAATATTGAAAACAATTTTGTTCTAAAAGATTCTATTCCACAAGAACAATTCTTATTGTCCACCAGAACATGAAATAATAAACATTAACACTTGAAAAGATGGTACTTTTTTCAAAGGAAAACTGCAGATTTTTCTAAAGACAAATTTTATTAGTCTGGGACAAGATATATAAAACACTGGTAGGTCAACTCCCCCCTATGCTTGCCATAATAAATTTTTCACCCAAAATTGAAACGAGATCATTAGTTCTAAAGTCGCCGCTAGATGCCGTAACAGTGAAACGTGAGTGTCAAACGAAACCACATGTGTTAACCTTCAAAATTTATTAAGCTTTTTTAATAATAATAAAATTTATATTTTTATTATTGTCATTCGCGAATTTAATTGATGTTTCTTATGCAGCTTTGTTACTGTTTATTATAATTAACAAGCCAGAATTAATAAAAGATAGCGCGTTCTCAAATAAAAAGGTAAGTATAAATGAACACTTATTTCTAAACTAATTTTTCTGGTTTGTTTTCGATAGCAAAACGCCATTCGTATCATGTGATAAATTTTACCAGTAAATAGTTTGATGTTTAATTGTTCTATTAAAATTGCTCTTTTTAGGGATTCCACCTTTCTGTATGTGGCTAATGGTAATGGAGTGAGGGCCGTTATGTATTTCTCAATCACAATATAAGGTATTTAGAAAATCAGTTGTCAAAATGTAATTTTTAAATTTATCATAAAATGAAATCTAAACCTCTTATATTTTCAGGGACATTGCATGGAAGGTCTTGTATGGATTCTCATAAAAGTGACTGAGGTTCTTAAAATAACTTCAAAATTTGGTTACCAGAAAGAATTTTGTTTCCAAAATATGAATATGTCTGTACTACAGGGTCAAACCAATCTTTACGTACATTACATTTATGTTTAGATTTTATTGTAATAGTGATCGATGTCGACTTCACTTTCCTTGCCAGACCACAATTGGTCTGGTATATCATTGATTTCGTTGTTGTCACCATCGATGGCCTTGTTATTTGTTGTTCTATAAATGTTTGTAATTAAATTTTTACAATATAAATATTTCATGGATAGTTTTGCTGTAATTGATCTTGTTTGTTACAGAGTTAGATGCACAATAATATAATTGTTATCAAGTCAAAAAACTATTGCTTTTCAGTACAAAAGTCTGTGTTCTGCTATTGTATTTAATATTTTTGTCCCTTTCACATGTGGACCATGTTTATATTGCTATTTAGCTTCTTGTTGCTATAAAAATTATGCAGAGATGTTTGCTTTATTGCTATTAATTACCAGTAACAGTTTCACTTAACCTGCTTAATGCATATAATTAAAAACATGTTTAAGTATTAAGTATATATAATTCGACTTATACCTACTCTTTTTTAATACTTGAAATCTTTAGAGCGTCTAATAGGTTTGAATTTCGTATATAGATTTTTTTATAGTGGCAGACAAGGTCTTTACTTGTTAATAAAACTCCTGTTGCATCAATCCATGCTTGCAGTTTATCTGCTTTCCGTAAAATATTACCAAATAATCGATGAATTTAATTACAATTCTCAAAGAAATGTTTGCATAGGTCAATTTGTATTCTTATTATTTAAGTTAAATGAAAATAAAAAAAGATGTTACCTTAGTTTGCTGTAAAAAATAAAATTTCAATTTAGTTTTATTACCAAAGATGTTTTAAATAAAGAAGAGTCACAATTTAGCATTTTAATAGTGCCAAAGAATCTTGTACCTCTATCATCATGAAAAAGTTTATTTAATTTGTATTACGAAAAATACGCCTAAAGTAAATATTCATTATTACAAGTTATGTTGCTGTAGAATGACAGTTATATATATCTTGGTCTGGGAATATTTTTTGAAAGCAACCTTTGATATTTAGTAGGACTCATATTTATGCAGAATACCAACTATAATTTTAAATCAAGAAAAATATACAATAATATGCAGGACCGCATTAAGAATTTTTATCAATTATGCAAACAAAATTGCATTTTTCGGAAGTTGAAAAAAACGAACCGTTACACTATTTGCTTTAAATTTTAATTTTTTAATCTCATATCTTCCAAATATCTTTAAGAACCAATGAAGAGTATTAAACGCCGACACAAAGATTTTTTCTATTTTTTTGTTAATTTGTGCTGACCAACATATTATAAAATCCCCAATATCTTAAAAATGACTATTTATTTTTGAGATACGCCCGTTGGGCTTAGGACGGCAGAAGAGACTGCCCAGTGCCACCGGTCCCTGCTAATAATATAAAAATAATTTTGTTTGCGGGAGTGGGTGGGGGTTAGTCCTCTCAGTCCCGCCTGGTAACAGTTTATGGAAGTTCAATGGTATTGTAAAATGAGATATATCCTTGCATCTCGCTCTTCCATGCCATTTTAAATACAAATGAATAAAAACCCTATATGAGGAAAAAAATAAGCTTAGATACATAAATGGCACAGCTTCAGCATTGCACTAAATTTTACTGTACTTATCGGCGCGGGAAAACACTTTGGCACAATTTTATAAAAAGATCCATACTGAAAATTCAAACAGCTTGGGCTAACAAGGTTTTCTTAAAAAAAACACACCCACACACAATTTTGTCCAAGATCCATTTTGTTGCTGCTTAATATAATATAACCTAAGAAACGGAAAGACTTGAATAAAATGGAAGAAGGAAATATTCCGGTTGAGATTATTGGAAAAAATTTTGTTTAAATTTTGATCAAAGTAATTGAATGTGCATGAGCGATGTAGAAATATTGAATTACTACTACTTCTCTTTTGAAATTTCCCGGATTTATTGGATTAGATTTTTGTGAAAGATTTCACGTTATAATACACTCATCGCGAAAAGAAGGAAGAAGAACACGAATACACATGTATATTGTAAATAGAAAGTGATTTTTATGGAAAAATTCCTGGTTTAACTAGAGGTTGAAGTGGTGGTGTTCTCATTTTTGGCACGAACTTTTTTCCTTTTGGTCCTTTTTCTCCATTATTTACTAACCCGGTTGTCGGTTCTCCTTTCGTGCGTAGTTATTTTAGAACTGAGTCTGTTACTCGCAAAGGTAGAAAATAGCTGGATATGTGTCTAGAGATCCGGGTGGAATCTGTTTCGCTCGCTCCGGTCCCCGGAGGCGCCGTTAGACAGAAACGGACAAAACTCGACGAAGGCGCGCGTATAAAGTGATACGACATTTTCAAGATTTGCCCAAGAGCCCTTAAGCACACGAAATCCATATAAACGTCTTGTTATATCCTGGAGAGAGGTAGGTGGTTCGAGTTTACCTTTCTTTTGCCTAAAGTCGCTTCGATGCACCACCATACTTCCTCCAGTTTTTCTTTCACTTTATTTGTTTGTTTATTTATTTGTAAAACAAAAAAATTACATGACTTGAGTATCTTCATGGAAATTCGAGGGAGAAACATAAAAAAATCTTTACGACCATCCAAATTGAAACAAGTTTTCAAGCGTCTCTACTTCTTCTTCCATGTGTTCTGATTCAATTTGACAGCGTGCAATAGAGGCACTTCTATTGTGTATGAATGACAAATTGAATATAGTGGTGGTGCATCAATGATAATACCAAGACCACCGGAGCGAATAGCGAATAATTCCATAGATGCTCTGAGAAGTGCTCTCGCAAGAGCGCACCTTAATATTAAATTACTCGTTGCATATATGGCCAATTATAGATGTTCCTTCACGTGTGTTAGATCACATCTACAATTAGTTACTGCTCGTGCAAAAATTTCGCTCAACAGGTTTGATTATTCGCAAGCAAAAAATTTTTTCTCCCTTTCTAAAACACTGCGAAGACAAAACGACGACTAAAAGTTTTTATCTTTGATCTTATCCTGATAACGAACAAAACTCTTTTGGTTCACAAGAGCTAACCTGCGCTAAAAGGCTTTGTGATTTAGCAATTTGTGTAGCGAGCGAAACGAGTTGTTGGCAATATATAAACAGAAAATCCTACTCTCGTTTCATTGATCTCGAACATGCAGCGTCTTTTTAAAATGAAAATAAAAAGGAGAACAAGTACATTTTCTAATAAAATACCGTCCTCTTCTCGTTATCTTCTAATAAAACTCGAAATGAGATTTAAAGATTTCCACTTGTACTTGATGATATTTTGAGACTTTCCTGCTTAAATTCTGATTTCGACGTTTCTTTTCATTTCAAAAGTTACTTACTGGGTTGTTCAGATTGTTATTCATAAGAAAGTTTAAATGGTCTGATGATAGTAATCAATAGTAGAAAAGCAGATAAAACACGTGGTTAATTAACCCTAATTGTGTTATATTCTTGGTTATATGACGCTTGTCATGCTGGAATAGTAAACAAGTCTTTTCTAATTTTTTGTTATATCAATTCATTTTTCTATCGAGTAGGTATTTTCTATGTCCCTGTGTGGATTTAGTTTTGTACTACTAGGTCTTTACCGCTATCTACTTCTCCAGCGCACCCTCTCCTGCATTTAAATATTTGAAAAACATGCAAAAAAAGACAGCTTCCATATTGTCATGTGGATTGTCATACAGGTGTATATAACGTCCGATCTTTTAGCATGCTTTCTGTTAATTGTGGAAGCGGGCCTGCTTCGCCCGGTCGCTGAACTCGGTAGGTCTCCCTGCTCGGGCTGATGCTAATGATCGGCGGTAGATTTCGCCAGTTATTTTAACGTGGTACTTCACGTATCCCGGTAGCTGCTAGTGGAGAAATGATAATCTGGGAAGAAATGATAATAATGAAAGTTGGGCGGTTGGCTGCTGGGCTGGTCCTTCTGGGTCGGCTGGCTGGTTGGTCCAGTAGGTTTCGAGTTCCGGGATGGAATTGAATAAAACAGCCATAGCACTCTCTTATATAGGCGCTTTGGAAACGTGGGGCAAAATGGTAGGAGTGAAACGGCGCGGTGTACGCCAAATAAATGCTTAGGGAACGAACCCATTCTCTCGCTTGAGTCGGCGGCTTATCCGAGCGGCTATAGATCGCACGGACAATACGTTTATTCACCTCTTACACCCAAAATAATAAACTAACGTAACTTCGTAACTAATTACAATTGTAATTTCTTTGGGGTTAAAATAGTTTACAATCTTGTCAGTCTTTGTGATACAAACATCTTGAAATCGACATGCTTAATAGTACTGTCAAGATAGTCATCGATATAATGAGAATCAATAATTGCTTTAGCAGCTGCTGGATAGTCATTGATGAAGCCTTTGTCGTTTATATTTTTCACTTTTTGAGCAATGCGACTTGAAGAACATACACATGTGGATCCTTCGATTTGTTACAAATGTATTTGCGTAACAAATACATTTTCTCGATTTCCTGCGATGATAATGTCTTGCAGAGAATTGTAAAGATCCGGCCCTGCAAGTAAAAAATTTCCCAGGATTTTTTTGCCTATTTAGTATTTTTAATGTTACAGCTACATACAATTATAGTAGTTACACCCTGTATATTATCTTTTTTATATCGAAATAGCCTTTTGCCTCCCTGTCTAAAACCTTAGAAATATACTGTTTGTGAAATTAAATATTGTCTCTGCTCATTCTTCTTCTGTACAGAGTAAGCGTTAGAATATGGCATTTTTACTTTCTGGCAAAATTAGTTTATCCGTTTCCCAAACAAGTTCTGTTTCAAATTCTCTTCTCAATCGTCTCCTATATTCCGCATGGTCGTGTCCAAAATTCTTAAAGCTCGAATATCTTAGATGTTGGTTTGGTCTTCCAATTTTCTTTTACCAAATCGTGTAAAATACTTGTCTTTGTAGTTGTAAAAAGTCTTAAACAAACAAATTTTTAGACAAAGAAACTTTGTGTCGTAAATAACGCAGCTCAAGGATGTCTTGCTGACAGTCTGTTCATTTCAGTGTCTGAAGCAATTGCCAAATGTCTTCTTCAATTATCAGTTTTGGTTGAGCATCAACCACAGATTTTATATATTTAACTGTCGTCGATATTAATAGATTTAAAAGCCCTTTCAGCAGCAAGGCATTAGATAAATGATCGTGTTCATTTAATACTCCTAAGAGTTGCAATCAAATTTTTAACCTCATCTAAAAACTGAATAAACATTAGGCTCACCTTCCGCAATCTGCCATATATTAAAAAAATATATATATTTTTACCGTTACCATATTCGAAATCTACTTGATGAGTGGAGTCTATTGGTGCCGGTTTCATTTTGGCCAAAATACAACTTTCGAATTTCGAACAATAATTACACAGTCATAATTAGAATACCTTAAAGTCTTTTTGGCCAAAGCTTTAAATATATTGGCAAAAACATAGATGCTACAGTGACTTTAAAGACTTAAAATATTTCAGGTGTACAATAAATTCTAGATTCCACCAATTTAAGCGTTTCTCTTACGTTTTCTAATTCAGAATCCATGTGGCATAATTACATTTTATATAAAAACTGCATTTATCCTAAATTTTATGTAAATATTTTTAAATGTTAATGTTTGCGTCACTTTAAATACGTAACTCCCTAAAGCTCTACTCCCAATTAATAAAATTTATACATTAATGCGTTAACAATGTAATATCTTAGCATTTTATCCACCACATTTCACCACATATAGACTTTCTATCAAAAAATTAATTAATTAACAAAAGCACGCGCTTTACTGATTTGCCTAAAGCCAATTTTTATTGATATTTTTAAATAATAAAATGCATATGCATTATCAAGTTTCTTGGCCTGAGCTTGTTTTTAAACCCATGGTGGAAAAAGAAATTCGATATCTCAATGTCGTTGCAATAATAGCTTTGGTCATAGTAAGCTTAGACAAACCAAACACAAACAAAAATTAACGTCAGTATTGATAAGTGGTAAGGTTGAACATGAGTAAGATAAGATAAGATTTTCTAGAGAAATATTGAGTGAAACAAGAACTTTCAAATGATGTATCACATGCCATATATTGTCATTTAAGAAAAATGTCGATGACGTCATATTTTTGACAGATGTCAATAAAAGAAACAAATGAATTCTATCATTTTGTGGGAAACTGAAAAACTAAATTGACGTGTTCGAGCGTTTTCCATAAAACCTGAAGACTACCAAATTATTAGGGTTAGTCCATACTTTTTTTCCACACTGTATGTATCGTGTGAATTATGAGCATTATGTGCATTACGGACATTATGTGCAGTATGTGGGTTTATAGGCATTTGCGCATTATGTGCATTAAGCACATTATGAGCAGTATATGCATTATATAAATTATGTGCATTTTGGGTAGTATTGTATTATGTGCATTATCTGCATTATATGCATTATGTGCACTATGTGCAAATGTGCATTATGTGCAGTATGTGGATTTATAGGCATTTTGCGCATTAAGCGATTTATGAGCAGTATGTGCATTATGCACTTTATGTGCATTATGCACTTTATGTGCATTTTGGGCAGGATTGTATTATATGCATTACCTGCATTCTATGCATTATGTGCAGTATGTGCAAATGTGCATTACGGGCATTATGTGCAAATGTGCATTACGGGCATTATGTGCAGTATGTGGGTTTATTGGGATTTTGCGCATTATGTGCATTAAGCGCATTATGAGCAGTATGTGCATTATATAACTTATGTGCATTTTGAGCAGTATTGTATTATGTGCATTATATGTATTATGTGCAGTATGTGCAAATGTGTATTACGGGCATTATGTGCAAATGTGTATTACGGGCATTATGTGCAGTATGTGGTTTTATAGGCATTTTGCGCATTATGTGCATTAAGCGCATTATGAGCAGTATGTGCATTATATACATTATGCGCTTTATGCGCATTGTCTGTATATTTTAGAGTCAGTTTATAGAATTAGAAAAATACGTCGACGTCGATAAAGAGTATTCCAACACCGATCGAATATTGACTATTTATGGAAAATTTGTCCTGCAAATCTTTTACTTGCAAGGTTTTACGACTCCAGTACACAAATATTAAAAATAAAAGAATGCCACTCTTTGAGAACAACCGTATCAATTCCCTGTAGAATTAAATTCATATTTTCAAAAGAATCCCTTGAAAATACTATTTATTTTAAATACTAAATTATTTTCCTTTAAAGATCTAAAGTTAATTTAAAACGTGAATCTCGTTTGTGGATGGTGTATGTACATTAAATAGGACTTTTGTAGGCACTTAATAGGCAATTTGTAAACTTCCTTTATACAATCCTTTCTTTTAAAGTTATTTTGATAATTAAAATAAGAGGGCAATCTCCAAAAAGCCTTTCAATACATAAAGGGAAAATTTCCATTTGTAATCAAATTAGAAAATAGTTGTTGTTCAAAGAAAAACCTAGTGATGCGGCATGAAGCACAAAGCCATAAAGATGTGCATGTATAAAAGGGTGCAAGGAATAAAATTTCTAGTATACGCGCGCCACTGCTTAATTTCAATATAGTTGGGTGTTTTGATTTAATATCAAGTAGGGCTCAAAGGGCCGACATTCCAGAGAGTTGGTGGGCCGAAAGTGCAACCCATACTCCACCACCTACAACCCTCTTTCTCAAGAGCCTTTCACTCATCTAACAGGGAAGAGCAAGCAAGGCGGATTTCTCGTAGCTCGATGCATGTGTAGAGTGTGTGTGTATATATATCAAAGATTGTTTTGGAATAACATTTCGGAATCCCGTCGATAAAATAGTTGTTTCTTTTTGCGTGCTTGGGAATTTTGAAATTTATAAGTTTAGCGCCTTTTGAGCTCGCGCTATCGAGCGAAAACACGTTTCTATATATATTCCGGTATTAGGGGGTTGAGAAAATTATCCCTCCCGTGTTAACAAAAAAAAGTTCCACATTCATAAGTGTTTACTTTTTTCTTTTCTGGCTTAAACGTTCTCTCGGCTGTATGGTTGGTGATTTATTTGTTTGTTGAGAGTTCGTGCCGCTTTTTCAAGAATTCCCCCCTCGCAAGGCAAAATTTATCTATTTTTCATCTAGTCGCTTAGTCGACTCTATATTTAAAAGTCATTCGGTTAACACCACTCATCGTATAAATATTAAATAATGTAGTATACATAATAAAATTTATGAGGCAAATTTATTCAAAAAGAGTTTTTCCCCGATTTTATGATCGCCCCAAATTACCCCCAGACAAAACATTAAATCTGTATAATATTAGGGTTCTATTTGTACAATGAACTACCCAGAGCAAACAAATTATTAGTTTTTCTGGAAGACGTCGTTACGCTTGAATACCAATATTAGTGTTATTATCCTTTCATACAACCCTCGTAAAAATGTAGGGAGATCGGAAATTCGGAAATGTAAGAAGCTATTAGTTCTTATAGGGTGCGTTACAGCATTTTCCACTTCAAAAAGAGTTCCCGTTATCATCACATGGATTTATTCGAATTTTTTAGAGTTTTCCAATAAAAAAGAGCACAGAAAATCATCAGGATTTAATAAAAATTCAAACAAACAAGTCAATTCAGTAAGAAATAGAATGATGATGTGTATTGATACAGAAATAGCTTACCTACTAAAAGTGCTAATAAAACTTTCTTTATCTTGAAAATAAAAAGTAACATTTGGATTTTGCGTGTACACACATTTGTGCTAGGAATAAAGCTGAGAATTAATTTAAAATAATGTTTTTGTAGCTAGATGGCTTACCATACTCGCGTAAGTTGAAATAAACAGCAAGCATGTGGTTAAAACTGATAATTTAGCTCAAATTCAATCAAGAACATAGAAATTTTAGAAGCTGCTCGTATTGTCGAGCGCCACCGCGTTCGTTACGGTATTTCTGAGAACATAATAATGTCCAAATGTCTTCCGACACGCAGAGTACAGGGGAACGGGTAAACTCTTCTTACTTTGTAATAGTAGGAAAAGACTATGGTTATTTAAACAATTCGATAGTTTAACTGACCTTGAAATATTTCAAAAAAGTGACATTTTACGAAATCACGTTTATTTTTTAACAAGAAGAATTTATTTTTCAAATAATTAGTATTAAGAAAGTATAGATCTTGTCAGAAAACGTAACCTGTTCAGATCGCTGATACATAGGCTATAATATAATAACGCATAGTTGAGACAAACTGCAAACAACATATTCAGAATTCTTCTTATAACTCTCGGCCAGTATATCCACAAAGCTGGAACTTATTCCTAACGTTATTTCCATTGATTTCCAGAGTAGAAACTAACCAATTCCATATTTTTGTTATTCAAATTACACCAGAATGATGATTATTAAATAATTATGGTAAATAAATCCAAGTATTATACTTGTTCTAGAAACGGAAACTAACCTAATTACGGTTAAGTGGCCAAGCGTTTTATAAAGGTAATTATAATTTTAAAAAATATTAAAAGTTAGCTTACTCAGACCGAAATCAGTCTATACACAATTTTCATAAAATATAATTAAGTTATTAGAAATGGTTTCGGTCGCAAATAAAATTACAAACATTAGACAAATAAATAAAGCTGGAACTCTTGAAAGGGAGTTTAATTCGGCGCGCTTGTAACATATGCATCTTTATTCAAAACTAATATTCCAAAATTTTTAAATATTTAAAAGGACAAAGATGTTGTTTATATTAATGATACACGTACGTCCTAAGTAGGTAATATTTTTTCTCTTTGTTTTAAATTGTAGCCATGAAAGAACTGACACTGACTTGATGAATTTGGAGGGTCACTCAGTTAAGCACCATGCCCTTATTCTTCTTAAGTTTCTATATAGAGAGTTTTCGTTATTATCTCACCCTGCTTTCACGGTTGTTTGTCGTTTAGGTAACATTGCGCTTGTATAAATACATATAAATAAAATATACCACCCATTTGTTGTTTTCTTTTTGTTCGAGGAATCGCAGTAGCGGAACATTTTTCAAATCTCTTTGCATTGTTTTTCGCTTTAATTGTCTTTGGGTAATATTGCTGGCGAAAGTGCTGAGAAAACTGAACAGGCATCTTTTTTCTTGTGGGTGAGGATCGGAGTAGTAAAACAACCCCCGTATCTCTTGGTACCGGTTATATTGGCCATGTGGATGACCCTAGTTTGTTCTTTAAGTTTCCAGGCACTATTTTGTCTATATCACTCTCCCAAGCTGCTTACCTGAAAATCACATATTTAAGAACACTTCTATACATTTTTAAATTTTAAAGAGAAAAATATAATAACGAGTTATCCGGCAGCTTGTATCTAACTTGGGGGGGGGGATTTTAGTTTATTGTCACCTCGCTCCTGGTAACTGAGCTACAAAACCACTATCGATCGCGCTTACTACGCTTTTTAAAACTAGATTGTGCTTGCTTAAACGATTTAATGTTTATTTTGTAAATATAGAAGTTTATTACCAATTAATTTATATTTTCAAATGCTTTAAGTATTATTTTAATGACTATGAAAAACTGTAAAAAATAGTATTTTATACAACGTGATCGGAAATGATGCCCATATCACACAAAGATCACTCAAGTTGTACAGTATATTTTTTAACATTTTTGGAAAAATGTTTACTTTATTACCGCCTCACTCCTGCTGACTGAACTACAAAATGACATTAGTGATTACGTATACTTTTAAAGTGACTTGTACTTCTTTGAAACAATTTAATTTTTTTAAATATTTATTAACGTGAATGGAAATGATGCTTATATCGCCATTTACCACAAGTCGTAGAGTATATTTTTAAACATTTTCAAAAAGTGTTATATTTTAAATTTTATTTTGTACGAAAAATAAAAGAAAAGATTATCCGGCAGCTTGCGGGGGCAACGACTCAATTTATTACTACCTCGCTTCTGTTAACTGAGCTACAAAATCACAATAGCAATCGTGCTTACTACACTTTTTCTAAGGTAGATTTTACTTGTTTAAACGATTGAATGTTTATTTTTTAAATATAAAAGTTTAGTAGGTACAAGTTAATCCTAATTTTCAAATGCTTTTTTTAAGTATTATTATTACTAAACTTAAAAAATAGTATTGTATACAACATGAGTGGAAATGATGGGCATCATCGCATGAAGACCACTTAACGTACAGTATATGTTACCAACATTTTCGAAAAAGAATGTTATTTTAAATTTTGTTCTATAAAAAAAGTAAAAAAGAGTTATCCGGCAGCTGGTATCAAACATGAGGCGGCAACGACTTTAGTTTATTACCACCTGAACTACAAAATCACATTAGCGATTGCGTGTACTACACTTTTTTAAAAGTAAGTTGGATTTATTTAAACGATTTAAGATTATATTTTTTAAATATAAGAGTACAATAGTTAAAAATGAACGAATAAAGCCATCTTGAACTTGATGGTCGATTTTATAACCCCCCCATCTACGGATATGAAATTATATCCGTATTCCTGCAAGCGTCTGGGCGATCAGCTGCCAAGCGTCTGTGCTTGAGCTCCGAATTCGAGACCTCGGAAGGGAAGGAATGGTGATGGGGCTGTAAAGGATGAGACGTCCAGGTTTACACGCAGCGAGGCCTCGAAAAGGTTGTGAATGAAGACGGGGGAGGAAAACGAATTAGTCCTACGGTCAAGAGGACTTACTCTTAGTTTTCCTGAAGGGTGTTTGGCTACTGGCTGGCCCTGCTGGTTCAAAGGAAGAGATGCGTGCACTTGTTTGAATCAGTGGCTTATCCGGACGGCTACAGATTGCAACGGCTGATATATCTGTCTATCTACTCTCACACAAATCATAATAAGACGAGATGCAGAACAATTATTAAAAAGGCTGTATTAGTGATACCACTGTTAACAATATTCGCAAAGGCGCTGCATAATAGAAAACAACTTATGATGATAGGCAAATGAAGCCCATAGAAGTTCACGTAGAAACCGGGTGATACAAAAACAACGCTTCGAGCCCAAAGCACTGTTAAAACGTGTACTATAACAAAACAAAATATTTAAATGCTTAAGATTTCTGCGATCAATAAGATTCTATAAATGGTTGTTATTTTATGATTGATAATGCACTACTATTCCTTCAAAATAATAATGAGTGCAAATTTAATGAAACTGCAAACGCTACAAGTTAGTAACCTTATTACAGCCCAAATCTTCTATTTTCATTTTCCAAAGTATAATCTAAAAGACAAAGAGGATTCTGTAGTGTAACCAATCAATCTTTACAAGTTTACTTTGTCCGGAAACTTAGATAGCATACTTAAAATGTTTTGGTTTATGACTGCATTGAAAAGTTTCGAAACTGCAGTCCTTTTTGTCATAAGAAAGCATATTTATCTTGTGTAGGTTACCTTTAAACTATCCATTCCATTTATTCTTTTGAAGTGGGTCGCCTCTACTCTGCTTCTATCCAATTATTCTCCTTTAGAGGACTGAAAACGCAGTGTTGAGAACATATTGATTTATAAAATGCAATTTAGGGTATCCACTTTTTTAAATCTATTCCTGATTGTGCAGCTTCTCGAATAAAGCATCTAAAGCGAAGACCCTCGAGTTGAATACGGTCTCGATTTTATAAATAAAAGCATTTTAGCAGAAATTTTATTTTAACAGATTCACCACAATCAATGTGTCCTTTTGGAACAATTAAAACAAACTCCTTTCCAATTAAATTAATTTTGTGCCCAATGACGTGCGTTCATTTTAGAGCAATTCGTTAGCGAACGGAGAAGAGTCGTCATACCGGAAGTACAACATGTAATGTCCTGCTATCTCCCCGCCCTGTGATGTTCAAATATCCGCTTCCTGTACGCAATGGTCCGTACAGAAACATGATCCTGGAATTTGCTTTCAAGAAATTCGTTTTATATTGTTCATTTTTATTTTACGTCATCAAACATTCTTCGATTTCTTTTAATCTGTTTTTATTTTGGTGGAATGTCTGGAACCCCAGTCTCCCTTTTTCAAGTCCACTAAAAATTCCTTTATCCTTCTCCGAGTTTGTCCCTTTATTATTATTGTTTCGTAAATATCTAAAATGCTTTTCTTCAGATGGTTGGAACAGATTTTTACCACCCAGACACCTAAAGTAATCTTTTGCTAGTGATTGATGGCGGGAGGGGGTTAGGGTAATTTTTGACTAATGATGGATACTGAGGGGGGGACGCTGCTTAAAAATATAATACTATAAATAGTACTTAGTATCGACAGTTTTGATTAGCTTTTAATTTAAGAGATTTGGGCTCTCATAGAAGTATTTGGATTAGGAACTGTCATTTCAGGCTACTTACATTACTGCCACAGCCTCATTTTATTAAAAAAAATAATAATAAAGATTCAACAAAGGACGTTTCTAGAAATCTTAAATTTTTCATATCGAATTCAAGTTGAAGTAAAAGAGCCAGAAAAAAATTTAAGTCTTATGCAAAAATAGAAAATGCTGGAAAGAGTACAGCGTAATAAAGACGCTGGGTGATATACGGTCTTGAAAAATACTTCGGAAAGGTTTTACTTCCTGTTAGTTTTTCACGGCGTCCTTAAGAATTATTTAAGGATAAAACAAGGAAGAAGCGTCGGTACGTGTGGTAAACCAGCAAATGTCGAACCAGTCGTTCTGAATATGAGTTTTATTCATGAAGACTGGAGGTACCTGGCCGTGCATTATGTATTTAAATGTTCCGAGTCACTCCACAGCCTCTATATATATATATCCACTCGTATACAAAGAATGCTGATAGTCTCGGGCTGCTACCTCTTTTGGTCAATATTCTGACAAATACAAAAGAGTCTACAATCCTTTCTGTCTAACTTCACATACCGGTCTATATCTACTGGCGGAGTATTTTGCCAAGGGCCTACTTAAAAACCAATTTATTTAAAGGCAGAACCAGACAAATCTTGTGCCGCACTATTTACTCTAGAAGAAAACGAAAAAGAGTCGGCCACTAAATCCGTCAAAGAGAAAAATTGCAATAAGTCTGTCGAGGAAATACGAAATACGAGACCTTTTCTTACTATACTCCAGTAAATTTATATGGAAAGAATCACTAAAAGAACTTTTACGATATTTATTTATAAATTCCTATATTTAGAAACTACAAAAAATAGGTTAATAGGATTCACCTGAAGCGTTTTCTGTATTCATTGGACTTTCATAACAAATTGTACTGAATCTCAATAAAAGTTTGGTTGGATGTTTACGCTTAAATAAAAATTAAAGAACGAAAGAAGTTATTTTTCAAGGGAAATATATAACGTATCTTCTTCGTTAATGATTTGTACGTTTAAATTTAGTGAAATGTGTATCAAAATTACACTGTTAGAGTTCAGACTTTAATTAAAAGTTACATTAAACAATAAATTGATAATAATAATAATAAGTTCTACTAAAGATAAACATGTAGGCAAAAAAAGTTTAACTGTTGTGAGACTGGTGTATTTAAGATTCCAATTGAGTAGGTTTATTGTAAATTATCTGCTGGATGAATTTATTCCTCTTATCGAAATTTCCCTTGAAAGAATTTATCATAGTATGTGATCAAAAAGTCTCACGGTTTCTCTTACTATTGATATTTTACTTCCTTTGCATTACTTAGGGAAACTTCGGATTATTAATATTACAGATTATCAGAAAAACTAGGGATGCTAGGAGAATTAAAAAATTATTGAAGCAGGAGAAAATTAAATCTGTAGAAGTTAAGGTTCGAAAAAGGTTTCAGTTAATTAACAACCATTTCTCACCAACAACGCAAACAAATTTGGAACAAACCATAAATTTGCAAAACAAGGGCGGTTCTTGCTGAAACTCATGTTACGCCAATGATCAGTTACAGTTTTTTTCTTTTGGTTTTCCTCTTTTGTCAAATGTATTTCACTATTTATCAAAAGTATTTCCCACCTATGTAGCTTTGATATTAATAATCAAATGAAATTCACTATTTGTCAAAACTCTTTCACGTTATTGCAAATTATTTTCCTCTTTTTTAATGTTTTATTAGAAAAAGAAGAATATAACAATTTACTAAATATACCTACTAATATTACATAATGTAACGCAATACTTGTAAAAAAATGTTTTATAATTAATTCAAAATTTCAATTCTGTTGAGGCAATCTCCCAAATATATCTCCATGTGTCGAACATAATTTTGGCAATGTTCTTGTGTAATAGCTTCAGAAGCGTTATGAATTTGAACATATAGTTGTTCTTCATCCGTAGGCTGACTTCTTTTTATTATAGTTTTCCATTGGTGAAACAGCTCTTCAATGGGGTTTAAAAAAGGACCGTACGGAGGCAGAAATATTGGTACATGTCCATGAGCTCTGATCAGTTGTTGAATTTCATCCGTTCTATGAAATCCGACGTTGTCCATGACAAAATATGCACCTTGTATATGATCTGCGGCCAAGTGGTCAATCAAAGATGTCAAGAATTCTCCAAAGTGTTCTTCATTGTAAGGCCTGTCTTGAATGGTGAATAAATATAATGAATTAATACACATTGCAGCAGCAATCGAATAATTACGGCCTCTTAATTGGGCCTTCACTTTGTTGGCTCTTGTATTTTTCGGTGATCTTCCATAAGCTCTTCTAGAATTTACTTGAATCCCAAATTCATCAATAAAAAATAGTTTTTCTCTGTGAACCATTATTCTGTTGTATTGAACAGCATATTCAAACCTACTTTGGATAGTATCTGGTGTGTTACGCCTTTCTGGCACAAAAGAAACGCGTTTTACAGAATAGTGAAATGCCTTTGTCGCTCTGTCAATGGTCGATAAGCTCACCTCTAGTTGTGGATTTTGCTCCAACAATTTGGCTTTTACTTGTTTTAGTGTCAAGGTGCAATCCTCATCCATTAAATTGCAGATTTCTTCTTGCTCCTCTTGAGTAAATTTCTTGGGGCGATGACCAGCACTTCTTTTATTCACTTCGTTCGTTATTTTGTACGTCTTGTAAATTTTTCTTACAGTGTTCGGCAAAACATTAAATTGTCGTCCTATTTGGACTGAAGAATTACCATCGTTCATTCCTCTGATTATTAAAGCACGTACCTCGTTCGAGATTTTGTTCTTTTGCCTTCTTTCAGCATTAATTCTTAATAAAATCAATGTTAATATCAATGTGAAATAGATTTAACAAATAAGGAAATAGATTTGACACAAGGGGAAATAGTTTGACATACACAGCAAAGTGTTTAATAGAGATGGGAAATACTTTTGATAAATAGTGAAATACATTTGACAAAAGAGGAAAACCAAAAGAAAAAAACTGTAATATAAATACAATATAACTGGGATAAATCTTATGGCATTTATTCCAAAACTCGTTTGCCTATAAAAGCGCGTGTGACCCAAAAAGGTACACAGCAGAAACACGAACTATAGGATGACCCTGTATATTATAAAATTCTATTTTTCAATGTTTATTTGCAACGCCATCTTAGTTTGGTATTTTTGATTGCAAATTATCGATTTTTTCATTGTGGTAAGTTGATTCTTATTATATTTTTTTCTGTTAATTAAGTTTTACATTTTGATGTCGAATCATCCTCGTTCCAAATCTTTTTAGTGTTCCTTTTTCGTTAATCAGTAATAAATCTCTGACTTGGCAATTTCGCGCCAAGTTGACTCGACCGTCGCGTAGCGTTGTCTGTATTCAACTAATTAGAAGGCAGCATGTTGGTCACGAGACCCACGCTTGTTTATTCGTTAGAAAGAGGCTTATTTCCTTCCCTTTTTGTGCAGACTTGGCAGAGTAAACACGTGAATTTAGTGCACGGTTTAATTTTGCAATTTCTTTGTAAAATTTAGCTTTGGATGGGATAACTATGGGGTAATTAATGCGCAAAATAGTTTAGCGAAATACTGAAAGTATTAACTCATTGTTTGGAAGTTATGTAATATAATGAAATTATATATTTCTTTGTGAAAAGCATTGATGTCTTGGCTACCATTTTGAATTACCCCATGAAATTTGGAAGGTAATATTTTTATTTAATTAAAGTTTCTTCTTGTTTTATTGATGTGATCAATAAGCCTATTTGTTCTAAGAAATAATTATTCTTTATAGACAAATCGATCCAGACTTTAATTCAATTAGGCGTTTAAGTCCAGTGTCCATTTTGGATGATAACTTAGTTTGGTGTTTGCCCTTTGTAGACAGAACTTTGAGCTGTACCCTTGTTCGTTTCGTGTTAATAGCGAATATACTCAATCGCCCCAGTTAATTATAAAGAAAATTCGTTAATATTCTTAATTTGGAACCCCCTAAGGCTGAAATTGAATATAAGGCATTATTATTAATGGTCTCGTATTTCGGAAAATGTTGAATACCTACTTGTGATTTCTGGGAATCTTCGTCAAAAGATGTTTACAACCTGGTGATCATCTACTACGAGTCACCTGTGTAGAGCGTCACTTAGTTCATTCATTCAATTTTTATTAAGATTCTGAATTTAATTTCTCAAGTAACTAATAAACTTAATAACGATCAAATTATGATTTTCTAAGTTTTCTAAGTAACATTATTATTATTAACTGTAAGACATTAGCTAAACTACGACTGAAGGCCTTCTAGTTCATTATCAATCCAATGATTGGATAACGATTTTTATGTGTGAATAAATAAATAAATGATGTTATTGGAGTTATTTTATTTGTTGTTTGATATTTTTGTGTTATAACGGAGTTAAGAAATTCGATTTTGCATGGTTAGAACTATGTAACGGTTCATTTTTTTTAACTTCCGAAAAATGCAATTTTATTTGCATAATTGATAAAAAACCTTAGTGCAGTCCTGCATATTATTGTATATTGTTTCTTGATTTAAAAAAACGTTGGTATTCTGCATAAAATAAGTCTTCTAAGATATCAAGGGTCATCTAAAAGAAACATTCCTAGATCGATAAAATTTGTTTCTAGAAAAATCTGCAGATTCCCTTTTAAAAGCACCGCTTTTTCAGTGTTGAAACTTTATTTTCCGAGAATTAGAAGGTTCTAAAAAACAAAATTGTTTTTAATTCAGAGCTTATAAGGGCTAAAATCTAATCTTAGCCTTAACAAAAATCTCCTTATGGTTAAAACGTATGAAAGTTCGAATTCATAGCTTTAAAACATATTGGGCTGAAAATTGTCTTGTAAACAAAATACCGACAGGATGTCTAGACCACACGTGTGGAGGCTTTAGTTTTGTACGTATAAATTCAAACGGGAATCTCTTTAAGTTTAGTTAGAAAGGTTATCGAACAAATGACATGGGTATATTTCTTATTGGATACGAAATTTCCCGCCGTTCTTTCATTGGATCATTTAAAAATTCACCCTCTCCCAAGTCCATGCGACTACTGAAATACAGTTTTAGTTTTTACAAGAAGTCGAAGTAAGTTTAAGATAGGGGCTGGTTAAATACACAACCAAGCAAGGTGGCGTTTGCCATGCGGGGGAGGCCTGTGCCTTTTTCGTGAAAAGAGAGACCCCCGGCCAAATTAATATGATATTCGGTGTGTTTAATGTTACAGTTTGACAAGTAATAATTATTTGTGTTAATGCAGTTTTGTGTATTATCGTACCGTATAGGAAGCTTACTTGCTTCAAGTTACCGTTTAAAGTTTTTAAATGCTAATGGATTTAACGCAAATAATTCAGTTTACCGGATTCTAATGAAAGAATTGTGAAGAGATTTATTCAGTAGTTTCAGTTAAATCTACAAATTAAAATAACCATCCTCAAGCAGTATTCAAGCTAATATAATTATCGTTCCAGTTATGAAACTGCTAAAAAAAGAATTATCAGTTATCGGAAATTTTCGTATGTTGAAGTTTGCCGTTATTATAAATATAGTACAGAATTCAGAAGACTGTTCCTGCATTGGTTTTTCAGGTCAGCAGTTTGGTTGTGAAAATTAAGTTAATGTCAATATTGTGCTTCTAGTGTTCGAAGTTATTTGAGTAAGAAATCTTGAACTTTGTTGGATTATTGAAAATGTAAGGTATTATATTTTTTTAACTAAGTTTTTTTTGTAATGTCTATTTGGGATCCCGAAATTTAAATTACTTTTTGTATGATAACTTTTTGATAATGATAACTTCGTATTTTTTTTATTTTGTTATTATTTCAACTTTTTCTTTTTATGTTTTAATCTACAGATTTCAAATTAATTTATCGTATGATATGGTTTAACCCAACAAATTGCTGATGTTTTGTTTTTTTATTAAAATTCAGTAGTATCGATTGATACGTTTTTGAATAATCTAACGTCAATTTTAAATGAGGAATCTTTCCAAATTGAGATTCCAAGATTTTGTTATCAATTTGGTGGCGCTCAACATATTTTTATTTTGTTCCTGATTTCCATTATCTAATTAGAAGCTTTTGGGGTTAACACCCACACCTGTATTTAAATTTGCACAATAGAGATCTCAACAGCCGGTGCAATTTTTGAGTTATGCAGTAAGTATTAAATAATTTGAAGTTTTTATGAGTTTTAGACGTCCATCGTGCGACGTATGTTTTTTATGTTTGAATTGTACAGTTTGAGTAAGAATATAAAGTAACTTTAGTTGATGAAAATAACGAGCGTTTCAACTGATTCGCTTTAAGATTTATATAGATAGATTGCATGACTACTGGTAACCCTTTATTTGCTTACACTAACCACGCTGGCGCCCATGATCCATAGCTCTGTTAAATCAGCTGGCATTCTAATTCAGCTATGACCTGCCTTAATTTAAAAATAGAACCAGTCGTGCTCATTGTTCAGGCTAAGCCGAGTCCAACTTACGCATAACGTAAGTAATATTGTTTAATAGTTTGGTTTGTTACAAATTGGTGCCCGTGCATGTGAATTTTGTTTTTTAAGAGGAGTTTGGTATTCCTAAAAATTGACGCCCAACAAAAGAGGCCTCTTGTATATTGTTTAATAGTTTCTTTATTCGTACAAATTGTCGGACTATCGTTGGGCCTGTTTTTCTAAAAGCTGATGTTAAAGAGCATCCTACAAAATTTGGTTTCAAATTGTGTACGAACTGTTATCTAGTGATTTGATTTATTGAAGATTTCTTTATCTTTTGATTGAACGAGTTATCTTTTATTAAATCGCTCATGTGTTTACATAAATAATACTTTCTGTTTCTTTCGTAAGCTATTGTGTTTTATCTTTATTTCGAGATTCCGGCCAATGGACATAGCAAAAGCAGGCACATTTTCGTCAAATGCACGGCTTTAGCACGTTCCTTTCTTATTTTCTCCTGAGATCATTGGATGGTAGAGTCGATTAATAGGGAGTTCATTAAGCCCTTCGGTGACTTGTGAAGGAGACATAAACTGCATCTCTTACACTTAATTGGCATCTATCTGACGTAGCTGCCAGTGTTGGTGTGATGAAACCCTGAGTAGTACCTCTCATTGTCACTGGGGATTTACAAAATAATTACTGGGTTCCGTGATGTTTTATTTGAACTGGGATATGGATATGCGTTATCAGACTCTTCAGATGATGGCATAACTTACAAAGCTAAACAAGTTGATGATACGCTGTCCTAATTAGTTCGCCTTTCTTCTCTGATTTTTGCCACGGCCTTTCATCCATCTCTATGTTTTTTGTCTGTACTTGCAAGGTAGGTAGCCAGTTTGTTCTGGTTCCTTCTGACGCAATAAAAATATCTTTTTATCTTTTAGTTTCATCATATGAAAAGCATTTGCGTTAGATATATCTAAGAGGTCATATAGATTGTTTGTAAATTCTTCACGGTTTTTTCGGACATTTTTTGTTAACACTTGTTGATTTGGTGGTAATTTGAAATAGATCTCGCTAAAAAAAGACTCCTTATTTGCGCTCCGTAAATCCGACGGCGACGATGGAGTGACAAGTGAGGTTAAGATACAATTTTAACGGGTATGCGTTTTAAAATCTAGACGTCGGAAAATAAGGAATACCTTAATAGCCCTAGACTAGTAGTAGTACACTAGTAAACCGTAGACTGCAGACCGTAGATTGTAGACTGTAGACCGTTGGTGGTAGACCGTAAACTGTTGACTGTACACTGTTGACTGTATACCGTAGACTAGTGGAGGCGAACCTATGACCCGCGGGTCAGACACTGACCCACGATGGCTTTTTAAATGACCCACGCGTTGATTTTTATAAAGTTATTTTTTATATCATAAAAGGGAGAACAGACAACCGAAAATATAAAAAAATTAAAGTAGAAATATCTAAGGTCGAATTTATAAAAAAAAATATATTTCCAAGTGGACGTTGGTTAACTGATTTTCTATCGTATCACTGCACCTGTGTATGAGTCATGGCAGTCGGTCATAAACTTGGTGCTCATATTCGTTGCATCGTGGATTGGCGGTCTAGGACATTTGGGCGCGGCCGTTTAGGCTTGGCCATTTCGGCGCGAGGACAGTTGGGCGCAGGCACACTTTGGCGTCGTGAAACTTAGGCGCAGAAACACTTCGATGAAAAGACACTTCGGTGCATGTAAATTTTCCCGCGACAAATTAGAGTAAAACTTTGGGAGATCTTTAAACCAAACTTTTTTTGGGCCATTAGTCTAATTTTTTGGGACAAGCTACCCTAGTATAAGAGTAACCTTTTTTATTTTTATGTACACACATATACCTTCTTAATTCCAGAATTTCGCTTTGGTTGGTTAAATTGTGTTATTCCAGTGCTTTTTGTCTTTAAGCGCTGGACTACAAGCACTAAGCAGTATCCATTTATAAGAGTTACCTACTGAGACAAAATTCGTGAAGTGAGACACAGGGGCGTCCCCAGCGGTGTGTGAAGGTGTGCACGGCACACGGGCAGCCAAATAAATTTAAAAAATATTCTATATGGCGACGGGCAACGATAACAAACTCCAACTTAAAACTAACGGAAAAAGAACGAAATGTTAAATTGTATTATACGAACTTATTTTTCTAATAAACGTATTTGTGTTACAATATTTATTACAAATTAACATAAAATTTAAGATAAAAATTGGGGGCAGCAGTAATAATCTTTGCACAAGAGCAGCCAAGTGTCTCGGGACGCCCCTGGTAAGATACGTTTATTTATATCGTACCATTTATCAGTGGTACGATATTCAATGTTAATGTCAATTTTCCTGTCATTTAATTGATTTTATAAAATTTTTGATTTTTTAAAAGTTAAGATGATTATCAAACATGATATTCTTATAAACAATAAAATTCTTATTACTAATTATTCCCTTATGCAGATATTTGCAGAATTTTGACTTTAATGTTTAAGTAGCTTAGAAAAATAAATTTTTCTTAAATCTGGCAGTACATACGAGCTTTTGTGATTGGCAGATATTGATTTTTTTTCTCATCATCGATCATATTGTATTTACTACCAGTAAGTACCTACAGATTTTGCATTACAATAATTTTTTATTATTAAATTTTCTCTTCTACATATGCAATTATATTAAGTACGTTAATAAGAAATCTTTTCTAAAATTATTGTATTCTAAATATAAATATTTTTAGTTGTAGCCCTGTAATATGTCAGCGGATAAAAAAATAAAAACAAACGATACAAGTTCCAGACCATATCAAACAGAATGGTTTGATAAATATGGTGTGATTGATAAATATGGCCCGTTAACAAATTTTCAGTGTTTCCAAATTATTGACACCCTTTTTACCCGCCCCCTTCCTTCCAAGTGAGGCTACTTAGTGACCCACGGACTAGTATTAAAAAAAATAATGAACACAGTTTGACCCACTTCTCAAAAAGGTTCGCCATCACTGCCGTAGACCATTGACCGTAAACCGTTGACCATAGACTGGACAGTGGACAGAAGATGCTATACCATAGACCGTAGTCCATAGACTATAGACTAAGGACCGTAGATTCCATATTATAAACATCGAGTCTATATTATACATATACAATATATGTGGTGGTGAACTTTTTTCTGCAGGTGAGATAAAATGGGTCATATGTCATAGACCACAGAACACAAACCATAGACTATCTACTATAGACTATATACTAGCTTTTAGGCTCCTAATAACTAAGAAGAAGGGGAATTAGGTAAGTGGCGCCCCTGGACGCCAGCTTCTCGAACCCCTACCATTAAATAATATAAAAGTTACTTACCAGGCTGGCCACGAGGTCATGGTTGGATTAAGTCAAAAACCCAAGTGCCTTATGTCTTGTAGCAAGCCTGTTTATATACGGTATCCTCATAAATATCGCGGAAGCCGTTGATGCATAAATGAATATATTAGCTTTTACGACTGCATACATGAATGTATTAACGTTTAGGACTGAATACATTATCTTATTAATGTTAACTCGCAGATGTTGCTTGTGGCAAGGTTACACGTGTTGTCAGAACCGTTTCGTCTAGCATTTGGTTGAAGCTGGACGTAGGTGTCGATCGCATGTGTATTTATCACAAGTTCGCCGAATACCGGAAGTAGGTGACTTGCTTGTTATATTAATACCAACCAGCTCTGTGTAAGGTTGCGAAGATGTGTATAACCTTGGACAACATTTATGCTAGTTGGAATTCAACGTGAGAAATAATGAATTATTTGTTTATTTGTAGTGCCGTGCTAAGCCCAACGGGAGTATTTCAGGAATAGTCAATTTTGAGATATTAAGGATTTTATATGTTGATCAGCACAAATTTAAAAAATAGAAAAAAATCTTCGTGTTGGAAATATTAAAATATTTGAAATTCATGAGATAAAAAAAAGGTTAATTTTTTAAATGGTTGTTAAGCGGCGATTTCGCTCAGTATAACTGAGTTACGACCATATAGCTTACATCTTTTCTTGTGCTTTGGAGATATGTCTAATTTTATTAATGCTTTATATACAGCGTGCCTCATAAGAAGCACATCAGACGCAGCCAGTGTAATATTTTTAGCATATACAGTAGGGTTTGTTATGTTCTTCAAACAAGTCGTTTTATGGTTTGTTACATTTACGTTGCTGATTCTGGAATCTGCAACATGATTCTTTTTACAATACAATTTTAAGAGGTCAGTCATTCAGATGAAAATTCCGCGAACGCCGATAATTAAGGAAAGGATATTGATGTTGGTCAAGTTATTGTAAACGATGACATCACACGACGTAAAATCCGCCGGACATTAAATCTGGAGTTCTAATTAATGTAGCCAAAACAAAGCGTCATTCGTCCGCCGATCCCCGCATCGCATCACGAATATTAGAATTAATAAAGTGATTTCCATATTCAGCTGTATAACTTTTTGCTTTTCAATTAAAGCCAAAGTTGCTCAACTAATAAAATCCCCTTTAATCTAATTAACTACCCTCCTTGAATTTATTTCAAGTTTAAGTCTGCATTATTAGTATTATGAATCATAAACAAATTATTTTGTCTGGCTCTCAAATTTCAAAACTACCATTTACATTTCTTACCCATTTAGTTGGTAAAAGATGATTTTAAAAAGTTGTATAATATTTTATTTTCGGCATGCACTTTTTAAAAAGGATAATCTGGCTAACTGGATCTGCATAAGAAAAGGTCATAAAACAACAGACGCATCTTTTTTCTTATTTCGAATCTCAACGTTGCCATGCGGTTGGGTAGTCATTGCATATCACTTATTATTTAAGTATTGTGAGATAGTGTTTTTAAAGTTTATTTAGGACTGTTTTTTAGTATAGATTCTATTCCAGAACATAAGCAGAAATCAAATTAGTTATTACTGTCTTCAAAATTAAAATTTAAAAGTAAATACTTCGAATTTCTGTAAAACTGTGAAAGTTTTTTAGTAGCGTTGAGTTATAGTTATGCTCAGTACTAATCCAAAATATAAATCTTGCTTAGCATTATTCTGTATAGCTTTTTAATACACCTTAAGTAAATAGTTATTTATGATACAAGTGAGTTAAGTAAGATATTATTCATGAACGAAAAATTTACCCTCGAGAGCCGGTAGACACGAGTGAGTTAATTTTTCTGAGTGGATAATATCCTTAACTCACGTGTACCATACAAAATTTTATCCAACACCTTTTTATTTAAGTTTAAATATCGAATTTGCAATGTATAGTTAGTCTGTAGTCCCCGGTAATAAATTTAATACTCTAGCGCGATGACTGGGTTTTAATAATATTATGCAATATAAGTCGATGATTGGTTGCTACTTATAACAGCAGCAGCTTCTAAAGTGGGTAAAAATGTTTTTCTACCCACGAGTGATTAAACTTCAACTTTAATTGCTTATGAACATCATTTATTATCCCTCTTTATTTAGAGGTGTTGGATAAAAACCATTGAGCATGTGTGAGCTTCTTTTTTTAATTACCATTTCAGTTAAGCATTGTGAAGAAATATTAAATTTTTAACATAAAGTGTCTACGGTACATTAAATAGAATGTTTAAGTCCTTTTATTTAAAATTTGTAGTATTTAGAATCATTCATATACATACTAATATTGGAAGAAAATTATTTGGTACTTTTTTACACGGAAATAATGAATCGATGAGGAAATTAAAAAGGAATCGGTATCAGTAGTATTACCTTTGGTGTGACGATGTAAAATTTATATATTTTCTCTATTTTTCGCTTCTATTGTGGTCATGTGGCCACACATGACAACAAAAATCCTAGAAAAGTAAAATAAGCAAAGAAAATATTTTGGCCACCAAAAGCTGCGCTTTAAATGACTAAGAGTTTTAATTAACTTTTTATTGATAGGTCTTCTATTGGTAACTGAATTTAATTAAAAATTAATCGAAAACCCTGTAAAAAAATCAGTTTCGTGAAAATATTTTACTGGAAATATGTAAAACGGGTCATTATTGTAATGTCTGTAACAGTACATTTAACTTAAAATCTCGTGTATTTAAAAAAAAAATTGTGTTACACTTTGTGAAGGTATTGGCTTTGCTGATATGCTTTAATTTTTCCAAATATTGATTTTATTATAATATTTTACACCGTTGTATGAATGCAGGCACTTGGAGGACTGTATGCTAGACAAGCTTGAGTATAGTTTGATTTCATTTATGTTGTTATTTGTACGGAGTCTTGCAAACCATCGTTTAAACTTAAAAATGTTTGTTTTTCTTTTATTGTAAATATTTTTCTATGTAAACTGCATATGTATGAGTTACCTTGGGTAGCCATGTAATCATTTCTGGTACAGGTATAGCTGGAGTTAAAGAGTATTCCTTGTAATTAAGTTTTAATGAGATTTTTTGATCGTTGGTCGTTTTTGTTAATTTTTTCAGTTAATGTAGATTATAAGTGTCTTATGTTGTTTTAATCGTAATTTTGCCAGCTACATTTCTGTCTTTTTAGATTTAAGGTTAGTTCTAATTATGAACACACGTTTTTCGTTAGTGACGTCATGATAAAACTTTGATGTGCGATTGTTTTGAAAATTTGTGTTGTTTTTCGATTGTTTTCGTTAAACATATAAGAAGGCAAGGCAAAATTAACAAATTCAGTCGATAAAACGCATTGGGAGTATCCATGCTCGACACCAGATTAGAAATCTGCAAAATAAAGTAAGGTTAAGTTAACCACATTATTTTGTAAACAATCGACAATTTTTAACAAAATGTTTATGGAAGTGAATAGTTACTTGAATATTTAAATCAAGGAAGATTTATTTTTATTATTTTATTAAAATAAATTAAAGAAGATTTTTATTGATTTCTATTTTAATACGTAATTTGGTTTTCGACCTTGAATGGAATGGAGATCAGGTGTTTGGAAGATTCCTATATTACCGATGGTACAAAAGTGGATATTGACGTATAATATACAAGGTTTGGTCAAAATAAAATGATTTGGTTCAATTTTTAAAATAACAAAATCATAAAGATGATTATTTAATAAATTCAGAATTTATTTTCTTAATTGAGTGTTTTCAATAACAAAGTTGTAACATTTAAACAAGTTCAATTTGTTTATTCACAAAAATTAATTAATTTTTCGTTAGATGAATTTATTTAGAAATTGTAAATATTTTTCTTATCTGATAAACTTAATTGATGTCAGTTTGTTCAAATGGAGACCAGTTACAACCCCCATGTTAGGTTGGTAACAAATATTTAACATATTTGAGCAAGCTCAAGGAAAATTTTCCATTTTTTTTAACTTTTCTGTTTAAGTATTTATTCGACTTTCTCTTTCGAATTATCTTCTAATTATCATAAATAAAAATAAAAACTGTGTTTCAATTTATCTATGTGTTTATTTGATGTTTATGCAAGCATCCATTTTTTTTCTCTTCATATATAGAGTTTAGTTTGTTGTTGTCCAAGTGCATTGGTAGTAAGTTCTTTTCTTTCAGGTACAAGAATCAATAAGATTTTTTTTATATTTCATTTATCTCATGCTCTATCGAATTAAACCTGAGTCAGTCTATTGGGAGAAAGAGAAAAATGTGGGGTATACTAAATAATAAACATAATTTTATTTATCCAAATATCACCTAATTTTTTTAATGTTCGCTCGAACGTGGGGCTTTCTGAATTATCATTTAAATAAATTTCACCTCAGTATTTAAAACACAAGGCTTATTTTTGTTCCAGTTTGTTTGAGAGCTCCGATGGGACGATTTTTGTCATTCTTTTTTAATATTAAAGCTTTTGCTGTGTAGATCAATCAACACTATTTTATTCTTACAGTTTTTTAACGTTTATATTTTTAATTTAAATAAATATAAAATGTTTAATGTGAGACGCAGGGTTTGGACATTCACTTTTGGCGCCATCCTACTTTGCACGATGGCGAGTTTCGTAGTTACTCCCGCTTATCTATATACTTAAAACGCAAAACTGATTTTTGTTCCAGTTCGTTTGAGAGTTCTCCTGAGCAAATTTGCGTGGTTATTTTTTTATATTGAAGCTTTCGTTTTGTATATCAGTCGACACTACTTAATATATATATTTCATTAAGTTTTATATTTTTAAATAAATAAATTTAAAACATTTATTTTGATACGCAAGAACATCCAGCTTATTGCGATATTTTGTTTTTGTATTTCACATAAATATGTGTTAGCAAAAGGCACCAACAAATAAAATAGTTATTAGGCTGTTATTGTAGGAAAGTTTAAAGCTTTGCAAAGTGGTATCCTTTTGTTATATTACAAGACTTACAACTGGCCACGCGTACCCCCAAAATATTTCCACGAAACCCCAGGGTTCCACGGAACACACTTTGGGAATCAACTACTTTTTTGAAATTTGCCATTTCAATGTTTCCGGAAATATTTCCATGGAAAGTTACCAAAAAAATAAATTTCTGGACATAAACACTATTTTTATATCATGTTTTTGAAATATGTACTAATAGACGTTTTCAAGAATTTCTTAAACAAGATCCATTTTTGATTTTATTCTTATAATTTCGTAAGGTAGAATTTTCGTATGTAGAATAAACCGGGGGGGGAGGGGTAAGCCAGAGAAGAAGATATGTCAGAAGAGTGGAGGGTAAGCTGGGAGATAGGAGTGCTTGGCTTAGAATTTTCAACTGGTTGTTTGGTTGCGTTTATTTAAATAATCACTCACGAAAATCGGAAATCCTGCAATCCTTTTTCGGCTGGACATGTGCTTGTAGTTGTTTGTATCAGTATTTTTCTTAACTAGTACCTGTTTTTTTAGAGTTTACATAGAATAAATTGACACCTATTGCTTTAATCTTCTTTTCTGATTTCAGAATAACAACAAAGATACGATCCCGAGTTACTGGAAAGGTAAGTACAGAATACTTCAAAAACCAAAAAAATAATATTTAACTTATTTATCGATTCTTTTATTTCCAATCATGAAATGCTTTCAAGAAAAATTGGAAGTCATTACCCATCCGAATATTTAAATATTTTAATTAAGGATTTCTTGTTTATCTTAAATAATTCAAATACGACTTAATAATCAACGCAATTCTCGCTTCCAACAAAATTAATCAAACTAAAAACTTTATCTAGAAAAATAATTTAAATGTGCAACTTTAAGCCTAGGATCTTTAAAAACATAAAAATAACGAAACAAAACTTTTTTCTATCGTTGACGTTAATCTGCGAAAATGTTCTTTAACATTCTGAGTATTGTAGACAGTGGCAGTAGCGAAAATGAAATTACGGCACGAATAAATTTTACAGCCGACAATAATCTCAGACGATTTCGAAGATAGACGGTTTGAAAAATGGATTGGACATCGTCAATTTAATAAGGGATTCCATCGACAGTAATATGGGTTTGTTGAAGCCACTTCTACGCTCTCTCTTTCCTCTCCTTCCCAGTTTTCGTTTCACTTTAAAAACCGAAAGATGGAAAGCGAAAGGCTCATCATATCCTTCCGTCGCTCAACCACACTTTTTAAACTAAAACAACCACTAAAACCCGAATTTCCCTATACGAACCAACAATTCCATTGTTGCTTCCATTATTATGATTATTATTATTATTGGTATTATCATTGTTTGCTTGCAATTATCGTTATGATTTTATTGGTACGAACTAAAGTTGTGCAGCAAGTTGTAAAATTGGAAAATTTTCAGGCATCCCCTTCAAACCCCTGAACAGACTCGTCGCTCTTATTTGGATAGTCCTAGAAAGCTCGGCTTATGAGCATTTTACGATTCAACTCGTGTCCGTTTTCATTAGTTTTCATTGCGCTCGCAGATTTACTTGTAAATAATACGGTCGCGTGAGGTTTCTAGCCTTTCGATTTGGGTCATGTGTTAAAAAGGTTACTCTTTTTATAACTATTAAGAATTGCAAAGGAAATTGCAAAAGGAAACAAGAGTTGAATAGAAATTGTTTAATTACTGGTGTTTTCGAGATTTTAATTTAAATATTTCACAGAACGAAGTTGTTATGGTTTAAAAAGGAACTTTTTAATTATCTTCAGATATTTAGTTTAAAATTGGGGCGCTATTTTTGCACGTACTTACTCAATACTCAATCATTTAGGTAATATGCATTGAAGTTCAATACAAATCATTCTAGGCTACGTTCTATATATATATTGCTGTGGATTTTAGTTTCTTAAATTTTGTAAAATTTTAAAATATTTGTAAAAACTAACACTTTTGAAATATTTTATCAACTTTACCAGTTAAAAATATTTTTAAGTTAGTTACTGGTGTGTCATTAATTATACAACCAGTGTGTACTTTTTAATAAGGATAAATAATCCATGATTCTTTATTTATTATCAAACAGTTTACTCACCAATTTCTTAAGAATACGTAACATCCAGTTGTGCGCAAGTTATTGTTATTATGTAATTAATTTATGATTAATATCAAATGAGTAATATCAACGGGAAATGAGATTCTCTAAAGGCTTTTGTTTCTGTAAATAGAGCATTATTATTGCAAATGTTGTATAATAAACTGTAATAGATTGAGTCAACTATTATAATTATGTTTTAATATGCTATTATGTATATATATGAGTGTACAGTCTTTGTATTAAATGGTAAGGTGACGTCAAATTGTGTAATATGATGATGTAAATAGTTAGTATTAAAGCAAAAAGAACATTATTGTTTTTAGGAAGTCTTAGAAATAAAGCGACTGAGTAAAGTCGTGTAAGAAAAATATACTACAAATGTAAATAAAGTGACAGAGTAAAGTCGTTAAGAATTAATTTAGTAAAAATCTAAAAGTTGCTCGACGAGATAATTATAAAGTTAGGCACTGTGTATAAAGTGGACATTATTGTAAAGATACAAACCGCAATTTATCAAATAATTTTTATTACTAGAGAAAGTTATTGCTGGTGAATAAACCTTCGTTAAAACCATAAACTGGTGTTTTATTTAATTAAACACATACAACAAATGTTCTACGAATAAGGGAAATAGTACCCGCTATTAATTAAACCAAAAGTGAGCTATCATAATCAAGTGTGTGGATAGTGTTATATAGGAAATCCATGCAAAGGAAAGTCAACCGGAATTGGAAACCAGCACTGGGACAACATAAAGTGATATACTCTGTCAAGGCTTTGGTAAAAAGGACTATACTAAAAGGAAAGAAGCAACTCTATAAAAAGGTAGGAAACTTATTGCCTTTCTGTAACTGGTACCTGCGAAAGAATAGACAATCGTGTGTGAGGTGTAGTTAAGTGAATTAAACAATTTAGTAATAATTAAATTTAATTAAGATTTTCAATTTAAAAAGTGATTTCAATTTCAAGTTGTATAATTCACGAGAATCCACATCGCCTTGAGAAGAGAGCTTCACTATAATTTTAATTCAAGTTATTTAATTGGCGACCAACTTATTCTTACGTAATCCTAAGTTAGTTAAGAATTCACGTAATATTTTTATAAATATTGCATTATTTAAATCTATTAAAAAGTATTTTCAAATTATATAAGAATTTATAAAAGAGGGAAGTTGAAAAGCATTTCCAAAGTTCACAGTCATTTTAAAAATCAATTTAATTATAAAATAATTATATACGATCTAACGGCAATTATTTACAATTTAAAAATATATAATAAAATTTTTAAAAATAATTTATTATTTTTAATAAACCAATATTACACCATTTTTTTATATGGCGCCCAAAGTGGGGCAAAATACTATTTTTTAAAATGCAATATCACTGCATTTTTTGTAAATTGTCGTATTTTGATTAATAATGAATAATTGCATATTTTTTCTATTCAAATACGTACATTTATTTTCGGTTGCAATGCATTTTTAAATGTGGAGTGCAGGGTTCCAGCCGCATATAGCATTGCCGTTTATTCAACAGTGCAGTGCAGTTGTGTCAGTCTTCTGTTTAACTTGGTACTGGAGTTTTGAGATCAGTGTGTGGGCTGAGCTGAGGGTTCTTGTTCTTCACTTGGTAAATTTCCTTGTGCTGCTGGTTCCTGTTTCTGGCTTTGTGAATTTTCCTGGTCTTATTCCTGAATTGGTGAATTTGCTTGGTCAAGGTTCGAAGAACCGGCCTTATTCGCTAGTCTATTCAGAAACTTCTTAAAAGTTTTAAAATGGAGTTGGTATGGAAAACATTTTCAACCACTGCTTAAAACTAAAGTGGGATTTCTCAACCACTCAACACACTAAGTAAGGTAAAGGTAATTAGAAAGGACTAAAGCAAAAAGGTAAAAACTTCCCTTTCTGAAAAGCCTGGGTCCGTGCACTGTAGCACTGAAACAAAGCAAATAAAGTTAGGATACAAAATCAGTTCGTTCACGCTGAATTACATTTATTAATCTGTTGATTAAGTAAACTGTTTTCATACCTTTCTGTGCTAGAAATTGCTAGAAAATTTAACTATTTTTAACTATTGAAACACTACGTTAATGACCGGAGAAAACACCTTTAAACTTTTAAATTCAACAGTTTTATATAAGATAAAATACACCTTTAAACTAAAAAGTTATTTATAATAAAAAAATACATAAGATATAAAATTCTTGGGTATAAGATTTCAAAATATATTAGTTTTGCCAATCGTTCGATAATTATCGTACATGTATGGTACTTTGAACTGAAATACGGTATAGGTACGTTCCTCACGGCGTTACCGTACTTAAGGCGTTACACTTAAGAGACAGCTTTCACGATTGTCTGTTATCAAAAGTTTATATTTTTTCACCTGCAAATGCAATTTCACAGCAAATTCGGGAACAATAGCCAACTTTAGGAGCCATTTTACATTATATGTCACAATTTTCTGATGTCACTACAGCTCAACTAATTCATGATGAGTGGAGACCCTTGTCCAATTAAAAATTTAATTCTGGGAAAATTACTAAAAGTGATGAAAATGATATTTTTTGAGACAAACTATTGAAATTTAAAAATCAGTTTAATAATCTAGGGTTTAGTAATTTATCTCGTTTTGTTTTAAATTTGTTATCCGTATCTCACCCTAATACTGTATGTGAAAGGCTGTTTAGTAAAGTTAACGCAATTAAAACAAAACAGGAAACAAATTAATAACAAAAGCTATCAATGGTTGCCTCCTCGAAAGCCAATGCGTCGAAAAAAGCAACAATTGCATGTCGTATCAATCCATTATATATTCGTTCGTGGAATTAACATTGATAGCGACAAGTGACTGTGGTGCCATCTATATTTGTCGTATACGTATGACCTTCCCTTTCTAAATTTTCAGGTTCAAAACCAAGATAATAGATGTTTGTAGCAACGGTGAAACTTTTAAACACCTTATAGTATATACCAGCCTTGGTAGTGTAATGTCTAGCGTACTGTTCTTACTGTTCTTTAACCCAAGCGGCCCGAGATCGACTCCCGGTGCCGGCAGATCTGGTTAAGGTTTTCTGCAGTTTTCCTTAGCGGTGACACAAATGTGGGATTTGCGCTGTTCCATCTGTAAATCCGCTGCAGTCACAAGTTGGGCCTGCGTAATAATAATAATCGCACCTTCCCTCCCGCACAAGCTTATAGTTTCTGGGGCCTGGTTTCCAGGTTATGGGTTGGCCGATTCTTCTAACCTTGACTACTTCATTCCCTTAACTAATATAACTATTTATAGTGTGGGTACGAACCTTCAAATCAAATACGCTCTTTTCATATCAAAAGAAAACTGCTTTTATGTTAGGTTTTGTCTTCGCTAGAGTTAAACTTTGCACCGCACCTATACGGACCACTTACATCTATACCGTGTAGTTGCGGCTTTGTTGGTAAATTTCCAAAGTAGGATACATACCCTGAACAAGCTCGTTATAATATATATATATGGATACATCTGACTGTTTGCGTTTTTCGCATTTACATAGAAGAAAACCACACCACAGTCACCACAGTTCGGTGGGCTTACAGTTTATTTACTTGGCCGATTTTGAACTACATTGTCGTATTATTCTGTTGGTTGTATTAATTAAGTGGTCGTCCTTGAACTTAATGATCCAGATTCGACCCCCAATGTAAGCTACCTGAAAAATAATGCTGACAATGTCTGTTGGTTTATAACTTATCTCCGAGCTTATTAACTATTGGCTTAATATAAAGATTGGATAGGAAAAGAAAATCAATCAGAAACTTTATTATTTATTTTTGACGGACAACAGTCAGAAACAATCATTTATAGTGAATTTGCTTCTTTTTGGGTAGCCATCACTAACATTTAGCCAAAATTGGGAAAATATCACCCTTGCTATAGAATTCTAACCTGCCAAACATCGCATTGAGATGAGGTTTACCAATTATTTCCCCATGCGAAAGGAAAGGAAGCTTGTCCCTTAAATAAAAATAAGCGACTCTTTTCGGGGTTATTTGTTAAAATTTGATACCTAATACATTTTGGTTACTAAATATCCTTATTTCTTCTAATAAGTATTTATTCTTATTAAAGTTTATTTATTTGTGCTGCAGCATATTAATTTAAACATATTATGTGTTCTTAAATGGTTAATCTGCACCAGTTAAAAGCACCCGATAATGACACTACATCGCTACATAATAGACAAACATCAATTTAATGGATCTCTTCCTTGGATAAATATTTCGATGACATCAAACTCTTCCCCTCAGATATATTGATCTTGACAAATTGCTGTTGTGAGGCTGATGCCACTTCTGGAGTTGCTACAATTGCAAGTATTATTTGAGTTGTTTATTGATGCACAATTATTAGTAATATAAAAATGATTGATGCAAAATTATTAATAATATAAATATGATGACGGTCAATGCGGTCTGTTAGGTCATTTCAATTGGTAGACGCATTTTTGTAATATTAGTATTTTTGCAACATCAACTACTTCATTTTGATTTGTTAATAAAGATAACATTAACAAACTATTAAGAATAACTTTGATTTACCTAGTTTAAAATTCAATCATAAACATTGTCGCGTTATGTTTTTTACGTCACTCTAAATAAAGCGTTATGCTACAATGATGAAGATGACAGAAAAGTAAACAGAAACTCAACATGTCGACCATGTCTGATATAAAACTCTAAACTAGAACTAGTTACTACCTACACGTTAAATAATGTTCAAACACTTACCGGAGATGAAAGCCCTAGGAGACCCAAGCGGTTCTGAACTGCATATGACCATAGGGTCATATGCAGCTTTGTTGTACGAGTAAATGTTAGCAGGGTAGGTCTGCAATGAGTTACGCCAGTATTTACTTGAATCATATTTTTCGCGTAGCTGCATCTGACAGATGATCAACTTTGGCTAATTAGATTCTGAAATAAATAAAGATTAGTAAAAACTTCCACGAGATTTATTAAATTATAACCTGGCAATTGTTTCGACAGCTAAACTATCATTATTAAACGTAATAATAGAACCAAACACGTTGCAAAGGTAAATACAAAAAGTAGATAACTTGATATAAAGATAAAAAAATAAAAAATAAGAATTTAACACTTCCAGTAACTGAGCTCAATCTGTTCATTTAATAAAGGCACCCTGAGTGTTTGTGTTTGTATATCTTGAAAGCTTCTAAAATTGGTCTAATTGGCGTTTGTTATTATAAAAATGGGGGGGGGGTCATTGTGTGATTCTGTTCTAAAAGATGTTGGGCGTAATTAGATTTTTCGGGATGTTTATTTCTGTAATAACGAACGTGCTCTTTATATTTTATGTCAAAATTTTGAAGTTTTTATCCAATATATACCGAACTACAAAAAGAACAATTCAAACGGTAAATACCCGATTTCATGATATCGGTTTTATCTTTAGCATTAAATAAGAATAAAGAATTATTCACGGTGGTTTTAAAGGCTATTTTATAATTACTGGTTTTTTGGAGTAGTGTCACAAACGGAAATATTTATACTTAAATATTTTATTTAAAATCCGTTTGGACAACATAAAGCATGCAAGGCCACATTCAGTTGCCACGCTAGTTCAGCAGCTGTGATACCACCTGCAGGGTTTTCTCAGTAGCGCGCCCGCTTCGCCCACCGTCGCATCCGCTGGCATGCGATATCTACACCTACTTCCTCTTTCGAGGCGAGGCTTCCCACACGATGTGCCTGCAGATGTGCATTCCTTCCAGTGAACGCACCAACACTTCCGTCCACCTGCAGCTTCGTAACAGGCACCGACATCGCGCATGCAACCAACCCACAAGCTTTCCTGAGAACTTCTGCCTACGAATTCCAACTACGATACGATTTACTTCCTCATTCGGCAGTATATAACCAGCTTGCTTGAGCTATTCAAACCAGTCAGTTTTCCATGACTCCAACACAACAAGCAAGCTGGTGAGTACTCTTTTTATTATATAAATGCTTAGTGCTTAGTTTGAGTGGGCAGCGCTTAAATCGCCCACTCGATGCAGGATTTTGGGAAGGTTGTGTCCAGGCCTTCCCGGCTTAGTTACCAGGAGGTTATCTCCTACATGCTTAGTTTGTAGACCTAGTGCTGAACAGGGTGGGTTCCCACCTTCCCTGTATTGTAGTAGTTTAGGAGGACATATACGTCCTCACCATATTGTCAACATGTAAACTTTTTGTACTCTGTTTATTGTCAACATGTAAACCCTTTTGTACTCTGTTTATTGTCAACATGTAAACCTTTTGTACCCTGTTTATTGTCTTAGTATATAGTTGTTGTTACGACTTGTGTTTGTTTCCTTTCTACCTCTGACTACGTTCCCCAGTCACGCAAACCCCACGTGACAGTATATGCCCAACTTTTTCTGATATTTTGCCAAAATATTGTACAGCTGTGTAATTTGTGTGTATATTGTTTGATTGTCGATGGGATATATTCTTTTGATAGCTAACCTATAATCTTTTTGTTTAACTAAAGTATAAATCATGTTTGGATTATAATGATTTTCATGTGCTAGATGTTTAATGGTTGATTTGGCTGTGTGAGTGGAATATTTAAAGCTCTGTGTACCAAGGATCTTTAAGCTGCTAGTTTAAGTGATTGGTGGTGACATGATTCATTTTGTATAGTTATGTCCGTATGTGTTGGTTTTCTATATATGAAAAATTCAAATAGATTGTGTGCGTTAATCTTAATAATTAAGTCAAAAAAATTAATAGCCCTGTTTTCTTCTATTTATAATGTAAATTGATATTTTGGTGGAGACTATTAATAAAAAATAAAAAATCATTGATAACATCAGAAGAACTGTCAAACAAACCTAAAATGTCATCAACATAACGAAACCAAGATATAATGCGTTTAAAAAGGTTTGATTCAAATATTTAATCTTCTAAATTATCCATAAATAGCTAACAGAGGACTGAATGAATTACCCATAGGTAAACCATCTTTTTGTAGGTATGTTCAATTATTGAAGGTAAAGTGATTTTGGCTTATACAAAGATCAAATAATTGAATTAACTCTAACTTTTCAACGAATTCTATATTACTAATAATCAAGAAAATATCTAACAAAGGAATACATTCTTGTGGAGGTATTTTGGAGAACATGCCAGATACATCAATGCTAACTAGTTTTTAATGTGGTGGAAGATGTATGTTTTTGTAGCTTATTTAATAAATTTAAACTTATTAATCATAAAAAAAGTGGCCAATAGGAACAATCTTGTGTTTATATGTAATATAGTTTAATAAGAAACAGGCTGACGTTTCGACCACTTAGCGTGATCCTTTTCAAAGGCTTATTATACGAATAAATAACATATAAAAAATTTTAATACTGTCAATTAAAAATTATAGACATATTATCCCCAAGTTCGTAGGATTCATTTCACCAGCCGTCAGGGACGAACCTAAAGAGTTTTTTTAGAGGGGGGGTAACCTTAAAATTGCCAACTTATTACGATGAAAATATCAACTACTAATAAGAAAATTTTTTTATTTGTACCTAACATTATATGAAGCAAAATTAGTATTTTACACAAACCTTATTTTTATTTAAAAATCTCCAACGTGTATACATGACAATTAGGTTAAATTAAAAAAATTAAATTGTTTTGGACACATTTTCTTATCTTCTCATTTTTCTCAAATTGTGAAATTGCCAACTCTCGCTCAAAATTATCAACTTTGAGGGGGGAGCTTCCCCTCCCATCCCTTCCCCATGGGTTCACCCCTGCCAGCGGTACTCATCCATATCATGGTCTGGTAGTACACTCTTAGATAATGGAATTTAGTGGACGACTCAGTTGGAGGAAGACGTTCTGGATGAACAAATGATTTGGCTGTGATGACTTTTTTCGTAAGTGTTTGGTGACTTAAAGCTGCCAAAGAAATTGTACTGTTGTCACCAAAAATGACTGCCATCGCTTTACTACCAAGGGTAACTATATAAGCGGGGTTCTTGCCTGATGAAGTGAATGCAGTTGCACAGGAATGTAGGACATTATACCAAGAGGAATTTAGATCGATAGTGGTGATGCATCTGTACTGCTAAACCTGCAATGACAGCCCTGGGTCTTGCTGCCTGTACTATGGCTTGTCCTATACTGGCTACTTTCTGTTGACTTTGTTTCCCCACAAATATTTTGTTCAACATGTTTCGTAAGCTTTCCGGAATTAACTCGAGTGTAGAGTTCAGTGTCAGATCCTCAACTTTTGGGTAATAATCAGTGGCAGATACTACATTTTCTTTGATTTTGGTCCTGATCAGCCTTGCTGCAGTATCAATGATGGCTCTCTTTTAATCTTCTTAATTACTTTGTAATTGTGCATCTTTGTAGAAAGAACGAAGTATTTGTGATGTCTTCTCTTTAAATGTCACAATGTTGTTTGAGCCTATTCCCTCAGCGATGAAGATGTCCCCATAATGTCCTATCAGCTTGTCCTTTATATATTGAGATGTCATGAATTCATCTCATTGAAAATTTATTGGACGATTTGATCGTAAACATAAACATAATCATGAAATAAATAAAGATTAGTAAAAGTTTCACAGTTTTATTAAAATACAACCTGACAATATTGTTTCGACAGCTAATAAAACTGTGAAACTTTTACTAATCTTTATTTATTACATGATTATGGAGTTCCACAAAGTAAGACTGGAAACAATAAACAATAACACAGATAGCTTTAACAATTTAAGCAGTTTTAACAATTTATAGCTTTTAACAATTAACAACAGAAATCAAAGAAGGATATAATTTATCAAGACGTAACCTCAATTTTGATATATAAAAAGTCTGAATTATAAAAAGGATATCAATCATTTAGATCGTTTCATGATAATACATATTTTATGCAACCCAAGTCACATATTAGGATGGTTTTTCCATAAGTCTGGAAGATTTAATTTCACTGATTAAATTTAAGTTCAACGATCGTTAACGTAGGAAGATTTTTTTCTGTTTTCCATGAGACTGCGTCAGTTTCGGGATTATATTTAACTAAAATTATGTAAATTAGGTCAATATTGTAATGACTAATTCAGCACAATAAACTTACAATATCTTGAATAATAATAAAGAGCATTTATTCTAATGAAGGTTTCGGCTTTGCTGATATGCTTCGATTTTTCCAAATATTGATTCTTATATAACATTTTTCACCATTGTTTGAATGCAAACACTTGGAGGACTGTATGCTGGACAAGTTGACTATAGTTTAACTTCATTTAAGTTGATTTTGAAGATAGATTTTGTATAAGCATCGTTGGGTCTATCAAATCGTAGAGAGGAATCTTTATATATTTCTTCTATTGTAAAGATGTCCTTGTGTAAATTTTATATGTATCAGTTACATAGTGTAGATATGTATTCATGTTGTAAAGGATAAAGCTGGATTTAATGAGTTGTGTGTACAATTAAGCTCTAATGAGATTCTTTCATCGTCAATCGTTTTTGTTAATTTTTTCAGTTATGGTAAATGTTAGAATATAAGTGTCTTATATTGTTTTAATTGTTATTTTATCAGCTACAATCCTATCTTTTTAGATTTAAGATTAGCGTTAATTATAATTAGCTGTTTCGGTGAAGTGACGTCATGAAAAAAATTCGTAAGGCGATTGTTTCTAAAAATTGACGTAGTCGGCAATTGCTTCGTTAAATCATATATAAAGCCCAGCAAAAATTAACTAATTCAGTCGATTCAGCTATAAGGAGGCACATCGTCGTTATTTAAGAACTCCTTCATTTTTTCTTGACGTTCTAAAATGGTCAACTGTTCATCATTCATCTCAGGAAAACCACACATTTGTAAGAACGCCGGTTCTTGAGCAGCATCTTTAGGACGCCTTAGGACATTATCTAAGGACATTTTCTACGCTTTTCCTGAGAACCAAATGGCTTCTCAAGAACTTGAACAACTGCACCACCCGTCAAACTACCTTTGCAGATAGAACAATTATCAGTAGAACTTGAATTAGCACTCATGTTTCAAACCTGCAACAAAAGAAAGCAGAAGACAAATTACAAAAAACTTATCGTACAAAGAAGGTTTGTAAGATCAAAAATGGGCCACATTTTTGATCCATGGGGCCCATTTTCGATCACATAGGGCCCATTTACCATCTCATGGACAATTTGTCAGTTATCAGTTGAAATAAATTCCTGAATCATAAAAACCGTAAGTTACATGTAAAAATAATTGTTCTATGCTAAAAATTACCGAAGTTACAGGAGTTTTGCCGATTTTTATGGTTAGCGGCGGCCATCTTAAAAAAACACTTCTGGTTCTTAAATTTTGGTAGACTTTTTTTTGTTGATGTATACTGAGGTGATATTTTAATCTGCGCCACAATCAAGATAACCCATAAAATAACTACGGTGAACCCTAATAAAATAAAATAAAATACACCCCAATATTTTTCCTTTTCTCAATCGGCTAACTCAGGTTTAAATCGATAGAGCATGGAATAGTTGAAATAATAATATCGTATTGATTCTTATTACTGGAAGAGAACAACCTACTATGAAGACACTTGGACTTCCGCTACTGGACAACAGCAAGCTAAACTCTAAATATGATCAGAAAGAGAAATGGATGCTTGTATACACATCAAATAAACACATAGATAAATCAAAAACACAGTCTTTATTTTATTAATGAAAATAAATGAAAATCAAATTCAAAGAAAAATAAAGGAACATTATTTAAAAACAGAACAATAAAGTAAAATAGGAAATTCTTTCCTAAGCTTGCTCAAGTGTGTTAATTAGTCGTTAATAACCTGACATAGGGCTATAACAGTTCTCCACTTGAGCCAACTAACAGCAATCAATGTAATTAAATAAAAATATTTTCAAATGTTCAAATAAATTTAATTTATGATAATTAAATTTTAATAAAGAAATTTAATTTGTTTTATTCATAAGAATTTAATTATTTAAAAACCTTTAAAGTTAGAAAAATGAATTCTGAAATTATTCAGATTGTCTTTATAATTTTTGTTTTTGAAAAATTAAATCTAAACCTTTTAATTTGACCAACCTTGTATATAAAGTAAATGGATCTTGATGTACTTTATCTCTTTCACTCCAATATTATTTCAAATTGGTACTACTGCATTCAAATCTGTCAGATGATTTTGTATTGTAAATACGTCGATTATTTAAGTCAATAATGGAAATAAAATCTTCCTGAATTTATTCAATAAACAATAACTCGTTCACAATTCCATATAATTGTAAGATAACAAATAAATCTTCTTTAATTTAAATGTTCAGGTAAATATTTTTTAAACTTAGTTGAAGTTTTCCTTTTGTTGACATAAACCATATGGTCAACACTTTTAACCTCATTTAATTTACAGATTTTTAATCCGGAGTCGAACGTGAGTTCTCTCAAAGCATTTTATCGACTGAATTTGTTTATTTTTGCTGGGGTTTATATATTATTTGGCCAAACAAATGAAAATTCTGTCAATTTTTCCAAACAACCGCCACGCGAATGTTACTCATGACGTCACTAGTCCAACACAGCTGATAAAAATTAACACGTATCTTAATTCTACAAAAATACGATTGTAGCTGACAAATAACGATTAAAACAATATAAGACACTCATTATCTAAAGTCTACCGTAACTAAAATAATTAACAAAAACGATTGACAATGAACGAATCCCATTAGGACCTAATTATACAAAACTCATTAAATCCAGCTTAATCCTTTATAAAATAAATACATAATCACACTATGTAACTGATACATATAAATTTTACATAAGAACATCTTTACAATTTAAGAAAAACACGAATTAAAATTCTACTCTACGATCATGATACACCCAACGATGCTTCTACAAGATCCATTTTGTAAATCAACTTAAATGAAGTCAAATTGTCCAACATATAGTCCTCCAAGTGTTTGCATTCAAACAATGGTGAAAAATGTTGTATAAGAATGAATATTTGTAAAACACGAAGCATATCAACAAAGTCGAAAGCTTCATTACAATAAATGCTCTGGATCATAAGAGTTTGTAAGTTTATTGTGCTAGATTAGTCTTTACAAGATTGGCCTAATTTACATATTTTTAGTTAAATATCAGCCCGAAACTGAGTCAGTCTCATGGAAAACAGAAAAATTCTTCCTACGTTAATGTTCGTAAAACTTGAATTTAATCAGGAAAATTAACTCTTCCAGACAAATGGAAAAACCATCCTAATATGTGACTTGGGTTACATATAACATATATTATCAAGAAGCAATCTAAATGATTGATATCCTTTTCAAAAATCAGACCTTTTTACATATAAAAATTGAGGTTATGTTTGCATTAGATTTTATCTTGCTTGATTTCTGTTTTAGAAATTGTTAAAGCTATCTGTGACATAACATGTAGCCTTTAGATTTAATAGACCTAACATCCTAGCATCTATCGTTTATTTTATTACATGAAATAATTATTTTTACGTTTACGATAGAATCGTTCAATAAATTTTCAATGAGTAGAATTCAAGACATCTCAATACACTTAGTACTACCAAAAAACGTTGACAGACCTTTTGTTGGAATTTCTTCTATCTCTAATGGTATATTGACCCGTCTAACAAATTTAAGCATACCGAAACATAGTAAATGGTAGCTAAACAAACATTAAGATATAAAAACATATACAGGTCCACATGCTAATTCTGACCAAATTCTTATAATACTACATTTAACAAAGTATGATTAGAATATAATTCAATAGTTGACTAATTCTGAAATATTTCCATAAAAGTAGCTATTTAAATGATTAAGATAAATCGTAGCGCAACTGTAAGAAAAATACCATATTGTTTTAAAAGGCTTACGTGCAGTGATTTTTGCGTGACTGCATGGATACTTGCACATGTAACATGTAACACATACTTCATTTAGCTGCATACTTTTCAATACGTGTTATAATCCTGACAACCAATTTGCTTGACACTTTGACATGTATAATCTGAAACTGCTTAGGATAACAGTAATGTAAAGGATTATTACGCGAACATGCGAAGCGGGGAAAATAGCATTACTTGAGTAGGTACCAAATAGACAATAAAAACTAATAGTGCTGATGTACTTTTTGTCCCTTTGCAAATAGATTTTATGATTTCGTAGCAATAGAATTAAGATGAGTTTCGAGAAAACGTCAATTTGCTCCAATCTGCAGAGAAGATAATAAAGTTCAGAACCGCCATAAAGAAATTTATGCGCGAATGCGACACTTGTTTTCAGTTTGCAAGGCTGCCAGCACTGTGATCGCTCGTCTTTACGAGTATATAAAACCCATCCACTTGTTTTAGAAGTGTCATATAAAAACAACCGCCGAAAGTAAATATGATAGACTTAAGGCCAGTTCATCCCGCAAAAGATTTAGGGAAAGCTGAGATCCGATGCCGATAGGCCGATCTTTTTAAATTACACTCGAGGACGATAAGGGGTGCGAAATATGGGTCGAATCCTTTCTTCTAGTTTTCGTGTGATGAGTTTTAAATATTTTCGTATCGATGTATACTGGTTCACCTTTATTGCGAATTCTTTGGTTTTTCCACGAGCTTTGGCGAAAGAGAAAAGCGTTAAAGGGTCCGGAACATTAATCCAAGTATGCTAATACACTGTGACAATTTTTTCGTAAGTGCACGCGGGGGCGACATACTAATACAAAGAGCGTTAAAAGTTGCCCAATGTCTCATTATTTTTTTGTAGCGCCTTCGAGAGAATGATAATGTTTGTTTTTTATTCGGGCCGAACGGCCGGGACGAAGACATTTGCATTTTTATGCGAGTTTTTCTTTTTGCGGGCGCAACTACACTGTTATTTTAAATTAAGATAGATTCGCCAACTTTTTTTATTACTTATAGCTTTGTTTGCTTGCAAACAAGTAAAGTTTTCTTCTTCGTTTTTTTTTCTCTCCTTCCTTTTAGAAAACTTGTACGGTATAATAAAACAGAAATAAGTCTCCCAGAAAGACACAAAATGTATATATGTATCTAACTTATATTTATAGGTTATACGTCTTGAAGTCTACTAAAAATAAACGAGTTTCCTTTTGATTTTCACAAACTTTTGCCCTATAACTCTGATAACCCCATTAGGTAGATCATACAAATTCAAAAATATACCTCCATTTTCGAGAAGAAGAGGGAATTCGAAACTATTGAATAGATTTTATGATGTTTTTGAAAAAAAAAAAACTGGCACTAAAAAGTTCGGAAAGGCTTTTTTAGTGCACCGAAAAAAGCCTAACGTAGAGAGTAATTACTGGAAGCGTCATGCTATGAAAATTAAAAGACTTTTCCACACTACAAGATCGATTAAGGTTTCTTAATTAAAATAGCGGGTAATTCTAAGTGGTGTGCACGTTTGATGACAAGTGCTTCATTTAATTTTTATAAAGTGTGGCAAAGTATAGACCCACTCTTATTGAGGTATCTTAAAATCATATTCATTATTTTAATGCATTTATTAACTTGACGAATGCAAAAATTTTCATGTCAAGTTTATTCATTTAAATTACGCAAGTACAGATCAATATGCAAGCTTACTTTACGGGAAAACTCGTTAATAGTAATCTATATTCTTCGGAATAACTTTATATTGCCTTTAACTGGATTAACGAAATATATCATGGCAATATCCTTTATAATTATATTTTGGTTTACTCCAAACGAGTTCTGGTATGCTAAAAACTCCCTTAAATTACCATTTTTATTTTTATAAAGTTGAGTCTACTATTCAGTTGGTGTTTTGTGCCATTTGTTATCTGGTATGTTATTATCATACTGAATCTTATTTGTATACAGGAGTTCCACGTCATATTTATTGAGCAGTACGCATCACTCTCTTAGCAAGAACCTATCAGGTCATCTTAGTGGAATTCAACTCTGTTTAATCTGCTTGCTAGAAGTGTTGTTTGAAGCGTCCCTTATCGTCAATTATTTTGATGTTCGTGTTCTTTTTTATTTGTAAGCATGTATTATTTTGTACAATGTTAGGACTTAAGTTTTCTGCTTAGTTGGATCATTTAATTCGTTGATCTATCTACTAAATGAATTTATTCCGATCATCGAAACTTTCCTTGAAATAGTGTATCTAGATATGTCACGATGGGCCATCACTTTCTGGGAATTTCCTAATTCTGATTTGCCCTCTGGAGAAGCGACGGATAATGTTATATAAGAATCGAGATTAAGTAAAAAATTTCGAGGACACGATCAAAGGTACTGTAGAAGTAGGGCGTATATAGGCCGTTTCCGACTAGAACGTCCCCTAAAGGACTTCCAGGCTGTAAACTTAAGATGGGGACATTTTCTGGTATCGATCTACCAATAACGATCCAGATCGAAGCACCTTTGCATCTTCGCGATTTTACATACTCGACTTAAGGTATATATAACCAATATTTAGAAATCAATTTCTATGAAAGAGATTAGAGATTAAATAGCTGACTTGCAGTTTTGCTTGAAATAGTAGCTTTGATTTTTTAAATAGAGCACCTTGTATATTTTTCATCTTTTATAATCTACGAGTCAAATTGCATCCGACCATGTTGCCAAATTTTTATTTTCTTTATCGGAAGTCGGTCGTTTTGTCCCTGCTTATCAGTAAACTTCCCAAGCAGCATCTAAGTAGCAGTAACTGTGATCGGAACTTTCATTGAGTAACTACAACTAAATTTATGACTTTATAGGTTTAATTACTTCAATTCGGAATATTTTAGTAATTGTGTAGGTATTTATACTATTTATTGAAACTATGTAGTTCCATTATTTTTAAGTAACTTTTAGGTCCTTTAGGTCCGGTACTTGAAAGCCGTTGCAACTTCAAAGTGGTATTATGTTTGTAGCAGTAACTTGCCCGAAGCTACTTTAAAGTTTTTAAAACTTTAAAGTAGTACTGAGAGTTCCTGCCACCTGCCTGGAACAATTGTTTAACCTTTTAAACTAATGGAACCTTACAGTAGTATTGAAAGTAAAAGTTACGTTTTTGCTACCTACGAGAATCACTTTAAAGTAATTTTTCGTAAACTACTCCATCTCCATACTTACTTGTCAAATGTTGGAGGCCATTAATCAATTTGAAATTTGTTATAATTGTTATTAGATGTTTTACTACATAACCTTTAAGAAAAATAACAAGTGGGTGCCAAATTGTGCCTTAGGAATTGTTATGTATGTAAATTGAAGGTGACAACATGTATTTGTAGTGATGTAAGTAACCAATCTTGGCTCGTCCGTCAGTTCCACTTGAGTCGTCTTGGAGGACACACATCTTGTACAGTGTATGCGTGTACAGTGTGTATGTAATGCTCCCTGCTCACTCAATATTGATAAAGTTAATTAATGATAATAATTGAGTATCTTTTATTTAAACACATAAAAGAACATAACAGGAATAATATAAAAATGGTTTATATCATGTGTATTCACTTATAAGTATTTTTGTCATATTTTATTAAAGACATTTTTTATTAAAATAATAATAAAATCATTAATTAAAAAATATATTTAAAGAAGGCGCGTTGTTTTTTTCGACCTATCATCACATTCAACAGAGAAGTTGCAATAGTTTATAATTTCGGTTTACTGAAATGACAAAATAATCAAACAGTTCATCGCTCATTATTTAGTACGTATTACAAATAAAATAGTAATCCATTTAGTAATCCAGCATTAGTATAGAAAATGGTAAAATATTTGTTAAGTTGCAAGAGTAAGAAAGAGTAACCACGCGACACGACGTGTCAAAGAAAAAAGAAACTCCACGAAAGTAGCAATTACTACGCCGCCACGTATCTGCTACCTAAAAATTGTTTCTAATTTTGGTTCCAGGCACGTAATAAAACCGTAGCAATTACGTGCTTGAGACTATTGGCAAAAACTTAATAGTTCCACTGGTAAAAATGCTTGTTGTTTTTCACTCACCTTTTTAATTTGCATTCCACAGTGGCTTATAAAAAAGACCTTTTAGAACCAATAGTGATTATGTAAGTAAATGTTTCTGATTTTCATTACGTTCTTGGTGCCTGGTATAGTTATTTAGTTTTCGCTATCGCATCAAAAGCTAAAGCTGGATCATATCCACACCCCTGCTGAGCTATTATAATTAAGTGGCAGCACTTCGTATAACATTTTCAGTAATACCAATAAAACACCAAATATAATATTTTTTTAAATACCACGGCACAAAGAAGTTTGTTAAAATTATTTAGGAAAAGTCAAGATCATCGTAAAAACGTAAATTATCAGAAAAGTACAGATTAAGAGAAAGAATCTCAAAAAGAGCTTTAAAAACCCAGATTATATAAAAATTTATAGAATTGAACCTGTAGTAATATTCTGTATAATAAGTTTGAGGCTATCAACAAACAATACATCTAAGGAACAATTAAATTTAATAATTCTAATTGAATCTAAAAAAGACTAATAATCATTCATTATTCAAAAGAATTTACTTAGATATGATAAACACATCTAGGTGGCGCTCATAAAAAATTAGTGCCTTGGTCTAATCAGCCAACCTTGCCCCCAAAACAAATTTAGTAATAGAAATTGTTTTTTTGGCGAATCAGAGTATGCCGTGACACTATGTAGTTATCAAAATCTTTATTGTTAGGCAAAATTTTTAATTAACTTTGCTACACATTTTGACGTTTCAAAGCGAGGCACACATGATTTCCAAAGTGGAAAAAATGTCTCCCATCAAAATATGACGGCCAAAAGGCTAATTTATTCATATACACCATTCGTTGTGTCATTACGATCCTTCGGGTTTCCACGAGTGATTATTTAAATAAACGCACCCAAACCACCAGTAGAAAACGATTAGCCTAGCATTGTCAGATGAATTGAATGCTTTATTTAACAAACACACCCCATTTTCACATCCACCCCCCCATCCACCCGACGTAACCCGCTATCACTACCAACGACGACTTACCTTCCTATTCCCCTAGTTACTCCCCATTATCGCGGCTTACCCACTTTTGCCCTACTTACTTCCCTCTCCCGCCTTCCTTCCCTGTCCGGGATTACTTCCCTCCCCCTCTTCTTGAGTCACACCAGTTTGACTTTTTTACCTTTCTCTCCGACTTACCCTCTTCCGGATTACTCCCCCGCAGTTACCGTTCCACTTATATGCACACATATTCTTGATGTACCAACTTTATCGGCATTTTTTCCATACTCCTTATTTTCGAATCTGGAATATCCGAACAAAATTGAAAAATTTCGAAACAACGGATAGACAAAATTTAACATGCTATGAACTAAGGAGGCGCTTCAGGTAAGTTTTTTCGAGCGTATGCAAATAAATATTTTTAATTTATTTGTTTTAAAAATATGTATATAAATTAAACAAGCAATCTTGGCAAGGTTTGTGGGCATGTTGTCAACAAGTTGGTGTAATATGAACAGCTAGGTTTATCATTTGTCAGCTACAGTGTTGGATTAAGACTCTCTATATGCAAACTGTTACAGTAGCAACAAAAACAAATATTTTGTGGTGCAGTGTAATTTTTGTTAAATATATTTCTTTCTATAGTTTCTGAAATACATTTTTTTATTTACAGGTAAGCTGATTACACTGCCATTATTGTGTGGGTACAACGACAATGATAACTTATCTCACAAAACTTCAGAGTGGTAAGTTTGGCAAAGAATTTCTTGGATCTTAAAAAATTCTATAAAAATTTTTTTTAAACTTTGATAGTATGATCTTATTTGGAAAGGTATTTATTTGAAATGCAACAGTCAGTGACGGCGTACAACAAATTTAAAACTTATTATTACTTTTTATTTTCTAGCAGATTCGCTAGTAAAATATTGAGGTGATTTTTAATATGCGCCACTATCAGAGTAACCCACGAAATATCTACGGTGAAATCTAATAAAATAAAATAAAATATACCCCAATATTTTTCCTTTTCCCAATCGGCTAACTCAGGTTTAATTCGATAGAGCATGAAATAGTTGAAATAATAAAATCAATCAATGTAATTAAATAAAAATATTTACAAATGTTCAAATAAATTTAATTTATGATAATTAAATCTAAATAAAGAAATTTAATATGTTTTATTCATAAGAATTTAATTATTTAAAAACCTTTAAAGCTAGAAAAATAAATTCTGAAATTATTCAGATTGTCTTTATAATTTTTGTTATTGAAAAATTAAATCAAAACCTTTTATTTTGACCAACCTTGTATATAAAGTAAATGGATCTTGATGTACTATATCTCTTTAATTTCAATATTATTTGAAATTGGTGCTACTGCATTCAAATCTGTCAGATGATTTTGTATTGTAAATACGTCGATGATTCAATACGATAATGGAAATAAAATCTTCTTGAATTTATTTTAAAATAACTCGTTCACACTTTCATATAATTATTGAATAAATAATAAATCTTCTTTAATTCAAATTGTTCAGGTAAATATTCTTCAAACTTAGTTTAATTTTCTTTTGTTGACATAAACCATATGGTCAACACTTTTAACCTCACTTAATTTACAGATTTTCAATCCAGAGTCGAGCATGGATTCTCCAAGTGCTTTTGATCTACTGAATTTGTTAATTTTAGCTGGGGTTTATATATGATTTGGTGAAACAAATGAAAATTCTGTCAATTTTTCCAAACAATCGCCTCGCGAATGTTTTATATGACGTCACTATTCAAACACAGCTGACTGTAACTACCACTGATCTTAATTCTACAAAGATAGGATTGTAGCTGGCAAAATAACGATTAAAAGAATACAAGACACTCATATTCCAAAGTCCACCATAACGAAGATAATTGACAAAAACGATTGACATTGAACAAATCTCATTATGACCTAATTATACACAAAACTCAATAAATCCAGCTTCATCCTTTACAAAATGAATACATAATTACACTGTATAACTAATACATATAAAATTTACACAAGGACATCTTTACAATAAAAGAAAAACACAAATTAAGATTCCTCTCTACGATCAGATAAACCCAACGATGCTTTATACAAAATCCATTTTCAAATCAACTTAAATGAAGTCAAATTATAGTCAAATTGTCTAGCATACAGTCCTCCAAATGTTTGCATTCAAATAATGGTGAGAAAAGTTATATAAGAATCAATATTTGTAAAACACGAAGCATATCAACAAAGCAGAAACCTTCATTAAAATAAATAAGCAGTATTATTATGCGATATCTTGTAAGTTTATTGTGCTAGATTAGTCTTTACAAGATTGACCTAATTTACATATTTTTAGTTAAATATCAGCCCGAAACTGAGTTAGTCTTATGGAAAACAGAAAAATTCTTCCTACGTTAATGATCATAAAACTTAAATTTAATCAGGGAAATTAAATCTTCCAGACAAATGGAAAACCCATCCTAATATGTGACTTGGATTGCATATGACATGTATTATCAAGATACAATCTAAATGATTGACATCCTTTTTAAAAATCAAATCTTTTTACATATAAAAATTGAGGTTATGTTTGCATTACAATTTATCCAGCTTGATTCCTATTTTAAAAATTGATGAATCTATCTGTGACCTAACATGTAACTTCTAAATTCAATAGACCCAACATCCTAGCATGTTGTATCCTTTATTTTATTTTATTGCATGAAATAATTATTTTTATGTTTACGATCGATTCGTCTAATAAATTTTCAATGAGATGAAATCAAGACATCTCAAGACATGTTTAATGTATTTTTAAAAACGTTAATCAGTTTCACTCGTACTAAAAACTAAAACGGAAAAAATTATGAAGTTAGGTTTGATTCCATTTATCCGTTTAATATTTAAACTAATATAAAACTAAGGATCGTTAAGATGTAATGCCTCTTCATATTGTTTTTCTCTGTTAATATAGTCAATTTAGATTAAGATTTTTATGTGGATTTAGAATATGTATTAGAATTCTTGATTCCCAGCTTTACATAAGGATACTAGTTTTGCTATTTAACTTTATTTGTAATTATTACCGTTCGATTATTAAACACAGTGGTGCTCAACATTCTTACAATATTTTATGTCGATAGCCTTATACTAAACAATTTGCCAGATCTTGTTGTTTTCACAGTTGTACAGTCAGTGAAGACTACTTCGACTAATAATCGATCTTTAATTTGTGTTTATATGCACTAATTTAAAATACATTGGGTTTTACTTATTAGTAAATAAGGTAATCGAGAGAAATCAATAAATAATCAAGTTGTTTTGACTTTCTAAACTTCTAAAAATTATTTTAATAAACATCTTAAACGGGCCATTTTCCAAGAGATGTATAAATGACACTGCAGAACAGAATATATTATCTTCTTCAAAGAAACAGATTTAGAATAAATTAACGGCTGAAAGTCTAATAGTTAGGAAAAGTTAATTGAAAGTGACACCTGTAATAATAATCTTCTTTAAGTAATTCAACCTATTCCTCTTGTTTTAATAATAAAAGCTTTAATTTACGTATAAGAAAAATCTAGAATATTATATATGAATTTACATCTTCAACGCTCTGGTAATTGAGAAATGAAAATAAAATAACGATTTATGAAATAGGCAGCAGTCAGCTATCTGTGTATGCACTGCGTAATGGTACGTTTTTAGTTTATTTGTCAAATTAATACTAACTTCAAACGTGCAATGAAAAGTTTTATCAAATTATTTAATATACTTAAATCTATGAATTTAAATCAGAACAAAAAATTCTCTTGTCGTTATTATTAAGTAGGAATGCAATAGAAATTCGCCGTTAAGCAGAAGTAAGTATTTGAACAACTTAGATCAAACCAACGTATCAACGTATTAAACAGTCTGAAAGTGATTAACGTTAATATAACTTTCGCCATTTCTTTGGTTGAATAGAGAATAATTTATATCAAAAAAAGACTGAGGTGTGATTGATTCATCGGTGTATTGTTTAGGTTCCAACAGACAGTATCTTTTTTTGTATGTATTAGATTTCTCTTTGTTCTTTTTTCTAAGTAAGTTTTGATCTTACTTCTTTAAATTAAAACTCAAGCAGTGTAGGAGTCAGCGTAACGTTTTCTTTTTTTTTTCCTTAAATTTTGTTTGTCTTTGTAAAGCCAAAGAACAAAAATGTTTAAACAAAATTGAAAAGAAAAGGTGTTAAAAGTGGACTGTATCCAAGCAAGAACGACGTCAAAACTTCTACTTGGAACTTGAATTGATGAAATTCCAATTTTTTGACACATTTTTATAGATACAAGATGGACGACTCCCGATTTCACCGGAAATGATCCGAAATTTAGATTTTTGAGTGGAATACCCTGTTTATTTGTACATCTCTGGATCATACGGGTAGAAATTAGTATAACCGCTTTAAAAGAATAGTTTTTAAAATTTGTTCTTTACCTTACAAAGCCGAGAAGGGTCTGAAACATTAATATATATATTTCCAAAGTCACAAAATGTCATTTCACTAGTATCATATACAATGGCTAATACTGTGGTGTGCTCTGCTATCCTATGTTAAGCTATTATGTTATTATATGTATGGAAAAGGAATGGAGGTAAGCTGGCAATAGGTAACAAATTTGGTGGCATAAGGAAATTATAAAACGTAACATTCAACGTAGAAATATAAAATTAAAAGTTATAATTATATAATTAAATATAAAATAAACATTAATAAGGAAAGATGCTAAGAAGCTAGTTTATTCACTAAACAACTTACATGCAATGTTATTCTTAAAATTAAAAAAAGAGAACAGAATAGAAAGATTATGAGTAATCATGCATAACCAAATTTTTTAAATTAACATTTCAATATAGGATTCTTATAATAAACATGTTAGGCTTATAGAATCAAAACATGTATCAGCTATTTATAGAAACTAGGGAAACCCCATCAAGACATGACGGTCAAAAGACTAATTTATTGAAGGATTTCCTTAACAACGTTCGTTATGTGATTACAATCCTTCAGGTTTCAAAGAGTGACTATTTAATATTAATATTTATTATTATTAAATAAACGCAATTGAAAAAAAATAGTTGAAAATACTAAGCTTACCATTCTCAGACGAACTTTTGAACGCGTTATTTAACAAACACCCCCGACTTATCCCACTTCACCACCAATCCCGACTTATCCCACCTTCCCCCCTTAGTTACACCAGCCTTACTCCTTCTGACTTATCTCTTTCTCAGATTTACCTCCCCTCCCCTGGTATACCCCCCACCAACATTTATCACCCTCTCTGACTTACCTCCATAAGTCAGACAGAGATATCGAATTTCGTGAAAATGCTCCACAGCAAATACAGTGAAACTCGACTGAGAACTGTTGGTGCATAGTAAGCAGGTATAGGGAGGATGTTTAGTTCCAAAACGTGACGAAGAAAGCGCTGTAAGTAGACAGTCGGCCTTGGGCATATTAAAATGCATCGATTATAAATGATGATTTTAAATTAAAAATATAAATAATTAAAAAATCACATAACTAAATCTCGACAGACTAAAAATAGAAAGGTTTTAAAAATAAAAAGTAAGTAGTGTTGACTAATCTACAGAGTCAAAACTTTATTAATATAAAAAAGAATAAACAAAATCGGTCTTGTAGAACTCGTAGACGAAGTGGAAGAAAAATTAGTCGTGTTTTAAATATATAATTAGTAAATAATAATAATAATAATTGGTACAACCCATAACCTAGAAACCAGGCCGCAGAAGCTATAAGCTTGTGCGAGAGGGAGGGGACGATTATTATTATTACGTAGACCCTACGTGCGGCTGCAGCGGCCTTACAGATGGAACTTGGAAGATGGAATAATTGAGCTATAGAATAAAGTTCAATATGGCTGGTGTATTTACTACCGAAGGACATATCTACCAGTATCTCCCAAAATGTTTGGTCAATCTTTTACTGGTACATCTTTTAATTTTAACTCCTTCACATCTGGCCCTTTTTCTATTTGCTCTGGATTTATAAATCCAGATGTTTTCCTTTTCTTTGTAACTCTCTTACACTCACCTAGATCACTTTTATAATGTAATTTTCCTCATATGGGGACATTTCCAGATTGGCGTCGTTTTAACAGGTACTATTACAGGTTAAACTTGAAAGTAAAACACAATTTACAATAGTGTGTGCCTTGAAATAGACACAACAGTTTTTCGTTGATATGTATACGTATAGCACATGTGATTGGCTCCTATGGAGATTGCCGGTTTTGTTTCCAATAGGCAACTTTAAATATACCTTTACATGGAATATTTCCGACTTTGACACCTCCTTAATTTGGTTTAACAGAGCTTGAAAAGACGAACAGTTTGAGATACCTATATATCTCATTTTACCTAAAATTGAAAATTATCGCTTTTGATATTAGTACTCTCATTTTTACAATTTGTTTTCTTTCTATGATTTTATTTATTTATTTAATATAAAGTATTTACAAGAAATAAATCTCAAGAACAAATATTATGAATAACTTATTTATGAACAAACAGTATATGTAACTAACAAAGGCTAAGTGAAAAAAACATTTAAGTGTATAATTTTCATTAATTATAAAAATATTATACTATACTAATATAGGCTATTATTATTATTGCAGTTCGTTATTAATACATATCTACGCAACTTAATAACAAATCAAACGTTAAACACTTTAATAATACAACTTTTATAATCGTAAATAGGTCCAAAAGTTGTCACCGTAGAAAGTGAGATGGCGCTACAAGTCTAGCCAGCTGGTCGATCAGAGTAACGCAAACCGCCGCCATATTGGGGCAGAGAAGGGTGATTTTTAATAATGGACAAATTAAAACCACATTTTACGTGTTTGACATATTAGAGGTTTGATCTTTCAGAATAAGAAAAACTTTTCAAAGTAAACGTGGATTTGATTAAATTCAATACAGAATAAATAATGAACAATTTCGTGCTTCGTATGCCCCAATATGGCGTCGGTTTGCGGTACTCTGGTCGACCAGCTGGTCTAGGTTACTAGATGCAGTGACTCTAATGCAAGTATCTCGTGCGTATCCAAATAAATGTTTTATATTTATTTATTTAAAAATATTAAACTTAAAGAAATACAGAAATTAAGTAGTGTGTGTACTAATCTACACAACAAAAGCTTCAATATAAAAAAGAATCGCGTAAATCGGCCTAGTAGAACTCTTAAAGGAACTGGAACAAAAGTAAGCCTTGTGTTTTATATATATAGATAATTTTCATTTCATATATGTGGGCTACCGCCGATAGGAATTTGCATCTATCAATAAGCCAACTCACTTACGGGCTGCAATTTACCTGAAAACAAATAAAATGAGTCATTAGCTTAAACTCTGTAGCGGTAGAATTAACATACTTGGTTTTAAATCTGATTAAATTGAGTTTTTCTCTTTTGACTTACAGTCTTAAATTCATTATTGAAGTTAATTTATCATTTAATCATTAATTTATCAAGGCATCAAATTATTGATCCAAAGTTATTTCACGTTCAAATCAAATTAATTTCCTTTAATTATTCTTTATGTATTAAGCCTGTATATAATGTAAAGTTGTTCAGGAAAGGTGTAGTAAAATGATGCAATTCTGCTGTACCATATAATGTTACAGCTTAGAATTGTGTAATTAAGAGATAATCAATATTTTAAATTTGTGTTTAACAGATACGGTTGGCGTCATTTAGCGGCTTTGTGAGACATTTTAGGATAATCTTAAGTCCCATCTGTTATCTAGCATCTTATTTCTTTATTCTTAGAAGCATTTGTGCTTCTGCAAAAAAATTAGAGTTGTTACCCACAAAATGGGGACTGCTTATTGGGAAACGGTAACAACCTTTAACCGCAGTTAAATCTGTCGGCTGCCAGCTAACTAGTGTGAGGTCGTGGGTCTCACTAAAGGTCTTCTGTAATGGGTGCCAAGAACCGTCTAAAATAGCTACAGTATTGGCCGACAAAATCTGAAAAGAACAACACATTTGCGACTTCTACCAATGTGGTCGACTTTTCCCAATATTGGCTCCTCGATAGCTGAAAATATATAAAACCCAAATACCAACCATATAAATAATAAGTCGTCAAGTGAGGTATATCAATTAACATAAATCAATCAAGTATGGTTATATCTTAATCAAGGACAACTAGCTTTGGCAAAAATTAAATGTAAGTTATTGATTTGTAATTACAATTTTGATCTGGGTGAGGATTGATGCGAGCGATTTATTTACTCTAAATTTGACTTGACTTCAAACTTCAAAAATGTAGCAGGCACGGTTAATTAACGCGAATATCTGTGATGTAGATTGCGCAATCATTAATCGTCGGATTTTTAATTGTTTAACTAATTCATTACGGAGCAAAGTCTTACGTATTCACTCGAAAATATTCCTAACAAAGTAAGGTGATAAAATAGTATATATCAAATAGATACGTAAATATAAGTGCTACACGCACACTAGAGTAAAACCGTTTAACACATAAAATTATAATATACAAATATACAGTAGTGCTTTATACACAATACAGGTTGTCGAACGTTATTGATGTTGTAAATAGTTGCTACAATATAACTAACTCACGATACAGTTGCATTAGGGGAACGTTACCAACCAGGTAGAACGTAGCGTGATCCATCGAGACAACAGCAACCAAGTCAGCGTAATGGTCTTTTAACAACCCAAATATAGAACGTAGTGTATGTAATTATTGTAAGACAACCAGGAAGTTATAATATGAGTAAAGGTAAACCCAAAAGAGAAAAAAGGTCTGTCACAAATAGAATCAAATTACCAGAATGCACAAACACTTTATAAATACCTTCGGTGTAATGTGACCTTAAGAGATAATTATATCGCCTCCATATAACGACGATTATGCATCGAAACCCATCAAATGAATTAAGTATAAGAAACTGAATATAGAAAAATTAACCTGAAAACACTTACGAGAACGTGCTTCTAACCTCAAAAGAACAAGTGGAAAAAATTCCATTAAGGTTCCAATCTAAATTGGAAACATCGCCACAAATTAAACACAGATCTGCACCAATGCAATTCCCAATTCACAACATAAGGAAAGAGATTAATTAAACTGCGATGTCCACTATAATATTCTTCAAAGAATGTTCTTCACGCGAACAAATCGAACAAAGTGACAGTATCTTATCAACACAGGAAATTAGCTCCAAACAAAATGGCAACTACAAGGAAAGAAAATGCGAAAATCCCTTAAACGCTATAAAACTAACACAAAAGCATAGCTATACAGGGTGCTACGCAATTAGCACTTAACAACGTTTTAGATTATTATCACAAGATTTGCTATTTGTAAATTGACGATAATTCCATCTTTTAATTTTTGCATATAAGTTCCTTTTTTTTAAATATTTCTAATTACAGTGTCTTCATCTTTAGAGATTTCGATTCTTGAGATATTCTGACGAATATTTTCCTGTGTCGCCATTTTGAGAAACCTTCGTATTTATGAAGGTATTTTTTTGGTAGGTATAACCATTTTACAAATTCTGTTTTAATTTTTATTGAAAGAAACGAAAGCCAATGTTTGTAACTTTTGTCGAGTTAACAACACGGCAAACTTGTTAATGCAGACTTAAAATATTGTATTTATTGCATAGTTAACTAAAAAATAGCTTTTTTTAGTTTTAAAATAGTTGACAGTGTGAAAAATAAAAACAGCAAATGTATTCCGAATGGTTCTCAATTGCCGTCAAAGTATCTAGAATAAACAAAAAAGAAGTCAACTTCCTAACATAATGTTCTCGTTACAAAAAAAAGAAAAAAAATCACAACTAAACTGCCCCTCGTCTATTACATCATCGCTAGTATACGAAACGAAGGGAAAAAATAAAAAACAAGTAAGGGAGAGTCTCTTTTTTTCTGCTTCAAGTTCTTGATTCTTCATATGGTCCCATTAGAGAGACGATTTAGGTTTACACGATACAATTGTCCGGAAAGACAAAAGAAGAAGCGATAAATGACAGGAAGTCGGAGAAAGCGGAAGGACACAAGTGACTGCTATCTGTCCGAGGAGTATTACGACGAGAGCGCGCGCGACCACTTAGCGACGTTTCGTCCTTTTCGCTCGAACGCATCGATCCTATGTCCCGTCTCACGGTCTATTGCGATTTTCTCTTCTTGTGTGGACACCGCATTTTAAGGGTAATGAATCATACACATCCAAGAAAGACAAGCTACAAGTGCCCATTAAGATAGTTCTAAATTAAAGTTAGTCGTCGTGTTTACAAGCGAGTTATTAGAGGACTGGGTAGTAAAAAAGAAAATTCGAATTAAAGGAAGAGAAAGGAAAGAAATTCTAGATTGAGTCGTTTCGAGTAATAGCTTCTCCATTCACTGCGAGTTATATGGATGGAATATGATGACGTTAGTATCAAGTAACATCTAACGAAGTAAGAGCATAAAATAGGAACAATAATTTCCGTGTTAAAGTGTAGATTTATATTACAAAACATTTCTAGTTTAGAGATGAAAATATGCAAATGGCATCGGATTATATAATCAGAAGACAAGCGCGACTCATTTGGACACTGAGAGCAGCTGACGTTTCTCCATATTTACTTTAATAATATACTACTGCGCCTGAAACGTAATATTTTCAAATAATTTACTATACATTCAACACTTTCTCCGGCTTTCTAAGAGAGGACAGGGCTTAGTAAAACAAATTAAGGAAGATGTAGAATTAACGTCTCGAGTTTTAGACACTACACAAACGGATACAAGTACATAAAATGAGGAAACTAGTAAGCAGCTTTACGCTTCGCTCGGCAAAGCGACGATGGTGGTGCCTTTTAAGATGGCATCATCATCTCTCTGCAGTACTAATTATTATCATTTTTATTTCTCCCTTTTTACAAGTTGCAAAAGGATGTTTACGAGCGATCACAATCCAGCGCAAACATATTATTGGATAATAGCGAAGAGTGGGGGGGGTCCTCGTGGAAGCTAATATGTAGAGCAGAGCTAATGCGTAAAGGAAGAGGAGGAGGAGTAGTTACCGAATGTGAATCAGAAGAAAAAAGGGGAAAACTCAAACTTGTATAAAATGAATTAAATTTCGATCCACTCTTGGATTCGTCCAGGCCAACTTGATGGGAAAGCTCAGTCAAGCTCAGTGAATGTTACAAATCTAATCTGACAAGTGATGGTTGTAACAAAACGAGAAAAGTTTGTACATGTTTCGAATTCTCCCCTTACCGTGTTAATAGGAACACAAGAAAAGGACGAAATGAAAGTCTAGTTCGGATTTTCTATTAGAATCTAGTAGTGCATATACGTACGTTACGATGACGGCGGCGGCGGCGGGCACGAGTAATAAAGTCTGCAAGCGGGATGTCCAAACTTGGTTAGGAATATAAATGCGCGCCGCGAGTCCTCCACTGCGATTTCCAATTTACTAATATTTACTATTGCGGCCCAAGCTTCGAGCCTCCCCATAACCAAACCAAACTGAGCAGGAAAAATAACATACACCGTGTGTATGGTTATAAACATGCAGTTTTTAGTTAGAAAAACCACTTTGCAACTGCCACTCTGGTGCTGCGACGCCACAAAATAATATTATTGCACTGCTGCGGATCGAGAAATATTTAAACTGGAAATAGTTTTCATTCAAAATGGAATAGTACGCCTCTCAATTGGTTCCTCTATTTTCCGACTATTGAAATATTCAAAGCGCAATTTATGAGTGTCGAATGTTGAAAAAAGAAAAATTAATATCTGTTAGAATAAACGAGTAGGAAGAGCGAGAAGTGGAAGATCCTCAAAAACTGAAATTCAGAAGAGGGTAGGTAAACTTTGCAGCAAATAATCAACTAAAAGTGTAGACATGTATATCTTCAAAACTAAACTAAGACTGATGGCATGCTTTCAACAACACTAACGCGTATAACTAAATTAACAAACTGAGAGGCAAACATTATTATAATTACAATGCACACTATTTTACTGCAGGTTGGCTCTATCATATTATTTACAGAAAATTAAGTCAGGAATGGAATTTTAAAATATAATGATAATTAATTACTGCAATTTTTTACATAGTTAATTTCCTGAAATAACAATTTCAGCAGCTAAATATTTTTCATATTCGTTCGGTAATATACAAATAAGTGGATCTTCAAAATTACAGATACTTAAATAAAAATCTTGACAGAAACCCATAAACTATATAGTAAACCTTTACCCATAAATAATTAATATGGGGATATTTTGAAAAGGTTGCATTGAAACAGACGTTATCTTAACACGAAAAAACAAAGTCCCCGCGATTGGGCGGCAGTGAAACAGAGCATTTAACCAGGAACAAAAACAAAGCCCCACGATTGGGCGCAGTGAAACAGAAGTTATTTTCCCAGACTAAATCACATTTAAAATCTTCAAGATATTTATACTGACGATACGTAGTGCTCAAAATGGTCACAGCTTGAGATCTTATCTTTTCAAATTTAAATTTCAGGTCGTAGGTATTGGTTCTACACTTTACTAATTATCAACGAGATGGATAAAGGTTTTAAAAGACACAAGAAAATGCATATATTTGGGCGCCATCTGATTATTTGAAAGTTTGATAATAATAATAATAATTAAAAATAATGACCTGATATCATTAACCAGAAATTGGAGAAAGATCTAATACATTTAATTCAACTTGTTAGTCATATTCGGTGATGTCAAAATTAGGTTGGATAAAATATAAATTAAAGACTTTTATAATTATATGGGTCAATATTATTCAGTCTAATTAAGTTTAAAAATTATGTTTATTCATAAACAAAATTTAAAGGAATGACAACTTGTCATTTAAAACATCATTATATAAGATTACAATAAAGACTTAATACCTTGCATAAGAATTCTTTGCAAAGGGGAAGTTTTCATGCAACAAAATGACAAACATAATCGGTACATAAACAATAAACAACTTACGCAATATCCACAAAATTCAAAGAGTCAACAATTCACAATACTTTGTTCAAATCGTTTAATTCACAAAACTGCATCAAAACAAACTTACACAATATTGCCCTTTACAAACACAGATATAAACGGTTGTAGCTGAACTGTAGAAACTGGAAAACTTCATACAATTATGCAATCACTAATAACCCAAAACTAGGAGAATAAAGTTCACAATACGGTACTTCTGGGGAAATATTCATTATCAAAATTCCCTTTTACGATAAATTAATTTTTAGAGCTTTCCGAATTCAAATTGTATTAAACCGAAACTCTATTAAAAACTGGACCCACGAGAAACTAAACTCGGCAACTGTAATTATCTATATTGTACCTGCATAACTTTTAAAAGTTATACAACCACAAAATACTAAATTCATATTTATTATCGATCGGTAAACTGTACGGACTACAACTGTAAATTTCGATAAATTTGATCCTCGATTAATCACTGTATTTTCCGTGCTTTGACGGTAACTAAAAGCAACACTTGTGAGAGCCTCGCGCTTGTTTTTACATACAAAATCCAACTAAACAATTTTAAATTTTTAAACTGGAACTGTAATTAGAAATAATTCTCCACTGCAAATAAACCACTGTAAATACTCCACTGTAAATAATTTACTTTATTCGATGATATTGATGCGATAAACTAAACTGGAACAAACTACGGACTTGAAACAAAAACTATTATCATTTGACCGAGCGCCGAGCACGGCGCGGGACCCGAAGCCCGGCTACGCGAAAGCGTCCCGCTATGCTCTGCATTCTCTTACTAGCTTTTTTAAACTCTGACTGAAGACTGACTGTTAAAACTAAAGGTATTTCACGGTAAACGGGATTTTAAGAGGGGTAAGCTTTCAAATAGGCCAACGAGAAAACAGCGCGGATTGATTAGGCCAAGGAGAATTAATTATTTTACACAAAGAGCGCTCGAAGATTCGGGACTTTACTCGTAGCTAAAACCTGCACCACATGCAAAAAACCAGACACTCTGTGAACGAAAATTTGTTTGTCTAGAGTTGGTTGACAAGCACGTACAAGTAAATCATAAATTTATACCAAATGGGTTTTATTAATATATTTTTCGTAGAAACTCAACTTGTTTAGATGAGAATATTTACAGAAACTCGTTCACATCGGCGAAAATTGCTGACAACTTAAAATTTAAAAGACAAGTCTATTCGAGAATATTCTTTTTCCCAGGAACAACATAGAATGGTAAATGCTTACACGTGTGAAAACAATGCCCTTATCTGAAACGAAGTCTGTAAATTCTTATAAAAACAATTTTATTAGTCTGGAATACTTCTTTGAGATAACCTTTAGTATTTTATAGGGTTCATTTTATGCAGTATACCAACGGTGATTTTTAATTGAAAGAGAAAATATATGAATACGCAGGACCGCATTTTTTATTAAATATGCATACTAAATTGCATTATTTGAAAACTGACAAAAACGTGACGTTACAGCATAGAAATAAATGTATAGAGGCTTATTTATATTTATTTTCTTCGTAACGTTTTCTATATTTTTGTAACGCTTAGCAGCATAATTAAAATGTCGGGATTCGGTACGAAAAACTGCACCACTTGGATTCGTACCACAATCGCTGCAAGGTTCAAACAAATCGCAATTAGCAACGCCGTAAACGGTACTAATGTATGCATTAAGTATTGAAAGGCAGATTACGTACATTAAGTAGTAGTTACGTACATGTTCAGTTAAAGATGCCGCTGAGGCTATCGATTTTAATGTTCAAGAGTAATCTAAAGTTTCCTGCTCTCTCACTGGCATCCTACTGCCAAATTAAAACAATCCATATTTAACCTAACCTAACCTTACTTTTAACCTAAGTGGTTGCAGATAATGTATCTCTAATCTAATTTAATCTCAGCTCTCATCCTACCTCTAACACAACTTCACTGAACCTCTAACCTAACCTTAGGTTTAACACCACCTAACTTGTAACCTCCCACTCTTCCCAAAGGACTATTGAGTAAGTAATTTTTTTCTCCTTTTCCAGTTCGAATGTTGATAACTATTAGTACACTCAGTTTGCTCTGCTATCGTACACAAATTAACTACACTGACATTCTCTGGTTAATATGATGCAGCTTTTAAGTTTATCCTTTTATTTATCAGCTCAACCCTACCTTTATCTGTACCATGAAGATTGGTTCACAGCTTAAGATATGCTCTGAGTCTCACTATATGTTGGATTCTCATGCCGTAAATATAAAATTTCCTTCTAAAATATAATATTGGCTTCTCTCTCTCTCCAATAATTAAATCTCTCCAGTTACTCTCAATGGTAACTTTCTTTTGTATTTTCATTTCATTTAACATATTTTGCACTAATTATCTTTACAATTTGTTAAAAACAGTTTGTTTGATAATTATTTTACTAAATTATCATAGACAAATTTTAAATTGATCTTTTTTGTTATTTGAAAATTTTCTTGTTATTTTTCTATTTTGTTTCATGTCATGGGAAACGATTATTGAGAGGCTTCTTTGTTCTACCTGCAACACTATTGGTATTATCGAGGTTATAACCTGGATCGCCTATTCGTAGAGATGGTGCGTTACTTGCTTGCTGTTTTTAGTGCCAACCTTTTTTGTTGTCTTTCTACCATTTTCTTATACTATTTCTTGCATTCCAGATTTGAACTACATAAATTATCAGAGTGGACTATCGTGCTCAGTTTACTCCTCTTGATTGCCGTTGGGTCTTGCATATTGAGCATTAGCTTTATTAGAGCTGTGATAGTTCTTTTGTGGTTGCACATCTCACATGCTCTTTCATTTGGAGGTTGAGCCGCTATGCCCGTATTTTTGACATTTATAGCATATTGCTCTGTTTGTGCAGTTTTTTGCGGTATGTTCTGGTTTACCACATACCTATCAGATTGTTTCCCTGCACGCAGCTACTTGCGTCGAGTCCAAAATCGTAGCACTAATAGCATCTTTTGGAATTCTTTGGTCTAGTCCCTTCTTTTATTGGCATAGTAGCTATTGCATATTTCTGCTTGTTCACCCTTGTGACATGATTGTACAGTTTCTTTATGTATTCCTTTGCCGTCATTTTCTTTTCCCCTTAGCTCCCTCTCTGTCGATTTCCACACTTTGTCTTTATCATTGGTTCATTGGTGGCTCTACACGGTGTTTCATTTAAAATTCGTATCCTCTGGACAGGTGTGATAGTACACATAAAATGCAACACAAAAGTTTGATATCATTAGTGACTATCTTTCATAATAACCGAGAAAAAAATTGTTTTTGAAAAGTGGGTTGGTGGTCACTGGTTTAAGAATAACAGTTGGAGCTGGATGTACCTAACTGCATTTTCAACGTGATATCTGATATATTGCTGCAGCTGATGTTAGGTGATGTCACAGTTTGTTTTGACTATTATTTCCAGCAGTTCCCAAAAGTTGTCCTTTTTAGTAAATGTTTTTCGATGTTCGTAAAATCAAAGATGGCATAAGGAGTTTTTGTTCCTATTGAGTACTATCACCTGTCTAGAGGATACGAATCTTAAGTGAAACAACCTGTATGTCTAGTATTAGCAAGAACCTTTTTTCTGTTATTAGTTTCAGCTTGGTATCGTTTAAAGTTCTTTTTTCTTATTTGTATTGTTTTTTCAAGGTTTATTTTATTCTTTATTTCTCTCACTATGTCCGTATAGAATTTTCAGGCTCCCTATCTGTTTTAATGATCATCATTTCGTTTTTTCTATTCCTTCGCTTCTTCCATTTTGAGTCATCTTTCTGTATAGTATCCTGCCTCTTTTCTTTTTTTATGTAAATGTTAACATTAAGATAACATAAAGATATATGCTATAATCTTTTATGTGGTATCTTCTTTTCCGTCGCGTTTATGGCGTATGCGATCTTGCTTCGCATTTTATCTATGATAGCGTCTTTGAGATTTTCTCCAATTTGTTATATAGTTATCATCTCTGTCATACTTTTCTTGCATTTCTTCTGCTCCACCAATGACGTTTGTGTATTTAACATTCTAATATTTTCTGTCTTGTTCTTCTATGGTTATTGACTGTCTGCTTTTGATACTGACGGGTTCAGTATTTATTGTTATTGTTATTTATTATTGCTCTTACCTGTGGATTATGGATTTTTCATTTTCATCGTAATGCCCATAATTGTGAGTTCTTCTGAAGTTGCTCTGTAACAGAACTCTTTTGGGTAAGACCTCCTTTTAAGTCTCCTGGATATCCCTCTGCATTTTTGTGTTTTCGATCAATTCTGATACGTTTTTATTACCCACCTCATTATTCTTCCCCTGCTACTTTCTCATCATTCTCGACATTTCGTCTGCCTTATCATTATTTTTGTTATTAATTTGATAATTGTTTGTTGCTTTGCCTTGGTGAACTATCCGAGTGGGGTATACCCGCTTTGAAAAGCTCAATTCCTCGACCAGCAAGTTTCCCCTTTTGACCCGGATATGCGTCCGAGGATTTTTTTTGGGATCCCGCGCCTCCTCTAAGGTGCATGCGAAGCTGGGAGCGCACGATTGTTTCACTCCATCTTGAGCCACGGAGCCACACCCCCAGCTCCAATCTTCAGGTCCTACTCCTAATCTAATATCACACTATATAAATTATAGACTAACCAAACCAAACCTCAAACCTAAGCCAGTCTTTAACCTCACCTATTCTAGCATAACCTAGCCTAAGCCAACGTAAGGTAACTTCTAACCTCAACTAAATCCAACATTTACCTAACCAATAATAATGTTTAACTTACTTCATACCTAACCTTACCTCTAGCTCGCACTTGACCCAAACATTACTTTTTTGACCGGACTTTTAACTTAGCCCTAACTAACCTAACCTCTAACCTAACCTCTAACCTAACCTATAAGCTGCCCATAACCTAAGTTATAACTAACCTATTACATAAACTATGATCTGACATATAACCTAAGTCTGGGTGGGTGGAGCAGACTGCACGGCTCATCCCCGTAGAACTGACCACGGCACATCCAATCCCAGGAATAATATGTGTGATAGAGTTATTCTAAAATGTATCTCGCGGAAGGCACATAACATTATTTGGTGTAAGCGCCCGCTGTTCGACTGAATCTTATGGAGGAGAATTGAAGTGAGGTTTATCCCGGTGCGGAAGGGGTAAATTCTGGCCAATTGGGAAACTGCATGCCAGCAGGTAGTGTGCTCCGGAAGCTATTTGGATCACCATATGACGAGCGATTGTTGAAGCGATAATATAGCCTCTCACGGTCAAGGCAACTTTACCCCGAAACGGGTACATGCCGGCAGTCTAGAACGTTTAGATTTAAAAGTAGCTCTGTCAAGAGTACACCAGGCCTACAACTGGAAGAACGGGGTGGCAAAACTCTTAAAAACCCAAATTCTGCCACACTTGCGGTTGGATTCGATCGACCAGTTATCCCCAACTATGTTGGAGGATAGACCGAAGCTGGACGAGGTAAAATCTCCTCGGAGAAAATGCCAACAGGTGAGCACGTTTGTAGCTCCGGTACTAGCCTGGAGGGCTAGCAGAGGATGGATAGTAACCTCGCTCCCACCAGTGGGTTAGTGGTGGCATTGCATCAGCAATTGCGCACTAATTGAGCGTATCTCAATTCATGTCTTAAGACGGGAAGGGATCACCCGGAAGTTCCAAGAATAATTTACAAGCAAATACTAAGTATCAACTACGGCTTGCTTTTAAGTAATTTAGATGGTAAGCTACAACGAATAGATGAAACTAACTCATCACTTAGGAATATAACCTAAGTACTTTAACGTACTTAACATTCTAACTAACCTAACGTTATCGTTAACCTAACACATCAACTAATGTTGTCTAATTATTTTTAAAAGAAGTACAGTTCCGGTGAATACCAATATTAATATAGTCTAACCTCCAATTTAACCTAGCATCTAAACGAAGTGCTTGGCGCTTTGAAAAGGAAGTGTGATTGGATACACCTTGTCGGAATACAGAGTGTAACAAAAGTATCAAATAATGGATATAACTTTTTAATTTAAGAAGTTACAAACAAATGATACAAGCAAAAGTTGTTTCGTTTATCCTGATACATATCGTGGCGTATTTGACATGTTCTTAGCTTTTGTTTTGTTACTATAGGAACGAACTATATTTTTTAAAATGGCATCCGTATGTTGCCTTTTTTGAAAAGTGTTTATTCTTCTCTATTTAGTAATGCTATTTTATTATTACAATAAAAAAAATTAATATTAGGAAAAAACGAGAGAAAATAAATCAACAAAAAAAAATTAAAACTGGTTTGTAGCAAAATTAATCTAATAATAATTCATTGTCAATTTTGGTCAAGTATGCCGTGGAAATTTCACAACTAAAGTTATAACAATCAAACACCAACAAACAAACGACCCAATCAGTATTTAAAATTTATTACAGGTCTTTGTTAACATCTCTTCTAGTATTCTGCGCATGTCAGCAGTTATTCTAGCCTTCAAGTCAACCAAATTACGTAGTATCATTTTATTTTTTTAATTTTAACATTTTTGTTTTGATAAACTAGGGTTACTAGATAGAGAAAATAAACAATTTTCAGAAATGCAAAAAAATCCTACTTAAAAAAAACAAAGTTAGTTGCTATAGTAACAAAATAGTAAACAAAAAGTTACAGCGGTTATTTGACACGTTTGTTACACTCTGTATATGGTTTAGCCTATACGGCTATAACCTAGGTAAAAACAGATCTGTTGTCTTAACTTTATCCTAACTTTGCTTCTAACCTAACCTAACTTTAACAAAACATTCGACAGCCTAACCTATTGTCTAGGTTAAGGTATACTGTCCTGTGACCTAACCTCATTTTGAACATAAGTTATACACCTAACTTCGAATATTATCTAGTTAACACAATCTACTCCCTATTAACACAATTAACTTGCTTTTTCATTAAAACCTAAATTAATATGTAATCTAATCGAACTCTTAACTTTGTCTAAGCTGTCTCTCCTATATCTATCTTAACCTTATAATTGCTCCTAAACTTTTATAATCTCACTGATAGCCCAACAAAATTTAATTATCCTTTAACTTTAACCATAAACCTTAAACTAACCTACACGTAAGGATAAAAACTTGTAAATTTCAATAAAATAATAGTCTAAAGCTGCCATTTTTCAATTAACATTATTCAAAGAAACATATCTTAGGATTCATTCAGGTTCTTTTTAAAAAAAAATAAGACGCCATTTAAATTTTGTGTTGATCTACATTCCATAGAACTAAAAATCTTTCGTAGAATTTAATGCAATTATTTTATACACTCGTTTTTATGTAAATATATCAACTATTGATTTATTTGAATAATCGCAGTTTTTAAAAATGTCTTGAAACTCCAGTACTTTAAAATTGATATACGCAGTACTAATAGTAGTTTGAAAAATTCTTTATAAACAGTAGATAAATGATAATATGCAATTTTTACATGCATAAAAATAAACATGACGCAAAGCATAACCTAAAATTTGTAACTGACAGCTACTGAATTGTGTCGCTAGAGTAAAAAGAGACAAGAAAGTGTATCTGTTGCTCTAGAAAGAGATAGATTTTGACATCCGTGTCATAACTCTAAAATAATACAGTTCACAGTTTCCATTCAGGAACTCTAGTATAAATGAAGTAAAGAAATCCGAAATACTGTGCAGCAAAAAAATCAAAAGTAATCTTATTTCAAAAAGCAAACAATGAAAGATTTAAACGTAAACTGCCAAAAAAATTAAAATGTCAAATGTCTGGTCTACCATTTCAGCCCATTACATTAGAAGCTACAAAACTAGCCTTAAGGTCATTTAAGGCCGTATTATTGGGTGCACCTGGATCCTTTAAACATGAATTGGCTAAGAAAGTATCGGCAACATTTCCAATAGAAATTATACCAGTAAGAGAGTGTATGAATGAGAACATACAGAAAGACAGTAAGTTTGGCCAATTATGTAAACAATGCATAGAGAAAAATATAATGATACCAGATAAGATCATGATAAATTTTATAACGAAGCAAATCTTAGATTGTGAAGTGAAAAACAAAGCATGGTTAATCACTGGATTTCCGGTTACCGATTCGCAAGCAAAATTATTTTGGGACAAAGTTAAAGTAAATAGGGTATTTTTTGTGCAGCTTCCCGAAGAAGTTTTAGTAAAAAATCTAACGAAGAGGTATCAAATGGGGAATAAGAAAGAAGTGGGAGCTTCAACCAAAACGTTAGAAGAGATACAGACGATTATAAGTAATTACAATAAAATTGTGGAACCGATGTTGTCATTTTACAGAGAAAAAAAACTTTTGGACAGTATTTACAGCAACAACGTAACAACAATGTGGGAGAAGTTGGAGAAAGGAATAATAGGCGCCGTTCGAGAATTAGCGCAAGGGCAGGCAAAAGAAAAAGAGCTGGATAGCATCGTTCCGAAACTGCTAGACAAATCACAGAAACAATCCAAGAAATAAAATGTTTTATTAATTTGTATATTTAATCATCTTCTTAAGTACACTATGAATGCAACATTTTGTATTTTTATTTTTTAGTCGTATATATTATGTATAGTCATAGAAAACCAGTATAAGCTCTTAACATTGAGTTTTTTATGGATCATCAATCGTCACATCAAGCTGCACAGACACATTAACGAGCTCTCCTCTGCAAACTTCTGGAAGAGTTATCCTTAAAATTCATGGTCGCTGGTCATTGGCTGAGTTCTTCTTCCAACCCCAATCGCCAGAAGAAGGAAGCTTTGGATTGGGAATGAAGCGCAGTGTGAGGAATGTCCTGGTTAAAAGAGACAGGCGATCGATTTTTCTGCTTTTTACACTAAACAGTTAGTGTACCTATTCGGCCATAGATAAGCACTGCAAAGTTTTATAACGGTTGTAGCCACTTAAGGATTAAGAATTCATTAGTTGGTGTTGCACTTAATGCTTTAAACGCTACTGTAACGTCCTCATACACTTTCGAAGTTTCTATGCAGTTTACTTCTCCTTTTCAGCAGACCTAATCAGTCATAGAACATAGGAAATGCTATACATCTATGTCGATGTTGAGTGTTAAGTAAAACCTCGCCATATGTGTGTGTGAGTTGGTATTCGTCTTGCATAATAGATATTATAAAGTGTAAAAACCATGGCACCATCTTGTTCACAGTTTCACAGCTTTATATACCAAAATAATTAGAATCAGTCAATCAAGCGATCGATCATCACAAGCACTAAAATTAAATATGTTTATAATAATTCGATATTGCAATGAATGGAAAACTTCGTCAACGATATCAAGCGTAAACCAAACACCACCAAATTTATTCACAAGACCAGTGGTCAAAATGTTAGAAATGTTATCCGAAGACGATTTCTAAGTTTTTTGTTCTGCTCCAATGTAGATGTATCTATAGGTGTGCATTCAACCTATTTTGCGAAATTATTCCTCGCAATTATTCTACGTCTACTACTTACACTGCTGCTACTACGTCAGGTACCAGAACAAAATTAACAAATACTACATCATCCACTGCTGCTACTACGTCAGGTACTACAACAAAAGCAACAAATGCTACAGCAACCACTGCAGCCACTACGGCAGATACCACAACAAAAGCAACAAATGCTACAGCATCCACTCCAGCCACTACGTCAGGTACGACAACAAAACCAACAAATATTACATCATCAACTGCAGCCATTACGTCTGGCAGTACAACAAAATCAACATATGCTACATCATCCACTGCTGCTACTACGGCAGATACCACAACAAAAGCAACAATTGCTACAGCATCCACTGCAGCCGATACGTCAGGTACCACAACAAAACCAGCAAATACTACATCATCCACAGCAACCACTACGTCTGGTACTACAACAAAATCAACAAATGCTACATCATCCACAGCAGCTACTAGGTCTGGTACTACAACAAAAACAACAAATGCCACATCATCAACTGCTGCTACTACGGCAGATACCACAACAAAAGCAACAAATGCTACAGCATCCACTGCAGCCACTACATCAGGTACGACAACAAAAGCAAAAAATACTACATCATCCACTACCACTAGGTCTGGTACCACAACAAAACCAGCAAATACTACATCATCAACAGCAGACACTACGTCTGGTACTACAACAAAATCAACAAATACTACATCATCCACCTCAATCAATACGTCTGGTACTACAAGAAAATCAATAACTACTACATCATCCACTGCTGCTACTACGTCAGGTACCACAACAAAAGCAACAAATGCTACATCATCCACTGCTGCTACTACGTCAGGTACCACAACAATAGCAACAAATGCTACAGCATCCACTGCAGCCGATACGTCAGGTTACAACAGAACCAGCAAATACTACATCATCCACAGTAACTACTACGTCTGGTACTACAACAAAATCAACAAATGCTACATCATCCACAGCAGCCACTAGGTCTGGTACTACAACAAAATCAACAAATGCTACATCATCCTCTGCTGCTACTACGGCAGATACCACAACAAAAGCAACAAATGCTATAGCATCCACTGCAGCCACTACGTCAGGTACGAAAACAAAAGCAAAAAATACTACATCATCCACTACCACTACTTCTGGTACCACAACAAAACCAGCTAATACTACATCATCCACAGCAGACACTACGTCTGGTACTACAACAAAATCAACAAATACTACATCATCCACCTCAACCACTACGTCTGGTACTACAAGAAAATCAATAACTACTACATCATCCACTGCTGCTGCTACGTCAGGTACCGCAACAATTGCTACAGTATCCACTGCAGCCACTACGTCAGGTACCACAACAAAACTAACAAATATTACATCATCCACAGCAGACACTACGTCTGGTACTACAACAAAATCAACAAATACTACATCATCCACCTCAACCACTACGTCTGGTACTACAAGAAAATCAATAACTACTACATCATCCACTGCTGCTGCTACGTCAGGTACCACAACAAATGCTACAGCATCCACTGCAGCCACTACGTCAGTACGACAACAAAACTAACAAATATTACATCATTCACTGCAGCCACTACGTCTGGTACCACAATAAAACCAACAAATACTACATTATCCACAGCAGCCACTACTTCTGGTACTACAACAAAATCAACAAATGCTACATCTTCCACAGCAGCCACTACGTCTGGTACTACAACAAAATCAATAAATGCTAGATCATCCGCTGCTGCTACTATGACAGATACCATAACAAAAGCAACAAATGCTGCAACATCCACTGTAGCCACTACGTCAGGTACGACATCAAAAGCAAAAAATACTACATCATCCACTACCACTACGACTGGTACCACAACAAAACCAGCAAATACTACATCATCCACAGCAGCCACTACGGCTGGTACTACAACAAAACCAGCAAATATTACATCATCCATGGCAACCACTACGTGTGGTACTACAACAAAATCAACAACTACTACATCATCCATTGCTGCTACTACGTCAGGTACTACAACAAAATCAACAAATGTTACTTCATCCACTGCTGCTACTACGTCAGGTACCACAACAAAAGCAACAAATACTACATCATCCACAGCAACCACTACGTCTGCTACTACAACAAAACAAACAAATGCTGCATCATCAACTGCAGCCATTACGTCTGGCAGTACAACAAAATCAACAAATACTACAACATCCACTGCAGCCACTACGTCTGGTACCACAACAAATCTAACAAATACTATATCATCCACAGCAGCTACTACGTCTGGTACTATTATTCTTCCAAATTATTCTTATCATATTCAAAATTCTGGGGCAAGAAAAAATCTGCGCTTTATTTATACCAATTTTTGGAATGTTTCAATGTTTGGTCCAGACATCCGTCCGAACAAACTTTTGAGCTAAACTCTCCCATTCCGCATTTGGAAATTTGGATTTCAAGTATAAAATTGTTTACTGTCTTGAAATAATAAAAATCTCACAAGATTATTCTTGCGAAACTTTTATTAATTATTTTATGTAAAAGATTGTCATTTGTGAAGGTTTATAGCTCGGCAAGGGTAAATCTTTGGTAGATGATGAATAACTCTTTTTGTAACTAACTAATATCAGATGTGTAACACAAATGTTTATTGAGTCGCTTGATTAATTTTTTTTCAAGCTCAGAGTGCGCCGCCGTATGCAAGAGAAGTTTTCACTATAATTCTTTTTTGGTATGGGAAAATTTAAAGGTGTGCTGTTACAAATTGACCTATTATAGTGTTGCTTACGAGCGCCACCTTGTTTGAACACAATTTTGCCCATTCTTAAATTTATCGTTGTTTTCTCAAAATGGTTGATTATAAACGGTAAATTATAACGGTTGATAATTAAACAAAAAATCTTTTAGAAGCAACTCTAGTAACACGTAATTAAACAGCACATTAATAAAAAGAAGCCATACAAAAATAATCCTCATGCATTTATTTCATATACATAAATTGAAACGTTTAATTTAAATGCGCTTCATGGTATAAAGCATTATTTCTCAAGCAAAATGGTTTTTAAGCAAGAATTTTAAAAAATACCTTATAGGGTGCAATAGCACAAAGGTAAAACTTAGTTTACTAAATATGAAATTTATAGCGGCTTTAGAATTGATTGAAATCTTAACAGTTTTTTTGCTTTACTAAGTGTATTACAAAGATTAATCTAAATTGTTTAATTATTTTACTCTAAATAAAATAACAATTAAAATTTACATTAGTGGAATTACTACTAGTGAAATTATATTTTACAGTTAAATACATTAATCTTGATTTTTTTTAAATAAACTTTAACTCTTTGTTGCAGACCTTAGGTTAAAACAACTTAAATCGTTTAGATTTTAGTTTAGTGCATTTATGTAATTGGTGAAAACAGGTCGATTAAAACTCACGTCAACTATTCAAGAGGATAATCTCAAAAACAATGTTCTAGGGCTTGAACAACAATAAATAATTAGTTGACGATAAATAGTTAATAGAGAAATACATTACCCTCCATACATTATAAGATTTTCTTTTAATTCGTCGTTTGCTTAAGTACAGGCGTAAGAAAATGAGATTTTATTTTTGTCAATAATCTTCCAACCAATGCGATAATTATTTTCAAAACAATCGTTAACCACCACAATAAATTAATCTTCAACCAAATCCCTACATTTAACGACGAAACAATCAGAAGAAAAACTGCTTTATTACAATTTCCAAAATTGAGGCACACTACAGTCCTCAATGTAATCGACTCTTTGAAAATCAGTGCTTTTTATGGGAAGCGTTTAATAAAGTTACGTTACGTTAAAACTATATGGCAGAAATTAACCGGATTCATAGATGATTCGATAGAGTATGGCGCCAAAAATTTGTTGTAGCTTATTTACGTGTGTAAGTAAAATCTTATACGGCGATGTTAAACATGATGCCATTTAGTACTTTTGTTGTTTTAATTTCTAAGATTTAGAGGGCGTCATAAACAGAGTTTCAAATTAAAAAAAATTATAATAATATGATAATAACTTTTATAAATTAAAAGATAGACTTCTCTGTATTCTAATAACTGCAAAAACTTTCTGAGGATGCTGGATACTACTGATTTGTTAGTCTTTACATTGTATTACATTTGCTTGTTGCTTAATTTTATATTCATTTGATGTATCATTTGATTCACTTCACTCCTCGCAAAACTTAAGTGCCCATCATTAATCACTTTATGATGCTGCCGTAAAGAATAACATTAGAGCAATATAATGAAGATTATACATACGTTTCCTGTAACGATACCTACTATTTCTGAATTCTTTCTAAATTCCTCTTATTCAAGATGAAAATTAATAAAGAAATGCAAGTGATAGTGTACCTGTTTATTGAAACCAACATAACTTGCTTTCTATTTACATTTATGTCACAAAACATTATTAATAACTAACCTACGCTGATAAATCTTGCCTGAACTTCTATCAATAACGTGAGGCTTATGGTTTTGCTAGCTTTATTACACAGCAGTTCAATTTACAAATAGAATTTGTGGGTAATGGTAGGTTTTAATAGCATCTCTATGCAGACACACACACTGAGCTTGTTATTAATAAACTTTCTTGATTTAGCTGCAACTACAACTTGTTTGCTTTGACTATTGCAGAAATTGGTTTCCATTTCAAAAGAGCTTCCAACAAAACCATTCCTGTTCTCTAAAGTAAAACTTAATATATTGCAATTGTTTTTGCGATAGGATTTTAAAATAAAATGGGAGCCATAAAAAGATCGTTGTCTCGAGATGATAAAAACAAAAGATCTTATCCTTTCTACTAAATAAAAAAACTCATGGTCTTCTTGTAAAAGATAATTCGGTAACGTGGTTTTATGGGTTTGAAACGTACCTCGAAGCGGACAGATCTAACCTAAGCCGATTAAACTAAATATTAGATACAATTTGTTCGGGATTAGGTTGGTCTGAGCCGCTTCAATTCGTCCGTGATCCAACTAATAATCGTATCCTCATAACGCTAATTAACAAGTTGGAAGTTTGTGACAGAAGGAGACGGCGATGAGCGATAAGGAGAGAGAATGCACCCCCTTAGTAAACTCGTTTCCTTTCAACAAAGAATTTTATAGCTGACGAAACAGTAGCTTTTAATGTTGTGCTTATCTTGATATATTAAAGAAAATTCCGGGTGATGTGTCTTGATGGCGTTTTTTCTCGCAAAATACAACAAGAACATGTAATTTGTCCTTTTCAGGACAAATGTCTGTAATAGGTACATTTGTTAAATAAAGACGATTTATTATTATTATTATTATTATTAATTGACAAAAACTACAGAATTTTTCGGTTAATCTCACCTGCTTGACTAACAAAATTATATTTATCTATTTAAAAGAAAAAACTATACAATAAACTACTAAAAACCATAAGCTGATGGAATTTCCAATGTCTCATAAGTCTCGTGAGTAACGTACGTAGAATCGCACTATAGATAAGATCATGTTACATGAGAATTGCTTAAGATAATAAAACTCACGATATCAAATTACAGCTTTCTGATAAGTCGACGTTATCTCTATGAGAACTTCTGTAGCATTAATTCTCTCATGACCACGAGAAATGTGTAGGCAGATAAGGTATAAATACCTCTGTTTTAATATTAAGTCTTTAGTCTTTATAAATCTTCATCCAACTCACAAGTCATTATTAAGTATTCAACAAGTGTTTATCCTGTGTGAGTATTAAACTAGGTGTGGATTTTAAAATTGTCCTGCTAGTAAAACATAAAGGCTCATTCGAGTTTTTAATTAATTATTTTGCTTAATGTCATTTAAATGTGAATTTTAAAATTGTTCTGTTAAGTGTGTTAATTCAAATTTAATTATTTAAACTCGTCTTAAACTTCGTTAAATAATTACAGACAAAGTAATATTAATACATTTGTATTATTAATGTTAACAAGAGAGTTTTCTCCTAATTAAAATTAATAAAATATATTCTACGACTGCAAACGAAATATATAAATGTGTTTTATTATATTCATTAAATAAAGTAGTATACTTAAGATAAGTCTAAAAGCTATGGTGGACGTAGTGATTACCCGACTTACCTAATGCTTAGGACATGTCTAAAACCTGCCAAAGTTGACTTGGTGGGTATCTGACCTACTGCTTTTGTATTAGTTTGTAGTTTATGTTCATTATATTGTTAAATCGAACTTTGCATTTCATTCTATATCTTACTCTTAACTACGTCCCTAGTCCCCTTCGTGACACTATCACAAAACTGATACTCTAGACTCTGAACGGCAATTTGACGTGGAAACCAAGTGTATTTCACCGATAGCATAAATGCCCAAAAGTTTTTCTTTGTAGAATTTGATGGACATAAATATATAAAGATTTAACCACTTCAGGTTGAGCAATTGTTTGCATGTGTACGATACAAAGGTTACCAAAAGGTACGAAGGATATTCATGAACCCAGATTCAATGGCGTGATCTAGATTATTGACACGACGGCTAAATCACGTTAGGTTTAAGTGTACTGACTATGTTGTACTAATGCTTGTTTTAGTTTTTGTCCTGTCTGCTTCCGTCCAAAGCTCGCAAGCAATGTGTGCGTGTAAATAAGTACCTTTTTTTAATTTAAAATTATGTCCGAATACTCTTATTGCTTTTTGTAACTGCATGTTCATTCCCTCTCTGTTTGTATGAGCTTCCAGCAATGATTGCTTCTTTTAGTTGCTGAGTAGCAAAAAATTTTTTGTTGAGTTGTGAGGTAGCATCAAGTGGCAATGTAGAATTTCTTCTTCTTCTTCTGCCTCCTTTAGCCTTCATTGATATATGTTCCCAACCTTTTGTTCCCAGATACTTTCATTTCCATCTTCCATTCCCCTCTCGATTTTTTTATTTTTTCCATATTTTTGAAAATTTTAAATAGAATATTTATTTGTATGCAACTCTTAGAAGCCATTAAACTCAAGAACCCAAAGAAGTTTATCATAATCCAACTCTAACAATGTCTCATAAAACATGAATTATATTTCCCAAAAGGAATGCTTGTTTTATAAACCTATGAAATTCAACGGAACTTGATGCAAATAAAGCATTTAAGGTATTTGTCCAGAGTATTAAATTTATGTTAAATTCAATTTTATCGCTGCAAGCTAGCATCTTGTTTGATTTTTTTAAGATAATTCCAAGCAGAACTGAATTGGATACGTGACTAACTATAACACTATATCATCCCGTGGGAAATAGATTTTATTAAGACAAGTGTTAACTTCGTTATACAGTGTGTTTTTTGTAAACGATAATATAGGAAATCCAATGGAATTTTATCATTTTCCTCTTAATTTTGTACCCTTGCAAATGTAATTAGAAATCTTGGTATCAATCGAAAGAAGAATTCATTTTACGTCAAGAAAAATATTAAACTTTATGAAGAAAACCAAAATCGATTTAGAAAAAGACTTAAAAAGCTTATTGATTTACTGCTTTTGGTAATAAGCTATTAAAAAAAGCTGGAAGCTGAACGCCGATTGGTGTAGCGGTTAACGCTTCAGATTCCTAATCAAAAATCGCGAGTTCAAACCCCGTCATCGTATACTTTTTTTTTAATTGTATTGCTTACTGATTATTATTTTTAGAACTTTATTACAACGATTATTAATTTTTTTATTGTTAGATATTTTTGCTACGGGGGTTTACCGTTACTTTTTGTACAATTTTAACTACCTATCAGAAAGACAAATGAAAAAAGGGCATAAAACTAATAATCCTTGTAATAAAGTTCTAAACATAATAATTAGTAAGCAATACATTTAAAAAAAAAAAGTATACGATGACGGGGTTTGAACTCGCGATTTTTGATTAGGAATCTGAAGCGTTAACCGCTACACCAATCGGCGTTCAGCTTCCAGCTTTTTTTAATAGCTTATTACCAAAAGCTGTAAATCAAGAAGCTTTTCAAGTCTTTTTCTAAATCGATTTTGGTTTTCTTCATAAAGTTTAATATTTTTTTGACGTAAAATGAATTCTTCTTTCGATTGATACCAAGATTTCTAATTACATTTGCAAGGGTACAAACTTACGAGGAAAATGATAAAATTCCATTGGATTTCCTATATTATCGTTTACAAAAAAACACACTGTATGCTAAGTTAGACTATTTGCGGTTATAGAAAATCTTAAAATACAGAGCTGGCAGTTGATCTGTAAAACTAAAATTTGCAAAAGCTTGAATTTCAAGTTATTTTTGGTGAAACCAAAAGCCGGTCCACTTAGAACTGTTTCTCAAAAATTTGAATTTAGTCTAATAAATCAGTATCAAATTTCAACAAAATCCATTTATAAACAAATAAGATATACTTGACTTTACCGCCTGTGTCACCCGGTATAGGAGGTTCTCAAAGTGAAATGCTGCTACAGACGGCTAAACCAGACATTTTACATGTCCCCGTAAAGGTCATATTTTGAAAAAGCAAAATATATGCATGAGAGAAAAAAAACAATAAATTACTCGTACAGTGGTGAATTCAAGGTTTGCGTTTGAGCTCACAAATGTATTAAAACGTTTCAGTTTATTTGAGGGGAATAGCCCCTTGTAGGCGGTTCGGCAGCGTTTTGCACCTACCAGAACGATGATCTAACACTGCCCCCACAGTGTAAAGTCCTTGACAACATGGTTTGAGCTTTTTACTTCGTCCATCGTTCGAATACTTTGTTTGTTAGACAAGGACCTGTTGTCCCATTGAATAGGCTGGCGTTATGTCTTTCACTATGACTCGATTAGTTTTAGGGCTCCCATTTCTTAGTTTGGGGATGACCGCAGAACAAGACTGGACTCCAGGACGCGAGGGTAACTAGCAGTGTCCCACTGATCACTGTTTTTGAAGAAACCGTTCTGACAGATGATTTCTCTATAGTCAATATTGTAGACACGACTTTGATATGGATCGGTGACTTTACTCACGACTCACCTGTATTGCAGAGTTCATGAAGACTGCCCAGGAAAATCAATCCTCCTCGGATCTTGCCACAAACGAAATTATTTAGATTTGAATCTTTTATAATTTTCCAACATGTATTCCGTTCAGTGCAAATATAACATCAAGGTTACCTAGCCAAGTAGCGGCTTCCCACACGCGTACAGAAGTAATTTATACAGTATGCATCTCATTATGCATTCATATATTCTTCTCATCCTACTTAATTTATTCATTTATACAATAACGCTTCCGCAATATTCATGCGAACACGGTATATAAACAGCTTGCTTGAATGTTCACACCAGTCATCAATTTGACTCCATCACGTCAAGATCTTCAAGCAAGCTGGTGAGTACCTTTCAATTTATCTAATGCTTAGTTCTGCTTAGTTTTGAGTGGGTTTCGCAATAGCCCTCTCTCTCTCTCTGCTTAGTTATGGGGGAGTTGTGACCAGGCCCACGCTTAGTTGTAGATTTAACGCTAAAGCCGAGTGATTCCGACCACCCTCATGATTATGTTAGATTTAGGAGGACATGTACGTCCTCACACTGTATAACCAATGTTTGTAACCTTTTGTATCCTATTATTTTATTGTTAGTATATAGTTGTTTTCTATATTTTGTGTTTTCCTCTCTACCTCTGACTACGTCCTCCAGTCACGACAAACCCCACGTGACAATCCTATGAAGTTTAGTTCTTTTTTAACAAGTTTTTATCTTGTTTACTATATTTAACACATCTATGATTTGCTATTTTACTAAAAAAATTGTTAAATTTATGTTAGTCTTTCCACATCTATTTGACATAAGTCAAATATTTATAATGAGAGGTTAGAAGTAATTTTTGTTTTACAAGAAGTATTGATATTATGGAAACAACGTTTTAACTACACCTTTAACAGTTGTAATACCTAACTATCTTTAAAGTTGATCAATGAATTGTAAGCTTAAGAGGTAAGTTTTGGTAATAAAGAGAAAATTTTCCAGAGAAAATTATAAACGAGTGGGATTTGAAAAAGTTTTAATACATAAAGAAACATTATTTTTAAATATCAACCCAACTGTAAAGTAAGTTGCAAACTTGATTACTGATAGAAATCACCTTAAACAAACGTACCTAAAATTTAAAGAGTTAATTTTAAAATGATTTATTAATGTCAATAATTATCTAATAAAAGGAAGGCCGATAATTATTTTTTGATACAGGTGCTAGGGGTTGCACTATTTGTGTGCAAATTATTCATACGTTACTTTTATTTATTTTTGATTGGTAGAAGTAATTTTTGTAAAAGGTAACAAAATTTAAAATTTTAATTTTAAAAGCATCTATTTATATCATTTATATTTTATAAAAATCTGAAAAAATTAACATAAACACTTTAATATAAAATTATTTTATTCAGTGATCATATTATATCACAGTTAATTTATAGAACATGAGGTTGGAGTCTTTAACCTTATAACGCAAATAACTTTACACCTGAACAGTAAGGGATCTTGTTTTAAGATTAAAAAGACAAAAATAAAACACTGACAATAAGAATTCCGTCATAAGCGTTGCGTAATATAGATATGGATATAGACTGTTTTTAAAGAAAAATTATGTTACACAATCAAGTTCAAACTCATAGGCGGGGAATAGGAGGTTATTAGAATCTTTAATTACATTAACAATGAAGGGCTGCGAATGTATTTAATATGTGAAAACATAGAAGTAGAAGTTTTTAATTACGTAAAAAAAAGAACTGGAAGTTAGAATGCTTGAAGATATCCATAACCAAATAAGTGAAATAAATAATCTAATTTAGTGTATAGTTTTTTAAATTCTTATACAAATCTCATTGATTAAATGATATGTTTAATAACACAACAATAATACAATTTCAATAAAGTTTTGAATTGAAAGCACTTGAAATACAAATAATAAGATCTTCCACCAAATTCTTCAAATAAACAATCATATCAAAACTTGGTGCATTATTGTACTTTTACAGTTATCCATAATGCTTACGCATTTTTTAATCAAATTTCCTGTGAAGGTATATCTGAGAGGTTATGAGATGTCTGCTTTATGTAAAAACACACAATTTTTCCAGTATGTGAGAACGTCTTTCGCTAATGCCGAAATGAACAGGGGATATAGGAAATAGACGACCGGTGTTTCTGAAAGTCAACGCTTTCAAACTACATATATGAGTCCTGTGAAGGATACGATACAATGGTGGGTTTTCTTCCATTTCAACAACACACCACTTTGTCTGATCGTAAACTGTGGCTTGGGGGCACGTACGCATGGTGAGAAATTGCGTAAACGTGAGGACCTTTTTCGTTGAGTGGAAATACTTAGCTTAAAGGAATCTAATGTGTCAACAAAAGTCAAGATTTTTAGAAAGAAAGTAAACGGATCGAAAGGAGCTTTTAAATCCGATTAAAGAAGGGAAATCCCTAAATTCCGGATTGACATGTACGATAAAGGACGTTTGCTGGGATGCTGTGTGAATAAGGACTAATGTTGTCATGATTTCATTTCAGTCCGTTATGGGCTGTATTTCAGGAATTCAATGGCAGTCGATTGTGTTTTCATTGGGCCATCAGGCTGTCAAATGTTCAATGCGCGTTCATACGTCTTTTGTTCAGCGTCCGCAACTTCTTGTGTATATAAATTTTGTTATTCTTTCAAATGAAGATATTTGTTTCTTTTAGGGCAGAGCATATCGGAAAATTTCCTTACTTTAATAAAATAAGAAAACATCAAATAATCTTGTGGTGGATGGAATACCTGAGAATGGAAGCTGGGGTTTTGTTCCGGTATTTTCCTCATTACACACACACTCACCTTAACTTCCTATATATTAAAGCGCACCATACGTGCCACATACCATACCTTCAACAATCCCCTAAAGTAATTAAACGAAGACGGAGATAGAAAAATGTAGTGTAGAAGATTAATATATAGAAATGCCAACACCAAACGGAAGGTATTTATAAATTTTATTAAGTGGACGCTTTAAGGTTTCGTAATTTCACGCTTGATGACACTACATGAGCTATAAAAATTGTTTTATAATACAGATAGAATAAATCTGATATTTCCAAGTCTTGTTACACTGAAATATATATCGTAACCGAAAAATTAAAGAAATCGCCATTAATTTCAGTTTAGTTAAAGAGATTTAGACAAAAAGCTAATTTAAAAACCATCAATAAGCAAAGCACTTTTGGCTTATTCGATAAAGTATCATCGCTAGGAAAAACATATTTATATTCTCGTGATTTATTATTGTGCCAAAGTGTAAAAAATAAAGTTGAAAATACATAAATCAAAGTTTTATCTTTTTAAGATTGGATAGAGAGAAAAAAACTTAACAGGTCAAACTTTTTTTTATACATATAAAGAATTTTGCGATTCAAAATAAACGTGAGAATTCGAGATTTTATTGAAAACTGTCGCTTTGTCAGCATTTTATCATAGAAGAAAATTTGACGATTGTGAATAAAGCAATAATTCTTTGAAAATTTCAGTTAGAAAGAGCCAGAGACATTATAGGGAGGAAGACACAAAGAATGTACCCGTTAGTGGCAAGCATCACAAGATTTATAAATGTATATTTTCAGTATTTGTTAGAATGCAAATACGAAATACAGATTTATGCGTAATGTTTATCACTATTTTTAATTTGAAAAACAAAGCTAAATTCTTATTAGATTAAATTCAAAAGGTAAACAATTCTTAAACTTAAAAAAAACACTTCTGAACACTTTTTCAAAATTTCTTCCAGTTTGTCCTATACACAGAATCGGACACTTATTACATGTTAAATTATAAACTCCTGATTTTGTATTTTTTGGGTGTTTTGCGTTTTTCAACCATAACCTGCAGTTCCATCAGTCAATCAATGCTGAATCAATCTAATATTTGAAATTAAAATGAAGGTTCATAATTGTACGCTTTAATGTAGTATAGAATAATCTAGAGGTCGGCAATTTTGTAGAAAGCAGTATGCGCGTGAGCTAGTTACATATACAGCAGAATAAACGTTCATATGATTAATTTTATAATTCTTTACCAATGAATGGCGTCCTCAATGATCCGCTCAGCTGTGAAAGGTCTAGTGAGAAAGGAAATTCGTAAATATTGTAATTTAATACAAAGTAAAATGAACGCATATAACACTGTCTGCGCTGTAGCCGCAGTTCTTTTAACAAAATGTGTTTCTAGTAAATATTTCTAGTTCTAAATACTTACTAGTTTCGGATATCACTAGATATAAATTTATTAAAAAAGTAATAAATACTTTCCAGCATCAAGAAGGTTGCCATTACACAAAGTATACCATTACAAATACAACTATCATTAAAGTTATTAACATCCTAACAAAGTAAAATGACATCTATAATTGGTACCCATATATGGTATGCTTTTCGCTGTATACTTCTCATTCAATTATTTATTAAAATTTTCACACCCTACTTGAACCAAAATAAGAGAAAGATAGAATATTCAATTTTCAATTCAACTATTTAATTTTAAACCATCTTTTACGTGACAAAATATAATCTACTGAGAAAGTTTTGAATTCATCTCATTGAAAATTTATTACACGATTCGATCGTAAACATAAACATAATTATTTCATGCAATAAAATAAAATAAAGGATAGACATGCTAGGATGTTAGGTCTATCTAATCTAAAGGATACATGTTAGGACACATTGTTTCATAGTAATACATGTTTTATGCGACCCAAGTCACATATTAGGATGGTTTTTCCATTTGTCTGGAAGATTTAATTTTCCTGATTAAATTTAAGGTCAACGATCGATAACGTAGGAAGATTCTTCTCTAATATTTAACTAGAAATATGTAAATTAGGTCAATTTTGTAATGACTACTCTAGCACAATAAACTTACAATATCTTGTATACTAATAAAGAGCATTTATTTTAATGAAGGTTTCGGCTTTGCTGATATGTTTCGTTAACGTAGGAAGATTTTTTCTGTTTTCCATGAGACTGCGTCAGTTTCGGGATTATATTTAACTAAAATTATGTAAATTAGGTCAATATTGTAATGACTAATTCAGCACAATAAACTTACAATATCTTGAATAATAATAAAGAGCATTTATTCTAATGAAGGTTTCGGCTTTGCTGATATGCTTCGATTTTTCCAAATATTGATTCTTATATAACATTTTTCACCATTGTTTGAATGCAAACACTTGGAGGACTGTATGCTGGACAAGTTGACTATAGTTTAACTTCATTTAAGTTGATGTTAAAGATGGATATTGTATAAGCATCATTGGGTCTATCAAACCGTAGAGAGGAATCTTAATTTGAGTTTTTCTTCTATTGTAAAGATGTTCTTATGTAAATTTTATATGTATCAGTTACATAGTGTAGTTATGTATTTATTTTGTAAAGGATTAAGCTGGATTTAATGAGTTGTGTGTATAATTAGGTCCTAATGAGATTTGTTCATCGTCAATCGTTTTTGTTAATTATCTCAGTTATGGTAAACTGTAGTATATAAGTGTCTGATGTTGTTTTAATCGTTATTTTGTCAACTACAATCCTATCTTTGTAGAATTAAGATTAGTGTTAATTTTTATCAGCTGCGTCGGTCTTGTGACATCAAAAACATTCGAGAGGCGGCTGTTTCGAAAAATTGACATAATCTTCATTTGTTTCGCTAAATCATATATAAAGCCCAGCAAAAATTAACAAATTCAGTCGATAAAAAGCTCTTGGAGAATCCACGCTCGACTTGAGACCAGAAATCTGTAAATTAAGTGGGGTTATGTGACAACCATAGGTTTATGTCAACAAATAAAATTTGACAAAGTGTAATAATAATTTTACCTGGATATTTTAAAATTAAAGAAGAGTTATTTCGTTAATCTACAATTATTTGGAATTGTGAACGAGTTATTTATTAAATAAATTCAAGAAGATTTATTTACATTATCGATTTAAATAATCGACGTATTTACATTATAAAATCATCTGACAGATTTGAATGCATTACTACCAATTTAAAAAAGACTGAAGTGGATCTCGACGTACTTTATATACAAGGTTGGTCAAAATAAAAGGTTTTGATTTAATTTTTCAATAACAAAAATTATAAAGACAATCTGAATAATTTCAAATGAATTCATTTTTCCCACTTTAATGGTTTTAAATAATAAAATTCTTACAAATAAACTTCTTTATTAAAATTTAATTATCATAAATTAAATTTATCTTAACATTTGTAAATATTTTCGTTTGATTACATTGATTGATGTCAGTTTGCTCAAATGGAGAACTGTTATAGCCCTATGTCAGGTTATTAACGACTAATTAACACATTTGAGCAAGCTCAGGGAAGTAATTCCTATTTTACTTTACTGTTCTGTTCTAAATAATTTTCCTTTTAGTTATCTTAAATTAGATTTTCTTTTATTCTCATAAATAAAAATAAAGACTGTGTTTTTAATTTATCTTTATTTGATGTGTATACAAGCATCCATTTCTTTTTCTTTTCACATATAGAGTTTAGCTTGCTGTTGTCCAGTTGCGGAAGTCCAAGTGCCTTGATAGTAAGTTCTTTTCTTCCAGGTATAAGAATCAATAAAATTTTATTATTTTATTTATTTCATGCTCTATCGAATTAAACCTGAGTTAGCCAATTGGGAAAAAGGAAAAATATTGGGGTATTATTTTATTTTATTTTATTAGATTTCACTAATTCACTTATTTTAGTAGATATGTTATGACGCTGTCAACGTGAGAAAAAGATTTCTATATTTTATATTTTATCATTATATCACCTCACTACAATAAAATTACAAATAAATACAAATCATAACACTGGCCAACACATTTTTTGCTGTCTTGTATATGAGACTTGTTCTTTACTAATTTGGGTGTGCTGAATCCGAAAATCATATTGGTTTTTGCGTATCACTTCAAAATTTAATTCTATATCATTTTACGCTCTTTGAAGAATTGCAAATGCGGCCAAGTTGTAACTTAAGAACTTATACGATATAAACAAAGTATAAAATTATAATAATTCATTTATTTATTTAGGTACAATATTTACACAATGATCATTCAAAAAACTACAAAAGTGTTAGTAATAAAGAAACAACAGTCAGGGAATAAATTTTCGTTTGTAGCACTTTCTGCTGTGCATTTTGGTTTGGCAGTCCGTTCGAACACTCCAACAGTAGTCAGCCATCATATGAGAATCTCATCTTCCTTGGTACCGAGTTTCTATGGTTTTTAAATCTTGATGAAATCTCTCGCCTTCATGCTCACAGCTTACTAAGCACCTAAATTTTCGGGAAACCTATCAAGATGGCTATGAAGGAAATGAAGCTTTACGCTCATGTTACAACCTAGGCGGTGAAATTTTTCAAGCATTGATTGCACTAGCTCTTTATAATTGGATACTTTTTGTTTCGAAGAAAATTGTTCGCGACCTTCGTGAATGAAGTCCAGGCTTCTTTTTCTGCTTCGTTCATAGAGTTGATGAAATTTGGATCTCTCATTAAAGTTCTATTTGAGGTCCATCAAATACCCCAGCTTTGATTTTTTCGTAACTTAGTCGTGGAAACTTTTCACATATGTACTGGAAACAGTCACTTTGCAAATATAGTGCTTTAACATATTGCTTCATAAGACCCAGTTTGATGTGAAGAGGTCGAAAAATTACTTTTTCTCTGTCGACTAAAGGTTGACTTATAATATTCTTCTCTCCAACAACTAAGGATGTTCTAGGAGGCCAATGTTTCTGAATCCAGTGTTGGTTTCTATCTCGACTATCCCAGAGGCACAAAAGGCAAGGAAATTTTGTATGTCCTCTTTGAAAACCAAGTAAAAAGTTTACCATTTTGAGATGCACACAGATTTTTTGTATAAATAAATCCACTAATATTTGGTAAAACAGTCTAAATATTTTCATGATGTTGGTCAAAATTACTGTGTGTAGCTGTAATCTATTTAGGCGATTTATAAATTTTGGCAATGTAACGTAAAGCCAAACAGATCATCTGCATCCACACAACAGTCATCAACAGATTCTTCAACGAAATTTAAATTTAATTTGTCCTTCTTTACTTAACTGTACGAGTATATGCTTCTTACAGTTTTTTGTATTATCATTTAAATATTGGTTAACTGGTTTCTACAAAACCTAAAGTAGTGGTTCGCGATAAGTTTATGCGAAATTTAAAGCAATGCTTAGTATCTATCAGTGTCGTCTGGCTTCGGGGTGTGTATCCGTTAAGTATTACTCCTTCCCAGTTAAAAGTAGCTCTAAACCTAAAACACACCCCAAAAATAGAATTGTTTTAACTTTGAAGCCAGTAACAACTACCCCGCAAATTAATAAGCTCTCAAACAGAATGATCTCCATCTAGAAATCTTCACTTTTGTGGACAGGAAGGTTTTCTTCCCAAAGTAGTTGGAGATATAAAAATACTTCGCCAGATCTATGATTTTGCGTATTACATATAACATAACATAATGAAAAATGCTTATTCAACATATTAAGATATCTGTCGAACGCAGATAAAATGGGTTTTAAATAATTAACATATTTTTAAAGATTCACAAGTTTTAAGATTTAAAGTCTTTTGTTATACTGTCAACTGTCATACTGTTATACTTTGATCCCGTACTTTAGCTTCAGAGTTCATAGTTTTAAGGTATGTATCTTAGTTCTTCTTACCATTTTTAGAGTTTTATTAGAATGTATCCGGTCACCTTTATATTTTCATATCTAGTTACAAGTTTTCAAATATTAGTATTGTCACAAACGGAAATATTTACACTTAAATATTTTATTCAAAACTCAACTTCTCTTCCGTTGGTACAATATGTAGCGTGCAAGGCCACATTCAGTTGCCCACGCTAGTTCAGCAGCTGCGGGCTCGCCACCGACAACTTGGTGCCACCTGCGAGGTCTTCTCAGAAGCGCGCTCGCTTCGCCCACCATTACGTCCGTTGGCATGCGATATCTACGCCTACTTACTCCGTACACGCGAGGTAGCCCACACGATGTGCATGCAGGTGCACATTCCTTCAAGAGAATTTATCAACACTTCCGCACAGCTGCAGATTCGTGCCAGGCACCAGCAGCGCGCATGCAATCTACCCACAAGCCTGCTTACTGAGAACTTCCGCCTACTGATACTAATTACTTCCTCGTTCGGCAGTATATAACCAGCTTACTTGAGCTATTCAAACCAGTCAGTTTCCATGGCTCCAACACAACAAGCAAGCTGGTGAGTACTCTTTTAAATATTTTATGCTTAGTGCCTAGTTGAGTGGGCGGCGCTAATCGCCCACTCTATGCAAATTATGGGTAGTTGTGTCCAGGCTACCCGGCTTAGTTACCAGGAGGTTATCTCCTATGCTTAGTCCGTAGACCTAGTGCTATAACAGGGTTGGTTCCAATCTCCCCTGTATTGTATTAGTTTAGGAGGACATATACGTCCTCACAATATGTCAACATGTCTGTAAAACTTTTGTGCTCTATTTATTGTCTTAGTATATATTTGTTTTTACAACTTGTGTTTGATTTCTTTCTACCTCTGACTACGTCCTCCAGTCACGAAAAGCCCACGTGACAGTATCTTATTCCTATCCTCAATTTTCAATATTTTAAAACTTTTTTGTTTTATAGGTTTAAAGTCTCAGGGTGCTTAGAGTTCTAGTTTCAAAATTTTATAGTTTCATAGTTCAGATATCTTAAAGTTCCACATTGTGTGTTTTAAAGTTTTAGTAACTGTTAGATGTTAGCTGTCGGCTAGGTAGAGATATCTCTTTCAATAGGCGAAAAGAGTTGACTACAATTAATAGCCAACAATATCTTGAAAGTTCTAAATCACATCTGCTACTGCACTGATGTGGTGAGCTATTCGCAATAAAACTTACCTTCATACCTGAAATTGTTATTAAAAATTTAAAAATAACTTGAGTGGAGCAAGACCTTTAGTAATGCTAATATTACTAATATTATACAATGTTACGGTGCGATTTCAAAGCTCGAAAATATCTTGAATAATTCATGGTAGCAATAATTCGTTAACTTAGCTGAGTAATTAAAACTCAATCAACATAGGCATTGAAATTATTAATCAATGAATTAATGCAAGGGCGGGTAGTGTACCCCGTTTAAAATGTAAAATTAAATTAAAACATTTTTTGTTTGTTTAGTATTTTTAATGTGATGTGAGTACAAGGTGTATATGTACTTAAAATATGTACTAAAATGATTAGATGCTAGACTGTACGTTATTTGTGAACCGTTCCAATAGAGCTGTTGAAAGATGCCGATTTTGCTGATTATTCATAGAATAGAAGAAGCTGAAAATTGCCGTTGCCGTTACTGGGACACATAGTTAGCCAAGTTTATTCAAACAATATAATTAGCTTAATTAACTAACTAATGCAATAGGAAGGCCCAGTAATCATCATGCTAGCCATGACAGATTCTACATTTCCCCTAAGCATATGAAGCAAAATAATATAGCAATCACCGAGATGGCTGGTTGGGCTCTCAAAAGGAACTTAGTCCACTTAAGGGTCAGCGCCGCCTTATAGACGGGTACAATTTTATACGTGCTGAAACAGTAGACTTGGAGGCCTCACCGTTAGCGTTTCTCGACGCAGTAAGACAGTACTACTGCGCAAGATGGTGCACTGGACGTGCATGCTAAAAATAATTTATTCTTCTGTTGTGATTTAGATCCTCTATTTGGAATCTTTGTAACAAAGTATAATTTGGAGTTTTAACCTAATTTAATTGCATTAAATTAAACAAAATTGTTTAATACGTTTTACTATAATTATGCTTGATGATTATTTAGCACCCCATTCTGGATTTAAAGTTCAATATTATGATATATTATTACCTCCACTATAATTATTTTTTCCAACAGACTGATGGATGTTTATAAAACTCGCCAGCGTCCTTGAATTCTCTAGTATAAGAAACGTGGTCTTACATCTTACTTTGTGGGTAAATAACTGTGGATTACGTCTGGATCCAGTGCGGAGGAGCCAGATCTATTCCGGCCAGTGCTCTACCACTAACCCGCGAAAGACTGTGTTATCAAGTAGTTGGCCGGTATAGGCAAGACAGTAGATCTGTTACTTTGCACGTTACTGGTTAGCTTAGGAAAGCGTCGTGGAGTAATCGCTTCATTCATACATAACGAACCTCTACAAGCAAAAAACCCGCACTTTTGGGTTCAGAATCCAGCAGCAGTAACCTGTAAACTTTAATAATCATTTTTTTATTGCGAAAGAAAATAAAAGCGTTATTTATTTCTATTAAGATTAGCCTATGAAGCTTTCAGGCTGGAGCCTGCTTATACAGGATGTAACTAATACAAGTACAAACCTCGTAATGCGGGATAGCTATTTTTGCATGTTTGCGGCATTTTTAATATAATGTGAGTACAAGGTGCATACTTAAAATTTAAAATGCTATTTTTTCGAAAACTAACAAGAAGCGACCACATATTGATAAGGAAAATATATTATAAAAAAAAGGTTTTTACTTATATTAGTTACACCCTGTAGAGCTTTGATCAATTTTTAGCTTGAACATTTTAGTACCTGCAGATCATGGATGGTTCGGGATCCTATCTGGACGCTGAACAGTAGGACGGTTTAATATCAGGAAAAGGCTCTATTGTTCTTAGATTGCACAAAACGAAGACCATTCGTAGTGCATATAAATATTTGGATGGAACAATGGTACTGTAATGATCTCTTGCTCTGTACATATCACATATATATCATTACATACATAATCCATCAGGAAGGCATTGAATGATGAGGATATTGCCATAGCAACAATAATCAACAACCAGTGATAAATAAATATTTCATAGAACAACACGCGTCTTTTATTACTTGTCCTGATACTATAAGGATATAACTTCTTAATATAGTGATCCAACACACATAAAGAACACTATAACTGTTGACCCACGACGAAAAGAAAAAAGAACCCAACGGAGATAATCAATGCCAAATTTGCCATACAACATTTTGAAACTGATGCATTCCAACCTTTTCATGTTATAGTGTTATAGACAACAATACATCTGCCTGCAACTTTTTCCCATACAAAACTTTCATAAACGAATTATTAGACTATTATTTGGATCGTTGTTTAGATAAACATTCTAAAAACTCTACAAACAACCCAAAACCAAATATTCCCACCCCATCCAAAAACGTTGAAGATTTCTGGTTACTGCAAGAGATTCCCCTGAATCTCTTGGACTAGCTGAACTATATCAGGAAGAATTTTTTTCCTTCCTTTACTAGCGTCACAACCACAAACTATAATCAAATATCACACGATCCGTCACATTTTCAGGACTCTAACCCCCAAATAGGTAACGATACGCAAAACGTCATTTGTGAATCGCTAACAGAGTATAAACAAACCATTTCAAATGGACCTGCATCCATTAATACTTTTTTCTAATTTGCGTTTGTAATACATTTATTAACGTCTATCAGTAGGAGTCGTTTATGGCTATCTATCGAGTGTTTTTTTAAATTTGACGTCAACCTAGGCTGTGAATAGTCGATTGTGAATTATTGGACAGAGGTTGGATTTGAACGTTTTGACAATGACATTTATTAATACGATCGAGATCCGTTCACAATCAACTACCCATAGCCGCCTTCGACGTCAAATTTAAAAAAAAAACACTCGATATAAAAGTACACTGTACTTTAATGAATCATAGGGTTATTTAGTTTTTAAGGGTTTGATGGGTAATGCGTGGAATGTGACAACTTCAAACTGCAAGTATCTGTCAAAATTGTCAACCTCCGATAAATTTTTAATTAATATCGTTGAATTGGTTCGCTGTTTGTTGATTATTACTTACATGAAATTTCACTTGAAGTTATGGTCTATTTTTACTTGGAAAGAAGGTTAGGTTTTGGATGTTCCTAATTAGGAACATAAACAAGTCTCGTACCTACATCAAATCTGCTTGGACAAATCAGTAAATCCAATTCATGTTTGTAATTTTATGGTGCTATAAACAAGACACGTATCATCGATTTAATCATCTTTGCTTTTTTTGCGAATTTCGGGCGGAGTACAAATTAAGTTGTCTTCGCTCATATTTTATTTATTTGTAACACTAATAAAGTAACAAAAGTAATAACTAATTTATTTGAAGTGACGCATGATGACAAATGATTCAAAAACTCAAGTGGGCGCCGAGTGCTACCAACTGTTACCAACTAACACAAAATTCTCTAGACGACCAAAATATTTTTTTTGTATTAAAATAAGACAAAAGGGGCGCAAATTAGAAAAAATAGCATAAAATACTCGTTTTATAATGGCATTGGCGAACTCATCCTATAGAAAAACTCGCCTGCGGTTCGTTTTCTAACTTGGGATTCGTGCGCCAAATCAACCCTTATAAAACTTGTTCTTTAATATACTATTTTCTATTTTGCGTCTATAATAAAGCTAAACATTTTTAAACATAATTTTTGTAGGACGCTTACTTATGGGTGTAATTTAATCCCGAAGATTAAAGTTTTTACAAAAATTTACGCCGTTATGCGGGTATATTTCATATATCCAGATAAAAATTAAGTCTTAGGGCGAATTTTCTATTTAAACGTACACGGTGCGAGGTAGTTTATGTATAAAATATTTTAAATCTGAAATTTTACTATTTTGGTATTTATGGGCTTTGAAGTTCTCGTTATGATACGTCATATGAATATTATGTTTATGATTAAAAAATGTAGTCCGACATGTGAGCAATACAATCATTTTTAGCGCAGGTCTCTAGGATCAACCGTTCTTCAGATATCAAGAGTTACATTTACATCCAAAAACTGCAAGCAACGTCGTGCACCACGAAACAAATATGGCTGCCATATTTCAATCAAATGGAATAAAAATAAAATGACAGTGGTTTTGATCTACCAATACTTAGGGGTGATAACACACAAAAAACTATCTTTTCTCGAAATGATCTAGTGACCAGTACTGCACTACTTCATATGAATTGATTCTAATTGCTATGATGAGGGATAACAAAAAAATGGCCATTAAGTTAATCCGGCAACCCCTACAATATCAAAGCTTAGGTATTTCTCGACTTACATTAACAATCATAATGAGTCCAACGGGCTTTTTTATACGGAAAGCCTCTGGGCGTCCGATCTCTCGGAAAATCAAAAATTTGTAAAATTGTCGTTTCTCGGCCGTCGATTTCGACCATACCACTGGACCGATTTTAAAGTATTGGATACTCATTCGACGCAGAATTTAATGCTATTTAATTCTTGTAATGGTAAAGTTTTCGTTGAAAAGCACCGCTTTGGAGTTATAAGCGAAAAACTAAAAAAGGTCCGAAGATTTCGTGGTTCTTTTGATGCCCTCAGGTAAGCTCGAGTGGAGGGACCGTGCAAACCTAGGATACTTATATTTGCCCTCAAACGAAGCGATCGAAACGATCTCCCGCTTTCCAACATTTATTTCCACCAACGGTCCAAAACGGGTGTAATTTTACTGGCCTATTAGGCTAACGGTTTTAAATTAAATTAGCGTAGTTATTTCTAATTTTGAAAGTTACAACAAATAAATCGTAACGCAAGTATCACTTGTTCACGAAGCACTTATTATGTTGTTCCTTGGTTTTGCTCACGTTCCTAAATTTTATTTTTTCCATTCTAGTAAGAATTACAGAACGTTTACAGGTAATTTCTGCACCACCAAGTATCTTTTAATTAAGTTAAGTTTTACAGAAATACTTCGCTATCAGCAACACATGTTCTTGCCATCAGCAATGAATGCCTCCTTGCTTATTTCATCATTCATTGCTATACGCTAAAAGGAGGATAACCACCGAAATTTAATAGTGAATTACAAAGTGAAATTCTCGTCGGCAGATTTTTGTAAGACTTGACATGTTTTGAAGTAAAACCATCTTCCCCAGTAGAATCTTGCAAAATGTTGTTAGAATGGAACTCAAATTCTAACAACATTTAAGGCAAAAAAATATTATCACGTACAACGTTAGAAAAAAACCCGTTTGTCGAAAACACCTTAGGTAGAGAATTTGCGTTTTTCATTATAACGTGAAATTTTTTCTCATGTAAGTACACATGAAAAGCAAAGCTTTTTCAACACTATTTAGTAAAAAATATGAAAAACTGTTATTTGCACCTGTAAATATGCCAGAGACGGCGGAAAATGCAAAAAAGCGGTTTTTTGCGATTACAGCGCCACCTGTTGCGAAGATTAAAAAATGTTTCAAATAAATTATTCATATTTTGATGAGTAGAATCTAAATATGCAATAAAATTTAGGGGTTCCTATTTGAATTTTCAAAGTTGCCCCCCTTACCCCCTACAATCAGGGGGTTCCATTTTGGCGTCATTCGAAAGAGCACATCAACATTAGTAAGATCACCCATCGTTTTGTTAAAAACTATTTATCCCCCGCATTTTAAAAGCGGTGTACGGGTGTACGAGCATAGCGGAAGGAAGGAGGAAGGGTCGTAATGAGAAGGGGGGTAGAAAGCGGGGGAAATGGGGTTAAATGGGGGAGATGGGAGAGGAAAACATGGGAAAGAGGAGGAGTGGGAGAACAAAAGAAGGAGGAAGAAGTAAAACAGAAAGAAATAGAAACCTTCACCGCGATGGAATTCAGTAAGGCGACAGATAGAAAAAAATCAAGAAAGATCCTGGACGACGGCGAAGCATGCTGATGCGGTAGAGAAAGGTAGAAAAAACCTGCATCAAGGTTCAGCTCAGAGATGGGACAAAGAAAGAAAGCGAAAGGAATCCGTTTACTTTAGGCAGGAGCTTGATAGGTTCTCATGTTTGGAATTGCACTCGCCTCAATTTATTTCTGGTTCGATTAATACTAACAACCCAACTCTAGATTGACTGACTGACTAATTGATAAATGTTGATTTCTGCCCTCCTAAGAACAGTGGGTGCTTTAGGCTCATCACGCCTCTTCAGTCTTGGTGAGTAAATTTAAAACTTGCGCGATGATGGTGGAGGTAGAGCAACCGGTCAAACTGCTCAGTGCTGGGCTAGCTTGGCGGATTTTATCGGTAGTAACTGTAGTGATGTTTTACAATGGTGACGGTGGCATGCGCTTTTGTGTGTCAGCGTGTAGATACAATATATATAACTAAGATTTACAAAAGATTCAAAAAGGAGGGTCATTATGACAAACATATGTACATGTACATGTTTTGGAATCACCATGTAAAAACCGGAGATGCTAGTAATAATAATAATAATTGCTACAACCCAGTAAGCGAACAAAAACACTTTTGGACACTCCTCGATGCCCTCTATCGCATGAGTCTTTCAAATCCGAAGTAGCTGTAGCCCATCTCTCCCTCTAGCCTAACATTTCTTGAGGACACGCCATTTAAACGGGTCAACTGTATAATGTAGCCGGCGTCTCAAGGAATCTACCGGTATACTTACCTTCATTTAGTGTTAATAAACAGGCGAACTAGGAGGGTCCAAAACCTAACTGGAGGGAGTCAGACCATGCTGCCTCCATACCGGGCGTTTTTAAAAAAAGTCGCGTTTTTTACGAAATCAGCTTATTCAGGCCGGTTTGGTTAGCTAGTGGCGGTTTCGATCGACTGGTTACCATAGTTAGGCTATTTCCGCACTCATCTCGGTTTTTGCACTCTTTGACCCTGAAGATGGTCTCTGTCCGGGAAGACGCATATAGGCTTTCTTATAGAGGATACACAGGGCTATCTTCCAGTGTAACTTGTTTCGTTACAGGTCTGCAATTATAGGCGGTACGACCTTCCAAAGTTCGAAAAACTCGTTTTTTTGGCCACAACTGTACCTAAAAAAGGTCCACAATCGACGATGGTCCGATATGTTATGCAGGGTTCCAGATGCTATCCACCAGCAAAAATCCCATGTCGATGTGAATGTGACGTTCCGTTCCCGAGAAAAAGGTTATAACGCGTTTTTATGGGTGGGCGTAACGAAACAAAAGCAAATCGGACGAAACCGGGCTTGATGGTTAGAGAAACAAATTTTACACCACATACCGTAATTTCAAGACGTTAAAGCAATTTTCGCCTATTTTCAAAAATGGCCACCTTTTCGAAAAGCGACATTCCTAAAACGATGATCTTTGGCTTTTAATCGAAAATCCGTGCGCATATAGTGAAAGATAGGTAAATCGCAAGCCGAATGCCGCAAACCACGTCTCCGTAGGCCTAATAGTTTCCGAGCTATGACCATTTGAATTTTGAAAAACCAGAAAATTGTCCCCCTCTAACTACGCCACTGTAATTTGGAGAAAAATATTTTTGGTACAGCTATAAACAGACCGGTCCTGGCTATACGCCCACCGATTTTCACGGCGGTATCTCTTAAAAAACCCATACGCCCCCCTTCCCTCCGCCTATGGAACGAAGACCGATTTTTTAAGTACAATCTGATCAGCGGAGACAGTCGCGCATCCCCGTATCGTCATTTCCTCCATTTTATGGCTCACAAGGCCACAACTAACTTTTTTCAATATCCCCCCCTTTTGGCGGAGGGAGTGGTGGGGGTACCAGGAGGTTAAATTATTAACAGATACGAGTAACTATATTTTATTAAACCTAACGTGTATGAAAGGCCAAATTATAACTAAATATGCCAAAGATGTAATATGTCCAATCATCCAAATCAAAACGAAAACTCACGTTACACAATACTATAATCAAGCGAAACCCCAAAGAAAGATTTATAAAATCATTGTGATATGAAATTTTATTTTGCAATTAAAAAAGTGAGATTTCTTGGATATATATAGTTAGTTAGCATTACTTAGCAGAATATCAAGATCAATAAAATTTGTTTGGGTGGACTTTAGGTGGACTTAGGGTGGAGCTAATTTCTTAGTATGTATGTAGCTAATTACTTAGAAAATGAACCTTGAAAATCGTATTAATTCATCTTGTCTTTAATCGAAAACTCTCACTCATAATTTTCGCTCAGTATTCCCATAAATCCTTCTCCCCAAACAAATATAAAACTTAATTTTCAAATAATAAACTTTCCTTTCTTCGTTTAAACTTTAACTTTATAACGAACTAAACGATGTTAATCTCGCGAAACTACTTAACCTCACTGTTTATAATGTGAGCTGAGCCATTTATCTGTTCCCATTTTTTTACGTAGTTGAGCTCTATACATCGGAAGCTCCTTTTTGTCTATTTTTATGAAGAGGCACGATTTACTTTTGCTGTTTCGTACTTTTTTAAACCCTCTCCTTGTTGGCAATTCAAGTCGAAATCAATAATAAAAAAAAACGTCGTACCTACCCTGTTTTTTACTCGATATTATATAGATATACTCGGAAATATTACTAAGAATCAATCAACCGCCCTTTGAGAAGGCATCATATAATATGCGCATAATTTCACATCTTTCAGGATCCAGTAAAGAAATTTGATCACAGGGAAATATAAAAATACTATCTGAGAATTACCTTCTTCGATATTTTATCCGATATCCAAGTAGATAATTATTAATTTATTATCGAACTAATTATAGGAAACTGATATAACTCTTAAAAGCAATCAAATAAAAACCCAGACAAAGCAATACTCACTCGAACAAAACTTTATCGGTTCCGGATACGGATTCACTTACACGGTTCACTCATTAAAGGGGAAAAGTTAAGAAGAAAAAGAAGACAACAATCTAAAAGGCTGCTAATGTTCTCAGATCGATTGAGCACGGAGATAAAAGAAATATCCAGAAATAAAAAAGTTTTGCCTGAACAAATCAAAAAATTTGGGATATATTTAAATGGGTGTGGTGTATACAGCTAAAAACAAACGCAATCCCTGGTAATCGAGAGAAGAAGCGACGGGATCAGGAAACCTCCAATATCCCATTCAACACAGACATCAATTTCAATAAAAACGTCGATAGTGTAAGCCCGAAGAAGCACCAAACCCCTAGGTATAACATGGTAAATCGCTTTAGAGTGTGTATGCCCCTGGTTTTACATTTCGACTCCTAGAAAACATGCACACAAGACGCGACTGCTGCATTTAAAGACCCCCCTTCGCCATCATCGCGACAGGCTAGACAGAATTACAGCTCAATAAAAGTTTTTGTGGGGGGTTAAAACATAATACGTAATTTTTGCTATAAAAGCGTTTGTGATCGTTTTCTTTTCTCTCTTTAGCGTCTCCTGGCGTTAGTAATTCGACGTTCTTAATAAACTTATGAATGGTGCAAAAATTTTATAAAAAGTGCAGGACGTGACAATTCCTTATTCCATCATTTTATTAGTTTCCTAATGATACTTCCAGCAATAAACAGCATGAGGGAGCAATTCATCTAGTATTAACTTTTATTAGTATTGAAGGCTTGTAATTACAAAATATATCATGTTATAGGATTTGCTGAAAGATGTAGTTATAAGTAGAAACGTGTCCCGCAGGGATCAATGTTGGGACCTATTCTAATGTATATAACCTACAGAGTCAAATTAGCAGAGCATATATTATACATATTTTTATGATATAAAAAGGGTGGTGTGTGTGTGTTCGTTTAATCATTATAGATTATATAAAAAATTAATTAATAAGCATCGCATTTGTGCGACAATAAATTTTTAAATTCAAAAATTGTGACGCCATTTGAAAATTTTTAAACACACTATATTATTTGGCAGTTTTCTGTAATAGTCGGTAAATTTACCTTATTTATTGTGATGGTGAACACACATTTTTAAAGTGATCGTTCCAGTGAAAATTGCATTGTAAATAATTACCATTATTAAATATTGGACACGTTTTTTCTAAGACGTGAGTACATCAAATCAGTTAGTGATTTCCAACAAATTTCCATTATATCCTGTTTTAAAACTCCTTCCATCCAGAAATATAGTTCCAATACGTTTTCCAGAAATTTTCTTCTTATAAATAAATAGTCCAAAAACCAAATTAACACTTCACTTTTCTTTTTTTTATAATTCAAATTAATTGGTCTATAATATTATCATTATTTAAAATTATTTAACATTTTTTCAAAAAAATTAAATTTGGATGACATTAGTCGTAACCTCACTTTTTCGAGGTTTGACGTTAACATAACCTCAAAATTTTAACAAATTATTGCATGATCCGACATGGCTTCTGCTTTGTATGAAAATCAAGAAGAAAGAAAACAGATTCTCGACCTGCTTTTATATTTTTTTCAAAAACAAACGCCAAACGTCATTTTTCCACTAACAAAATCTGGTAAGTTACTAAAAAAAATGGAATATCTAACCTAACAAGATTTACATAACCAAATTATTGTTAAAATATTAAATTAAATGTTCAAACAAATTACATAATCAGAAAGAGGATAATTTTTCCTATATTCTGGTATATTACATGTCTAACAAAAAGCAAATTTAACTCCAGGATTCAATGGCAACTATCTTGAATTTCCTGACAAACATGGTTTTACAAAATTACAGATAATAACATTTTCACACCTTATTACCTCCTTTTCTTATTATTAAATTAATCATAACACCCTATTACACAATATTTACATTAATTTTAGCACCAAAACTTTAAATATTAACTAGATTTTACTATTTTAACAGATCAGGTACAAACGATACAAATTTTAAGCTTCAAAAGGCTAAACCTTCTCTATTTAGAGCTGCCCACTTGAAAGTTCTATTGCTAAAGGTGCTCTACAACCTAATTAACAATATTGCACCAAAACACTTTGGCTGCAAATGCATAGATTAATGAAAATTATACATTTATCATAAATTTGATGAATCGTTAAACCAGCATGGGATTTACTTGAAATTCAACACCGAAAACTGTGAATATTGTGGTGATTGCTTGCATACACCTTTCCATCTATGCCTTTTATAATTTCCAGGTGAAACTGCACCTTACAATGGTTTCAATTATGAAATACCAAGTCCAACGACCTAATGATATGCAAATCGTTACTTGTCAAAATAATTTTTCAATTTTAAGTCAAAAATCCGTTTAAGATCTACTTCTTATTATTATCAAGTGATGTAGAGTATATCCTTTACTTATTAAGTAACAAATTAATTAATTTAATTAAGATTTGTTTAAGTTGATTCCAAACTCCTAAATATATAAGCAATCCAAATGACTTATATTCAACTATAAGTGCTGGAATCACACCAATATAGTTTTTTATTTTAAATTAACGTCAAGAAAAATAATAAATTCGACAATAATTTAGTGCTGCAAAATTCTCGTAATAATACTGCAACGAAGTTACTTAATTTTGGTTGTTTATTTTGGGTGTATGAATTAAACCCGTATCTTCCCGTGCAATCTGAAACCGTTCGGATAAGCGGCCGAATCAAGCGAGTGCACGCGTCCCTTCCCTAACCTAACTGTGGCGTGCGCCGCTCCGATTTACTCCTACCTTTTCCCTCATGCTCCGAGAGCGCCTATATAAACAGGCGCAGAACGACGATTTATTCAGTCCGCGTCCTTTTGCACAAATTGCAAAATTTACACATCCTGGCGAAAAAACACCAGCCTAGAAGAAAATATATACCAAAGAAATATATATTACAAGATAATGTTCAGATGGCTCGACCAAACCATTAAATCTTAGGATAAAGATTATTTGCCTTTAAACAACTCATATGGTAAATTTACCAAATTTATTAATTATTATTTACCATTAATCGTCTTACTTAATATCAGTCATTTTTAACACTATCCCATGGCAAGGAAGAACGAAGCTATTTATAAAAGCAATCGTTAGGAGGGCAGTTAAATCAGATAACGACAGTGTAGCGGTACCACGAGATGAAAAACCTGGCTTTACAATAGCTAGACAAATGAATTACTACAAGAAAACAACATAAGTCGCTACAAGACAATTGGCAAAAAAACTTGGAGCTGGAATTTTCCAGGTTTGACTAAATTTAAATTTGAAATTGCCAGCGCTTTGTAATCTTTCGTTGGATGATAAGAATCGATATGATAACCGAATTCTATCTGTGGTAATTACTCATGCGAGATACGAAACGTTTGGATCTGGTGCCAAACTTGTGGAACTAATGTCTTCATAATAGAAGTAAGCTATAATTAACTGGAATAATAATACTCAGTGAAAGGAACGTTGCATTTAGAATTTTAATTCAGAACATTTCCAAATTTTTTTCTAGTAATGCTTACCATATTCAGTTCTTTCTAGTGATTTATTTCCGAATGCTTACGGCTACAAATTATTGTCACTGTGATGTATCTGAAGGTAGTGCTGGAAAATTAAATAGACTTGTTAGGAAACTTTCTCATTGTCAGTCAGTTTCCGGTAATGAAATTCTAACAAATAGACGTGATTTGCCCTCGTCAATGCATGCAAGACTGATCGACTTTAACGAATGCAGTGCATTCTTCGTTTTTGTTTGTTGCATAATTCATTCCTATATTTAAGTCGATAAGTGAACCATACCGAAAATCTTTAAAAGGTCATCCTAACAGTGGCAGTGCTTGGAAGACTTCCAACGGGCCGACACAGGGGTATGAAAATTACAAGAGAAATAGGCCCCATACGATCATAAAGCGATACTATCCGCTTTGAAACTATAATTCGAAGGAGTCTTTGTCATTCCCATATCGCGTAAATTTAATAAACTAATTATACAGCAGTTTCCACTCAACTAAACTCAAATAGGATTTAGGCTTTCAGTTACAAGTTACACATAACTTAATACAAGACGATACACATCCATCTGTAAGAGCTGAAGTAAGAGGCGCCGCAGCTTAATAAGCAGAAGAGCGCGGAAATGATCGCCCGTGGGGCTCTAATTACTTCCGGGAGCCCTTCTTACTTCCGCCCGCGCCATCTTCTTCACCACATAAAGTGTAAGTCATGACCAAGGGTACGGCGATTCTCATTTTCTACACCGAGTAATCCAAATTTTATTGGACGCGAAAAGAGAAAGGGACGGAGAAAACTTCTTTCAAGTAAAAGGGGAAGAAAAATTGATACTTTCAAATTTCCTTTATTGTACAGAGTGACTATAAAGTGATATATCAAAATGATATTAAAAAAGCATATTTTATTTTTTTAATATATATATATATTGACAATATATAACCTTACAATTATTTAATGCTTATTAAATATATAAATATATACAGCTTGGAAAATAAGTAAGGAATAAATTCCATAACACCGTTACTATTTGAGCTAGAGATATAGTCTAAAAAACATATGATAATGTTAATTATAGCGCATACGAAGAACGTATACTAAATTTGTGTCATCCATTTTTTTGACAGTTATGACGTCATTAACATTTTTTTAAATAGCAACCCATATTTTTTATTTTACATTCTAGTTTACTTCTAGTTTTTTATTCTGATTTCAACGATATAACATACTCCATGGGTTACATGAGAAACAAATTAAGAAAAACGGCTCTAAAATTCAGATTAGTAAAATTTCAACAAAAAATAATCAAGAGACTATATCTAATCGGGCAACTAAAAAAACCATGGATACACAAACAAAAAAATTTGACAAGAAGCAGTCATAAGTAGAAAATAATAGGGTGAAAATTCTTATTGTCTGTTCAACAACTTTTATTTCACTCACATGATGGTAGTTCTTACAGAAACCCAAAGAATTGAAATTCTAATTATGATTGGGTATGGAGATCGCGTTAGAACCCACCAAGAAGTCTGCCGATTGTTCAGTGACAAATATCCTGATCATGAAATAAGCCAATCCACAGTCAGCAAAATAGAAAAAAAATTTCGAGACCACGGTACTGTAAAGAATCTACCAAAAACAGGCCGTCCTGTGACAGTATTAACCGAAAATGTGCAACTAGATATTTTGCTAGAAATAGAAGACAATCCGCATTCAACAAGCCGAAACATTGCTTTAAACTACAACTTGAGCCACACTTCAGTACTAAACCTGTTAAAAATGGAAAAATTTCATCCTTACAAAGTAACTTTGGTCCATGAGTTATCAGAGACTGAATTTGATCTTAGGCAAGAATTTTGCGAACAAATGATGGAAATTTGCAATGCCGATCCACTGTTCGTGCAACGTCTAATATTTTCTGATGAAGCAACTTTTTCCTTACGTGGACATGTCAACAGGCAGAATTGCCGATACTGGAGTAGAGTGAATCCTCACTGGATGCAAGAAGCACATACCCAATATCCGGAAAAAGTAAATGTATGGGCCGGAATTGTAGGAAACAGAATTTTGGGACCATTCTTTTTCGACGATAATTTAACTGGAGAAAGATACTTGGAATTTTTACAGTTTGAATTAGTACCTCCGTTAGCGGTATTATTTCCTAATGAAAATGATCTTGACATTCCAAATAATAATATCTGGTTCCAACAAGATGGTGCTCCTCCACACTACGCCCTTAATGTGCGACGTTATTTGGACGAAGTGTTCCCAGGAAGATGGCTAGGAAGAAGAGGGGCAATGGAGTGGCCAGCTAGGTCCCCAGATCTAACACCATTAGATTTTTTTCTCTGGGGACACTTAAAAAGCAGGGTGTATCAAAATCGACCCAATAATTTAGACGATCTTAAGGCAAGAATTAGACACGAGTGCGGCTTAATAACTCCCCAAACTATCCAAAACGTATTGGCTGCTTTTTATGATCGTCTTGGATATTGTCAGATGGTGCAGGGTCATCAGTTTGAACATTTTGTGTAATATTTTTAATTATCAATGTTAAACTAATTGCTTTTTTTGTAATAAAACTTTTTTCATAAAAAAAATATTTTAATAATCTTAGAGCCGTTTTTCTTAATTTTTTTCTTATGTAACCCATGGAGTATGTTATATCGTTGAAATCAGAATAAAAACTCTATACGAATGTAAAATAAAAAATATGGGTTGCTATTTAAAAAAAATGTTAATGACGTCATAACTGTCAAAAAAAATGGATGACACAAATTTGGTATACGTTCTTCGTATGCGCTATAATTAACATTATCATATGTTTTTTAGACTATATCTCTAGCTCAAATAGTAACGGAGTTATGGAATTTATTCCTTACTTATTTTCCACACTGTATAAGGCTTCGTTAAAATATTATATTAATTACGTATATTAAACAGATTGTCAACTGATCTATTTTTTTAAATTTCATGTTTAAATATTTCATGTTTAAATAAGTTAAATAAAGAATTTCTGGGAGTTAGTTGCATGACATATAAACACTATTAAAGTATTAGAAATCGTTATTTTATAATAACGTAAAACAGCCTTTGTACAACAAGTAATTTTTAATTTTGAATCAACAATAATTAATAAATTTAGCAGAGTGAGCATGATTGAAATTAAGTATGCATGAAAATCATCCACTTTGTTACTCTAGGGAGGAAAAGTATCCACTTTGCCTCCCTAGGAAAGAAAAGGTATCATTTTACACCCTGACAAAATGGAAAAAAGGCAGACAAAGATTGTATAAACGGCAGCGATGGTCAATTTACTAAACTCTTTCTATATTTTAATAAAATTATGAAAACTTTTAGATACTTGATTTTGTTAAAACTTTTTTCTTTTTAAAGTTTTTCCAAATTTTCTAAAAGTTGGTAGTAGAAAAATAATATGTGCAGCTCAAGAGGAAAATGCTTTTTTTTGTCTCTTGTATATTCACTTATGCAAATTTACTCTCGGGAAGAAAAGTTCAACTTTCTTTCCTGGTTGCAAAAATAACTGCTGTTCTATGATGCCTAACGTTGACACTAAAACAGAAATAGATATAAAACGGTCTCACGGTGATTTTAAGATACCAGAAAAATAAAAATCGCTAAGGTTCCAGAGTTTGAGTGCTTATATATATATATATATATGTATGTACTCAGCTTTGGATATTTAGTTGCGAAATTTTGGAAAGCCTGGAATAGAATTTTATGTTTTTAAGGGTTTGAGATTTTTCCCAGAGACAGCTGTTATATCCATCGATGATAAATGTATTCTTTTTTTATAATAAGTATGTCAAACCAGGGTCTAAAAGATTCTGATAAGATGAAGGAAGTGGTCAGAACGTAGCAGACTGTCTGAGTTTCGTCAATTCGTTTGCGTACTTGGTTTAACTATTCAACTGTGTAAATACGCTGTAAGGCCAGCCGGATTTGTAAATATGACTGAAGAAAAAATCTTAGTTATATCTCCTCGAGATCTCCTGATCTTACAAAAATGGTTTTCTTTTTATGGGGATATGTGAAAGAAACTGTTTATACAGAGACACCAACCACAATCCAAAATATCAAGGATAGAATAATACATGCTTTTAGAAGTATCACGCCAGCAATGTTAAGAAACATACAAAGATCGTTCCAAAGGCGCATTGAAATGAGTGTCCATGCAAATGGGCAACATATGGAGCATTTGTTATAGTTTTTTCTTTTGTTTTATTTGAAAAACCTTGATTTTTTAAATAAATAATTTTTTAATTGTGTACTTCTTGCAGTTTTTTCTCAGTAAATCAAAAGTGGTTACAGATAGCTATAGGAACGTGCAGACAAAAAATGTTCGTTATTTAACTCTGCATCACAAAGGTACAAAATAAACAGGGTGTTCCATTTGAAAAAGTTGTGAATTCTAGCTTTGAAGTTCTCTAAATTTAAAAATTAATTTTGAACACCCTGTACATGGTGAGTGCATTTTCTTTTAAAGAAGAGCACCCTACAAGCCCCTGCAACAAAATCCCTACCTAAATTTGTCTTCACAGTTGCGGCCGTGAAAGCGGTAAACTGTTAAGTGGGATAATGTAAAACTCGATCTTTTTGAAAAACCAATTTTCGTATCGCGTAAAAGGAGATTTAAGACTCCAGATCTGGTGAAACAGTGGTCCAGATGAGAAGGTCAATAAAATAAGGTACTACGGCTAACTCATCCGGGGTCGCAGGTACGATAAAGAAACGATAATCTTAACTTTTTAAGTAACCTCGTACCGTTTACCTTTTACAATTACCTTCTATTGATTTACAAGCAAGTGTTAGAACAGCGAAGGCGCACTAGAAAACCATCGGTGTTCATGTGGAATTCGTGTGTGAAACCAAGAATATTAAACATCCTGCTATCCACCTAAAACAGCCAAATTTAGGTGAAGTAAAGGGCAATTAATAGAGCAATCGGGTTTCTCCTTTTTATTTTATGTGAATAATTTCACTTGTCTGGCAACCAGTATTTGTTTACAATAATTTACTTGTCATTTGCTTGTGAATATGAATTCGGGAACTGCATGTCGTTAATAAATAGGTGCGTTCAAAGAATTAGGTTGTTAATGAATTGAATTGTTTATAAATTTTGTCATATTAGCGTATATGTTTATTAATTGATTCAACTAAAAGGTATTTACAATATTCGGACCATTAACATAACTATTTGATTTACGCCGAGGCCTTAGCAATCTTCAATCGGCTATTAGCAATAAGCGTTATAATCGTCATAAAAGTCTATAGTTAGTAAACGCAATAGTATTAATCGAGTCTTTCATGTTTTACAGCTTAAAGCTACAAAGAATTTAGAGCATTAGAACTATTAGAACCTTTCGAGAACTCATTTTTAGAGCTTCTAGAGCTCTTCGAATATTTAGAGTCCGTTAAGAATTTGTGCAGTCTTTAAAATAGTTACTATTACTTTTCTTTTACATTATTTACAGTCCTTCAGGTCTGTAGTTCAGTAATAAAAAATGACATCTCATTATGTCATAGCTCTAAATTTATACTTTAAAACTTGATTTTAGACTACTGACTTCCAGTGGCTATTTTCGAATTTTTAAAATACGGGACCATTCCCACTACAGTATTAGTACTGTACTAATAAAGTATATTGAGTTTTGTTTCGTCGTCATGACGACAAGAGCTGTATCTCAGTTCACTGAGGGCTTACAATGCGAAGTTTAAATCAGTCTAATTAAGTACCATAGCATGCAAACACCATAGATAAGGTATTGTAGATTTGTTGTTTTTTTATTTTAATCGCAAATTTATAAGACTTCTTTAGCCAAATAAACAAAAAAAAAAGAAAGATATGCCGCACTTTTGAGTCGACCTCTATGAAAAAACATGAAAATGCTTAGATCACGGTAACATTTTCTGAAAAAAAAATGTCTTTGTTCTGTCAAAGCGAACCTTTAGTGAAAGTGTAGAATGGACAGGGAATTTCTCGAGACAGCGAAATATTCGGATCATATTGCCAGGAGTTAATTTTTGCAAAGTGTGATCTAACTGCCAAAGGTAACCTTTAGTCAAGACAAGCAGACAAGGTAGTTCTTAGACGCTAAAATATCCGTATAACACGGATTGGAGTAGGGTAAAAAGCAAAAGCAAGTCTTTTATTCGGAGTTTTCTGGAAGTCAAAATATTCGGATTTTTAATACGTGGGGCAGTAAGGTTTGTAGTTTTCTTCATACGGAGAGAGAAGTAATTTTTTTAAAGGTTTTTTGACCTGCGGAAGATAACCTTAAGTCAAGTCCAATAGACAACAGAGTTTTTGAAACGTTCAAACATCCAGATCATATGAAAGGTGTAGATGAAGATAGAAGGTAGTGATGTAGAATACAAATCATAACGCGGATATGGGGGAATAGATGATATAGAGAATATTTGAAAGTTCTGCTAAAGCGAACATTCAGTCAGGACCAAAACGGCAACAGAGTTTTCGCGACGTTGACATAACCGGTTCCATAGGTGTGACGATTAGAATTTCTTAAAAAGTTTCTTCAACTTCCCACAGTAAATCTTCATTTAAGGCCAACCGACGGGAAAGTGCTCGTTAAAATATTTGTTTCAGGTGGGGGGGGGGGGGCGAAAGTATAACACTTGAAAAGTCTGTTTGGCTTGCCAAAAAGCAAACCTTTTATCAAATCCCACAATATCATTAATACAAAAATAGGTTAATCCTATAAGATTTTAATTAGACAAAATCAATATTTACTGATCTAGCTCAAATACTTTAATTAAAATAAACTACTGTAATCCGCAAAGTCAAAGCTAAATATTTATATCCAATAGCAAGTGAATATGAAATAAATAAACAATAGTAAATCCACTTGACTTTTATTAATAAAACAAACTATCATCAAAACTTTATTCTTCTTGAGACATTGAATGTCAAGATTAGTTTACGTGGGGTACCCGTGTAAACATACCCCCACGTTCCCTTCCAGATGGAAGTGATTGGGATACGCCCAATCAGCGCGCAAGTTGCATAACCGGCAGTACAGCAATTGCTACCAGATCAGCTCACTGGTCGGAGCGAGGTTGCCTATCCACCCTCTACTAGCTATCGCAGGCATAGTGCCGGAACAATTGACTTAACACGTTGCTCATCCGCCGGCTCCCTCCCGTCCTCTTTCATACGGGGTGAAGTACCTCGTCCAGCAATAGGACTATTCCCCAGCTTAATGCTGTTATTAAGTGGGACCACTGCCCGATCGAATCCAACCTCAATTGTGGCGGGACTTGGTTTTTTAATGGTTTTGCCACCCCGATCTACCAATTATAGGCTTGGTGGGCCCTCGACAGAGCTTCGTTTAAGTCTACACGTTAGAGACTTCCGGTGTGTACCCGTATTTGGTGAAGTTGTCTTGATACTGAGAGGCTATGTATTCGCGTCAACTCTCCTTAAGTGTAATGGCTTTCAGATCGTCTCCCAATCACTGTACCCGGCTGCAGTCCGGATCATAGGACGGTCGGGATCGCTCCTAAGCACATTTACCTGGCGGCTTGCAGTTTCCCATATGCCCAAAACCGGGATAAACCTCACTTCGATTCTCCGCACTTGAGATTCAGTCAAACAGCGGGTTCCTTTGGTGACCATAAATGACCTCGGTCAAGCAGCGGGTTCCGTTGGTGACCATAAGTGACCTTATCCCTGGTGAGATTCAAATCCGCCCAAACCGGTCTCATATACCAGGTCTCCCCCTGATCGGTATGAGTTACCGTCGAGAATTCTCACGAATTTCTCTACCACACACTTAATCCGACAGCTTCATCCGTTGCCCGTCAGCGAGATAGGGTAGAAGACAGCCAGTTTTAATGGTGAACGTCGTGTGGTCTCCCGAACACACGATCTTCTTGAGACAGTAACAAAAGTTGATTTTAACATTATGTCAACACTGAAGTGCACGTTATTCAGTGGCGGGTTTAGGCACAAGCGTTGGAACCGGCTGCTTCAGGCCCCACAAGTCAGGGGGCCCCGCAGAGGAATCCTGTCCAGGACTGCAGTGGACACGCGGCAAATAAGAAGGCTGCAATCTCACTGAGCCACCGTCAACCACCCACCGCCACCGACTAAAATTTAAACATGCATTAATCAATGGCGCTGGTCCCACTAAGCCACTGTTAGTCACCGACTACCATCAAACGGTGACCACCAGTTTGAAATTTCCGACGTGTTCGAATTTTGTTGTTGACAATGCGCACGTGCTAGTGGACATGATGAAAATAGACATTAAAAATTTGAATTTCATGTTGATAGGTTTTTCGTTTTTGATAATTGGTAGTGAAAATTTTTCAAAACAAAGTTTTTCCTCGTTTGTTTATAAGCTGGAGCCTGGGGCACTAATTATTTATCGGTAAAATTCTCCCAATTGCTCCCTATAAAGAGAGATTTCCCGTACCCACATATTTTTTACATTTTATTCCACATGTACCACAGTACATGGTTATAACTTCCTCGCCATCTGATTCATCGGGCAATGTCATACATATTTTTGCAATAATTTGGTTTATTATTTCTTTCAATACAACGCGACTAGTAAACAAACAATGCACATAACCTCATTTAATAGGAAATAATAGTAACAGTGCTTACTAAGTAGGCAATATGTCTATTTCAGAGATAAACATAAAACAAGCGCGAAATTAAAAATTTTACATGTTACTGGTGGTCACTATTGCTTCAGTGAGACCGCACGGGATTATTTTAATTGGTGGTGGTCGATGGTAGTGGATGGTGGTGGGTGACCGCGGCCTTATTGGCATGGGAACTCACTTTGTCGCGAAGAGTGAAACATGAAACAGTTCATATCTTGTACAGGCGGGTAAAAAAAGGTGTACGGTCGACGCAATAGAGCTTCGTGCGATTAGTCAATCATTCAGAGCGATAGATAAAGTTGTGTATAGGTAAAGAAATGACCCCACCGATGACTGGTATTTTTGCTTGGTGATATTAAGGGTAATAACACAAGAACTCTTAAATATATTAACTATCTCAATCTTCAGTCGGCAATGAGACGAATTCCACATGATGCTGATATACCTGTACCAGTACCACGTAAAGCATTGCAGTCTAGTATTGTTACCGAGTCTTCAATAGATGCAAAAATTGGCATTTTTAAACCATCATTTTCAAGAAACTCTAAACCGCAGCTATTTTCTCAAGACTAACTAAATGACTAAATGTTATAGATTTCACACTTAGATTAAGATGCAGGCCTGTGTTATTACCCCGGCTGGAAATCGAACCCTTCCGCTTTTCGAGCGACATCTCTATCTTTGAGCTCTGTGTCGACTATCAGCATATAAAGTTATAACTACTATATAAAGTTATTATAAAATTGTTACTGAATTCTAATATCAGTATATAATTGTTAGTATACAATTGTGGCCCGAAGAATTTGTAACGCTTCAGGCCCCTTAAGTGTTAATTCCGCCACTGACGTTATTATTCGGAGATCAATAGGAGTGACCGATAGTTGGTTAATTTAGCACTTGTCAAAATCAAATCCGCTGTATACCAAATCAGCTGATTGTTATCACCCGAGTCTTTTACAAAAACCTGTATCAATGCCAGTAATCAAATGTATATTAATCTTTCTCCCTTCAGTTTAATAATTTACTTATAAAATTATAATTTTTTCAGAAAACTTAATAATAACAGACCTCCCAGGTGTTAAAAAACAACTAAAGTATCTAAATCTCCCTCCTAGGTTTACTAGGACAAATTCAATTATGTTCTTGACGGAGTTTTCAATGAGATAAATAAAATTACTTACTAATAATGATACTAATTCTATCTCACCCTAGATTTCATCTGGTGTATATGTTCTTGTCTTAGATGTTCGTGATGGCACCGTTTTAATCTGCAGCCCAAGACAATTACAAAACAAGCAATCATGTGTAAAATTAAGATAACGAGATAATTAAGCAGGACAACAACAAAAAAGGTCTGTACAAGAACGAGAAACGAACCAAAAAAAAAACTCAACTCTTTTTTGGTGAATAAACAGTCAAAGCAAGATTAATTCAAGATGCAATGTTACCTGGGGATCTTGGACAGCTTAAAGGGAAATTTTGTATTATTTAAAATGGTATCGTGGAATTGCGTTTTGTCAAGCCAACAATCTGTTGTGATATTCCTCAATTGAATTTATTTCTATAGCATCAAGTTACCCTATTAATATAATAAACAGGTAAGAACTACAAGATCTGCAAATTAGATTTCAATTAAACTAACCAGAAAAGTTTTTCGAGAAAACTCGGAAGAGCTAGAACGATCTCTACGGATCAGAAATCAAATTCGCAAAATAAATCATTAAGAGGGTTGCCTAACCATCAGGCGCTAATGCTCCCACAAAATCGAAAAATGATTATTACAAGTTTTATTAAATAGTGTTAATATTGTTAATACTTTTATTTAAATCATGCAGTCAAACAGAAAATGCTCCGAAAGTCTTTGGAAATAATATTCTTTTTTAGAAAAAAAAAAAACAAAGAAAGGAAGAAAAAAGATTATTTTTCATCCAAGAATTCTACTAGAGAATGCAATATTTAAACTCGAAACAATCTCAAGACTCAAGACAATACAAAATAGATTTCCTATATAATACAGCCTCATATAATGGATTTATTAAAATAATGTTATATAATACGTTGATTTTTGAAAAACTAATAGCGTGGTTGAAGTTTTCCAACTGAGATGAAACATTTATGTATTTATTTTTGGGCGAGAAATGAGGATGGCGGTGTATCCTTCTTACCTCATGGCACCGATTACTATCATCATTTGGCCGACCCTACTAGAATTTAGCCGATTCTGGGGGACTTCCACCTCTTTATCTTTATCGTGCCAAACATCGCATTGACACGGGACCTACAGTTTAACAAATTACCAGTTCGAAACATTTGTTCAGCTGCACATATTTGTTGATGTCAGTCAAAATTAAAGTGCCGCAATAGCTTATCTTCGAATTCAAAAAGAAGATTAAGGGATTAGAAATGGGATTAAAACCCACTGTATAGGTTTAGGTGCTATATGCATTATTGCAGTCAATATTTTCACTAGAACTTAATTTATATTCAAAATTTTAAGAATAGAAGAAGCAGCCCTAGAAATATTATACAGTCTGTTTGATTTAAAGCGCCCCGCTTAGTAGCAACTTTATTTTCAGTCAGAAATGGTATAAACCGATATATTATTAAATGACATAAAAATCTCTATGTTCTGGTTCAGAAAATTTTGTATTTAGTAAATCGGTGTGAGCGTGATGACGCCGTCGAACTTTTTAAATTACATAATAGGTAATTTTTTTACTGAAATGGATAGGGTATTCTGTTCTCTTTTCAACCATGATAAACATTCCTACTCTTACATCAGAAAATTTCAAGAAAAACGTGAACAATGAGTTACGACTAGTAGCTTTGATTTCTGATTCTCCAATTAATAAGACTAATTATCTAGCAAGCTTAGGTAAATAACGAAACTTTAGTTGTTCAAGTGCTATATTTACAAATTTTCCTCGCGGTGGGGGGAAGGTACTCTATAAAAATACCGAATCAATATACTTAGATTTTCACATAAAATCTTTCGAACTGTTTGGCACCCCGTTTGGTATTCTTTGCTATCTTTGGTATCCTTTATTCATGTGTATTCAATAATACACTTCAGAAATAAATAGCAAGCACTTACACAGCAACTCACCTGGTTTAAGCGAAGCTTAAATCTTATTTTATCATATCGAAAACGAGGAACAAGAATATGACCCTAAGAAATTTGCATTTCAGTCGCCCTATAAAGGACGCTCGTTTAATGTATTTCGGGCGGTCTCGATCTCTTAATGTTTCTGGCAACAATGGTTTGGTATCCCTTAGTTTTCAATTTATTCTATATATTTTTGTACGGTTTTGTTCTACATTTTCCCTAATTGAAGATTAAAGACCATCAGAATAACTCAACGGCATATGGAGGGGGGGTGTAACGGTATGGAGCCACCCCCGATTTTTGTTTAATAGTCCAGGTCATTTATGTCAAAATCTAAGTATTTCGATTTGGAATTAGTAGGAGTAGGAGTAGAATTAGTAGCTCGAAGTAGTATAGAGTATTAACCCCCCCCTACGAGAAAAAGTTATAAATACGCCACTGCAACAACTAAAGTTGCGCTATTTGCCTAAGCTTGCTAGATAATTCTGTTTTATTCATTAGAGTACCAGAAATCAAAGCCTACTAGTCGTAAATCATGTTTCACGTTTTTCTTGAAAATCTTCTCATGTAATTTAAAAAAGTTCCATGACGTCATCAGGCTCACACCAATTTGGTAAATACAAAACTTTCTGAACCAGAGCATAGAGAATTTTGTGCCATTTAATAATATATATGGTTTATACCATTTCTGACTGAAAATAAAGTTGCTACAAAGCGGGGCGCTTTAAATCAAACAGACACTGTATATACTGTGATCGTGGAACGAACTTTATAGCTACCGAGTTCGTGAAGAATTTAGATATTTCTTTGCGATTGCCTGCCAATCACGATACCCACAGATCTCTTATGGCAATCTATGCTCATTGCAAAAAATTCTATTCCGCTGACATACTTACCAACAAGTCCTTAATTTAAGAGGGTGGATAAGCAACCTCGCTCCCATCAGTGTGAACTGGTAGCACTTGCAATAGCGAGTGTGCGCTGATTGAGCCTATCTCAATTACTACTCTTTGAAGGGAACGTAAGCTAACGCAAGTTAAAATAAAATAATAAAAGTTTGAAAAATATTTTCAAACGTTGGACGACTATGCTCAGAAAATTTCAAAACGAAGAATTCCTATAGGAGGCACCACTATTATTTGTCGGTGTTAATGTTATTTCCGAGCTGGTATATAAGCTCGAATGATGTGTATGGGAATCACGCGCAGCTACCCCTAACTGATGAGAGCCAATAGCTCGAAACAGTCTGTCTTAGGGTGCTGTCTGTGATTTACATACACATCATTTTGAAATTTTGTGAGCATAGTCGTCCAACGTTTGAAAATATTTTTCAAACTTTTATTATTTTATATATGTGAATACTCACATTAATAAAACACTATGTGTTTTAATATTTGTATATTTTACATTTTTGTGCAAGTTAAAATTGTAGTGGATCTGACTTCTTAACTCCAACTCACTTTTTGATTGGGTCTTTTAATGGTGAAAGACCAACGGGGAACCTTCAAACCAGTTTATAATAATTATACACTTAATTTGATTTTTGAATTTATTTACGACCCCATTAGACAAATACAGAATGTAGTTCATCGCAGTTACTGTGGCTATAAAATGTTAATAACTTAAAAAAAGCATTTGATGAGAATAAACAGGTTTTATTCTAAGAATCTATTTAGGTCGATATAAGAATATTAAATTCGAGTGAGAAAGCTGATTATTTATCATTGGTGAACCGTGACATCAACCAAATGTTTCAAACCTATGATAAATTTTTCTTTCTAAGTTTAATCCATGCTAAGGCATGTTTTTCTTTTGTGAAATTCAGGCGACACGCGAAATTTACCGTACCGTTTTAACATACACCGAGAGATGCGCTTTGATCTTTAAATTCGTTCTGCGGCGATCTTAACATCTGGTTAAGACTTAAAATAATTGTTAAAAATTAAACCGATTTCTGTCGTGAAGTCTTAGAATTATTAATTCAATTCAGTTGTGATTCTTTAAAGTATTTTTTGGAGTGATTAAATCTAAACAATTTTAAGTTAACGACAGATTTCCCAAGATTTTCCCAGGAACTTATTATTAATCCAATTTAGGTGTGGTCATTAAATTGAAAGTTTAAATTTGTTAAATTTAATGGTTAATAACAAACGAGGATTTTTCTGACGAGTTGTGAAAAGTTATTTTAACGGGACCAATTTAACATCATTTTAATTACGATCGTCTACATACTATTTAGTGAGACTTTGGTGGCTTTTTTAAATAATTCTTATTTCTTCTTCGGTAAGCTTTTCAATTCACACCTACGACCTGAAAGTAATATTTATGTTAAAAAGCAATAAGAATCTGTTTTTGAAGCGGAAGTCGCTTGAATTTTGTTACATATTTTTAGCGAGCGCAATCGTGGGACTTTTCCTATGATTATCGTATTATTAGGACGTGGTTTACACACGTTTTTTTGCTTGCAAACGCGGGATTGAGTTTTTTTGTGTTACACAATTCGCAGTAACCCGCGATAAAAATTCACGAAAGTTTAGCCGCAACTTTAGCCCAATTCTGCGGTAAACCTACCCAACTGGCAACCCTGGATTATAAGGGTAGTAACATACTGATGAGTATATTCACTACTACACAGCCTGGGCTAGTACTATTAAATTTATTGCAATTTATAATCTTGAAGTTATATCTCTTCAAGTGAATATTTTGAAACTTTCAAATATTATTAGCTATTACAAATTTCAAAAGAAAATTAATTTCATGCGTTACCTTATACTCTGAAAACTTCTTAATGTTGAAGTGGTAGCGATTAGGTATATTATTATTGTTTGTCATAAAGTTCTTCTTGTATATAAGTCCTGGTAATGATTTCAGAAGCGAGCTATTCCTAATGTGACACAATTTCGTAGCTAATAAAGTTACGAGTTGCCGCCGCGGAGCAAGAGCTACCGACTGAATATCAATTACACACTAAATATAGTCTCTAAATTTAAATTGCCTTGCATCTTGCAATATATGGCGAATATTATTACGGAATATCTTAAAGCGAAACTATTAAACTGCAAAACCAAGAAAACACCCCATCTTTTTCCCTCTGCAGCAATTAAATGAAGACGCGATATCGTTTTAATGGTCTCGAGATGTACCCTTTTAAAATTTAAAGTAGCCCACATCGCGGTTGCATTTTCCATTAAAGTTTTTGAGTAGTTTTTATGAATTTATTACGTTCTAATAGAGATTTAAATTATATGGGAAATCCCTACAGCCTTAAAAGTTCGATTTCTTTTCAAATATATAAAAAACTGATTTTCTCTATTTTTTTCTTCTTTCTTAGTAAACTCAAAATTTATTGGGTGATAAATGCTTGTTTTGACACTTTGAGAGTTATAAAATTCAAGCGTCACATGCAAAAACCCACAACCATAAAAGGTCGCCCCTTTTATAATGCACTTGCAAGCCGAAAACATTTAAAAAAGTGGAGCTTTCGATTTTATTTCTTATTTTATGATAGCTTAGGATTTCTTTTCCGTCGCAATGTCAAAAAAGAATTACAGTTAAATGTGTTCATTTACCTGTGAGTATTCGGAGAGGATTTATTGTAGGATAAGTGTTTGTCTTTACCGCAAGTGACAACATAAACCTCAATATGCACTTAGTGGTTGCTTTGTTGGAAGCCATAAGTGTGTGATTTAACTAATATACAGTCATGCTTTAATTTAAGGGTAAAAATCTCAGTTTTTTTTCGCTTTGTTCTCATCTTGTTGTGATTAATCAAGGACCTGTAGTTAAAAAGGCGTATGCTCTTTTTTTCGTGTTGACCGAAGAAAAAATATTGTATTTTTGCAAGTGTTCTGGAATTATTAAAATTAAAACCAAACCCATTATGCTGTATTAAAGCATTGTTGTGTACATTTTATTTTAATTGTACACATTGTGTGGGAATATAAATAATATGATTGACATTTTTCGATCAAAATATTAAGCAAAAATTCTAATAATAAAGAGAATTTTTCTGAAGTGTAAGCATTGTAACCTACAGTTGAGATATACGGAGTAATACAAATACTCAGGCGGCTGTGGTAATAAAGATGCATACACATATAATTCACTACTCTCGTACCTTAAATAAAAAAAATTGCTCCGGCTAAATAAAATTGTTGTGAAAAGTCCAACTCACCACAAATTGAGACTAATAAACAATTGAACGCTACTGAAAATGACAAAAACTCTGACATTTGATTTATAACATAACCAAATTATTGTTTACAAATTTTAAATAATCCTAAAACTAATTAGGTAAACTGATAGATTATTAAATTCCCTATCTAATGATATAACATTCATGTTTTCATTTTACGATAAAGCTTCCATTCAATGTCAATGGAACCCAATCTTTATACAACTATTTATTAACTTAAATACATAAAAATACCTTTCCACTCCTTCCGATCTTCACAAATTTAAACATTATACGCTAACAAAGATTATTTACATAATTTCAGACATCAACAACATGTAAATCCCAGCGAATTAGAGTATTTCAGTGTACGATGCATTGTTGTGTTCTTCCAGAAAAGGAAACAAGGCACTGATGATGTTAAATGTTTATTTAATTATTGGAAATTGTGACAATGTTTATTAATACTAAAATTGTTACACGTTGTCTTTTTTTAACTATAATTAATTTCGTACTTAGTTATATAGTATGATGTTTCTTCGATGAATCTACTTCTTGTACTGTCTGAATAACAACCTGCGTTCCATAAGGAAACTTACTATCAATTACTCATTAAAATAAAAATGTTCCAAAGGAAGGTTAACGACAACAACATGATTCACTTTGAACTTAAATATTTACGTCCAATGTAGCATTTAATTTAATATATTTTTGAAGGGAAAGTTAATGAATGAACAACTTGAGCTCAGTAATTCTCCGTTACTGGAAGTATTAGATGTTTAATTATGATTTTTATTATTAATTTTTATTATTATTATTTTATCTAGTTACCTATTTTGTATCTACCTTAGCGACGTGTTTGTTTATAATTATATTACCTTTGATAATGACAGCATAGCTGTCGAAACAATATTGTCAGGTATATTTTAATAAAACTGTGAAACTTTTAATAATCTTTATTTATTTCATACTAATATGTAACTAATGATAGTAGTTATTTCTGAATTATGGTAAACAAAGAAAATGAGATATGAATAACGTTGCTTACAATTTTATAATAAAGTCTAACGATTAACAAGCTGTAATTAAGAATCACCTTAAAATATGATTATAATAAAAAAGGATGTATCTAACATCTCTCTCCATAAGATTGATTTATATTAGAGGATAATTAAATAAAAAAAAATAAAAATAAAAATAAGTGAGAGGTTATTGCTATTATTAGAATTAATCGAATATATGGCTAATTCATATTAATAGAAGGTGCACGCGACACTGATCTACGCACATGTGGTTGATGTTCTACTGGATCATTCACTATTGACACTTGCGCTTTTAACTCAGTACGTTCGTCAAGTTCCAAATCTTCTGATGTCATTATTTGTGAAAGATGATGTCTTGTCAACGGAGCACTTGTAGTAATGTTAGTATTAAATATTTTTGCTCAACGTGGAATTGATGAGTCTAGATTTTTAGTATTACAACACAGTAATTTTCTAATCAATTGTAGGCATCCAAATACCTTAAAAAAGATCCCAAAATTGAAAAGAAAACGGAATACCAATGTGTTTCATAACTTGGGATTTTTTGTTTTAACTGATTGTGTAGCATTTCATCAAGCAGGGTTAACTTATGTTGGGCTACTCGTAATTCATCCAGTTTGACATTAGTGAACTGCACTGGTTGCAAATGTATTGCTTTAATGGAAAGATTCTCCTTCTTGGTGTTACAACAGACATCTTCAACTATATCTAACTTGGGTAGTTGGTGATAATAATTTTCTGTTACTTCGCTAGTTGCTTCCAAAACATTGGTTGGTGTGAATCCCTTGCATCCATTTTTTAATTTTAATATACCAGTATTCTCAATCGTAATATTCACGATTTCAGATGCAGGACAGGTGACTGTTAATTTTATTGCTTCTGATAGGATAAAAATCCAATTGTTGTTTTCCAAAGGTTGCCATATTTCCATCCTTGCGTGGATTGTTCGGGTAGCACAGGAACGTGGTATTTCCTTAAGCACTGAAGTAAGTAGCAGTGTTTCGCAAGTAGGGTCCTTGTTTGATCGAGTAGTGCTTATTTGATAACATATGTAATATTCGGGCAACGTCTTTGTGCATTTATTGAGATCCTGCAGTTGTGAATAGTGCATCTTCGTTGTACTCATTAATAAATAAGGAGAGGACGGATCAATGTAAGAATATATTTGGGTGAAGTTGTGGGACATGGGGAGTGGTAAAATTCTATAGATATTATACTGTACATCATCTACGATAGGTATCTTAATTGCAAAAATTACTATTTGATTAATGTATATAACATCTAAGTTACTTATTTCAAAGTATTTATGAATTGTCGAATACATTAGAGGGAGAGGCAATTGTTGTCCTTCTTTCAAGATAATGCGTGATAATTCTTTTAGTAAAGTTAAAGGTGAAATTATTTGAGGGTGCAAAATATTATGCTTGGCTAATGTAATTGAATTTATTAATTAGTCGTAGTAATGTTCAAAATTTGAGGTCATTTGTGTTAAAAGAGTAACTTGTTCTAAAATGATCTGTTGTAATCGAATTTTATTTATATTATTTGTGGTTTGGTCGGAAAATTTATTAAACAATTCTATATTGGTGTTAAGCTTATCTTCGTTTACTTTTAGAGCATACATAGATGTATTAAAGTTAGAAATAGTATTTGAGATAATACTGATTTGCTGTTTCATTAAAACCTATACTTCTCGATTGTCGTGCATCAAGGATTTGATGGATTCTTCGTAGAATCTAGCATCGTCAGCATCGGGTATGCCGAAGAGCCAATTGATTCCGTATGAAATTCCGTCAAAAATTTTTCGTTTGAACCGGTTAGTATTTTCTAGATTGTGTCCGGTTAGATGATTAACCGTTTCTGCTTTATTCTTAAGTTCATTAATGCGTGATTCCAGCATACTTATTGAGTTGTGGCAGTAAAATGTAACATGATTATAAGAGCTTGAGGTACCACGATGAGTACATAGATTTTGCGATTTTATGAGATATTTTGATAATTGTTCATATTTTTCGTGAATGACTGACAAATTAAAATGAGATAGTAGTGTAAATTTTTTTATCTTGATATAGTGGCGTTTCCTATATGGCTATAGTACAGACCAGAATTTTATTCAAATATTCAATCTGGTAATTTTGTGTATTACCAATTACTATCATAAAGTTAAGGATTGAAATAAGGAAATGGAATAGAAGGAATGTTGATGGCATTTTTTCTCTTCCTGGGAGGTTAACCTGAAACAGAAGGTTTCAATAGATTAATGTGATACGTTACTAATTTACTGCCTTTTTGTATTTGGACGGTTCGATTAGGAAATATTTTGGTTATCTTATATGGACCTAGAAAATTTGGACTTAAATTTTTGTTCAGACCGGTGGTAGTTGCTTTATTTACTACATAAACTAAGTCATTAACTTTGTATTCGTGCAGTTTAATTTTATGGTCGTAATATTTTTTTGACTGTTGCTTGGATTTAAGTAAATTTTCTTTTGCTATTTTATGACAGGTATTTAATTTTTGTTTTAAATTTACCACATAGTCATCGTAGTTATAATTTATGGATGTCTCTTGACTGATAGTATTTGGTAGAAATGGCTTACTACCGAATAGAACTTCATGTGGGGAAAACCCAGTTGATTTATGAATATAGGTGTTATAAGCAAACATCGCGAAGGGTATAAATTCATCCCAGTTCGACTGTTTATCGTTAATATAGTGCTTTAAATAATCTTTTAGTGTTAGGTGTGATCTTTCTAAAGCTCCATTGCTCTGGGGGTGATAGGGGGAAGATAAAATATGTTTAGTTTGGAATAGTTTCATTAAATTTTTAATTAAGTTAGATGTAAAGTCACTACCTTGATCAGACAGGATTGTTTTCGGTATTCCAAATAGAGTAATAAATTTAGCTAATTCGTGGGCAATAGTTTGTGATTCATGATTTGGTCTGGGAATAGCATAAGAAAATTTTGTCAAATCGTGCTGCATTGTTAAAAGAAATCTGTTATTATTTTCAGTTTGGGGTAATGGACTTACAATATCGATTAATATACAATATCGAAGTTATATCCATGGGTGCTTTAGAAGGTTTAAAATTGGTTTTGTTGATTTGATATGATAGACATTTTTTTATATAGTTTTTGATGTCCTTTTTCATGGAATCCCACTTATAGAATTCCTTTAGCCTTTTATACGTTCTAATGAATCCAGAATGACCTGCTGATTTGGAATCGTGATTATCTTGAAGAATTTTTAGAATTTCTTCTTTAGTGTTCGGTCTTATACGTTCTTTAGTCAAAATGATGGGTTTGATCCCTGCATCCTTGAATATATAATGTATTAATTCAGAAAACATCTCCTTTTTTATATTTTTGTGAGCGATAGTTACATCATGAATAAAAATCGATTTGATATTTGAATTACGAGTTAATTCAGTTCTAAGGTTCCTTAAACTATAAAAAATATCTCTATATTCTAGTTTATCGAAGTGGAATTGTTTGCAGATACAAATATAAGTGGTTTTGTTAGTATTAGAAAGTTTCATAATTGAGTATAGATCATCGGGTTCTGGAACGTTCGAAAAATCATAAGTGTCCTTTAGAGATTCCGATAATAAATTTGAACTATCTAGATCCTTAGAATATAATAGAACATTAGGGAAGTGACTGAAACTATCGGAGGGCAAGGATTCTATTAGAGGAATTTCTAATATTTCGTAATGGTATCTTATGAAATTATCAAACATGTCATCCTTTCGAATTATATTAATATTTAGTAACGGTTCAGGATTATTACTCTTAACAATTAATAAGTTATTACTATCACGAACACACAATTTGATTTCTATATTACTTTTCTTAAAAACGTAATGAATCATGTTTTTTATTTCCGGCCAATTTAATTCATCTAGACCGCAAGATATTTTAGGCATAGATAATTTCGAAATTCCATTGGTTATGCAGAATTCTCTTAGATTGACTAACGTTGTGAAAACATTACTATAGGTTGGCTTTTCAAAATAATTAATTTTAGTGACCATATAAATTATTTCACGCTGAGCAATTTTGAAACTTAGTATTTTAAAAAGTTCTGGGTTTTGTGATTTTAAAATATCGATATTATTAAACCTAATTTTAAATTCCTTGCCTATTCCTTTGTCGCATTTAAGATCTTTACTGACGCAATGAACAAGACTATAATTTTCTGAGATTTCAAACAAATCTTCATTAACCTCACTGACGTCAGGGTTTATTATTTGTGGATTCCCATTGTAACACCCGCTGACTCGGATCACACGTTGAGGGTGGTAAAATAAAACACTTGCTCCCATACACAGTACATTTATTTTAAACAAACGTCCACGCCGGTTTGCAAAGTAACTCCCAACTGCCTAGCCTTACAATCAGGACTACGCGCCAGCCAGGTGGTGCCAACCTTATCACCAATATGTGACATTAATAATAAAATACATTACACCACCCCGCCAGTAAATTAAAAATAACTAAAATTAAAATTTCAGCCACTCCGGAACCTTTCGGCTACGTACTGGACGGTTTGAAACAGCGGGTAAAGCGTTAGACTCTTGCGAAGCTACAGTAACCTCCACGTTACCCGGTGTTCCATTTGGGTCTGAGACATCTGACACGGTATCAGTAACACCCCTGTCAGATTCCTCAGTCGATCTATCAACATTACCATTATTATTGGTTAAACTTGCTCTAACAGGTGAGCCATTTTCACTTTCGCGATTCTCAACATCAGCGCGAATTCCACTTTTCACCACAATATCACTGTAGTTGTCACTGATTTGGAATTTAATTTGGTTAGTATGACGTTTCCACACTAACATAGAGTCATATGGCGATACCAAATACACATTTTTACCTAAAACCTTAACAATTTTCGGTCTACACCAGCTAGGTTTCACACTCCGGTAATCTTTAGCTAAAATAACATCACCTACTCTAAATGACACAGTTCTTCTCCCCCTAAAATATTTTTTGTTATTATTCTGAGCTCGTAATAAATTTTTGCGGACCTCTGAGAACTTACCTTCGTCATTAGTCGTTAAACAATGCGGTTTAATTAGATCAAAACGTGTCCTCAGAGATCTACCTAGAAATATTTTAGCGGGCGAATCCCCCGTCGAACAATGGACTGTATTTCGGTAAGTTAATAAAAATTTCGATAAGGACAAATTCACATTGTTACTGTCCAACTCCTTGAGTAAAAAATGTTTAACTGTTTTTACACTATTTTCGGCAGCACCATTACAAGATGCTTGGAATGGAGGTATGGTTACATGCTCAATACCATTCATTGTTAAAAGTATTTTAAATTCACTGGATACGAACTGTCGTCCGTTATCACTAACAATTTTCTTTGACAAACCGTAACAAGCAAATAAATCTCTGAGTCTTAATATAGTCTGAGCTGACGTAATCGAATGCATTGGAAGAACCTCGATCCATTTGGAAAATGCATCAAGCACTATTAGAAAAAACATATTTTTTCGCGGCTCAAGAAAATCTATATGTAAACGTGACCACACACCGTCAGGAATGGGCCAACACTGTAGGGCTACCTTTTCAGGATTGGCCTGCATTTTCTGACAAGACGAGCAATTTTTTACCATATTTTCTATGTCATCGCTTAACGTCGGCCACCAAATATGAGCTCTAGCTAAATGTTTTGTTTTTACGATTCCAAAATGACCGCTGTGAAGCTCATTTAGCATACAATTTCGTAAAGTTAGGGGTACAATTACCCTATGTCCCCATAAGAGAATTTTATCGGCTACACTTAATTCGTTTCTTCTCTTAAAATACACTCTAATATCTGGATCAATATTATGTGGCCAACCCGTCATTAGATAATTGTAAACCTTTGATAGAATCGGATCTGCATGAGTCTCAACCCGCAAATTGTCACTGTCAATAGGCAATTGACAATCTTGAATTAGCAGATTAATTCCCAAAGAATTATCGTCAACATCTGAATCCTCATTATTACTTATTGGTAACCGACTCAAAAAATCAGCTATATTTTCATTGGTGTTTACATATTTTATATTAAAATCGAAACCACTTAAAAAATGTGCGTATCGCTGTAATCTATTTGCCGCCATTACGGGTATGCCATGTTTCGGCCCGAAAATACCGACTAACGCTTTATTATCAGTAATAAGGTTAAATTTACGACCGTATAAGTACTGATAAAAACGCTTAATACCCCAAACAATCGCTGTTGCTTCTTTGTCCAACGCTGAATATCCCATTTCAGCTTTGGTCAAGGTTCTACTTGCGTAACAAATCGGACGCTCCGTACCATTTTCAAACACATGCGAGATTACCGCGCCCATGCCAAAATTTGAGCTATCGACTGTTAATTGTAACTCTAACTCCGGATCATAATGTACTAAAACATCGTCTGATGCCAATTTTGACTTAACATATTCAAATGACTTCTGACAGTCTTCAGTCCACTCCCAAACAGATCCTTTTTTTAGCAACTGATACAGTGGATTCAAAATATCGGGAATACATCTTATAAACCGATTATAATAATTAATAGTGCCTAGAAAAGATTTCAATTGTGTTACGTTAGTAGGATCAGGAATACCTTGTATGGCTTGTACTTTCTTCGAGCACTTGTGAAGCCCATTTCGATCCACAAAAAATCCTAAAAATTCCACCGATTCTGAAAAGAAAACGCACTTTTCTTTTTTTACCGTGAGACCACAATCACGAAGAATTTTAAGAACTTGATATACATTATCAATATGTTCACGCTTTGTTTTTCCCGTGATCAATACGTCGTCCAGAAATATGCATACTTTGGGCATATCATAGAACAACTATTCCATAATACGCTGAAATTGAGATGGCGCACAAGTTACTCCAAATGGGAGCCTGTTAAATTCGTATAATCCCATATGCGTACTAATAACCGTATATTTACGCGATGAGGGTTCTAACAGAATTTGTTGATACGCGTGACTAAGATCAATTTTAGAAAATTGTTGTCCTCCCTGTAATTTCGCAAAAATATCGTCTGTACGTGGGAGAGGATATTTATCTGTAATTGATTTAAAGTTACTTTATAATCGCAACAGATACGAACGCTGCCATCATTTTTTAGTATTGGCACAATCGGAGTCCCCCACTCCGAAAATTCTACGGGTGAAATTATATTTTCCTTAACTAACCTTCCCAACTCGTCTTCAACTTTACTTTTCAAAGAAAACGGTAATGGCCTTGGCTTAAAAAATTTTGGACTCACGTCCGGGTTAACCTTTAAAGGAAGTTGTAATTTATTGAATGTCCCCAACTTATCAGAAAATACTGACGGAAAATCTCTACTCAAGTTATCTGTGAATTCTTCATTAACATAATTAACCTTTTTGAAACACATGTTAAACGAATTAATAAAATTACGCCCAAGCAATGCTGGTCCATTATTTTGTACAACATAGAATTCTAAAAATTTTTCTTCATTATTAAATTTAACTTTTAAATTCAATTTTCCAAGTGGATAAATTTTATGTCCAGAAAAGTTTACTAGAGATATATTTGCAGGTGTCAACGGTTTATCCAAACAAAACCGCTTGTAAATATTATGGGGAATGACTGATACAGATGCACCAGAATCTAACTCGAATTTAAACATTTTTTCCTCAAGTAAAATATCAACTACAATAGGTGCATTCATATTATCAGTTTCAATATGTAAGATAGGAAAATCTGTTTGGTTACATTCAGTGTTCATAAAGTTCATGCGCCTTTTATTATAATTATTAACATTTTTAGTTAAATTTAAATTTTTACAAACAGCTCTTAAATGACCTTTAATGCCACAACGATTGCAAATATATTCCCTATATGGACAATTAGAGGGATGGTGTGGCTTACCGCAGTGTTTACAAGTAAAATTACCGCCGCTGCTCGAGTCTCTCCTGTCGCCGCCGCGACCTCCACCTCGAAATCCTCGGTTGCGCTGACCAAATGAGTTGATTGTACTGTTACCTGCAGGAGCTCGCGAATTTTCACTACGCGCACTGGGAAAACTACCACCACCATTTCCTCGTCCTCTACGTGACACACGAAACACCTCGCGATCACCTGGTTCGGTCTTAATATTCACTCTTTGAGATTCTTGAACTGCCGATAAAGATGCTTCTTCAATGCAAGCCATTTCCATTGCCTTGCTGAACTTCACATCAGCTTTCTCGTTAAATAACGCATTTTTAATTTTACCATCGTTATAACGACTTATAAATATATCTGTCAGTTTCGAATCAAGTTCGCTTCCAAATATACATTTACCGGCTAATCCCTTAAGTCTAGCCGCCCACTCTTGTGCTGATTCGCTTTCTTGCTTACTTGCAGCATAAAACTTTGCTCTTTCCACCCACACTAAACTAGATATGCCATAGTAATTACACAAATGATCCTTAAGTTCCTTGATAGTACAATTTTCCGGTTCTTTAGGTACACACAAATTTTTTAACAGCACGTAAGCTTCTTCGCTTAAACTGTACAACAATAAAGCCCTTTTAATATTGTCGTCTGTAACTTCTTTGACAATAAAATATTGCTCTAATCTCTTAATAAACACTGACCATTCGTTCACCTTCGGATCAAAATTCAAATGTAAACTACAACTACTGCTAGCCATCTTTCCCGGTTCATTTGTCATACTTATTCGCAAACATTCAATTTATTATACGTTTTTATTATATGTGCGAAAAGCCGTGACCCAGTACAACTCGTCGCCAATGTAACACCCGCTGACTCGGATCACACGTTGAGGGTGGTAAAATAAAACACTTGCTCCCATACACAGTACATTTATTTTAAACAAACGTCCACGCCGGTTTGCAAAGTAACTCCCAACTGCCTAGCCTTACAATCAGGACTACGCGCCAGCCAGGTGGTGCCAACCTTATCACCAATATGTGACATTAATAATACAATACATTACACCCATGTTTTTTGAATATGAAATAAGAGTAGTCCAAAATCGAATTTTCTAAATGTGCGGGTTGTATTCTACTCAATGCATCAGCAATTTTGCTTGCCTGGTTTGTAAACGATTTCGTAATCGTATTCCGATAATTTGAGACGCCAACGAACCAATCTGCTACCGGGGTCCTTACAGTTAAATAACCACGTTAAGAGTTTATGATCGGTAACAATAACAAATTTCCTACCGTATAAATAAGGCCTAAAATGTTTAACGCTCTATACTATACTAAGCAATTGCTTTTCTATTGTACTATAGTTTTGTTCGGAGTTATTTAAAGTTCGAGACGCGTAAACTATTGGTGGATCATAACCAATTTTGCCTTGAGTTAAAACAGAACCTATTGCGAAATTGGATGCATCTGTTGTTAAAATGAAATCCTTAGTGAAATCGGGATATTTTAATAATGGTTCATTCATTAGTATTCGTCTAAACTCGTCAAAGGATTTTTGTTGGGTTTCTGTCCAATTGAAAGCGATATCCTTTTTTAATAGGAGAGTTAATGGTTTAGCAATTCTCGCGAAATCCTTAATAAACTTCCTATAATATCCGACTAACCCTAAAAACATTTTAATTGATTTCTGATCTCTAGGAATAGGAAAATTCTTGATTGCCTTAACTTTGTCTGGGTTTGGACTCACGCCATTACAGGTAATGACATGCCCTAAATAAGAAACTTCTTTTTTTAGGAATTCGCACTTATCCGGTTGCAATTGCAAATTATTTAGTCTTAACCTTTCAAAAACTGATTTTAGTTTCAGGGTGTGCTGCTCTAGAGAAGACGCGTAAATGACAATGTCGTCTAGGTAAACAAAACAATGAAGTCCTTGTAACCCGCTCAAAACAGAGTTCATTAATCGTTGTAATAAAGCTGTTTTTTGTTGATCTGCCTTTTTTATTGGAATCTGATAATAGCCAGAAGCTAAATCTAGAGTGGAAAAATACCTTGAGTGTCCTAGCTGATCTAAGTAGTCCTCTATATTTGGTAATGGATACGCATCGCCGATTGTGACACTATTAAGTCTGCGATAGTCTATTACTAACCGCCACTTAGGCTTACCTGAAGCATCAGGCCGTTTCGGCACGACCCAAAGGGGTGAGGAATACGGAGAAGTAGAGGGTTGTATAATTCCCTGCGCTAGCATTTTAGTCATTTGCTGATTAACTTCTTCTTTATGCACTTCTGGGTAACGATAAGTTTTGAAAAAATTGGGGTATTATCCGTTACATTAATTTCATGTTCGATCGCGGTAGTATGTGTCAGACTGTCGTTAGGTAAGAAAAATATCTTATTGTACTGAAGGCAAACATCTAAAACTGACTTTCTTTCTTCGTCATTTAGATGATCTAATCTTAAATTGTTTTTTAATAGTTCTTCACGATTAGGTTTTGATATTTCTGTATTAGAATTATTTGGGTTTATATTTAAAATTTTGAAGTTATTGCTTCCAAGAATAAAGAAATTGGATTAATTTGTTGATCGATTACTCGGTTATTTAAAATAGTAACTGAAGCATTATTATGTTGATTAACCTTCACAATAGTCCTTGATAAGTAAATTCCTTTTGGTAATCCTACATTAGGAACAATACCTTCTTTTAATTCAGGATTTTTAATAGCAATTTCAACAACTGTCTCAGTTCTAGCCTTGAGATTAATTATGTTAGCATTATTAATATGATTTGCATTTGAATTAGATTGCTCAGTGTACAGTTTAATTGGAACTGTAATTGATTTAAATAAAATAGTTTTGTTTTCGAAATCAATTTTTGCGTTTTCTTGTTGCAAAAAATCTTGACCTAATAAGCCGTCGAAAGGGACGTTTGTTGCTTGATTTAGGATATGAAATTTTGCAGAAAAGTTTTGATTCTGAATTTGTAGGGGTATTTTTAGCTTAAATTTCCTATCTAATGATATAGCATTCATGTTTTCATTTTACGATAAAGCCTCCATTCAATGTCAATGGAACCCAATCTTTATACAACTATTTATTAACTTAAATACATAAAAATACCTTTCCACTCCTTCCGATCTTCACAAATTTAAACATTATACGCTAACAAAGATTATTTACATAATTTCAGACATCAACAACATGTAAATTCCAGCGAATTAGAGTATTTCAGTGTACGATGCATTGTTGTGTTCTTCCAGAAAAGCAAACAAGGCACTGATGATGTTAAATGTTTATTTAATTATTGGAAATTGTGACAGTGTTTATTAATACTAAAATTGTTACACGTTGACTTTTTTAACTATAATTAATTTCGTACTTAGTTATATAGTATGATGTTTCTTCGATGAATCTACTTCTTGTACTGTCTGAATAACAAACTGCGTTCCATAAGGAAACTTACTATCAATTACTCATTAAAATAAAATGTTCCAAAGGGAAATTAACGACAACAACATGATTCACTTTGAACTTAAATATTTACGTCCAATGTAGCATTTAATTTAATATATTTTTGAAGGGAAAGTTTAGTTTAATGAGTTACTAATATGTAACTAATGATAGTAGTTATTTCTGAATTATGGTAAACAAAGAAAATGAGACATGAATAACGTTGCTTACAATTTTATAATAAAATCTAACGATTAACAAGCTGTAATTAAGAATCAGCTTAAAATATGATTATAATAAAAAAGGATGTATCTAACAGCATAACCGCGCATAATTATTTATTGTTTAACTGGTTTATAAAAAGCAGTACTTGTATACATCCCTATTACAACACACATTGTCTGTTTTAGGTTAAATATGGCATTAACTTTGACCTAAACTTAATTTAAATGCTATCTTTGATGATAGTCTCTCGTATCGTTATTCTTTATCTGAATATAATGTATTAGTGTGCATGTTAATTATAACTAACTATTTCTAGCTTCTTAAAAGGTAAATTTTTCAAAATTCTGATTTTGAAAGTGAGCTTATGCAGCTAATCGTGCCGCTTTAAAATTCCCTCTATAATCTCACTTAAAACTATTGAGTGGGTGAATTCTTTATTCTGTATGTCAAAATATCACGACACAACGTATGAAGGGAAGATCATTTTGATTGTTTATTTTGGAATTTAATATCTATCCTTTTTCTATATTTATAATTTTTTTGTTTAATGTAAGTATATCTAATATTTAAATATTTAATATGTAAGAATATCTGAAAAACATAAAAAGTACGTTTTATTTGATTCATACACCTGCAATAAATATAAAAAAGGAATTTATTACAATAAATAAAAAGTTCGCAAACTAAACAAACAGTTTTATTTATGTAAATCCAGTAATAAAAGTAGAATTTAAATGTTAAGTCTAACAAAATGTGTAATGAATGATAAGTGAATTAATCAGAAGATAAATTAATCTGTACATCATCATTATCTATAAATCAAGTTAAAAATATAACTGTTACGCAATCAGAAATCAGATGCCATGCTTTAATCAACTTTTGATAATAAATGAGTCGTAAACAATAATCAATCAGTTCCTTAAATACTAAAAACGAAGTAATATATAGTTTAAAGCAAGCAGAAAATATCAATTCAAAAATACTTACGAAAATATCTTTTCTGCAGAAAAGGTAGCATTAAATTATACCGCACGTCAACAGTGTTAGCCAGTTATTAAGCCGTGAATTAAGTTTTGCTTATTAATCCATACTACCTAAAAAGATAAGAGAAACATTTACAAAATTCTAGAGTATAAAAAGTAATGGTAATTAAAAGCTGTAGGTGTTGTCTGTTCTCCTGGTGGACTGGTTAAAAGGTCGTTTTGGATCTCATCTGTGCCATCGTTTTCAAAGCAAAGATTTCTAAAATTAAGGGAAAAAAAGGAATCTTTTAATACAATTTGTAGGTTTATACATTGTAAAATTGAACTGGGGAGAAGATAAACAAGTTTTAATAAAGTATTGTGATGAATGAGTGAGATGTTACACCAGACGTTTAAATTTTATTTATATGCGTAGTGTGTACTCAACCCTCTTGTAACTAAATCAATCATTTCGTGCCTTATTTCAAATAGATGAATGAAATTTCCAGCAACCCAACCTCTTGTTCTATAAAAAAACTTGTATAAACTTTAAATAAAATAATTTAATATTTGATTATTTTCCTTGATTGTTGTTAAATTTTAATTAACTTATGTGAAATAGAAGCAATATTATAATACTTTTTAAAAAGAACGGGAATCTTTTTTCCCTTTTTAAGAAATCACTTTCACCAAACGACAATAAATGCACTTTTAAATGATTTCCGCCACTACATAAAGTTAATCATAAAAGAATTACCAGGCTGCCAACGAAAGAATATAATCTCACTTTATCAGGTAAATACTGAAGTTTATAATCAATCATTTATCAATTATAATCAATTTATGATCGTCAATCAATTATTGATTAAATGAAATTTTAAGTTTGGTTTAAGGTAAAATCCCCAATCATTAATCAAGTTTGCAACTTACTTTACAGTGTCCTAATATTTATTAACTACAAGAATAACTTCCAATAATGCACAGGTAAAAACATCTTAAAACTTTCCTTTTTTTATACCAAACTTCAACTAAATTAAATACCGCTTTCTTTCAGCACTAACACATCACCAACTTCCCAATAGCGTAATGGTTGGAGAAATTTCCACTTCTTTTCTCTCTAGCTAAACAGCTGAAGATACCACTTACCTGAAACTGTATCATACATAAAGCCTGGAAATGGTATCTATATTTCTTCAGCAATCGTGAATGATTCTCGTACACCTTTTATGGTAACTACAATAATTTTCTTCTCTGCTTGTAATATTTTAATTTTTAACACTTTATCCTAAATTGTTAAATGTAATATTTATTTTTGTAGATTTTCTGTTTTTACAAAATTATGCTTGTTTACTTTTTATAAACTATTTTTAAACTCTGTTTGTTTATAACTCTCCATGGGAGACAACTTATCTTTCAAGACTACACCTTAAAATTCATTAACCGTCTGATAAGATACCAAGGTTTTTTCATCTGTAAAAGGTGTTCATTATTTTGAAAACATTATTTATATGAGATCAAGTCTCCTAGAAAAACCAAAATTATTTCTAACCTTACTTTTTTAAATACTTGACTTTCATGTATGTCAACATATGTTTGAAAAACATTTTTCGTTTATTAAAGTTGCAAATCCTGAATATACCAAAATATAAATACAAAAGACTTTTTAACAAGGAATAAATTTCATATGGACAGGATATAAGTTAACAGTGAAATTATTTTGACAGATCGTTTCTTAAGAATGGGCACAAATGTAATAAATATAATATATATCTTTAATGTATCCTTTGTATTTCATGATGGCTGTTCATGAACCTGTGAAAATATCATCACAGTATTAATCATCATACATTATGAATCACAAAATACGGTCCTCAATATGATTAAACTTACATCAATTATAATAAAAACGTTTATATAACATGACGTTCTCGATATATTTCATTAAATATGTACGTACAGGCACCCACGAAGTAATACAGATTGTGCTAACTTCTACGACTCCAGCAGTTCCCTGGATTACCATTTTTCCACTAGCAAATGCCCGAATCCATGGAGCATACCAGGTTAAAATAACTGACGCCAGAGAATCATCGCCGAACACCGAAAACTGCCCAGCGCCCTTTATAAAGCACTTGGCACCTGAACAACGACGCTTACATTTAAGCACCTCGTCACGAGCTGGGACTGCATTTACCGACTCGGCGCCCGAGCCAAGCATAACTTTGAGACAATTCTAGATACTAGTTTGGTATTGGGACAAAGATTGGAGCAGAACCACACGAAGTTCAATCTGACGCTAGAAGTTTAATCTTAAAATAAATGTTCTAATTTTCAACCTGTATTTTAACCATGGCAAACTTCACTTGTTCTCTTTTTTCTATGGCAAGAAGGAAGTGGTATCAAAAGGTGGGATCAATGTTGATCACATACATACCGAATGGTGAACTGAAAGGCACTTAAATAAGGTTAAAAACCGTTGACAGTATTTAACAATCCAGTGTGTAAACATCAGTGCCGTAACGAGCGCGTGGCGAAGAAGGCGCCCGCCACGGGCGCAACTGGGTTTGAGGCGCACGATAAAGGATACCAACCCGGTTGAGAGTTGCACGTGGTTTCTATTTTGATTATTCTACTCTACATGAATCAACATCGGCTGTCACTGGCCCTTTTACGTCTCCTGACCAATTAGGCAGAGGCACGTATTATTGCGCGCGCATCACACTCCCTCTCTTTCTTACACTCACAGAACGTCAGTAGAAATCAGGTGACGTTAATCCGATGTTCTGATTGACTGAGCAATCTACGTCGGATACGTTACGCTATTATTTTAACATATACCTATATTTTGTATTTATTTTATTTGTGTGTATCAAATGAAACCAATAATAATATTAAGAGTGCGATTTTTATTTAAAATACTAATTTCAAAGTTGACTATTGTTAAGTATGATAAGCCATGCTTTTCAAATTATTTCATTTTAGCGTATGACTGAATTGAATAATGGCCATTTAAACTGTTCAATACTTTAATATGTATTGATTTAGTAGAAATATAGCAAAATACATAAAAGTAAAACGCACAATGTTAATTGCCTATGATCGACTTTGAGAGTGGACACCCGGTATGTATGTTAATTAGATTCAAAATTTGTTTTGTGTTATATTAGAACAAATAAAACACAAAGGATACCAACTAATATTTCGTTATTAAATCGAACTAACTATTTGATATAATTAAGTTCCGCTAGATTCGCTATTCGAACCACTGTGCGGCGCTCCTGTGCCGCGCACAGGCTGCACAGGCACTAGCTACGCCTCTGTACAAATACCTTGATAAATACATTATTGTATATACAGGCAATTCATTTTGATGAGGTTGATAGTATTTAATATATTGCATTTAGTAAAACTTAACATGTTACATTAAAATTTTTAATTTTTTTTTGTCATTATCGGGTTACGGAGAGGCGCAAGTTAGACACTCGCACAGGTGCTTCATACCCTCGTTACGGTACTGATAAACATACATAGAAAATGCGTATGCAGGGAAAGTTTTTAAATTTGCAGAACAGGCACTTCACGGCTAATTCTAAGTCTGCTCTGTACTCATCCTGGCCCGAGGGGATCGGGTATGAGATGCCGTTATTACCAGTTGAAGAACTACCATCCGAATAATCTACACTGATGGTCAACGAATATAAACATAAATATATATGTATTGTTATAATATTTTAAATACAGACAAGGGGGAGTTTATTTGTAATAAAGATGGTATAATCACAACTCACTACTTACTTATCTGTAATTAAAATAATTGTTCCGGCTAAATGAAACTGTTGTGAAAAAAATAATTTTCTACAGATTGAGACTCTCAGGCGGGTCGCTTCAATAGGGCACTAAATGATTATATAAATCTAGGAACACAGTAATATACAACAGATGCAAAGCAATTTTTCATCAATAATAACAGATTTTTTTTATAAATTTAACAAATAACAAAACAAAGAAACAAAAGAAAATAAAAAAACTTGGATACCTAATTTTTTTTATATTAATCCCAAAATAGTTTAATCTGCTTTATTTGGGGCTTAATACTTCTGTCATCAACATATTTCTTACTTACTATAAACAACTATAACTACTGTTAAAAAACTCATGTTTAAATAACTATATTTAAATCTTTGGCGCCACCTGCATGCCAATTGTACTGTTATAAATTTCCCATCATCATTAACCTCTTTCAGATATTTCCATGTAAATAGATTTATTAAGTTGAATACCAAATCCAACTAGTTGTCTAATCGTGATAAGTAAATTACTGTTATAATTAGAGTCCACATACAAAATCCAGTCGTAAAAATTGATAATTATAGTTCATAAAATTTCCATTACACAATAAATTGTCACTTGATTAGTTTAAAGCATTTGTTATAAAAAAGCACGTAGTTTTACTAAACTTTATTAAAACTTTGAACACTTTGATGTTTATATCATAACAATAACCTCAAAATTTGGACATTGCTTTGTTTGCATGTTTTTAACTCATGATAACATAACCTTCACTTTCTTTTATTGGTCTACAATAAATCTGTACTTCTCTAAAGGTGAAATTGGAAGACAGTTTGTTACAAATATGACCCAGGTTTATATACCTTCAATTTTCATTGAAACAAATGAACACTGACATTTGATTTATAACATTAAAGTATTATAAATATTATAACAGTAAATTATTTATAAACTTTCATTAATCCTAAAACTAATTAAATAAACTTATAGATTATCTATTCTAATGGTATAAAACACTTAGGTTTTCATTACAAAATAAGGCCTTCATTGAATGTCGACAAAACCTAATTTTCACACAATTATTTATTAACATATTTACATAAAAATACCTCCACAAATTTGAACATTATATGCTAACAAACATGATTTGCATAATTTCAGACATCAAAAATATGGAAATTTCAACCTATTACAGTATTTGAATGTGCGTTGTAAAATCGCAACATGGTTATAAGTTGTTTAACTGATATCGTTAATAAAAAGCAGCCTCTACATTTAAGATAGTTACAATTATGCGGTAATGAAGCAACTTTACAATTCTCCACCAAGACCAACACCTAATATTTGAACAACTAATATTTGATTTTTTATTTGGACATGTACTTGTAATTGTTTCTTTTCACTATTTTTCTTAACTAGTACTTGTTTTTGAAGAGTTTACATTTAAATAATAAATCGACTAATATAATTACCTGAATCGCAGATGTAAATTTAGAATTGCTATAGAATAAATTGAGACCTATTACTTTAATCATTTCTTTGTATAATGTAAATAAATCATCTAAATATTTTAAGTTTAGATTTATTATAAACGGCAAAGAATAAATTCGAAATATTGTTTGGTTTAGTTTAATAAAAAAATGACTAATTATGGTACCCAAACGGTAATTATGACATTTTAAATGCGTTGACATTTTATTAATGCCTGGTGGTATTAAATCAATAAATAACACATGCCATCTTTAAAATATAGTAGTGGTGATACGTAGGAGAGATGAAAGTGCGTATTCGATCTTCGAAATTCAAAATGCAAGTCTACCAAAAAATTTTACACGTACACCATTCTGTTCATCTATAATCGTATAAGTGACTATGTTAATTATAATGCGGTATATTAATTATATATGTACACGCGGTATAAAGTTTTCCAAGTTGTCTCAATTATCAACACAGTTTCGTTAACCTAACTTCTTATTCTAATAAAATATAACGGAAACGGAGTTTCTTTCTGTTATATCTAAATTTATAAAATAAAAAAAAAGATCTTGAAAATATAATATATTTAGGGTCCGCAAAACGTCTGCTACAAAGTAAAATAAAACAGAATAGTTCGCAAAAGAAGTAGAAAGTTTTATTTACTACGTATTGCTATAATTTTCAATGACGTTAGGTAGAAACATCTCGTATTAAAATATTTAGCATGCATATTTCACGCAGAGATTCCATTCTATGAGTGACAAAACCTCACTTTTTGATATAATTGGGGAAAAGTATTTTCTTAATATAAATAAAACTACTCAGTTAAGACTAGATACGTACTAAAACACTTTAAATATAAAAAGGATATAGTGAAATCTTATATTTTTAGGTAATGAATTGAAATTATGGTGCTTTTTCAAAATCAAAAATTATCTGAAACAGACAGAACAGGTTGTATTTAAAGTATATGCAAAGATCACCTGTTTAAAATTTATTACTGACATTTGTGTTTCATTTTAACGAAGTATTTTGTTTTTGTAGTACCTTTGTGTAACATTTAAGTTTGATAGTTTTAATGCTTTTTGATAAGATCTTTTGTTGGAGTTGAATAGAATAGTATCTTAACCACTTAATTGATATAAATAATCATATACAGATTGAATTTCGTTTTGAAATAATATGTCAAAAATATGTTTGATAGGCTACGCTTTTGTAACGTGCGGTAGTTTTATGTAATTTAGGCTGCATAGTGTTTTATAGTCTCTAGAAAAATATCTAATTAGGATCACAAAAGGTGTGAGGCATAGATTTATATATTTATGTTATTATTTTAGTTGAATACAATGTTATTTCGTTGACAACAAAATTTATATGAATAATCTACCATTTATGCGAAGGGTTATATATCGTCAGATTCGTAATTTCATGATCTACAAGATGGTATAAATAATTTTTCTAAATAAAAATTTGTAAAATAAAAATAAGGTTACAGGAAATTTAGTTTGTCAAATGAAAAATATTTGAGGTTATAACTTAAACATTTTGTAATAACATCGGAAGTTAATTATCTAAAGAAGAAAAAGATTATAATTGGATGGAAATAAATGGAAATTCGGCTTTAGTAAAAATTAATTATTTTATCGTATGGAACTGAATAATTGCAGTGATCGATTGTAGATCTTCGTGTTGACATTTTATTTTGCTGTTCAGAAAGCAAGCAGCTGATGAGAGGTTAGAGATGGAAGATGTTGGCGTCAATATTTAAGGTTAGAGATGGAGGAGCATTTTAGCCAAAGTTTGATTATTATTCACATAACCTAAAAATGCGAGAGAAAAGGTTTACAACGGAAAGACGACCCAGGCCCCAGAAAGTTCCAAAATCCAAGGAATAAGTTAAAAGCCTAAAATATCGATATTTAATCAACAGGTTTTTGCAATAAAGCAGGTATAGTTCTATATATATAGATCTCGAATGCAATACAAATTTACTTACGTGAAACTATCGGTGTCTGCATTCTATAGTTACACTATTACTCCTACTTCTAATGTCCTCGTTTTCATTTATGAATTTTTTAGCTATTTAATTATGTTACATTAAACTGGAAATTAGCAGTAAGTCTGTTTGTTTAAACAATAGCTCAGAGGATTTGTTAATAATATTTATGAATATAAATTTTATAAATATACATTTTGGAAATAAAAATTAAAATGCAACATGGTTATCGTTATTAAATGTTATAACGTCAAAAACCTGACCCACGTTGGACCTCCAATTTATAGCAACAGAAAACACTAGGGCGCCAATTTATAACGAGAAAAGTTCTACAAACTAAATAATAATTTTAAAATTATTATACTTACGTTAAAAAGATGCCCAAGATTACCACGGCTTGAGACTTAGCTCTATTTTACAAATTTTAGTTTCAGGTCGCAGGTATAGGTTCTGCAGTTGTCTTATTTGTAAAAAGGAATAGATAAGGGTTTCAGAACTCAAATAAATACTCTAAAAGGGCGCCATTTGATTATGAAATTTAGTGACATTAATTAAGCCAGAAAAGATATTAAATTCACTAATCAGAAAATGAATTCAATTTACCAGGTTTTGGACAAAAATTTGGTTGTTTTTATTAATTTTAAAATAAAATGAATAAAGCATTCATAATTATATGATTCCATTTAGCTCACTTGGTATAGACTTGAAAACATATTTATTAGATAATAAAAATAAAAGATCATATACACATATAATCAAAGAACATAAGAAACATGATTTTATTAAACATAAATTAGTCATATGCTATTGAAATTTCAAATAATTCAGCATTTATTGAACACAAAATATTCAGAAAATTTATTAAGACCAAAATTTATTAAACATAAAATTATTTGAATTTTTATTAAACATAAAATTATTTGAATTTTTATTAAACATAAAATTTATAAAAATATTATAGAATTAAGTTTATGCTATTATTACTGAAGTTAATGTATTAGAATTTTGTTGAGATTAACTTGCTAAGGTTAAATCCTACTAGAGAGCTCTCTTTTTATAATAGATAAATCAGATATCCAAATAAACCACAAACACAAACAGAATTACTCAAAAATTACACAAAAATAGATAATTCTTAAATTACAATACCTTGATCCTTTAGATCGAATTCCTCTTAAACCAATAATTACTTGCATCGCAAAAATCATTACTATTGAAGTATTGACTGGTAGAACCTGGAAACGCTTCTCATTAGGTGATAATTGCTGAACGTTAATGATGATGAATTATATTTGACTACAGCAGATCCAAAGAAACTGTTTTTGATAGTTCATTTTCTTTAAACAAAATATTTAAAACACTCCATATAGTTCAACCAACTTTTTTTGTTAAAACAGTTTAAACAATCCCGTCTCTGTTATAGTTTTATTTATAATAACTCGCGTCTGATAAATAACGGTAATATCTTTAAAATCTTAAACAAATTTAAACTCAGTAAGCACTTGTTAGTTTAGTTACTTCCGATAAAATCGATAATTATTTATTTTTATCCACTTATGGAACGGAAATTTATTAATTATATTATGAGTCCATCAGCAAATAAACGATAATACCCAAACAGACCCGCAGGGTGGCTGAAAGCGGGCAGCCATTGGGGAGTAGCGCCCCCACGGGTACCAGCTCAGTACACCTCGTTCCAACACATATACCTGCCCGTACACACAACCATATACACACAGTTTTTCTAAATTATTCCAAACACACTCACACTACACACATGTACACTACATACGGGCAGGTCACCAACGCGCACACTCATTCCTTGTTTGACAGCGTGGGGAACTAGTAGCAGTCTGAGATGCTTGGGCTCGCCTGCTGGAGGGTACAGCGGATAAAACTGGGTTCCGGGGTGTGCACTCCCAGGCTGCAAGGTAGTACAGGGGCCCGGGTCGGTCTAGCCAACATGACCTGGCTGCCCTATCAACTTGCGAAAATCTCGCTTATGCCGTAATGCCAGGTGGCGCCTGGACCGGGAACCTTGCGGTATAATGCGGGGGGCTCCGTCGAGGCCACCAGAGTCGGGTTCTTTGGAATCCTTTGGCTCTTGCTGGTTCCTTAAACTGTCAAACACGAGAAGGAATGAAAACCACCTACACTATACATACACATATACTTTACACACAATTAAACTTTTATTATGATGGAAGACAGTAATACAAATAACGTTTTAAAAGTGCCCCTTGCGACGCAACCGGAGCTTCCCGGCTCCACCCCCCTACAAACAACTTCCTTATCCCCAATTAACCCTTTAACCCCTAACAATCCCATACCCGGTTTTAGCGGAGAAGTTGTAGGCAATGCCAACTCCCCGCATAAAAAAAGGCGCGTTCGGCCGCATGACGAATCGTCGCCAGATTCAGAATCAGTGGAGCCAGTTTCAGATTTAGTTTCTATTAGTTATTCCAAGATTAATTATGTAGTGATAGAGAGAGAAGACGGTACTAATTTTTCGAATGTTAGTCCGTTTATTATATCAAGAACTATAAAAAATCTAGTAGGAGAAGTGAGAAATGTGAGGAAGGTTAAGGAAGGTCTGTTGGTGGAATCTTCAGACAAAGGACAGACGAAACGTCTGTTTAACATTGAAATGTTTGACCAGTTTAAGGTTAGGGTGTATGCGCATAAAGCTTTAAACTTTGTGAAAGGTATTGTGACATGCAAGGATCTAGATAACTGCGGTATTGAAGAAATTAAAGAGGAACTAAAATCTCAGCAGGTGGTTGATGTGAAACGTCTTACAACCAGACGTCAAGGTGAGATACAAAATACAGCTTCATATCTGTTAACTTTTTCTGGGACTCGCCTTCCCGAACGAATAAAGGTTGCTTTTTATTCATTAACAGTTCGTGCGTATATTCCGGCGCCTTTGAGATGTTTTCGCTGCCAACGATTCGGGCACACAGCTATGAACTGCCGCAGAGAGCAATTGTGTGTATGCGGCAAACCCCAACATCTGGGAGAAAATTGTGAACTACCTTTGAAATGTATACACTGTGGCGGTGAACACTCAGCAAGATCTTTGAGTTGCCCAGTGTATAAACAAGAAGCCGCTATCCAGAAAATCAAAACTTTAAAACGCATTAGTTATCTGGAGGCAAAACAGGAATACCTCCGAATCTCTCCACCGTCTCAGCAGGTAACATATGCAAGAGTAGCTTCAAGTCAGCAGCAACAACCACTTATGTCTACTTTGATGCCGGAAATAAAAAATATGATAGTTGAAGCAGTAAAAGCAGCACTTGAAAATTATAAGATCGTACAATCAAGAACACCAAAAACCATGCCTGTACCATATACACCTTTAACACAAACAATTAATCCCATTAACCTACCCACAGAAACACCGATACCTACAACAAATTCAGAAAACCCACAACTCAGTAATAAATGTACCCTTTTCCCTGATTTCCTTCCTATTTTGCCAACACCAAATACAACAACTCAGCTGATGTTATCCTCCGATTCTGAATCCCCGCTAGTAAAACCTGTCCTGTCGAAGGTGAAAAAGAAAGGTTGGCCTAAGGGCAAAAAGAGAGGTTCAAGGTTCAAGTCACAGTCGGATCACTAGATCCTTATTACTTACACTTGTTTATTTATTCAATTTCTCCTACATGTAGTCATATAATTTCTTCTTCCTATTCTCTACAATTATCTTAAGCAGACATACAATCACATATCTATAAACAATTAATTATAATGGACAATCACAACAACTTCCTAATACAGATAAACTGCAATGGTTTAATACACCATTATCCTGAAATTAAAAAGATTATTGTAGAAAAGAATCCATTTTGTCTATGTTTTCAAGAGACTCGGTTAAAGCCCAATCAAAATTTCAATTTAAGAGGGTATAAATGCTTCCGTATTGATGGAATAGACGGTGATAGAGCAAACGGTGGCGTAGTTGTCTTCGTTAGAAAGGATATATCGGCCGAGGAAATCGTTCTCAATTCTGCCGTTCAAGTGGTGTCAGTCAAGGTATCGTATCCGGTCAACATGACTATCTGTAATATATACTTACCTAGGGGACCGAGAAACCTTGCAGATATGCAATCGATAGTTGATCAATTACCCACACCATTTCTTCTACTAGGTGATTTTAATGCACACAACCAAATGTGGGGATCAGAAACCACTGATATGAACGGTAGAATTATGGAAGATCTCATTTCTAACAACGACCTGTTTCTGTTAAACACGGGACAACCTACGTTCGTGAACTCCAGATCCAACTCTTTTTCCACCCTCGATTTGTCAATCTGCTCTCCGGCTATATCCACACACATAGACTGGAACACGATGGAAGGAGAAATCTTCTCTGACCATATTCCTGTATGCATGTCCTTTTCTCGGCATGGTAGTAACTCGTCACTTCCACCACGCTGGATGACCGATAAAGCCGATTGGCAAAAGTACGCATCGGCAATAACTGGAACTACCCCTACAAATAATATATCGGAATATGTCGATAATTTCACGGCAGTTATTTTAGAAGCAGCGGCATCTAGCATCCCGAAGTCGTCGGGACATTTACCGAAGAGAGTAGTACCATGGTGGAATGACGAGATAGCAAACGCAATTAGGAGAAAGAAACAGGCGTTTAATAACTTTAAACGTAGACCAACGCCTGAAAATTGTTCAACTTTTAAAAGATATCGTGCAGAAGCGCGACGATTAATTGTGTCTTCGAAACGTAAGAGTTGGCAGGAATATGTCTCCTCCATTACACCTGCAGTCTCGCCTGGTGAAATCTGGAACAAAATTAGAAAAATATCCGGTAAGCAAGTCAATACTATACCCTCACGACTTAGTAGTGATAACGAGACTGCGTTAGAACCTGCAGACATAGTCGAAATGATGTCTCAACATTTCAGAAGGGTTAGCAGCTCTGATAATTATAGCCCAGAGTTTCATCAACGTATAACCCTCATAGACTTGCAGATAGACTTCGCTACAGATTCTGATCTTAAGTACAACTACGATTTCACTATGGCAGAACTGGAACACGCTCTTGCGTTTTGCACTGATTCAGCACCTGGTCCAGACGGAATACCATACTCCATGTTACGATATCTACCATTCCCAGGGAAAACCGCGTTACTCCATCTTTACAATAAAATATGGCAGTCCGGGGAATATCCGGAAAAATGGAAGACCGCTACCACGGTCCCGATTTTAAAACCGGGAAAATCTCCAGAATCGCCTGCAAGTTATAGGCCCATCTCCCTTACATGTTGTATGGCCAAACTACTAGAAAAGCTTGTTAACCTCAGACTGGTATGGTATATTGAAAACCACAAATTACTCTCTCCTTACCAGCACGGTTTTAGACGTAATAGATCCACCGTAGATAATTTAGTAACGTTGGATAGTGCTATACAAAACAGCTTCGCGCTACGTGAACATTCCGTAGCTGTTTTTTTCGATATTGAAAAGGCGTACGACATGACCTGGCGTCACAATATTCTGGAAACTTTACATGACTGGGGCGTCAGGGGGAGAATGGGTCAACTAATAGCGAGCTTTCTGTCCGATCGAAAGATGCGAGTTAGAATGGGTAACACACTATCCTCGTCAGTAATATTGGAGAATGGTATTCCACAGGGATCAACGCTAAGTGTAACATTGTTCATTGTGGCTATAAATAAATTGGTAGAAGCAGTGGGTGACTCTGTTGAAAAGATGCTATATGTCGATGACCTGTGCTTAAAGAGGCGAGAGCAGGTAGCAGTGTGCAGATTACGAATTGGACACACGCGTATGACTACGATGCACTTACTCGCAGGCAGGCAACCTCAAATGTGTGATAACTGTGGAGGCATACTTGGAGTGGAACATGTTCTTATAGACTGCCCGCAATATGCAAACCAACGTGCAAACCTGGATCTTGCAAATAGTGTGAAAGAGTGCCTTAAGGATAATCCAAGTTCGATCAAAAAATTAATTTTATTCCTAAAAAGCACAAATTTATTGCACAAGCTATAAATCGCAATACATAAATCAATTGAATCGTCTGAGATAATAATTGAAATAGTTTTATTTCGAGCTTATTTATTTATTTGTTTGTTTATTTATTTATTTATTTATTATAATACATTTATATTTATCTATATACAATTTTATTTCTACAATTTGATTTTACTGTGCAATCGTGCTCCCTCCTCCCCATCCTTTCTTTAACACCTTACACCACACTCCTTAACACCTATTGTTACCCCAATGCGCACGTATATTACATGTTTATTTTAAATCGAAACTGTAATGTCTTTTAAATGTCATGTACATGTCTGTGACTTATCATATTGTGATACGCATATTGAAAAAAAAAAAAAAAAAATCATGAGATTAGAATAAGAACAAGTTTGTTGTTACTTTTTGACTGTGTATAAGCGGCTAATAACCCCAGATGTTGATGCCGCTATTTAGAAAAAAAAAAAAAAAAAAAAAAAAAAAATACCCAAACAGATACGCCACGGTTATTTTTGTTAACAATGACTCCGTAATATTTTAAAAACCACTCAATTTTTAATAACGTAAATTAACTAATTACAACTGGAACGGTAGAGATAATTATTTTAATGATCCATCACAAAATAACAAACCACTTTTGTCTATAAACTGTACTGTATATTCAGATTTATCGGCTGAATTATTCAAAACTGTACCATCTCGGAGTCTCACTTCAAGACAAGCGTCGCGTCTTCACCGCAGCTCAAAAGCAAGCATTTCGAAAAACACAAACATCCGGAAAAATATTTAACTGTATAACGGTACTTTTATTAACCGCAAATTCTTAATTAATATCCGGAAAACGAATTACGCAACGGTATTTTTATATTAACTGCACATTTTCAATTAACAAGGCACGGCATCCGATACCGGCCATTTTCTATAAACTATACTGTATCAAAACTAAAATTTAAGTGCGTCTACACTGTCTGGAAACTCAAGTGAAACTGAAGTGCGTCTCCTCTTTCTTAAAATTCAGGGTTCTTTTTCTGCTTAGGAATACATTACCAGATGCAAATCGACTTCAACCAATAGCGGGGTCTCACTTCAAGAACAAGTATTGATTTTTTCTAAAAAGCTGAAGGTTGCATTATAATAGTTCGTAGGGTAAAATCGTGTACACTAATCAGCGAGTCGCGTGTTTTGGCCTCAACGAATCAGAGCACAGCAACTCAAAAGCAAGTATTGATTTTTTCTCTAAAACTGCAAACGCTTCAAGTTATTATTTTTTAAACGCTTATATGAGGAACCAAAGAGAATTTTATAATTCTAAGAGGATTTGAAACCAACCTTTTTAAAATAGTTTTATTTATAGGGTTGTTTATATCAAATGCTAACACAAGTTCATATTTTAAAAAGAACGTAAATTTGCAGAACCGGACTTATAATATGTAGAGAAAACTACATTTGTTCAGGACTGACAAAAATATACCGTTACAATGTGGCCAGTTTAAAAATAAATTTAGCTGCATGGAACTGTTATCGTTCTTTGTACGGTTTACCGCGTGGTAGAAATAAGGGCTAAAATCGTATTCAATGTTGGCCACTATTTGCTTACTTCTTTCAGTTTTGAAGATTGGAAACTGTATTTTAAAACTGTGTAATAGACAATGATGCAATGACATTTCGTCTTTGTTACACAATATTGAGATGGAACTATACTCAAGGATTATTTCCAATAATGGGAAGTGTAGCTTCCACACATTCCAAATCCACGAAGAAGCAAATTATCCATATTTCATAAAGTGTAGGAAAGACATCTAGATCACATTTTAAGAATGTCAGGCAGTGATTTAATACAGTGGGGGAAAAGCTTTTTAACAAAATTTTTTGATTAAGGTGTGAAATCGAACTATGGAAAAGACAAAAAAATTGTAATAAGAAGTATGCATTTTATAACAATGAAATATGTATTGCACATATTGCAACGCGTGAACATTGCCAAAGAACGTTGGTGCATAGAAGCTTTCATTCAAAACGTGTTCTAGCATTTCTGACAAGCGTAATCAAAGAATGCCAGGGATGAATCTAGCATGAAAATGTCCATGTAATAACTATTTAATTATGTAACTACCAAAGTAGAAAGTAGCAAATCCTCTAAATGCATCATGTGGAACAATAAAAGCTGCTTTGCATTTCTACTTTAGAGCTTATTATTAAACTGTAAGTTAATGTTGGGGTTTTGTATCTTTTTTAGACTTCTGCCTGATTTAAGATTTAAACTGCTTTTGTGTTTACGCAAGTTCACCGTTTTCAGAATATTTATATGTTCGAAATAATAGGGGTCACACGTTCTCCTTGGGAATGGAAATGTTTTACGTAAGGCTCTTTAGATAATTCTCCCAAAAACGAAATTCCCCCCATAAAATATCCTACAAAAAATAAAATAGAAAAACCAACAAGAGCTAAGCGCGGAAAATATATCAATGCTTATTGGTAATAAATGTCATGGATTCACCCGTGCCCTCCACCGCGTGTGCATTAGTATAATACGACCATATATTAAGGTCTGTCGGTAGATATAGGAGACACACACATCCGAAGAAACGACCGACCAGTAGTAAACGAAAAAATTATACTGTTATGATAATATGCACTCCATCTTTTGTCTCGCTCCTAATAAATTCTTTAGAATAGCGCCCTCTTAAAAAAAGAAACTTTTTATGATATTTCTCGCGAATTAAACGAGCGACCTCTTTCTCTGTTTCTCTGTTCTCTAGTCGATTTCCTTGATGTGGATGTTTTCACGCTTTGTAGAATCGGTTGTATATGTATGTGTATGCGATCCTGTCAGGAAGAACCTCTCAATTATATATCAATTTCTGTTTTTCCCGGAGACGTCCCATCAAAAATTGCAATGTCTCTAGTAATATCCCGTCCTCTTAGTCAGCGGTTTTACAATTGGACAAATTAGAAAGGTCTGGTGCGTCCAGTTTCGGTCCGAAGTCCCGGAGCCGCCCGGACTCGAGCCCCAGCTGTCACGCCGTTCTGAAATATGCCCGCCCTTCATCTGGTCACATGTGCTGAGCGCACGCGACTCATGACATCTTAGTTTATTTGCTCCCTTAGAAATAAGATTTTCAGTTCTAGTGTAAAATGCTGACAAGGAAAAAGTTCTCGATGAAAATGTTATACGTCTTTTATTTTTTCCTTTCCTCTCTATCCTCGCCAGACATATTCTAGAATATATCTATTCATTTTTAATTCGATTGGTCACGTGTTTCCTGCACGTGTTTGGTTAGATAGAGAGTATTGTCTAGAAGTTAAATGTAATACAACTTGATTTATCAAAGGCCGTTAAACAAACTTTACAGAAGTAAATACTAGTTCTGCTCGTGCTTCGCTATATACTAAGTGAATCTAAGGTAGAGGAGCAAGTCCCTAGTGAATTGAGGCAACTCGAACTTCCGCCGCTTTTGTAATTATTGACCGAAACTCCATCTGGAGACTAACACGAGGTAAATTTTCATATAAAAATTCTTACGCTGACCTAGATTTAAAGGACAATACATCGACGAAATGTTTGTTTATAAATGTCAAAGACAGAAAACTGTCTAAACAATCAAACACCTCTCGTCGATATTTAAAGTTAAATTGGAGCCTCTTTCATTTTTCAGATTTTTCATTGTCATTCTTCGAATATTAGACTTCCATATAGTATATACGAGCCCGGCTGTCATTTTCAAGCTTCCGAGTGGAATTTTATTTTCCAGTCTTCAAGTTAAGGATTTTTATAATTTCTCGTTTTTTCCACTATTCTGTTCCCTTTCTCGATGTATACATACACGGAATAACCTCTAAAATGGAATTTCTGCAATTTCTAGTGCATCATTTGATTTACTTTAGCCCAAAATGTATTATAAAATGTATTCTCTATTGTGCTGTATCGCTCTTCTGTTTCACTGAGGGTTCGGGTTACATACGCTACAGGTTTATCATCGTCAACGTTTCCTTATGACAATACAGCTCCTTAAGCTATAATACTATCAGCGTCTGTTGTTAGAATGAACGATTTTTCTTGTCGTCTAGGTACACCAAGCATGTCTTGTCTTATAGTCATCTTAAGATATTATATTACTCTCTTACAAGTGACTGGGATATTCTTTAAACCAAAGAAAGGACACGCGTTTACATTTGTAGCGGCCCTGCTCACTACTGAGCGACCCTGCTCAGGCTAGCCTGAGGTCAGGCCCAACCGAGTACTGACTTCTAACTATCTTATCTGAGATGTTAGATAGTAGATAGAAATCATATATGGTTTGTTCGTTGAACTTCCTGTAATCAATTACCATTCGATATTTCATCCTTCCCGACCCGTCAAGCTTCTTAGGCACTAACTTGTCCTAGACAACTTTATGGCGAAATGGATTTCTAGCATATGCCTTGTTCTAACAATTTTTGTAGTGCCTTCGAGTCTTGATTTCCTATAAGCTTTTGTATAAACAGACTGATTGTTAGAAAGATTCAGCTTGATTTGTGAATATTAAAGTTGTGCAATCTAGCTCAATCTAATGGCATATTTTCTCTTTTCGTCGTAGATGGCGTTATTAGCCCTTGCATTCTGCTGTAAACATCTCATGCTCACTACAATGTTCTACTTCACAGATTCGAACCACTCGTTATTTTGTTTGTTTATTTGTTTTTTTATTTCAACACTTCGTTAATATTACTCCACTTAACATTTCAAGTTGGGAAATCACTTTATTGTTCTTTATTCTTTGCCTAGGTCATCTTCTAACACTACGTCCTATTATTTGCTATAACCAGGGTTAGACAGTTCTTGATTAGTAAACACCAACCTATGATTAGAATTAGATATTAAATCAATCCGTAATCACCAATACTAAGCAAATATTTAAAAAATCTAATCCCCGATTGCTAATCCCAAAACATTTTTTGAAAAATCTAATTTTTAAGAATACTTTTTAGAACTTCAGTCCCTAACTTCATAATAGTATATTAAAGTATTAGTTTCATAAGACACGTTTTTAGCGCACGCGTCCGAGTTTAGAAAACGACCCGCGTAGCGGGGAGTTTTCTAATGAGGACAAGTGCGCTAAAACGTGTTATAAAACGAATACTTTATACTATTTTTTCTATTTGCGTTAGTTCGTTATTAAATAATTAAAAAAATTACTTAATTTTAAATAAAATTTGTTAGGGATATTTTGTTAAGTAGCATAGCGGTTGGCAACACTAGAAATTATGCAATTTTGTTTTTTACATAACCTTGCTTAACTTTAGGTAATCCGCGCGACGTAGAAATTCCCATTCTTATCTCATACACACAACGCCCGCTAAGCAGCAGGACCTCGTTCAAATTTGCCAGGTGTATTATAGGTACTGTTGAAAATTATTATAAATTCAAAGTAGAATGTATGCCAATATATTTGTGACATAAATAATTGCTACTTTTAAAAACTTGGATGAAATAAGAATAATTATATTTCATTTCATAGAATAAACACCTTGTTTGTTAAAGGAATTAATGAGGTAACTATAAATGCAATAGTATTTTCAGCAAAGAATGATTTTTGTTAACCAAAATAATTATTCATTGGATCTTTTGGATATTATAACTTATAAGGTAAAGATATATGTATAATTTTATAAAATTTTATTTTATTACGTTAAGTTTATCGTGAGCTATTAATTGCAGATACACAATGCATCCTTACGATGTCAGTATCAAAATTTTCAATTTCGTTAATAATAAAGTAAAAACTGTTACGCCCTTATTAAGACTAATTATTATTCGGCGCATTTATGTAGCCTGCAATACTAGTTTCGCAAGCGTTGCATTCCAGTTATAATAGTTCACTGCGTAAATAACATAAGTTTGACATTCTAAGAACAGCTGTCTAACAGTGATATCAACTTTAAAAAATAAAATGTTACTGTTTCCAGTATTCTAAAAAATCTCATTAGGACACGCAAATATAAAATAGTATATTAAAGTATTAGTTTCATAAGAGACGTTTTTTGCGCACGCGTCCGAGTTTAGAAAACGACCCGCGTAGCAGGGAGTTATCTAAAGGACAAATGCGCTAAAACGTCTTATGAAACGAATACTTTATAATATTTTTTCTATTTGCCTTATTTTTAATCGTTTTAAAAAAGAAATAATTTAATTTTAAATAAAATTTGTTAGGGGAACTCCCTTAACTTTTTTAACAGTTGGCAACACTGAAAACTCAGGTTCCGCATTTGTCCTTCTTTACGGCATTTAATAAGTTTGACATTTTAAAAACAGCTGTTCAATACTGATATTAACTTTAAAACATAAAATGTTACTGTTTTCCGTATTCTAATAAATCTCATTAGGACAAGCAAAATGCGTGTCCTAATGGCTTCATTAGGATACGCAAATATAAAAAATATTTTAGAAAATCTAATCCTGATCTCTAAATCCCAAAGAATATTTAAAAAAATGCATTGCCGTATCCCAAAAATATTTTTTGAAATTGAATCCCTAAAACCAAAAAATATTTTTAAAAATACAATTCTCAGTCTCTAATCCGAAACAAATATTTTTAAAATTTTACTCCCTAACCAAAAATATAAAAAAATGAATTCTTAAAACATTTTGAAAAAATTCTATAGTTTTATCTTTAACCCGAAAAAATATTTTCAAGGGTTTAATCGCTAATCCAAAAAATATTTATGAAAATAATTCATTCCTTATTTTTAATCCCTAATAATATATTTAAAAAGTCCAATCCCTTATCCCAAAAATGTTTTTAAAAAGTCCGATTTCTATCAAAAATATTTTTAGAAATTTAATCCATAATCCCAAAAATATTTAAAAAAATCCAATCTTTAATCCCCAATCCCAAAAAGTATTTAATAAAATCCAGATTTTAACCCTAATTCGAAACAAATATTCTAAAAATCCGATCCTTAATTCCTAATTTCAAAAAATATTCTAGCAATCTGTAATACTAAAAAGTATTTAGAAACCCAATCTCAAATTCCTATCTCAACTTTTATTTAAATCTAATCCCCAATCCGTAATTTAAAAGATGTTTTTTGAAAAAGCTCATCCCTAATACATGCCAAAACTGGAGGAGTCCCTAACCCTACATTAAGTAATGCAGGGTTGGGTAATGCATTAGTAATTTCACTTTTTTTACGAAGTAGAGTAGAGTAACTTTCTTTCTTTTTTTTATAGTTATCCTAGTTTTTCTCCAGTATCCTTTGTGTAACATATTCCTTACGCTGGTTTACATCTTGTTTTTCATATAGTGATTTTTTTCAGTTTTGTTCTGTAACTATTTTTATTCTGTAGCAGAGCTTGCGATTCTCGCAGTTGGCATTGCTGATATGGGCTGTTACTCCTTTTGGTTTTAGATCTTCCTAGGTTTAAGGAATGCACCACAAATGCCAGAGTTAGTGTGGGACGACACCGGTTCATAGCGTATTCATGTGAAGTTTGAAGTGAATAGACTTATTGAATACTGCTGACTAATTCACGTTGTTCATATGAAATAACAGAGGGCAGCTGCAATACTGTTCAAATGGACCTCAGTAGGAAAACGTCGTGTTAGAAAGCTCCCAAGTATATGGAAAGAAAAGCGGTAAGACATCTTTGAGAATTGCAGATAAACAGGTGGCTTAAAGAGCCGGTTATAACAAACAGTGACAGAGCAGGTCAAATTACACTGTACTGGATGTAACGTCGGTAGAAGTAAGTAAAGTATAAGTGAGGTTTAAGAAATAGTACAGGAAGTTTAAAAACGATGCTGTTTGATTTGGCTTTTTGTGGTCTAATTCAAGATTGACTCAATTATCTAAACCTACTTGAGAGCTCATTAAGTATAAATTCAAGCAATCGCGGTTTCTATTGGATCTATCAGGTTTTTAATATTTCTTTAGATTAAGTCCTCCGAACGAATATAAAAACATATAATTACCACGGTAAGAGAAGAAATCCCAGACAACAATCCTTTTCACCATTGTGAAGAATATATTAAAAGAACTAAGGTTAGGCTTACATTCTCTATCAATTGAAGAGAATTCAGCAAGTAAAGAAAATACGGATGCTGTCTGGAAATACGACTCTTTCAAAAAACAGGCAATGCAAAGTTAAAAATTAAGGAATACAAATCATTAAAAAAAATAACTGAAAGTCCTTACAACACATCATTAATAAGATAAAATCGGATAAATATCACACTACGGACCATTGTTTAACCACACAAAAGTGAAGTTTTTAAGTACTCTATCATGGTGATTGACACACGACAAGTACCAAGTGAAGTCACCGGAAAAGTGGTGTTAGAGAAGTTAATCTATGAGGTTCTATTAGAATTGCTAAATAAATCCTATATGCTTTCAATGTAAACAAGTCAAATTAAGTAGCGCTTAAAAGCAATAGATGGTGATACTCCCAAACATTATTTAATGAGTTGTTGAGTTATGAGCAGGCCCAACCACCAGGTTGCTTAATGGGTAGTTAAGTGCACAATTTCATGTAGTCGAATGTATAGGTATAAGAATTATACCTAATACAATTTTATACCTATACATTCGACTACACGAAATTGTGAACTTAACTACTCATTAAGCAACCTGCTGGTTGGGCCTGGTTATGAGTGATTAATTACTGAAATTCTAGTTAATTTTTTTAATGTGATTAACAGCACACAAAATTTTCCAGTAGGTTCCGCATATTTGAGTCACTGGTTATTTGCATCAGCTACTTATGAAAGCAAATGTCTTTGTATATTATTTAATTCAAATTTTTCCACTTATTTGAATAACGCAGGATTGGAACACTACATTTTAAACGGTGTCTCTGAAGCACATATTGTATTTGTGACTAATGATAAACCACATTCCTTACAATCTATTATCAGGATTGGATTTTTAAAATATTTCTTAAGGGATAGGTAAGTGAGTATTGGATTTAAAAAAAATATCTTTTGGGATTAGATATTTAATTTTTAAACATATTTCTATTAGAAATCTATTTTTTTATATACTACTTGAAATAAGAGATAAGGAATTAGAACTTTTCCGTAAATATACGAGCCCCGTCCCAGTGAAGTTCGCACACTCTACTTTTGTTATTTAAAGGATGCCCCGTATTATTTTTATCATATACATAGTAGAGTGAAGTACTGTCTTTGCACTTATTATTCCATGTTAAGTTTCATGAAATTCTATCGAATGGTTTCCTCACGCCGCCCCTTCAATTCCGAACAGTCTGTGGATGCAAAGAGGCGGTAAGAAGGATCACTGCTTTTGTAAAATTAAAAAAAAACGTGACATGGAGTATGTGTAGAAACAATACTTTATTTTAACAATAAGAAACAATTACCTTGAAGACCAAAGAAAATTTTAGGAAAAAATTGTGGGGTGTACTTTGTTTTAAAATATAAAAGATAAATATACAACGAAATCTAACAATAAAACAACTTATAATATAGGAGGTCAGTACTTTACTCTAGCAACAAGAAATAACTACTTCGAAAAACCAAAAAAATCCAGGGTGAAAATTGCGAGGCGCCGATTAATAGAAATAGAAGTGTGCGAACTTCACTGGCACGGGGCTCGTATTTTGGGATTAACCAATGAATATTTTTTTGGATTAGAGGTAGAAGACTAAATTTTTCTAAATAGTTTAAGATTTAGGGATTGAATTTTAAAAAATATATTTTGGGGTTAGAAATAAAAAATTACATTTTTTTAAATAGTTTTTGGGATTAGGGAGTGAGTTTTAAAAATACGTTTTAGGGTTAGAGATTGAGGATTAGATTTTTAAAATTATTTTTTGTGATTAGGGCGATTGGGGATTAGATCTTGGTAGGGATAGAATACTGGCTATATGGGACAGAAAGACAAAGACAGACTGGAGTCAGATTATTGTAAATAAAAATGCACGCAATTCGGTTGTACGAAAAATATTGTTTTATTGATTATAATTATAAAGAATGTTTTATTCGTATTATATAGTAGGCTTTTTTATGTCTGGGTGTCGGAATTCTTTTTAATTTAGAACCAATTACGTTCACCATTTATTCTTTAGTCATTTACTCGATTTGGAACCAACTAACAAGTGGGTTCATAAGCACCACCAAGATGGGAGGCAAACAACGGAGACCATCCGTGAACGCAGCTTCCTCTACTACTCTACGGGCTCATAACTTGAAAAAGATCTGAGATTAATGTTTGTAGGACGTGAAATTAACGTCTAGCATATGACGTCATTGGTCTGGGATATTAGGAAGTCATTACTACATCATATTTACATCATACAATGACGACATTTATGTCACTCAGCTGCCAGCTTTTTACGTCATTTTCACGTGACTATGCTACCTGAACAGATTCTGGATCTACGGAATCAGCGTAGTCACATCAAGTGGTACCACAGAAGGTAGTCTTAATAGATTAAAAGTAAAATTAAGAATATCATGTAAATATAAAATTGTAATTAATAGAAGAGCTAAGGGAAAAATTTTTAACGTTTAATTTTATTGAGGTTATATTTTTACAATATTTTTGTTTACATTTTCTGACTAAACAACAAAGGTGTTTATAGAGTTCAATATGTTAATGAATTCATTTATTTATATATATATATATAATAAAAATAAAAAATGCATGTTATTTACTAATACTCATTTTACTCTAATAATTATTTCAAAAGGAATCATTCAGCGATTGAGAAAATCCACTGGTTTTAACGAAAACGAAATCGCTTAAATAAGTTATTTTGTGGTTCCATTACGTAGTAATAAACTCGAAGGGAGTTAATATTCTTTTAATCCTTTTCAATTGTGTCCCACAAACATCTATTTTAGTTTCTTAAAAGGGACAACGACAAATCCTGCATAATTAATCGGAAACGGAAGCACTTTATAGCCACAGGTAGATTTTACCGTTCTGTTAGAATACACGAGCCCAGATCCATTAAAAGGGAACAAAGATTCTACGTAATAGAAACACGCCAAGGGTAAAAAAAGAGAGAAATGTTAAGAAAAGTACGCGAAGCATGCAGAGATATAACATAAATTCATGTAAAAAGTTCTTTTCGTGTCTTTTCGTTCCGTTTTAATACAAGTCAGTGCGTATTCTAATATCATTCACGGTTTTATATGTAATACTCGTTTGATCCTTATCTGCGAGCTCTGTTGTTGTCCTTTTCTCCTCCTAAACGATTTTTCGAGCGAAAAGGAAACACCCTGCAGTTACACGTATGAAATTCTTCGTTGATTTTTGGATGCGCGCCGTAGATGCTGCGATTCTCACGCAATATACTCCAGTTGTCAACTCTGTTTATAAAGTAAACGGATTTTTCTTGTTTTCTTTTCTTTAATCTAGTTCATGCATGCGAACCTCCTATCCACACTGGTTTTTGCTCGTTTCCATGGGAAAAAATCTCAGAATTACATTTTGTAATTCTGTAATAATTATTATCATTGCATAGTAAGGTGAAAAAGGTGAGAGGTTTATCTCTTGCTGAGCTTTGTTTTTCTCATTTCGATTTTTCTGGTTTACTTATTTCAATATTTATGTAGTTGCAGTGGTGGCCCTTCGATTTATAGTTTGGATGGTTAACATTTAGGTTCCGTGTGGTCTATAGGCTAACGTTGATGTTTTTAAGTTTACTCTCAAAATTTTAAGATTTCTAACAACGATTTGTCAATCTTAGCATCAGCCACATAACAATTATGAAATTAAGAAATCTCACTATATTCAAATATATTCCAAGGTTAGCGCATAAGGGTAGGAATTCGAAATTGCGTAAAGATATAGATGCAAATTCTTTTTATACCTTTAGGCTGGTAATTTTCACTTAAGACAGCCATCTCGGAACTGAAAAAGCCTCAAAGCTTGTATTCTTCTTCAAAAAGTTTTAATTCTTAATACGTACTTAAAATAATAAATGAATGACTAGAAAATAGTTCTGGGCTTATTTGAACGTTCCCAACTCAGTTAAACTTACATTTTAAAATTTGAAGTTGTTTAAGCTTAAGATATCAAGAATTGAATAGACACGCTAGACCCTCCGTAATGCAGGTACACCACGTTCTTGGAGACTAAGACAGGAGTAAAATAAGCACCAAACCTGCAAAATTGGAATTACTTTCGCTATCAAAAAATACTACTAAAGTTTATAAGAACAATTATGCTAAATCTTTGGAATCTATCGGAAGTCTAAGTATAGTTCCTTCACCTAAGCAGGGGTGGATACTTTGCCTCAATTCCAGAACAATACACCTAACAATTGCAAGAAACCAATCAGCATGTTCAACCATTATGGCTATTGAGCTATTCTCACGCAAAAGAAGTTACTTACTATAGGTCTTCAGCGACAACGGGACTAATTTCCCAAACACAAACGCTGAATCGAAGACTGAGCCTTGAGATTGAGAAATCAGCCTTTGGAGTGAGTGACCGGAGGTCATTTCCCTAGCCTTACTAAGCTAATCTAGTTTTCCTCAAGAGATTAGTCAAAAATTAGATTAGCGTTTGCCTTCAAAGAGTAGTTTAGCTAATCCTAACTGGTCTGAGGGTTAGCCAACCCAGCGATAGCGCGTTATCAGTAGACCATGCCAAGCAATTATAACTTTTAAAGCAAGATTAGTTTGGTTCCCAAATCGAATGGCCAATAGTGGTGTAGTAATCCGGATTAAAGGAGTGATAAAGGAGACATCTTGGGATAGCTTGTTCAGGTCGCAGGTAAGATACGAAGGCCGAATGATCTTCAAATTATAGTAAAAGTGTATCTGAAAACCTACTAAACAGAATTAAATAGGCACAACATACGTAAAATAACCTTTGGAGATTCGCTTCCTGTGCTTTTTGGGAAAAAATAATATATTCTTTCACGTCCGCCTAATGGTGTAATCCTTACTAACTGCCAAAATAACAAATTCAAACACTGTTCACTACCACAAACTTTATCAAGAGTTCCACGAAAAGTCCTTTAAATGAAAAATATAAAAATTGCACAAAAAAACTTGCTAAATATTACTTCCTCATTATATATATATATATATATATATATATATATATATATATATATATATATATATATATATATATATATATATATATATATATATATATATATATATATATATATATATATATATATATATATATATATATATATATATATATATATATATATATATATATATATATTTACGGCCACTTATCAAAGTGAGGACATATCATGAACCATAGTTAATGAGGACCACCCTTATAAATGGTCACAGCTTTGCAAATTTTTTTGTCATCACTTGTTTGCTTGTTCTAGTTATGTATCTCGCAAATATACACAGATTTCTTTGAATTTAAAAAAGTTTTATTTGCTGTGTATAATAATACCAAGTGAGGCTACACTATACTACTGACGACGTGAGGACCATATAATTAGATACGATTTAATCGCAAAGTGAGCCCCAATATCAAATTATACACAGGTTTTAAGTATAACATGAGGTCCGGCGCTGTTGCCATCATTTGCTTTCATTATCATCAGCAAAAATGCATGCTATTCTATTATTGGAATTTGTTAGGTGGTCGGTCGTCAGTATAAAACTAATTTGATGTGACGGAGACGGGTATGCTTCCGTAGCCATTTTAACAAACCCGTTTTTGAAAACATCTCGAGAACGGTTGGTTCTACGAAAAAAAATATAACAGACTTTTTTGTAGAAAAATAAATTATCTATCTTTTTTATTAAAACAATTTTTTAATTGCTTGCAAATTAATGTTTTAAGAGTTATTACACAGCAAAGTTTTCACTTTTTAGTTTTGCTAAATAATTCGCAAACGGCTAACATCTCACTGAAACAGGAAAACATTGCAGTGTAATAACTCTTAAAATATTAATTTAACAAAAAAATTGTTTAAATAAAATAGATAGATAATTAATTTTTCTATAAAAAATGTCTGTTCTGTTTTCTTCGTAAGACTATTTCTCCAGACTATTTGGATTATTTACTGGCTCCCTAACTTAACTATTTCCTGTTGGCTGTTCCATTGCCTTCTAGAATGTTTAAACGAATGCTTGACCGCTTAGATCAATTAAATTTAGACGAAAAATTAGATTAGATTAAGATTCTGGTGTTTCTCATCATTTTAATGGTAATTGTGCTAGTAATATTAACAGCCTGCTATTAGTGGGACAGATTAGTGAATTGATAGCTAAGTGCCACATACTTTACTTTAAAATCTAAATGTATTACTCCTAATAATTAATTATTATTAATAGTTAGATTAGTTTCACTAATAATTATAGATGTAAATCTGTATAATATGTTAATTATTCTGAAAATGCTAGTAAAATCAGTAAATATTGTCGCCTAATTTAAAATGCTGAGTTTGTTCCATCTCATTTTTAATTAAATTTAAAAATTTGTCTGTAATTTCCTTACGGTACGTGTTAAAAAGAATATATGTATTTATCTTCCTACCTAAACCGATCTTGGCTTGTAGCAAAGAAAAGTGGTTATTCTATATTTAGGGTATTTATTAGGCCAAAAAGAATGCATATAAAATCTATATTTCCGTGTAAAAAGATATAAGAATATCGCTCTTGGTATTTTTAATATTTAATTCTAGTTATTAATCTGCCATTTAAATTTAACCAACCAATAATTATTGTGAATGACTTTTCAGCATTAACTGTGCCGTCTATGAACTCAAATCTTACTAATCCTCCAGCTGACATATAGCTATAAATCATTACGCCTTGAGGAAACTTAACATTAGGTTTCAAGCAGTATTTATGGAATGCTTCTTATTTAGCTCTGATTACTCTTTTGCGAGAGTAAAACTAGAACAAAACTGCTTAATGTTAAGTTTCCTCAAGACATAATGATTTGAGGCTGTATCTTATCTAGAGGATTAAGAAGATTTTAGTTCATAAACAGCATAGTTAACGCTGACAAGTATCTGCAAAACGACGAGTAGCATGGGCTAAAACTAAGTTGTCCTGGGCAGAAATGCTGGTCTAAGGTCATATTCATCAACTAGTTAAAGTCTGGTGTATCCGTTAGTTACTCTCGCAAAAGATTGATCAGAGCTAAACACGAAGCATTCCATAAAGACTGCTTGAAACGTACCGTTAATTCTCCTTTTAAGGCGTAATGATTAGTACCAAGAACTTATAAATAAAGGAAATTAGGATATCAAAAAAGGCGAAACACCTTGTGCATATTGGGTTAGATTCAAAAATTCAGTAGTGCAGGTACTCTTCTAAAATTAACTTGCCAATACGAATTTTTCAGCCGACTGCTATCAAGAATATCGATAATATCGCCTGATGGATTTTGCCGAAGAGATGCTAAGATAAAGGATGACTGTACCACGATCGCGTCCGGTTCTCAACGAATTTTTCTTAGCTACTTCATGGCAATAGGGGACCATAAAAAGTTACGCCAGAAAGTTCCTTGAGCAAATTTACTGGTGCAAATTGCTGATCCGTGTATGACATATCTCCTTTCTTCGATAACACAGAAAGAAGGCGAAGTACGAAAAAAGATTCGAACACTTTTGGTAGGGATTTAAATAAGCTTTATCTTACCTAACCTCCTTTATCTCGATAACCCTAATGGTTTCCGAGAAAAACGACAAAACCGGTAGGGGGCGTGGTTTATCCTCATTATTTCTTCGAGCTCACCACCTACAGGTGTTGACTTTTAAGGAGTTGTTTAATAACCCACAAGGAAACCGTATGCAAAAATCCATGGACTTACCTCAACTTTCCGCTATTTTTTCTAAATTGATTAGACTAATTATAGCAGTCCAACATAAAGCTTTGTATGAAACTCGTACCTTAATCTATCTATCTGAGAAATCGCCAACATAAAGTTTGACAAAGTGGTAGTATCGATTGGCTTTATGGTAAGGTCATTTCAACCGAGGATATTTTATTTAACTACAATAGAATTGGTATAGGCACAAGTGAAACATGTAGTTGCTAATAATACAACATATACATACACTTGCTGATCTGAAAGAGCTTCTATCAAGGAATTTCTACCGTCACAAATATCATAAATTTAGGATCGAAAAGTTCCAGCAAAGAATTAACAAACGCATCTGACATACGGATGTTGATACGAGGGATGCTCTGTTAATAGTTAGTAGCAGGCCATGGAAGCTCAATTGGCTAGAAACAATTGCAACAATTGAATGTCGCATTAGTTGGCATTCGTTACCCACAATTGTCAAACGTTTCGATTTCTTGTGAAACGTAGTTAATTTTGTAAGGTAAGTAGTTGTGCATTTTTAATTCAGTTAAGATGAGCATTCCGCGAACTGCCTTTAGAGCTATGATTTTCTACGACTATAAAAGACAGTTAGGATACCAGCAAAGCCATGAAAATTTGATAGCAGATTTTGGCGTTGCTGCCCCTCCATTATCCGCTGTTAGTCATTGGTTCCGCGAATTTCGACGAGGGCGAGAACTGCTAGAAGACGAAGCAAGACCTGCAGAAGCTGCCTGTTCAGAAAATGTTGATCGTGTGGCAAGCTTGATTCATTCCAATCGAAATATTACTTATAGGGAGATTCAGTAGGAAGTGAAGATTGAATCCTCGGCGGTGAATACCATTTGGCATAAACATCTTGAAGTAAGAAAGCCAGCAAGCCGTTGGATATCGCATTTGCTCTCAGAAAGTCAAAAACAGGCTCGAATAGACTGGTGTAAATTTATGTTGCAAAAATTTGACGGAGGAGCTTCCAGGCAAGTGGCATACATTGTAACTAGTGACGAATCTTGGGTATACAGTTACGACCCTGAAACTAAACAGCAGTCTAGTGTTTGGGTATTCGAAGATGAAGACTTGCCCACAAAAGTAATTCGTGGCAGAAGCTTCAAGAAGAAAATGATTGCTGTTTTTTCCGCCGATGTGGTCCTGTTGCTGTTATTCCACTTAAAGATCGCAGAACTGTTAATTCTGAATGGTACTGCGAAGTGGCTTTACCACAGATGTTTGCAAAATTACAGGCAGGTCGACAAAGGACCGGTTTGCGTAACATCTTAGTCCATCATGACAACGCATCCTCCCACACTGCTGCCAGAACATTGGATTTTTTGAAAGATACGGAAGTTCAATTGGTAACTCATCCGCCGTATAGCCCAGATCTAGCGCCGTGCGACTTTTTTTGTTTCCAACTGTTAAAAAAATGATGCGAAGTAAAAGATTTTCCAACGCAGATGCAGCAGTTACAGAATTTCAAAGAATTTTTGAGGACCTTTCAGAAAATGAATCTTCCGAATGTTTTAAAAAGTGGTTTCAAATAATGCACAAGTGTATTAGTCTGAATGGAGATTATTTTGAAAAACAATAAAGATTGTTTGTTAAAAAATGCAACGGTCTTTTTGCTAATAACAATTTTCAGCGCAACCCTCGCATTGTACCAATATAAAATACTTTTTAATGTTTTTAATGATAGTGTTGCATTATGTCATCAGTCATATTTATAAATTGTTCACAACATAATAATAAAATAATAAATAAGTACCTACTAAATAAACTATATTTAAAAATATATATGTATAAATATATATAAAATTTTGTATTTCTTAATTTTCTCATTGAATTCATAATCAGCAACCCCAAAAACCCTCCAACATGAATTTCGCTCAAGTTGATGTAAAACTTCCCGAGTTATTAAATTGGGAGTGTAAAATGGGGGTTTCAACCCCCCGAGGGGGCGTGCCCCCATTTTAAACAGATTACTCTTTACACAGTACTGAAGGCATTACAAAAGATTTCAAGTCGCTATCTTTAGATAGTAAAAACTAAGAACGTAATGCAAAAATTTACTCTACTACTAGGGCAGAGAGAAAGGATTACATAATAAGGTAACCAAAATGGTGTATTACTTTGCAAAATCACATTTTAAACACTTTTTGACTCTTTGAGCTTTTCTCTAAAATCAATAGAAACGGCGTAAATCGCATTCTCAATCTCAAATGCCGTTATTTTAGGACCGCCATTTTGGTGTCCGCCACTTTGAATTTTTCAATTTTCTCATTGGATTCATAATCAGCGACTCCAAGAACCCTCCCAACATAAATTTCACTCAATTTGGTTGCGTTATTAATTTAGGGGTACAAAATGGGGGTTTCAACCCCCCGAGGGGGCGTGCCCCCATTTTAAACAGATTACATTTTATATTGGTCCAGTACTGAAGGCATTACAAAAGATTTCAAGTCGCTATCTTTAGATAGTAAAAACTAAGAACGTAATGCAAAAATTTACTCTACTACTAGGGCAGAGAGAAAGGATTACATAATAAGGTAACCAAAATGGTGTATTACTTTGCAAAATCACATATTAAACACTTTTTGACTCTTTGAGCTTTTCTCTAAAATCAATAGAAACGGCGTAAATCGCATTCTCAATCTCAAATGCCGTTATTTTAGGACCGCCATTTTGGTGTCCGCCACTTTGAATTTTTCAATTTTCTCATTGGATTCATAATCAGCGACTCCAAGAACCCTCCCAACATAAATTTCACTCAATTTGGTTGCGTTATTAAATTAGGGGTACAAAATGGGGGTTTCAACCCCCCGAGGGGGCGTGCCCCCATTTTAAACATATAACATTTTATATTGGTCCAGTACTGAAGGCATTACAAAAGATTTCAAGTCTCTATCTTTAGATAGTAAAAAATAAGAACTTAATGCAAAAATTGACTCTACTATAAAGTTGGGAACGACCTCATCATCCATCATCACATAGTGAATAATAAATATAATTGATATTCTAAATCTGTTCTAATAAATTATTCTTATTGTTAGTTTTATTAAATATTAATTTAAAAAGAGACGTTTTGATTGTAATATTTGGTACTTATAGTTATCAATTTTTATAAGCCTGCCTTGAGAAGTAAGAATTAAATTCATTGCGAGCTTTTATAATACAATGAAAGTTGAGAACATTTAGTAGTTGTGTAGGAAAGCCCTCATCTGATCGTCACCCGGTGATCAGTTTGAGGTTACAACTTATAACAGAATTCCACTTAATATACTATTTTGGGTTACCTACCGTTATTTATTTGTTCATAATGATTACTATTTCCATTTAAAGATTAAATCTGAAATGAAATTTTTTTTCAATGAATTTAATAAATGACTTATTTAATTATTGGGTGTATTAAATGCAGAAAAATAGTCTGCAGAGTATGTTGCGTCTAACTTTTCTTTCTAAAAGCAATAATACAAACAAACTTGCCAGCCTCGGTGTGGTCATAACCACAACGGTCTCCGTGACCATAACGGCCAACAGCCACAACGGCCAATTTGACCATATCGCCCAACTCGAAACTTGACCATAACGGCCACCATGACCACAACGGCCAACTAGAAACTCCACCCCATCCGCCATTTTGACCACAACGGCCACCGACGCTTATGTATTGGCGTCGCTGGTGACGATGACCACAACGGCCAAAATGACCACAACGGCCAACTAGAGTGAGTGACCACAACGGCCAAAATGACCACAACGGCCAACTATGGAGCGTGACCACAACAGCCAAAATGACCATAACGGCCAACTGTGGCGAGTGACCACAACGGCCAAAATGACCACAACGGCCAACTAGGGTGAGTGACCACAACGGCCAAAATGACCACAACGGCCAACTATGGAGCGTGACCACAACAGCCAAAATGACCATAACGGCCCACTGTGGCGAGTGACCACAACGGCCAACTGTTTTTCATACTGTTACTTTGGTTTAGTTAAAGCTCATTTCTCTCTTTTAATTTAGCCTGTATTTCAATAAGGTACGTCCAGAATTTAACAGCGAGGTCTGATGTCAAAGTAGCGCCGATTTAACGTGACTTTCCTATATTGAAAAATGCTTTTTCTATATATGTTACAACTGCAGCCCTATGCAGTTGACGACATTTTTCTTTCTTAGTTTCTCGGCAAGTATCCCAGGCAGATTAAATTCTGAAAATTTGATACAGGTACACTATAACTATTTACAGAATCATGATACTTTAGTTCACAGGGTAGTTTATCTTTAACGTCAAAAGAAGTTTTTTTTCTATTACTTGTTTACCTACAGCAATCTTTTCATTTTGGGGACGTTTAAAAAAGTACGAAATAGAACTATAAAACAACACGTTTGACGTTTTATTTATAGATTTCCATTGCATTGAATTTGAAGTACGTAATTAGCTGTTTTTATCAGTTTTAAAATTTAAACTAAATGTAAATCTTCTCCTAAAAAATAAACACGATATCTACGAATCTGCCCAGTACTTAATAAAATCAATCTAGGGAGCAGCATGGGACGTAACCCCAGAAACAAACCGCAATAATCCAAAACAGTATTGCTCCATACGTATCCGAGAAAAAATACAAGAAAACGAGCTCTTAGAAAGTAATGACAGATTACTTACTCGCGTACCGGGCGATAAAACGTAGTTTAATAGGGCCATCAAAGAGTTTAAGAAATTATTAGATGAGCAGAGAAATCAAGATTTCCAGAACTATTTCCACTGCCTAACATCAACTAAAGCAACTGGCTGCATTATAGAACGTCATAAAGATCGTGTTTACGCCTCTCTTACCATTGAAGAAGAAAAATTCATACGGGACTTCCTTCAAGCGCGAAGTAAGGTCATCGAAACTGAAATAAATTCGAAGAAGTCCCCAGGTTTCGACGTAATAACTGGAAAACTCCTAAAGGAACTTTCATATGAGGGATTTCGCATGATAACTGTAATCTATAAAGGGATATTAAGGACGGGATACTTCTCTGGCCAATGGAAGGTGGCCCAAATAGCAATGGTCCCAAAACCGGAGAAACCGCCATCAGATGTGCCCTCATACAGACCTATTAGTCGTTACCCGTCAATGGTTTGTAAAAAATTGTTCGCCATGCGAATGTCACCGCTAATTGACGAAAATCAGCGAAAGCCCAACTAACAGTTTGGATTTCGTCGACAATACGCTACAATCGAACAAGTACTTGCATCAAAAATCAGGTTTGACCTGGAGACCAAAACATTCTGTTCAGCGGTATTCATAGACACAAGCCAAGCATTTGACAGGGCGTGGTATGTATCAATTATGTTTTGACCATGTAAGACGTCTGTCTAGGTGGAACCCTAGATATTTGACCTAATCTTCTTGAGTAGTGAGTTTCCGTTAAGGTGAACTAGAGGGCAAGTAGTTTTTTTTAGTAGTATAAGTGGCCTGTGTTGGTTTTTGTATATTTGCTTTAATGCGTCGTGTTCCATCATCTTTCAAAAAGGCTTAGGTGGTTTGTAAGTTTCTGAAAACTATATCTGCATTAGTATGGGAAGCCAGTATTGCCATGTAGTCCAAGAAGGTTGCTATTGTCGTGTTTCTAGTTGAAGATTAGGTATAATGTCGGACCAGTCGCGCGACACCAGATGTTGTGGATAGAAGGGCTGAAGTGGAGTCTGAATATTTCACGAAAAAGTATCTTTTAGTGAGGTATGACGTGAGGATTTGAAAGAAGGTATACGGTAAATGTCACTTGAGGTTGTAGAGTAGATCTACATACTCGTACATACCACGCCCTGTCAAATGCTTGGCTTGTGTCTATGAATACCGCTGAACAGAATGTTTTGGTCTCCAGGTCAAACCTGATTTTTGATGCAAGTATGTGTACTTGTTCGATTGTAGCGTATTGTCGACGAAATCCAAACTGTTAGTTGGGCTTTCGCTGATTTTCGTCAAATAGCGGCGACATTCGCATGGCGAACAATTTTTTACAAACCATTGACGGGTAACGACTAATAGGTCTGTATGAGGCCACATCTGATGGCGGTTTCTCCGTTTTTGGGACCATTGCTATTTGGGCCACCATCCATTGGCCAGAGAAGTATCCCGTCCTTAATATCCCTTTATAGATTACAGTTATCTTGCGAAATCTTCAAATTCAATGCAATGGAAATATATAAATAAAACGTCAAACGTGTTGTTTTATAGTTCTATTTCGTACTTTTTTAAACGTCCCCAAAATGAAAAGATTGCTGTAGGTAAACAAGTAATAGAAAAAAAACTTCTTTTAACGTTAAAGATAAACTACCCTGTGAACTAAAGTATCATGATTCTGTAAATAGTTATAGTGTACCTGTATCAAATTTTCAGAATTTAATCTGCCTGGGATACTTGCCGAGAAACTAAGAAAGAAAAATGTCGTCAACTGCATAGGGCAGCAGTTGTATATAGAGAAAGCATTTTTCAATATATCTTTCAGTAACCTGAAATGGGGTATGAGGTATCAGTTGCATGAAATGGGGTAGTAGACTTTTTTATATTGTATGTGATAGTACCAAGATGCCAAATCCAATTTTTCGACCTCCGCGACCTTCCGGATCACCGCCAAAAAGAGGTAAAACCGCCGAAATTTTGCACTTTTTTTAGGTTTGGCCAATTTTGACCATGAAGGAGCACTTTTTCAAAGAAGACAATCCTATTCATTTCAAAAGTACATTAAGTTTGTTACAATCTAAGACCAAAATGATTACTATAGGGCTAATAGTTTCCGAGATATAGCTCCTCAGAGTTCATCGAAAAAGCGGTAAGACCCCCGAAAATATGCTTTTTTTTAGATTTGGCCAATTTTGACTATGAAGGAACACTTTTCCAAAAAAGATAATTATATTCATTTTGAAAGCACATTAAATTTGCTACAATTTAAGACCAAAATGGTTACTTAAGGTCTAATAGTTTCCGAAATATCGCTCCTCAGAATTAGTCTAAATTTACACCCATGCTATTTTTCAAGTATTAACCTATAGAACTGAGTTCAAAGGTTCAAAATAAGAATAGAATAGAATTGAATAGAATAGAAAACCTTTAGTCTTATTCAAACAAATTCATTTTTTACATTGGAATCTTAAAAATAATCCCTCGTAAATGGTTCATGTTGTCAAGTGGGTATTACCAGAAATATGAAAAGGCGATAGGGAAAACGCGTTTCAATTTTGTCTAAACCCCTTGGAAGGTCCAGGTACAAGATACTCTTCAGCCTCTGTGTCCATGTTCTTTTGTTCTTCTTTAGCCTGGTCAATTCATTTTAAGAGTACATTAAATTTGCTACAATTGAAGACCAAAATGGTTACTAATGGTCTAATAGTTTTCGAGATATCGCACCCCAAAGTTGGTCAAAACTTCAACCCATGCTATTTTTCAAGTATTAACTTATAGAATTGGCATCAAACCTTTAATAATACCTCTCAAATAGTTCAATAATGTATAAATTTAGTATATGAAACATTCGGTTCGGGTTACATTAACATGCAAACGCATTTTGGGACTGGTTGCTGCATCACCCTCCATTCCCTAATACGAATGTCGTCATGTCTATAAGCAGTGGACTTGTTGGAGTGGAAGAGGTCAACTGTCACATGGCTAGAGATATGGGTAAGGAAGCGATGTTGAAGGTTGTAGGGGAAAACTACGAAAATTTAAAATTCAAAAGGAAGAATAAAGTGGTATCACTTTTTTCTGTGAATACTGTGACTGTTGGCAAGAGACAGGTGACGGTTGACCCCCTAACACTGTGTCAAAGCCGGATGAAGAACTGAAGAACTTCACACACGAGCTTTCACCATATCCTCTGTCCCTACTAACACAGTAACATCTACTTTCAGAAGTGCGGAAGAGGTAAAATACCAGATGTCCTCTATTCAACCACCTCGATATCTTCTTACCGTCACCTCAAGCCCTTCACCCATGCCTTTAGTGGATGTGATTCTACGTCATGCTTCTTTGGTCAGGGATAAAACAAGTTGTTATCAGTAATTCAAAAGAATTCGGACCTCAAGGAGAAAGCAGCAGTTTTCCAACTCAGAAGCAACACCTGACGAAGTAGCTGAAGCAGGAGTTAAAATTATCATTGCGCTGTATGGTGAAAACAACTCAACGAAAAGCCTCAATTATCTGAGCTATTAGCTCTTTACAAAGGCTGCAACCAAGACGAACTTTAACCTTGCCAGACTACCTCCCACTCAAGAAGCTGTGAATCGATCCGCTCGAATGGGGGTGGGTTCTTACAGCTCACGGCCTTTATGATATCGAGGGATGCGGCCCCTTCCCACCTCATGCAAATGATCTCCTGCAACTGCAAGAAAGGATGTGACAATGCATGCTGTTGCAGAAAAGCAGGCTTGAAGTGCTCTATTGTATGTAGCCAATGTAGTGAACAGTCCTGCGAGAATCGGCCAGATATCATCGTTGACATGGATACTGCCAAGCTCGATGACCTACTACATGACGATGAGCTAGATGGACTGCTTGTATATCCTAACAGCCCTCCAGATAAGGAAATTGACCAGGCTGAAGAAGTACAGGAGAACATGGACACAGAGGCTGAAGACTATCTTGAACCTGGACCTTCCAAGAGGTTTAAACCAAATTGAAAGGCGTTTTCCCTGTCGCCTTTTCATATTTCTGGTAATACCCACTCGACAACATGAGCCATTTACGAGGGATTATTTTTAAGATTCCATTGTAAAAAATGATTTTGTTTGAATAAGACTACAGATTTTCTATTCTATTCAATTTTATTCTATTCTTATTTTGAACCTTTGAACTCAATTCTATAGGTTAATACTTGAAAAATAGCATGGGTGTAAATTTCAACCAATTCTGAGGAGCGATATTTCGGAAACTATTAGACCTTAAGGAACCATTTTAGTCTTAAATTGTAGCAAATTTAATGTGCTTTCAAAATGAATAGAATTGTCTTTTTCGGAAAAGTGTTCCTTCATGGTCAAAATTGGCCAAATCTAAAAAAAGTGCAAAATTTCGGCGGTTTTACCTCTTTTTGGCGGTGATCCGGAAGGTCGCGGAGGTCGAAAAATTGGATTTGGCATCTCGGTACTATCACATACAATATAAAAAAAGAAATCTACTACCCCATTTCATGCAAGGTAAAATGTACTAGGTTCAGTAACCTAGTACATTACCTTACCTATTAGCCCAGTGGCTAATAGGTAAGTCACGTTAAATCGGCGCTACTTTGACATCAGACCTCGCTGTTAAATTCTGGACGTACCTTATTGAAATACAGGCTAAGTTAAAAGAGAGAAATGAGCTTTAACAAAACCAAAATAACAGTATGAAAAAAGTTGGCCGTTGTGGTCGATCGCCATAGTTGGCCGTTATGGTCATTTTGGCTGTTGTGGTCACACTCCATAGTTGGCCGTTGTGGTCATTTTGGCCGTTGTGGTCACTCACCCTAGTTGGCCGTTGTGGTCATTTTGGCCGTTGTGGTCACTCGCCACAGTTGGCCGTTATGGTCATTTTGGCTGTTGTGGTCACGCTCCATAGTTGGCCGTTGTGGTCATTTTGGCCGTTGTGGTCACTCACTCTAGTTGGCCGTTGTGGTCATTTTGGCCGTTGTGGTCATCGTCACCAGCGACGCCAATACATAAGCGTCGGTGGACGTTGTGGTCAAAACGGCGGATGGGGTGGAGTTTCTAGTTGGCCGTTGTGGTCATGGTGGCCGTTATGGTCAAGTTTCGAGTTGGGCGATATGGTCAAATTGGCCGTTGTGGCTGTTGGCCGTTATGGTCACGGAGACCGTTGTGGTTATGACCACAACGGCCAAAATAGCGATTGGCCGTTGTGGCCAGGCCCCGCAGATTCGATCCCCGGCTGAGCTGGTAATGTTTAATAGCGGAGAAAAATTAAAAACATGCCTTCTTCTCGGATAGGAAGTAAAACTGTAGGTCCCGTGTCAATGCGATGTTTGGCACGTTAAAAATCCCTACTTGGGGTGGAATTCCCTGAGGGAGTAAAGTGTTTCCTTGACAACAACAACAAGTAAACAACAAAAAAAAGTAATTGCGGTACATGTTAGGATTTATTATCCTGAAACTATGTGATTTTGGCAATTGTCCGAATGACATGTAACGAAATTTTGAATTTTTGCGATTAAGTCCTTTAGACGTGCAAAAAATAGCGTATATACCACTGGACTAAAAGTGTTTTTTAAGTGTTAATTAATAATTTAAAAAATGCATTTTAGTCCCTGAATATATAATATACAGTATGTCCGCTCGGGTGATTATGACATGATTATGACCTATTTTGCGGACTGTTTCTAGAGCGTAAATCGCTAAATTAGAGCACCCCCTTTTGCTACTCTTGTTTACGACGTCTCCATAGTAATAAGAATAATTATAGACCATAGCACCTACCTACTTGAAGTTTAGGACTTTTTAAATTATTTTTATTTTAAATTAAACTTAATTTAATCTTAGACCGCACATTTAAAGTACGCATTTCGGGCTTAATTAGTGTTTTAGAGCCCTTTATCGTCTTAGCGCCTTCGGTTTTCGCTTCAGGCGCTAACTGACTGCACGGGCTGTAAGACACTCAATTAAGCCCTTAATATACTATTAAAGACTAGAAAAAGCCTAATCTTGATTAGGCGAAATGTCATTCGAAAAAAAATTATTTTATTCTTAATTAATACAAAAAAATAAAAAGGCTGCAAGTCCTCGAAGATTTATTAATCTCTTTTACAATGTATTTTAGTTTTATTGCCTAATTACAAATAATCAGACGTCGATGAAATTAAATCTAAAAATTTCCCTATCGAAATTTTGTAACAGCACAATAATACTATAACTTTTCTAAACCGATTTCCGCTCGTAAGAAATAAAATCGGCTATTTAGGGTATTTCCGTTCTCTTCTGTAATAGAATTAAAATCAATATTGTATAACTTTCATTTCCATCGTTGCCACTTGTTCGGATCTCACTTTGCGCATCATTCATACAAGCTTCACACAAGAAATTATACGTCTGAAAAATATACATCTGGCGCAGCGACTCCAGGCGTCAACTCCTTGAACTAATCTGTATAATTCTAGCCGTTTTGGCAACATCTGAGGTCCAGCCCATTTTTTCAGTATCGCCAACTTATACCTTCGAAAAGCTCTACACGAAATATTATCGAATTTCAAAGTGAGGTCCGTATATTTGTCCTCACTTTGTTTGTGGACCTCACTTGAAACGTGAACTTTGTTCATACGGACCTCACTTTATACACTGGCCGTAAATATATATATATATATATATATATATATATATATATATATATATATATATATATATATATATATATATATATATATATATATATATATATATATATATATTTACGGCCACTTATCAAAGTGAGGACATATCATGAACCATAGTTAATGAGGACCACCCTTATAAATGGTCACAGCTTTGCAAATTTTTTTGTGATCACTTGTTTACTTGTTCTAGTTATGTATCTCGCAAATATACACAGATTTCTTTGAATTTAAAAAAGTTTTATTTGCTGTGTATAATAATACCAAGTGAGGCTACACTATACTACTGACGACGTGAGGACCATATAATTAGATACGATTTAATCGCAAAGTGAGCCCCAATATCAAATTATACACAGGTTTTAAGTATAACATGAGGACCGGCGCTGTTGCCATCATTTGCTTTCATTATCATCAGCAAAAATGCATGCTATTCTATTATTGGAATTTGTTAGTTGGTCGGTCGTCAGTATAAAACTAATTTGATGATAACAGACTTTTTTGTAGAAAAATAAATTATCTATCTTTTTTATTAAAACAATTTTTTAATTGCTTGCAAATTAATGTTTTAAGAGTTATTACACAGCAAAGTTTTCACTTTTTAGTTTTGCTAAATAATTCGCAAACGGCTAACATCTCACTGAAACAGGAAAACATTGCAGTGTAATAACTCTTAAAATATTAATTTAACAAAAAAATTGTTTAAATAAAATAGATAGATAATTAATTTTTCTATAAAAAATGTCTGTTCTGTTTTCTTCGTAAGACTATTTCTCCAGACTATTTGGATTATTTACTGGCTCCCTAACTTAACTATTTCCTGTTGGCTGTTGCATTGCCTTCTAGAATGTTTAAACGAATGCTTGACCGCTTAGATCAATTAAATTTAGACGAAAAATTAGATTTAACTATTGATTAAGATTCTGGTGTTTCTCATCATTTTAATGGTAATTGTGCTAGTAATATTAACAGCCTGCTATTAGTGGGACAGATTAGTGAATTGATAGCTAAGTACCACATACTTTACTTTAAAATCTAAATGTATTACTCCTAATAATTAATTATTATTAATAGTTAGATTAGTTTCACTAATAATTATAGATGTAAATCTGTATAATATGTTAATTATTCTGAAAATGCTAGTAAAATCAGTAAATATTGTCGCCTAATTTAAAATGCTGAGTTTGTTCCATCTCATTTTTAATTAAATTTAAAAATTTGTCTGTAATTTCCTTACGGTACGTGTTAAAAAGAATATATGTATTTATCTTCCTACCTAAACCGATCTTGGCTTGTAGCAAAGAAAAGTGGTTATTCTATATTTAGGGTATTTATTAGACCAAAAAGAATGCATATAAAATCTATATTTCCGTGTAAAAAGATATAAGAAGGGGGATTAATATCGCTCTTGGTATTTTTAATATTTAATTCTAGTTATTTTTTAAATGCTTGTAATGAACCGTATGTGAATCTGCCATTTAAATTTAACCAACCAATAATTATTGTGAATGACTTTTCAGCATTAACTGTGCCGTCTATGAACTCAAATCTTACTAATCCTCCAGCTGACATATAGCTATAAATCATTACGCCTTGAGGAAACTTAACATTAGGTTTCAAGCAGTATTTATGGAATGCTTCTTGTTTAGCTCTGATTACTCTTTTGCGAGAGTAAAACTAGAACAAAACTGCTTAATGTTAAGTTTCCTCAAGACATAATGATTTGAGGCTGTATGTTATCTAGAGGATTAAGAAGATTTTAGTTCATAAACAGCATAGTTAACGCTGACAAGTATCTGCAAAACGACGAGTAGCATGGGCTAAAACTAAGTTGTCCTGGGCAGAAATGCTGGTCTAAGGTCATATTCATCAACTAGTTAAAGTCTGGTGTATCCGTTAGTTACTCTCGGAAAAGATTGATCAGAGCTAAACACGAAGCATTCCATAAAGACTGCTTGAAACGTACCGTTAATTCTCCTTTTAAGGCGTAATGATTAGTACCAAGAACTTATAAATAAAGGAAATTAGGATTTCAAAAAAGGCGAAACACCTTGTGCATATTGGGTTAGATTCAAAAATTCAGTAGTGCAGGTACTCTTCTAAAATTAACTTGCCAATACGAATTTTTCAGCCGACTGCTATCAAGAATATCGATAATATCGCCTGATGGATTTTGCCGAAGAGATGCTAAGATAAAGGATGACTGTACCACGATCGCGTCCGGTTCTCAACGAATTTTTCTTAGCTACTTCATGGCAATAGGGGACCATAAAAAGTTACGCCAGAAAGTTCCTTGAGCAAATTTACTGGTGCAAATTGCTGATCCGTGTATGACATATCTCCTTTCTTCGATAACACAGAAAGAAGGCGAAGTACGAAAAAAAATTCGAACACTTTTGGTAGGGATTTAAATAAGCTTTATCTTACCTAACCTCCTTTATCTCGATAACCCTAATGGTTTCCTAGAAAAACGACAAAACCGGTAGGGGGCGTGGTTTATCCTCATTATTTCTTCGAGCTCACCACCTACAGGTGTTGACTTTTAAGGAGTTGTTTAATAACCCACAAGGAAACCGTATGCAAAAATCCATGGACTTACCTCAACTTTCCGCTATTTTTTCTAAATTGATTAGACTAATTATAGCAGTCCAACATAAAGCTTTGTATGCAACTCGTACCTTAATCTATCTATCTGAGAAATCGCCAACATAAAGTTTGACAAAGTGGTAGTATCGATTGGCTTTATGGTAAGGTCATTTCAACCGAGGATATTTTATTTAACTACAATAGAATTGGTATAGGCACAAGTGAAACATGTAGTTGCTAATAATACAACATATACATACACTTGCTGATCTGAAAGAGCTTCTATCAAGGAATTTCTACCGTCACAAATATCATAAATTTAGGATCGAAAAGTTCCAGCAAAGAATTAACAAACGCATCTGACATACGGATGTTGATACGAGGGATGCTCTGTTAATAGTTAGTAGCAGGCCATGGAAGCTCAATTGGCTAGAAACAATTGCAACAATTGAATGTCGCATTAGTTAGCATTCGTTACCCACAATTGTCAAACGTTTCGATTTCTTGTGAAACGTAGTTAATTTTGTAAGGTAAGTAGTTGTGCATTTTTAATTCAGTTAAGATGAGCATTCCGCGAACTGCCTTTAGAGCTATGATTTTCTACGACTTTAAAAGACAGTTAGGATACCAGCAAAGCCATGAAAATTTGATAGCAGCATTATCCGCTGTTAGTCATTGGTTCCGCGAATTTCGACGAGGGCGAGAACTGCTAGAAGACTAAGCAAGACCTGCGGAAGCTGCCTGTTCAGAAAATGTTGATCGTGTGGCAAGCTTGATTCATTCCAATCGAAATATTACTTATAGGGAGATTCAGTAAGAAGTGAAGATTGAATCCTCGGTGGTGAATACCATTTGGCATAAACATCTTGGAGTAAGAAAGCCAGCAAGCCGTTGGATATCGCATTTGCTCTCAGAAAGTCAAAAACAGGCTCGAATAGACTGGTGTAAATTTATGTTGCAAAAATTTGACGGAGGAGCTTTCAGGCAAGTGGCATACATTGTAACTAGTGACGAATCTTGGGTATACAGTTACGACCCTGAAACTAAACAGCAGTCTAGTGTTTGGGTATTCGAAGATGAAGACTTGCCCACAAAAGTAATTCGTGGCAGAAGCTTCAAGAAGAAAATGATTGCTGTTTTTTCCGCCGATGTGGTCCTGTTGCTGTTATTCCACTTAAAGATCGCAGAACTGTTAATTCTGAATGGTACTGCGAAGTGGCTTTACCACAGATGTTTGCAAAATTACAGGCAGGTCGCCAAAGGACCGGTTTGCGTAACATCTTAGTCCATCATGACAACGCATCCTCCCACACTGCTGCCAGAACATTGGATTTTTTGAAAGATACGGAAGTTCAATTGGTAACTCATCCGCCGTATAGCCCAGATCTGGCGCCGTGCGACTTTTTTTTGTTTCCAACTTAAAAAAATGATGCGAAGTAAAAGATTTTCCAACGCAGATGCAGCAGTTACAGAATTTCAAAGAATTTTTGAGGACCTTTCAGAAAATGAATCTTCCGAATGTTTTAAAAAGTGGTTTCAAAGAATGCACAAGTGTATTAGTCTGAATGGAGATTATTTTGAAAAACAATAAAGATTGTTTGTTAAAAAATGCAACGGTCTTTTTGCTAATAACAATTTTCAGCGCAACCCTCGTATTGTACCAATATAAAATACTTTTTAATGTTTTTAATGATAGTGTTGCATTATGTCATCAGTCATATTTATAAATTGTTCACAACATAATAATAAAATAATAAATAAGTACCTACTAAATAAACTATATTTAAAAATATATATGTATAAATATATATAAAATTTTGTATTTCTTAATTTTCTCATTGAATTCATAATCAGCAACCCCAAAAACCCTCCAACATGAATTTCGCTTAAGTTGATGTAAAACTTCCCAAGTTATTAAATTGGGAGTGTAAAATGGGGGTTTCAACCCCCCGAGGGGGCGTGCCCCCATTTTAAACAGATTACATTTTATATTGGTCCAGTACTGAAGGCATTACAAAAGATTTCAAGTCGCTATCTTTAGATAGTAAAAACTAAGAACGTAATGCAAAAATTTACTCTACTACTAGGGCAGAGAGAAAGGATTACATAATAAGGTAACCAAAATGGTGTATTACTTTGCAAAATCACATTTTAAACACTTTTTGACGCTTTGAGCTTTTCTCTAAAATCAATAGAAACGGCGTAAATCGCATTTTCAATCTCAAATGCCGTTATTTTAGGACCGCCATTCTGGTGTCCGCCACTTTGAATTTTTCAATTTTCTCATTGGATTCATAATCAGCGACTCCAAGAACCCTCCCAACATAAATTTCACTCAATTTGGTTGCGTTATTAAATTAGGGGTACAAAATGGGGGTTTCAACCCCCCGAGGGGGCGTGCCCCCATTTTAAACATATAACATTTTATATTGGTCCAGTACTGAAGGCATTACAAAAGATTTCAAGTCTCTATCTTTAGATAGTAAAAAATAAGAACTTAATGCAAAAATTGACTCTACTATAAAGTTGGGAACGACCTCTTCATCCATCATCACATAGTGAATAATAAATATAATTGATATTCTAAATCTGTTCTAATAAATTATTCTTATTGTTAGTTTTATTAAATATTAATTTAAAAAGAGACGTTTTGATTGTAATATTTGGTACTTATAGTTATCAATTTTTATAAGCCTGCCTTGAGAAGTAAGAATTAAATTCATTGCGAGCTTTTATAATACAATGAAAGTTGAGAACATTTAGTAGTTGTGTAGGAAAGCCCTCATCTGATCGTCACCCGGTGATCAGTTTGAGGTTACAACTTATAACAGAATTCGACTTAATATACTATTTTGGGTTACCTACCGTTATGTATTTGTTCATAATGATTACTATTTCCATTTAAAGATTAAATCTGAAATTAAATTTTTTTTCAATGAATTTAATAAATGACTTATTTAATTATTGGGTGTATTAAATGCAGAAAAATAGTCTGCAGAGTATGTTGCGTCTAACTTTTCTTTCTAAAAGCAATAATACAAACAAACTTGCCAGCCTCGGTGGATTAGTGATTTGCATGTTTGCTTCATAATCCAAGGATCGCAGGTTCGGGTCTAGGCCACAACGGCCAATGACCACAACGGCCAATCGCTATTTTGGCCGTTGTGGTCATAACCACAACGGTCTCCGTGACCATAACGGCCAACAGCCACAACGGCCAATTTGACCATATCGCCCAACTCGAAACTTGACCATAACGGCCACCATGACCACAACGGCCAACTAGAAACTCCACCCCATCCGCCATTTTGACCACAACGGCCACCGACGCTTATGTATTGGCGTCGCTGGTGACGATGACTACAACGGCCAAAATGACCACAACGGCCAACTAGAGTGAGTGACCACAAGGGCCAAAATGACCACAAGGGCCAAAATGACCACAACGGCCAACTATGGAGCGTGACCACAACAGCCAAAATGACCATAACGGCCAACTGTGGCGAGTGACCACAACGGCCAAAATGACCACAACGGCCAACTAGGGTGAGTGACCACAACGGCCAAAATGACCACAACGGCCAACTATGGAGCGTGACCACAACAGCCAAAATGACCATAACGGCCCACTGTGGCGAGTGACCACAACGGCCAACTTTTTTTCATACTGTTACTTTGGTTTAGTTAAAGCTCATTTCTCTCTTTTAACTTAGCCTGTATTTCAATAAGGTACGTCCAGAATTTAACAGCGAGGTCTGATGTCAAAGTAGCGCCGATTTAACGTGACTTACCTATATTGAAAAATGCTTTTTCTATATATGTTACAACTGCAGCCCTATGCAGTTGACGACATTTTTCTTTCTTAGTTTCTCGGCAAGTATCCCAGGCAGATTAAATTCTGAAAATTTGATACAGGTACACTATAACTATTTACAGAATCATGATACTTTAGTTCACAGGGTAGTTTATCTTTAACGTCAAAAGAAGTTTTTTTTCTATTACTTGTTTACCTACAGCAATCTTTTCATTTTGGGAACGTTTAAAAAAGTACGAAATAGAACTATAAAACAACACGTTTGACGTTTTATTTATAGATTTCCATTGCATTGAATTTGAAGTACGTAATTAGCTGTTTTTATCAGTTTTAAAATTTAAACTAAATGTAAATCTTCTCCTAAAAAATAAACACGATATCTACGAATCTGTCCAGTACTTAATAAAATCAATCTAGGGAGCAGCATGGGACGTAACCCCAGAAACAAACCGCAATAATCCAAAACAGTATTGCTCCATACGTATCCGAGAAAAAATACAAGAAAACGAGCTCTTAGAAAGTAATGACAGATTACTTGCGCACCGGGCGATAAAACGTAGTTTAATAGGGCCGTCAAAGAGTTTAAGAAATTATTAGATGAGCAGAGAAATCAAGATTTCCAGAACTATTTCCACTGCCTAACATCAACTAAAGCAACTGGCTGCATTATAGAACGTCATAAAGATCGTGTTTACGCCTCTCTTAACATTGAAGAAGAAAAATTCATACGGGACTTCCTTCAAGCGCGAAGTAAGGTCATCGAAACTGAAATAAATTCGAAGAAGTCCCCAGGTTTCGACGTAATAACTGGAAAACTCCTAAAGGAACGTTCATACGAGGGATTTCGCATGATAACTGTAATCTATAAAGGGATATTAAGGACGGGATACTTCTCTGGCCAATGGAAGGTGGTCCAAATAGCAATGGTGCCAAAACCGGAGAAACCGCCATCAGATGTGCCCTCATACAGACCTATTAGTCGTTACCCGTCAATGGTTTGTAAAAAATTGTTCGCCATGCGAATGTCACCGCTAATTGACGAAAATCAGCGAAAGCCCAACTAACAGTTTGGATTTCGTCGACAATACGCTACAATTCTTTTGACGTTAAAGATAAACTACCCTGTGAACTAAAGTATCATGATTCTGTAAATAGTTATAGTGTACCTGTATCAAATTTTCAGAATTTAATCTGCCTGGGATACTTGCCGAGAAACTAAGAAAGAAAAATGTCGTCAACTGCATAGGGCTGCAGTTGTATATAGAGAAAGCATTTTTCAATATATCGTTCAGTAACCTTGTCATCAAAAGGGTGGTCTACCTTGCATGAAATGGGGTAGTAGACTTTTTTTATATTGTATGTGATAGTACCAAGATGCCAAATCCAATTTTTCGACCTCCGCGACCTTCCGGATCACCGCCAAAAAGAGGTAAAACCGCCGAAATTTTGCACTTTTTTTAGGTTTGGCCAATTCTGACCATGAAGGAGCACTTTTTCAAAGAAGACAATTCTATTCATTTCAAAAGTACATTAAGTTTGTTACAATCTAAGACCAAAATGATTACTATAGGGCTAATAGTTTCCGAGATATAGCTCCTCCGAGTTCATCGAAAAAGCGGTAAGACCCCCGAAAATATGCTTTTTTTTAGATTTGGCCAATTTTGACTATGAAGGAACACTTTTCCAAAAAAGATAATTATATTCATTTTGAAAGCACATTAAATTTGCTACAATTTAAGACCAAAATGGTTACTTAAGGTCTAATAGTTTCCGAAATATCGCTCCTCAGAATTAGTCGAAATTTACACCCATGCTATTTTTCAAGTATTAACCTATAGAACTGAGTTCAAAGGTTCAAAATAAGAATAGAATAGAATTGAATAGAATAGAAAACCTTTAGTCTTATTCAAACAAATTCATTTTTTACATTGGAATCTTAAAAATAATCCCTCGTAAATGGTTCATGTTGTCAAGTGGATATTACCAGAAATATGAAAAGGCGACAGGGAAAACGCGTTTCAATTTTGTCTAAACCGCTTGGAAGGTCCAGGTACAAGATACTCTTCAGCCTCTGTGTCCATGTTCTTTTGTTCTTCTTCAGCCTGGTCAATTCATTTTAAGAGTACATTAAATTTGCTACAATTTAAGACCAAAATGGTTACTAATGGTCTAATAGTTTTCGAGATATCGCACCCCAAAGTTGGTCAAAACTTCAACCCATGCTATTTTTCAAGTATTAACTTATAGAATTGGCATCAAACCTTTAATAATGCCTCTCAAATAGTTCAATAATGTATAAATTTAGTATATGAAACATTCGGTTCGGGTTACATTAACATGCAAACGCATTTTGCGACTGGTTGCTGCATCACCCTCCATTCCCTAATACGAATGTCGTCATGTCTATAAGCAGTGGACTTGTTGGAGTGGAAGAGGTCAACTGTCACATGGCTAGAGATATGGGTAAGGAAGCGATGTTGAAGGTTGTAGGGGAAAACTACGAAAATTTCAAATTTAGTGGTATCACTTTCTTCTGTGAATACTGTGACTGTTGGCAAGAGACAGGTGACGGTTGACCCCCTAACACTGTGGCACAGGCTATGCGTTATGAAACAGCCGGATGAAGAACTGAAGAACTTCACACACGACCTTTCACCATATCCTCTGTCCCTACTAACACAGTAACATCTACTTTCAGAAGTGCGGAAGAGGTAAAATACCAGATGTCCTCTATTCAACCACCTGGATATCTTCTTACCGTCACCCCAAGCCCTTCACCCATGCCTTTAGTGGATGTGATTCTACGTCATGCTTCTTTGGTCAGGGATAAAACAAGTTGTTATCAGTAATTCAAAAGAATTCGGACCTCAAGGAGAAAGCAGCAGTTTTCCAACTCAGAAGCAACACCTGACGAAGTAGCTGAAGCAGGAGAGCAAATTATCATTGCGCTGTAGGGTGAAAACAACTCAACGAAAAGCCTCAATTATCTGAGCTATTAGCTCTTTACAAAGGCTGCAACCAAGACGAACTTTAACCTTGCCAGACTACCTCCCACTCAAGAAGCTGTGAATCGATCCGCTCGAATGGGGGTGGGTTCTTACAGCTCACGGCCTTTATGATATCGAGGGATGCGGCCCCTTCCCACCTCATGCAAATGATCTCCTGCAACTGCAAGAAAGGGTGTGACAATGCATGCTGTTGCAGAAAAGCAGGCTTGAAGTGCTCTATTGTATGTAGCCAATGTAGTGAACAGTCCTGCGAGAATCGGCCAGATATCATCGTTGACATGGATACTGCCAAGCTCGATGACCTACTACATGACGATGAGCTAGATGGACTGCTTGTATATCCTAACAGCCCTCCAGATAAGGAAATTGACCAGGCTGAAGAAGTACAGGAGAACATGGACACAGAGGCTGAAGAGTATCTTGAACCTGGACCTTCCAAGAGGTTTAAACCAAATTGAAAGGCGTTTTCCCTGTCGCCTTTTCATATTTCTGGTAATACCCACTCGACAACATGAGCCATTTACGAGGGATTATTTTTAAGATTCCATTGTAAAAAATGATTTTGTTTGAATAAGACTAAAGATTTTCTATTCTATTCAATTCTATTCTATTCTTATTTTGAACCTTTGAACTCAATTCTATAGGTTAATACTTGAAAAATAGCATGGGTGTAAATTTCGACCAATTCTGAGGAGCGATATTTCGGAAACTATTAGACCTTAAGGAACCATTTTAGTCTTAAATTGTAGCAAATTTAATGTGCTTTCAAAATGAATAGAATTGTCTTTTTCGGAAAAGTGTTCCTTCATGGTCAAAATTGGCCAAATCTAAAAAAAGTGCAAAATTTCGGCGGTTTTACCTCTTTTTGGCGGTGATCCGGAAGGTCGCGGAGGTCGAAAAATTGGATTGGGCATCTCGGTACTATCACATACAATATAAAAAAAGAAATCTACTACCCCATTTCATGCAAGGTAAAATGTACTAGGTTACTGGGCTAATAGGTAAGTCACGTTAAATCGGCGCTACTTTGACATCAGACCTCGCTGTTAAATTCTGGACGTACCTTATTGAAATACATGCTAAGTTAAAAGAGAGAAATGAGCTTTAACTAAACCAAAATAACAGTATGAAAAAAGTTGGCCGTTGTGGTCGCTCGCCATAGTTGGCCGTTATGGTCATTTTGGCTGTTGTGGTCACACTCCATAGTTGGCCGTTGTGGTCATTTTGGCCGTTGTGGTCACTCACCCTAGTTGGCCGTTGTGGTCACTCGCCACAGTTGGCCGTTATGGTCATTTTGGCTGTTGTGGTCACGCTCCATAGTTGGCCGTTGTGGTCATTTTGGCAGTTGTGGTCACTCACTCTAGTTGGCCATTGTGGTCATTTTGGCCGTTGTGGTCATCGTCACCAGCGACGCCAATACATAAGCGTCGGTGGACGTTGTGGTCAAAACGGCGGATAGGGTGGAGTTTCTAGTTGGCCGTTGTGGTCATGGTGGCCGTTATGGTCAAGTTTCGAGTTGGGCGATATGGTCAAATTGGCCGTTGTGGCTGTTGGCCGTTATGGTCACGGAGACCGTTGTGGTTATGACCACAACGGCCAAAATAGCGATTGGCCGTTGTGGTCATTGGCCGTTGTGGCCAGGCCCCGCAGGTTCGATCCCCGGCTGAGCTGGTAATTTTTAATAGCGGAGAAAAATTAAAAACATGCCTTCTTCTCGGATAGGAAGTAAAACTGTAGGTCCCGTGTCAATGCGATGTTTGGCACGTTAAAAATCCCTACTTGGGGTGGAATTCCCTGAGGGAGTAAAGTGTTTCCTTGACAACAACAACAAGTAAACAACAAAAAAAAGTAATCGCGGTACATGTTAGGATTTATTATCCTGAAACTATGTGATTTTGGCAATTGTCCGAATGACATGTAACGAAATTTTGAATTTTTGCGATTAAGTCCTTTAGACGTGCAAAAATAGCGTATATACCACTGGACTAAAAGTGTTTTTTAAGTGTTAATTAATAATTGAAAAAATGCATTTTAGTCCCTGAATATATAATATACATTATATCCGCTCGGGTGATTATGACATGATTATGACCTATTTTGCGGACTGTTTCTAGAGCGTAAATCGCTAAATTAGAGCACCCCCTTTTACTACTCTTGTTTAGGACGTCTCCATAGTAATAAGAATAATTATAGACCATAGCACCTACCTACTTGAAGTTTAGGACTTTTTAAATTATTTTTATTTTAAATTAAACTTAATTTAATCTTAGACCGCACATTTAAAGTACGCATTTCGGGCTTAATTAGTGTTTTAGAGCCCTTTATCGTCTTAGCGCCTTCGGTTTTCGCTTCAGGCGCTAACTGACTGCACGGGCTGTAAGACACTCAATTAAGCCCTTAATATACTATTAAAGACTAGAAAAAGCCTAATCTTGATTAGGTGAAATGTCATTCGAAAAAAAATTATTTTATTCTTAATTAATACAAAAAAATAAAAAGGCTGCAAGTCCTCGAAGATTTATTAATCTCTTTTACAATGTATTTTAGTTTTATTGCCTAATTACAAATAATCAGACGTCGATGAAATTAAATCTAAAAATTTCCCTATCGAAATTTTGTAACAGCACAATAATACAACTTTAATAAACCGATTTCCGCTCGTAAGAAATAAAATCGGCTATTTAGGGTATTTCCGTTCTCTTCTGTAATAGAATTAAAATCAATATTGTATAACTTTCATTTCCATCGTTGCCACTTGTTCGGATCTCACTTTGCGCATCATTCATACAAGCTTCACACAAGAAATTATACGTCTGAAAAATATACATCTGGCGCAGCGACTCCAGGCGTCAACTCCTTGAACTAATCTGTATAATTCTAGCCGTTTTGGCAACATCTGAGGTCCAGCCCATTTTTTCAGTATCGCCAACTTATACCTTCGAAAAGCTCTACACGAAATATTATCGAATTTCAAAGTGAGGTCCGTATATTTGTCCTCACTTTGTTTGTGGACCTCACTTGAAACGTGAACTTTGTTCATACGGACCTCACTTTATACACTGGCCGTAAATATATATATATATATATATATATATATATATATATATATATATATATATATATATATATATATATATATATATATATATATATATATATATATATATATATATATATATATATATATATATATATATATATATATATATATATATATATATATATATATATATATATATATATATATATATATATATATATATATATATATATATATATATATATATATATATATATATATATATATATATATATATATATATATATATATATATATATATATATACTACATTCACATGTACAGGGTGTTTAAAAAATAACGAACATTAACGCAGAGGGTTGAAGAACGTCTGAGGTAGAATCTAAATTTGAAGGAAAAAAAACGCTACCTCAAAATAATTCTTTTTTAAATTTGTAAAAAATTGTTTGCAATACTTTTTGCTAATCCGGTCCTGTTATATTTTGCATCAATATGTTAATATCAGTTAATAAATAATAAGTCATCCAACATTGGGATAATCAAAACATTGTAAAGTGATATATGCAGAGTTGAGAAGAAATTCGGAGAAGTCGATTTAGAAATAGGAATATTGGTCAAAGTCAAGTCTTTAGAAGCACCATGGCATATCACCGTAATAATCGTTTTTGTTATAAACTTTATAGTTGCAAAAAAGTTGCAAACGTTTGATGATAGTTCATCAAACTAATTATTTTTATTATTAAGAGCTTATTCGATGGTGTTTTCTATTTTAAATAAAATATATTAATGATAAAAGTTGCTTTTATTTTATTAAATGAGAGCAATTTATGTAGATAATAAGATCAAGTCATTTATATAGAGCACACACGGTCGTCTGCGACCAAGTCGGGAACGTGTTCCGGATAATGACAAAATATTTTGATTGCTGTAATTTATTACATTAACAACTTGGGCTTTGACCTGGTTTGTATATAATTTTATTATACAAACCGTCACGAAGCCCAAGTTGTTTATGCAATAAATTACAGCAAATCTGAGCATTCCATCATTATCCGGACCACATTCCCGACGAGGTCCGCCACGTGGTCGGCGATGTGGTCGCGGACGACCGTGTGTGCTCTATATAACATTCATTGAAAAGTTTGGTCCCGAGATGGTTTTTGTGAAATTTTACAAGTTTAATGCTTATTTCATGATGGTTTCAGCTTTACTGAAAAGGATTGCTATTTTAATCAAGTAATTCTTTAGGTTTTAGTAAAATATATTAGCAACGATGTTTACAGCCGTTAACTTAAATTCAACGCCGTCCACACAAATAAAAATCGCCCTTTAAGCAATTTATATCAAATGTTCTCTTTAAAAATAAATAAGATGTTTTTATTTTAAAGCTGTTATTAGACCTTGAATTTATTTTAAAGTAAACAAACTGCAACATGAACAAAATGGGCATGTATTTTATTTACGAATTTATTCAAATTCAACAAACTGCAATCGTCAGCAATATTAAGGAGAATGTCGAGCAGGGACTGGATTCAAAAACTGAACCTTAAATAACTTGGAAAGTAAACACGTTAGAAAAAAAAAGAAGTTATAGAAAAAGTTTTCTCTGCACATCATCAACTATCCCGTATTCACGTATTGTTTACAAGTTTATTTTCTTATTTAAAATATTCAAGCGCAATCTATAAATTAATTAAGATAAAGTGCAAGGCAGCTGAACTATAGCACAGGCAAAATGCCTACTATTTCATTAAAACTAAAATGGGAAATTGAACTGTGACATTTCCAACTAGAGCAAATTTTGTAACCCACTGCTACGCTGATTTTTACGGACATCTGAATTTCATTTTGATTTCAGTACCTCTCTGGTAACTCTGTCTTTTTCCGAATTATTTCATTTTATTTTTTAATATTTATTGTTATGATATAGGCATCCCGCATTACATGTTTGCACAATGTGTTGCCTATCTTCCAGGCGAAAGAAGGATTTTACTATTTTTTATCTTAAAACAATAAAATTTTGCGTTAAATATGCTGAGGATGCACACTACAACATTGTGAGATGGAAAGAGATAAATTTTAAACAGATTCTTCACTTGAATTTCACAGACTCAATTTCATGATGGACGATCCTATGTCGTTGGTCGATATTTTGACATTTAGATATTTTGAAGGCATTTTATGGCATGTTTTCACCTGAAAATTTATTTACTCACGTCATGGAAGATACATGTTGCTCCTTTAATAATTATAATTATCTTCATAAATCACAAATAAAATCAATTTGAAGGTTGGTATGGAAATGTGCTCATCATGTCAACAAATAAGCAGGTAATTTTGAAAATTGCTAACCAACTTAATGTGTGTAAAATTTTGTGTGGCGGCAACTATTTTTAAATTTAAAATAATTTTCAATTTTTAATTTTTATTTTAATAATTTAAGATAGATGGATTGATCAGATAAGAATTAAAAAGGACAAAGAGAATTACAATGTCTCTTAATTCTTATTTTGTTAAATTTATTTGACACCAAGATTTAATTTGATTTTGTTTCACGTTTGTTTAATTAATTTTAATTTAGAATTGTAATAGTTGTTTTCTTTTCTCTTCATGGGATTTTAAATTTTTATTTCTTTTGTGTGTTCATAAATAAAACTTATCCATTTAAATGTTAAAAAAGAAATTTATTTGTGTATTTATTAGTGTCTGGTCCATTAACAATGTTTTACAGATATAATTTAAATAGCTTCCTAATTAATTAGTGACACGCCTGATTTCGTCTCATGCATTTATGGAACTTGTTTTTCCAGTTTAGAAATTATAGCCGCAGAATTCTTTTAATGATAAAGGTAAGTGATATTTAGTTGTGTATATTTTCGGACTGTTTTACCATGATTTTGTGTTTGTGAATTTCAACATTAACAAATTTATTTTGCCAATTAATAATTTATAATTTATAACCTTTCATCCTTCATCAAGTGTTGGAGGGTTTATTATTTCCTACAATAATTTTTTTTTCTTATTGACATTATATAACAATACCAACCCCATCCCAACTATATCACAACATTATGCGCCCGAACGTGGTGCTTTTTTTTTCTTATTGACATGACAACATCGTAACATTATGGCGCCCATCGTTGGGTTTTTCTTATTGAGATTATATAATCAAATACCATCAATATCATATCATTATGTATAATCCAACTTGCGCATTGCCCACCCTATCCATCCTCATCATCAGCCACTGTTTGACTGTCTTTATTATTATTACATGCAATATTAAGATTAATCTTCTTGTTTCATCTTTCATTATTGGGTGGGTTTGACTCAACTATTCGTACATGTGTTCTGGCTTTAAATAATTTAAAAATATAATTATACTACATTTATATATTGGTTAAACAATAATCTATATGACGTCGTACGTGAACCTGAACATACAGACGTACTTTGTACAATAGATTTAAATTTTTAATCACAACGATGTGTCATTTAAAAGCGGTTAGTAATTGTAATTTATTATTAAATTGTAGTACCTATATGAAAACATAACACAAATCCTGTGTGAAAACTAAAACTTAATTAAAATCTAGATTAAGCTTGCTTTATTTAGATTTATTAAGATAAGAACAGCAAACAAGTTGTAATACATTTTTAGTGGTAGATTAAATAACTTAAAATAGCTTAAATAGAAAGGCATAACATCCGCTTAAAAAGTCCAGCTGATCTTTAATTAACAATGAAAACAAATGCAATAGGTCGTGATTAAATTACACAGTATCCTGCAGACGTTTTCAGGATCCAATAACACTTAAACCTCACTAAAAAAAATAAATAAACTTTAGTGATAATGTTTTTTAATATAATTTGATTTGGAAATCAATGAAAACAAGTGAATATTTTTTAAATGCTTACCGGGTGGACACAGCGTGCTTGTAACAGCCCACTACTTTGTTATTACTTAAAATATCGTTTGGAAACTTATATAATTACGTTAAATATAATGAACTAACTACCTTGCATTTTTCTATAACTTACTTGATTGAATCTAACATTTAACCTTGAAGTATAACTTAAATTTTATTACTAATTTTTAAGCTTCATCGATTTTATCCAGACCATTCAGTTTAATCCCAAAGTTATGAATCCCTGATGAAAACGAAAATAACATAAGGACGACATATCCTATTAATTAGTAGCAAAAGGGTATGAAGGAAATTAACACAACAAATGATTTAAATTATATTCAAACATAAAAAAGAAACAGAGCGCCCTATTTAATATACATACAAGGGATAACAGAAAATTGCAACTTAAAATATCCACTTAACTTCTCTATTAAACAGAAAACGCAATACAAAATTTCCAACTTCACACAAAAACTAACTACAGTACCAAGGATAATAATCTTAAAACTAGTGACCCCTAGCAAAATCAATCTTATAGCTCAATGGTAGACAATTTGGTCCATCCCAGGGTAACCCGCAAACATACCAATCACTGTGGTTGAAGTAGCACCTTAACGTTTTTGAAGTCAAGTGAAGTGAAGTAAAATACTTAATAATGATTTTGTTTAGTATATTCTTCGGATCAATGGTAGTCTCATACTTTCTTCTAGAAATAGTAGAGTGCAAGATTTTTGTCACACCAACTACACGTGAACTGAACGAAGAAAATTACTGGAAAACTCCAGACCGCTCGTTGAATTACTTATGAAAGCAACTCACATTGTGGTGGTCTGCAATACCTATACATTTAATGAAAGAATTTCACTTCGTTGATGGTTTGTTTATGCGCTTGAATTGTTTGCTGTAGTGAGAATATCAGTAATATCAGGGTGCTTGTATGTTGACTGGTTGTATTATTGTACTGTTGTTGATGAGAGTGACAGCTTAACTCTTCCTTTTGTCGTTGCGTTTGATATTAGGTGTTGCAAAGTAGACTGCAGTTGTATTGAGACACGGACGTAAGGTTTTTCGTGTAAACGGAGCCTCAGAGTAAAACATATTTACATTAGTTGTGTTATTTAGTATTGATGATATGATAAAAATGGTCTAGAGTTTTGAATATGATTAGTTAATACGTTTCATCCGCTAAATTCTTCGATATCTATCTCAAATATTAACTAAAGTGGGACTGGATCTAGTGATTTCTGTAAAAATCTGATTGTACTTTTTGGTTTATGTGTACAGAAACATCAGTTTTATATAAGAGAGTCTAAACTGTCTAAAACCTAAATAAACGTTTTTATTATTCTAAATTATTAAAGCGTTATTTAAACTAGAATGAGATAATGCAATCCACGAACACTTGGCCGGAAGTTGCTCAAGTATGCAACCAGTGGCTTGAGGTAGGATACTTCATAGGCTATACTATGCAACAGTGATCCCTAACTTTTAGTCCAATGTCTTTTTGATTAAGAAACTTTTAATAAACCAACGTTTGGTGTAATGGGATTTTTGATCCAATAGACGTTTGGTTCAACGGTGCTTCGTCTAACGGAACTTTTCGTTCAACGGTATTTTTCGTCCGACAATGATTATGGTCCAATAGACCTTACGTGCAACGGTACTTTTCAATCAGTGGGATTTTTTGTTAAATGGAAGCTCACAGAAAAGAACTTGAGCCAATAAGAAATATAAGCTAAACTGAAAATGCGCCTGCATTTAATTATTCAATTGCCGTTCAACAGATGACCAGTAGACAATTATAGGTTAGATTAGACTATCAGATGCCTAGTCGATAATAACAATGGCAGTGTCAACCGAGATCGTCGTTTAAGTTTATCCAGTTATTACGTGCTAGTTGAACTAAAAGTCCCATTGGACCAAATGTCCATTAGACTAAAAGTTCAAGTGGACAAAAGGTGTCATTGGAAGTAAAGTACTACTGGATAGGGATGGCAACGACATATCTAAAGAAATATATATTGATATATTTGCGATATGATAGGTACACTCTGTACTATATGATGGTACACCAGGGATAAAATCAAAAATTATTTATGATTTTTTGTCTGCTAGCATACGCCAACTTTAAAAACGTATCTAAAATAGTGCATAAGCCTGTCCCTATTAAACAATACCATAAATGCACTCCAACTGTTTGGGTTTTCTACTTCTCGGTTAATGGGGCTTTTCTCGGGAGCGTTTAAAAATGGACACACATGCATATTCATCATCGGCTGCAATCATATATGCAGATTATTAAATAATAAATAATTGTTTTATCTTCAATATATCGTTTGAAGTACCCTATTAGGCCAAAAATCCATTAGACCAAAAGTTATTGCACAGAAGGTATCAAACCCAATCAGGGCCCACGTATAATCGACGTGTATGCTTGCATATAAGCAAACAGCAAGTTTCACACTAAAGCTCGAAGCTGCAACTCAGGGAAATCTTTGTAAACATGAGCTTTTATATCATATATTATTACGTTGTAACTTTGCTTTATCTTCTTACTTTACCTTTTGGTACCGCCTAGTGTATGTTTAAATAAGGTAATATACTAATATTTAAATTAAATAATATAATATTTATTTTGTAACTGTCCTCAGTGGCGGAAGTAACCTTGACTTTCTTTTACTAAAATAAGCTATAACTATTACTGGAATAGAGTGTAATTCCTGTACGGAGAATCTAAGTAGGTTTATTCTGGTCAGTGGCATCTTGCTCTTACGAGATACTATGGGACTTAAATAATATTACCAGTATTCTCGGGTTCCCATGTAAAGGGCAGTGGGGTTAGGGAGGGAGTTTCGCCCGAAACTAACCCGACTCTGACCCTGCTAGTTTGTCACTGGCCTGGCGTTTCTTGGATAACACTAATTCTGTAAAATCCAAAGTCATATCGATTACCACCTTAAGGGATGTTGAAATATTTCATATTCTTTGTATATATTGAGATGTCTAGAATTCATCTCATTGAAAATTTATTGAACGATATGATCGTAAACATAAAAACAATTATTTCATGCAATAAAATAAAATAAAGGATAGACATGCTGGGATGTTAGGTCTAATAATCTAAAGGCTACATGGCTACAGGTCACAGATAGATTCATCAATTTTGAAATAGAAATTAAGCAGGATAAAATCTCTTGCACACATAACCTCAATTTTTATATATAAAAAAATCTGATTTTTAAAAAGGATATCAATCATTTAGATTGTTTCTTGATAATACATGTTATATGCAACCCAAGTCACATATTAGGATGGTTTTTCCATTTGTCTAGAAGATCTAATTTCCCTGATTAAATTTAAGTTTTACGATCATTAACGTAGGAAGAATGAGACTGACTCAGTTTCGGGCTGATATTTAACTAAAAATATGTAAATTAGGTCAATCTTATAAAGACTAATCTAGCACAATAAGCTTACAAGCTCTTACATAATAATGCTGAGTATTTATTTAAATGAAGGTTTCGGCTTTGTTGATATGCTTCGTGTTTTACAAATATGTATTCTTATACAACATTTTTCACCATTGTTTTAATGCAAACACTTGGAGGACTGTATGCTGGACAAGTTGACTATGATTTGACTTCATTTAAGTTGATGTTGAAGATGGATTCTGTATAAAGCATCGCTGGGTTTATCTGATCGTAGAGAGGAATCTTAATTTGTGTTATTATTTTATTGTAAAAATGTCCTTGTGTAAATTTTATATGTATTAGTTATACAGGGTTATGATAATGTAATGCACAAAATTCATAAAACGTACAACGATCACTTTGGAACAAAATGCAAAAACACGTCAAACGTTTTTTTTTATTCCGCATCTTTTGACATAAGTTACAAAAAGAACACGTCAACTTTGTCAAAGTTATGACGTCATTAACATATTTTTTTAATGGGAAGCTAAGATTGTTATTACGTTATTTGATAAAGCTTGCTTTTTTACACTAGGGAAAAAAGTTGCAGTAGGGCTCACATAAGAAAAAAACATATAAAAAAAAACATTTGACGTGTTTTTGCATTTTGTTCCAAAGTGATCGTTGTACGTTTTATGAATTTTGTGCATTACATTATCATAACCCTGTATAGTGTAATTATGTATACATTTTGTAAAGGATAGAGCTGGATTTATTGAATTGTGTGTATAATTAAGCTATAATGAGATTCGTTCATTCTCAATCGTTTTTGTGAATTATCTTCGTTATGGTAGACTTTGGAATATGAGTGTCTTATATTGTTTTAATCGTTATTTTGCCAGCTACAATACTATCTTTGTAGAATTAAGATCTGTGTTAATTATAATCAGCTGTATCAGAATAGTGACGTCACGAGAAACATTCGCGTGGCGGTTGTTTGGAAGAATTTACATAATTTTCATTTGTTTCCCAAATCATAAATAAACCCGAGCTAAAATTAACAAATTCAGTCGATAAAATGCGTTGAGTGAACTCGCGCTCGACTCCGGATTAAATTCTTATGAATAAAACAAATTAAAGTTCTTTATTAAAATTTAATTATCATAAAAAAAATTTATTTGAACATTTGTATATATTTTTATTTAATTGCATTGATTGATGTTAGTTTGCTCAAGTGGAGAACTGTTATAGCCCTATGTCAGTTTATTAACCTCTAATTAACACACTTGAACAAGCTTAGAAAGAATTTCCTATTTTACTCTATTGTTCTGTTTTTTTGAATAATTTTCTTTTATTTTTCGTTGAATTTGATTTTCATTTATTTTCATTAATAAAAATAAAGACTGTGTTTTTAATTTATCTATGTGTTTATTTGATGTGCATACAAGCATCTATTTCTTTTTCTTTTCATATTTAGAGTTTATTGCCGTTGTCCAGTTGCGGAAGTCCAAGTGTCTTCATTGTAAGTTTTTCTTTTCTTCCAGGTATAAGAATCAGTAAGATCTTATTAGTTCATTTATTTCATGCTCTATCAAATTAAACCTGAGTTAGCCAATTGGGAAAAGGAAAATATTGGGGTGTATTTTATTTTATTTTATTAGATATCACCGAAGATATTTTATGGGTTACCCTGATCGTGGCGCAATACCCTGATCACCTCAATATCTAGAGCCGCATGGAGTTTTGCCGAGGGTACATTAGGTCTATAGCCGGGGTATCGGGTAGACATTTTTGAAATTCATTGTGAATAAGTTGTGAGGCAGGTGTATATTTTAAAAAGCCTTTTTGACATTTTTAAGATATAGAATGTTTTCTTGGTGTTATTTGGAGATTTAAGTAAGTTAAAGTAATAACTTTGAAGGCTATTGATTTAGGGTCTGGCAAATGTCTGTTACAAAGTAAACCGCCGCCATTCAACTACTTATAAGAGAGAATGCAATAGAACACGATAGCAACTGAAAGAGCTTTTTTATGTAAACACAGAAATAGTGTAGAAAAAAGATAGTGTAGATAAAGTTTCACACTCAATAATATAACAGCACGTACATAACCAACAATAAATTTTATATTATAATTAATCATAAACAATAATTAATTAGAAAAATGTAGTAGTACTTCCAAACGCCTGTTTCTGCAGAAAAGCTAGCATTAAATTAAATCGTGCAATAATGTAAATATTCTATTAAACGGAGATATAACCTAAAAAGTAATAGTAAAAGGTTTACATATTTTACAGTAGTTGATTTCTTAACACACAATTTCATAGAGTAAATTCAACTATTAAATTTTTAATAAAATGTTGCAGGAAACGGTGATAAGGCAGAATCAACCAATAAATAATTCTAAATTAAGAAATTGTCATATACGGCGGAGAGCCTATAAAATGATTTAAAATGCAAACATCACGTAAATTTTTTGTAGGTTGAGGTATACATTGTGAAATCGAACTGGGAAGAAGACAAAAGAAGGTGTAACAGGAGACTTTAGTAGATGCATCAACATCTTCTGCCTGTTGTAAATATTTCAAAGTTAGTGAACTATTGAAAACTTCAAATAATAATTAAATTATGTTTTACTTTTAGTCCGTATTAGAATAATTTTCATTTAAAAAATTCATTATTATAAAAATTACTTCCATTATGTAACACAGAAAAACTTTTCATCTTTTTTTTGTCACTACTCGTTCTAGAGCTGTAAGGAAGAGCAGCCGCAAACCTTATAAATATTAAACTAAAACCACAATATCTTAAAAAAAATAAAAACGAGAAAATTAGAATAAGATTTAGCTATAAATTTCTCAAACCACAAAAATAAAAGGAAAGAAAAAAAACACCTATCTTAAAATTAATTTAGTTAGTAGATAAATAATGATGAGAAGTAGGAAGACCAACAGCTAAGTTATTGTTTAGTCCCAGATTTAATAATGTAAACCGTATAATAACCGAATATACAGCAAGGACAATGCGGATCCTTGAAGCGAATAAGGGAAATGACAGAGACAGAAAGAGTATTAGAGAGGATAGGGTGGACTTTGGTGGGATTAGGAGCTGAATATTTGATGGGACTTCGGGTCGAGCCAAGATTATGCAAGAGAACGTACTCTGGAAAATCTTCCAAACTCGATTTTAAAAGGAAAATAGAATGGTTCATTTTAATAATGATAAGTGACTAAATGTTTATTAAGTTTCCCATTTGATTAACAAAATCAGAATGAAAGCTCGTGTGGAAGCTTTGTTCAGTTTAATATGGAAAATCCGAAAGAAATGTTTTTAACACGGTCCTGCTTTGCACAATCCGATTTGCATAGAAGGTTTTGCGAGAGAAACCTATCTCTATCTGAATTTTAAAATAGTTGATCTATAGATCGCTAGGTGCGTTGAATTTCTCCCTTGGAATTTGTTTTTTGTTTTATTCTTGATAGGAATTTATATTATGTCGACACATATGGTATTCTTAACGTTTTCTTTTCGAACAAGAAAAAAGGAAAAACCGAAACAAAAACAAACCGAAATAACTCTCATCCTGCTGTTTCATTGACGATGAAGTCCCTAGAGTAACTCATCAAATAATCTCGTTTGCTTTTGATATAATCAGACTAATAATAAATTATTAAACCGTTTAGGATAGATTTAGTGTCAACAATTAAGTATACATCCCCAATTTCGGATACGCTTTGTAAATCTGTCAACTGTACAATTCCCAAATCCAAGTAAGAGCCTGTACAAGGGAGATGTAAATAGAATGCATTCAACCATAAATGTATCATTTCTCCACCTAGAAGATTCAAATAATTCAGGGAAGGTAAATGATGCATGGATTGTGTAAACGTTCAAGTAGGGACAAAACATTAGTAAGTTGTTCATGATGGGGATTGAAATATAAAATTGAACAGGATGTTTGTTACGGGGCTCCGTTGTAGTTGAACATTGTATTAAATACTTACACACTACACTACACTATTAAATAACAATGCATGAAATGAAATTTTTAAAAGGCTTATCTCTAATGCAAAGTTTCCAGAACTTCCTGTATAAATCTCATACATACTTTTGATATAAATCTAAAAATATTCGAATAATAATTCAAATCCTTGTTTTATATTTTTCGCAACTTGCAATAAAAGTATTTTGAAAATGTTTATCGTTGTAATCATTGATTAAATTGTGTATACATACGTATTCGTAATAGGGTGTACGCGTGTACAGGTTTATGATATAATCATAGCGATTACCGCAAAAATGCAGATGTTTTATTATCAACGTGAATAACTCCGTCTTTATTTGGTCCTAGCGAATCTGTCGGGCTTGGGAAAATTGAAAGGTTGGCTGATATAGTATGGTTATGAGCGCTACCTCATTTGAAAATAAATTAAAAGTTCGTTTTTTAATGTATTAGGTATTAAGGTTTTTCGCAACCATTAATAACATATATACAAAAACATACAAAAATAATTTTCATGCAAGTTAACATTTATTCATTATTATTAAAGAGAAGTGTGATCTCAATATAAACACGTGCAAGTTAACGCCACATATGCTTGAGCGGAAGCAGCTGCAGCGCCAACACATGCAGTTTTATGAAAATTCTAAGGAAGCAAAACGCTATCGTCACGTATACACGACCCACGGCTACGTGTGCGCAAACAAACAAAGGACGTGGGCATGCCGAATCATATATAAACACCGGACCTCGATGGGATCCTTTAGTCTGAGTTACCACGGGCTTGGGGATAGAAATTGGTGACCAGGGTCATTGTTTACCATCCTTCAAGCCATACTCACCCAGAAAACCGTAGAAACTGGTAGCCAGGGTTACTGTTTACCTCGGTCTTTCTGAACATCATTATTACCAGTTTCAAGTTGAACTTGTATAATAGTATTTAAGTGAATATGCAAGTGCATATTGTGTAATTTCACGACGAATAAATATCTTATTGTACTTAACAGAAAACGGTGTTCATTTTTGTAACTTGGACTCCGTCTTTTGCGTTTTTAAATAAAGTATCTTTTTAAAAACGCTTTTCCACGTCAAGAAAAGTTAATTCGCATTTACTTTGCAAAAAATAAATTTATTTAATTAAACAGAAATTATAACGGTTCGCTTAAATACTGTTGGTGATATAGAAATTCTTTCTAATCATAATAAAGTACGACTTTTCTAGAAAATAATTTACACGAAAAAATAAAAATGTTAAAAACTTGGTTTATTTATTTGCTCCACTAGGAGTATTACAAAGACTAATCTATATGGTTTAACTGTAATCATTTACTCCACATATAATTGCACTTAAAAGTTACCAGACAAACACATTAATCTTGAATTTTATGGCATAAAATACCAACTCAAATATCATCACTTACATTTGTAATTTTTTGGAAACCGGTAATTTTGGATCCGGGTGCTAATTTTTTAAATGCAGTTTCTCCAAGTTAGGTTAATTCTCTTCAATAATAAAATTATTCAAATATTTATTTATTAAAATGCGAGATAGATTTCTTATATAATACAGCCTCATATAAAAGAAACCATTTATATATAAAACCATACAGCGGTCAGATGCTTTATTAATTAGGATTTTTAGAGGAGATAAGTCGAAGTTCCTCTCTTAGTCAACAATTTCTATATGTGTTTGTTTTAGTCATTATGACTTTCGATTTTGTTATAAAGTGACATCTTTTGTAGCTACATATATGTTATTTTCATAGTTCTTAAGGCTTTTTCGATAGACTGAGTCTTCTCCGAGTTCTTCCTATTTCCGGTTTCTAGTTCACTTATACTTTTATTATTCTGTTATCTTGCGCTTTCATCACGTGTCCAAACCAGCTTATTCTTCTAGAATCTTTCTTAGTATTTTACGTTAGGATATTCTGAGCTGTTCCTCTTCTTCTCGTTTTGGAATAGTATTTTTCAATGCTTAATAAAGCTTCTTAATACTAGCTCCTCCTCAAGCTATTGAAGCCTTATGTTTAGATTACATTTGCTCTTGCATTTATTTATGGCAGCACTGTTGACGAATTATTTCGCAGAGAAATAATTAAAGAATTAGCCGTCAACTATGAGAAATGCTGTTTATTAATGTCAATTATAATCTATCTGGAATATAAAACTTGTAATATATATATATAATCAGTAACCTTATTTACCCTTAGGGTGTTAAGGTATTACAATTCAAATTATTTTACAATTCAGTTTTAACTATTTGTATACACTATCTATAGTCTCATTGAATATATACACTACACTATTTACAGTCTTTCACTTCTTATATACAAATCTTGCCCATTCTTTTTTGTTTCTTCCTAATCTTGTTCCTTCATTCCATGTTACTCCTCGCTTTTTTAAATTTTCTGCTATCACTCCATCCCAGGTTTTTCGTGGTCTTCCTCGTGCTCTTTTTTGTATTGTTTTCGCTAGCCATATCTCTTTTGTCTGTCTCTCTTCTTTCATGCGCACCAAATGTCCAAACCATCTTAACTGTTGTTTCTCTATACTTTCCAGAATCGGTTCTACATTTAGTTCTTGCCATAACTGCTCATTTCTTATTTTGTCTTTTCTGGACACTCCTTTAACCGCTCTCAGTTACTTCATTTGTAAGGCTTGTATTTTGCTTTTCATCCGTTTGTTTAGAATCCAGCTCTCTGCTCCGTATATTAGTATGGGTTTGAACACTGTATTGTATACTGTTATTTTTGTCTTTCTCGATATTTCTTTTTTTCTTATGAATGTACTGTTCATTGCGTAGTATAGCTTTGTCGTATTTTCTATTGTACTGTTTATTTCCATGTCTTCTTTTCCGTCTTTGTGGATATTTACTCCCAAGTATTTGAATGTTTCTATTTGTTCTAAGTTTCTTCCATCTATTTCAATTTTTACTCTTGTATCATTTTTTCCTATTGTCATTACTTTTGTCTTTTCTTTATTTATTTTCAAGTTCCTCTTTTTTAGTGCTACATTCCAAATATTTAAGTTTGTTTGCAGGTCTTTTCCATTTTTTGCATATACTATTACGTCGTCTGCGAAGGCACTTTCGGCTATGTCCACCATTCTCATGTTTCTGTATCCTACCTGTAGTTTCTTTGTTTGTCCTTTAATTTCTTTTAAAACATCGTCCATAATTACATTAAAAAGTACCGGACTAAGTATTCCTCCTTGTCTTAGTCCTTCCTTGGTTTGAAACTCTTCTGAATTCATATTACCTGTTCTTACGTAATTTCTAGTTTTGTGGTATATAACTTCTATGGCTTTTCTCAGTTTTCCACTTACCCCTCGCTTTCTAAGACTACTCCATATTTCTTTTCTTGGTATGCTATCAAAGGCCTTTTGAATGTCTATAAACGCTACATATATGGTACTGCTTCTGCTCTTTTCAATTAGTTGCTTCACCGTAAAAATGTGGTCTTGTATCCCTCTTCCTTTTCTAAAGCCACTCTGCTGCTCTTCTAGTTGCTGTTCTATTGTCGTTTTTAGCCTTTTCTGTAGGATTCTCTCATATATTTTTAGCATAGTACTCAGCAAAGTAATTCCCCTATAATTTCCACATTCTCTGTTATCCCCTTTTTTGTGTAGATGTAAAATTATTCCCACTTCCCAATCTTTTGGTATATTTTGTTCATTCCAGATCTTATTAAACAGTATTCGCAAAATCTCTATCCCGTTTTCATCCATATTTCTTATCATTTCTGTTGTTATCCCGTCCTCACCCGCCGCTTTACCTCGTTTCATCAACTTAATAGCATCTTTTATTTCTTCTTTTCTAATCTCATCTTCTTCCGAATATTCGCTGTCTCCAGTATTTTCATTGTCGTCTTCTATTTCGCTTGTCGTGCTTTGCTGTTATGTACTAAGTAATTCTTCAAAGTACTCTTTCCATCTTTGCATTATGTCTTCATCATCTTCTAAAATTTCTCCATTTACTGACTTAATATGCATACTTATATTTTGTTTCCCTTTTCGAAGTGTTTTTAATACACCATAAAATAACTTCTGATTTCCCTTACTGTCTTGTTCCAATTTTTCTCCAAATTCTTCCCACGATTTTTGTTTCGCTTTCTTCACCATTTCTTTGACTTTTAACCTTTGTTCTTTGTACTTCTTGTAGTTTTCGTTATTTTTTATACTCAGATACTTTTGCCATTTTTGTTTTTTCAGTTTTACTTCTTTTTTAATTTCCTCACTCCACCATCTTGTTTGTTTTTTATTTCTATCTTTTTTAATACACCCACATGTTTCTTTTGCTGCTTTTATTATTGTATCTTTAATTGTTCTCCACATGTCTTCTAATGACATGTTATTTATAATTTCCCTGTTTTTATTCATTTCTATCTCTATTTTCTCTTTATATAATCTAGCTGTTTCTTCTTCCTTAAGTTTATAAGTCTTGATTACTTCTTTTACGTGGTTGCTCTTGTTTTTCCTATTATTCTTAGTCTTTTCTTTTTGTTTCTTACTTTTTCTTTTTATTTTTGACATTACTAGGTAGTGATCTGAATGTATTTCACAACCTCTTCTCACTCTTGTGTCCTTTATTTCTGTTCTATAGTTTTTATTTACAATAACGTAATCTATTATTGATCTTTCTTTTCTGCTTATTACTTCTCTTGTAAATTTATGCGCATCTTTGTGTTTGTAGAATGTGTTTGTTATGATTAAGTTGTTTAAAATGCAAAAGTCTATTAATCTTCGTCCATTATTATTTCTGACCATTTCTCCATGTACACCTATTGTATTTCCTGTTTCATCGTCTTTCCTGCCTACTCTTCCATTTAAATCCCCCAATATTAGTAATCTTCCCTCACTTTCTTCAGCCGCTTCCGATAATTGGTCCCAGAACTCATCCTTTTTACTGGCTTTTTCATCTTCATTTGGACCATACGCCACTATGATCGATGTTTTTACTGCTTCATCTATTTCCATTTCTATTTTCAAAATTCTTAAAACTTGTAATGGTAATTAATCCACCAGTTATGCGAGTTATGCGGAAGGAAGCCCTCTCTGGTAAATTAATCGCTGCAACCGTAGTATTCACATTTTAATTTAAAAAAGATGCTATGTCGACTTAAGATGGTAAGATGATAAGATGGTAAGATGGCGTAAGATGGTCTTCTGTGTAGATTCTGGGTGGATTCGGCTGGAGCTCTCGAGTTATCGAAGATGATTCTGCTGCGAAAACAGGGGCTTAATGATGTTGGCTATTCAAATTTTATCAGAACAAGACGGTCTCCACCTTTTGAAAATACAGCGAAACTTAAAGAAGGTGAAACGAAAACAATATACTGACCAACCGCTAGCAAATGCAGTCATATTTCTCCAACATCTCAAGTATAAGTCAAGGTTGACTAAATGTACTACTGTTATGAAATAAATAAAGATTATTAAAAGTTTCACAGTTTTATTAAAATATACCTGACAATATTGTTTCGACAGCTATGCTGTCATTATCAAAGGTAATATAATTATAAACAAACACGTCGCTAAGGTAGATACAAAATAGGTAACTAGATAAAATAATAATAATAAAAATTAATAATAAAAATCATAATTAAACATCTAATACTTCCAGTAACGGAGAATTACTGAGCTCAAGTTGTTCATTCATTAAAGGTACCCTGAGTTTGTGTTTGTATATCTCAAAGGCTTCTAAAATGTCTAATTTGCGTTTGTTATTACAAAAATGTAGGAATTTAATATTATTTTGAGGAGTCATTGTGTGATTTTGTTCTAAAAGGTGTTTGGCGTAATTCGATTTTTCAGGATGTTTATTTTTGTAATGACGTACGTGTTCTTTATATCTTATGTCAAAATTTCGAAGTGTTTGTCCAATATATACCGAACTACAAAAAGAACAATTTAAACGGTAAATGCCCGATTTCATGATATCATGTGTTCTGTCTTTAGCATTAAATAAAAATGAAAAAGTGTTAGTGTTGGTTTTAAATGTTATTTTATAATTGTTGGTTTTTCTTAGTATATGTGCAATTTTTTCTGATATTTTGCCAAAATACGGTATAGATATGTAATTTGTGTCTTCTGTTTGATTGTCAATGGGATATATTCTTTTGATAGCTAACCTATAATCTTTTTGTTTAATTAAAGTGTCAATCATGTTCGGATTATAATGATTTGCATGTGCTAGTTGTTTAATGGTTGATATCTCTTTGCTAAAATCTGATTTTGTTAGTGGAATAGTTAAAGCTCTGTGTACTAATGATCTGTATGCTGCTATTTTATGTGTATTGTGGTGACAAGATTCATTTGGTATTGTTATATCTGTTTGTGTTGGTTTTCTGTATATGGAAAATTCAAAAAGATTGTCTGCGTTAATCTTGATATTTAAGTCTAGAAAGTTTATAGCCCTGTTTTGTTCTGTTTCTAGTGTAAATTTTATATTAGGATGGATATTGTTTATAAGAATTAAAAATTCATTGATAACCTCAAATAAAATAAGCTAACATATTTATATTTATATTTATATTAACAAATTAGCTAACATATTTATGGACAAGTTTGAAGATCGAATATTTGAATTAAACCTCTCTAAACACATTATCTTCTGGTTTCGTTATGTTGATGACATTTTAGCTTGTTTTGACAGTTCTTTTGAGGTTATCAATGAATTTTTAATTCTTATAAACAATATCCATCCTAATATAAAATTTACACTAGAAACAGAACAAAACAGGGCTATAAACTTTCTAGACTTAAATATCAAGATTAACGCAGACAATCTTTTTGAATTTTCCATATACAGAAAACCAACACAAACAGATATAACAATACCAAATGAATCTTGTCACCACAATACACATAAAATAGCAGCATACAGATCATTAGTACACAGAGCTTTAACTATTCCACTAACAAAATCAGATTTTAGCAAAGAGATATCAACCATTAAACAACTAGCACATGCAAATCATTATAATCCGAACATGATTGACACTTTAATTAAACAAAAAGATTATAGGTTAGCTATCAAAAGAATATATCCCATTGACAATCAAACAGAAGACACAAATTACATATCTATACCGTATTTTGGCAAAATATCAGAAAAAATTGCACATATACTAAGAAAAACCAACAATTATAAAATAACATTTAAAACCAACACTAACACTTTTTCATTTTTATTTAATGCTAAAGACAGAACACATGATATCATGAAATCGGGCATTTACCGTTTAAATTGTTCTTTTTGTAGTTCGGTATATATTGGACAAACACTTCGAAATTTTGACATAAGATATAAAGAACACGTACGTCATTACAAAAATAAACATCCTGAAAAATCGAATTACGCCAAACACCTTTTAGAACAAAATCACACAATGACTCCTCAAAATAATATTAAATTCCTACATTTTTGTAATAACAAACGCAAATTAGACATTTTAGAAGCCTTTGAGATATACAAACACAAACTCAGGGTACCTTTAATGAATGAACAACTTGAGCTCAGTAATTCTCCGTTACTGGAAGTATTAGATGTTTAATTATGATTTTTATTATTAATTTTTATTATTATTATTTTATCTAGTTACCTATTTTGTATCTACCTTAGCGACGTGTTTGTTTATAATTATATTACCTTTGATAATGACAGCATAGCTGTCGAAACAATATTGTCAGGTATATTTTAATAAAACTGTGAAACTTTTAATAATCTTTATTTATTTCATGATTATGGAGTTCCACAAAATAAGGCTGGAAACAATAAACAAAAAAATGTACTACTGCCCGGTTTCAGTAATGACATTTTATTAGTTTTTAATTATCACCTTTCATCTGTTTCTATATCATTTATTTCCATGCGTTTGCAGGACTTTCATGTAGAACTTTTTCATCGTAGGGTAGATATTTTGGCGCCAGTGGATTACCTATGTCCGCACGGACTGTGATATCTTTTATTATGCGTACACTTTTGGAATTTTTTATTCATTTTGCTACGGCATTTGCTCTGGTATTAAATTTGCAATGTTTTGAAATCCCATCTATTACAGTTATTTTTAACACTAATACCCTTAAAAAATAATGTTTAATTGTTAAAAATTGTCGTTAAAAAAGTTTTACTTAAAGCGTGTTAATGGCTTAGAAAAATTTTCGTGTACATACTACCAAATGAAAGCTACTTAGTTGGATTATTTATATAACAAATTATATCAAATACGAAATAACCAAATAGCTTTATCAGTATGTACTAGAGAATTTTTTTGAAAAACAAAATAATTACAGAAACTGTTAAAATCCTTCAAACTGGAAAAATCCAAAGATGATTTCCGATATATGAGTTCAAGAAAAGCTCAACCAATTGTGCTTATTGTCATAGGTGGGAAATACGATCTGATTATTTTATTCAATAGTTGAACAATAAAGGTTCATAATAGGCCCATTTTATAATATAAAAATGGCAATTGGAATTTCATTAATTACTCGGTGGAATGAATAACAGCTAAAATACTTGACAGTAGAATTATGTCACGTGGAGTTTTCGTTACTGGAGGATGTAGTCAGAGGTAAAAAGGAAAATAAACACAAGTCATAAAAACAACTATATACTAACAACAAACGGTAGAATACAAAAGGTTACACACATTGGTTATACAGTGTGAGGACGTACATGTCCTCCTAAATCTAATCATGAGCGTAGGAGAGCCTGGTCACAACCCCCATAATTAAGCGAGAGGGGGCTTTAGCGCAACCCTCTCATAACTAAGCAGAACTAAGCAGTAGAGGGTCTGGTATTCAGCATCCCAGGATGCCAGAATCTAGACCCTCTACTATTAATTAATGAAAAGATCATTTACCCGCTTGTTTCTTGAAGAGGCTTCTTCCGAGTCTTGGCACAGACTGCCTTTTAAGCCAAACAAGCGGGTTTATATACTGTTGAACGCGGAAGATATTAGCATCGTAGTGGGAATCAGTAGGTTGGTGTTCCAAGTATGAAACTAAGGAAGCTCACGCTTCCTGGTTGCAGGCTTGTGGGTAGTTTGCATTCGAGCCGACCGTACCAGGCACCAAACTGTGGGTTGAGCGGAAGTGTGCTGGTTTCTTCTGAAGGAATGTGCAGTTAGTTGTTAGTTACGTGGACTGCTAGCATAGACGAGAGTAGCGTTGGTTAGATGGAATGCAACTTGCAGTTGAGATAAATGGCCAGTCGTGGGTTGCGTGGTCGCAGCTGACCGCGCAGATGGTCGAACAAGGTAGTCTCTTGTAGATATGAACGTAACCTTGGCGTAACATTTGCACTAACGGAATAATATATACTATATTTTGAATTATTTAATTCGAAGTAATTTCCGTTTGTGACAATTATTTAAAGCGCAATTATTGCAATTGTCGCTTAGAATAAAATGACAGATAGCAGGCTAATATCAATGTTGCATGGCACATTGGTTGCCTACTACACGGGGTTTTAATAAAACAAAAATTTATAAAATTTTCTAACTAAATACATAAAAGTACATACATGTCGTTACCAAACATATTCTTTAAAAAAATAGCATCGTCTATTATTACTGAAATAATTAATTAAAAACATTTATATTACTGAAAAGACTATTATTGAAAACTAGTAAGAGCAACAGAGGTCGTTACGTGCTGCTAGGTTGCATTCACGACCTAGGACTTACTTATATTTTGGTTGTGAAGCATATACTTTCTGATTTAATAGACTATTCATTTATCTGATTAAGTCAAACCCTATGCATTATAACGTTGAAATTCACAACCCATTGATTGTTTGACGGTCACTGATTAAAACCAAGCTTCTCCGTTAGTTTGGTTTTCTCTGGGTTTCCTTTTCCCTCTGTTTATCGTAAAGTCGTACCTGCGCGGTCCAGCGCATTTTCAATGAGCGGTTGATAGGACAAAATGGTGGCTTTTGCATTAGAAGTTGAATGTGGGAGATGAATTAGAAAACTGGTTTTTATATAATTCGTTTGAGCGGAGAAAATCTCGCATTCAACAAAATGATCATCTGATTGTTTATATGTGATCAATCGTCAAATTAGACGGGTTAGGTTCTAGTGTAACTCATTTAGGTAAACCTTTTTTATTTTCCCATGTGCTAAAATCTCATAAAAGCTTTTTCTATTTTAGGTAATATTTCCCTATCAGTTGCTCTGAAGGAATTGTATAATAAAATACCTTTCAGTTTATAGAAATGTAAAATTCTGTGAAAATACTTAAAATTAATACAACATACAGGGTTAATACAACATATTTTGGGTTTTGTTGCTCGTTGTCTTTTTCCTGTTCCTGCCCCTTGGATTTAATTTGAAGGTCTTCCCTTTTGGGTTCGTACCTGCATACATACTTACAGGGTAACAAGATTATACCATAGGGTGAAACGAAAAACCCTAAGCAAGGCTTTAAAACCGTACCGTATCACCCGAGGGTGATCGAATGGCGGGATGTTTGTTTGAAATTGTATGTATATATATTGTGTCATTTTATCTATGTGTCTATATATTTATAAAACGTATATATAATTTATTTATTCATGCATGTTAGTCGTAAGAACTAGTTAAAGCGAGATCTCAAGTAGTGAAATTATCATAGGGTAGTTTTTAAGATTTACAACCAGCTGTGATACAAATCACCATTCTGTTAATTTTACTAAACATTAAAATCCTTAATCAGTATAATTACCGTTTACCATTTGCATTAAATAATAAAGCCCTACTTAGAAAGTTTACATTTTACTACAAGTTTGTGTTTTATTTATTTTTGTTTATTTATTGGGTGGTTTTAATATTGCTTTCCAGCTCGTCAACTGTAAGTGTATATACACCGTGACCAAAATTGTGGAAGTTGCCTATATCTTAGTAAAAGATCTATTTCTTCGTTTATCTAATAAGTTTGAAGCTTTAGTAAGGAGAACTGTTTTAAAACAAAGTGGCGCTTGTTTTTTTTATCTTGTATATCTTGTATTACCCCGCCCCTCTCCGACTTATTGGGGTTAGTCGGCAAAAACTAAAGCAGTGTTATTTAGGTCAAGCTGATACATCCAGCACAGCTATATTTTTGTAGGTTAGGTATTTATATATATAAAAGTAGCCTTTGTGATTATGTAGGCCATAGGAAATTGGCGCCCAACGTGGGGCCACAACGTTCGTTACAATTAAAATGGTTTTATAAAACCATTGTCAATTAACCCTAAATGGTTATTTTCTCTCTTGTCATATTAATTTATTCTCCATTTAATAATAGATTTTGTTTTGTATTCTACAGTATGAACAAAAAAGTAACTCCATCAAAGGTGCCTTTGGAATTTTGAACTCATCTGTATTATAACACTAGAAAATTATAACAACTGTCGCTGGCAAAGGACTTTGATTATTTTGTATAATATTCTGGTGATATAATACACATGAGTTAAAAATTATAAGGCACCTTTGATGGAGTTACTTTTTGCTCCTATTATGTTTGTATTTTGTGTTTTTAAGAATAACAGCAAACAGATACTACACATGCATCATAGAACAAGAAAAACGGAATATAAAAAACCCGTAAATTATGCAAATTAGAGAGAATCTCCCAACAAATTTACATTAGTACGCATTTATCTTGAAATTTCCCCCAGAAGGAGAAACTTCGCGACAAGTTTTCGAGGTAATAAAAAATTTATGTGTTTAACTTTTGAAAGATTTAAATCACATACACTATATTTCCTCTCTGGAAGAACCATTTTAATACAAATAGATACACCTGTTTTATATATTTATTACATCATATCAATCTTGCAACGCATAAAGATTTTCTAGTCTTTCACAGACCACACCCCTCCCCCATGTTTTAATATAAAATTCAGTTTTATATCTACTAAAATTTTCTTTGTTGTCGTATTATAGAGCTCAACAAGGTTACCTGTGTATAAAATTTTATGTTTATGTTCTAAAAAAAGCATACGTTTCCTGAGTTTCTCTGATAACATCTCGTGTAAAAGTTAGTTTTTCGTTTTCTGTATTTATATACATTTTATGGTTATTTATTGGAGAAAATATTTTTAGGATTTTTGATTAAGATGCATATTTTAATGTTTTAATTTTAATTTCGAAGCACGTAAAGAGAAGAATATCATTGTCTCTACAACAAAAACAATAAAATAAAGGTCGAATTTATACAATGGAAGTAAGGTTAATGTGTGTAAAATTATTTACAGCACAGAACAAAGTAAGCGAAAGATAAAATTGTTTAGTTTTTGTGGATGTTTTTTGTTACATGTCCTTTTTAAACGTTTCAAACATGTTTACAGAAATTCCAGAAATTAAATTGGACTTTTTGCATATTCTTTGCTTATTGGCAACTTTACCTTTATTTTATCTTTTTAACCGTCAACTGATTTCTTTTAATTGGGTAGATACTGCCACGCTATGATTAATATAAACTAGGAGCCCTAGGAGGTAACAAAAAGCACAGTAAGAAAAAAAAAAGAACTGTTAAGAATAATGTGCAAAAGCTTAACCGAGCTGCTACATGGTTGAGCTTCAGATTGAAACTAAAGATACACTTGTGGCAACTTGGTTTAAATACAAGTAAGCCTTATATGTATAGCTGCTAACTCAGCCATTTCTTATATGTATTGCGGTGTTGTCAAATCACCGTATTGAAAATTTTATCAACAACGGAACGGAAACGTTAACACAAATATTTTTATATCAGATTTAAATTAAAAGAGGGACATGTTATGTCGTAGGCATAATTAATATAAAGGCTATATATAGGACCATAGTTAGGTTCATTAATACTTAAATTATAAATTAAAAATAAAAATTTCATGCAAACATAACCTAGCTTTCTTATGCATAAATAAATAGGTTGTATTTTAGAAAAAGGATATCATTTAGTTAGATTGCTTGATCATAAATACGTTTATGCAACCCAAGTTACACTTTGAGACGGTTTCCCACTTGTTAGGAGGAAGTAATTTCCATATTTAAATTTACAGATTACGATGTTTAGCGTTAGATAAACTTTTCTATCTTCCAGGAGGCCAGCTCAAGTTTATGTTGCTAATTAGCTGAAAATAGATTAATTAGGTCAATCTTGTTGTGACTTATACAATATAATTAATTTTTGAATTTGTTTAAAGATTTCTAATCACTTCAATTAATGAAGGTATTAAATCCTGTCGTTCGTGTTGATATGACTCTTATAGACTCTTATCCTGTTTTTCCTCACCATTGTTTTGATGTAAGTGCTTAGAGCATTGTATGCTGGACATTTTGAGCATAAATTGATAAACATTGACTTAATATTTAAGCTGGCACTTGTATATGCATTAATTGGTGTTCGTACTCTAAAAAAAAATTATGTTTATAGTAAATTGTAAAGATGTTTCTATGGAGAAATTATTTGTATTACCTGTGTCATGTATTCATGTAACTAGTTTGTAAAGGATGAACCTTGATTTGTTGAAGTTTATATGTAATTAGATTGTAACGAGATATGTACATTGTCAATCGTTTTTCTTGAATATCTTCGTTACGATACATTTTGGGACAATGAATGTGTTATACTTTTTTGATCTTCGTTTCAAGGGCTACAATTCTGTAATAACAGAATTAGGATTAGTGATAAAAAATAACAGCTGTGCGGGATTAGTGACGTTACAAGCTTACTCGACGTTCCGTTGTTTTGAAAAAATGTCATAGTTTTCTTTTGTTCTGGCATAAACTATATAAGCTGGGGCAAATTGTAACAAAATCAGTCGATAAAACGTACAAGGCAGAATCTATGCCCGGCTCCGGATAATATCTGCAATAAACTTGAGGTTATATTTCAACCATATGTTTATGACGCAAAAGTCATATATGAAACAAAGTTAAAATAAATTAAAGTGTTACCGGAACAATTTTCAAGGATTAAAAGAAGATTTAATTATTGTGTAACTATTATTGAAAGTGAAAGTGATTGTTTTAATAAATTCTGATTGAATTTATTTTTTGACATCGATCTACGTATCGACGATATTTTATAAATAAGAAGTCACCTGATTGGTTTCATCGCAGTGTCGCCAATAAAAAGGATTAACTTTTAAAAAGGGGAAAATATATCGTAATATACAAGGTTGGTTATAATGAATGATTCTTGTTAATTTCATGAATAATAATTAACTTGTAAAGTTCATCCTCAAATATAAAACTATTTGGTTTAGTTCATTAAGTTCTTTTGAGAATTTATTTGATTTGAAGTAAATAAAACAACTAAATTTCTTTTATATAAAATTTATTTTCATTTGATGAATATTTTTATTTATAAACAAATTTCATTTGTGTTGGTCTGTTCAAACGAATGACCGTACTGGCCCTATGTCAGGTCACTACAATTATTTCTATTATATTATTTTATATATTATTTCTTTGAGCAAACCTGAGAAGTGTTTCTCAATTATCAACTGTATTATTTTGAATAACATTTTTTTTACTTTGACTTTCCATTTGAATTTTTATTTTGTTCGTTAAATAAAGTTTATGTGTTTTCAATTTTACATATGTGTTTAATTGATGTTAATACAAGCATCCAGCGTTCTTTTCTTTTGAATTCAGAGTTTAGTAGCAGTTGTCCAGCTTGCAGGAGCTGTAGTGCTTACGATATAAGTTATACGATATACAACAGTAACAAGTAGAGAAAGTCAGTAGAAAGATTAGAAGCTATGGGCCTACACGATCTATAATGAATTTTCGGTACTGTTCCCTGCTTTACGCCACGTACTGACGGAAACCAACAAAAACGAATTTTATAATATTGATAGTAATAATAATAATAATAATAATAATAATAATACAGTTTATTGCAGATATTATCCGGAGCCGGGCATAGATTCTGCCTTGTACGTTTTATCGACTAATTTTGTTACAATTTGCCCCAGCTTATATAGTTTATGCCAGAACAAAAGAAAACTATGACATTTTTTCAAAACAACGGAACGTCGAGTAAGCTTGTAACGTCACTAATCCCGCACAGCTGTTATTTTTTATCACTAATCCTAATTCTGTTATTACAGAATTGTAGCCCTTGAAACGAAGATCAAAAAAGTATAACACATTCATTGTCCCAAAATGTATCGTAACGAAGATATTCAAGAAAAACGATTGACAATGTACATATCTCGTTACAATCTAATTACATATAAACTTCAACAAATCAAGGTTCATCCTTTACAAACTAGTTACATGAATACATGACACAGGTAATACAAATAATTTCTCCATAGAAACATATTTACAATTTACTATAAACGGCCGCTCAAGATTGATTTTTTCATCAAGGTACATACTATTATTATTATTATTATTATTATTATTATTACTATCAATATTATAAAATTCGTTTTTGTTGGTTTCCGTCAGTACGTGGCGTAAAGCAGGGAACAGTACCGAAAATTCATTATAGATCGTGTAGGCCCATAGCTTCTAATCTTTCTACTGACTTTCTCTACTTGTTACTGTTGTATATCGTATAACTTATATCGTAAGCACTACAGCTCCTGCAAGCTGGACAACTGCTACTAAACTCTGAATTCAAAAGAAAAGAACGCTGGATGCTTGTATTAACATCAATTAAACACATATGTAAAATTGAAAACACATAAACTTTATTTAACGAACAAAATAAAAATTCAAATGGAAAGTCAAAGTAAAAAAAATGTTATTCAAAATAATACAGTTGATAATTGAGAAACACTTCTCAGGTTTGCTCAAAGAAATAATATATAAAATAATATAATAGAAATAATTGTAGTGACCTGACATAGGGCCAGTACGGTCATTCGTTTGAACAGACCAACACAAATGAAATTTGTTTATAAATAAAAATATTCATCAAATGAAAATAAATTTTATATAAAAGAAATTTAGTTGTTTTATTTACTTCAAATCAAATAAATTCTCAAAAGAACTTAATGAACTAAACCAAATAGTTTTATATTTGAGGATGAACTTTACAAGTTAATTATTATTCATGAAATTAACAAGAATCATTCATTATAACCAACCTTGTATATTACGATATATTTTCCCCTTTTTAAAAGTTAATCCTTTTTATTGGCGACACTGCGATGAAACCAATCAGGTGACTTCTTATTTATAAAATATCGTCGATACGTAGATCGATGTCAAAAAATAAATTCAATCAGAATTTATTAAAACAATCACTTTCACTTTCAATAATAGTTACACAATAATTAAATCTTCTTTTAATCCTTGAAAATTGTTCCGGTAACACTTTAATTTATTTTAACTTTGTTTCATATATGACTTTTGCGTCATAAACATATGGTTGAAATATAACCTCAAGTTTATTGCAGATTTTATCCGGAGCCGGGCATAGATTCTGCCTTGTACGTTTTATCGACTGATTTTGTTACAATTTGCCCCAGCTTATATAGTTTATGCCAGAACAAAAGAAAACTATGACATTTTTTCAAAACAACGGAACGTCGAGTAAGCTTGTAACGTCACTAATCCCGCACAGCTGTTATTTTTTATCACTAATCCTAATTCTGTTATTACAGAATTGTAGCCCTTGAAACGAAGATCAAAAAAGTATAACACATTCATTGTCCCAAAATGTATCGTAACGAAGATATTCAAGAAAAACGATTGACAATGTACATATCTCGTTACAATCTAATTACATATAAACTTCAACAAATCAAGGTTCATCCTTTACAAACTAGTTACATGAATACATGACACAGGTAATACAAATAATTTCTCCATAGAAACATCTTTACAATTTACTATAAACATAATTTTTTTTTAGAGTACGAACACCAATTAATGCATATACAAGTGCCAGCTTAAATATTAAGTCAATGTTTATCAATTTATGCTCAAAATGTCCAGCATACAATGCTCTAAGCACTTACATCAAAACAATGGTGAGGAAAAACAGGATAAGAGTCTATAAGAGTCATATCAACACGAACGACAGGATTTAATACCTTCATTAATTGAAGTGATTAGAAATCTTTAAACAAATTCAAAAATTAATTATATTGTATAAGTCACAACAAGATTGACCTAATTAATCTATTTTCAGCTAATTAGCAACATAAACTTGAGCTGGCCTCCTGGAAGATAGAAAAGTTTATCTAACGCTAAACATCGTAATCTGTAAATTTAAATATGGAAATTACTTCCTCCTAACAAGTGGGAAACCGTCTCAAAGTGTAACTTGGGTTGCATAAACGTATTTATGATCAAGCAATCTAACTAAATGATATCCTTTTTCTAAAATACAACCTATTTATTTATGCATAAGAAAGCTAGGTTATGTTTGCATGAAATTTTTATTTTTAATTTATAATTTAAGTATTAATGAACCTAACTATGGTCCTATATATAGCCTTTATATTAATTATGCCTACGACATAACATGTCCCTCTTTTAATTTAAATCTGATATAAAAATATTTGTGTTAACGTTTCCGTTCCGTTGTTGATAAAATTTTCAATACGGTTAGGTTCATATAGTTATTTAACATTGTTCGGCAGGACTACACCTACGTACATTCGCTTACTTATGTAAGCGAATGGACCGACAAATCTTTTGATACTCGATTCAACAATGTTTAGTAGGTCAAATCTATAAGAATGCAAATGACCTTTGATGACCTCTAGAGGTTAACCTGCAAGCTAAAAATTTTGGGAGGCATGCGACGGTGCGTTATCGTACTGTAATAAAGTCCATCCATCTTCGACCAATTCTGATGGAACTCGCTACACTCTGATATTCAAACGCTTCAAAACTTCGATGTAGTAGAATTCACTGTCTGACCTGGTGGGACGAACTCTTTTTCGATTAATCCTTTGACATAAAAAAAATCATTATGAACTTGTTTTTGACATTGTCATTCTGGCCTTTGTGGGTCGAGGTTTCCCATCTGTCGCCTACTGCGTTCTCTGCCTCTTGGGCTCCGGATTTATTTTTCGTACGATTTCGGACTTTTTTTCGCCTAATTTCACTAAAGATTTAATAAAACTGTTCTTTTTCATGTCACTCATTTGCCGACGTGCAATGCAGAGGTACCGATATTGAACAATTTCTAAATCACAAACGAAGAACGCTGAGAACTTGTAACTTCGAGTTTAAACTGAGTGAAGAGTGAAGTCCAAAAACATTGATATATGGCTTCATAGAAACAGGCTGAGTTCTGACCTCCCGGACAATGTTAAATGTGCTTAAAGAATTTATACTGCCTTTGCGCCTCTAGATACCATCAAAGGTAAAGTAAAGTACAGTATGTAGAAACAGCCTGGAGCTTTCTATACCTGCAGACCTTAATATCCTGAGCAGTATTGAATGGGTTCTCAGGGAAAAAATACCTAATCGTTTGACCTATCGAGATCATCAAGGTCAAATACCTTTATATATGAGTTCTATAGAAACAGTCTAAGATTTTGTATATATGCGTAGGTTGTAATCTCCTGGAAAATGTTATATAGGGTCTCAGAAGTTGTTATTTTGCCGTATGACCTTTAGAGATCATAAAATGTCATTTGAGTAATTATAGATTTGACCTACTGAACAATGTTGAATTAAATATCAAAAAACCTGTCGGCCCTTTTATTTTCTTATAGATCTAGACCTGTCTAACAAGGTTGAATGTGGTCTAAAAATCTATCCTTCTGTTTGACCTGTAGAGGCCATCCAAGGTCAAGTACAATAATTTATGGGTACGTAGAAACAGCCTGAAGCTTTCCGTATCTACATAGCCTTGATAGCCCGAACAGTATTGAATGGGTTTTTAGGAAAAGAAAATAACCAATCGTTTGACCTATCGAGGCCATCAAGGTCAAACACCTTTATGTATGAGTTATGTAGAAACAGTCTAAGACTTTGTATATGCGTAGGTTGTGATCTCCTGGAAAATGTTATATAGGGTCTCAGAAATTGTTGTTTTTGCAGTTTGACCTTTAGAGATCATAAAATGTCATTTGAGTACTTATAGATTTGACCTACCAAACAATGTTGAATCTGATATCAAAAAACCTGTCGGTCCATTTGCTTACTTATAGATCTAGACCTGCCGAACAATGTTTAATGTGGTCTTATAATGTATTCTGCCGTTTGACCTGTCGGGTATCAAAGGTCAAGTATATGGGTACGTAGAAACCGCTTGAAGCTTTACATACCTACAGACCTTGATAACCTGAGCAGCATTGAATGGGTTCTCAGGAAAAAAATACCCAATCGTTTGACCTATCTAGGTCATCAAGGTCAAATACCTTTATATATGAGTTCTGTAGAAGCAATCTAAGACTTTGTATATATACGGGTTGTGATGTTTGAAATTTTGTATCTTTGTATAGATCGTGATCTCCTGGACAATGTTAAGTAGGGTCTCCAAAATTTTTAGCTTGCAGGTTAACCTCTAGAGGTCATCAAAGGTCATTTGCATTCTTATAGATTTGACCTACTAAACATTGTTGAATCGAGTATCAAAAGATTTGTCGGTCCATTCGCTTACATAAGTAAGCGAATGTACGTAGGTGTAGTCCTGCCGAACAATGTTAAATGTGGTATTAAAATCTATCTTGCAGTTTGAGACCTGTAGAAGTCATCAAAGATCAAATTAATTAATATATGGGTACTTAACAACAGCCTGAAGTCATTTGCGTTCTTATAGATTTAACCTTTTTTAAACAATGTTAAATCGGATATCAAAAAAATCTGTCGGTCCATTTGGTTACTTATAGATCTAGACCTTTCGAAGAATGTTGATGGAGTCTCAAAAAGTCTATCGAGCCGCTTGGCTTTATGATCTTATTATTGACAGCTTATCAGAGGTCAAGTGTAATTAGTTACAGGGAAGTATCGTACACCTCTATTTCGTAGTTCATTAAACGGGGCCTTAAAATCTACAAACAAATGACCTACTTGATTTGTGGAAGTATATTTTACTGAAACTAATTGCATGTCAACATTGGATACAAAATGTACAAAAATGTGGAATAGACAATACTAATTATATTAGATAAATCCAGACAGAAACATTTAGATCAAAATCTAAATAATTTTCAAGTAATATATTTTTTATTGCAGTAGCTCCAGTATTCTTAAAATGTAATACCATGTAATACTGAAGTTTCTTAATCGTAAAGACACTTTCAGTGATTGGGTATAAAAAAATCCAATAATATAAAAAGGCAAGAATAAATAAATAATTGAAATATTAGGAAAATTTTAACAGAAAAAAGAGATCATGAAAGTAATGAAAGCTTTTTAGGTCGATTAGAGGAAACGTTTGCGTTTCCATTTCGGATTAAAAGAAAACCTAATTTTCTGATCAATATCTGCTTCTATTGTTAATATAGACATCAATTTTATACGTGACTTCATAGTACCGATTATGATTTTGTTTTTTCTAAATATTTAGGCTGTTAAATAAATAAATATATTCTTCTATTTCCATCATTTAAAATTCGTTTAATTATAGAACGATTCCTAATGAACACGAAATATTGGCGTTCTTATTAGACAGTTTTGCATTATCATAATCTGGACATTTAGCCTGTGCATAACCGTATGCAATATTAGTTCCTAGTTGCAGGTTTGTGATATTAGTTGCAATATTGCTTGGCGGAATGCCACATAGCTTGCCTCTAGCTAACATCCTAGTTTGCAATTCTTAATTATCTTTTTTTGTTAATAAACTCGAAACGATTTCTAAGGTTTTCATATAAAATTTACTTTAATGAGTTATTGTCGAGTAAAAATATAAGTACATAAATAGATCATCTGCAAAACGGTAGTAGTTCTTTTGTGGCGTTTTAGCTACGTGTAGCATGCTTACATATATCAATGTGTGAAACTTCCTTTATTGGCTTTACACGAAGGTGCTTATCCTTTTACCACCTCCACAATTCACAAAAAGGAGAGTTATTGAGAATTTTGATCAATATTTTATTTAATATAAAAGTCATCCTGAAAAGGAAAACAATTGAATATCGTTATATATAAAATGTGTGCTTTTTGTTGTACCAGTTTGAACTTGTGATGTACAAACTGCCAGTGTATTTTGTTCCTTGTTCTTTCTCTGCTATAATTTAAAAGGCTTTTCCCCAGTGTTTCTAAAACCATTATTATTTATTTACATGAAACTCTCATTAAAAAATTCGTAATGGTTGGTCAATATTGTTAGCAGATCACTTCCTGTTAGATTTCTGCATAAGCATAAATTTCTTCTTTTTTCGAATTTACTTTTGCAGCGAATTTAATATTGACACAGTATTTTTTAATTTTTGATGCGAAATCTATCGAGATTTTTTACAAAGCACTTTACACTTAGCAATCTGTCTTTGAAAATCGTTATTCTTTTTTACTTCTTAAGTACAAACTAACAATTCATAACTAAATGAAGATAATTCAATACACCCTTATTTACGTTACATAGGTCTTCTAGAGATTTACAGAACCCTAAGCACTTCATGCCGTTTAAGTTTTTAGGTTAATATGGTATAATTACTGTTTAGAAATAGAAAGCTATTTCTGCAGCATCGAATTAGTGGATTGGATTCAACAGATAGTTCGTACTAATAAACTCGTTTTCGTCATTGCATTCTCAACAATTGTAGTTGAATAGAAAAACTTCTAACTTGAGATTGCTGTTGATTTTATTGATTTAAAATTTAACGGTTTAGTACTATATGTTTAAAATTTATTGAATTAAATATTTGCTATTAAATATTGCATTTCGCTACTGATTACTACTACTTTCTTTTACCAGCTCTTCGTGTTTTAGATTTTTTTTAATTTTTTATTTGAAAAGTTAGTTGCAGCAGCATTGCTTGTTGTCCCCGTGTTACCTGCTTTTGGCGAAGTTTATTTTTCTCGTCAATTAATCTTTTATCTTAACTAAAAAATGAAGGGTGCAGAGAAAATACATTCTCAGTCAAAAAGTCCGAAATCTATATTTGCGTAGCTGAAAGTTCCATTTTGCAACATTGTACAACATATTGTTTAGTCTGGTTTTGTTTGTTTGACAGGGGACAATGTAGTGTCACCGTGGCGGTAAGCGATAGACGATAGAGAATAGACGATAGACGATAGGCAACAGAGAATAGCCGATAGAAGTGATAGAGGATAGGCGATAGACAATAGTCAATAAAGGATAGAGACAGACGATATGCAATAGCGGATAGGCGATAGACCATAGACGATATACGGCAGACGATGTGTAATAGCCGACAGGCGATAGACCGTAGAAAATAGGCGATAGACAATAGAGGATAGGCAATGGAAAATAGACAATAGATCATAGAGAATAGACAATACGCGATAGCCGAAGTTCGAACATTCAGGGAAAAATATCTTAAGTCTATATGTGTGTGGCTGAAAGTTCCATTTTGTAACATTGTGCAATATATTGTTTATTCTGGTTTTGTTTGACAGGGACAGTGTAGTGCCACTATGGCTATAAGCTATAAATGATAGACGATAGGCGGTAGCCGATAGAGAATAGACGATAGGCGATGGACAATAGAGAATAGACGATAGGCAATAGACGTGTCACAAACGGAAATATTTTGACAAAAGTCAATATTATATACACAACTCAATTTCTCTTCCGTTCGTAAAATATATCGTGCAAGGCCATACTCGCCCACGTTAGTCCAGCAGCCGCTGCCGCACCGCTAACGACTTAGAACCAGCTGCGCATTCCTTCGAAGAAACGCTTCTGTTTCACCCACGACAAATCTCAACTGCAAGTTGCATTAGTTGGCATGCAACATATCTGCCTACGTTACTCCCGTATATGCTGGGCAACCTACCCAATCCACAACCAGCTGCACATTCCTTCAGAAGAAACCAGCACACTTCCGCTCAACCCACAGTTTGGTCGGCCTGGTACGGTCGGCTCGAATGCAAACTACCCACAAACCTACAATCAGGAAGCGTGAGCTTCCTTAGTTTCATACTTGGAACACCAACCTACTGATTCCCACTACGGTGCTAATATCTTCCGCGTTCAACAGTATATAAATCCGCTTGTTTGGCTTAAAAGGCAGTCTGTGCCAAGACTCGGAAGAAGCCTCTTCAAGAAACAAGCGGGTAAGTGATCTTTTCATTAATTAATAGCAGAGGGTCTAGATTCTGGCATCCTGGGATGCTGAATACCTGGCCCTCTACTGCTTAGTTATGAGAGGGTTGCGCTAAAGCCCTCTCTCGCTTAGTTATGGGGAAGTTGTGTCCAGGCTCTCCTATGCTTAGTCTGTAGATTTAATGCTAGAGCAGGGCGGTTCCAACCTCCCTAATGATTATGATAGATTTAGGAGGACATGCACGTCCTCACACTGTAGAACCTATGTGTGTAACATTTTGTATTGTGTTGTTCTATTGTTAGTATATAGTTGTTTTTATGACTTGTGTTTATTTTCCATTCTACCTCTGACTACGTCCTCCAGTCACGAAAACCCCACGTGACAGACTATAAGCCGTAGACGATAGAAGTGATAGACGATGGGCGATAGACAATAGTCAATAGAGGATAGAGACAGACGACAGGCAATAGACGATAGACGACAGACGATTGATCATAGATAATAGGCGATAGACAATAAAGGATAGGCGATGGAAAATAGACAATAGATGATAGAGGATAGACAATAGGCGATAGCCGAAGTCCGAACATTCAGGGAAAAACATCTTAAGTCTGTATTTGTGTGGCTGAAAGGTTTATTTTGCAACATTGTGCAACATATTGATTAGTCCAGTTTTGTTTGACAGGTGACAGTGTAGTGTAACCGCGGCGATAGACGAAAGCCGATGGGAGATGAACGATAGGCGATAGACAATAAACGATAGCCCATAGGGAGACGGGCGATAGGCGATAGACCATAGACGATAGCCAGTACGCGATAAACAATAGACGGCAGACGATAGACAATAGCCGACAGGCGATAGACCATTGACGATAGGCGATAGACAATAGACGATAGGCGATGGGAAATATATGATAGAGGATAAACAATAGACGATAGCTGAAGTCCGCACATTCAGGGGAAAATATTCTAAGTTTATATTTATGTGACTGAACACGTTTTATTCTATAGTATTGTGCAACATATTGTTTAGGCTGGTTTGGTTTGTTTGACAGTAGACAGTGTAGTGTCACCGCGGCGATAGCCGATTGGCGATATACGATAGCAATAGACGATAAGCGATAGACAATAGAAGATAGCTGATCGAGGATAGATGACAGACGATAGGCGATAGACCATAGACAATAGATAATAGACGATAGACGATGAGCTATAGACAATAGACAACAGAGGATTTGCAATAGCCGACAGGCAATACACCATAGAAGATAGGCGATGAGCAATAAACAATAGATAATAGAGAATAGACGACAGACGGTAGCCGATAGGTGATACCGATAGACGATAGTCAGAAAAGCTATTCTATCAAAAACTTCTCAGTGGACAAGATGGAATTAACGATAATGATGATGACGTAGTATTTGTGCAGGTAGTTAATTAAAAAAAAACAAAATTTTGCATATCCATATTTTTTGTTTCAGCCTGCCGATTAAAAGTTTGAAGTAAAACACTACTTCAAAAGATCAAATTTGTTTAGTTTTATATTTTCATATTATTTTTAGTATTACTTAGAGCTCTGTTAACTAATAACACAATCATAGCCTTCTAAACTTTAAATTTCAATTATGTCGAAAGTTTGTTTTTGTGACATTAGATATTTCTCCCTGTACCCATCTAGATTATCTTAATATAAACTTCGAACAAATAGTATTGTGTCGTTGAAATCAAATTGTATATTAATTTTTAAAAACAGATGGTCCATATTTAAATTACATTTCAATTTAATGAGGTAAGTATAAGCAAACATAAAAAAGGCATTTTTTTTTATTATTGTCTCTATTTAGTTTAAAGTATCTATTTTCTACATAATTTAAGTATGTGCAATAAATTAAATATTATTACTTAATTTGTTGAATTGCAATTATAGTCTTTATTGGACAATGTTTATTTAGCTCTTTGTTCTGGTTTCAAAAGAGCCTAAATTGATAATTAAGTTTGTTGTATACAATTAATGTTTATTATTAACCTCAATTATGATTATTTCTAAATCTTTCTACCACATTCTGATTTTTGCAACCCCATACTTGGTCGTTGGTTTTTAAAAAATGCACATAAAAAAGAACATATATTGAGTTGACATGCACACGTAATTGCCTGTTGTAATAAAACGTAAAGGTTTAATGAAAGTCGACCTACCTACATTCTCAAAACAATTCTTTTTTCAACTATAATTCATATTTACTTTATTCCTTACAAAATCCAAGAAAAAGAAACTTTAGAAAATCTGAAAATAAACTTTTAAAATCTAGCAGCGCTGCTTCTGAGTACCAGTATAATCAAATTATGCAAAAGTCTAACTACAGGAAGAGATACCTACGCATTTTCTTTCATACAAACGGCGACGATTACGAAAATTTTGCAAACTAGGTGGATGTGGTATAAAATTGCAGTAAGCCGTGACAATTGTCGGATCGTAAAACACAGACACGGCCTTCTCGGACATAAACAGGCGCGATATGGGCCAAGTTTTCAAATAAAAGATAAGAGGGCTTGAAGAAGAAAGTGGCGGTAGTAGAAATCTACTTCCTTCGATTATTACCCCCCTCCTTTGGAAACCCTTCTCTCGCATGCAGATCTGAAAAGTTGCACACTTCTTTCGACATTTTCTCAAATGTGTGTGTGTGCACGCGAATATCTAAGTGTGTATATAACTGTGTATATATGTATATGTATATTTTATGTGTGTGTGTCTCTCTATCTCTCGAGAGTTCGAATATGAGATTTTCAGATTTGCTTTTTAATATTATTCATATGTAGAAGTTTAGAATGGTTTTGGAAGAGGAAACTTCTCAGAGCCGGGACAGTTTTGATGTAGATGTAAATAGGATGAAGTGTGATGAGTCTATTCATGTATGAGTTAGAAAGAGACGAGGACAGAGAATCGCATTATAATGATATTGTGAAACTATTTAATGCACTTCGCGTGGAGAAACCACAATTTAAACTGAAATGTAGATCTGTTGCCGCTGTCTGTAAGTTTGTAATTCAATTTCAAGACAACTCAGACTTCTGCTTCATTAGTTTTAGGTTTTACTAAATGCAACGACCAAATAGTTCTGATTTTACAAATTATACGGTTATCGTTATTGTATTATAGAGTACGAGTATTGTAAATTAGAAAACCCGGGATAATTCTGAGGAAGCAGTAATAATTGCAGTAAAATTAAAACTTCGCAAATTCGGTACGATTCTGTTTGTTTTTGGTTCATTGGATAAACGAATACTTTTTAAATGAATTTCTCAGTATTTCGTAATTTTTTAGCTTATTGTAATTCAGCTTTATGCACCTCTCGATTGTCAGCTTGTTAAGCAACAGGTAAATGTGATGGAGGCTTGTTTATAATTAATTTAGTAGCTCTTAAATACCGTAGAACGGCTGCTGTATTCAATCAATGGTTAATTCCAAGCTTGCTAATAGTAAATAGCAAATACTTTTTGTTGTTTCATTGTTCGGTGCGAACAAGATCTAACTATTGAGTTGAATAGACGTCCAGAAAACTATATTTATTTTAAGTTACTTCCACTGCAAGTTTATTTGTTTATTAGGACGACTGTCTTTGGAAAAAGAAGTCGGAGAACAATAAAGGTACATTCGGAAAGCTGTACTACGCATCAATCTCAAACTAATGCAATGGTAGGCAATCAGGTTTTACATAGGAAATTGAACGTCTGAAGAGTTAAGCATCAGTAACTCGAGTGCACATGGACTAATTATGATGATATTTGGTGTACGCATTATCCAACTATCTGAGCGATTTTAGTGCAAAAACGAAATTGATTCATATCATAGTTCGGCAGCAAATATAATTTATATGAATGAGTGCAGGTACATGAGTGATTATTATACAGGCTCAAGCATTTTCATCCAAATAACGCTATAATGAGTAAGTAAATGGTAGTATGCTTAAATGTTGCTTAATGGGTCTAAACCTAAGACTCATTGCACAGGCACATCTTGTAACGTCTACCATCCGATATCAGACCAGGACATATTTTCTAAACCACATATTACGTGATGGTTAGGTGTAGGAGCAGCTATTGGAATGTAACATACTTCTGGTGGTTATGGGCTGTAAGAAAACCCATACTAACTAGACAATTTTCATACTATATGAGAGTAAAGGAGCTTTTAATTCAGATAGTTCATCATTGAAGAGGGGCGATCTGAACGAACAACTGCAATATAATTTTATTAAACCTAGCATGGAGTAAGATAAACTTGGACTCACTCACGTGGACTTACTCACTTGGACTCACTCGCTTGAATTCACGCAATTGGACTCGCTCAATTGGATACTGACTTTGACTTACTCATTTGAATTCAAGCACTTGGACTAAATCTCTTGGATTTATCCACTTGGTCATACTACTTGCACTTCAACTCACGGACTTGGATTTATTCAATTGGATTCACTCAATTGTAACTACTCATCTGGACTAATTTACTTAGACTCACTCACTTGGCATCACTCGTTTGGGCTCACTCACCTGGACTCACTTGCTTAAACTCACTCACCTGGACACACTCACATGAGCTCACTCACTTGAACTCACTCTTTTGGAATCACTCACTTGGAATCAATGCCTTGGACTCACACACCTGGACACACTTATTTGGACTCACTCATCCGCTTTACTAACTCATTTACTTGGGCTCAAAAACATGGCCTCTCTCCCGTAAGGTTACTCTTTTGGACTTACTCTACTACTCACTCACTTGGAATAACTTTCTTGGACTCACTCATCTGGAATTATTAACTTGAGCTCAGACATTTGGACTCACACAACTAGACTAACACACCTGAACTCACATACATGGACTCAGTCACTTGAGCTCACTTGGAATAGCTCTATTGGACTCACTCATCAGGACTCACTCACTTGAACTCAGTCATTTAAACTCACTTACCTGGACTCACTCATTCGACTTACTCATCTAGACTCAGTTACTTAAACTCAGTCATTTGGACTCACGCATCTGGACTCACTCACAAGAACTCAAAAATATGGAATCATTTACGTGAACCCAATTGTTTAAACTCACACATCAGTTATCTGGAAGCATTCACGTGGACTCAGTCATTTGGATTCAATCACTCGGACGCACTCACCAGGACTCTCTTGCACTCAGTCCTTACCTAAACTTATTCACTTATTCACTTGGGCTCACTCTTTTGGCCTCACTCATTTGGACTCATCCATTTGGATTAAACTCTCTTATTTGAACTCACTTATATGGATTCATTCACTTGAACTTACTCATCTGAACTCACTCATTTACATCTACTCATCTGGACTCATTTACTTGAACTCAGTCATTTGGACTCATTCACTTAAATACACACTCATCTGGACTCACTCCATTGTATTCACACACCTGGACTCACTCACCTGGACTAACTCACTTGATCTCATTCTCTTGGACTCACTCACTTGAAATCGCCCTTTCGGACTCCCTCAGTCGTTTGGACTCACTCACTTGGACTTACTCTCTTATATGACTCACTTATATGAATTCATTTACTTGAACTCAGTCAATTGGTCGTTCGTTTGAACTCATATAATCTGTATTGTTCGGAGTATGGACAATACTTCTGTCCGTTTGCTGTGACTAAATTAAGCTTAAATTAAAGCTTAAGTAGGTCAAAGAGACGCTTCAAAGGAATTTAACCCACCCTGCTGTCTGACTTGGATATTTCAAAGTCCGAGTACTCTCGTGTCTGTTAATGACGCTGCGACTGAATGTTAGCTCTAGCAGGTCTAGGAAACTTTCAAAGATTTGCGGTAGGGTGGCTGTGCTGTAACACGGAATCTACATCAATCCTACCATACCCCTTCGCCTTAACTTTCCGTATCATATAAATGAACTATCGTTCGATGTTCCGAGATTGTCTTGTCCCTTTCTACTGGATTCGATCACGGATTAGTGTTCGCAGGTTAAAATGAAGTTTCGAAAGTTCCCCTCCTCCCCACCGTCATATAATCTGTATTGTTCGGCGTATGGAGAATTCTTTTGTCCATTTGCCGTGACTAAATTAAAGCTTATACTTATAAAGAGACATTTCAGAGGTATTTAACCTCCCCTTCCCCCACCCTTGCTATCTGATTTGGATATCTCAGCGTGCAGGAAACGCTCTTGATGGTTGTCCTCTAGTAAGTGTTCACTTGGTCAGGTGAAAGGCATTTTTCAGTAAATTCTGCAGTGGCCCAAGCAATTGCATTTATTTTAATGGAGAGTGTCCGAAAGGTGCGGCTTATCAGGTACCCTTCTTTATAACCAGTTTTTATATTTTTGAATATTTGATGAAATTGACACTACGCAAATATGTGACGTATCGTACGGAAAGTACTTGCCAGAATTGACGAAAACGGGCAGTGGTAAGCGTCAAGTTAACTAAAAGTCGTGGGAAGTAGATATATCTATTGCTATTACCAATTCAACTTGAACTGTAGCAAAAATGAACAAGAAGGACAAGAGTTCAATTCTCTGCTATAGATGATCTTGTTTTCGACATCTTGGCGACGATTTACCAGACCTTTATAATCTTAAGGCGAATATTCCGAGAATTGTAATTTGTGGAGCTGTCTTCATTATCCATAGACGCCGACCCTGTAAGTGCAAACCTGGAACCTTAGCAAAAAAACGCCATGCAGTCGCTACTGAAAAAAAAGAATAGAGAAACGCTCGACCAAATCAATTTTTCAGAATTTACAGATTTAAGTGCAGGAGATTTTAAGAAGCAACTGGAGAAAATATTTGATTGTATTTGTTGTAAGCGCCTTACAGTACCTAAATTTATTGCCAAGCAGGAATCTCATCTAGATGTTATAGTAGTCTAGATAGTATAATTTTTGCAGAACTTTCCCAAACTTAGCTTGAGATGATTTAAATATGGCAACTCTCTTTACAGTCACCGAAGATACATTCTACAACTGCACTACTGATTTGTCTTCTTAGGTATCGCTTTATCCCTTCTTAAAGCAAACTTACCAGCTGTGCAGGAGTCATTAACCAGAAGAGTAGCTATTATGATGACTGCGGTGGTACACCACACGTTCATTTGTGAATAAATGACTTATGTGTCAACATTCCCCAACAATCTTTTTCATTTTATAATAAATATTATAATAGACCCAGTATTTATATATCCAGAAACTCCAACCTTTTGTTTTATAAATTAACTACATAGGAGTATAAATCAACACCGAATAAAATAATGCAATTTTTATTTTTTTATTTGTTTATGTTAATTTCTTTAAAAAATTATAAATATAAAAAATATAAGTTAATTCTTTATCCCCTTTAAAAAAAATTACTTCTACCAATCAAATATAAATAAAAACTTGAGTAACTTGCGCCACCAATAGTGCGACCTCTAGTATTTTAATCGGAAAAGAATTACCAACCTGCCAAAACAAATGGAATATACCCTTACTTTATTATTGAACTTGATAAATGATTTAATTACTGTTTAATTAAATTTTAATTTTCTTTAAGGTAATAAACTTCATCAATCATCAATCAATTTTGCAACTTACTTTACAGTTGAAATAATATTATCTATAAGAATAATTCTTTTGTATTTCGTGATCGCTATACATGAATAAACCACCACTTGTACAATATTATTACAGTATTCACTATCTTCAAGTAGTAGCACACCAGGAAAAGATCTCCATCTCAGCGAGCACTTTCTCGAAAATCATCCAACATGAACTGTTCATTTGTGTGTGTGTTTGGTCTAGCAAGAGCCATTCAGTTCAAAATATGACTACGCCCTTTCATTTCATCTTTTCTGCATTTCCTATCCCTTCGTATGTAAGTAACGGGTTGACATGGACGATTGACAGGGTGTCAATTTATAAATTTCATTTAAACGACGAATCCACTCTCTTCATCTCACCCATAAATTGAAATACGTATCTTGTGCTTTACTTACTCTTTCGAATGCTCTTTGAAAGGCATTGAGAAATTCTCAAGAAATATTTATAATAGTAAGCTTTTTTGTTAATTTAAAAAGTGCCATTAGTTTTATCAAATACCCGTATTTGATTTCTTAAAACAAATACATGAAACTAAATAACAAAAAACAAATAATGATTTTAATTTCATTAGTTTTATTTCGTGGTTTTACGATTATCTAAGCATAAAAAACTTTATTTTCTAACATCTACTTCCATTTCATTTATTGTAACCCTACATTTCATATTTTATTTTATTATTTTAGTTCATTTCTCATTCTCCCATTCCAGTAGAAAATGTTAGTATATGTAACGGATATACCAGATTAAAGAGTTATAGAAAACCACCCACGCGAAAAGTACCCACTAGTTGATTGAATTTTTTTTTCTATGATCCGAAAAGCCACACGTTGACATTCAGTGGGGAAAACAAAATGTGGTTTCGTGGTTATAAACCTGATTAATCTCTCTCGTAATTTAATGATATGGATTAGTTCAGTGATCGGTTTTGTTTCTGTCGTCATTGCAAATTGTTTATAATAATAATAATAATGGAAATTAGACTTTGATATCTCTGAACTGTGATAATTTGTTAACCGTAGTTATATGGTATACAGGGTGTCTGTGCGTAATTATAATAGTTATTAGTGGAGATTGAAATGTTAATATGGACTTCAGTATAATAGCTAAAAATTACACTTGATATTATGTATTTACTATGCTTGACTCGATGATTTTTATCGTTATTCTCCCTAATACATACTCTTTAGAGGATCAGTATATTATATGAACTTTTAAAAGACGTTAGTCCTCAAGACTACGTTTATTCAGGAGGGGTTTTCCACGCCGGTATATTTACACGATATGTGTGTTGCTCTAGCTGTGGAAGGAGCGATCATCAAGCTGAATACCGCCAATCAATTTCAGGAAATTTTGTCTGTACTGCTAAAATACAATCGAACAAGACAAGCACCTTAGAATATGTACCAGTAACAAAACAATATTTTACCTGAAACAAATCGTCGCTAACTCTTTCATTTCTCAAACTGAGAGAATGTAGAAATTTTAGTAAATGTGTTTATGAGTACAGTAGACATACCTGTACTTCAATTACACATACACTAGCATTGTTTTGGACACTGTAACAAGCAATAGTATCATTACCAGTTTATTTGCAACCAATTCCAGGCAACTAGATTCATATTGCAGGAAAAAACTATATTAAATCATAACATATAGTACGGTGAAGCGTGAGGTATGCAAGCCATATTTAATTAGCAAAACCTTCAAAGCCTCATCTTGTAAGGGACATGATTCATGGAGCAACCAAAAACTGTAATCGGCTACAAAAATTATTTCTTTTGATGGTCCTAATGGCATTCATACAAGTTTTTTTTAATGTGAACTGTGAATGTTTGAACTCTGAACTTTAACTGATTTTTTCATAACAAAATTGCATTGTTTTTAAGCTTTTTAGTGTTGCTCATATTTCTTTATATTTCCATTAACATCAAAACTTCCTATTATCAAGCGACAATTGATTAACAATCACCTCGTTGCTTTCGCCTCTTGAAGTTCAAATCTAACGACCTCCGGAAGATCTATAATATAAATTATGATGATGAAAAATTTATTTGAATACTAGACACAGACTTAGATGCGATCGTAACAAAGATGAAATACACAATTCACTACTTGCTTACCTTTAATTGAAATAAATACTCCGGCTAAATATATTGTAATTGTGAAATGCGTTATTTTCCAAGGAGACTCTCTCAGGCGGGTCGCTTTAATAGTTTATCATATCCTTATAATAATTATGGGCAAATAATAATAAAAACATATACAAGTGAATCTCATAGATAAAAACGACACACATTGTTTTGTATTAACATGTAATAATGAAACAATAAACAAAACGAAAATTGATACCATCAAAGAAATGTTTTCTTTTATATGAAATAAAAAGTCAGAAATAATATTTTAAATTAAATAGAAAAGGAAAATATGAATAACAAGATTCTCTCTTTTTAATTCGTTAATTAATTTTTATTGGTCCCAAAACAATTAACTATTATAAAGGTATTTGAAGATAAATTAAATTGCTTTCAAAACAAATAATTGTTTTTGTTTAATTAGAAAAAAATTAGTTCTTGAAATAAAGAGAATAATTTGTTTGAAATTCTTTATGGTCTTTTTGGTATTATTAAAACTTCGTATTACTAATTAAACTAATTATTACAGAAGAACCCACGGTTTTTAATTACTAGGATAGTAATTTCTTCTTTTGATTTTTAAAATAGGGGCCCCTTGTAAATACCAACTCGATAGGCGGAAACCCCTGGTATCAGCTGTCTGCTATCATTAAACATGACAAAGAAATCAAGAAAAAGTTGTCAACAATATTTTCAAATCAAAAATATAACCAACTCAAAATGCTTAACAAAACGAAATTTCAATTCCAAACAATTCTCATTCATCAACGGTGAGTAAAAATTATTTATTTATTTCTAACTCCATTTATTATTCGTTAACTGTTCCATAAAATATTATTGTTTACAAAATTCCATCGTAGAAATTAATTAATCAGTTTTGTTTTCAATTGAAGCACTTCTTAACTAACACTTTTATTTTCAAACTTGTAATTAAACCACTGTGACGTTTCACATAAATAAATCTAACCTCAAAAATTTGACATTTCTAAATTAGGTCAAAATAACGTTAATTTTTATTAATTGAACAAGACCTGTGCACTCTCTTCAAGATGTAAATTGAAAGAGAGTTTGTTACAAAAACGGCTCTCCTTTTATATCGTTTTGCCGAAACAATTGAATGTGATGTGATTTTTGCATAAAACAAATCCCTGTTGACTTTACATACAACACTCTTATGAACAACCAAAATTAACTTGAACCATTGAACGTCAGTGATACACAATTTGCTTAAGACTATTTATTGTCTTAGTTACCCAAAAATACCTTTTGACACCTTGCTATTTTTACAAATTTAAATATTATAATCTTAATAACATTATTTGCATAATTTTAGGTATCAACAACGTTAAAATTCAAACCAATTAAAATATTTATTCAGCATTCCAAAGGCGCAACATAATTATGTGTTGTTTATATGGTATCATTAATAATATGCAACCCCTACATTTAAAATTGTATTTTTAAGACAAGACTTTTGCCGAAATATTTAAATTTCATTTCTATCGATTTCACGTTTTGTTGGGCGCAATAGATTGTTTTTTCCTTGCCATTGGCAACGAAAGTTAAAAAAATTAAGTGATAAGTAATAAACATTAAAACAACTACTCTTATACAAGAATGATAAATAATAAATATATCAACTTATCAACAAATACTTCGGTATTATTTATATTTATTTTTTATTTTAAGTCTCTTTTCGTAGCCTTTTCAGGTATCACAATGGGCTCCCCAAAGTCGCCGGGGCCTGGGGCTTTACCCCGAACTGACACATGATAGTTACGCCACTAGAGACATCTTTAGCAATAAAATTCATCTGCAGTTTTGGGATCCTTTAAAATTATTTTGTTGACACGTTCTGTAGAGCTTTTCGAAAAATTCAAAAATATTCTAACGCCATTGGTGTGTTCTTACTGCAAGAACTTTAAATGCAAATAAGACCAGAACATTTTAAAAATCCATAATTGCATTTGGTTGCTTTTCCCACCAATATTTAAAAGTGTAAATAACATCGTGTATATTGATTTGTTATGTCGTGTAATTACCTTTTTTTCACCATGAATCAGGAATTTCATGACATCATATCTTTTCAAAATTTCAAATCTGTTTTTATCGAAATTAGAATGATTTTTTGCAATTTTCCAGTGGTCATTTGTCACATGCTAATTATGTGTTTCGTGACGTAAGTGGTTTGTGCATTTCTGAGATAAACAGGCGAGTTAGTGACATATTTTGATATTGATATATTATATCTAAATATTCCGAGAAATTTTAATCGCCCTAGAACAATTTTGATATGAATTATTATCTGCCATCTGTCTGATACCGTTGTAATTGAACTTGTACTTTTTTTCACCTTTACAAATAGTAGATATATACAATTTCAAAAATTTTAATTTATTTTATTTAAGGTTTATAATGATTCATAAAGCCGCCTGAGCATCCGCTTTACAAGTTCCGCAAATTTTAGTGAAGTTATTTAAATTTAAAAAAAATTGCGGTTAGAATACACCAATGCCGTTTGAATATTTTAACTTTTTCAGGAGTTTTAGAAGAATGTTGTGAAAGTTGTTTGTTTGTGAATTGTGAAGTAATGTTTCGGAATATCATAGTCAATTAAATTGTTAAAACATACTTGTGGTTTTATTTAAACTTTTAAATCTTGGCGGAAAAACAACCAATTGCGATTTAGAATTTCTAAAATCTCAGTATTATTTGAATTTTAAATTCTTGCATTAATACACTAATAGCGTTAAAATATTTTAGATTTAGCGGGCTCGCTTCTAAAGAATATTGCAACGATACTATTTTAAGGATGCCAAAGACTAGACGAACCCTGAACAAAAACGTGATAACTCATAGGAATGCCATGAAGAAAAACAATTAAAAATCAGTAGAGCTTGAGTACTATAGTTTCACTAATATTAATGAGTATATGGGTATACGATAATATTAAGATGTCTTGAATTCATCTCATTGAAAATTTATTGGACGATATGATCGTAAACATAAAAATAATTATTTCATGCAATAAAATAAAATAAAGGATAGACGATGTACTAGGATGTTAGGTCTATTAAATCTAAATGCTACATGTTAGGTCACAGATAGATTTATCAATTTTTAAAATATAAATCAAGTAGGATAAATTTCATGAAGACATAACCAAAATTTTTATATATAAAAAGTCTGATTTATCAAAAGGATATCAATAGTTTCATGATAATACATGATTTATGCAACCCAAATCACATATTAGGTATTTCCATTTGTCTGGAAGATTTAATTGTCCTGATTAGATTTAAGTTCTACGATTGGTAACGTAGGAAGATTTTTCTGTTTTCCATGAGACTGACTCAGTTTCGGGCTAATATTTAACTAAAAATATATAAATTAGGTCAATTTTGTAATGACTACTCTAGCACAATAAACTTACAATATATTGTATAATAATAAAGAGGTTTCTAATGAAGGTTTCGGCTTTGCTGATATGCTTCGATTTTTCCAAATATTTCTCACCATTGTTTTAACGCAAACACTTGGAGGACTGTATGCTGGACAAGGTGACTATAATTTAACTACATTTAATTTGATGTTGAAACTGGATCTTGTATAAGCATCGTTGGGTCGAAACGTAAGAAAGGAATTTTAATTTGGGTTTTTCTTCTATTGTAAAGATGTCCTTGTGTAAATTTTGTTTGTATCAGTTACATAGTGTAATTATGTGTTCATTTTGTAAAGGATAAAGCTGGATTTAATGAGTTGTGTATAATTAAGCTCTAATGAGATTTGTTCATTGTCAATCGTTTTTGTTAATTATCTCAGTTATGGTAAACTGTAGAATGTAAATGTCTTATATTGTTTTAATCGTTATTTTGCCAGCTACAATCCTATCTTTGTAGAATTTAGATCAGTGTTAATTTTTATCAGCTGTGTCGGTGTTGTGACGTCATGAAAAACATTCGAAAGGAGGATGTTTCGAAAAATTGACATAATCTTTATTTGTTTCGCCAAATCATATAAAAAGCCCAGCAAAAATTAACAAAGTCCGTCGATAAAACGCTCTTAGAGAATCCACGCTCGGCTCGAGACCAAAACTAAGTGGGGTTATGTGACAACCATATGTTTATGTCAACAAATAAAATCTAACAAAGTGTAATAATAATTGTATCTGGATATTTTAAAATTAAAGAAGATTTATTTGTTAATCAACAATTGTATGGAATTGTGAACGAGTTATTTATTAAAATAAATTCAAGAAGATTTATTTACATTATCGATTTAAATAATCGACGTATTTACATTATAAAATCATCTGACAGATTTGAATGCAGTACTACCAATTTAAAAAAGATTTAAGTGAATCTCAACGTACTTTATATACAAGGTTGGTCAAATAAAAGGTCTTGAATAGATTTTCAATAACAAAATTATAAAGACAATCTGAATAATTTCAGAACTCATTTATTCACTTTAAAAGTTTTAATGAATAAAAATTCTTACGAATAAAACAATTTAAATTTCTTTATTAAAATTTAATTATCATAAATTAAATTTATCTTAACATTTGTAAATATTTTAATTAATAACATTGATTGATGTCAGTTTGCTTAAATGGAGAACTGTTATAGCCCTATGTCAGGTTTATTAACGACTAATTGACACATTTGAGCCAGCTCAGGGAAGAATTTCCTATTTTACTTTAGTGTTATGTTCTAAATAATTTTCTTTTTATTTTTCTTGAATTAGATTTTCGTTTATTATCATAAATAAAAATAAACACTGTGTTTTTAATTTATCTATGTGTTTAATTGATGTGTATACAAGTATCCATTTCTTTTTCCTCTCACATATAGAGTTTAGCTTGCTGTTGTCCAGTTGCGGAAGTCCAAGTCTCTTGCTAGTAAGTTCTTTTCTTCAAGGTATAAGAATTAATAAGATTTCATTATTTCATTTATTTCATGCTCTATCGATTAAAACCTGAGTTAGCCAATTAGAAAAAAGGAAAAATATTGTGGTATTATTTTATTTTATTTTATCATTTATATCATCTCAATATTAATGAGAGCATTCTTCCAATAATAAATAATTTGTGATAAATCATAAAAAGAGACAGATAGGATAAAGAAAAACAACAATATTTATTTAAAGTCATTAAATGGCACAATTAATCTATTAATATATTTCGCATGATAGTTTTTTTAGCACAAGATAGTTAATACAGTGTTGTTGATGCATAATTTTATAATTATTAATAAATGAATATTAGTGATATTTCTTTTTATACCTTTCTTTTATTTTACGCACGTCCTTGGGCATGACTACTTACCAGTTGCACGTTTTATAAGGCTGCCAAATTTTACAGCATGTAATGACATGCTGTAGTATCAGTATGAAAAGGAACAGTCTCTTCTACACTAATGAGTGTAGAAGAGACTGTTCCTTTTCATACTGATGCTACATGCATGTTTTTTGATTTTGTGGCTATAATAATAATGGCAGAAAGAGAGAGAATCAGATTTAGTATGAAATTAGATAGTTTTAGAGGAGCTATGATTCTACCTCCTTTTATATTAGTAAGAATTTTGGAAATTACCGAAAGAAATTAATCAACAAGCTGAATGGAATGTTATGTGAAAAAATGTACACATCTAAAAATAATTTTTTTTCTTCTACTCTCAAAAAAGAACACGAGAGAAAAAAAAGTAGCGAAAATGAGATTACAAATTTTTTTGGTAGGGTTTCCTTTTCAAACCGCCGTTTCCTTGATAATCTGTGAACAATGGCGAAGAACTAGCAACCAATAAAATTCTAGAGATACCTGAAAGAAGATAATCTGAAAGACATTTGACAAGTTTAAATATTCATTTCGTTCGACGTTGAGGGTGACTAGATAATGAGGATTGAGGCATGCGTAGACAGGGCACCCGTTCTAAGAGTTAAACGGCGCTCAGTTCTTCCGCGTCGTTCGGCTCAAGCAGAGGCGCCGAGCTTTACTACATTTGAAAGTAGTTACGAGCTTTACGAGAACTTTTTCGCAGCGACACACATTTCGGAATTTTTTTTTAATAGTACACCAGTGAGGTTAATTTATTTTTCTTTTGGATTATTTGATTAGTTTAAGGGTATTTTTAAAAGTGAGCTACTTGGATGTTTTTTTTGGAAATTTTATAATTTTTAAACTTGACTGTTTTGAATGTAACAGATAATAATAATTGCAAGATAATGAAATGAAATATGTGATTTATTATTATTCTGAATTCAAAACATGATAAGGCTGAAGTCTCATGATAATTAACACAAATAATAATTGATTAATGAGATAAATATAAACAAAAAAAATAACACGCTTGTTTTGTATTTATTTCAAAGCAGCGTAGAAAAATTTAGTTCGCATCCTGAAAAGCGCTTGTTCACACTAAATTAAATGCTTTCACATTGAAAGCACCTCAAATAGTAATATACAGAAAGCTTTTCATTTTCAGACTTTAAAAGGAAATATCATACATAGGTACACAATAATAAAATATGAATTTCATTCATACAGCTCTGAGCTTGTATAAATTTCAATAAAATTTAATTTTTTCTTTTCTTCTCCATTCTTTTCTCCCTTTCTTTATTATAATAAATAATTTTATTAATGACGTGAAAAAAATCTTTTTTCCAGGTGTTTTTCAAATATTTAAAAAAGGGGGCCCTACTAAAAACATAATTAAATAAAGTGCCCTAAATATAAAAATGTTGAATTTTCTACACTTCGAACTAATTAGTATTCCAAGGCACCTTTGAACTTTGGAAAAATTATAATTGTGCCCTATGGACGGACGTCAGACAGAAAGAGTGTGCGACCAATTAAAATTTTACGAGTGACTCAATCCTGCTATTTAAATTTTTTTTGTTAATTTTCTTTTTTTTATTATCTTAACCAACTATATTTGGTGGACATAAATGTAAAAGTATAATAAAAAAAAGTGTGCTTTGATAACAACAGACATTAAGGGGACTTTACATCGCAAGAAGAAAAATGTTTGCAACTATTTTATACTACATCATTTTCTTCGCCCTCATAAAAGGTAAGTGTGTCTCTATATAAAAAATTTCAGTCATTTAAGGAAAATCATTCCTAAGAAACAGGAGATTGGAGGGTTGTTTGACCTTTTCGACTCTTGTTTTAAGCTCTTACTAGGTAATCCCCTTAAATTCTCTCATGGGGTTGGCTTTTACTCCATTGATAGATGTTACCTATTTGCAAAAAGTACTACTACAGTAGAGAAAAGTGGAGCAAGAGGATTTCCAATTTTAAATTCGTAATTGGGTAAACTTGTTTTTATTAGGGGTCGCATTTATTATAATTAATCTTGCTAAAACGATAATTAGGTAAACAGAGAGGCTGTATTAAGGGCGAGAAGGTGTTTACATATATGTACGGGCAATATTTACATAATAAATTAGGTAAGAAGATTATTTTGGATATCTAACCTTTTTTTTATAATTATTAATCTCATTAAAATTACAGTTTACCCTTTAGGGTAGCTATTATCAAGGATCTGGGTTTTTATAGAATATTTCTTTTACATCCATTCATTGTAAATGAATAGATGTCGAAAAACTGGACCTACACGTGATAGTGTATATCAAATTTTTAAGTTCTTGGATGGAAAAACGTACATAAAGCATGACAAGATGAAATTATCCATCAATTAATAATAAAACATTTTCATTATCATTACTCATCTATCATTCTATTTATATAACACAATAATTTTGCAAATGAATCTCATTTTATTTAGGCTTACTTGTACTTAAAAGGTTTTTCACCACTACTCCTAATTAAAGCCTTCTCTAGAAAAATAAACTCCTTTTTAAAGATCCATATTGTTATTCCTGCTGTATTTTTAATTAAAAGTTATTCTCTACTAGTGTATTGCGATATAACCTCAACATTTTGCTCTTATTTAATAAAGCAAATAATAAAAGGTTTTTAATACAACCTGGTTTTGGCAGCATTCGTTTTATGTAAATGATAATAATATTAGCATAGAGAACTCTTCTAACAAGGAATTATTTAACAAAAGGCGCAGGATTTAATATTCATATACGTATACATTTCATACTATTTATTTTTTAAATATTTTTAATTAAGGCATAAAATATATCTTTTCTCCAACCGCATGAATGTGACACTATAATATCAAATTATTTTGTATAAAAGGCACTAAAAGGTTAAATTGTACAACTACAACTACTAGTTTTACCCGAAAACAAGAATTTCTTAACAAATTGCAGTAAATAAAACTTCTATTGTTTTTTTTTTCTAAACAGCCCTCTCGCGGAATGTACTAGTTAGAAGCGGTTGCAGAAAAAATAGTATGATTAATTCATACAAAAAATGCGTTTTTGGGACATATAAGATTCTATAAGATAACTTTCTTATTCGTCCCAAAAACATTTTTTGTACTAATTAAACAAATAACTGTATACAATTGCAAGAACAAGCAAATGGCTATACTATTAATCTTGATAACCGATTTCCATCAATTCCTCGAGCTTTGGCAGGAATTTGGAAGTTACTTGCATATAACTACTCATACATCAACTTTGAGCATCACTTTGAAACCGCATCAACTGTCTATAATAAGAATTGCACTTTATTGAACTGAGTACCTATAAAGTATTATTCTAATTCTATGGAATAGGAATTCTAAGTAGCTCTCTTGATATCAAATTGATAACCCAAGCAGCATCTAAGTAGCGGTAACTGAGATCGGAACTTTGAGTAACTGTTACGTAACTACAACTAAATTTATGACTTTATAGGTTTAATTACTTCAATTTGGAATATTTTAGTAATTATGTAGTTACTTCTACTATTTATTAGAACTATGTAGTACCATTACTTCTAAGTAACTTTTTAAAGTATGTGGAACGGTATTGCTACTTAGTATAATTACTTTAATGTTGTTACAACTTCAAGTGATATTATGATTGTAGCAGTAACTTGCCCGAAGCTACTCTAAAGTTTTTAAAACTTTAAAGTAGCACCGAAAGTTCCTGCTACCGGTCTGAAACCATTGCTTAACCTTTAAAGTAACTGAACTATACAGTAGTATTGAAAGTAAAACTTACGTTTATGTTACCCAGGAGAATTACTTGAAAGTAATTTTCACTACTTATTTTGCATCAGAATTACTAGAAAGTTCCAGTTATTATTAAAAAATTACAATGAAGTGACAGTAACTTCTAAAGAAGCACATCTCCTGTAGGTTAGTTTGGAATTTAGAGGTTAATTGTGTTTTTGCAGTGGTAGTAGTTTTGCAAGTTTTTAATGAAAATGTCAAAGGCAAATGCAATAAGAAAAAAGAAGAATTTTAGATATATGTCCACCTTTTATAGAAAATTAAAACAGCAGTTAGGTGAAATTAGTGGAAACAAAATCAACTGTTTACAATACAAAACAGAAAAAAATAGGGAAGAGATCACTGGTAAACCATCATGTAGTAAACAAAGGTGAAATATATTCCCCTTTTTTCTTTCGTCGCTACAACTTTAAAATAAGCCATAATTAAATAATAATTGTTATTAAGTAGCAATCAGTATAAAAATATTGGTTGTTTGTTTACGATTGACGTTTAAATTTGAGGTTAAGTTCCAATGGGAATTTTGCAGTGACATTAGGAACTAGAAAGTGGCTACGGAAACGTTGACGTAGTTTTATAGTAAGAGTCACCTGAAAGTTCCAGAATTTATACTTATTTTATACTTCGTGGTAACAACAACCTAGAAATAGAATTTGTTTAGTTCCCGTTACTGTTTATAGAGTGACACAAACTTTAGACACACATTTTACAGTTAATACTACTTTAAGGTGACTTTTTCAAAACTACTCCATATTTACTTGTAAAATGTTGAAGGCTATTAATCAATTTGCAATTTGTTGCAATTGTTAACAAGTGTTTTACTATAACACTCAATAAAGATAACAAATCGATGCCAAATTGTGCCTTAGGAATAAAATAAAATGGTTTTTATCATGTTTATCAATTTATAAGTAATATTGTCATCTTTATTCAAAACCATTTTTATTAATTATTTTGTTGTTATTATCGCGTTGTTATTTTCCGATCTATCATCATCGCATTTAACAGAAAAGTTGCGATGGTTTATAATTTTGGTATGCTAGAATGACAAAATAACGAAACATTTCATATCTTTATGTATTATGTACGTATTGCAAATAAAATAGTAATCCATTTTGTGACACGACCGCAGCATTAGTAGAGAAAGTAAAAGAATATTTGTTAAGTTGCAAGAGTAAGAGAGAGCAACTGCGCTACACGATGTGTCAAAGAGAAAAAAGTTCCACGAAAGTAGCAATTACTACGCCGCCAAGATCCCGCTACGTAGCCTAAAGGTAGCTGGACAAGTTCCGGAAAGGTTACTGCAACGTATCTGCTACCCGAGAATTGTTCCCCATTTTGGTTCCAGGCACGTAACAATACCGTAGCAATTACGTTCTTGTGACTAACGGCAATAACTTTATAGTTCCAACGGTGGTTGCTGGTACGTAGCGGTGACTAAAAATGCTGCTTGGGAAATAAATATGACGTATGTTTAGTAACATACAGTACATTCATCGCTGCAAGTTTAGACATAGATTAGACGAACAAAAAATACCTATCACATTTTTTCCCTAGAATCACAGTTTTCTAGAAAAAAATCATAATTAAGGAAGGGTATAACGTTTTTCTACTCCTACCTGTAAATCACCCGTTTTCTTTACGTTTTGCGCAATGGAAATGTATGCAATTCCAGTAAGGTGTACGGATATAATTTCATATCCGTACAGTGTACGGATATGAAAACAACCAATCAACGTGGTTCAATTTGACACTTCTTTATTTATAATTAATCTATTGACAACTCCTGTCATAAATATAGAAGTAAAAGTAAGTTAAATTAATGTTTCCTTCTTTCAATAACACTTAAAGCATTTGAAAATAACGTGGTTTGTGAAATTGTAGCTTTAACAATTATACTTTTATAATTAAAAATACATAAATATTAAATCATTTAAATAAGTACAACCTACTTTTATAATAAGTATAGTAGACAAAGTTTGTGATAGAGTTTCATAGCTCAGTCTGTAGAAGCTAGGTATAAATAAACTGAAGCTGACCGACGCAGGTTCAATTCCAGCTGGGAGAATAATTCTTTTTTAATTTTTTTTTATAAAACAAAATTTAAAATAATAATTTTCTCTTCGAAAATGTTCAATTTCTGCAGTTTTAATAATTCTCTTAAAAACTGTACAATGACAGGGGGATTTTACAAACAATATTTTAGACTGAATAAAAGCATAGGTTAATCCTTATATTCGATTTCTCAAGGAGACAAGTAATCTATTTTGTAATTGTTTTGCTTAGTCGAAGAAAAAGATACTGTACAACTTGGGTACACTTCGCCTTCGGCGTCGTGCCTCAAACTTCGTCCTCGTGCGATATAGGCATCATATCCACCCTTGTTGCACAAACTACTATGTTAGCACATACAATAGGCTATGTGATGAATTCCTCAAAGCAAAATATTTTAGATAAGAACTGCGGAAACAGCAAATTTTGTGTTTTGGTTTTCAACACTGAACCGCAACTCCAGTAAAATGTGAGGCCAGTAACTCGTATTTTACAAGCAGTTTGCATATTTTTCATTCCTAAGCCTATTAAAACACATTATTACATTTGTAGATAGAATTTTCGAAAGTATATTTATAAAATACAATTTGCCACACTTGACAAATCTGCAATCGGCGAAATGTTAACTACACGTGATGTCTTCTCTAGCTTTAGACATTTATTTTATTCGCTATTCAAACATGTTAATACTTGAGGAATACAAATATGAAAAAATATGAAAGTGTAACTACATTTATAATCACACACCATGGGTTAGGTACTGTTTCTTACTAAAGCTCACATTCTACATGAACTTGAATAGAATCCCATTATAGTGGATGACGTTTAAAAATAAATACCCGCCTTGTTTATTTACATGCCTTGCATTAGAATCTGTCGGCAGGCTTCTATCGCTCTCAAATCTGCAGTGTTAGCACTACGGCTTTACTGATCTTTCATGTATGATTATTGAATTATTTCGCTTTAATTCTATGTACTTTTTTCGTAAAAACGTAGACCAAAATTACTCAAAAATCTTACTCTCTTTAATAAAAAAACTTTTAAGATTTTTCTTTTCCAAATATCATAAGAAAGACGAACTGGTCAAATCTATTGTATATCTATGTGCCAGAATTTGGTAAAGTTGTGGCTTAGATTTTCGTTGCTTATTCGTCGAAATAATGCCCAATCATTCAAAAGTTTTATACTGAGCTCGATCTTGTGATATGAATTTTTTTTATTGCGTTACCTTTAATCTATCTAATGATCTATTTCAGATCATACAGTATTAATAAAGCTTAGCCTTGGATTTTAATTTCCATGTGTGAGCAAAGAAAAAATAGCGAATAACAGTACATCTGATCCCGAGGAAAAGAGATATCATAAAAACTTTTACCTAGCAAAAAGGTTACTGATATTAAAAATCTATATATCGAGAAATATTTATGACTACTCAATAAACTAGAAATAATAAGTTTTGGGCGCAATACCGGGTATTCTTTCTAGTGTCAAGTACCAAAGTGATTTATAGGGATGAATTTGTTTAAAACTTTGATTATTTCATGTTCAGGAAAAATAATTTTTTGTAAAACCTTTGAATGACTTAAAATTTGCCCGTGGGCATTCAAATTCTTATTGAAATCGGCGCTTCACACCAGTTTTAGTTTCCTTGTAAGGCAGAAATTGTAAGTGCGGTTAAAAAAAATATAAGTTTTGCATTATTTCGAATATAGATTGTCGTGATACATAATATGGAATAAATAATAGGAGCAGTAGTTCGTAAAATAAAAGCTGTATCTGGATTTTATGACAGAAATGATTTATTAGGTAACAGCGCTTAACTAAATCTAAATAATGATAATATCTAAAACACTTAACAAGATCTATTGTATTAAACAGCAATCATTCTAACAAAAAGAATAAAAAATATTGATTATTGTGTGTTTATTAAATTCTGTTGAAAGGTAGTCATTAGTCCATATCATAATACTAGCTGCTAACAGTATTCTTGTTATATTTCCATTATTTATAAGCTTAATAAATAATACAATACTGAATATATCAACTTTAAAATTTTGATAACTTTTGAACTATATTTCTTCCTTTCTGCAGTATTTCTTATTCGTTGTATTAACTTTTACGTCATTAAGGATCACAAGTACGTACACTGGTACGTTCTCTTTGTAACACATGTTTGTAGTAAACACTCATTAGTCTGTCATTTAGTTCTCTCTATGGATTTTCTCCCTGAATAAAGCAAAAAGCACTTACCATTACTTGTTTCAACAATGTAATAAATTCGTAATGCGCGTTTTTGTAACAATAAAAGAGATTTTTTGATGAGAAAACTCGAGCAACCAGGAAGTATCTAACATGCATTAATCTTTATGCTGTTAAATTGATCAGAATGCAATGAAATTGTTGTGTTCATAATTAAGCTCGTGACACAAGCTTGCTTAGAATGATATGAAACAAAATAAAAATGTCTTAAGAACCAATACATCCTACATCTTTTTAAAGAGTCCAATACAATCGGATTTTTGGTTGCGTGGTTATCACGATTTGGGGTTCGTTAAATATTAAAAAAAATGTTGCAGACAAATTGCTTACAACAGCTTACCTTGAATTGGTTCTTGCTCCGGCAATTTTTTTTTATTGTTACGATAAACTTTAACATCCCTCAAAAGTCCAACTCTCTCAGTTCGGGTCGCTTTGAAGATCCCTAATTTCTCATTTTGGGATACAAATAATTTTTCATATAATAACAAAATTCTTTATTTTTATTGATTACAATTAAACATAATAAACAAAAATAGATACCAATCTGAAATATCTTTTATTTTGATTCAAAAATACTTTTAGTTTTACTATAATTAAAAATTGAATTAAAAAAATTGTGAATTTCCTTCTATTGTCATAAACTGAATCTGTCTTTTCGTTTCTTATTTTAAATTTATCAATCCTAAAATTGATTAATAAATTTTTATTTTGGGAATTCATATAAAAAAATTATTTTTAACTTATTAAAAATTTGGCCACAAATATGTTACATTTCTATATTTTAAAAATGAAGCCAATTGCTACCATCTCTACATCCATTTCCAGTCAGCTGCTTTCTCCCATTTACATCAACATAAGATATCAAAACTAAGATTTTTGATCGATATTTACAGTGATAATTGAATTCCAATTCCATATATAATTTGTTATCAATCGGTAAGTCTAAACTTTCAATAATTTCCATTTGTTTCCATAATTTTTTTTATTAATTAATAAACTTTTTCTCTTCCTTACAAAAAGTCTGATTTCAAGCGCTCTAGAGGTGCATGTCCCCCTTTGAATCGTTTAGAGCTACTTAATTGTTAAAAAATGGCTTCCTTTATATATCATTTAATAAAAACAATTGAATTTTTAACATTGAATTAATTTAATAATTTTGAATAATTATTTTTGCAAATTTTTGTTAAAAAACTATTCATACCATTTTGTAGATCGCAATCTGCTGATATATAACATTTGGTATAAATAATAGATTGATCATCTAAATTTTATTGCCAACTAAACAACATTGTATTCAACTAAAATAATAACATAAATTTATAGTAACACAATTTCCCAATGTTCCTTGTTTATAAATCTACGCCTTATACCTTTTATGATATCAATTAGATATTTTTCTAAATGCTACAAAACACTATGCAGCCCAAATTACATACTACTGCATGCTATAAAAGCGTAGCTTGTCAAACATTTTTCACATATTACTTGAAAACGAATCAATCTTTATATGATAATTAGTACCAATTATGTAGTTAATACGCTACTCTATTCAATTCTAACAAAACATCTTATCAAAAAACTTTAAAAATATCAAACTTGAATGTTACACAATGGAGCTACACAAACAAAATACCCCCCGTAAATGAAACACAAGTTTCAGTTATAAATACTATAGGTGAGTAGTTGCTTCAGATTTTATATACACAACCAACTTTTTTTTTGTTGAAAGTGTATTCAACAAAAAATGAAAACCTGATTCTTACTTCATTAATTAAACAATTTCAGAAGACACGATTTTACTGAGAAAGTTTAAAACTTTAAATCGAAAGTTACATTTAAATTTTCAGTTCTGAAAAGTTTTAGACGTTGTAGCTTCAAAAATTAATACAAAATTTATAAACGAAATTGACTCTTTTTGCAAATTCTTTAGATCATATTAAATTTTTAATTGAACATTTAAAGGAAAAAAAACAACAGGTATTGATAATTTTTAAATTAATTTGCATCAACAAATTCTATAAGTACATAACTCAGCTAACCGAATCTGCATAATAAAATTAAACACTAAATACGCAAATTCGTTTCAAAATTGCCGCCTTTGATGACGTGTGCATACAATAGCCAATAAAGTGAACCGATTTTTGTGTGGCTAATCTAAGCACGGGCTTTTAAAGAATAAGTGTCAATTTCATCACCTAACATATTTTACTGCATTGATTGTATTTTAATTTGAGGAAAGCTCAGAATTACAAATGTTTCATCAAAGGCTTCTTCTTCTTTGTAACTCGTACAAAAACATGAAAGTAGATAATTATAATATTTTAACTAATGAATCTCCCAGAGTTCCACGTTCTTTTCCTTTAAATTTGTTTCATCAGCTTCTGTGTGCTTGTGATTTACATTGAAGAGTTCTAAGTAAATTGAAATGTGGAAAGCTCACGCTTCAAACTTCAAAAAGCTTCATAACAGTTTAGTTTAAAATTAGTTAAGTTTAAAATTGTACTTAATTTCACGTTAAAAATGCTTTTAAGTGTAAACGATAAGAATAAAGTGACTAAAGATGAGATCATTTTAAAATATAAACGCTGAAGTTTTAGTTTTCAAGAAGGAAGAGGATATTAGAAACTGTATTAAGGAACAATATCTGACTTACACTTTACCTCATTTTCAGTATTTATTTTCTGTTAAACATTTTATCACTTATTTTCAAAGTGTTCTTAATTTAAGCTTTTTCATTTGGGTAATTCAAAATAATTAACTTTTGTAATCAGTCAAAATTCTAGTATATTCAGTTGCTACAGTATTCGTCAAGTTCTCTTATAGTTCTTCTACCACCAGAACAGTAAGTTACATTAGATTATTTTAGAGGTTAGGTTAGAGTGAGGCTGAGGTGATGTTAAGTTAGGTTAGTTAAAAAACAAATGTAAGTTAGGCTTGCGGTAAGGTTAGTGTTTAGGTTAGAAGTTACATTAGGCTAGATGTCAAGTTAGAATTGGGTAAGAGGAAGTTAGGTTAGGTTAGAGATCAAGTTACAGTGAGACTGAAATTATATTAGGTTAGTTAAAAAGTTAGTTTAAGTATTCTTGAGGTAAGGTTAGAGATTAGACAAGAAGTTGTTAGGTTAGGTTAGTTTAGAGGCCAAGTTAGAGTGAGGTTGACTAAGAAGCTAGCTTAAGTTAGGCTTTAGATAAGGCTAGTGATTATGTTAGAAGTTACATTAAGCTAGAGGTCAAGTTAGAATTGAGTAAAACGCTGTTGAAAATAAATTAAGTTTTGTTAGGTTAGAGGCTAAGTTAGAGTGAGGCTAATATTAGGTTGTTAGGTTAGTTGAAAAGCCAGTTTAAGTTAAGTTTGAAGTAAGGTTAGATATTAGGTTAGATGTGACATTAGGCTAGAGACCGAGTTAGGATTGGGTAAGAACTTGTTAAGGAGTTGAGTTAGGTTAGAGACCAAGTTAGAGCGAGGCTAAGATTAGGTTAAGTTACGTTAGTTAAAAAGCTAGTTTAGGTTAGGTTTGAGGTAAGGTTAGATATTAGGGTAGAAGTGACATTAGGCTAGATGCCGAGTTAGAATTAGGTAAGAAGTTGTTAAGAGGGACTTAGGTTAGGTTAGAGGCCAAGTTAGAGTGAGGTTGAGATGAGGTTAAGTTAGGTTAGTTAAAAAGCCAGTTTAAGTTGAGCTTGAGGTAAGGTTAGAAATGGCATTAGGCTAGAGACCGAGTTAGAATTGGGTAGAAGTTGGTAGATTAGGTTAAAGGCCAAGTTAGAGTGAGGCTCTTATTAGGTTAAGTTAGATTAACTTAAAAGCTAGCTTAAGTTAGGCTTGAGGTAAGATTAGTGATTATGATAGGAGTTACAGTAAGCTAGATGTCAAGTTAGAATTGGGTAAGAAGTTGTTAAGAAGAGGTTAGGTTGGGTTAGAGGCCAAGTTAGAGCGAGGCTGAGATTAGATAAAGTTAGGTTAGATAAAAAACCAGTTTAATTTAAGCTTGAGGTAAGGTTCGATAGTAGGTTAGAAGTGGCATTAGGCTAGAGACCGAGTTAGAATTGGGTAAGTAGTTAAGAAGAATTTAGGTTAGGTTAGAGGCCAAGTTAGGTTAGTTAAAAAGCTAGTTTAAGTTAGGCTTGTGGTAAGGTTCGAGATTTGAGTTAGAAGTTATATTAGGGTGGAGGTCAAATTAGAATTGGGTAAGCAGTTGTTAAGAAGAAGTTAGGTTAGGTTAGGTAGAGGCTGTTAGTTTTTGTTTACGTTTTAGGGGAGGTTTTAGTTTACGTATGGCAGAAGGTTAGGTTAGGTGGATTTAATATGGAACCTTTCGGTGGTACATGTAACCGTAACCGTACTTCTCTAGACGATGAGACCTGTACTTTTTCGATTATTTCCGAGGATTACTGTCGATGAATGCTCTCCCTCCCCAGGGTTGTGCCCGCTAATGCCCACTTATGTTAAATAATAATTCAAATAATACAAAGCTCCATTTCTTTAACTTTGTCTTTGATTTTGACGGGACGATCTGGGTCTCAAACAGTTTCTACGCAAGCGCTTAACAAAACTATTTTGGTGAAACAAGTTGCCGGCTGAACAGATTTAAGCGCGCCTGTACTCATTATATTTATATTTATGTCTAACCTCCCATTTAATATATTTTTGCTAGCCTAATGAACACTAGCTTAAAGTAAATAAAGGAAGAAACAATGAAGAAAACTAACATATTTAATTCAAACAGTTGGTGTCATTTCTCTTCTGCTCGTTTGTTTACTCCGTGAATGATTGTGAACATATAGTGTAATTTAATACTTCAATAAGAGATCTAGTAGCACACCAATTCCCGTAATTTTGAGCAAATTAGGATGAGACCTGATTGATTTTCTTTCTAATAACAATGGCAATATTCAGATAATTCTTTTAAAGCTAATTTAAAATCCGTAAATACTTTAAACCAAAAGATATATTCTATTTACTATTCTATTCGTAAAATTTAGGGTCGTTAGTGTTTTTGAATTAAAAATTGTTCAAATTCATCATTATCCTACTGCACACTAAGTAAGTTTGGTTGAAGATTGAACCTCACTGCTGAAACTGCTTGAAATGTCCAAGTTAATGAGCGGAAGTTTTCTATTTCTTTCATGCTAATGCCAACATTCTGCCTTGATGGTGAAAGAACTTATTGGAAGCAGCATAAAACCAGACTCTCCCTCTAAATTCTATTAGCTTTCAGTAAGATGATTATAAATATTTATCATGAACCGTAACAAAAAAAAACCATTAAAGCAAACTCCTAAAAGTGTCTACAAACGCCTGTAATGGAATCCAAGTATGTCATCATTTTAATTTTATGGTCGAAAGTAAAAGAAAATTGAAAAGTAAATTGTAGAAGACAGACAAATGGGAATATAAGAGGAAAAAAGAAAATTTCCACGAGTGTGAGCTCAAAGTACACATTCCTATTATTATATCTGTTAAAACAAAAAAAGGAAAAGTGTCAACTGCAGAAACTTGGACATTAGTTTTATGGTCACGATTTTAAAGAGCTATAATATTATTATAGTAGTGGAGAAAAGCTCGTACATAGAGCATCCCCTAATTGATTTTGTGGTGGTGGATTTTATCTTTTTGTAGTTATCTAAATTTAATTTGTTTGGTTAGAATCATATCGCATGCGTTTGATTATTACGACCTTTATTATCGCTTTATCAGTTTTAGCATTAAACGATATTGAAAACCGCTCAATTATCAAAGATATTTTAGATATGGCAATAATAATTGATTTAATCCCGCTTATAGAAGATAACATAGGAATAGGAAGATATCTAGTAGTACTACTAATGCTCTTGTGTTAATAGTAACACCCAATTTAATTATTAGGAAAATTACGATCATTATACAAAGTGCTATAAGAAGAGATTTTCTCAATTAACGATTCTATAGGGATGTATAGCTGATGGTTCCCAGAAAACCAATCACGTAAATTCCACGTTTAATTGTTGTGGTAACTATTTGTGAAACGAAAACACTATGGTAAAGTTTTATTTACTCCATGTGCTTTGATTCTATCCGCATTTTATGTTGATTATGTTTAACGCATTCAATCGGAACAATAGTGTTATTAAATTGTGCAGCTTGTATTGATAAATTCATCTGAGGTTCAGTAATAAGCCTTGATAAGTATAGTTTAAAACTTAATTTAAAATTATACGGTGATGGTGCTGGTCAGCTGGTCTCAGTCCAGAAAGTCTTAGGTCGCTTTTCTACTTTTGAGTAGATAATGGTGGCAAATTCGCACCATATTGTGGTAGTGCACGTATCGTTGAAAGTGTATTCTAACCGCAAATTTCTTAACCATTATTATATCCATTTCATTTCTCGTAAGAAATGTATTTTTTAAGTAACGGACGAAGTGGTAGGCGGTCGTTAGGAAAACCCACATCTATGGCCCTTTTAAGTACTGATTTTGTCATGAAGGCAGCCACTACTGAAATATGATTTTTTATGTGGGAAGTAAATTCGTGGGCGTAACATTTATTAACCTCAAGAATATCTTCTGATTTAGAGAGAACCCGACCAATCAGTTGTACGTAGCGAAGTTGTCTGCTCAGGTATGTCGCTCAAAAATGTTCAAAATATTGTTGATCATTTTGTTTCAATTGTTTAGAACATTTTTTACAGAACCCATACATTAGTATTCTCGACCTTTGATGACCTCTACAGTTCAAACGATTTAATAGCTTATTTTTGAGACCCTATTCAGCATAGTTCACAAAGAGAAGATTGGTAGGTATGCAAAGCCTCAGGCAGTTATAGAACCCATATTTTATGTTAGTGACCATGATGACTTCTAGAGGTCAAAAACAGCTCAATAGATTATTTTTGAGACCCTTCAAAATAATTCAGGAGGTCAATATCTATATGCAAAGTTTAAAGGTTTTTTTGCAGAACTCATGTATCAACATCCCCAACCTCTGATGATCTCCGGAAGTCAAACAACTCAGTAAGTTATTGTTGATATCCGACTCAACATAATTCAGGAGGTCAAGATCTATAAGTATGCTAAGTTTCAGGCTGCTTCAGACGCCATATATTCATGACCTTTGATGATTTCTAGAACTCAAATAACTCAATAGATTGTTTTCAAGGCCTTATGTTTCAAAAGGTCAAGATCTATACGTTTACAAAGTTTGAAACTAACCATATATTAATAAAATTGACCTCTGATGGCCGCTAGAGGTTAACGGCACCATAGAGTATTTTTGAGACTTTAATCAATATCGTTCAGTAGGTCATTTCAATATTTTCACAAAATCTGCAATGAATTTGAAATTTGAAACTTTTATTATTCGAACCTTTGAAGCTTATTACAGGGTGTCTAAATATCAAAAATAAGAAAACAGTTCAATAGATTATTTTTGAGACCCTATCCAACATAGTTCAGGAGGACAAGATCTATATGCAAAGCTTAAAGATTTTTCTTCGGAACCCATACATTAATATCCCCAACCTCTGATGATCTCTAGAGGCCAAACAACTCAATAAATTATTTTTGATACCCTATTCAACATAGTTTAAAAGGTCAAAATCAGTATGTTGAGTTTTAGGCTGCTTCTACACAAACCATATATTAATATTCATGACGTTTGATGACTTCTAGAGCTCAAACGACTCAGAAAGTCAAAATCTATAAGTATGAAAAGTTTTAGATTGAATCTACAGAACGCATATATACTATACTTTACTCTGATGACCTCTACGCCAAACTATCCGATATACCCGAAATAAGTATGCAATGTCACAGTGGATTTCTGCAGACACCGATCTTTTATGCGGCTCAATTTTTTTCTGAGACTGGCATCAACATTGTTCAGTCGGTTAAAATCTACCTATAAGTATGCAAAGTTTAAACCTAACCATATACTAATAACTTTGATAATCTTTAGAAGTCAAATAGCTCGATGGATTCTTTTGAGATATTGATAGGAGGTCAACAGCTGTAAGTATGCAGTTGCGGCTGTTTCTATATATTTATGTATGTGGATGAATTTTGCAATCACATCTGCAAGAGTCACACCTTTCAGGTCCTATTCAACATCGTTCGAAAAGTCAAGAACTATAAGTATGCAAAGCCTAAGGCTGTTTCTGTTGAGATAAAACTGAACCCATGTAATTAAGGTAATTTAAATATTGATATCCGAAACAACGTTGAATAGAGCCTCGAAAATAATCTGTTGAGTCTTTAGACCTCTGGAAGTCATCAAAGGTCAAGTATATTAATACCTGGGTTCAGTTTTATCTTTTCAATTTCAATCAAAGATAGCCTTAAGCTTTGCATACTAATAGATCTTGACCTTCTGAACGATGTTGAATAGAGCCTCGAAAATAATCTATCGAGCGTTTAGACCTCTCAAAGGTCACGATTGCAAAGGCTACTGCTGTTAAGAGTTAAACCTTATATATTAATATATTAATGTACTTGATATACCATATATTAATAAATTTGACGTTTGATGATCTCTAGAGGTTAAAGGCTTGTTAGAGCATTTTTGATGCCTTATTCAATATCGTTCAGTAGGGCAATGATTTTGAAATTTCAAACATAAAAAACTTTTATCATTCGAACCCTTGAAACTTAAAAGTTATTACACAGGGTGTCTCAGTATTAAGTAACGATTCCAAAGACTTGTAACTACGTACTAAGTTTATTATTTTTATAAAAAAATATTATTAACAACTAAAACTACACACTTAAATTAACGCTTACGGCTTCCAATGAGATGCTTGATGTGTGACAAAGTGCACCGTCTTGTTAAAACCAAATGGTTTCATTATAGTCTCTTAAACAAGTTCTTGAGAAGAGCAGGACCCAAAAAGTTTCGAATCATTGCAGCATAGTTATTGTCTTCAAAGAAGAAAGGTCCAATGATTCCTCTGGGAGACATTGCAGCCCAGACTGTCGGTTTAAGACTTTTGCATACTAATAGAAATTGATTTCCTGAAGGATATTGAGTCGAGCCTCAAGTCTTTAGACCTCTGGAAGTCATCAAAGGTCAACTATGCAAAGCCTACTTCTGTTCAGAGTTAAAGCTTATATATTATTATTATTAATATATATTATTGTACTTGACATACCATATATTAATAAACTAAACCTTTGATCACCTCTAGAGAATAAAGGCTCGATAGAATACTTTTGAGACCTTATTCAATATCGTTCAGCAGGGCACTTATAGTACTACAAACCCACTAATGATTTTGAAATTTGAAACTTAAAAACTTAGATCATCTTAAAATCATTTGAACCCTTGAAACTCAAAAGTTATTACGCAGGGTGTCTCAGTATTAAGTGACGCTTTCAAAGGCATATAACTAAGTAGTTTATTACTTCTATAAACAATTTATTGACAACTAACTACTACACACTTTTGGAATTATTTATGGAGAATTGTATCATTGAGATGCCGATCCTAACGATGCTGACACTCCTTAAGACGAGACGTTAAATTAATTATCACTTTTCGAAACATTTGTGCGGAATTGCATTGCATTGCATGGCGAATTGAATCTTAGAGGTGGAGCAAAGTAGTTGGAGAATGACCATAAAGTCAACCCAAGAAAATTGTCGTTGTTGCGTTAAGTCAGGACTCCTTCGTGGATAGTAAATGTCTGGATGTCTGTAATGTCCCTCTCTGGAAAATGAACCCGCCCGAAACGCTTTACCGCTGTCAATGAGATGCTTGATGCTTAATGGGCTGGGCGACATTGCAACTCAGACTGTCGCTTTAAGACTGTGTAAAACCCGCATCTACTAAATTCGGTGGAGGTCGTTACATTTGCTCCTTCGAGCCGGATGGGAAAACTAAAACAGAAAAATTATGTACAATAAGCCACTTTTGCTGCTTTTTCTGAAGATTAGCTTGAGACTGATAACGACGGTTTTGTCTATTGACAAACCCACTAAGATAAAAATGGGCTTCATCGCTAAGGGTTATGTTATCCAAATCAACATTTGTGGGTACAACATAGTGAGTCCTCGTGCATCATGATTCTTGATCATGGTTCTGAAAATGTTTACATGCATCTTCCTGTTAGCTATACCTAATTGCCCATTAGTAAGTAATTTTGGTTTAGCTGCAGTAATTCATGCTTCACAAATATTTGCCCCTTTATTAAAATTAGCATTAAATAGAGACTTTGGTATAATATCTTTCCAAACAAGAATTTAATTTAAAGGTAAATATCTACATGCTATATAAATATACAACTAGCAGTACGGGTTTTCTACACTATGAATAACATTTGAAGTTCAAAACCATTTTATTTTTCAGTGAAAATAACAAAACTTATTAAGTTAATAATTTGCAAGGAAATATCTCAATTTACATTCCAACAAGGATATAAATTTGAAACGATACTATGTAGATTAAATTTTTTGTATGCTAATGGTTCGTTGATATCTCAGTTAAGTTAATTGCAAGTTCACATTTTGTTTGCTTTCAGTTTGTATTTTTTTTGGTGTTTGGTGTAAATACGATTTATGTTTGTGATATATCTTTTTTATCGTATCCTATTGTGTAACATAACTAAACGACAAGGCCCCGCAATTGGCCCCCAATTGAAATGTTATATTTCTTAACACAAAACATTTAATACTTACTGTACAACTCATAAACGCTTCAGCTGCTCAAGACATCTCTTTAACAAATTTAAGCTCAGGCCGCGGGTATTGTTTCCATAGCTCACAGATTATAAAAAAGAAGGAATAAGGCTAGTTATAGTCAAAAATAAGTATATTTGAGCGCCATCTGTTTAGGAAAGTTCGGGGATTATTTAAAAAATAATAATAATATTATACTCGTAAACAGAAACCGGTATCAAATCTATTAAATTTAATTATTAGTCATGTTCGGTTAAGTCAAAAATCAAATTAGTTGAAATATATTTAAAGACTTTCATAAATATATGGTCCAATATTATCTAGTGCGATTGGATACAAAAATAGATTTATTTATAAACGAAAAAAAAAATAAAAGCCAAAGAAAAAAAATTGTCATTTAAGACATAATTGTAGATTTCAAAAAAATAAATACCCAACCTAAGAATTCTTAACGGCGGGAAAAATATATGCACATACAGGTAGAAATCAAAATTAATACATGAATAATTATACAGTGAGATCCAAATTGAGTGAAGACGGTTTCAATTCCTAGCCTTAGGTTTTAGTGTATTTCACATTGTTAGCATAGCACTATTAAAATGTGTTGTGTAAAGTTGCAGAGTCAATTCGTCACCTTCTCGTTGACATTGTTATGCTTTGCTACGTTGTTCCGGGATTTCATTGAATTTCTACTTTATTTCGCTTGTTTTCTTATTTTACAGGACAGTTTTTTTAGAACTACGGTTTGTTAAACCATTTTAATATCAAGTAAGCTTATTATTTAAAATTAACGAAGTTTATAAGCTATACTATTTTTGAGACGCCGCTGTAAAACAAAAGAAGCAGAAAAGTATTCCTGTTGCCAATGTGACAATAATTTAACGTGGCGGTAAATTCAAACCGTCTTCAATCAATTTGGATCACCCTGTACAACTTACTCAAACTTTAACAAAATAGTATCTTTCAGCTCACAGTACATTGATCGAATTATTTGATTCGAAAACACCTCACAAAATGATTAACACTTAATGCCTTTTTGTTCACATTTAAACACTAAATACCAAAATTAATAGCTTGACGAAGCTGCAAAATCTGGAAAACACCTCAATTACTGACACCGCTACTTACTTTAGACTAAAGAATAAAAATTCACAATAATTGTTTTGCATTAAAACTACTTTCAATAAAATTCCCTTTTTAGGTAACCGGAACAACCATATAAGTTCAATTGTTAATTACATTTATTAAGTAAAAGTTTTACTAAAACCATCACTGGTTAATATGATTAATTATTAAAATGTTTTTTTTATATGAAAAAGGTAGCGCACTACTTAAATATGTTGTTTTAAAAGTTATTTAATTTAATACTTCCGTTTTTTGAATTTCTTTAAAAACAAGATCCCATATAAACTTACGTTTAACTCGATATTTATAATTTTTCGTTAATAATAACAGCATTATTAATCTCTGGAAATTATTAAAAGAACTGGTATACGGTAACAAAACACTTATGACACTTTAGTTATAACTCTTTAAATTATACGAAACTAATTATTAAATTTCGGTACGGTATTTATAATAACGATTTTAATTAAATCAAATTAGATTTCAATATTTTTCACAACTAAACACGTTACTGTATTTGGGAAGTGCTATCGGCAAAACAACCCCTGTACGTATACGTACGTATACCCTGGACGATAATAGACGGAAGAGCTTCGCACTCTATGAGTGTTTATCGCGGACCTACTGTTCAAATTAAAAAATATTTCGGCGATCGTGTGGTTTTGGGAAGGGCAAATATTTAAATAAACCAGTAAAAGAAATAGCGGGATTCTCCTAAGCCAATGAGAGATAATTACGTCCCATTGCTCCAGAACATTTCCAACGAAAACTTTCGGGGATTCCCCTTTGAATTTATATATTACCCAAACACATTATACTTACAGGTGACTGTCTATACTCTAACAAACTAATGAAGGATCTAGGTCGCCGAAATCACGCGGGCAACGTACGTCACTGACAGTTTTAACAGCTTATATAATATCATTGTTGCTTAAAATCTGATCTTAGAGCTTATGTGTTTACCAAGTGGTGATCACGCGGCGACCTAGATCCTTCGTTTGTTTGTTAGAGTATAGACAATTTTATTCTAGAAGATTCTGCTTGTCGGTATTTTGTTTACTAGAAAATATTTCAACCCAATGTGTTTTAAAGCTTTAGCCCTACATAAATACAATATTGAAAACAATTTTGTTCTAGAACATTCTATTCCACAAAAACAATTCCTATTGTTGTTGTATTTCTCAGGTTTCCTCCTTTCAGTAGTGTTCTTTTAATTTTTGGATAATAAACACTATTAAATCTATAATATATTTTATTTAATATTTATTATTATGATTGAAATAGAAAATGAATTTTGAGTTATTCTGAGGACTGGTGGTAATCAACTGCCTACAAAAGTGATCTATGCATTAAAAGAAAGTTATTAATAATTAGTTTACATTTCAATGTTCATTAAGGAAATTTACTATTACTGTCTGTAAATACAAATATTATTTACAAGTTAATATCAATTATGTTTATCTAACATTAAATGGAAATTCTGTGATTCATTGTATGACAATCATAAATAGTTTTAAATAGGTCAATGATAAACAATTTATAATTGATTGTAAATGAAATGAATTAATGATTAAATGCTATAATAGGTGAACAGGTGATATATGTAATGCTAAACTTAATGAAATATGAATGTTAATAATATTAAAAGAAATTAATAAAACAATATAATAATTATAACTACGGAAATAGTGAGTATCTAACACTTCCCCTGATAAAATTGATTTATGGGGTTAATCTAAACATAAATCAAATAATTCGTTTATTTCGACTTTTAATTGAAATCTATAGACGGTTCACGCGCGACAGATCTTCGCGGTTTTGGCGTCAATACAATAGGCACACCTTCACTTGGTACACGTACACTAAATGCACTATTATCTTCACTTCTACAATGATCGGCTTCTTCTTCCAAGATTGTAGATAATTGGAGTTGAGTAACGGGTACACCATTTATGTTTGTATTGAAAATTTTTGCACAACAAGTACCGCAGTTTGATCTTGAATTAGGGCTACAAATTAATTGCCATAAAAATTTGAAGAGTCCGCACTTGTAGAACAGACAATACAAAACTAAAATTGCAATAATTGATCCAAATATTGAAAAAAAGTGATTGATACCAATGTTGATAGTAAAAGGTAGTTGGATGATCTAATCGTTCCTGAAGGAGGTGGTCGAACTGATGCATCTTATGTTTTGCGTAGTTTAGTTCATCTAAGTTGATGTTCGCTACTTTAATGGGCTGTAAAGTAATTGATTCGTGACTGACGTTTAAAGAGTTGTGGATGCAACAGTTGTCGTTAATAATATCGATCTTCGGTGCTACATCAATGTGTACAGCTGAATAATTTGTGCTGGCTTGTAAAATATTAGTGGGTGTATATGCTTTGCAATTTTCCATGAGCTGAAATATTCCGGTGGTTTGTAAAGTGATTTCTTCCATCGGGGTTGCTAAACATGAAATGGTAACTAGAATTGGTTGTGAATGGTACAATGATATAAAGATCCATTGGTTGTTTAATATGGACTGCCAAATTTCAAAGTCTGCTTGAATGGTTCTAGTGGTGCATGATGGTGGAATGGTCTTTTCTGAAGAAGTTAGCAACAGGGTTTCACAAACGGGCTTTTCATGAGTCTTGGATACTTCATTTTGTTGACATATGTAGTTATTTTCTTGAATGGTTGTACAACTACTTAAATCCTTAAGTTGTACGTAATAAAACCTTGTGGAACTTATGATTAAATACTTAAAGGAAGGTTCTATATAGGAATATAGGTGTGAAACGTTATGGGAAATAGGAAGTGGGTAGAGTTTAAAAATGTTGTATTATAATTCATCTACAAGCGGAACTTTTAGAGCAAAAATTAAATTTTTGTCTACGTATACTACATCAATATGTATGATATCGAAATATCTATAAATTGTTGCATATGACAAAGGAAGAGGTAACTGTTGTCCGTCTTTTAGTAAAACTTGAGACAATTCTTTAAATAAATTTAGAGGGGTAATAACATTAGGATGCAAGATATTTTTATGAGCAAGTGTAATTGAAGCAATTAAATTGTTATAGTAATTATCTAATTCATTTACTAGTTGATTTAATAAGGTAAATTGTTCAGTTATAATTTGTTGAATTTTAAATTCTTTAATCGTCGTGGTGGTATATTTCGAAAAATTGTTAAAAAGTTCTATATTGCTGTAAAATTTTTATTCATTTAGTTTCAAATTTTGAATGGAACTATTAAAATTAGATATTGTTGTGGAAATTATTCCGATCTGTTGTTTCATGAGCGATTGCATGTTTTTATTATCATTTAGTAATGATTTGATTGATTCATCATAAAATCTTGCATTGTCTGCATCTGGAATACCAAAAAGCCAATGTAGTGCGTAAGATATACCCTCAAAGGCTGCTCTTTTTCTCTTATTATTATCATGATTTGTCTGATGTCCTGTTAGATGATTAATGATTTCTAATTTTCCGGTTAAGCCGTCTATTCTATTTCTTAAAGAATTAATTAAATTATTACAATAAAATATAACGTGATCAGATATACTGACAGTTCTCGTATGTGAACAAAGGCTAGTGGTTTTGAAATAAAAATTGTTGATCTGTTTATATCTTTGATCACTAACCGTCAAGTTAAAATGGATTAGTAAGGTGAATTTGCTATTAGTCATCTTAGCATGTCCTAAATGATTGTAATATAACCCGGTATGGTGATTAAGGTAATTTACTTTGTATGAACTTCCAGTTGCAGAATGAATTAGAAATAATGAACTAAGAAGAGGGGTTAGGAAAGATAGGATGAGATTGCTGATCCGTTGAATCCTCATCTTGATGACCTGAAACAAAAGGTTTCAGTTTATTTACGTGATATGTAGTTAGTTTATTATTTTTTTCGATTTGAACAGTACGGTTTGGGAATATTTTTCTTATTTTAAAGGGTCCTAAAAATTTCGGGGTTAGTTTTTTATTTAATCCTAAAGTATGAGCTTTATTAATTATACAAACCGAATCGCCTATTTTATAGTCGTGAATGTGAACTTTACGATCATAATACTGTTTAGACTTATTTTTTGATTCAATTAATCTTTCTTTAGCCACCTTATGAGTGATGTTTAGTTTTTGTTTTAAATTTGTAACATAGTCGTCGTAAGAATAACTAAAACTTGGTTCTTGAGTAATGGTGTTTGGTAAATAAGGTTTACTTCCGAATAAAGTTTCGTATGGAGAGAAACCTGTAGATTTATGACAATGTGAATTATATGCAAACATCGCAAAAGGTATGAATTCGTCCCAGTTACTTTGTTTATTATTAATATAATGTTTAAGATAGTCCTTTAAAGTTAAGTGTGACCTTTCAAGAGCACCATTAGTTTGAGGATGACATGGTGAAGATATAATGTGTTTTGTTTGGAAGAGTTTCATTACATCTTTAATTAATTTAGAAATAAAATCGGTTCCTTGATCAGAAAGAATAGATTTTGGAATACCGAACATAGTGATAAATTTCGATAGTTCTATAGCAACAGTTTGAGATTCATGATTCGGGATAGCGATGGCATATGAAAATTTTGTTAGATCATCCTGCATGGTGAGAATAAATCTATTGTTATTTATAGTTTGCGGTAGTGGTCCTACAATGTCAATGGCTAGTCGTTCGAAAGGTTTAGATGATGTCGATGTAATTTCCATGGGCGCTTTACTAGGTTTGAAATTTGTTTTGTTCATTTGACATGACGGGCATTGCTTTATGTAATTTCGAATATCTTTTTTCATAGAGTTCCATTTGTAAGTTTCACATATTCGTTTATATGTCCTGATAAATCCTGAATGACCAGCGAGTTTTGAATCATGGTTGTCGTGCATTATTTTTAAAATGTCTTCCTTTGAAGTTGGTTGGATTATCTTCCGATCCAAGATTATTGAAGTAATGCCTGTTACATTTTTAAACAAATAGTGCAACATTTCTGCAAACATTTGTATTTTAATATTTGTATTATCAATAGTTACATCATGTATGTATAGGTTTCCGGAATAGTTATTTTTAATTAGTTCTGTACGAAGGTTACGAATGGCGTAGAAAATGTCTTTGTACGAGAGTTTATCGAAATGGAAATTTTTACAAATGAGTAAGAAAGTTACTTTAGAAGTACTTGACAGTTTTATAACCGAATGAAGATTATTTGATTCCGAAATGGTCGAAAGATCGTAATTATCTCTATAAGTATTTGAGAATATTGATTATTATCATCAAGATCCATTGAATAAAACAATACATTTGGAAAATATTCAAATTTATCAAATGGAATAGATTTAGTTCGGGGTATATTTTCAGTTTTGTAATGATATTGAATGAAATTTTCGAATACATCATCCTTCTTTATTATTGTTATTAAGGTTGATTTATTTTGAGAGCTTTGGTATAGTGAACACAATTTAATTGCGATCTGCGTGTCTTTAAAAATGAAATGAATCATTTTTTTGATTTTAGTCCAGTCTAGATTACCTAATCCACAGCTAATTTTCGGCATTGCTAGTTTATGAATATTCTTATTTATACAAAAGAGTTTTAGATTATTAAGTGTGATAAAGACATCTTCGTATAGAGGTTTATGGAAAGATTTATTTTTAGTGATCATATAAAGTAAATAGCGGTTACATTGTTTTAGATAGAGTACCTTATGAATTTGTGGTGATTGGGTTTTTAAAATTCCTATTTTCCCAAATAAATTCTTGAATTCTTTAGCTATTCCTTCGTTAAATTTAAGGTCTCGGCTGATACAATGAGCGAGGCTATAATCAGTGGAAATGTGAAAAAGATTTCATTTGTTTCGGTGATTTTCGAATTGGGGGCATCAGTTCTCCTTCGAGTTAAAGAAATTCCTGATATAGGGTTGACAATGTTCTCTCTTGTTTGTGTTCATTGGGATGACTACTTTCATCGATCATGATCCTGCTTAAGGCATCGGCATTTTAATTTAGTCGACCTGGTTTATATAGAATCTTATAATCATATTCAGATAGTTTTAATCTCCACCTAACTAATCTGCTACCAGGGTCTTTACAATTAAATAACCACGTTAGAGGTTTATGGTCCGTGACTATGGTAAAAGTTCTGCCAAACAAATATGGTCTGAAATGATTAACGCTCCATATAATAGCGAGTAATTCCTTTTCTGTAGTGCTGTACCTTTGCTCGGATGCACTGGGTGTCCTAGATGCATAAGCGATTGGTTGATCTTTAGTTAATTCGCCTTGGCTTAAAACAGATCCTATAGCATAATTGGAGGTACAGTTTGATCGATTATACGAGTATTTAATATCGTTGCGGGTGCTTTACCATTCTTATTTACTTTGACTAAAGCTTTGGATAGATATATACCTTTAGGTAGTTCAACATCTGGAATAATTCCTTCTAGGATGTCGGGATTTTTAATATGTATTTCGACTAATGTTTCAGTTCTAGCTTTTAAATGATAGTTAAGATTTGATGAAGATGATTGCGTTTCTAATTTGATTGGAGAATTCAGAGATTTTAATGAAAGAGTTTGATTTTGAAAACTTATGGTTACGGATTCTGTCTGCAAGAAATCTTTTCCTAACAGGTCGTCGAAAGGGACGTTTGTAGCTTGGTTTAGTATATGAAATTTTGCATGCAGAATTTTATTGTTAAATTGTAAGGGAATATTGCAACTTCCTACTGTTTGTATAGGATTATTAGGACTGAGTCCGCGAAGAGTGATTTTTTCTTTAGAATTGAAGATAGTACTAGGGAAAAGTTTATTAGCTTTAATTAAGGAAGCTCCTGCACCGGTATCGATTAAAAATTTGAATAAAGAATTTTTATTTTTTGAATTTTATGAAATAACTTCAATGTAATTTAAATTATCATTTGATAATTTAATGTTTCATCATCATAAGAATGTTTAGTTCTCGAACACCGTTAGATTCGCAATTGAGTCCTCGAGTGGGGTGTTCGCCGTTGAAGACTCGTGGTAGTTTAAATTAATTTGACCGTTATTTTGATTACTTTGAGCAGAATTTGTATTTTTGTTTACAGATCGTTTATTATTATTATATTGACGTTTACGACATTCTTGAATTACATGACCTCTATTCTTACAGTAATTACAAAATTTACTCTGATAATTTGATTCTTTTAGATCATTAATAGAGCTTTGAGAATTTTGGAAGTTTTGAATATTTTGTTTAGGATTTGAACTGAATGATTGAGAGTTTTGTTTTTGTTCTAGATTTACGAATTTTCTTTGATTATGACTTTGTTTTACTCTGCATTGAACTGTATCATGATTATTACGACCACATATTTTACATAATTTAAATTTTGAATGCTTTTGAATGTTTAAAGCTGTTTCCTCGGTTAAAGCAGCTGTATAGGCTTCGTTGAATTTATTAAAATCTTTCCACCGCAACATTTGTGAAATAAAAGGGATTGAATGAAAAATAAACCTATTAAGTGTAAGTTCATTAATTGCTTCAACTTTACCCGGCAACATTTTTTTATCAATTGTATATTGCTGAATGGCGGATAGAGCACAAGAATTTAAAAGTTCCAAATGTTGATAAAAGTCTGAAATAGAATCGTTTTGGTACTGTTTGCAGTTGTTTAATTCTTCCATGATTTGACAATAATGTTTTTTGTCCTGATACAAATCTTTTAATTTTTGCCTTAATTCGTTACAATTACTGAACGTTTGCTGAGCTAACTGCTCTTTAGCCCTACCTGAGATTTTAGCTAGAATAAAATAAAGAAGTGGAGTTTTTGGTCTGGTAAAGCCAGTTGTATTGCATTATTACAATTAGCTAAGAATTGTCCTAACTCTAACCTATCCCTGTAAATTCTGTGGGAATTAATTTGCACAAAAATTCTATTGAAAACGTACATGAATTAGAATTGAGATTTAAGGAATTAAGAAGGGAATCTGCTGGAATTTGTATATCTTCATTACCTTGACTCATTATGGAAAATAGTTTCACAAGATTTAATACAAACAACTAAAGATTAAAGGAAACCTGTACTTACCAAATTTTCACCCAGTTATGTAGAGACTTTTTTTTATCGTAGACTTCGACTGACGTGGGATTTCGATTCTCTGTGGCAAACACTGGATTTTCTTTTCGTCACTTGGAATTGGAATTCTCTTCTTGAAGATAGAACAGATGCAGCTGTTTTTTCTTTCTTTAAAAAGGTGACGTCCTATCGACCGCGCCAAATTTATGTTGTATTTCTCAGATTTCCTCCTTTCAGTAGTGTTCGTTTAATTTTAGGATAATAAACACTATTAAATCTATAATATATTTTATTTAATACTTATTATTATGATTGAAATAGAAAATGAATTTTGAGTTATTCTGAGGACTGGTGGCAATCAACTGCCTACAAAAGTGATCTATGCATTAAAAGAAAGTTATTATTAATTAGTTTACATTTCAATGTTCATTAAGGAAATTTACTATTACTGTCTGTAAATACAAATATTATTTAAAAGTTAATATCAATTATGTTTATCTAACATTAAATGGAAATTCTGTGATTCATTGTATGACAATCATAAATAGTTTTAAATAGGTCAATGATAAACAATTTATAATTGATTGTAAATGAAATGAACTAATGATTAAATGCTATAATAGTTGAACAGGTGATATATGTAATGCTAATCTTAATGAAATATGTATGTTAATAATATTAAAAGAAGTTAATAAAACAATATAATAATTATAACTACGGAAATAGTGAGTATCTAACATTGTCCATCAGAACATGAAATAATAAACATTAACACTTGCAAAGATGGTACTTTTTTAAAACGAAAACTGCGTATTTTACTAGAGACAAATTTTAGTAGTCCGGTAATATTTTTTGAAAGTAACCTTTGATATTTAGTAGGACTCATATTTACCAACCAGAATACCAACTGTAATTTTAAATCAAGAAAAATATACAATAATATGCAGGATAGCATTAAGAATTTTTATCGATTATGCAAACAAAATTGCATTTTTCGGAAGTTGAAAAAAACAATTGAAATCACAAATTATCTCAACAAAGGATTTTTGCTTTTTAGAATCTTTTTAATGTTAGAGAGGTGCTGCTTAGTTTTTCTCCATCACAGCAACTCAACTTAACTACAGTGTGGCCAGGCCTAGATGCTTTGTTGTTCTTGTAATCTCTTTGCTTGCTGGAAGTTCTTAGTTTCAAACAGTGTTTTGAGCCCATAGTCTTAATCTTGTGTGCCATATGTCAAATCGTTCGTTAGTTTTATAGTTAGAAATTTAAATCAAATTGAACAATGCATATTTTCTAAGTGAGAATCTGGAATCTACTGAATTTGTAGCTAAAGTTGTCTAAAAGTACTAAAACTCGCATCGTATGTAATATATAATATCATAAAATGTTTGCTCAGTTGAAATTAATATAATGTTGACTCTTATATAGTATAGAATGATTTCAATAGCGAAGCGCGTCTATAATATTCTATTAAATATTCTATTTTTATAATATTCAGGAAAATGTATTGTGTGAAGCTAAAACGGTACATGAAGCTTTGTTACAACTTCTCATGTTTATCGCGTCCTTTTATTTTTAAAAGATTTTGTATACTAGAAATTAATAGAAATAATTTTACAACATTTCTCTGTTACATACTATCTATTACCTACTATATGGAGTAAAAAATGCGAACTTTCTAAAATTATAAACACGTAGTTATTCAAAAGAATGTATAGAGACGAAATTCTTGTTTTAATAGAATACGCTAACAAATAAAATGTTATAAATATAGATATGATAATGGCAGAAAAGTAAAACAAATTTTTAAAATATTAAAATATCTTTTGTGTAAAAGTACAACGGAAACTTCTTGACTGACTAGTTTGCGGTGTTAAGAAAAATAAGTCCTGCTATATTAAAAGTTAAAAGTGCTATATAAAACAAAACATTATAAACTTTAATAAATTTTATATCATCATGACAATAAGCAAATAGTCTTAAATACTAAAATCAAACAGTATTGAGATGATATGAATTCATCTAGCACAATAAACTTACAATATCTTGTATAATAATAAAGGGCATTTATTATAATGAAGGTTTCGGCGTAGCTGATATATTTCGATTTTTCCAAATATTGATTCTTATATAACATTTTTCACCATTGTTTAACTCAAACACTTGGAGGACTGTATGCTGGATAATTTGACTATAATTTAACTTCATTTAAGTTGATTTTGAAGATGGATTCTGTATAATCATCATTGGGTCTATCAAAACGTAAGAATGGATGTTAATTTGAGTTTTTCTTATATTGTAAAGATGTCCTTGTGTAAATTTTATATGTATCAGTTACATAGTATAGTTATGTATTCATTTTGTAAAGGATTAAGCTGGATTTAATGAGTTGTGTGTATAATTAAGTCCTAATGAGATTTGTTCATCGTCAATCGTTTCTGTTAATTTTCTCAGTTATAGTAAACTGTAGAATATAAGTGTCTAAAGTTGTTTTAATTGTTATTTTGCCAGCTACAGTCCTATCTTTGTAGAATTTAGATTAGTGTTAATTTTTATCAGCTGTGTCGGTGTTGTGACGTCATGAAAAACATTCGAGAGGCGGATGTTTCAAAAAATTGGCATAATCTTCATTTGTCTTGCCAAATCATATATAAAGCCCATCTAAAATTAACAAATTCAGTCGATAAAATGCTTTGAGAGAACTCACGCTCGACTCCAGACCCAAAATCTGTAAAATAAGTGGGGTTATGTAACAAACACATGTTGGATGTCAACAAATAAAATTTAACAAAGTGTAATACAAATTTTACCTGGATATTTAAATTAAAGAAGATTTATTTGTAAATCAACAGTTGTATGGAATTGTGAACGAGTTTTTTATTGGATAAATTCAAGAAGATTTTATTTCCAATATTTATTTGGATATTTGACGTATTTACAATATAAAATCGTCTGACAGATTTAAAAGCAGTACTACCAATTTAAAATAAGACTGAAGTGGATCTCAACGTACATTATCTACAAGGTTGGTCAAAATAAAAGGTTTTGGTTAAATTTTCAATAACAAAATTATAAAGACAATCTGAATAATTTCAGAATTCATTTTTTTCACTTTAAAAGTTTTAAAGAATAAAAATTCTTACGAATAAAACAATTTAAGTTTCTTTATTAAAATTTAATTATCATAAATTAAATTTATCTTAACATTTGTAAATATTTTAATGAATAACATTGATTGATGTCAGTTTGCTCAAATGGAGAACTGTTATAGCCCTATGTCAGGTTATTAACGACTAATTAACACATTTGAGCAAGCTCAGGAAATTTTACTTTTACTTTACTGTTCTGTTCTAAATTATTTTCCTTTTATTTTTCTTGAATTAGATTTTCTTTTATTCTCATAAATAAAAATAAAGACTGTTTTTAGTTTATCTATGTGTTTATTTGATGTGTTTACAAGCATCCATTTCTTTTTCTTTTCACATATAGAGTTTAGCTTGCTGTTGTCTAATTGCGGAAGTCCAAGTGTCTTGATAGTAAGTTCTTTTCTTCCAGGTATAAGAATCAATAAGATTTCACTATTTCATTTATTTTATGCTCTATCGAATTAAACCTGAGTTAGCCAATTGGGAAAAAGAAAAAATATTGGTGTGTATATATTTTTTTATTTTATTAGATTTCACCGCAGATATTTTATGACGCTGTCAACGTGAGGCAAAAATTTCTATATTTTATTTTATCATTTATATCACCCCAGTATCAATCAATCAAATTTAATTTAAAGCTAAACAGAAAATTATATTACTTACGATTTTTGCAGAAAAGGTAATTTTAGATTAAATATTGCAACTATGTGAACAAAACAAATAATTACAAGTCAAATGCAATAACAATATGTTTGTATATTCAATACATGACCTAAAAGGAGAAGAGGAAATTATTTTTATACAGATTACAAAATGATCAATAAATTGATGTACAGAAAGATGTCGCGCAGTTTGTCTTCTTTATGTTTTCTGAAGGACAGCAGATAAAACAAAGATTAAACGTAGAGTAGATAAGTGTAAAAGAATTAATTGCAGAAGTATAATGAGGAGGTTATATCAATAATCTAAAGCATGCCGAAATAGGTGGTATCGTCAGCTTAAAAAGATAGAGGTCCGGAAAGACAAAAATTGCTTCTTGTATTTATTTAACTATGTAAGGTCTTTCTTGGAATGCAGCGCTTAAATTCCAATCAAATTGGATTTAATGTGTTGACAAAATCACCTACATGAAACAAACTAAATCTACAGACAATAATTTATACTTCTATTCAATCAAAAAACCTCAAAGAGGGAAATTATTATTCAAACTTCAGAAGTGAGGAAAGCACAACACTGCTTGTTTCAAGGCAATTCACAGCTAAACTGGTAATAGAGTGAATTATCTTTCGAAACGTTTTAAAAACCTAATAATAATCAAAATTTACCAATGAAGACAAATAATCCTAAGCATCACCATACCTATATGGAATAAACAATAAACATGTCTGGGCAAAACATGACCAAATTAGGAGTGACAAGTTTGATAATAACACAATAGGAAAAAGCCTTTTAAGAAAAAACCATCGAACTGAGGAATAGCTGACGAAAATTGTAAAAAAGGATCCCTGAAATTACTTTTTACCCCTTGGTAGTAAGAGTACGTGTCATTTGTTAAAAGCAATATTAATACGAAGAAAAATTCTAATTGTTAAGTGAGTACTGCATGAGAGTCCAAATTCAATGAGATTGACACCTTGATAGCTTGACAGTTATGAAAATAAAATAAATAATAAATTTCTTCCTTATTACGGGTTCATCATTTTATGACCTTTGATCATTTTAAGGATCCCATCCTCGTCACCAGCTGTAACAACGTTCTAATTATTTTAATTAATCAACCCATAATACATTCTGGACAAAATGTGTGTTGTGAATATAAACTATGGAGGTAGTATATATCAGTACTTACAGAAACGTGGTAGTTGGTCTCGTAATAACTAAACCACCACCCCCCTTCCGTAAGGGGCTGTATTATTGTAGCCTTTGATTAGCTGAGCTGTTTGTAATAGAAACCGGGTAGTTCAAAGGAGTAACTCATATTGACAACTACATTATACTCCTCTATTTATTTATCTTTTTCACTATCTATCAGGATCGAAATATAATTAAATAATAATTATGTAAATGGCAAAGCAAATACTCTCTAATAAAAAACAAACTTAGTAGGTACCCTTCGGCGCGGTTTTGTGTACATACAAACATCAAACTGTTTTCCTCTAATTATCCAAATTTACAAGTACTAGCATAAATTTATCTATTCATATATTTAAAGTAGAACATTCGAGGAACGTACGCCTATATGCATAATAAACTATATAGAAATATTTAGAGACAGACACTGAAGAGGGTTTATTACCATACTTAATGTAATTACATTTTTGAAGTGAAAAATGTGAAAACTATTAAGTTAATATATTGTAACGCTATTCTCGGGGTTTATATTTCAAAGGCAACAACCAGAAGGGATATAAATTTAAAATGATAATGAATAAACTTTGCGGCACTACGAAGCTCAGATGTATCTCAGCTGGTTAATTAGAATAGAGTCTTTGCTTTGGTGGTCTTTGCTCATTGATGTTTAGAAATGTGTACTTATGCAAGACTTAAACTTTATCTACCGCATCAGTTATACGAAATATGATGTTAAATATTCTCATTTTCTCCCCTATTCATTATTTATTTATCGCTCGTGGGAGAAATAATGTTATATGTGCATTATGGAAGTGTTATTTTCCGATTTATGTAGGTAGCTACATATAGTTGATAATATTAATCATTATAAAAAATACTGAAAGTAAATTGGTTGTAAGTAATGGTTTATTTGATGTAGATAAATAAAGACGCATTCAAATTACTATACACTATTAAATTATCATACACCATTTAAAGTTCGAATCCCATCCTTGTCGCCAGTGCAGTGGTAATATAATTGAATAAAAAAATATAGTTCTTGAAACCTTCTAACAATCTTGAATTAAAGTTCCAATTGCGGGCTAGTCATACTATAGCATAATTGTAATTACTGGAGATAAGACGAGTTCAATCACAGTTGAGGAAAGTTTATTCTGAGTCAAATATTTTAAATTTATTATCTTGAGTTTTTATTAAAATTTACTGGAGAGTGAAACGTAGACTGTAAAATTTTCAACTACTATAGAATCCTGAAGTTTGGCGACTCTAACAACTTTAAAAATATTTTAAAGTTGTGAAGCGCCGAATTTATCAAACTCTAAAGGTTAAAACACGCTGAAGCATTTTTAAGATACATGTTTAATTGAATATTTAGCAAACCTCTGATGAAACTCCTGAAACCGTCAACCTGTTATTATGAATAGATATGAAATTTTGGAAAGCAAATGAAAACTAAATTCCGAAATTTTGAAGCTCTAACTTTCTAGATATTTGAAATTATCTACCAATAAGAATTTCAAAAGACTCGAGGGACAGATAACATGACACATTCACATTTCGTACATTGAAATTTAACAGTTCAATAAACATCTTCAAACTTGAGGTAGATTACCTAATAAACGACCCGGTGATCTCTTGACCTCCAAAGGTCATAGTCATAAAATTTCTTCGAGTATTACAAACTTATCTTGGTAGCGTAATGCCTGGCGTGCCGGACTTTCACCCAAGCGGCCCGCGATCGACTCCCGGCTCCGGCAGATCTGGTTAAGGTTTTCTGCAGTTTTCCTTAGCTGTGACACAAATGTGGGATTTGCGCTGTTCCATCTGTAAGTCGGCTGCAGCCGCACATTGGGCCTACATAATAATAATCGCCCCCTCCCTCTCACACAAACTTATAGCTTCTAGAACCTTGGTTTAGGTTATGGGTTGTAGTAGTTATTATTATTATTATTATATCAACAACAAATTTTGATCTTCTGGGAAAATTTTAAATTACTTTAAAAACGACCCAGTGCTCGATTTGACCTCGAGAGGTCATCAAAATATATAATTCATAGAATTACTCCAAACATGCCTTCAGTTAGAAAAATATGTAAAGGATAACCTCCTGAATATTGTTATATAAACAAAAGATTCGATATAACCTTTTGGCTTAAAAGTTAAAAATCGAGTTTAATCGAAATAGTTACAGTTATAGATTCTTGCGTTGTGAATTTGTGATAAATGTTTAAGCCCTTAATTGCTTTGTTTGGGAATTTTTATCTTTATGGAGGTCGAATGGATCGTCGGATTTTTGTAGGATAATTTAAGATTTACTCAGGAGGTCAAGTTTTACGTTTGCAAAGATTGAGAATATTTTATAAAAATTTACATCTTTATGCACATGACTTTTGATGATCTCTGAAGGTTCAACGGATCATCGAACTTGTTTTTTGGGTATTCCGAAACTTGCTCAGAATTTCAAATTCTATGTTTGCAAAATGTGAAGATAACTTATGAAATCTTATATTTTAATGCACATGAAATCTGATCTGATTTCTGGAGGTCAAACAGATTATGGGATTTTTTTAAGATAATTTAAATTTATTTAGGTGATCAAGTTTTATGTATGTTTGCAAAATTGGAAGAAATTTTATGGATTTTTTCATCATTATGGATGTGACCTTTGGAGGTCCAATGGATTTTTGTAGAGTATTTTAAAATTTGCTCAGGCGGTCGTTTTACGTTTGTAAAGATTGAGGATACTTTACGGAATTCTATATTTTTATTCACATGACATTTGATGATCTCTGGAGGTGCTACAGGTCATTGAATTGTTTTAGGTTAATTATATTTTTACGTATAGGACCTTTGACTTTATATGAAGGTCCAACATATCATCGGATTATTTTTAGGGTAATTTAAAATTTTCGCACAAGATCAAGTTTTTGTTTGCAAGTCTTTAAAGTTTGAGGCAATTTTATGGAATTTTATATTCTTTGCACATGACCTTTGGTTATTTCTGGAGGTCAAATATCGGTTATCGGTTTGTTTTTTAGGATAATTTAAAATTTGTTAAGGTGACTAAGTCTTATGTATGTTTCCAAAATTGAAAGAGATTTTATGTAATTTTTTCATCTTTATGTACGTGTGACCTTTGGAGGTCCAATTAGTATTTGTAGGGAAATTAAAAATTTACTCAGAAGGGCGTTTAACCTTTGCAAAGATTGATGGTACTTTATAGAATTTTATATTTTTATACACATGACTTTTGATCTCCAACGGATAATCGAATTGTTTTATGTTAATTATATTTTTATGCATAGGACCTTTGATGATGAGGACCCTGAGATGATCGGATTGTTTTTAGGGTAATTTAAAATTTTCGCAAAAGATCAAGTTTTTGTTTATATGTCTTAACTATAAGTCTTATAGGTCCAACGAATTATCAGATTGTTTTTATATCAGTTTAAAACTTGCTCAGAAAGTCGATTTTTATATATGCAAAGATGGGAGATATTTTATGGAATGTTTTATCTTTGTCTACGATCCTTGGAGGACCAATGGGTTTTTGTAGGGTAATTTAAAATTTGCTCAGCAGGTCGTTTCACGTTTGCAAAGATTGAGAATTTTCTATAGAATTTTATATTTTTATGCAGATGACCTTTGATGATCTCTGGAGGTCCAACGGATCATTGGATTGTTCTTAGTTTAGTTTAAAACTTGCTCAGAAGGTCACATTTTATGTTTGCAAAGTTGGGAGATATTTCATGAAACTTCTTATCTTTATGTGTATGTATGTATTTTTATGAACATGATCTTTAATGATCTCTGGAGACGGACCTCCTGAGATCATCAGAGATTCGTTGGAACGAATCATCGAATAGTTTTTAGGATAATTTAAAACTTACTCAGAAGGTCAAGTTTTATGTATGCAAAGTTGGGAGATATTTTACGGAACTTTTTATCTTTATGTGCATGACCTTTAGGAGGCCCAACAGATCATCGGATTTTTGTAAGGTAATTTAAATTTTACTCGGGGAGGGGGGTGTCAAGTTTTATATTTGCAAGGATTGAGGATATTTTAAGGAATTCTATATTTTTATGAACATGACTTCTGATAATCGCTGAAGGTCCAACTGATCATCGAATTGTTTTTAGGGTAGCTTAAAACTTGCTCAAAATGTACCAAGTTTTATATTTGCAAAGATGGAAGAAATTTTATGGATTTTTTATCTTTATGTATATGACCTTAGGTGGCCTCTGAAGATCTAAATGATCATCATAAATTTTCTAGGGTAATTTAAAATTTGTTCAAGTGGTCAAGTTTTATGCTTGCAAACTTGCTAAGATATTTTATGTTTAATGTACTATATGATACTTTTGATGACCTTTAGAGGTCTAATAAGTTTGTTTCGTTTTGTTTGGTGAAGACAATTTAAACATTATTCAGGAGATCGAGTCTCAATAAGTTTGTAAATAAATTGTATAAAATTTTGTATTTTTATGTACTATTGGTGCTTTTTAGGCTTTCTATACCAACAGGACAGAAAAGCATTATAGTCCTCACTGACTGTCCGTTCGTTGCCCGCCACTCTTTCTTACTAACAAGTGGCAACGGGGTTATATGTGCAATAGTTCCTGGAAATACAACCGATAAGGCTAGATTTGGCCTCCGTCGACCCTCCTTTACGTTGAAGTAAAAGTGAAAACGGGTTTCTATGCGATTGAGGTTAGATTTGATCCCCAGCCATTCCCTGCGCCCGTCTACGAAGGAGGTTGTGGATTCGAAGTGACAGTTGAAAAAATGACAACAGGCCTATAAGTAATCGACGCTAAGAACCTCTTCGTCGACGTCAGATTTTACCTTCGCTCACTTGCTTCCCCCATTGCGAGGAGGTCCTGGGTTTAAAGTAACAATTTTGAAAAAGTGGTAACAAGTGGTGGCTTCCTCCACCTCTACAAAAGAATCCTGAGTCTAACGCACACTATTGAAACTAACAGTGGGAATATAACTAACTTTGAAAATCTCCCCGATGAGGTCAAATTTGACCTTCTTCCGCCGCTTACTAGGGAGGTCGTGGGTCAAAGGTGACACTTCAGCGAGTAATACATGTTCCTATGGTGAATTCTGGGGCCTTTACGACGTCTAACTAGGCTGTTTTGTTAGCTGATCTTTTACCAGATTATTTACGTGGACCAGAGATTCAAGTTTTGAAGATTTTAAGACGGATAATATACGGAACCTACTCAAGAGCACGTAACTGGCTTCGCCAATTTTTTGAGTCAGTCAACTGAGTCAGTACGGATTAATGCATCTCTAATTCTGTTGCCTGACGAGATGGAATATACGTCTTGGTGCGTTTGAATTTGCTAAGTGGATTTACTTACGACAAACGAAAAATAATTTAAAAACCGACAATACATGAAAACATTATAATTAAGCACACAAACGCTTAAAACATCTTTTCAAACATGAAATTCTTCGTATGTTCAGTTGTAGTAGGTTGGATTTACTTGATTTATTAAATCAAAATTCAATAACAACATGGATGGTAATTAGAGACTACATACCTTCTTGAACCTATTATGTTGTGTATTTAATTGTACCAGATAGATTAATAATTAAGCTTCGTACAATCTTAATTAAAATGTTTCATCTGACAACATTTAAAACAAGTTAACCATTTAGAGGCAACTTTAAATATTTCTCCTAAAAATAGCAGATTCGAGTAAATATTTGATTCCTTCAAATTAACTGAAAAGATTTTCATTATATTAATTCCTGAGCATATTTTTTCAACTAATCCAACACGGATGAGCAAGGGAAGGAGAAATCGAATAATAATAATGTCAGCAGGGTACACTTACCAAAAAAAAAGAAGAAAATTAAAAGTACCCGAGCTCTTATAAAAATGTTTGAATATGTAAATTAGCTTTTAGTGAATGTTTCGAAGTGAGTTCGTGGGGTTGTTTCAATCTAAACCGGCGGTGCACACCTCTCTGTGTCGTCGGTACCGAACAGCTTAATGTATAGTCCTGAATCTAGACCATCCCTCGCGTTTATTAGAGAACCTGAGGATGGTCAGGCGTAGCCCTTTGGGCTGTTGATAGTACAACGCAGCGTGTAATGTACCTGTTCAACCCCACGGCGAGCACCTAATTCACGCTGACGTGAAACTTCCTCCCGACCCTGCTTGAGCTTCCTAATTATTTTCCTCTACTCCTCGTTTCTATTCTTTTCACGTAATATGAAAATATCTGATAACGTATTTATCTGCCGCAAGGGCGAGTTTTCCTTTTTTTTGCTTGTCTAAATAATTAAAAAAAATTGTACTAAGCTGGTTTATACGGTGATTTTAATCGCTTTAAATGTTACACGAAAACGTTTTATTATGGAAGATAAAGTTTTTTAATGTTGTTTTTAACGTTGTCGGGAAAATTCGGATAAATAAGGTTAAAATATACCTAACCGGATATTCTAGGTGTGTACACTTAAAGAACCAAGTAATGCATCGCCTCCTATTCCGAATGAAACACTCCTTCCACATTTAAATAAAATAGAAACATAACCTTCTTTTATTAAAAATTTCTAACATTAGAAGACATTGAGTAGTACCAAAAATGTATTTTGTTCTGTTTTTGCAGCAACATTTTATATGCATCACTATCTTCTTTCTCGAGATAATATGATCTCCAGCTGCTCTTTATAATACTGTAGCGTTTTATTCAAAGAGGAAGATGAGCACAAAACTTCATCGGCATAACCTATTCTAACGCCTAACCTAATCTGATGTAATTTAACTTAATCTTACCTAACCTAACCTGACCTTATCTAACCTAACTTAATCAATATATGCATATTAGTCACATGCTGTAATTGTGTATGATAACAATATAAGGTTTTAGGGACCGTTTTTGCACCTCCTTGTAACATATTGGTATGGTAAAGTGTCGCACGATGTTATACAGGGTGTCCATTTAGTGCGCAGTTATTTGATATCCCAAAAACTACTAGATATCGAGAAAAACCTTCAATACAAAAGCTTCTTGGTTGGCAAAGATGCATACTTGAAAAATATTTACACCAATGCAGCGTGTTTCACAAACGCGGATCCAATGAACCTAAGCTTTTCTTAAATGAGACTATTAGTTGTCTATTCTACAGAATATATTTTTTAATTCGTTGCGACGTTACCAATTTATAAATTATTTTCGTAAACTTTTCAGTTTTGTAAGGTCCTAGTCGATTGAGACACAGTTTAACCATTTACTTGAATTTTAAAAACACTCTATGCTGACAGTATTATCTGGTCTCTAGAAACACTATTAAAATGTTTTCAAGTTTTGTTTATGTTGTTATGTTTAACTTTGCGACAGATTAATGATTGCAGCTGCACTCTTCTAACAGTTGTGAAAGTAATCACTACACGCTTTGTTAATTTTAATTTTAACATTAGATGTTTCTTCCTGATTTAAATAAGAAGGAATCAAAACCACAAATTCCGTCACAGGGATCTCTGGTGATATAAACCGGTGCCACTGTCGCGCTGATTTTATCTCTAGCATGAATATGGGAAGCATTTATACTACTCTTCACAACATGGTCATGGCCTGCACTAGTTCATATTTAATTTAATCGCATAATATAATGTAGCCATAGTATATGACAACAACATTTTAAACGAGACGTGATTTTCATTAACAACTCATAAATATGTACCAAATTTTAAAAACAAAAAAAACAAATATCTTCTTGGCAATTCCTTCCAAATCAACCAATAGCGTGAGTATTGTGATTTTCATCTGTTCACGTCACTGTCTGCAGAGGATAGGGCATAAGTTGCTTCACCGTTCAAAAAACAAATTACTGTTGACTCACCAATCGTCTAGAGACCTACACTTAAAGGGCGTTGATGCGAAGATACATATAGCCTCTCACGTTCAAGACAACTTCACCTTTACGGGTACACACCGGGATGCTACTTTGATGGGCCCTTAAAGTAGCCTCGAAACGAAGCTCTATCGAGGGCGCACCAGGCCTATAACTGGGAGATCGGGGTGGCGAACCCATTTAAAAATCAAGTCCCGCCACATTTGAGGTTGGATTCGATCGGGCAGTGGCCCCAACTCTGGCTCGGTACTGAACTGACCTAAGTTGGGGAAATAGTCCTAATGCTGGACGAGGCATTTGACCCCGTATGAAAGAGGACGGGGAGGGTGCCGGTGGGTGAGCACGTGTTAAGTCAATCGCTCCGGTACTAACCTGGTTAGCTAGTAGAGGGTGGATAGGCAACCTCGCTCTGACAAGTGAGTGACTGGGAACAATTGCCATGCGATTGCGCGCTGATTGAGCGTATCTCAATTACTTCCTCCCAATGGAAGGAACGTGAAGGTATGTTAACACGAGGACTCCACGTAAAACATTTAGACAATCTGTTGACTTACCAGGTCAACGTCATGTAGGTAAGAAATTTTTACGAGCTACTACATGACGAGTCAGAACCCGAAGACAGCTTCTCAGCAGGGATCTTTAAATATGACACCAAAGGTGGGTAACTGTCGCCTCATTATTACCAAGGAAAACATAAAAAACTCCATTTCCACCTGGCAAACATTTACAAATGCAATAAAATTAGTAACAAGATCTATGTGCACAAGTTGCTTCATCGTTCAAGATACAATTCACATTTAGAGACTATTCACTAGATAAATGCCAGAATAGTTCATCATATACAACATGGTGGACCAGCACCAGCAAGCCAAAAGAACAATGACGGCTATACAAAAGGCATCTCTGAATGTGACGCCCAAGCTGGGGCTTTGGGTAGAGGTGGAATTCGATACAATATATGCTTCGTCATTCAAGATACAGTTGATTGATGATTCATCAGGAAAATGAAAATTTTATTTTCCGAGCTACAAGATGACGGAACCGGAATCCACAAGAACAAAAATAGCTTCTTAACAAGTACCAGCGGAACTGTATTGGATCAGCCATGGCTAGCGAGCAGCTTTAATAACTTTGTGAGGATTACATAACACTGGACGCCAGTGTCACTTGTTTGTGCGGCAATACCTGTGCATATAGATGGATATAGTAGGAATTTTTAGTTTTACCACACAAGAAAGACTCCCAAAAAATGTTTTTTCTCTCTAATTTGATTTTATAACGAACACCTTAACCTAGAATTTTTGTTAAGAGGTTTTTCTCCACCATATCACTTCCAAATACTTCCTTTTGAACCATTTTTGTAGTTGATTCTCTTGAAATGGGATTGTGGCCATACACTTTATGAAGAAGCGTTTGAAATTTCCTTCATAATCTTAGATATTTGCCATTGCCTTTAGTTAAGTTATGTTTTCAGGTAGGTGAATTTATATTCCGCTGGAAATCCCTTTTTGTTGAAATTTATCATCACCTTTTTCAGGCATTTTCTTAAATTACAAATTATTAAGACTTACTTCAATCCTTTGCTTTTGTAAGAAATCTATCTGCTTACCAAATTTAAGAACTGAAATCGTTATAGTGGACAAAAAACTAGGTTATAGTGGACCTCGTTTGACTACAGTAAAGCCGTAGACCAACGCTACGACAGGCGTTGGTTTGGCGTAAAAACCTTTGATTAACTGTAGAATTTTCTTCAGGCTTTTCCCTGAATTTTTGAACTTTTTCTTACTTGCCGTTGTAACCAACGGACCTGAAAATATAACAAGAAATTTTAGCTGGAGGTTTGTTAACTTAGAGTGGTTACGAATAGAGTTTATTAAAAACAAGAAAAAAGCCGAAAGCTTATTCCGTTTCTCCCTATTGCTATTACTTATCTTACTTTAATAATTCTAAATATTTTTATTTCGCTAGCGTTTAGATTATGTAATTAATAAACAGAATAGTTACCCACCTTTTTTTGCATACCGTTCAATAGAATATTTACTGGTTGCACGATTTAGATTAATTCTACCGTTTCTGCAGAAAAAGCCAAACGTAGTAAAAAGTACTATTGAATTTTTCCGTTTGATTTAAAAGTAAGATACAGCTTCTTTATTGGTAATTTATGAACTGATTGATTTTTGCTCATGATTAAAAACAGATAATAGTATTAAAACTTTTCTTAGCTTCTCCTCAATTTCTTTTAATTTTTCAAAAGGCTTTTTTTCCAATGTGTTATTATCTAATCGTGTCATTCCTAATTTGAACATGCTTTTAACTAGACATTTATATTGGCAATCCTATATTTGGTAATGCTTAAGTTTGAAATTCTTAATTGGCGAATTCTGCTTATCTCTGTTTTTTTTTGGAAAGTTTTGTAAAAGAACGAAAGAATTTCCTCTTTGAGGTTTTTGAGTGAGTGGACGCCTAAATAATATTTCCTGCGAATTTAGTTGAAGTTGCGTTTTATGTAGGTGAATTTTTAATAGACAGGAAATCCAATTTGATTGGTTTTTATTCGCTACATTTCAAGGTATCTTTCTAAACTAAAACTTATTGTATTAAGTTTATTTCTATCAATTCTTTGTTTTGTAAGAAAATCATTTCCTCATTCAGTAGGCTTCTTTGTTACCCTTACTCTAAGTTTCTGGAACTTTAAATTGGCGTGGAACTTTAAATTTTTATCTAGCACCCCTCTAAAACCATTGGAGTAGCATCTATAACATCAAGTGTTTATTTGCAAGTTCAACAAACGTCAGGAACGCAGACTACACCCTTCTAGTATATATCAACTGCTGTTATTCATTCTAAAATATTTTCTCTAACTTTTAGGTTTTGTATTAAACATACAAAGTTTGTTATCGTATTTGATTTGCATAAAATGTGTGTTTACACAGTTACAAGATTAGATTTAAAGTCACTTTTTCTGCAGAAATCGTACTCGTAAGTACCCGCGGTTTAGGATAAAATGATCTGTTTGTGTGTAAACTTCAGAATAGGTTTGATTAATTGCTACTGTGTGATTTTAGTAATTTAGGAGTCGCTTAGTTATTGTTATAAAATACCAATTTATTTGTTTTTAATTTACTAGTGATTTAAAATATTGAATTTTGAATTCAAAATTATAATTACCATTGCCTAACCACAGATGTATACATTTACTTGTGTGTGGTATATGACGGATTTTTAATCCTATCGACAACTACAGGTAGGTGTTTGCGTTATTGACGGGACCGATTGATTAACGTGCCACAGCACGGCGAAATGTACTGAAAAAATCTTCACGTCGGTTTCCGGGATCAAACTCGGGCCGCCTGATTAAGAGATAGACTCTTTACCGCGCGACTATCCACACCGCAAATATAAATAATAATTATTCAATTCTTAAATTTCTATAATCAACCTTTTAAATCATTCACTCATCATAAACTTATTTTAGTTTTAAAATTATCCAAAAACTTCTGGTAGTTATACTTACGATTTCTGCAGAAAAGATAGCTTTAAATTAAATTTTGCAACAGTGTAATCCTCGATTATATCCAAACCAAAGACAATAACAAAGTTTGAATATTTAATGCATACAACTTAGAAAAATGATTTTCTAGTTAAAGATTAAACGGATTGACAGTAGTTTGTGTACAAAGATGTGAGTATGATCTTCCAGAACAAGGAATCGATAGAAATAAATATAATAAAAGAATTTTAGTTTAGAAGTATACCTTAAAACGTAGCTATTAAATCTCAATCGAATTGGATTTTGTAGCACTCTAAAAAATGAAGCCCCACGATGGACTGTCACTGTAATCTTACTAAAAAACTTAATTCACTAAATACTTACTGTACTATATGCACCGGATGAGATCTCTAATTATGCGAATTTAAATTCCGGTGTGGGTGTTAACCCTAAAAGCTTCTAACTAATTAATGGAGTCAGGAACAAATAAAACATGTTGGGCGCCACCAAACTGAGTGATATTCATTTTGTTTACTTTTATTTATTTTTTCATCTTAGGAGGCGAGAAGTTTGGGAATGACATCTCATTTAAATTTGACGTTAAGTTAATCAAACATTTATCAAACAATAGAAAATCCTAATCGACAAAAAAACATCAGCAGTTCGTTGAGCCTAACTTATCAATCAATAAATAAATATGAAATCTGTATATTAAAATAAAAAAAAGGAAATACAAAGCACATCAAAATCAAAAAGTTATCATTTCTAGAAGTTAATTAATTTCGGGATTCCAAATAAATTTTGCATAACAAACTTAATTAAAAAATCAATACCTTAAAACATTTTCATTAGTCCAACAAAGTTCAAAAATTTCTTACACAAATGGAAAACACTATAAAAACAATAATGACCTGACACAAAACACAATAATAAACTGCTGACCTGGACGTTGCGGGAACACATTATTATTTTAAATTCTGAACTATTTTGTTTTAACGAGATTCATCTAACTTTAACATAATTGTTTTATTTGCAATAAATTCCAAAACGGAACAAATTCTTCATGAATTATGATGATAACGGTACTTTAGCTCTGCATACTTAAGCTACTTAACAAATCTTTAATCGGTAATACGAAATTATACTTAATTTTTCGATGTAACGAGACGGTATTGTTTTTCTTCGCTAAATTAACTAAACTTGCGAAATAATCCTTGTATTGGATCAATTTCCAAACAACGAAATCGGTACGATATAACACCAGACTTAAATTGACTCATAAACGATAGTATGGAATATTTTATGGAATTCACTAATTCCGAACTAAATAATTAGTAATAAGGGCATACATTCACCGTAACGGCCCTTAAAATATTATAGGGGTGCAAAGCGCCCGGAGAAGCCTCGACACACCAGGCTCTTTGATGATTGTCTTCGACCGTCCTTGTTAAAAACTAAAAACTGAACTAAGGGAACTGAATTGTATATCATCACAATTAAACTTAAGCGGGGACTTTTTAAACTAACCTATAGCGAAATAGCGTGACTTTTTAATCCAATCAGGAACAAGCATTCAAAAAAGCTTCCAGAAGTTTCTAGGGGATTTACAGCGGCTTAAATCTGCATGCCAAAGAAAAGCCCATGATTGAGCATGTGGCCTCGACTATTTTTTATATATCTGGATTTGAAGAAATGTTTGTGCCAAATGAAAATAGCACGTACGGGAAATAATAGATTTTAACTAAATGTCTTTTTATCCCTTTGTTAAAAAGGTGATACTTATGCTGAATTTTGATAAATATAATATTATCTGAATCTTTACTGGGAAAAAACAATTCGTAACCGTGAGAACACTTTAATATTACGCAGACGTTACTACTTTTAAAATAAAATCTGCATTATTTGTTCTAAAAGAAATTCTATCTATACGAAAACATTTTATAAGGTGATCCTTAACGTTAAAAACGTCGCTTAAATTAAACTGAAGTCTACAAATTTTAACCTAACAAAAAAATACATTGTAGAATACAGGACCGTGCCATGATTTCTTTATCATTTATGCATATAACATTATATTTCTATCAAATTGAAAATTTAACCACGTTACAATTTCCTGTGTATTAAATGAAACTAAACTTTAACTAATAATTCACATTGAATTTTTAATTCCACCCACTTACAAACCTCAAACAGGGAAATTATATTTAAAATTTCTCAAATGAATGGAATGCAACTGCTACCTGTCCATCAAGAATCTCTAATCTAAGCATTACGAAATACGGAATAGGCATAATGCCAAGATTAGATAATCACACAGTGGGAAAAAGCCTTTTAAGAAGAAACTTTTATCTTAAACTCTGAGGTGAAATCAACCTGGGAAGAAGCTAAACAAATTGTTTCAAATTTTATAAATTAAGAGGTAATAATGAATGTAATCAGTCAGCGATCTATCAGATCACTAAATATGACATTTATAGTACTGGATCAGTGAATTAAAAGTTAGTGGTAGATAATTTAAGATCATAGCAAATAAATAGGTCAAAGAGAAACTTAATCAAATCTATAGCGCAGGAACGTCTTCTAATCTAAGTTATCGAATTAGTTTAAAGGATCATGAATAAGTAGTTTCAGTATTGTAAGTTAATTTATTCTATGGTTAATGAAAAGTTATTATAAGTATTACTTTTAGTACGCCCCAAATTATTACTGTATCGTGATTATTTGATTATACAAATAGTTGATTAACTGGATAAATACAACATTTAATTGCTTGGCATACTTTATAATCTTTTCCGGCGTCATAATACAGTAGCTGTTAAAAATTAAAAAAAAGGCATTAACGCCACTCGTTTCATACGTTTTAATAGCTTTTAAATGGTCAAGTTTTTGCACGCATACTAATAAATGCAGAATATGGAAAGTTACACTTTCCTGTCAATTCTTTACTCGTAGCTGCAGAGTAGGGCACTATTACGGCTACCACCAACCCAACAGGTTAGGTTGATCGATCAGTTTTTCGATTATAACCGACGTTTCTCCTGAAATTTAACCCAAGATTTTTCTTTTACGCAATATTTCACCTTCACTGACGCGTTAAATGTATACACAAAATGAAGGACATTAACTTTCATCAAAAGGGATATATCCTTGGAATACGCTTTTAAAACAAATACTAGCAACCACCGCCAAACTAAATTTCGATGGTGCGTTTCAATACACCCTTTCTACGTTGAGGAGGGTTAGATTAAAATATGTTTTGTTCTGATAAATAATTCCTGAGGTGTAAACCATATATGATGAAATGAACCACCCTTTAAAATTGTCTCGGGGTTTTATTACTATAACGTTAAATTCTACAATATAAACCATCTGTGTATGGATACATTAAATAATGGCGGAGTTAAATGTCAAGGATTTAAAGTTAAAACTGTCTCTCTTAAAATTGTTTGTCATAATTAATAATGAAGCGATGGTGATGATGAGGAGTGATATTTTATATATATATATACAAACGCACAATAGTGTACAGATATTTGAGAACAAGCCGAGTTGCAAAACTTAAATGGGGGAGAAGTTACCGTTTATCTCTAACTTTCAGGGAGAGCTGTTACAATGAAGCCTGCAGATGTGATTTCAAGAGACGAATTGTTAAGTCTCGTGTACACTTTAGATTCACTTTTACAGTTTGTACATTATTTCCAAGTTTGGGAATTTAAAAATTAAATTAAAACAAACTGAGAGCATTCTCATTGAGAGTATAAATTTTGTTGGAGCAGTAAAACTAAGTGTCTGTTTAACGTCATATCTTTAATGCGCTCGGCTATTTTACACTTGGCTTTGTTGTTAACGATCCGCTTTAAAAGCTCAAAAGTGTGATGACAGTTTGCTATCATGGTGTTGCCTATTATTTACACAAGCAACTTTGAAATTCGTCGCATAATTATTACTTTTAATACTCATGATTAATTGATTGTGCAAATAGTTGATTAAGTGAATAAATACGATTTTTTTGGCAGTTCGCTTTAACAGCTCAAAAGAGTGATGACAGATTGCTATCATGGCGTTGCATCTTTATACAAGGAACTTTGAAATTCATCACACTTCGATTGATTTGAATCCGTAAATTGTATTGTCTAAATATGTTAACATCAACGTCGCTCAAATATATACTGTGTTAGGGTTTATCGATTATTCAGTTTTCACTGTATATTATGTTGAGCATCCAGCAAAAAACTTCTTCCTACTCACATATCCTCTTTCATACAATTCTACGTATACAGCAAGTTAAATATAGATGGAGTAAATTTAATTTTCGCTAGAAACGCAAAAAATCCATTTTTTTAAGACGTAATAAAGACTGACGTACAGATAAGACCACCAGCTCGTGCTGAGGTTAGTGAGGTAGTTATATAAAAGCCAATGAACAACTCTGAAAGTCTCATGTCGACGTAACGTGATAAACATTTCTATCTAACTTTGTACCTATTAACTTTCTCTATAACTAACTTTTGTGTTAAATTGTTAATTAAAGAAAAGTTCACATTTGCTGCAGTTAATCAATTGTACTGGCTTTAAGTAAGTCCCGGAGATAGTTACTATCAGTAGATATGTTGCTAAACCCGTTCGGCTTTCGTTTCGTCCTTACAAATAAAAATCCAATTTTTATTTAACATGGCGTACCTACGTTAGCTTATGACCACGCCCCCCACCCTAGGGGACTAGGAATTGAGATACGCTTAATTAGCGTGTCAGTTGCTTTTGTAAGAGCTACCAGTACTCGCTGGTGAGCGCGAGGTTGCCTATTCACCCTCTACCAGCTCTCCAGGCTAGTGCCGAAGTTAATAACGTGCTCACCCGTCGAGGTTCGTCTCCGAAGGAGTCTCAACTCTCCTAATCTAGCATGCGGACTTATACTGCCCGGACGAGTCCAACCTAAGCGTGGTGGGACTTGGAAACTGAGTCTGCCTAGCATATCCCAGAACTTAGCAACTCCTCCCACCATATTTAGGCTTGACAAGTCTTCGATAGAGCTCCGTCCGACTCTACTTGAAAGCAGAGACTTAGATGTGCGAGGCTATATATTCGCATCAATACCCCTTATAAAGTGATCCCCTGGGATCGGCCATACCTATAAATCTTAAACCAGCGAAGTGACTCAAACTACTGGTTCATCGCAAAGTTGCCTTTGCTCGATCCAATCCACAGTGCAATGCGACTACCCAGGGAGAAACACTTAACAACGATACAGTCTTCACTTAAACAACGATTAGAGGGTTGATCCCTAGTTAACTTTGCTAATATCACTTGCGTACTGTAGTCTAGCTCCGTTCTGGGCCCGCCCCCAAACTAAGGGACGGACCCTGAGATCAGTTCAGTCAAAGTGTAACGATGCCAAACGCCGGCCTGTTTCCGTCTTTTCGTTAAAATTTCTAGGGCGGCCAATATTTGAATGTATCCTAAAAAACATGCGATTTCCAGTGTCACGACAAGACAAAGTAACACCCGGTATATAGAGTAATCACGCTGTATTGGTCAGTTTTAGGTTTACCAAGAGCCCCTTCCCCAGGAGGGGCTGCAATTCTGAGAATAGCCGATTGCTCGGGCACTGGCTAGGGGATCCCGCGGGCCGGCTGCCTCCAAGTCCTTTGACCTTTGACTCAAACTGTTTTCTTTACACTATCCATTTCTAAAACCCCACGGGTTGAAGAAGAGACATCTATTAATATCTACTGTTCATTTCTGCTTTGCAGGCCCTCTGCGGACGCCTTGCTACGCAAAAGTTACCAGAAATTAAAGTTTGGTACTCCTCCTCTATGTGTCAATTATTACTTAGCAGCTGACTAGCTGTGAAATGGTAATGGTCATGATTTGGGCAATACCGTGTAAGTTCTGACAGTCTATACATATGTGGTAGTTCTGGGTCTAACTACCAACTAAAATCCTACCAATATGTTATTTTCATTTTAACTCAGTTTCAAACTTGAACTAGTGCAAAAAATGATTCCTATGTGAAGTTAAACCAGTGAGTCACATCAAGATAAAAATCTTAGACACTGTAAGCCAAAAATAATTTAATATGGCAAAAAAGATCAACTAGCGGTATCAGTTTCAAGAACTGCACACGCAACTACTGTAATACTCGAAGTATATTGAATAGACTTGATATGTATGTGTGAAAGTGGAACTTTCAGAATTATTGTATATTATTCTTGATTTAAAATTACAGTTTATTCTGCATAAATATGAGTCCTACTAAATATAAAGTTTATTAATTCATGTTCTGATGGACAATAGGAATTGTTGGAATAGAATGTTCTAGAACAAAATTGTGTTCAATATTGTATTTATATAGGGCTAAAATATAATATTCGTTTTAACAAAGGTTTTCTTATGGTTAAGATGCATTGAACTTCGAATTTACAGCTTTAAAACACATTGGGTTGAAATATTTTCTAGTAAACAAAATACCGACAAACAGAATCTTCTAGAATGAAATTGTATAGACTGCCACCTGCAAGTATAATGTGCATTGGGTAATGTATAAATTCAAAGGGGAATCCCCGAAAGTTTTCGTTGGAAAGGTCCTGGAACAGTGTGACGTAATTATCCCTCATTGGCTTAGCAGAATCCCGCCATTTCTTTTAATCAATCATATTAACCAGTGATGGTTTTAGAAAAACTTTTTCTTAATAAATGTAATTAACAATTGAACTTATATGGTTGTTCCGGTTACCTAAAAAGGGAATTTTATTGAAAGTAGTTTTAAAACAAAACAATTATTGTGAATTTTAATTCTTTGGTTTCGAGGTAATCGAGGTGTTTTTCAGATTTTGCGGCTTCATCCAGTTATTAATTTTGGTATTTAGTGTTTAAATGTGAACAAAAAGGCACTAAGTGGTAATCATTTTGTGAGGTGTTATCGAATCAAATAATTCGATCAATGTACTGTGAACTGAAGGATACTATTTTGTTAAAGTTTGAGTAAGTTGTATAATTATTCATGTATTAATTTTGATTTCTACCTGCATGTGCATATATTTTTTCCCGCCGTTAAGAATTCTTACGTTGGGTATTTATTTTTTTAAAATCTACATTTGTCTTAAATGAAAACTTTTTATCTTTGACTTTTATTTTTATTTCGTTTATAAATAAATCTATTTTATAAATCTAGATAATATTGGACCATATATTTAAGAAACTCTTTAAATATATTTCAACTAATTTGATTTTTAACTTAACCGAACATGACCAATAATTGAATTAAATTTAATAGATTTGATTCCGGTTTCTATTTACGAGTATTAGATTATTATTATGTTTTACATTATCCCCGGACTTTCCTAAGCAGATGGCGCTCAAATATTCTTATTCTTGACTATAACTAGTTTTATACCTTCTTTTTTATAATCTGTGAGCAATGGAAATATACCGGCGTCCTGAACTTGTTAATGAGATGTCTTGAGCATCTGGAGCATTTATAAGTTGCACAGTAAGTATTAAATATTTTGTGTTGAAAAATATTACGTTTCAATTGGCGCCCAGTCCCGGGGCCCTGTTTTTAGTATTACGTTTCACGCTGTGCAGAGTGCTTATTCGGTGTTGATTATCAGTGTAGGACTAAAAAGATTAGATGCCAGAATGGCCCAACAGACATTCTTTATTCGCACTCGATCAAAATATGTTGATGCACGCACAAAACGCACAATATAAACGAAATGTACACAAAACTCTTTAAAAATCACGCTAGCGATTTTAGGTAAAAAGTTATTTTACATCCAACCATTAAAGGTTAGAATTCAATTTTTACGGACGTAGACTATGAACAAGATCGATAAAATAATTATCAACGAGTCTAAAATTAAAATATTTACAATACATCATAATCGATTTGCCCATGCTGTAATTATAGATCAATTTTTAACACGCAATACATGGCAGTAATTACAATGAATGCTGGTATACAGTCAATAAACTTCATTGATAAAATATGTTACACAGTCCGAGAATAATAATGAACTCGAAACGAGTAATCGATGTTGTAGGTCTAATTAATAATTATCGCGAAATTTGAATTATAAATAGTCGTGACGCGTTATTTCGAAATGTTCCGAACATTTTACGAATTAATCACGTCATAGAAAATTCTTGATGTTTCAATTACCTTTTTTTTCTCCTAAACTTGTAATGAGAAAAAGCGAGTTAAAAATTCTTTTTTAACGATTTTTGTTTTTCCCCTCATCTCTCATATAAAAATCTAAAATTGCAAGTCTGAAGTGGAAAAGAAGAAGAAGAAAACCCCGTGTGCCCCGGCTTGTAGTAGTCGCTTTCATTTTATCTCTCTCGCAAGTTAATGAAGTTATAAAAAATTCTTTTATTTTAACTTTTCGGTTAGGTTAATTTATTATCCTCACTAAGTTTCCTACGTACAAATTATGCGGTAAACTAACGTAAATGACTTTCAACAACATAGAAGTGAAATGTTGCATTTCCCTCATTTCCATAAGACTATTAAAAAACGGAACACTAAACAAACAACTTTAAGGAACATTAAATGCTTTTTCATGGCTATTATGTTCCTGCCCCTAATGTGTTATTAATTATTATCAAACAAATTATTATTTTCGAATAACGTTCCATTCTGCTTGTTCTTCTTTTCATTTTTATAACAGTTAAAATGATGATGACAGATTGTTTGGTAAAATGTTACTTACTTATATGAGTGTTTTCTTTCTTAGACAAATAAAGTTTTGTTATTATAATGAATGTATATACTAGCGAAATATAAGGGTTGGATTTAAGCAACCATTATATAAAACTGTTTTGAGCATTAAAATGGATAAGAATAACAGTGCTTATATTAGTCTATCGTTTTACATATTTATATATAATATTTCCTTATATTTTGAAATATAATATTTTTACAAAATTATCTATTTGTAAAGTAGAGTCGTTATAATATTCACACTTCTAATAAGTTATTATGATAATTTTTTATTTACGAATCTTAGTTAAATTTGGTGAAATATATTTACATAAATTTATTTTGCCCATCTACCTTCATCGCCGGCCTCTCATTACATTGCACCAGGCGCAGTGGGTAGGATATCATTTTAGGGCGGATCTCTTGTTGATTATTCCAGTTTATTAAGTCTTATTTTGTCTAAGCCCTTTAGATCTCTTGTTGAAAGCGGACGTACCAAAAGCGTCTGCATTGTTTTTTCGTTATTTGAGGTAACCAATGTGTGATTCTGTTCTGCTTTTAATTGTGCAGCAGATGCATTCCTATTAAAAGCTAATATTCAACACTTGTTTGTCAGTATGTGTGTCTTTTTATAACCTCAGTCCGAGGAAGTGTCACTCCCAAACTATCTATATATAATAAATTGGATTTAGCATGGACCAGAGGGTTGCAATGGGTGTGGCTCTATGTTAGTGTGTGTTGTAAATTTGTTTCCTAGTATGTTTGTTTCTTTGTAGATTTTGCCCATGCTTTTCCCATTCTTTAACTTCATATATGGTTGGAGTCAGCCTGGATCAGAAGTATGCAATGGATGGGTCTGATGGGCATGATCAATTTGTTTGTCGGTAGGTTTGTTCCTTTCTAGACTCGGCCTATGTAGATCCTATTCCCAAACTATGTATACGTTCGGTTTGACTAATTATGGATAGAGGGGCTCAATGAGTAAGTCTGGTGGGCGTGGTGAATTTGTTTGTCAGTATGTTTCCCTGTATCGCCTGAACTCACGTGAGTCCCATCTCCCGCCCCCAAAGCACGTTTATACCATATATGATCGAACTCATCATGGGTCAGAGGTGTACAATGAGTGAGTCTAGTGAGAGTGGTAAGTAAATCAGAATTTTCTACGAGAGTGGATAATAAACGTAAAAGGCAATCAAATTCGTTTAACCTGTCATATATATTTTTTATCATTGTTTAGTGAATTGTGATACTTTACGGAATGATTAATCATGTTTGCTTTATATGCCAAACAATTTGCTTAAGCGAAGTTTTGTCCGTCCAAAGGACAGGTTTAAACTGCTACACATGAAGCCCATATTGGACTTGCACCTATAGCGAGAAACTTGAGGCTTTAAGCTGACATGCGCTATTTTTGTTATTATTCTCTTGTTTTCAACTTAATAAAGTATTTCCTTTTTTTAATTGTTACCTTCGTAGGTTGTCCAATTTTTGAATTATTCTGAATGTAATACTATAACTTAAAATGGAAGAACCCTGTACTGCTCACTCGGGGAAAATCTAGCAAATATATATTAATATATTTTTTAAAACGTAACTAAATATGCGCTTATTGCTCTGTTTTCGTTTGCGTCAAATTAGTCGGCGATTCTCTTCTTTATATTTATGCTTAGTATTTTTGCAACAAATTAAACCTCGACTCGCTGTGTCTCCACTAAAAATGTTACATTATAAAAAACATGAAATAGATCAAAAAATGTGTCTTTTTTAACATACAACTAAATCAGGTTGAACCATTTATAGGTTTTATAAAGTAAACAATTCTACATACGAAACGGCATTTTAGTACGGTACAGGACTTTTTTATTTCAAAAAAATGTCAGTGATTGACCATTTTAAAAAAACGTGCTTTTTAACTTTCTTCAATCTTCTTAATCTTCAAAAGTAACCCAGCTATCGGATTGATTCTTTTTTAAATTGAAGACACATATGAGCTCTGTCATTGGGGTTATCAAATATTGTTTATTGATTTCCTTAAATAGCAGTTAAACTTTTCCCTTTACCATGAATTTATTTATATTACCAATGTGCGAGAAACTTTTTTATTTGGGTAAGTTTTTATAGACATGCTGCAAAGCAATTAAAGTTAAGGCAATATAGACATTTTTAGAAAAAAACATTGACCTAGGACCTATAGTTTTATAGTTTTTTTATGTTTTGAATATTGTTGGGACGCACTAAACTGGCTCATTAGCAGGTGGTGCGATAGTAAGGCAGGCACGCGACAACCACCCGATAATATTTTTTAATTAGATGCTGTCTCAACACATTGCTATTACCTATTTCTCCATTATTTACACAGGAAAACCCAAACTCAACCGACACTGTATACTATAAACATTAAGCCTGTTTATTTATTAATATCTGCCGGCATGTTTAACCATGTTTATTTTTATTATTATTAAGAGTACATATCGTACCTAAATATCTCAAATCACCTAACTAGCAATGTTGCTAGTTAACCATTTCAGAAAATTCTTCATGCCATCTGTAAGAAAGTCTTTATAAGCATTTAAACCGCGCTCCTGTAAAATTGCTAAAAAAGAGATACACCGGTATGCATTCAAGACGATGATATGTTGTAGCTGTTCTATTTGCAATGTCTTTTGCTTAGGCAAAATGAACAATTTTGATAATGTTTTTAACCGATCAACGTTCTTCGTTAGAATATCAAATGCAGTCTAATAAAACAATAAATAAGTGTTAGGACAGCATCTAATTAAAAAAGAAACCTAACTTTTTTCGGTAAATTAGGGTCTTGATTTTTGATTATCGAGGAGTAGCCGTGTGCTTGGATTGCGGCAGTACTACCCGCTAATGAGTCAGTTTAGTGCGTTACAAAACTATTCATCACTATAAAACTATAGGTCCTGCATCAAGATTCTGTTTCCAAGAATGCCTCTATTGCCTTGACTTCAATTGCTTCGCAGCATGTATATAAAAATGTACCCAAATAGAAAAGTTTCTCGCACAGTGGAAATAGTGATATATTCGGTGAAGTGATAAGTTTAGCTGCTATTTAAGGAAATCAATAAACAATATTCGATAACGGCAATGATACCACTGGAAGTGCACATATGTGTTCTTCAATTTAAATAAAATTTAATCCTATAGCTCGGTTACTTTTGAAGATATGACGATGTGAAGGTTAAAAATGACCAATTACTGACATTTTTTTGAAATAGAAAAGCTCTGCACCGTATTAAAATGTCGTAAATAGCCGTTTTGTATCTAGAATTGTTTACTTTATAAAACCTATAAAGTCAAATCAAATTTTTCATATCAATTTATACTGTGTAACCGAAGCGGATAACTGCGATACACACTCTCCTGTTGCAAATAAGATACTGAGCTTTCGGTACGGATACGCAATTGGACTTTCTCAGCACAAAAATTGAACAACGCCGTCTAGATTTTAATAATTTAGTATTTGGAATTCTATTGGTGGCAGTACTATTATTTCACTAACAAAGTTTATCTTTAAAATATTTTTTACTGGGACAGGGTTATTCTTTATATTTTGATCACTCCTTTATTTTGGTTATGGTGGGATTATTTGTTGTTATGGAAATAAGAAAACGCTAAGAAAATCGGCTTATAAATAACGAATATTTAAAGTTGTTTTTTCTTATAGAAGCTGCTTTGTATTTAGGTAGCAACTTGCATAGTTTGTACGCATCGACCGTCTTCGGAGGACACCTTAAGCCGCCGATCCCGGTTACCAGAAATACTGCAATGGTAATCGTTAGGTTATGTCCAAATAAGCGTGACCTGAAAACACTGACAAGTGGTAAAAGTCGTATAAAAATATAAAAACTCTAAAATTAAATGTGATATAAATATTTTTTGTAAGTTACAAATAATTAAATTGGCGACAAGACTTCGCTATATTTATTTTAAATAATAATCATTCAACTTGTGCTCACGCATAATAGCTACAAAAGAAAATAAGAACAGAAAATGAAAAGGGAAAAGAAAGTTAGAGGCTTCGAATAAAAAGAGGAAAATTATGATTCGATTACACCTACAAAATGAGTACCTACGCAAGAGGAAAATTATAACCACGAAATGATAAGAAACGCCTCCCGGGAAGGGTCGTAGAAAAGAAAAAAATGGTTTGTTACACATAACAAAAATACGATGATGATAATAAAGCAGTATTTATTCTTGACAATAATTACTGGCCACAAACTTGTAGAACAAGCTGCCCGAAAATTGATGGGTTAATATTGCATGAAATAATCACAAGTTTGGAACTACTTTCTAAACTATAAACCACTAAACCGTCATTAAACATTAATATTTGATTAAGTTTGTAACTACGACGCGTTGAAAACATATTCATCAAACAATAAAGCTTTTTTTTGTTGGCAATTTATGTTCCATTAAGAAATCTCTTTATTTCTTGCCGTTAAAGTTGTAATGGCGGTGGTAAACTTGGAATATGTCCTTCCAGAAAAGGAACAGTATTTAAAATTAAGCACTCGTTGCAAAACTCAAGTCACAACCGCTAAACTTTTTTTAGGACCTTTCGTAAAACTAAAAACTCCACGTTCGTTTTGTTGTTGTGTGGAATGTAACATTAAGATTTATTATGGATAACTTATTTTTAAAGAATTGGAAAGATCTAGTTTTCTGCGAAATGTTTCAGTCGCTAAAAGAAGTTTTTTTAAGGGATACTCAATACTTTTTTATACTCGGATTTTATTCAAGCCAACCCTGGCAAACTGTGGTTAAAAGATCGTCTCCGGACTTTTTAGAAGCTTCACTAACCAAGCTACATTAAGTAACTACGTCCTTCAGTTATAAACTATTTTATTTTGGCTCTCACGTACTTAGTTACGATTTAACAGCGTATTTATTATTGATTCTGTTGTACAGTACAAAGAGAACGGATTGTAAAAGCTAAGAACAGCAGATGGCAGATAAGTAGATATGTGTATTTTTTTATACTTTCTATCGTCCTGTAATACGGTTTTTTTCTTCAGATGGGATAAGTAACGCCATGGTAGATAAAATAGCGACTGTTAGACGGTGTAGTGAAATATTTACAGCGGGAGATCAAAATTTTAAAGCCAAAGTGTTTGAAAAATCTACAACATGCTAGAAGACTAATGTAAATATCGACCAAGAAGAATTTCCAAGACTTTTATCTTTCCAAATTTCTAAATGATGTAAAATATTAGATTACTTTAACCTTGAGATTTTGAAACTTAAAAAACTAATTTGAACTTTCAAACTTTAAAAACATTCGAACTTTGGATGTATTTGGGCCGTTTGTTAGAACTGTATTACTGAAGCATTGCTTTTTTATGTGGGTGCTAGGTTAATCTAGGTTACGTTGGAAGTTAGGTTAGTTTAGAGGTTAGGCTATGCTATGGATACGTTAGGTTAACGATTACGTTAGGTTAGGTTAAATATAAGGTTACGTTACGAAAAAGCTTAGTTTATAGGTTAAGTCTACTAAATCTACTCTTCTATATCTATCCTCTTCTTTTTATTATTTATGATAAATTTTACCTTTTCCAAATAGGTTAAATTTTGTTTGGTTTGGCAGTATGATGCCTGCGAGAAAACGGGATATTTATTTTTGTACCAAGTTTTTGTTTTTATAGCAATTTATTATTATTTTTTATGTTTTTGTTATATATTTCATAGAAATATCATTTTTGCCTTCTGCATGCCGAAGTCATGCAGAGTACCCCCTATTCGACTACTCTTGACCGCTAAAGCCGGTCGTATTAGTCTACGTAATTGAAACGTAATTTTACCAGAGTTGCAGACTAATACGACCGGCTTCGTATTAGTCTGTAACTCTGGTAAAATTACGTTTGAGGTAAATTAGGCACTACGACCGTCGGCAAAAATGCAACTCAAACGCAGATATTTCAGACGTCTATAGATAACCCGCAAGTTTTTTGTAGAAATAATCACTTCCGTTACTATGGTTTGGGTTCGAGGATACGGCTTTCTATACGCAGGTTGTTTCTTTCGTAGATAATTCACCAAATAAAATTACAGACCAAATAAATAATAAATAAATTATGCAATATATTAACAATAAACGTAAAATATTAAGGAATTGTTTTAAAACCTACCCAGTTGCATGAAAATGGTTTATCTTCGAGAGCCAGCTTGGATCTGAAGCTTAAGCTCGCATGAAGCTCGGTCATATACGAATAAAGTTTAAACAGATGCTGACTAGCCGTGCGCGTATCGATTGATCGATATGATGTCCTATATGAGTCACACTGGCTCGCTGTTTTATAATATTTTTCTATTACTAAGAGGATTTTTACTATTTTTATCGCAAAATGAAAGGTAAGCCACTACCTCAAATTTTGTACAGCTACTTCCTCTTTGTCCAAATAATTTTCTATATTTCTCGTACGTCCTTCTATACTCGCCGTCGCCGTTCTTTCCTGTACATCCTTAATATTTCCCCGTATATTCCCCTACTTCCTTAATACTTTTCTGATAATCCCGTTAAAAGTCGCTTGCTAGAGTTCTGTTAATATTGCTGAAATATTTTATTCGTCCAAATGAAAAATAGTATAAAATTAAAATATATATTTTGCAAATAAGGATACATTCCACATTTTTATTTGTAAAAACAAAAAGAAAATTTACATTTTTAAACAAAAGAGATGTTTTGTACGATTACATCATATATTTATGTATTTATTTATTTTGACATTGTCAAGGTCTATCAATCAATCAAATTCAATTTTGTTTTATTGTAATCAGGAATGCGCTGAAAATATGTTAAAATACGACAATTCTGTAATATATTGCAACAATGCAGATCGTTCGTGAATCATTGTTATATTTCGTATTCATTCGTATCTCAATAGGCTCCAATATATTTTCGTATTTCCTTGTATAATTTATCTTACTTCCCTGAGTTTTATCTATATTTCTCCGTAATTCCCCATACTTCCCCGTAATTCCCTTTACTTCCCGGTATTTCCTCTACTTCCCCGTAATTCCCTTTACTTCCCCGTGCATTTTTGCGCTTCTTCAATACTCTCTTCTAATTCCTCAATTCTTCCCTGCGGTGTACATTATATTTCCCTGAAGTAATTTATCCTTCATTAGGTAAGATTCACTCACATTGCACAGAATGTGTAATAAAATGTACACATAACTGCTATTTCCACAAAATACAATAGAATCTTCAATCGTAATAATTCAAAAAACACTTGCACACAATGCAATGCACAGTATGCATGCTTGTTCTTGTTGGCAACGAAAAGTGACGTTAATATCTTCAAATTGTCACACATTGGGCAATGTTTATGAAATTAATAAATAAATAATAAAGTAGCATAAATAATAACAGGTTAATCACATGCTTGATAAATTACGGACTATATAATCTGTTGGTGCGATAATTCTTATTAAACTATGCCTCTTGGTGGTCAAAATATATTTATGTTTTAGAAATAAAAGTCTCTGGGAATCCTCTAAAAAATGTTCAAACACTTATCGAGTTGCATGGAGCTCTTCGAGCTCCAAGTTGGCATGGAACTGAAGCTATGCTTGCTGCAGCCCGATTACATGTCACTAAGGGCTTGTCAGTAGCTGAATCGAGTATTCATTCATGTTGCATACGATTCCTTTTATAGTCACAAATGTGTTAACATGTTGCATTCTTTCGTTTGTGCATAACAATAAAATTCTTGAACTAGAATTATTTTTGAGTTAAGTTGAATTGAGCTCACTCTGCACACCAACATGCACCCAAGTGTTACTAAGGTTTATTTATAAATCTGGTATCAACTTTTTCTGTTCATTTCATGGCACACCCCATTCTAATTTAAATAAAATTATAAAATAAATTTAATTCAATTTGTGACAATATAATCAAATAAAACAATTACAAAAGAATAAAGAATAAATAATCAAAATTTGAAAACACCGGGAAATTTGCTAGTATAATAAAGTCACAAAGTTTAGGTAGCTAAATACGCCATTTTATATACATACAGAGTTGTGTAAAGATTGGGGAAACCCCTATATACGGGCGGCAGAACATTCCAGAGCGTCATACATCCGCGAAACCAGTCTAGTATGTTCTCTACACTTCCGTATCCATATCTAAGGGACGCCGCGCATGGAAGGGAATTAATTAGTGTTCGACCGGTGAATTGAAATGTGCTTTGTGTAATTAGTAATCGAATATATTAGTGAATAAATAAATGTTTAAATTGTTGTAATAATAAATAAATAGTCCATTTATAATCTACTTTAAGTTTGTAAATATCTAGCATTTAAGTTCGTTAATTATAATTATAGTGTTAAATAATTAGCTAAGATTAAATTTAGTGTACGTAAATAATATTTCTCTTGTTAATAGACGATTAAACAGTTTTTTTTTATTTAAAAAGAACGTTACAATAGTTATATTGTGAACAATTAGACGAATAAACGATCAGATTTCTCATATTCTGTAAACAGTTCTGACATTGGTATGTATACAAGTTGCCGAGTTGTCAGATAGCATTAGGTTTCGCTGGGGGAACATTTTAGGTAAATAAGTAGTGGATGAACCCTTCAAAAGTTATACAGTGATAATGGCCACAAACAAACAATATCACTCTCGTCCAGAAAAGCAAATAACATGGACACTTCCAAATGTCGCTGCCCATTCACAATAATTAAAATCTCCCAAAAGGAATAACGATGACTTCTTTTTTGCAAATTTTCCGTTATGTAAATTTATGTTAAGCCAACCATGCGAATTTGTTTGATCTTTATACCTCTACACATTTGTCCATTCGTTCCTTCTTCCTTGATGAGCAGTAAAGAGAAAAATTAATATCCGCCTTTAACCTTCAACTTTTTCATATCTTCCGTCTAAAATCTAATTTTATCCACTTAAAATCTTCTTAATCTTTTTTTTAATATCACCCTTAGAGATTTATTTCCAAAAATAAAAGATACGATGTTCTTGCATGAATAATTTGCCTTTTTCAAATTATTTTACATTTAGGGCTATTCTTATAAAAACTTCTGGTACACTTTCTTTAAATTGTAAATTATAAACGGAAAAAAGGAAGTAGATATTAGCAACACAACTTAACCTGGCGGCTGTATAATGTGCGTTCTAACTGAAAGGTGCATGTGAATGCACTTTTACCTTCTACTGTACAAAAAACTGCTGTTTTGAAGTTTTAAAGTAGCTAACATTAAAGGCAAACTTAATTTATTGCATACAATCGACTCCAATTCTTGCCAGGTTTGGTTGTACCAGCAATACAGCACTGAAATATAAGCAGTTAATATCTTGTTCTCTTTTTATTATTGCAATGTCTTTATTCTGTTCGCCTTTGACGTCACGAGCGATCGCCGTGCATTAAATCCGAAAACACTCGAGAATTGTTTTAATCTGTTTTGTATTTGCATTGAGTCGATTTAAAGTTGAAAATTTCATATCGCCTAAGTTAACAAGAAGGATGATGAAAGATAAATAAATTAAAACAATGAGTTCCGATATCCACTAAACAGAGGAAATATCGAGTAATAAATATAATGCCGAACGGTACCGGAAATTTACTTTGGGGAAGTTTTATTGAACAGGTTATTAATTTTGAGGCTGTAAACTTTCGGGAGCCCGTCAGTCGCAAAAGAGATATAGAAAAGGGAATCGTCGAGATCAAAATATTTCATCGTATACTACACATCTGCCCATAATCGCGAACGATTTGTCATTATTACAACTTAATGATCCGATATCCCCCGAATACAATCCAATAAGAAAGAAGAGAACAAAACTTTCATCGCCTTTTATTATTATACTCGACAGCTCTCTCACTCTTCTCGATTTAACCGTAAAAAATCCGCGAGGGGGAAGGAAATGCATAAAAGGGGAGAAGCGAGCGCATTGTGTGGGTAGGGTAGGTTTGGGTTTTATGGGTGCAAAATAACTTCGACAAACTTTGCACACAAGCTTTGACATTCCTGTAAATATATAAACTTCGATACACATTTGTCAAGATTTCAAAGTTGAAATCAGATTTTCCGAGTACACACGTCAGAAAGTTAGATGTAGGTTATTTCAATCATAACCATGAGAAAAGACGTACAACTCGGTGAATTTTGTAAGGTCTCCAACAAAACCGAGTGTGTGTGTATGCTCAGAGTAAATTCATTTTCTGACCATTTCAAAACTTTCATGTATGAAAATGACCTTTTTCTTATTTTGCACATCAGGCAACTTACCTTTTTTTTACTTTATTTCTGTTATTTCAACAAACATAAGCTATCACTCGCTTGTTAATGCCGATCAACTACCAAACACCAACATCAAAAAGTTATCGAGACGAATTAATCCAAGACCCCAAATAAACCTTTAAATTGGAGATTTCTCACATCATGTCTCGCACAGCAGTTAGTAATGTAATTTGGGCTGTTAGTTCATCACACCACAAGTTCTCAAAGAATTTTCTATATTATTTGCTCTTTCGGCTCCGTATATCGCAGAAAGATTGTGTACCTGTTGATTGGAATTGATACATGCATACATGAAATGACAGGTAAAGATGAGTTTCCTTTCGAAAATACGTTAGGTCTACGTAAATATATATGTACGTAGAAAAAGAAGCGCTGCTTCTAATGATGTAGTATTTTATTAACAGGATTCTTTATCGTTACATACATTTTATGTACGTAACTTGGATAACTTCCAAATGTGCAATGTTAAGAAGGGTAAAAAGTCAGAATGAATGATGGTATCCACTAATTTTCGTTCTATTTAATAATACGTACAAATGTAATTCTGAATTAACTACCTTTTCTATTCAACATTTTTTCGTTATCTTGTTGATTAGTATAAATGGAAATTAAAAAACATCCACCTGCAAGTGACCGATGTTTAGTAAGATGTCTACAACCGTCTGTTAAAGCTTTAACTATTTTAATCCAACTATTTTAATCCAATCTTGTAACGCAATTCAGTTCTTAATCAAGTAACCGAGTTTCATATTTTCACTCCTCTTACGCATGTAATTAGGTACTTAATCAATTATTAATTTATTACTTACTCCAGGTTGCAGTTCATTAACTATAGCCTACCACCCTCGTAGCAAAGACACGTGAAAATGACGTGAAAAACTGGTCACTTGAGTGACGTAAATGTCGTCGTCGTTGACGTAAATATGACGTGGTAATTACTTCCTAATCTATCAGACCAATAATGTCATATGCTATACGTTAATTTAACGTCGTACAAACACATTAGTTAATATGACGGTTTTTTTTTCAAGTTATATATGGTATCGCAATAACACGCTTTAAACACAAGGAGCCATTACAATAGCCTTACTGAAACATATGCCGTTATGGAAAATATAACACAATCTGAGAAAAACTATTTTAAAAATAATGTTAGTTACTTACGATACAAAATGCTGTAATGCAACATTTAGTTTTTGACTTTGGAAAATGGTAAAATAATAATCTAAACAAATCGATATAAATATCTAACTCTTATTACCTAAAAAAGACGATAATACGATGTGATATGTGTCATTATGTCGCCAGCATTTGGTCCACTGACGTCTTATGACGAATTATCACTATGTTGACGTCATTATGACGTACCTTTGCTACGTTTGTATACTTAAGGTTTCCTAATGTAAACATCATAAAAGCAATTTAACAGCTACACACTGCATTAATTTTAACTCGTAACCAGAGGAATCTAAAAGATTTTCTTGATTTACTTAATTAAAAACACTCTAAGCTTACAGTGTTTAAACAAATTTAGTATAGCATTGCAACGACGAAACATATCCCAGTAGTACGAACTTGCTTAATAAATGACACCGCAAACAGAAAAATTCAAACCCACGAGAAAAATAATCACTGTTAATAAAAGTTAAAAACTATTGAATTCATATTCAATATATTAACTCGATGGGACACCAATAGTTTTGTACTTCCAGATACAAATTATTTTTTATCCATCGAAAATGGTATTCTATTTTACAAAGGCCTGGGCTGATTGGTGGAAATCTATATTGTGCAGCAGCGTGAAAAAAGAAAAAAGTCAATCCGCTCAAAGATTTATTGTTGCACCCACTCTATCAAAGACGCTAGTAAATTTGTTGCGATGGATATATCTATGTTGCTCTACCTAGAGGAATTAGGGCTCTTGCTATTGCCTGGACTGGGCTCCTCTGGGCCGCTGTCGCCAGTATCGATAGCTCCTTGTGAATAGGGTCTGGGCTCGGTACTGAGAGTCGAACCTAACAAACCTATGCAAAACCATGTCACCAGATAGAAGGCTATGTATTTATGGATACCTTAGTATTACTGACATTATTCAGGCCGAGTGGCGTAACTACCGCCCCCTCAGACCATGTGGCGCGGGGAGGAGCGCAATCCTCCGAGGGGTGCTGCTTCCGTGAAATTTTATTTCGTTGGAACAGAAATTTTAAATCAAGCATTGAGGTAAGAAAAACATTCTATGGAAACAATAAAATGGAATTATGGATATATATTGCTCAAAACAATTAGGGAATATTGTGTTAAAATAATATTAGATGTTTAAATAAGAATAATTAAATTATTTTCTGTCATGCGTGCTTTGTGAGGTATTTGTAATAAAATTTGAAACTTGTTTAAAAACTTCAAACTCAATGTGCTGACTTGTTGGATCAGCGACAACAGATTCATAATTTTCGAAGAAATTTATGACTGTTTTCAGGATTTTCCAGTTTAGGTCGGCCACTGGCAGTCGCACATGATAGTGTTTGATGCGTCTCATCGAGATGAACAATGGCGCCCATAGTGAAATTTGGGAGGAACAGTAGTTTTCCAGATAATCACCAAAAATATAATCGGAATGGAAGCCATAAACTTCCATGCTAATTCCCCAACCCTACCTGAAAATGCATGTTTTAATGCGCATTCGGCCTAACCTAACTTAATCTAACCTAACTAAAAACTAAATAAAAAGACATAGGAATTGATGAAGAACCCAAACCTAAATTAAAACTATCTTAAACCTAGGTTAGGTTAGGCTCGGTTCGGTTAGGTTGGGTTAGATTCAGTTAGGTTAGGCTACGTTAGGTTAGCACACTGTTGTTCAGCACATCTATAGTTTTACCAAATGTACTAATAGGGTTTATAGGGGAAATAGCAAAAACAATGGATTTTGACATTTTAATTGACCAATTCGCCTGCCTAAAGTACGAAAAAACTGTAATTGGTGTTAAATATCATTAATCATATAAGAAAATTCGTTGAAGAGATACAAGCAAATGAAAAGGTAATGAAATATTATTAGTTATTGCATATTTTATTTTAACAAAATTTACCTACATGCGTATAATTGTACATATACCAGGGGCGCAAACGTAAGCCTGCCCTGATCTAGAGGTCGCTTAACACCGAAACTGCGTGTAAGTCGGCCGAACGAGCCTCGTTGTGTTGAATACTTGGTAACCACTTAGCATCTACCGGTTAAACCCAGTTCTGAGAAGCTTGCATCGTCTTAAAACTGGCAATTGGTAGCCTCTCATGTCCGAGACAACCTCACCTCTATGTGGTACCTCTTGGGCACTTTTACTGGGGTTTGAAAGAGGCCTGTAAAGCGCAATCGAAGACAGACCACGTCTATAAGTGGGACATCGAGTGGGCAACTGTCCAAGCACACATTTATCCGCATGCTGAACAACTACTACGGGGATTCTTTGGGAAAGCGGGATCAATCCCTGCGGTTTAGCACATGAATAGCTCAGACAGTAGCTTGGATGAGTGAATAGTAACCTCGCTTCTACCAGTTAGAACTGGCTACACTCACATAAGTAAAACACTAATTTAGCGTTTCTGTGATACGGAAGATACAGGTATGATATGATAGCTAGGTCCAATTTCAAAAAGGCACTTCTAGAAAAGTTTCAATGGCATCTTTCTAATTGTCATTTAAAAATGTAAAAAAAGTGCATAGACTGGTTTGTAGCGGCCATCCATTTTATTCGGTTGTGATCAGACGCTTTCATTTATCCTCCTCATTCTCTCCTTTTGATACTATGTTTGTCGTGCTGACCAGATTTCTTTCTTTGAGGTTATTTCAAGCATAGGGTGTATAAAAGTCGATCACGAACTCTTGATGACGCCAGCATAAACATAGGGTATGTTAGGGTAGTTACATATAAAGCAGTGCAATCAATTGTTGCTCAATCATTAATTAGTCGATAAATAACGGATAAAACAGAAAAAACAGAGCTTACGATCATTAAAACTTGATTAGCCGTTACTCATTAAATTTCTCGCCTGGTTAGATCAAAGTCTTAGGTAGCTACATATTTACGTTAGAATATTCAGTGACCTAAAAATCGACGACATGATGACGCCTGCTATATGACATTAAAACGACGTGCCATTTAGTACGTCATAATGACGTCGAAGTTTGGTAATAACTCGTCAAAAGGCATCAGTTGCCAATAAATCGTCGACATATTGAAGCCATTGAAATACCATGTCATCTATTAGCTATTCTGGTGATAGATTTATTTATGTTTTACTGACTTCCAATACCAGAGAATATATATAGAGAATATAGTAATTTCGATATCTAGGCCAAAACCTATATGTCTTCGTACATCTGAGTGAAGTAACGCGTATTTGAAACGTAGTTTCTGCGCGCATGATCGCATGTGAATTTTCTTATTCTTTAAATGCCATGTGCTTTTAGGATTTCTTTGTTTTTATGTTTGCAACAATTAACAACAAAAAACATTTGAATTTAAAATTTCATATCCGTTTGGCTTTTGTAAATTAGTAAAAGCTGTTACCATGCGACAACCTTAAAAAATTCCTAATTTTTGTCGGCCTAAGGATATTACGTACACACGCGTATTTTGTTTGCGGCGTATTATTTCAGTAAAAGCAAATATTTACTTAATTATTATTTTTTACGTATTATTATATTTTATTAGTTTTAGTACATTTTTAATACTTACACATCACATCTAGCATAAGATTAAATCTACGTTTACCATATGACGTCATTGGTCTGAGACGCCAATAGGTCATTATCACGTCTCATTTACGTTACCCAACTATGGCAGTTACGCCGCTTATTGACCAATTCGTCACGTCATTGATATGTATAGTAAAAGCGTGATAGTAAAAGCATCGTCTTTTCAAGATCATGAAAATTAGAAGGAATAGCTGTGACAGTTTACATAGCTTGATAGAAATAATTTTTGCGCTAATAAATATAGATGGCGGTGTACAGCAAATGACTACGATATGCTGTAAGTGATTATGCAGGCAACCAATGAGACGCATGGTTTAGTTGTAACATAACCTTCAAACTTTCCAGTTTGACAATTATTCTACCGCATAATTGGATTTAATAAAACTCCGCTAGAATGCAGGTCAGTCTTTGGCCCATCCCAATTACATACAATACATATTACATACAGTACAGATTACATACTGTCATGTGGGGTTTTCGCGACTGGAGGAGGTAGTCCTCTGACTACTGAGGTAGAAAGGAAAATAAACACAAGCCATAAAAACAAATATAAAACTAATATAATCATGAGGGTGGTCGGAACCACCCAGCTCTAGCAATAAATCTAAAACTAAGCGTAGGAGAGCCTGGCCACAACTCCCCCATAACTAAGCGAGAGAGGGCTTTATCGCAACCCCCTCATAACTAAGCAGAACTAAGCAGTAGAGGGTCATGTATTCAGCATTAGAAAGGAAAATAAACACAAGTCATAAAAACAACTATATACTAACAATAGAACAACCGATTGCAATAGGTTACACACATTGGTTATACAGCGTGAGGACGTTCATGTCCTCCTAAAACTAACATAATCATGAGGGTGGTCGGAACCACCCAGCTATAGCATTAAATCTACAAACTAAGCGTAGGAAAGCCTGGTCACAACTCTCCCATAACTAAGCGAGAGAGTGTTTTAGCGCAGCCCCCTAATAACTAAGCAGAACTAAGCAGTAGAGAGTCAGGTATTCAGCATCTTAGAATGCCAGAATCTAGCCCTCTACTATTATTTAATGAAAAGATCACTTACCCGCTTGTTTCTTGAAGAGGCTTCTTCCGAGTCTTGGCACAGACTGCCCTTTAAGCCAAACAAGCGGGTTTATATACTGTTGAACGCGGAAGATATTAGCGTCGTAGTGGAAATCAGTAGGTTGGTGTTACAAGTGTGGAACTAAGGAAGCTTACGCTTCCTGGTTGCAGGCTTGTGGGTAGTTTGCATTCGAGCCGACCGTACCAGGCACCAAACTGTGGGTTGAGCGGAAGTGTGCTGGTTCCTTCTGAAGGAATGTGCAGCTGGTTATGAATTACGTTGGCTGCCAGCATAGACGAGAGTAGCGTAGGTTAGTTGTAATGCAACTTGCAGTTGAGATAAATGCCCAGTTGTGGGTTGCGTGGTCGCAGATAGCCGCGCAGATGGTCGAACAACGTGGATCGTTGCTCGACGGGTGAATAACGTGGACCGCTCTTCTAGATATAAACGTAATCTTAGCGTATCATTTGCACTAACGGAGTAATATATATTATATTATGAATTATTTAATTCGAAGTAATTTCCGTTTGTGACACTACAGTGAGATCAAAGTCAAAGATTGTTGACAGTCTTTCAAGAAAGTGACTAATTAGAATTCATTGGTGTCACTAAGGATAGATCTTGGAATACAAAAAGCATGAAGTTTAAATAAAAGAACTGCAGAATAAATTTCAAACTATTGAATTATAATAAATGCTCAAAATATAATCCCTTGTTTTCAATGCAAACATTAAATGCTAATTAATATAACTTCAAAAACATCATACGATGTCAAAATAAGTGACATGTGGCACTGGTTTATTCAGTGTAGCCAATATAAAATTATTCAAATTATTTATTATAGGGATTTCAAAAACATCTGCTGCTAACGTACGCGTTGCTAGACTACCGTCATGTCCCGCTAATCCTCCATGTAAACAAAATTAGTAAATTACAACTTGGATTGTGAAAACCAATCACAGCAGCGATTGTTGCGGGAATAATTCGAAACACTCACCTCTTAATTTTGAGGCAAGGTATAGATGATTCGGTTTTGTCTAATTGTAAGATATGGTCACCGCAACCGGATACAACACTACGTTTCTTTACTATTAATTAATTTGTAACAACTTGTAAATAATATTTTAACGTATTTTTCTTTTTGTTTACAGGTACGTTGTCCGTATTTTACACAATCAGCTGTGATAGGAGTATTAATAAAATGGTTGGTAAGTTTAACACCGTTTACTAACAAATAGTGCGGTCCAAAATTGAAGTATAGAAAAGACATTAATCTAATTGTAGATACAAATTTTCTATTTTATGGTTATATTAATCCAGATTTTTATAGTTAACTCCTTGTGCACTGATCTCTTGTCAATTAGTTCATGTATTAGATCATACATTGTTATAACCTAAGCTCCATATTAATACTAGTATGCATTTATTAATAACTCATTAAATGGAGAATTAAAAATAAGTCAGACTTGGTGAGCTTATTTTTTTAATTAGTATTTGTGTTTAGACTAATAAGTCAAATTAATTTTTTATTGGTTTTATAGAATGTTACGAATTTCTGGACATTTTAAATTACTTCCTAGAGTTTTCTGAAAGCTAATCATCAAACTTTTGATAATGTATTACTTCGTCTATTAGTGGTTATTTGATTTATTGATTACTTTCATTTAAGCTTAGTTGCAATTTATATTCAACCTTTCACAAAATTGATCTGCTGGTTATCTAACATCATTCTAGCTATAAGGCTTTTGAAATCGATAACTAATAATAAGGAAATGGTAGTATGAAAACATATCATAGCTTCCACGAAAATACTTTCCAAATTACTCTCTGTTAAATAATCCAAAACAAAATTAGCAAACAAGATAACGAGCACACTCATTTTAATAATTACATGTTTACAATTACATAAACAATTCCTTCCTACTACGTTCTATCGATTCCTTCCCACGCAAGGCAAACTCTCAGGTAAATAAGTAAATTCATAAATTAATAACAACAATTTTTGTGAGTCTTCCATTGTAATATTACATTCGGATTTGGTACAAATCATAGAATTTATAACTGCTGGGTAATATTGTGCGTTATCTTTTTTCGTACTAACATCCAGAATAAGAAGGGAAAAGATACTAAAAACGAATATTTATTATATAAAAATGACATATTTAGAGTATCGTTTCAAATATCTCAATTTTGACCGAATAAATCTTCTGAAAGAGCGGATAACAGCGTTATTATTATTAAGTAAAACAAAATCCGGAATAAAATTGATGTTTTATGATGAGGATTTTATATACATGTCAATATTATGACGGGTTTATGTTATGTTTATATTTATACAATAGGGGATTTTGTGGTATCGTTCAAATTTACATTAAATTCTCGTTAAAGTAGGGGATATTAATCGGCGGTTCTGTTGAGGGTTTTATTATAATAAATAGATTTCCAATAACAAATATCAGTTTTTATTATGATTATTTAGTGCTGTTAAACATCAAATTTTCAAAAAAGAAACTCTTTCAGTGATATCTTTCATATTCACAACATTACAATACATCAAATAGTTTTTTATGTTTAATTTAAGGTCGTATATGTACGAGTATATTACGATTTATTCTTACTTGCTTTTATGTTTTGTAATAAAATAAAGCGCTTTAATTACAATAAAGGAGTATAATTAATAGTAAATTTAAATTAACTATTGTAATAGTTTTTACGTTGTTTTGCACTTAAAGATAAATAAAATTTATTTTTATTTTGTTTAAGAACAAGTTTTCTTCACTACTGCTCATGCCAGAATGTCTTTACTTGACTACCGTTCAAGGCAGAAGTGTTGACTTAACATCTCAAGTCACTCCTCTTGAAATTATAACTTAACTTAGCAAAATCTAAACTATCATCAGTTTAAAAAAATTATATTGCGATGATATAAAATCATCGCATGGAAAATCTAATAGCAATAATAATAAGAATAATAGAACTTTTAAAGTGTCTGATTGTGTCGGAAAGTAAGAAATAATGAATATTATGTTTATGTGAAGCATATATGCAATAAAGATAACCATAGACATGCTAGAATAAAAGTAGTACGATCTTTAAAAGCATACCTTAAACCTTGCTTTAGTAAAAATTAATAGATAATAAAGAAGGAATATGAGTTAATTTAGTTGTTGTACTATAGAATATGCATTACGTAGCTTAGGTTACAAGATTAAGATATCGTTTCAGCTTTTCTTGGATGACTTATCTCCATTTTAGATTTGAGTCTTATCGTCGTATATCGTAGATAGATCTTTTTCATTTACCAGAAAGCTAACACAGTTTCGAGTGGATGTTTTACTGAAAATAGATAAATTAAGTCATTGTCTTAAACACTAGATGCCATAATCAATTTACTTCGTCTTATACCTGGAAAATTTTCCATTTTTTCTTGAGAAGGCATCTGGTCAAGGTCAATTTAACGGTTTATCAAATTATTGATATTTATTTAATGTTTTTCACCATTGTTTTGTTTATTCACCATTGAACTTTGTTGATGTCCGAAGCGGTCGATTTATGATTTTGATTTTCCTTTTGTATTCGTATTGTATTGTACTTGTGTGGTGACAAACAATTAAAGTTCGAAAAGTTCATATTTTTCATTTGTTTTTGACCGAACGTATAAAAGGACCTACGAAAGAAAACAAGTTCAGTTAGCTCAAAAATACATGTGAATCCACGTCGGGTTAACTCCAAAAAATTGCATTAAAAGTGTACCCATGCAAATATTTTTGTAAGCAAATATTAGTTTTTATCAAGTGTCAAGTTTATAGTATTGGATTTAGGAATAATCATCAATATTATTTTTTTGTGGAATTGTTCTGAATAATGCAATTTAAGTATTTTAAAAAATAGGAAGAACATTTTCTTTCAATCGATATGTTTGATTGACGTGCAACGATCGAAGTGAGCGACACTGTAACAGCTAGTTGAAATTGAATTTATTTTATTTTTTTATTTTAATACGAGATAAGATTTGCTGAAGTGGAAGTTGTTGGTGCTACTATTGTCCTGTCGAAAACACATAACTTGAGCAAGCTGAAATAATTACCGCTTTATTTTTATTTTTATGAATTTTTTCCTTCATTTAAATTTATTTGAATAACAATAAATCTTTGTTAATATTTCTTAAACATTGGTCTATTTATTTTTGTCTGATACAACTACAATATATCACGAAAATTATTTGAACTAATCTCGTCCTGCTGCAATATCTCAGGTGTTTTTGAAAGTAAAGCTTTATTAGGTAGAAGAACTGGTAAGTTTATTATCTGGCGTTTCAAGTTAAGTCTCATGCTCAAATCTAGTAACACTGAGTTAGTAATTTACTATAAACAACCTGGAATCGATTTGAGTTAAATTAACTGAAAGTCCTTTCGTAAACGTTTTACATTTGTTCAACTGATTTAAGAGAAAAGATCTGTATCATTAAAACTTTTAATATTGAACATCTGCTGTAAACGATTTTTATAAAATAAATTTATTTTTCCTTAACTGGTTAACTGAAAATAAGTTAAAATTTATCTAACCAAACAACATAATTAACGTAATAAGAAAAGTTCGTATTTCAGAATGTTTGTAAAATACATTTCGAGATTGTAAATATCAGCAGCCCATAGTGGAAAATGTTTTTTTAAGTAAATTTCGAATTTGAAAGTTAAATAAAATTTATCTAACTTTGCTTGTCATTTATTATTCGGTGTAGAATTCTTTTTAAAAACGTTGAATGAGGTGTTTTTGTGGTCATGACAGTTTAGTCATAAAAACTTAAGAATACGTATTATATAATTGAACGTTAAAATTACATTTGAAGATAATTAAAAGTTTTGTGGGATAAATTCTTTTAGTCTTAGCATCGATTTGGTGATAAAAGAAACTCTAAAGTTGTAGTTTTCAAGTTAAGAAAGTAGCTAATTTAATGGTTTACTGCTTTATCATATTATACGAAAAAAGCTATTGTTGTTAAAGAAGCTGTTAAACTTACATAAAATTATTGATAATAGCATTAAAGAACAATTTCTTTATTATAAAACAAAATAAAGTGGCGGTATGATATGGCTTGTAGAATATTGTATTTATGAATCATATGTAGATTGTAGCTATTAGATATTGCCTTGACTTGTTTATATCACCAAAGACAGAAGTTATGCTGTTTGAAAATTGAAATTGTTTTTTTGTAAAATTTGAAGTTATAAGTATAAAAGTTAAATAAAACGTTAAACTGTGTCTAGAGCAGTTTTATCCGTCCAAAGCAGGAATATATTTTTGTATATAAATTTACCGAAAGAAGATTGATCACATCAGGACAAAAATTATTTAGTTAGTCATTTTAGCATAAAAACGGTAGACTATAAATTAATAATTAGTTTTTAATAGATGCTTTTATTTATATGACTCACCTAACCACCTTAAAAATCTAACATCATCCTGCGATATAGATCTCAGGTTTATTTAATACACATTTATTCAAGAACCATTTGAAGTTGCGGGTATTTTTGAGACTGAATACGATGCTAGTCTTCTTTAATCTCTGATTGATACTGGCTAGGGCCTCTAAATGTTTAATTTCAATCGGGAAAATTAGATTAGAGATATCCCACATTTGTCAGTTGTAATCCGGTAATTACGTGTGATGTTTCGGTGATTAAAGAATATCAAAACCGAAAGAATTCACCTGATCAGCGTATCGAACGGTTCGTAACATGTATGGGGGTTGCCTTTAGTCCAAAGACTTTTTGTCTATTGAATTTTTTGTCCAACGACATTTGGTTTAATGAGACTTATGATTCAGCAAAAGTTTGGTCTAACGAGACTTGACGTCCTATTTTGTTTTTGACCCAACAGGACTTTTCGTCCAATGGGATTTTTAGGTGCAATACAATTTTTTGTACATATTATGACCATTTTTCAAGCGAGCATCTTCTTTAAATTTTTATTAACGAGGAAACTTACCAGTCACTACCTAAACTAACATTTAGGTGTGGCTAGAATTAGAATATTAGATTATGAGCGATTTCATGAAGAAAATCAAAAGATAGACAGGTTGGGTTAAGCTAGGTTAACATATGACTATATGGCATTAATAGGGGTTGTCATTTAAGTTACCAACATGGGCTGTTGTTTGAATTCATTCAGCTTGTTGCATTTTAATTGTACTAAAAGTACTATTGGACAAAAAGTTCCATTAAACCAAACGTCCATTAGCCTAAATGTCCCGTTGGACAAAAAGTGTCACTGGACGAAAAGTCCCGTTTAATCAAACGTCATTGGACGAATGATTCCAAATCCGGTGTGGTTCTATATTTTGCGTTTCTTAAAGGAAACTTATTCTAGGAGGTTTCAAATGATTCCTTTAATATCACTAACCGAAATCTAGCCAAAGAGGCACGAGCTTCGACCATTCGAAAGCACTTTTAGGTGTTTCATAATTTCTCAGTCACCACAGGTCTGTTTTAGCCGAACTCAACCCAATTCAAACTTGGAGTTAATTTAGGACTTTGCTATGTTAGCGTTAGCATTCCATTCTTACTCGTAAGCATCGTAAAACGATCGTAATTATCTCCAGACAAAGAAAGGCAGCTTTAATCGGCTAAAGCTAACCTAACCTAATTTAGCCAAACTGAAGTAGTTATGGATGTGTGAATCTATACTCGGTCGATTCAGAATGTTCGAACAGTTGGCTATAGAAGGTACATGAAATGATATATTATTCAACAATTCGTTATACTATAAATAAATAAAATACTGCAGAGAGAAGGACGAAACTTTTAGAATTATTGTATCATTGTCGGTAATCTGAAATATTTCAGAAGCCAAACAAATAATCCTCAAAAAATGTTTCTTTTTTTTTCTCTTCCTCATGAAAGCCGACCAAACAAACAAATAATACTCAACAACTTCCCTTTTATACAGTATGTGGGATGTTTTAATTATACCAGATTTAATTAAATGAGCTGCACCCCTGTTCTGCGGTTTGTCTGCAAGTATTATTACTACAACCAGAGACTTGTAATAGAAAGTAGGTGAAGACTTGTGCCTACTACTTCTCTCCGTCATGATGCACGACACCTTGAAAATCTCGTATAAATTAGGGGCGGCTCTGTGTGTATACATAGCGAGAGTTCTTTAATGTTACGCTAACAGAGATAAAACGGGATTAAGATTTAAACGCTCTTAAAATTTAATTTTCGAATAGGAGACTCGAATATGGAGAGTATTTTATGTGTAGGTACGGTTGAAGGAGGCTGTTTCACAGGTTTGATGTGCCCATTCAGGACCGGATTTATGTCTTAACAAAAAGACCCAGTAATATTAAATTTTGCACACTGACATTTTATTTTTTTATTTCGGCTTTAAATAAACAAGCTGCATAGTAAGCAAATTTAACCTTACTATTTGCTTGAATAATTTTGGCAATAATATAATTATCATATTTGCAATTCATGGAAATATAAGAAAATTACAAACGTATTCAGAGTAGTAGCTGTATTAGTTAATTCGTAGAATCTGGAGTAATATTCACATCAGTAATGTAGACTATGTGTGTCCCTTTTGTTGTATTAACTGTTATTAACTGTGATAATCAATAAATAAATGAACAAAGACATCACTGACAATTTTGTTTAATTGCAAAGGAATGAATTGGATATACAATGTCTATAACAAATCTCTTTAGTATACTTGGAATTATTTTAAGGTTTTATATGTATGCATATCACGAAAAAAAGAATAAGAGAGTCACCAAAGCGCTTGAGTGTACCGTGTGCTGTGCGCATAACACAAAGAAATAACGTTAGAAAGAAAGTTTTATCAGCATCCTGTATAAAGATTCTCTGTATTTAAACCAAGCTGCTGTGAGGATTCGTTCTGAACTCGAAGCACTTCTTGTTCACTTATTATCTGCTACTAACATTTATTTAAGTAGCGGTAAGTATACTGCGATATTTCTACGTTTTCACGACGCACTCGATCTAAAAATATACTACAGCAAACTAGCTTATGTTATCTTTGACCTTCTTTGACGCCGTCTCTTTGGAAACTGCAAAGTTGAAGAGTTTATAAGATAATTATTGTGAAAAACTGTATTTTTGTCATTAAAAGTTGCATACAGTTTCAAATGTTTGGCAGGAAGAAAACTTGAAAAGAATTTACAAATATTTTAAACCAAAATCATACTTCATACAAAATCGCCCCTCTTTAATTTTAAAAAGATATATTTTTGCTTCAAGGGAACAATTTACAAGGGTGTGTGAAAGCACGCGTCTGGGCGGCTTTGCCGTCAATGATGAATTTGTTTTAATGCTAGCGGTCAGTACCTATTACATTGAAATCTTTGTTTGATTTTAAGAGAGTGAAGAATGATACAGTATACTTTCGTTGGGTTTACTGTTTAAACCATTATGTGGATTTAAAATTTAAAATAATTTACTGTCGTTTCATTGTTTCATAATTTGAGATAGTTTAAGCCAATGGAATAAATGATGTAACCTAGTTTTCTTTCAAATAATTGATAATCTGTCTCGAAGAGTAAATTCTCTTAAGTGTCGTTTTGGGAATTTTCGCTAATACTAATAATCTTAGATTTTGAAGGTATTGTGTTCTAGTAATTACGACGTCCATAATCTTTTTCAAAGTGACTTCAAATTTAGTTTGATATCAATTCCAACCATCGCATGGCAGTAACTGTATAATTAAAATATAAATAATAAAAAATTTAAACAAGTTTGAAAGTGAAAATAATTGCAACGTTCGAAGATTCCGGTTTTTTTAAAGGGGTTCAGAGCTTGGCTGTAGCTGTCCAGATTCCAGCATCTTTAATATGTGACAGTGTTATTGTGAATTAGTCTTAACATGTGTTAATGCCAATATGGATTAAAGTTAAAACAAATGTTCAAGAATAAATAGATTATTGGCAAAACACTCGTTCATACTTTTTAAGTAATTAATTTTGAAGTTCACTTACGAAATTAATACGGTAAATTTTTTCTCGACTTACGCATGACTCGAAATGCTCTTATGTTTCATACTGTAATTAAATGTTACCTACTTGATTTTAAAACCGCCTACTTCCGTTTCGGTTTTGTAATTTTTACAACTTTATAAATGACATCAACTGCAAGACCGACCATTTATAAATCACAATTTCTAGTAAAATATGATATTTTTAATCCATCGCTACGAGATTAATGTATTAAGTGTTATATTTTTGTCTATAACACAGAAAATTGTAAATAAAGTACACGGTATCCAATATTGAGAGCCGTGTATGGCAATTTCATTTCAACGACTTTCAAAACCAAGTACGCCACGTTGATGATTTTAAATAGGGATGAACTGTTCACACATGACTTGATATTGAATTCCGCGCTACATCATTTACAATTTTGTGGATTATATATGAAAAATATCTTAACAGGTTACATAGTAACGCGTGACAGATTAAAGATTTTATTTTACTTTAAGCAATAAAGTATACCAGTGTACAAAATTGAAGCCACTTTTCATTATTTCATAGTTTTCATTTCCCTGTAACTAAGAGCTTTTAATTGTTTCAACGGTCTCGCGCTGTAATAGGTATTGAAAAACGTTTTTTCTTTTCACTCTTGTTAACTTAACTAATTATTATCAGCCACGACACGCTGATATTTTAATTGGTTTTCTAAATGACAGTTTTACACGATTATTTTCTAACTAAAGGACGTAGATAGCATACAACATGTCGTTTGTAAATTCCCTGTAGGTCTTCAAACGGTTACTTTCTATAAGCAGCAACATGAAATTGCTATTGGATAAATGCACGTGCCATTTCGAGAAATTCTCTATGGATGTCCGAGCAATTTTATACAACGAGCATTTTCATTTATTCATTCCACAATAATAATTGCAGAAATATCAGAATTCTACAGAAAATTTAAATCTTTTTAATAGTCAAATTCATCTTAGAAAATAACAGTTTAACCTCAGCCCTAACGTATACGCGTGAGATCATGGAACTGTAGAGACGAGTTGCTGAATTGATACTTACCGTTAGGATTATTAAAAGATGTCTCTGAATGAAAAGTTTTAAAATAATGTACCAAAATGCTTAAACCAGATAACTCATACAAATAATAGTAAAGAAACTAATGTATAAGTTTTAGTTAGTAGAATGTTTAAAGTAAAGGCCGCCTTAAACATTACCGCCTGTGACAGAAATGTGGGATTTGCGCTGTTTCATCTGTAAGTCGGCTGCAGCCGCACATAGGGCCTACGTAATAATAATAATCGCCCCCTCCCTCCCGCACAAGCTTATAGCTTCTGGGGCCTGGTTTCCAGGTTATGGGTTGTAGCAATTATTATTATTATTATTATTATTATTATTATTATTATTATTATTATATTTCATAATGCATGTAGCACCCACATACATCTTAATACGCTTAAGGTCAGTTTATGAAGCAAATAATAACTTTCGTTGATACATTTTTAAAACGATCGTATCTCTGCCAATAAACCTATATTTAAAGTTTAGTAAAGCTTAAATTGATCGGTATAAACCTGCATCAAAACTGTAAAGCATCTAAATAGGTCTGTAAAATGTCTGCGTGATATAATGAGACTTGAAATAAAGCAGCGCAAAGCATGTGAATTAAAAATAAAATAAATAATTCGTTAGTATAAGTTCGATGAATTTTATGAAAAATATTTAATTCAGTTTTAATACGTTTTATTAAGTTGTAGTTCTTAAACATCCTTCAGACGTCTTTAAACAACATTTTTTTCAAACGAAAAGTTCACTTTACATAAACTAATCTAAGACACAAAATATGATACTTATTGGATATAGAATGCTTTGAATTTCATTAAGACGTCTTTTCTCAAATTATAGCTCTGGATGTAGGTATTAATTTCCATGACCCACAGATTATAAGGAAAAATAAGGTTTTTTAAAAGTCAGAAATAGAATGGGCGCCAGTTATTCTAAATTATTCTAACACGCCCCCAAATAACAAAGGGCTAGATTAAATTGATTCAAAATTAAAAAAAGAAACTAATTAACATTAGTTTGGTTGACGTTAACACAAATTAAATTATCAAATAATTTCAATTAATGCTAGGTCCATTTTCAATACGGTAAGGTTTAATTTATAAATTCATTTATTCAAAAGTAAAAAATATCGGATTATCTCCGATGACAGTAAAAAAATTTTGATGGTTATAATTGTAATAATAAAATAGAAAACCTTGATAAGAATTCTTATTCAAAGGACCAAAATACGTAAGATTAACATTCGATGAAACAAAAAACAATACAAATATATTTCACAGTTACATAAACTTACTCTTATCAAACAAAAAATCCTTAATATCTTTGATGTTGAAGTAGAATTTTACAATTCTTCAAAATGTCACAAAACACCTCACATTAAAAGACCTTATTCACTAAACTTTAGAACTTTGAAATTTGGTAAAGATGCTGCAACGATGAACTGAGGTTTCTTGAATGAAGTTACTGTAATTATGTTTATAATAGTTCGGTACTAAATCACCATAATAAAATTCTTAAACTGCAGTAATTCCAGAAGTTTAATTATTAATTTCAAATTTTATCAATAACTGAAATTTGTATTAACTAATAATCTTCTGCATTATTCTTTAATGCGTTAACCGAAAAACAAACTTTAAAATTCAATAATAGATTGAATTTTCACCGGAACTTTAACGAACGGGGGCGGGATTTGGTTAAATTTATTAACACAAAACTAAAACGCTAAATCGAAGCCAATAAGCTTCCTGTATTTAGCGAAAAAAACGTAAAACGGTAATCACACAACTTGGTTAACTTTATTCGATAATAACGCTGGAACTAGAATACTGAAACAAGCCCGCTGACTCGAAGTAAATACCCATGGTCCAAACTTTAGGATGCGAGACCCGCTATCCAAATTGAAGCTCTCGTGGAGACTTGCTTTATTATTAATTTCGTCCTTTGACTTATTAACTTCATTATTATTAAATATTAGCACGGAATCCGAACCCGGCTTTGTCTGTACTCTTGTTACTAATTATAAACTGTAAATTTTAATTAAAAACTGAAAACTAACTGAATACTGAAAAATAACTGAAGACGAAACGCCAACTCAGTAGCTTGACTCGACGTCAACTGTACTGTCTGAAGACTTAGTTGAGACTGAACTAAAAACTCAGGGTTGTTTTACTGTATGAGGAATATTTTTTAGCGGGGTGCAGTTTAGCATAAGCCAATAAAAGAATCGCATGATTTCGGGTTTACGAATCAAGATTAGTGTTTCCAACACAAAGGAAGTCTGGAACGCAATATTTTTTATAACAAAAATTGCCAACGGGATGTGTTCCGAGACACAGATGGCCTCTTTAAAAATACCATTTAGCACGTACAAACTATAATTCCTCTCAGCAAAATAGATTTTGACAATATTTTCGGAGAATAAAATATTAAAATGTTTATGAGAAAGCTTGAAAGCATGATTTCACACAAGCTAAAATGTCAGTATTTTAAATTTTAACAACGGAATTGTTTGGCACTGCAGGCACCTGTCTAAACAATATTCTTGTTTTCAACAGAAACCACAATTTAAATGTTTTAATTTAAAATACAAGAAAGACGCAGATCTGCAGGACCGCATTTAAGATTTTTTAGCAACTTCGCGCCAAAATTTCATTAATTCAAGACTGGTAAAAACATACCGTTACAGCATCAAAAGAGAATATCATGAGAACCTACCTTTAGAGTTATATGAGATTATGCAAAATGTTAATCAGGCACTAATTATGTGTGAAAAAGAGAAATAACAAAAAAATAATTAAATTCTTGACTGAGGAGTTGCCTTGATTATCATCAATTAATTGTACAATAAGAAAATACGTAAATGAATATTTTAAGGCACTTCGGTGCATTCAAATGCAATGGTGTAAGTATCGCTGAAACCGTAAAACTGTAGAAAAAATATATTCCTTTGAAACCAACACTTCTCAAGTGTCGTAAAAACAGGTTTCTAGATTTAGACTACCTTAGATTTGCTAGATAGGTTTCGTTAGCGCAGCCTCAAGTCACGGCCTACTAGATTCATATAAGCTTCGCTTATATCGAAGCTTATATTAATCTAGTAGGCCGTGCTCAAGTGGTCAATAGCGTATTTTCGGCGAGCAGCAGAAGTGGTTACAAAGAAAATCGTCGTTTCCATGTATATTTTCTATATAGATTTAAATAAAATTATTAAAACAACATACAGCAATTCGTATAACACTTGAACCCACTTGTTTCGGTTTTAAATTCATCTTTAACCTGCCAACTGAGAGATTTAAAATCTTACACCTCTGCCACCGACGCTGTGTGAAGTTCTTGGGACTTCCGTTTCTTCTCATAAGTGCAGTGTCGTAGTGGGTGTTGTTTCTAAGGATGTAACTAGAATATCGATTTCTTTCTTGCGGTCCTTTTGATTGTTCTTAACACTGTATTTTGTCTTAGCCATCTTGATTTCAAAAGAAGCTGTCGTTACTATTAACACCGATTTGACACTCATATAGTTTCCTTTTTTTTGGGTAATTGTTCCATTGAAATGAATATTAATCTTGTCTGGGTGAGCAATATTTATCAATTTTTCTTTTTAAAAAATAATTTTTAATTTAATTTTATGACGTAAGTTATTTCTGTCGGCTACGCTATTATGGCCACAGTCATTTTTCACCAAACAGACCGGTTTTACTTAAGAAGAAGGGAAATTTATATACAGTCTGGTAGATAACTTAATTGCGCAGAGTTCATGAGGTCTAAAAAATTATTTAAATAACAAACTAACCAAAAATTTTAAATGAGCATTGTTTGATATGTTATATATGTTTGTTATTAATTTAATATCAGCCAACAATGATTGGGCAAAAAGCGATCAGGAGAAAGCACTGGTTTTTGCTGACCACCTAATTACAGTATTCAAATCATTTCCGGCAGAACTAGATAACGAAGATGACATTCGCAACATTCTAAACATGCCCTACCAAATGAGCCTGCCACCAAAGAAATTCATAGTTAATCAAGTGGAAAACACTATTTCTAAACACTTAAACCCCCACAAAGCACCGGGTCACGACCAAATCTCTGGTCAAATTCTCAAAAACCTGCCTCGAAAAGGTTTCCAATTCCTAACACAGCTATTTAATGCTATCCTAAGAATTCACCATTTCCCCAATTCTTGGAAAACTGCAGTGATTATCCTGATTCCAAAACCCGGAAAACCCACCGATCAACCAGCGTCCTATAGACCCATCAGTCTGTTACCGACATTGTCCAAAGTCTTCGAAAATATGCTCTTACAAAAATTGTACCCAACCCTCATTGATAAACACCTTATTCCCGATCATCAGTTAGGTTTTCGCAAGCAACATGCAGCTACCGAGCAAGTACACCGAGTAGTGGATAAAATCACCAAGGACTTCGAGGAGCATAGGTACTGTGTAGCAGCCTTTCTGGATATTACACAGGCCTTTGATAAGGTCTGGTTTGATGGCCTGCTTTGTAAAATCAAAAAATCTCTACCCACGGATTACTTTGAACTAGTGAAGTCGTACCTCTCCAACCGGCAATTCCGCGTTAGATATGGAAGCGCTCTAACACCAACCTTCCCCATCAACTCCGGTGTTCCACAGGAGAGCGTCCTGGGACCTATTTTATATCTCCTATATACCGCAGATTTTCCAACCACACCTGGTAATTTGGTAGCCACTTTCGCGGATAATACCGCAATACTCTCATCGCACGTCGATCCTAACTTAGCTTCCAGACACTTACAAACCCATTTAGACACCATCCTTCTCTGGTGCAAAATGGAGAATCAAACTAAACGAAAACAAATCTGTCCAAGTAACTTTCCCTGGAGAATAAGTTACTGCTTTATAAAACAATACTCAAAACCATATGGACGTATGGCATCCAACTATGGGGTACTGCCAGTTCTTCAAATATAGCAGTACTAAGAAGATTCCAGTCTAAAGTACTAAGATCTATAGTAAATGCTCCGTGGTACATACCAAATGAAACCATCCGCAGGGACCTTGCAGTTCCTACAGTGCATCAAGAAATTCAACAGTTTAGTGCTTGTTACCGAGATCGTCTTATCGATCACCCAAACACCGCAGTAGAGTGCCTCATAGGTCGTGATGACGTAATGGAACCGCGATTAAAACGTTTCAAACCTTTAGACCTTATAAATAGATTTGTATAATGCCAAGGTTTTTCAAAAATTTTATATTGTAATTATTACCTAATAGTTAAACTTCTAAATTTAATATAGGGGAGCATCATTGGGTGCTCTACCTTCATGCCTATCATCATTTATTCATGTATGTTAAGCGATCTACTGAATGTCAACCTATGACAGATTGTAGTGTTTATAATAAATTAAAAAAAAATTAATATCAATGATTCCGATAAGAAATCTATTTCGAGTTTAACGTAATTATTTAAATAATTCTTTACTTGTAAATATTTCAATGCTAGTCAACTATTGAATTATTTAAATAATCGCATTTTTTTTCGAGTAATTGCAATCTTTACTTCTAGTGTCTTATATAACCCTTTAATACGTTGCTATAATGCAACCTAAATGCTTGCTATCTAGTAGTTAAGTCACACTTTTAACTAAAACACCTAAAACCGACATTATAAGAAAACAAAAACGACTTCATCGCATGTTCAGGTATTTACATTTATAAAATATTTATCTTTGCGCTTTATTACGGAAGCGCATCAATTTAAAAACTAATGATTGTGCTTTTTTTTAATATCTTTTACGAACGTTTTCTATTGATTGTTTGATTCCACAAAAAGAGATTTTTGCAGTTTTCAAAGGGTAGGCTTTCAACGGACATGAGAAATATATTCGGGAGTTTTAATTGATTAGATTTTTTTAATTTGTTAGGCCGGAAGTATTTTAATTTAAAATTTTATTGCTCTTAATTAAAAGTAAAACCCTCCGCATCTACCGCCTCCTTTGTTACTTCCAATTATTTAAAGGATTTTATTTTTGAGATCTTTTATTGCTTTCGAATACATATTATGCGAAGAAAAAAACTTTTAAATAGTTCATTTTCAACAAGCTTAAGCTTGTCTAATTTAATAAATTAGTAAATTGATTCCTTCTATTGATTGGTTATTCCTATTGTTAAAATATTTTCCATTATGTCAAAGCGTGTAAAAGCTTGAAGTTCTTTGATTTTCTTCGACTTCCTTTTTCTTTTCTCCCTAGACTTTTATTAAGAATCAATTTTTCAAAAAGATTTTCTTTGAATGAAATTTATGTGTCATTATTAGCTTGACAAGTATGCTGTAAGTGAAATATATTGATTGATAGTTAGTATAAATGTGGCTGTTGTGTGTGTGTACATGTGCTTGGTGGTGGTGGTGGGCGGCTCAGACTTTTCAGTCTTCAGAATGAAGACGCACGATATTACCGAAAGCTCTCAAACTTTGGAATTATTGATGAAGTCTCAAACTTAACACACACACAAGCAGCCAACCCAACTTTAAAGCATTGCTCCTTAAATAATAAATGGATTCAATTTCATGTAATATACGATACTTGATGCTTATGTAACAACCGTGTACTTGCTAATGATAAAGAATTATTTCCTCCATTTTGTTCTTGTTTACTTTTCAAGCCAAGTACCTGCGTGATTTATTGATTTTATATTTGTTATCATTTACAGTTATAACCAAAACTTGAAAAGTGGATCCAATGCAATATCTAAAATTTAGAAATTAGCTAAATACTGGAAAACAAAATTTAAGTATGTTTGTAAGTAAATTATTATCTGCTTTTTGCCAAGAAGCAGGTTCTTGCCAAAAAGCAGTTTTTTTTTGCAATAATTTAGTCGCTAGCCATACGATTTTCTTAAGATTTTGGGAAAATAGTTCAAATACTATGAAACTTAAGCAGTACTTTTTGGTTAACTTTGAATTACAGTTTCTCTAATCTCTAAAATTAATTCTTTACTTAAAAAATGTGAAATAATTTAATTAATAAACATCGTTTTCCCAAACAAGTTAGGTAAGCAAGTTTTAACATTCCTGGAGTATGAATTTAAATAAATAAATTTAAAACCAAAGTTATCACATTATTATATTATTTATGAAAAAGAACAAAGATTATTAATCATGCGGTTACGATTTATGCACCATATACAGTAAAAAATTTAGTGTAAAATTCGAACACTAGACCACTCTAAAAAGTGTGTGATTAGGTCCAATACATTTAGAGTAAAATATCTAATCTGTACCTTCGTGTAGACGCTAGAGTTAACTTCAATACAACGTTAGTGTACGTTTATTACACTCTAAAACAATTATATCTTTTTTACACTAAAACAGTCAAATTTTTAATCGTTTCGGAGTAAGATCTTACTCTTGACTTTTGAATCTTTTACTCTACTTGGGAAAAATATTGCCTATTTAGAGTGGATTGTTATAAAACTTTTGTGTAATTAGATTGAAATTTTAGAGTGAAAATAGTGTACTTTTTCAAGGTCTAGGTCAATAATCAAATAACTGATTTATTTATTTATTGCAATGCAAACATACATAAAAAGTATACACATACAATTAGCAACATAAGAACGTATTGAAAAAAATGTATACGAGCCCAGTGCACTGTGGTCCCGGGTATGTACCGCGCTCATTGTAAGGCGGTCATAACTATCATACATGATGTGTTCCAGGAGGTAAACTGATTTATTTATCTAAAATGTCTTTTCAGTGAAATTAAAGACAACAGATTTGCTAAGTATTGAATTTTACACAATTAAGATAAAATAAAACAGTTTTAAAATAGCATAAAAAAGTAAATTTAAAAAATAATTATTGAAATAATTCTAAAAATAGAACGTAACTACGTTTCGTTTTTAAAATATTTAGAATAGTAGAGCAAACAGCTATTTCATAACAAAAACTAATATCATACAATTTACACTATAGACTTAAGTAATAAGTATATCTTAATATACGTTACATTAGTGATATAAACACCTACTTATACCTATTCGTCTAATAAATTAAGAACAGCCCGAGAGAAAATAGATTTTTTTTAGGAGGTAGTTTTCCAAGGCTTGTAATGTATGGATCAGAGTTCAGTAGTAACCTATTCAATAGATCTATATTGGTTGTTATACGTGACATTTATTTTTCTAGTGTGATCCCATCTAAATGACTTAATAATCTTATTAGTTGACTCGGCAGCTTCTTCAGAGAGTTCCCCAATAGGCAATAACGCGTGATCTATGACTTCAGAACCATGAATGTAAAAGAACATACCTGTTTCTTGGATTTCCATTGTAGAACATATGCACAAAACACCAAATTACCACAAAATAGTTAACAAAGACAAGTTCTATTACATTAATTATGCATGATGCGATGTGTTCACAGTCGAGTAATAAACAAAAGTGTTAATGTTTATATATTTATCCAGGAACTACATACGATATACATTTTTGCTCAGATATACTTATAAGAAGTTGCTGAAAGGAAATAATATATATACTATTAAACGTTCTCTAGAAACAACAAATGGTAACAAAATCCTACAGAGATCGCAAATGTGCGTCTAGGAAGACATAACAGTCTAATAAATGACATTAAGCAAATTTCAGCAAGAGATTGTTGTTGTTTTATAATATAAAGGTATTGAGCTCTAAAATAAAGAAAAAACCAACAGGGGGAGAGTGGGGGAACATAGTTAAAAGACTACACAAAGACTACACTTGAAGAAAATTTTACCATAAATACCTACCTCTCTGTAGGTATATAATTTCAAATATTTCGAAAAAGAAAACAATCAGAATCAATTAAATATAAAAGAACATATCTGTTTCTTGAGATTTCCATTGTAGAATATACGCACAAACACCAAATTACCCCAAAATAGTTAACAAAGACAAGTTCAAGTAATGACTAAATGATAACATTAAATATGTAGGGTAAGATGTATTCACTTTCGAGGTCGAAACAAAAGTGTTAATGTTTAATTATCCGGTATCTATTTATACCACGATGTACTACTTATGGTAATCAGTTAATAATTAGATGGTAACAAATTACGAGAAAACGAACTAAAATATTTTTAGGTTTTGACCTATTACGGGACCACTGTGCAGCATGGTATTGTTAAATGTTGCTGAGTGAACTACTGGTCGTGATCGCTGCCAACTCTAATGAAATTTGTATTAGGAGATTCTCTTGTAACTTGCAGCACTTCGTGAACTCCGCCAAAGTTCAAAATTACTACAATTATGATGTAATTACTCTTTTGTTCTACGAATAAAATCCATTATAATTATTGCTTTTATTTACCTAATTTCTTAATATCTCCTGTTCATTGTTTGGAAATAAAACACTGAATATGAATTATTTAAAAAAGTGTTTTTACTCATCATAAGTAACACTAATTACTAAAACTATAAAACAATACATGTACTAATAAAATGTTTAGCAAGTAAAAAATTGATTTAAGTTACCTTAATTATTAAAACAAACTGCGAAGTTTCACGTTCACACACAGTAAAAAGACATATGACATGAATACCCAGGTGTCTAGTTAAAAACTTTGCAATTTAAAAAGTTACTAGAATTAGCGGGAATTTCAAAATCTTATAATTCTAAACTTAATGTAGGTTCTATTTTTATTTACACATACCTATTTTTGGTCTAGTCAATATAATTTTGCTCTCTAAATTTTGTTTAGTTGTTCATTACGTTTTAAATTGTACAGCTAAATTAAGTTAGTGAAGGATTTGTAAAACTTTTAAATTCCCACCAATTTTAGTAACTTTTGAAATTTCAAAGATTCATCAAGTCGGTTCAAATACAACAGCAGACAGCTGATTGTCGCCATGTTTCATTAGTGTCGTTAATGCGCACACGCTTCTCTTACTAAATACACTGTCAAGTGTATTGAGATGTTATATTCTGAAATGAATAATATTTAAGAAAACCTCTGAACAAGTTCTGGACAAACAATTAAACTATGAGATGAAATTTCTAAATAAATAAAATAAATGTTTATTTGATTTTGGCTAGCATTAATAAAAATGAAAATATAACAATCCAAAGCTTTTCTTTTACCCAATAGACGGACTCAGTTTTGTTTCGATTGAGCATGAGATAAACAAATTATTGATTTTAATACCTGTATCTGGAAAAAGTAACTTACTACCTCTACACTTCGAATCCCGCACCTGGACTATATAACTAGCTAGTAGTCTTAAACTCTATATAAATAATTTTATGCTTGCATCCACATCAAAATAAAAAAATAAACACATTTGCATATTAAAAACCACAGATCTTTATGTTTATTTAAATTAAATAAAAATTTTATCAAAAAGGAAAAACAAGTTCCTTAAAAATCGTAAAAGAGAAATTCTTCCTTTAGTTTGTTTAAATGAAATCTTGGTGGTTGTGAACCTAACATGGAGGTTACAGCCGTATTGATTTAAACAGACTAGCATCAAATAAATTAAATTCAACCAAATAAATTGCTTACAATTGAAATAAATAAACTTTGAAATTGTTGTTAAAACTTTCTTCCCAAAGCACTCTTTTAACTTTGACAAAAATGAAATAGAAATTGTTTTATAAATTTGTTCCCAATAGGTAGCAATATTTATTACGACCAACCTTGTATATAAAAGAATTCACACACCAAATGTCAATGAATCCAATTCAAAATGTTTAAACTGTTCTATCGGTAAAATAGCCTTCCTTTAAATCAGCTGATCCATATAATGTTGGAAACCAAATCCATACAAATTGTTATAAAAATTTCCCAATATTAAAATCGTCGATTTTAATTAAAATGATTAGTTCACAATTTCAATAATTGTTTCGAAAAACGAAAATAAATTTTCTTCGATTTATATAACAGGCAAATATCCAAATCCATGTGACAAACGTTTGTTTACAACCAAAACATATAGGTTAAAACTTCATAACCTAACTTTTATTTTAGGATTTTTGATTACCTGCCGACGTGGACCTACCCACTAACGTTCCTCGACTGACTTTGTTAAAATTTCCGAGGTCCATTTATATGATTACGAAAAACATTTGACTGCACAACGAAATTAAAACACTTGAACATCACAAACTGTCATGACGTCACGAATCCGAACATATGTCTATAATTAACACTAATCTTAATTCTACAAAGACTTAAAAGAAAGGTAGCTGGCAAAGAAACGATTAAAATGACGTCAGACACTTATGATCTAAATTGAACGATAATAAATCAATAAAAACGATCGCCGTTCTCATAAAAACTAAATTACATTGAAAACACATCACTCTCCAGCTATCCCTGTACATCAAATATTTACATAATTACACAAAGTAACCCAAATATATTGAGTTTACATAAATTCTAACAAAATAATAAAGAAAAACTTAACTTAAAAAAACATAACCTTACGTTTTAGACATCAAGCGATGCTTTTGCAAGATTTGACTAAATGACAACATAAATGAACTCAAACATGAACTAATCTTGTTCAGAGTACAGTACTCCAGGTGCCTGCATCCAAGAAATTGTACAAAATATTATACAACTCAAATTTTGACAAAATCAAAGAATATCAGCACAGCTGATACCTTCATTTACTTGAACTCAATTCTTCCAAATCCAGGATTCCGTAAGTAAATTGTAACATTATAAATATCAAAGTACTGATCTGATTTTACTATTTCCAGTGAAATATGTACCCAAAACTGACTTAGCCTGATTTGGGAAAGAAAACTTGTTTTGCGTTACTCAACGACAAACCTCAAATCTAATAAGAAGAAGAAACGCGAATAAACTATTAAAAACATGTAACCTGGATTACATACAACATGTTCTACTATAAAACAATATAATTAACTTATATCCTTTTTGAAACTATAAATCTTTTTATATGAAATTGAGGTTGTGTGTGTGATAATTTTCCGAGTTTTTAAGAACTGTTTTAACGTACAACTTTCAAATCAAAATCAAATATTTTAACCTACTTTAGTCAAATAACCATTAATGTATTATAAAGAGACACCAAAAAGTTGATATTCTACTAAACGATAAATCGTGGGAAGCTGAGAATATTCTATTAATCTCAAAAAATATTTTAAAAAATCTAATCCCTAATCATGAAAATATTATTTAAAAATCCATCCTCAATGCTTAATCCCAAATAAATATTTTTAAAAAATCAATCCACATTCTCTAATCCCAAAAAGGATTTAAAAGGATACATCCCAAGTCCCTAATTCAATTTCTTTAAATTTATTCCCCAATTCCAAATTTTAAAAAAATATTTTAAAAACCTCTCGTAGTTGACATTGCTGATATGGGCTGTTGCTGTTTTTGGTTTTAGATCTTCTTAGGTTAAAGAAATAATTAGTAGAGCCAAGTCTGACCATGACTCTATGATACATGCTTGACGTTGTAACTAGCTAGCTTTATAATAGTATACTCTACGGTTATTCCTGCGTCTAAAAATATTTATTAGCAATTTGTTCTACATTTGGGCCTAACGGGAGAGTTTACATCTAATACTTTACAGTTTCCATACTGGGAATTAAAAAAGATTCTGTTTCTTATTTGTTGCGGCCTAAAATCTTGTTCAGAGTTCAGCTAATTCTCGAAATTCGCTTAAGAGCTCTTTAAGTATGAACGCAAGCAATCGCAATTTCTATTGGCTGATACTTTGGAATTCTATCAGGTTTTATATGCTACCAGGTCTTTGATATTCTTTCAGATTTTTCTTTGAATAAATACAAAAACGATATAATTACCAAGAGATACCAGTATTCTCACATACATCATACTTTCAAAACAAACCAAATCTACCTACTCTACCTAACCTAGCGTAACCTCAAACATGATCTAACCTCTAATCTAACCCCTAACCCAACCTCCAATCTTATCTCTAACTATAACCTAAGCTAACATAAACCAACCTTCTGGCCTAATCTAACCTCACCTAACCTATAACGTAATCGCTAATCTAACTAACCTAACCTAACCTGTAACTTAACATAACCTCTATATCTAAGTTCAGACTCACCTCTAACCTCATGTATTCTAACCTGTAACCTACTGTTCTAACCTACCCAAACTAACCCTAAAGGCTTGTTTGAGTTAAAATTACCACTATATGTATTAATAACATCGACTTTAATGTTTAAGAATAGTTGACTGAGGGGTGATCTATATGTCTGCGGGTTACAGGTTGCAAAAGCAAAGCAAAAATTTAGTAGAAAGATTTCCCGCTGTCTCACAGACATCATACCGTTAATCATCTTAACCTATTCTAACCAAATGTATAACTCAAACCAATCTAACATATAACATAGCCTAATATATAACGTAACCTCTAACCTAACCTATATTGAAATCTATAGCCTAACCTACAATTTGGTCTATATCGCAACCTCTTACTTGACCTAGACTAACCTTTAACCTAACCTATCCATTAAGCAGTTTTAATGTGTATCTTAAACCTGACATCTAATGTAACCTAAGTTAACCTAGCCTTTCAACGAATTGGTCGTTTATATATATGGGTTAGCCGACATCCGCGATTTCGCTAAAGTAAGTAAATCTAAAGCAAAAAAAAGTTTCCACATATGTAATCTAACTTTGATTCTAACCTAACCTAACTTCTAATACAACCTCTAACTTGGCCTAACCTAACTTCTGGGCTAACTTAAACTGCAACCTAAACCCCATCTCCGTTTATTATTATAATTTTTTTGTTTTTTCAAGAATTTTTGTTCAGTTAATATAAGTCGCCATCTAATAAATATAATTAAAATTCATTATAGATGTTTTCGATCGATAAGTGGTACAATAATACGTGATTGTAATTAAATTTATAATAGCGAACATGATTTCGAATTGCTAATTACTTAATCACCGATTATTGTTATCATTGATTAATTTGATTAGCAATTAAATGCCAATAAAGAAGCCGCCCCTCGTCATTTGCTAACGAACCTATCTATTCATGTTTGTTCTAATTTTCTAAGTCTGTTGGTCATGATAGATATGCAGAACTGAAATCAGGCACGTAAGAATTTGAATAAACTAATCTATCCATTACTTATTTCTAGAATTCTGATCCATTTTATCCATTCTATTTTGAATTTTTATCCGTAATAAGTACGTATAAAATGTTGTATGTAAATCGTGTACAGCATGTTTTATTTAGTACGTACGTAATATAGAATTCAAGATGCAAATTATATGATATCAAGTTTATTTTGCTTTAATGGAAGACTGGATGCGTAAAGAGGTGCGACTTTGTGCATACAGTAGTACTCAGAAGATCTACGTTTAAATCTTAGAAGTATTAAATTTGCAAACAAGTCAATTTCATTGAACGCATCTTCTTAATAACGAAATTCAGTTCCCGATCGCATCTCTACAAGCATATCAAAGTAATTAATTGCATTGCTAAATTGTTTAACCTAACCTCAATGTAATTAAAGGTCATAATTATTATCTTTTCGGCTCTTTTGTAATATTCTACAAACCAGACAGTTGATCGTAGAAGCAATTTTTTTTCGTACTTGATACGGCCAATGCAATACAGTAAATATTGCTTTAAAAGTCTTAGTAACTTGGATACTCCAGATTGATTTTCACTAGAGAAGTGTCGTAAAAGTGCGTAAAGCTCGATCTAATTTCAGATAAATTCAAAGATTAATCAATGTTGTTACACAAGCATCTTAAAAATTCATATTTTCTTCTCTCAAAGCAGAAAAAGGAAGTGTAAAATCATAAATGCTGATAACTATTATCAAAAATATATGCACGAAATAAAACTAAGATAAAATGGAACCAAAAGTTGCTTATATAGGCAACTCATCTTACACCTAGCTAAAAAGCTTTGAATTCCAAATGGAACAAAAGCTATAAGAGATATAACGTAATTAGCAGGAATAAAATGAAATACCAAAGAGCTGAATTTTAATTGTAATAAGTTTTCTTGCAGTCGTGCATTTGGTAAAATGTTGTATTGATGTAGCTGTTTAATTTAATTTTTAATATTTTAAAGTTCTTGCCTTGTACATTTGTTGTGGAAGATTGAAAATCTGAAACTTATTTTTTAATAACTAAGGTAAGTATATGAAAAATTATTTATAAAATTCTAAGTAAGTTAAAGGTTAAAGTGCTTTTCCACATACCGGTTTTGCCGTTTGCTGGTTCCGGTTTATATGAGGTAGCCTTTTCGCATTAAAAGCGAATTACTAAAAAAGCTTTTGGTATTCTTATTGAAAATATTAAACGAAGATCGTAATTTTTTAAATTATTTTCGAATGGGTATTTCGTTCTTTTGCAACAATCTAATTTAGACTCGTTTATTGAAGGTTTTCGACCTGGGGTTCTGTTCCACCCCGAATACGTTGTTTTGAAACTATTCTCTTGGGTAAACTATAATTGCATCGTTTAAAACGTTGGATCGACGTGGTTCTCGATAATTGGATAGATTATAAAACTACTTCGTTTTACATAATACGAGGATAAATTGAAAAGTCTCCGGCCTAGGCAATAAAACAAAAGAATATCAGGTTAACAAAAATTTTATTTTTCTACGTAGTCCCCATCGAGTTCAATGCACTTGGTCCACCTTTGTTCAAGTGCTCTTATACCGTCCCTATAAGCCTTTTCTTCTAACTCGTCAAAATAGGCGTTTGTGGCAGCAATCACTTCTTCATCGGACTCGTATTTCTTTCCAGCGTGAAATTTTTTTAGGTTTGGAAATAAATAAAAATCCGATGGGGCTAAGTCTGGTGAATAAGGGGCATAGGGTAACAATTCAAATTGCAATTCATTGATTTTTGCCATGGCAATTGCCGACTTGTGACAAGGTGCATTGTCCTGGTGAAACAGAATTTTTTTCTTTGCTAATCCAGGTCGTTTTTCTTCAATATTTTTTTTTAATTCATCCAGTAAGGTAGCATAGTATACTCCGTTGATTGTTTTACCTTTTTGAAGATAATCAACGAAAAGTACTCCCTTGGCGTCCCAAAAGACTGAAGCCAAAACTTTTCCGGCTGACGGAACTGTTTTGGCTTTCTTCGGAGCAGGTTCTCCTTTGGCAGTCCACTGTTTTGATTGCTGCTTTGTTTCGGGTGTGTAGTGATGAATCCACGTCTCATCCATTGTTACAAACCGTCGCAGAAAGTCCACTGAATTTCGATTAAACAAGTCTAAACACTCACTTGAAACTGTTTTGCGAGTCAGCTTTTGTTCCACTGTGAGCAGCCGCGGCACCCAACGTGCCGATAACTTTCTCATTCCCAAAATTTCGGTTAGGATATGATATGTTCGTTCCGTTGAAATGCCCAGGGTATCCGCTATTTCAGCCAACTTCAATCGCCGATCATTCAACACAACTCTATGGACTTTTTCGACAATTTCCGTTGTGGTGGCAGTTTTCGGTATTCCTGAACGCGGTGCGTCATCTGTGCTTTTGCGACCCCGTTTAAAGTCCGCAACCCAGGTTTTAACTGTGCTATAGGAAGGAGAAGATTCGCCTAATGTCCCGTCTAGCTCAGCTTTGATTTCTTTTGGGGATAAACCCTTAATGTGAAAATATTTAATAACCGCACGAATTTCAGCTTTTTCCATTTTAACACCACACAAAACTTTATCGACTTTGACAACTTGCCAAACAATTATTGTTTGACAGAAATTTTTGTTATTTCACAGCCATACTGATAAATTATGAAAAAATAAAATGCCGTAAAAACATTGCAAAAATTTGTATCCCATATGGGTTAGGCCGGAGATTTATCAATTCATCCTCGTAGTAAATTTGAAGGTTTTATCTCAATTTTAAATAGCTTATTCAGCAATTATTTAGTTGGTGTTCTTTATTATTGATTTAGGCTCAAATAATAAAATCACAGGTTTTAATTGCAAAGTAAATTTAAGTAAGTGTAATTCTATTTTGAGTTAAGTAACAATATTTTAAACATTTTGGATTAACCTTTGTAATACTCCTAGTGAAGTAAAATAAATTTGTTTAAATTTTATGTAGTTTTGAAACAATTTAATACTAGTAAAGTAAGTAAACTTCCTGTATACTTCTATTTTTAATCTTTTAACCAATAATTTCAATTTTATCAAATCAATTATCGAATAAACTTTTTGTAATTTATGCTATTTAGAAAAAAATCTAGCAGCTGAAAGCTAATCAATAACTTTTGAATATTAAATCTAATCAATATTAAATCAATAAATTAACAAATCTATAGAATTAAAAAAACATACGAGGTGTGTTAATAGTTTTTGCGAAATATATTTAATTTGTGTGAAAAATGGAAATTTATCTATAATTTCAGCAAGTTCCAACTACAGAATTATGTTAACCAAGAAACCAAGATTATCATAGCTATAATTATTCTTGATACTAATGATAAACGTAGAATTTATACATACCAAAGGCAATTTAGAACGTACGTGTATGTGGTGTATGTTTGTATCATCCTCTCTACATATAATATTTGTATGTATACGTAAAGACGAGAGCAAATAAATATGGATAATGTAAACACACATATATCGGTATCGTGGGGTTAATTAGTTATGCACCCCCTTGTCTCCCTTCTGCAATTCATAAACCCATTTCGAACCCTATTCATGGCACACTTGACTGTCTAAACGATATTAGTAATTAATAACCAATTAGAGCAAAATGTTGCGTATGTATGTACACGGAATTTTTTATCAACTTTTAATATTATTGATATCGTTATTATCAGGTAAAAACATTACAGTAATAATATTAGCAGTTAACTCCCCCCACTAGATTTTTATTTTCCAAATTATAGCTGACTTTTTCTTCTTGTTAATGCTAATGATGAACAGTATTAATATCGTCGGGACTTCATTTTATTAATGTTTCAAATCAAAATTTAATTTATAAAAACATGATGATAATTAATTAAAATAAACGTGTATAATTAGAAGTTAATAACAGTGAAACTAATTAGTGAAATGCTTTTCAAACATAAACCCACCTGATTGGGGTTGTTTTTGTTAAACATGTTGTTTGTTTTATTGGAATATGTGTTGCTGTAAATTGCTTATTTATACGTGAAGACTTTTCAATTTAGTTACTTGCAAACTATTAACGCAAATAAAAGGAGCAATAATAATACCTGCACATAACAGATTCTGCTTTTAATATTACAAGATGATGGCCTATACAACAAAATTATTTAACGGGTGTTGATATTAAACAACCACCAAAATTATTAAAGCAATCCCTGACGAGCAATGTGAGACTGCATTTTATAATATTGCATCCACTCGTAATGTTTTCCACACATATAAATTTGCATTTAATACTAACCAGATGCATTTTAGAAAAGCTGGTTATCGTGTAATTTCTCTACCTATCTTTTTCCGTAATCTACGCTTTTGGTTTAAAGCAGACATCCAGAAAAAGCTGTCGGGATACCTTACAAATAAATTAATGCTGCAATTTTAATAGCAAGCTTTGTATTGTCTCCAATGTGTCAATTTTCGAAATAAATATCGAAATAAAGCTAACGGCATTTTATCACTGCTTGTCAAGTTAGCGTAATCATTAAATTCATCATGAAATTCTAACATATCTTCATGTAAGATTATTTAAAATAATAAGGTAACAAGCAAAATGATGACATATTCAAAAACTTACCCAGCATCCTGCGATATGGTTCTTTTTTATATTTCAACATGAGTTATTACTGCTTACACTGCCGCATAGCAGGTTTTATAGGTACAAATTTATTTGCAACTTCAGTTTGTTTATTTATAGCATCAAAATTCATTACTAATTGTAGCATGGGTAATGCAAACCTCGTTTGTAGCGATAACCCTGATAGAGATGCAGTTAACAGTGGGGAGAAGCTCAGGAAATAACTGACGAGACAACGGTCTAGCAACGACAAAAAACCGTTAGCTATATTAACAAGTACACTAGTACCAAAAGTAAGCTAATCTGATTTTCATATAAAAACGACTCTATCCATCAAGTTTTCAGTTTTTTTCGCCTTTCCTTCCTCTTGGATAAAGGAGGGATCGCAATAGCTTAGTTGTCACCTTCAACGCGCAAAGATCGGAAAATCGCCATCAGGTGCTATCTTGCAACACCCACTCGCCAATTTAAACCTCGTAAAGTTTTGTTTCGTTCCAAAGGTGTCGGATCGAGGGGGAATCAGTGGATAATTTTAATGCAAGGGTCTTGGCAATTATCAGGAATTATGAGGGAATTAAGAGGAAGTAGAAGGAATTAGGAGGTATTAAAAGGAATTATATAGATATAGTGCGGAATTATAGGGGAATTATGAAGAATTATATATAAGGTATTACTTTCTTCTTCAATTTTCTTCATTACTTCACCAATGTTCGGGATATATATTACTATGGTCTTGCCATGCATATCATATTCATATAAAAAATACTTTAATTTGTTAAGAATTTTTATTTAATTATATTGTATTAATGATCATCCAAATTACATATGCTATAACAGAGAAAATCTTTGTTAAATGTAAGCATCATTTCATACCACCACCTGCAATAAGGAAAATATTAATATAAGTTTTATTATAGTGAACATTAAAATAAAGATTTCGAAGTATATACAATTAAAATATTAATTTATTATCAATTGGTAAGAGGAAGAGATAAATAAAGACAACCTAGATACAAAAAAACAATTGAAAGAAAACAAGAAAATTAATAAAAATTTCTTAAAAATGTAAATCATGTTAAAGATTGTGTAAAACATGTAAATTTGGATAAAAACTGTTAGAAGTTATGTTATAAAACTTTTTCTTTATGAAGCTGTAAAAACTAAACGGTCAGAATATAAAATATAAAATCTCATGCAAGCTACTAGTCCCAGTGTTTCATTGTATAGTTAAAAAGAAGAAAATAAGTAAATTTAATTGGCCAGAAGAGGAAGTATTGTGTCCAGGTGGAGTTATGTCTCCATGATACGATTTCGATTGTGTTACTTGTCCTTCGAGAAAGCTGATATCTGATTCAAACAATATGTCACTGAAACAAATAAAGAAGAGAAGTGAATAGTTAATTGTGAGTGTGTACCTTAAAGGTGTGGTATAATAAACTTGAATACATAATAGTTAGTGTAAACCACGTGTAATTTGATAAATGCAGATTGTATTTAGTTTTCATCATAAAAATATTGTATAATGCAATTAATCATTCCTACTTACATTCAACATAAAAAATACTCAGACAGTAGAATGTGACATTAGACAATACAAACTTATTCATACGCCATAATAATATGTCATCTGTCACAATTTATGGTTATTAAAATACAAAAAGACTTTGAATAATAAACCAGTAGATGGCGTTAGTAACAATATAAGTTCAAATATAAATAAGCGGGAAATAAAGTATTTTCATATCATATATTCCTGAACCTAATTATTGTATTATTACGGGGAATTTTATATAATCAACAATTATATATTTGAAGCAATTTAAAGAGTCTCACGGCAACATTAGATAACATTTTAATATCTAACCATCACAATATAGCGTATAGGTTTGTTGCTGGGAAGCCTACATTCCGAAGAATGGCGGTACTCCAAGTAGTGCCTTTTATATGACCTAACGACTACAAGTATAACACTGGTAACCAGGACCGACGTCCTAGTTCGTCCTTAAACATTCTAAAAGTTACGAAGAATTTTTTTCCAGTGCTTTAAAATTTTCTACCAATTCTTTCTTGATCCACTTAGACTTTTCTATTAACTTCTTCTTTAGTCTTCTAGGATTTTCTTTGGAATTTTGCACTAATTCTTCCTTAAGCTTTTTAAAATTTTCCCGAGTTTTCTAGTAATTCTTCCTTAAGCCTTCTAGAATGTTCTTCGGACTTTCAAGAATTTCCGGCGGAGTTTTCTAGTAATTCTTCCTTAAGCCTCCTAGAACTTTCTTCAGACTTTCTGGAATTTTTTTCTATTTTACTTAACAACGGATTAGTATCGATTCCGGCGCCAGGTACTTTAAAACGGAAAGTTCCCGGATCTTCTTCATGTTGTATCATTAATTCTTTAAGATTATCGTCTGTCTATGTTAGTCAATGTAAGCTTTAGAATCCAATTTATAGAAACTGGTGTAACCTACAATGCTGTAGGTTACAACACATCACAACATTTTCTCGGCCTTGAAGTATTTTCAAGCCGTTAGTGCCTTTTTAGTTTTTAGGGGTACTTTTTCAAACGACTTGTTATTATTGCTACTTGTGTTTGCATTTTTACATGAAATGTTAACGCGATTTTCTAGAAAAATTTGAACAATTACAAAATCAAAGAATTAGCTAAACAATATTGAGAATATTAAAAATAAAATAAAGAGAAAATTAATTTATTGGGACAACTCGGTAACTTAATTCTCTGATGAACTGAAAAGAATTAGGAAAAAGTATATAAAGGGAATGATAAACTTATTCAAAGAATTAGATTATGGTAATGGTATGTAGATATTAAAGGAAATTGAGAAATTACGAAGAAATATGAATATCTAAAAGAATTAAGGTGTTAAAATGAAATATAGAGATGTTCAAAAGAATTCTGAGGAATTTAAATGTAATTTCTTATTTGAAGCGGAAGTATGAGGAATTGTGGAAATTGTGAAAGAATTATGGAGGTATTCTGAGGAATTGAAAGCATTATCTTGGTCTAAAATAATTTTAGTGTATGGAATTTGTACCCTGATTTCTGCTTCGTGTCGGGCATAGGGGGCACGTCGTAGGATTTTGCGAAATATCACCGTGAAAATTGGTGAAAATTTTGTTTGATTTGTCGCATCGCATCGCATGGGACTGTCACTGTCATATAACATGTAGGACAAAGTACGACATATTATGGAAGGGCCGATCTTCAATTATTTTTAGGGACAGTTATGGCCAAAAAAATGAGCGTAAGTTTTAGAATTTATAGCATCGTTATTTATAGACCTGTATTGGAGAAATTTAACACCATAAGATATCCTAGTGTATCCTTTATTAAAAAGAAAAACCTAACGATTCTTCCCTATACAGGCCATCTTCAATGTCAAAAAATGGAAAACCGAAACGAATCTAAATACAGCCATAGTTCTAGAACAAATGAAGGCGAAGATCAAACCGCATACCTGTTGAAGAGAGGGGAGGGGTCGGTTTCGGATTTCACAGCTTTTGGTTTCACAGTTTCGCTTAACATTTTATTGTCCCTAAAATACTCCGCTTACCACAGGAGTCGAAAGACAGAGAATCTTTTTTGAGACGTGAAAGTGTTGGAGGAGTCAATTGTAGGTTGCTTGTTTTTGATGGACTATTTCAAGATATTAAGAAAATTGAGGAATTGGTTTTAGCAACTGGTAGAATAATGTGCCGGGCAACAGAAACACACTGGATTTAAGTAGAGACCAACTGAGGCACAAACATTTGAACTAATGTGTTTTTAAAATACTGACGCCAAGATGTATATGTAATTTGGAAGAGGGGGTTATCAGAAAAAAATTCTCGGAATTTATCTGTAACTGCATTAAACCAAAAATATTTTAGTCTTACCTCATATCTATATGGTTCAGCAGATAGAGAGAGAGGGAGAGGGCGACAGAGAGAGCTGCTACCAGCAGAACCTAGAATTGCTTTCGAAGATGCTATAGATTAGGGAGGAAATCTCTAGGAAATTCTTTTTGCTAGTATGACACGTGATACGTTAGGGGCAGGTTTTTAGCATATCTCATAAATAATTTGCAGTATGAACTGTACATGGTAGTTCCACCATTCAATTTTTATTGCGTATGCTGTGTATGTAAAGTGCGAATATCGATATCGAGGTGCCATATTGTTTCAGGCAGCCATTTCAAACCATTCTTACCTATTCTTACTTGATTTCAGCATGACGGTGTCGTTGGCCATAAAAATGCAATCGATCTAAACTTACAGATATTCGAAGTTTATTTTCTTTCAATTTTGTGAAATTCTATCGATTTCTATAAAAATACTGTCGGTTATGTCTACTCTACTACTCTACTGCATACTGGCCCACTGAGCACATCGTACACGCAATGCTGCCTGACTAAGACAAAGAAATATAAACACATTTGGAATCATCTTACCTTTGAAATGTCGTTTATGCTTGTTTTAAAGGTAAAGTCCACATTATTGAAATTACCGTATAAGACAAATCATGTGCTGCACTCCTACCTGTTTTTAGACACCCGATCTTCAGATTAACTGTTGGGTCATCATGCAAAGAATATATTTTTTGATCATTTTAGACAATTCGTTGGCTATAAGTTTATTCTACGAACTAACATAGGGTAGCATTTGAAAATTCAGAGCGATAATGTAAAGAATTTCTTAGATCTTGTAATGAAACGAATTTATCTTACTCGTGGAGTTTCAAGGATTGTTATTCATAATGGCAACCCTCTTAATACGTACATTATACAAACTTCGGTCGATTTATTAATGACTTGATAATTTGACGAGATTATTCCCCCCACATGTCCGTGTCCTCAAGATTAATTGCATTATAAAGGAGCTAGGGAATGGAAAGGGTTAGAAACAAAATGGTACACGTGTATTTTCTTCAATAAACTAGTTAAGTGCGTTTCCCCATGTTAGGAGGTTACTTTATTTACTGGAATCACTATGTTACTATTACTGCTAGTTTATTAAGACAATCTGAAATTAATGGATAAATAAAGTTGTGTCCTTTGTTGCTGGAGAGGCACTGCAAAAGTATATAAATGCGATGTAAATCTTTGTGACTGTACTGTGATGTCTTAAGCTCACATTTCTTCTGATAATAATTCCTCATCTCAAATGGAATTTGTTTTTGTGTCGTTCTTTCAAGCCTTTAACTTCAAAAATTAAGGATTAGATTGAAAATTTTAGAAGAAATTTTGCAAATTGGATTTAAAAGCCAAACAGACTTGACGCTTTATAGCCTACAGAATCACAAAGGCTACTTATATATATAAATACAAAACCTACCAAAATATAGCTGTGCTGGAAGTATCAGCTTGACCTAACTAACACTGCTTTAGTTTTTGCCGGCTAACCCCAATAAGTCGGAGAGGGGCGGGGTAATACAAGATATATAAGATAAAAAAACAAGCGCCACTTTGTTTTAAAACAATCCTTACTACTAAAGCTTCAAACTTCTTAGATAAACGAAGAAATAGATCTTTTACTAACATATAGACAACTTCCACAATTTTGGACGTACGGTGCATATACTTATAGGTTATAAGCTGGAAAGCAAATATTAAAACCACACAATAAATAAATAGTAATAAATAAAACACAAACATGTAGTGAAATGTAGACTTACTAAGTAGGGCTTTATTATTTCTCGCAAATTGTAAATGGTAATTATGCTGATTAAGGATTTTAATGTCTAGCAAAATTAACAGAATGGTGATTTGTATCACAGTGGTGGTAAATCTTAAAAACTACCCTATGACAATTTCACTACTCGAGATCTCGCTTTAGCTACCACTTAAAACTAACATGCATGAATAAATAAATTGTATAAACGTTCTATAAATATATATAAACATAGATAAAATGACACAATATACATATACATACAGGTTCAAACAAACATCCCCCATTAGATGACCCTCCGATGATACGGTACGGTTTTAAAACCTTGCTTATGGTTTTTCGTTTCACCCTCCGGTATAGTTACATACAACCCTGTACGTATGTATGCAGGTACGAACCCAAAGGGGAAGACCTCCAAATTAAGCCTAATCCAAAGTCAAAGGTGCAGGAATAGGAAAAAACAACGAGCAACGAAACTCAAAAGAGGAAAAAAGAAAAAAAAGGCCTAAAAATAAAACACCCTGTATGTGGTCTTAATTTTAAATATTTGAACAGAATTTTACCTTTCGATATACTGAAAGGTCTTTTATTACACGATTCCTTCAGGGCAACTGATAGGGTAATATTACCTAAAATAGAAAAAGTTTTATGAGATTTTAGCACGTGGTGGAAAATAAAAAAGGTTTACCTAAAAGGTTAACACTAGAATCTACTCCGTCTAATTGACGATTGAACACATATAAACAATCAAATGATCATTTTGTTGAATGCGAGATTTTCTCCGCTAAAGCGAATTATATCAAAACCAATTTTCTGTTTCATCTCCCATCCAACATCTAATGCCAGTCTACCATTTTACTATATCAACGGCACCATTCAGAATGCGCTTGACAGCGTTGGCGCGAATTTACGATCGAGAGAGGGAAGGGATAACCAGTGACAACCAAATTAACGGAGAAGCTTGGTTTTAAACAGTGCTCGTCAAACAATCAATGGGTTGTGAATTTCAACGTTATAGCTTATCAGAGCAAACATTACCTAAGAATTAAGAGAGTTAAAAATTATATCATCTTTGTGTAAATTGCCCTTACATTACTGGAACGTTACTTTGAGTGTCAAAAGCCAGTTGAAAATGCTAGTGTCTAACATTGCCAGTCGAACTCCTTGGCGCGTTATTTGACAAATACTCCCAACTTAACTCCCCTCGGCTTACCCACTAATTTCTCCTACCTCTTGAATTACCCTCCTCGACTTAACCATAATCCCCCCAGACTTACCTCTCCTCACCTTTCCCCTGACTTATCCATCCACCCCCACTCCGACTTATTCGCCCGTCCACCCCTCCCGATTTAACCACACCCTTCTCTACGACTTTCTAGCCCAGACCACTCCCAACCCGACTAAATCCTTGGAGCTTACTCCTCCAATTTCGCCACAACCCTATTTTACAGTCTCTTCCAACTTAACCCCCCCCCCCGATTTTATGGCATCAAGTATTTCTCTAATTTTAGAATTTAGAGATTCGCAATTGTCAAGTTTCATTGCATTGAGTCATTGCAAAGGACAAGGAATAACATGCCTTTTTAGATTTCAAAGCAAACGATTTCAACACTTCGCAATTATAGGTCTTGACCTCCTGGACAATGCTTATATTACTCTCAATGCTATTCGATAGATTTATTGATCTCTATCGAGCATGAAATGTCATGTACATAAAAAAATTCCTGAAACTTTAATAAACATTAAGTTCATTAAATTTAATGATAAAATGGAACTTTTTATTTAAAAATTATTTTTGTTAGTTTTTCGGTTTGGTCTATAGTATTTTCGGTTTTCTTTGCAGAAAGATTATCTAAAAATAGTTTTTTAACAAAAAAAAAAAGAAATGTTAAAGCATTTAAAGGGGTTATATCACTAAATAGAAAAAAGTAAATTCAGTTACATGCGAACTAACGTAGCTCTCTTTACAAATTATTAAGAGAAAGGACGGGTTCGTTACAAATAGGGATGAGACACACTGGCGATTAATTCATCTTAAATGAAACAAATTAATTTTTAATATTAAATGTGCTTGTCTATGTAATCGATTATTAACCAAAAATTAACAATGTATTATAAAAATGTATATCACAATATTTAAAACAACTAGATCATTTTTCAGTTAAAAATCATAAATTCAGAAATTCAACTAATGGAAGACTAAATACGAAAATTCCATTTCATCCCTTTTAATAAAAGTTTAGTTCTAATAATTTATCGCAGGCAATGTACACTTTTTTAAACATTTGGTCAATAATGTTTGTAGTAAATTATTAACCCTATTCTTCATGAGCCCATTTAGAACGTTCGTCATATTTTATGAATTACCATCGCAAAAATTATTTTTATGCATATCTATAAATATCTACTAGTAGGGCAAGTACAAGTTCATTTGTTTTGGAGGTATTCGTAGACATGAACAATAATGTATGTGGAATAACAGCAAATGAAAATACATAAAATATAAACCCCACCACTTTTTTTTTCCAAAACGAGTAAAAATAATTAAAAATGTCCTGAAAGAAAGCTTTTTTATATTTATGAGAAGTGATAAAAGCGCGAGTGTTTTGTATTTTTAATTGAAAGCAGTTAAAGTACTGAAAAAGCTTCAATTTTTAAAGAGAAAAGTGGAAATGTTGAGTTTTCATGTAAATGCATTAACAGTTATGAGGATTAATGTTTTAGTTTGACTTGCAAGAACATTTCCACATTTTCTCTTGTCTTATTAGTTAATGAGGAAAGTCATTTATAATAAAATGCCGTCTTTAATTACTTTACGGAAAAATCTAATGAAATATTCGAATGGGAGAAATTCTGTTTTCCAATGGAAATAACCTAACTTATTGTTATGTTTATTTTTGTTTCTAGCATGAAAGCTTCATAAAAATGTTTAGATTGGATATTCACATATTTTAGGTTTTTTGGAATGTGGTAATATTTCCTTTTATTTGTTGTTCTCATAAAATACTGAATATAAAAAAAATAATATAAATCAATCATTCTTTAATATTTAAAGGTAAAATAATACGAAAGTAGACAAACAGACGAATAAAAAACATTAGCAATATTCAAAAGAATATCTTGGATTAAAAACAGACCGATACGGTCTATTTCATTTTCATATTTCAGAATATCCTCATGTGGCAATAAAGAATAAATGAATATTGAAAAATCAAAAGTAGTGAAGGAAAAGGAGAAAAATCTTTGAGATTTTATAACATAATTTAAGAGAGCACAAACTTTATTTGAATGTATGTATATGTGCCTGTCTAGTAACTTTGTTGTTTTTATTAAATTTTCCCTAGTTTATTCCCTGCTTTCTCACTTTGCTTAGCTGTGTATCGTTGATGGGTATGAACATAAATTTACAATTTGCTACAAGTTATGTTTTTGATTTATTGATCTTCATTTAATTCTTTTGTAGTTAGCCAGCATAGATTGTAATTTATTTATTAACGCAAATTTAATTGACATTTAATTAAGCCTTAAGGCTCTTAAAAGCCGGAAAAGAAAAGCTAGTTTTTCAGAAATTATCTCAATTTCAACAATTGCATCAAATAAATAAAATGTAATAAAATAAATTAATTAAATAAAATCATTGGCGGGAAAGTACAGAATTATTATAATCTTTTATTTATTTACACCAAGGGTTCGAACGTGCCTTTTAAGATATACGTATAAAGATAATAATAATAATAATGCTGAAAAATTTAAAATAATTACACGAAACGTCAATGCGGTTGATAACACACAACCATAAAAGTGTTGATATGAATGAAGGGACGGGATTATAATGGGATAATAGCGTTATATAAACATTTAGTCGATGGAGTCTATTAGATACATAGGGTAACCAACCAACGAATATCCCTAAGACATCTTAACCAGAGGCGGAAATATGAGGGAGTGCTCTCACCACACGCGCGACGACCTTCTCTACGCTGCACTCATAATTAACCGGGCGTTTTTACATTTTCACACAGTTCTGGTTAAAAAAAAGGAAAAACTTTTCAATGATCTTTTCTGTAACATTTTTGTTTGCGTTTTTCACATTTTTAAAGATTTTGAGACTTCACGTCTTTTGATACCATTGTGACAAAGTTACTTCATTTTGGGTTTAAGAGTGAATAAGCTTATCGTATGTGATATCTGTAGCCGCTCGGATAAACCGCCGACTCAAGCAAGAACACGCGTATGTTCCCTAACCGTTTATTAGGCGTGCGCCGCTTCGTTGCACTCCTACCATTTCCCACACGCTCTGAGTGCACTAGCCGTTTTATTTAGTCGGTTTTTTTGACTCGAAGCTAGAAGAACTAACCAGCAGGACCAGCCGAGGCAAACCGAGCAGCCACCAGTAAGTAATCTTAACCGTAGCTCCAATTCCCTTTCCGCCCCGATTTCATCCGTTCATACCTTACCGTACCTTGTCCGAGACCTATCTGTGCGTCTGCTTACACTTTGCCGCTTTTACCTAAATCTTCCCAGGAGGCAGGGTGGACTACAAACTTACGACGGTCAAACTTAGGACATTCGTCAATATACCGACAAACCAATTTGGTCGCAATTTTACTACTTTTACCAGTGATGTGTCCGAGAGACTCACTATGTTGAACTACGTTAGCACTTAAGCTTGCCCAAAGAAGGTTATTTCGTTAAGCGGCTGTATATTGGTTAGTTTTACAGATAATTCTAGGGAAAAGTGTGCAAGGACCAGAAGGGAAGGGACAAACGGAAATTTACCGTTTGCTGAAGACTGAAGTCCTTCCCTTAATTAAAACTTTTATAATAGTATTGATATTGTGTGATTAAAATTACATCGTTGGCCTAAAGTCTTGGTGAGTTTTTCCTGCTTAACTTCCTCATAAATAAACTCCTTGCAGTTGTGTATATTATAAAATTCGATTTTTCAATGTTTACTTGCAGTCCCATATAGGCTTGGTATCTTTGATTGCAAATTATCGATTTTTTTTCTTTGTGACAAGTTAATTCTTAATTTATTGTTCTCTTCTGTTAATTAAGTTTAACGTTCTTAATTGATGTTGATGTTTTGAGTCCTTCTGGTTTTCCTTTTTCGTTAATCAATATCAATGATCAGATTGATATTTGAATTCAATCAATTAAAAGGGCAGCATGTTGGTCACGAGACACACGCTTGCTTATTCGTTAGAAAAAGATTTATTTCCCTCTCTTCTTTTGCAGACTTGGCAAAACACGAAAATTGGAATAAACAGGTGAATTTGGTACACGGTTTAACTTTGCAATTTCTTTCTAAAATTTCCCTTTGGATGTGATAATTTTGGTATACTTAATGCACAAATAGCAGCCTACCTTGCTATACACCCCAATGGGCCTTCATGGCCTGTGAAAGCGGACTATTATTATATTAATGCACAAAATGGTTTTGTGAAATACTAAAAGTATTAACTCATTGTTTGGAAGTTTTGGAATATAATGAAATTAAATATTTCTTTGTGGGGACCATTGATGTCTTGGCTACTATTCTGAATTTTCCCATTTAATTTGAACGGGGAAATCGACCCAAACTTTGATTTAAGTTGGTGTTTAAGTCTAGTATCCATTTTGGATCATCATTTAGTTTAATGTTTGACCATATTTGAAACTACGAACTTTACCCTTGTTGTTTGGCGTTAATAATGCACTTTCCTTCCTGTTATTTATAAAGAAGATTCGTTAATCCTATTGATATGGAACCCCTAGGGCTAGAATTGCATATATGGCGTTATTTATGGTCTTGTATTCCGCAAAATGTTGATTACCTACTCGTGATTGCTGGGAGCCTTCGCTAAATAATCTTAACAACCTGGCGATCATCTACTACGAGTCATCTGAAGCAAAGCGGGTAAATCAAATTTAGTTTATTGAAATAATCAGGTGGGTTCTTTAGATCTTATTTTCATTCGTTCCTTGTATCAAAATTTGAGAGTGACTTATTAGAATTATGTGTTAGAATGTTCATAAAGTTACATAAAATCAATTTTTATAAGATTCTGAATTTAATTTCTCAGATAAGTAATAAACTTAATAACGATTAAAGTATGACTTTCTTTGTATTTCTTAATTTAGTTGTAACATTATTTCCATTAGCTATAAGACATTAGTTTAATTACGACTGAAGACCTTTCCATTTCATTCTTAATTCCATGATTGGATGACAATTTTTATGTGTGAATAAATAAATAAATGATATTGGAGTTATTTTATTTGTTGTGTGATATTTTTATGTTATAACAGAGTGAAGAAATTTGGTTCTCGCATTCACTTTAAAATCTATAGCACCGTTGTTGTGGTGAACTACCTATAACACTTTATTTTGCTAAACCAACATGCTGGCACCCATGATCCATAGCTCTGTGAAATCAGTTGGAATTCCAATTCACCTACGACCTACCTTAATTTAAAAAGAGAATCAACTTCTAATCTGGTTTTAAAGTATTCCATTCAAGTTTAAATAGACTTTTTGATAATTTAACAGTTTACCTAATGTGTAGATCATAACCGGTAAACACATGTATTATAATTAAGAATTTCTTTAAATTCATTAATTTTATGAATTATTTCTAGTAGTGCACTTATTGTTCACTTTTTCTAAAAGACCCTTTTTTAAAGCAATTAAAAAGGTAGCTTCAAAAGTAACTAGTAAAACCTTTTTCAGTTCATAATAGTAATTATCACTGAAATTTAATAACAAACTCTTTAATTAGGTAAACAAAATGTTAAAAGCATCGTCTGTAGTCTTTTTAATTTCAATTCAAAGCAATAAAGCCACTTAGGAGATGTTTTTTGTGAAAAGCATAATTATTTATTATTAAATTTCTGTTTTTAAATTTGATATTGGTCGGTAGGTATGTAGGTGGTATAGCTACTTATTACTTTTGATTTGTAAGTAAAATGAAAAGCATTCAAATTAATTTAATAGCATTTATTAATTTAACATTTAAATAAATCAAATGTCAAGAGATGTAATGGCTTAAAACATGAAAATAATTAGATATGATCCTTAGCTCCGTCGAGAATTAACCTTAACTTGCATCTTTAACATTCTTCTTTTCACTAGAAAATCAAGAAATATATTAAAAATTATGTTCAAAAAATTCTTATAAGTACTCAGGAACAATTGTATAAAGCGCAAAGTGAAAAGTTAAAAGTAAATGGTGTAATAGGGTCTTAATTAATGTAACGGCATCATCTTATAGCCTACAGAATCACAAAGGCTACGTTTATATATATATATATATATATATATATATATATATATATATATATATATATATATATATATATATATATATATATATATATATAAATACCTAACCTACCAAAATATAGCTGCGCTGGAAGTATCAGCTTGACCTAAATAACACTGCTTTAGTTTTTGCCGGCTAACCCCAATAAGTCGGAGAGGGGCGGGGTAATACAAGATATACAAGATAAAAAAACAAGCGCCACTTCGTTTTAAAACAATCCTCACTACTAAAGCTTCAAACTTATTAGATAAACGAAGAAATAGATCTTTTACTAACATATAGACAACTTCCGCAATTTTGGTCGTACGGTAAATATACTTATAGGTTATAAGCTGGAAAGCAAATATTAAAACCACACAATAAATAAATAGTAATAAATAAAACACAAACATGTAGTGAAATGTAGACTTACTAAGTAGGCCTTTATTATTTCTCGCAAATTGTAAACGGTAATTATGCTGATTAAGGATTTTAATGTCTAGCAAAATTAACAGAATGGTGATTTGTATCACAGTGGTTGTAAATCTTAAAAACTACCCTATGACAATTTCACTACTCGAGATCTCGCTTTAACTACCACTTAAAACTAACATGCATGAATAAATAAATTGTATAAAGGTATAAACGTTTTATAAATATATAGACACATAGATATAAAATGACACAATATACATATACATACAGTTTCAAACAAACATCCCACCATTCGATGACCCACGGCTGATACAGTACGGTTTAAGAGGCTTGCTTAGGGTTTTTCGTTTCACCATCCGGTATAATTTTATCTTGTTACATACACCCTGTACTTGTGTATGCAAGTACGAACCCAAAGGGGAAGATCTTCAAATTAAACCGAAAGTCAAGTCTAGTCAGGAATAGGAAAAAAACAACGAGCAACGAAACCCAAAAGAAAAAAAGACCTAAAAGTAACACCCTGTATATGGTAATGATTTAAAATATTTTCACAGAATTTTACCTTTCTATAAACTGAAAGGTCTTTTATTACACGATTCCTTCAGGGCAACTGATAGGAAAATGTTACCTAAAATAGAAAAAGATTTTGAGATTTTAGCACATTGTGGAAAATAAAAAAGGTTTACCTAAAATGGTTAACACGATCATATTGCTGGATGCGAGATTTTCTCCTCTAAAGCGAATTATATCAAAACCAATTTTCTAATTCATCTCCCATCCAACTTCTAATGACAACTCCACCATTTAATATATCAACTGCACCATTGAGAATGCGCTTGACCGCGCAGGTGCGACTTTACGATAAACAGAGGGAAAGGGAAAACCAGTGACAACCAAACTAACGGATAAGCTTGGTTTTAAACAGTGGCCGTCAAACAATCAATGGGTTGTGAATTTCAACGTTAAAATCTTCATGTAAACAATTAGTGATAGTACACGTTAGGAGAGGTCGCAGCCCTTAGTAGCACAAGTAGTCGTTTGGTTCACTTCATGGCTTAACCTGAACACTGGCGTTCTTGTTGGTCCGCCATCTTGTAGGTCGAAAAATATTTAAATTTTTATTTTGTTCTGGTAAGTTTAGATTAGATCCTATCTTCAACAACAAAGCAACGTGCACTCAATCGACTTATTTTGGGTTCCGCACTTTTGTGATATTTTTGGGAACTTCAAGGTAACAATGGTTCAGGTTTTCATGACACTTTCAGATGTTCTTCTATAGACTTTAGATTAATCGAGGTAAAATTTAATTTTTTAACACTTATCGAATACCAACTATATGTTTGTTTTTTCTTTCTAATTAAATTAATAAGGTGTGTCGTCCTCACATTATTATTTTAATATTTTTTTCGAGGGATTTGTTGAAAATTCTTGTTATACATACAGGAAAACAATAATTGTCGGTCTGCTTGCCATAGACGTAGGTATACATGTTTGTAATTAATATTATTGTATGGACAGTTAAAAGGAATTAATTTCTTCTATTTAACTTTTAATTATCAACAAGCAAATGGATGTAGATGAAGTAGAAACGGAGATAAATTAAAAAAAATTACCAGACTATGATAAAAAAAGGAAATTGTGAGAAGCCTGACAAGGGTTTCTTAATGCCAATTTAAAGCAATAAATAGTCGAAATGAGAAAAAAGGGCTAAATTACGAAGAGAGAGGTGAGAAGGAATGGTTTGGTGTGTAGACGCCAAGCTTATAAAGAATTTCTACCTCGTTGCTTGAGTTCCAACTTGTAACGCACCAAATATCGATTAAGAGAGAAGCTGTTCTGTTTTCCATTATTATTAATATGGAAACTCCCTTCAGTACCTTAACCATGTACTCGTGCCTCTAAGGAAGCGAAACCAATGTAATAAAACACTCATTACCAGAGAGAGCAGTCTCATGCAAGCTATACCTTACAAGTACTCTATATCTGCGTCTTATCCATCTAACTCTCTCTTTCTGCATCGCGCCATTATAAATTACAAAATATTACATTAATTTTGCAAACTAGCAGTACTCCAAATTTAATAATAGTTCGTAAAGTAATGTTAATACACGAGTTAATAAAGCACACACAATAAAGAGAATTAGGTAAACATAATTTTCATGTAAAACTTTTAAATGTATCTAGTTTAGTATGCGGAAGGATAAAAACTGATAGTCTGATATCCATTTTAATATTAACAGTCTTCAATTTAGAACGGCTTAAAATATTTGACGAGACAGAAATCTTTAGAATAAACAATCCACCAAGGAATTAATGAGAACATAGAAGATAGAGTCATGTATGCTATGTAGATCTGCTAGTTTCCTTCGTCTCCTTTTGTCCTTTTTACCTAGTACTTAATAGAAGTTTGAATTCAAGCACTCACATTTGTATAAACGTTTTGCAAACTGCAGTAAGCACAGTTAAATGGGGATTAAACTATGAATAGAACAGTTTTGTTGCCCACACATGAATGACAACATACATTTCAACTGTCTTTTCAAGTTTTACCGCACATTTAAAGTGGCATGATAGGTGTTTAATTAATGTAAAACCCAGCGTATATGTACATGCACATAATATCTGATGTAAAAGCATGCAATGCTACTAATGTTTAGGGCATTCTCGTATTGGTTTTGCTTCTGTTAAGTTTTAATCGCACATTGTGAATTTCAAATATAAGCAAAAAAACAACTTTCACGGCGTGAGTTAGTGGAAATGAACGACTTCCGGGTCATATTGAGAAAAACTAAGGAACTCAACGTTTGACTTCTCAAAAAAAATCTCAATTTTATGTTATTTATCAAGATTATATTGTTATTCATCTTCCTTTCATGAGCTGACCGTACCAATTGTATTATTCTCAATAATTCAACCCGATTTCTGGCAATACCTAAATTTCACTTGACATCTTGAGAAGTACCTCCAAAATAGCCTAAATATTTTTCATAGACAAAACATATTTGAAAACTCCAAAAGGGTGCAAACGTGTCTCTAAGATATCTGGCGATGTATCTGTAATTCATAAAATCCCTACGTACAACAAAATCTTGCTCAATTTTAATACCATTTAGATTATTTAAAAACAATTTGCTAATTCTACAATTATACTAACAGAATAAAAAATGGCAACTACAAGTTCGTGTGACATTATTCATCCGTTTCTGCAGAACTTTTTTTTTAAGGGATAGCTCTATTTGCTTTGAGGGTCGGTGGGATTACTTAGGTAATGTGCGAAATGCTTCCAAGAAATGATAGATAGCCAGAGAATTCCAAGTTGTTTAGATATCTTCATAGAACAGAAAAAATACATGAGACGCCACTGGCTTGACCGCAAAACGAAGAAGAAAGCTTTCAACGGCTTTACATGCGGGAACCAGACGGTAATCCGATAAATATCTAAATACTGTGCATTTTGCTTTTATGTATTTTACTGTACTTCTACTAAATCAATACAGATTAAAGTATTGAACAGTTTAAATAGCCTTTATTTAATTAAGTCATGCGCTAAAATAATATAATTTTAAAAGCATGGCTTGTCATACTTAACAACAATCAACTTTTAAATTAGTATTTTAAAATAACAGTCGCTCTCTTAATATTAATATTAGTATCATTTAAAGCGCAATCATTTTCTCTTTCTATTGATACCATTATCATTCTTGCTTTTTTTTAATTTGGCGAGCAGGAATCACCAAAAACGTTCAATATAATGTGAAATGCATATGTTCGAGTTTGAGAACGAATCAAAAAATTCCATTAAATAAATCAAAACAAACAGTCATAAATAAATAAGTAGGGAACGTTTAATAAAGGTGCTCAAATCTATTATTTACATTGTCACAAACGGAATTATTTCAAATGAAATCCTTTTTGTAACATTTCAACTTGCATTCATTTAGTACAAATATTATCAAGAGTAATGCAATTAACTTCCCACCTTCGTGCACACGTTTGCATCTCATTAGAAGTAATTTACACAGCCTGCATATCCTTGGAAATAATGTATGCAGTCTGCATCTCCTTAGAAATAATATATACAGCATGCATCTCATTATGCATTCTCATCCTACTTAATTTATTCATTTATACAATAACGCTTACGCGATATTCATGAGGATGTAGTATAAAACCAGCTTGCTTGAGCCATTCAATTCAGTCAGTGAAAATGGCTCGAACACTAAATCTGCAAGCAAGCTGGTGAGTACCTTTTAAATTATCTAATGCTTAGTCTGCTTAGTTGAGTGGGTTGCGCTACGACCCTCTCTGCTTAGTTATGGGGAAATTGTGACCAGGTTTCCTCACGCTTAGTTGTAATCTAGGAATATCTAGAATTTAGCATCTTGGGATACCGATTACCTGATTTCCTAGTGCTTAGTTTGTAGACCTAGTGCTAGAGTAGGGTTGGTTCCGACCACCCTCAAGATTATGTTAGATTTAGGAGGACAGGTACGTCCTCACACTGTAGAACCAATGTTTGTAACCTTTGTATTATTTATTCTGTTGTTAGTATATAGTTGTTTTCTATGTCTTGTGTTTATTTTCCTTGCTACCTCTGACTACGTTCCCCAGTCACGAAAACCCCACGTGATGACATACATACAACAATATAATAATAAAAATACAAAATGTTTAATGAAACCGATTAGTTAAGTAATAATCAACATTTGCTTTAAGCTACAAGTGCAAACTTATATATGAGACTCTTGGATAAACTTAAATAACAATAAGAATAAGTTGAAAACATAGATAAAAGACCAGTCTTACTGAGATCTTTAGTAAGGCTTTTAGAATTGGTAGAGGCAAAGTGGAATCATTTTTCCTAAAAAGCCTCTTCACGAGACTAACCAAAACGTTTACAAAAGTTGTAAACGGGAAACTATTTAAAATCCGCCAAAAATAACAGGAAAACTAACACTGGCAGAAGAGGAAAAGGATTTTCAACATATTAAACATTTGACGTCACCGACTTGACGCTGGAAAATCTTTTTATTAAAAATTGTTTGTTTTTATGCAGTTATCGTTAAAATCTTATCTTGTATCGCCATTAAATTGATTGTAACCTAACCTAACCTAATCTAACATACATCTCGACTTTTGAGCACTCTTAATTACATCAATGAATAAACCTAACCTAATATAATAATCAAGTATATAAAAAGGGGGAAATACTTTTAATAAACAAAATTTTGGAGCTTCAAGCCGGTAGCGTCAAGTTGGGGGTTTCAGGTTTTCCAGTGTCAAGTTAGCTGGGCCAAAGTTTTCCTTGTCTTGTCTTGTCCCGCCAATAAATTGATTGTAACCTGACCTAACCTAATCTAACATACAGCTCGAGGCTTTCGAGCACTCTTGATTCTATCAATGAATGAACCTGACCTAACCTATTCTAACCTAATCTAACAACCAAATATATAAAAAGGGGATAAATTTTTTAATAAAATAAGTTTTGAGGCTTCAAGCCGGTAGCGTCAAGTTGGGGGGTGTCACGTTTTCCAGCGTCAAGTTAACTGGAGCAAAATTTTCCTTGTCTTGTCTTGCCAATAAATTAATTGTAACTTAACCTAACGTAATTTTACAGCTCTAGGCTTTTGAGCACTCTTGATTTTATTAATGAATGAACCTAACCTAACCCATCCTAACCTAATCTAACAACCAAATATATAAAAAGGGGATAAATTTTTTAATAAAATAAGTTTTGAGGCTTCAAGCCGGTAGCGTCAAGTTGAGGGTGTCACGTTTTCCAGCGTCAAGTTAACTGGAGCAAAATTTTCCTTGTCTTGTCTCGCCAATAAATTAATTGTAACCTAACCTAACGTAATTTTACAGCTCTAGGCTTTTGAGCACTCTTGATTTTATTAATGAATAAACCTAACCTAACCTAATCTAACAATCAAATATATAAAAAGGGGAAAATATTTTTAATAAAATGATTTTTGGAGCTTCAAGCCGGTAGCGTCAAGTTGGGGGTTTCAGGTTTTCCAGTGTCAAGTTAGCTGGGCCAAAGTTTTCCTTGTCTTGTCTTGTCCCGCCAATAAATTGATTGTAACCTGACCTAATCTAATCTAACATACAGCTTGAGACTTTCGAACACTCTTGATTCTATCAATGAAAACCTAACCTAAGCTATCCTAACCTAATCCAACAACCAAATATATAAAAAGGGGATAAATTTTTTAATAAAATAAGTTTTGAGGCTTCAAGCCGGTAGCGTCAAGTTGGGGGTGTCACGTTTTCCAGCGTCAAGTTAACTGGAGCAAAATTTTCCTTGTCTTGTCTCGCCAATAAATTAATTGTAACCTAACCTAACGTAATTTTACAGCTCTAGTCTTTTGAGCACTCTTGATTCTATTAATGAATGAACCTAACCTAACCTATTCTAGCCTAATCTAACAACCAAATATATAAAAAGGGCTTAAATTTTTTAATAAAATAAGTTTTGAGGCTTCAAGCCGGTAGCGTCAAGTTGGGGGTGTCACGTTTTCCAGCGTCAAGTTAACTGGAGCAAAATTTTCCTTGTCTTGTCTCGCCAATAAATTAATTGTAACCTAACCTAACGTAATTTTACAGCTCTAGTCTTTTGAGCACTCTTGATTCTATCAATGAATGAACCTGACCTAACCTATTCTAACCTAATCTAACAACCAAATATATAAAAAGGGGATAAATTTTTTAATAAAATAAGTTTTGAGGCTTCAAGCCGGTAGCGTCAAGGGGGTGTCACGTTTTCCAGCGTCAAGTTAACTGGAGCAAAATTTTCCTTGTCTTGTCTTGCCAATAAATTAATTGTAACTTAACCTAACGTAATTTTACAGCTCTAGGCTTTTGAGCACTCTTGATTTTATTAATGAATGAACCTAACCTAACCCATCCTAACCTAATCTAACAACCAAATATATAAAAAGGGGATAAATTTTTTAATAAAATAAGTTTTGAGGCTTCAAGCCGGTAGCGTCAAGTTGGGGGTGTCACGTTTTCCAGCGTCAAGTTAACTGGAGCAACATTTTCCTTGTCTTGTCTCGCCAATAAATTAATTGTAACCTAACCTAACGTAATTTTACAGCTCTAGGCTTTTTAGCGCTCTTGATTTCATTAATGAATGAACCTAACCTAACCTAATCTAACAATCAAATATATATAAAAAGGGGAAAATTTTTTTAATAAAATAATTTTTGGCGTAAAGTTGTCCAGCGTCAAGTCGGTGTTGTCAGGTTTTCCAGCGTCAAGTTAGCCTGGGTCGAGTTTTTCGGCGTCAAGTGGTCTGGCGTCGAGTTGGTGGCGTCAAACGCTACCACCGTTCCATTCTTTAGCGGGATAAAAATCTCACTAGGCCTTTGTTCCATTTATGGTAGCGTACAGATCTTTTGCTTGTGGTTCCAAATTGATAATTCACCGAATGTTTTCATTCATGTAGTCTGGCGAATACACAATTGACTAGAGTATGTTCTTGTGCATTCTCTCATCTTGTATATTGTTCCTGCAAAACTCGTCGATTTCTCTTGCTGCAACTTTAATTCGTCATTGTATGGCCGTTAAACTGTTTTTTTGTATATCACATTCTTAGTATCCTCTGCAACATTCAGGCTGGTAAGAAAACTAACAACTGCCAATTCCAGTTCTGATCCATTCAGTTGAACTTTAGAGGAGAAACTATGACGTTAACCTCCATGACTTGTGCTGTAGGTAATAGTAATATAGGTAGGCTCACCTATATTAGCAAATTATGGTAAGATAAGTTGTAGACCTATCCTCAGCTTGTCATGTTGTCGTTTGTACTCAGTTAAAGATCTGTAGATTTTACTTTGAATTCATCGTGGTGACATTGTTGATTGCTGGTTGAGTTATATGCTAAAAATTGCAGTGGTGATTTGGTCTAGAGGCTAGTGGGAGAGGGGTTTCTGTTTTCTTGTTTGCGGATGATAATTTGCTGGAGAATAAAAAAACGCAAATAATAGCCTTGAAATCGTTTACCTATTGTGCAATGAAAGAATTTGTGAAGATTAGTTTGCAACACTTAAATAATCATAAAGTACAAGTCATACAATACAAAAGTAATGTTTCTAATTCTCAGGTAGATTTCAATTGTATTTGGAGTAAATAGTAACATTTAAACAATATGGATTAAACTTTGTAATACTCCTAGTGAAGCGAAGCCAATTTGTTTAAATTCATTAAGTTCTGAAACGGCTACAAATTTAATACCAGTAAATGTTGGCTTGACTGTTGCAATATTACTTCCAAAGGCCCTCAAAACAGATATATTTTTTACAATCTAAATATTTGCTTAAAAACCATATTTTATCCCATCAGCCGCATTTAAATAAACCTTTGATTTACTTACTGATTGATTGGATTTACTTTATCCGTGATCTACTTTTTATCTGAAATAAATGTACAAAAATTATTGTCGTGTGTTTTTTTTATTAATGTAACGGTTGCATCTAAGGTTTACTCGCTTAATTCGAAATTGTGCTTCTGTGTTGAAGAAATTTAACAATAACAGAATTGTTAATATTATTTTTAAACACAGTGGCGCTCATTGTTAATCAGAGTAGGGAATCAGCCAACCTTTCAATTTTCCCATGCCCGATTTAATGAGAACCTGCATCTTGCTGATTTTGTATAGTTTAGCCGTGGTAATTAATTGCAAACCTAACGTAAGTATTAAAATGTGAAAAAATTGCGACACATCCAAGTATTATACTATTGCGAAGCAACTAGATCCATCTAGGAGCAATCTTGTGGAGCAACTGCTCTAACTGATTATTTGGATGCGAATACGTTATCTCTTGTCTTATGGATTTGGTTTATCTCATCAGATCTGGGATATATTTAACTGCTTGATCGTGGAAATCGAGTCAGGTTTAAAGATCTACAATTTTATATTTAAATGAACCAATCAGTTGCAACGTTATTCGTCTAGAAAGTAACATTTCTTAAATTTTTGTACAAAACAATATAAAAAAGGAAACAAATCTCACCCTGATTAACATTAATAAATATTTTTCTAATTTAAAAAAAAATAAATTTATTTTCTTTAATAATAAAAATTAAACGGTTTCAATTCGTTGTAATTGCAAGCAGATTCTTTTCGTTTATCAATTACAAGGAAATATTAAAAGTGTGTCAAGATTCATCCCCTCGAATGTTTTATTAAAGCAGAAAGGAAAAACTAAATTTTAAAAGAGGAACAGAGTAATATAATTCCTTCCAAATAACTCCATGTCAAATTTTCTACCCTCTCTATCGTTCCCTTCTTTTCTGAACTTGACATCCATCCGCCTACCAATTTTTCTGATCTTAATGATTTCGTTTCACTTTTTTGCTTTATTTTTTTTCTTTAGTCGTCATCAATTTTTGTTAAATCCCTTTTATTTGAATAAACGGATATTCGTTTGATATTTTAATTTTGTTCTCTTTCTTTATCAGAAGTCAATAATAATAATAATAATAATCGATGACTTTATGACATTTTTATAATTTATAAATTGCCGAAGCGATAAACTTTTATTATTTGACTTATTATTCGATTCGCTTTGTTCAGGAGATAAAAATGAAAGGAACAAAAAAATACTCGTTATTCTGACATACGATCGGATTCTTTTGACATACGACCCGTGTTTTATTATTAATAATAAAAAAAGAACATCAACGAACAGACATATTAATAAGAAAAAAGAATAGGGATATTAGAACGAAATTACTCTTTTTCCGTTTCTGAATGTTTTAAATTCGCGAAAAAAAAGTGTTTTACGATGTCCTCGTATTTTTTCCTCTGCTTTTTTTTTGTTTCCTCTAACCCTCTTGTGCGTTCACAGTCCCGTAAAAGAACGATCGGTGACTAGGGAAAAATAAACGCAAACATGTCCCCCCTGAAATTTGTTCGCTGATGAACGCAAAACTGGCACATCAAATTCTGGACGCGTTTCCGAATTATCGAATGCTATCATTTCCGGGGACGCGGTTTTGATTTGCTCAATCCGGACGCAATTCGACTTATTGGCGTCTCTTGGAAACTTGCTACTGCTTCGACACATTTAGAGGTTTACATTCCACCTCAATATTCCTCTAGTTCATAACTTGGAGTTTCGTCGACGTCGTCGTCTTCGGTCGTCATTATATAGAACTTTCTTATTATTTGGTAGCGTAGTTGTATAAAAGGACTTTGTAAGAGAGAATGTTATGTTTACTTCTCAGATTTCTGAGTGGGTACTAAAATTTTCATCAAGCGAAAAGGCTTCTTTCTTACCTTTATTCTAGTTAATTCTTTTGTAAATTGTTTATCTTGAAGATTTCTGTCTTTAAGCCGTATTAGATTGAATATTTAATATAAACGTATATAATCTCTATCTCACATATAGGTTCTCTTGATCATCGACATATTTCAAAGACAAACAGAACTCATGTTTTATTATAAATATAAAATGCTTCTTAGGTTTCTTACCAGTTGATAAGGTTTTTCAATGTGCGAAAATGGGATTATATTAAACAAAACTGGATGGAAGTAATTGCCTTGTGTAACACCAATTATAAAATAATTTAGTAGAAAATTGAAATACATTTTAGGCGTAAGTCAATAAAAAAAGACGCCATCAAAAACTTTCTGCAAGCAGTACTGCATTATTGAAACGTTCGCAGGTTCGCACGTCAAGATGCTTCTGACATTTACAATGACCAACTAGCCGCCCACCCACATAATATTAGCAAGGTCTTTGCTTCTCTTGAGTTCTGCATGGACAATAATATTTGTCGTAATGTCAAGATGTATCCAGATTTCAATTCTTTGGGTGATTCAAATCTTAACGTTCTACCTAACCTATAATCGAGCACCCGTTAAAACCTTTGCTGGTATCGAAAATGAAGTCAGCGGGATTAGTAACTGGTGCCAAATTGTATTAAGCATGCCAGTGGATAGTAAGCGTGATACTGGAATAGAAAAGGATTAAGATACCATAGGTCTAAAATGCATAATAACTAACGGGTTCTTTACCGTTTAACGTTCTACATGCGATCTATCGCGGTGAACACAAAAAGACTTAATACACATCGACCTCTAGTTTACGAAACCTGTAAATTTGTTGGTACCAGATGTGATTTTAGGATTTTCTAAATGGTACCACTAAGTATTAGATATGCTATATATTAAATCTATAGTAACTGTGATTCTGACTACAAAAGTATTAAGGTACCGTAAGTCTAAACTGCATAATAACCAACTAAGAGGTTCATTGCCGTTTACAGGTTCTACACTCGATTATTTGGGCAAGCTTTAGCTAGCTAGCTGAAAGCAAAAGAATGTAGCGCACTTCAACTTCTAGTTTACGAAACCTGTATTAGAACACTTTTTAGAACATTTTCTGGTACCAGAAATCACATGAAGATTTTTTAAATAGCTCCAATAGGTATTAAGTCTGCCAATCTATAGTAAGTGTAATTCTGAATTAAAAAGGCATTTAGGTACCATCGATCTAAAATGAATAATAACGACAAGAGAACCAACTAACGGGTTCTCTGCAGTTTAACGTTCTACACTACAGTAAATTGGCTATCGCAATGAATTTAAACAATTTAGGGTATTTTACCTCTAGTTTACTAAACCTGTATCAGAACATTTGCTGGTACCAGAAATGACATCAATGGTTATTTAAATAGCACCACTAAGTATCACTTATACCAATCCATAGTAAGTGTGATTCTGAATTAAAAAGGCATTAAGGTACAATCGCTCTAAAATGAATAATAACGGCAATAGAACCAACTAACTGGTTCTCTCCCATTTAATGTTATACACTCCAGTATATTGGCTGGCGTAAATAAAATTAAATAATTTAGAGTATTTCGACTTTTAGTTTACTAAACCTGTATTAGAACACTTTTTAGAACATTTGCTGACACCAGAATTGACATCAAGGTTATTTAAATAGCACCACTAAGTATCAAGTATGCAAATCTATAGTAAGTGTGATTCTGAATTAAAAAGGCATTAAGGTACTATGGATCTAAAATAAATAACAACGCCAATAGAAACAACTAATGGATTCTCTCCTGTTTAACGTTCTACACTCCAGTATATTGACTGTGGCAATAAAATTAAATAATTTAGGGTATTCGACCTCTAGTTTACTCAACCTGTATTAGAACACTTTTTAAAACATTTGCTACTACCAAAAATTACATGAAGGTTATTTAAACAGCACCACTAAGTATCAAGTATGCCAATCTACAGTAAGTGTCAGTATGAATTAAAAAGGCATTAAAGTACTATCGATCTAAAATGAACAGAACGACAATAGAACCAACTGGTTCTCTCCCGTTTAACGTTCCAAACTCCAGTATATTGGCTGTCGCAATGAAATTAAATAATTAGGAGTATTTCGACCTCTAGTTTACTAAACCTGTATTAGAACACTTTTTAGAACATTTGCTGGTACCAGAAATGACATCAAGGTTATTTAAATAGCACCACGAAGTATCAAGTATGTCAATCTACAGTAAGTATCATTATGAATTAAAAAGGCATTAAGGAACCATCAATCTAAAATGAACAAGAAAGACAATAGAACCAACTTAGGTTCTCCCCCGTTTAACGTTCTACACTCCAGTATATTGGCTGTCGCAATGAAATGAAATAATTTAGAGTATTTCGACCTCTAGTTTACTAAACCTGTATTAGAACACTTTTTAGAACATTTGCTGGTACCAGCAATTGCATCAAGGTTATTTAAATAGCACCACGAAGTATCAAGTATCCCAATCTACAGTAGGTGTCATTATGAATTAAAAAGGCATTGAGGAACTATCGTTCTAAAATGAACAATAACGACAATAGAACCAACTAACTGGTTCTCTCCCGTTTAACGTTCTACACTCCAGTATATTGGATGTCGCAATGAAATGAAATAATTTAGAATATTTCGACCTCTAGTTTACTAAACCTGTATTAGAACACTTTTTAGAACATTTGCTGGTACCAGCAATTACATCAAGGTTATTTAAATAGCACCACGAAGTATCAAGTATCACAATCTACAGTATGTGTCATTATGAATTAAAAAGGCATTAAGGAACTATCGATCTAAAATGAACAATACCGACAATAGAACCAACTAACTGGTTCTCTCCCGTTTAACGTTCTACACTCCAGTATAGTGGCTGTCGCAATGAAATTAAATAATTTAGAAAATGGTCATCGAGATTTTTTAAATTGTACTATGTATTAAGTATGACAATACATAGTGACAATGATAGCCACAGGCCTAACATTAAAATTGCGTAATAACGGCAATACATCCAGTTCTGCTCCGTTTTACGTTCAATACTCAATAATTCTAGCAAGCTTTTGGTCATCGCAATCAAAATAAAAGAACTTACTGCATTTCGACCTTTAGTTTATGAAACATGTATTAGAACACTTTTTAGAACATTTACGATACCTAAGATGGTCATCGGGTGTTTTAAATAGTACTAAGTTTTAAGTATACCAATTCATTACAACGTGTAACCGCAGTTAAATCTGTCGGCTGCCAGCTAACTAGTGGGAGGTCGTGTGTTTCACAAGAGGTCTTCTGTAATGGGCGCCAAGAGTCGTCCAAAATAGCTCCAGTATTTACCAACAGAACCTGTAAAGAACAACACATTTCCGTCTACTTCTAATGTGATCGACTTTAGATATCTCGATAGCTGAAAATCACACTCCAAATAACACCCATATAAATAATAAGTCTTCAGGTATGATATACAGTGCTTTATTATCAATTAAATCAATCAAGTGTAAATATTTGTAATTAAAATTAAATAACCTTGGCAAAAATTAAATGTAAGTTATTAATTCTTACATACATATGAACAGGGCGAGAATTCAGGCTAGCGGGATTAATTACTCTAAACTTGACTAAAATTTAACTCTCAAAAATGTAACTAACGGGCACTGTAAATTAACGCGGTTACCTGTGCTATCAGACCGAGCAATCGTTAACCCCAGTAGTTAATTGTTAGTAAACCTTTTACGGAGCAAAATTATGCGTATTCATTCGCAAATCATTCCTAACAAAGTAAATCTGATAAAATAACGTATATGTAATAGTAATTTATAAGTGTATAAGAAATGGATACAGTGTTACACGCACACTGGGAAAGAACCATTTAAAAAAGAAAATCATAATGTACAAATATACAGTAATGTTTTTGTATGCAAATAAGGTTGCCAGACATCAATGTAGTCATAAACAGTTGTTACAATATAAGTGACTCACGAACAGGTGTGTGTTCTTCCAACTGCAGAGGAATGTCACCAACCAAGTAGAACGTAGCTTGATCCAAAGTATAACCAGCAACCAAGAACTGTACGTGAGCTGGAAGCTCAGCGTAATAAGGGGTCTCTTAACAACCCAAATATACAACAAATAATGTATGAAGTTATGGTAAAATAAAAAAGATCTGTAACAAATAAGATCAAATACCAATATACACATAGCAACCTTCGAATAAGTACCTTTGATGGAAGGCGACATTGTAAAATAGTTATACCGCTTTCAAATACGGCTTACGGTGATTAAATAACGACTGATGTCAAAAAGAATTAAACTATAAGAGATTGAACGTAAAGAAAAGCTAAACAATACGAACCTCAAAAACGTGTTCCTAACCTCCAAAAGAATTAATGGTAAATCCCTTGCGGTACCAATATAAATTGGAAACCACCAAAATTAATTGTAAATCTGCACAAATGCGTTTCTCATTTTTGAACGAACGGAATGTAAGTCGACTTATCAACAAGAAATTGCCGATAGAAATGGCAACCAAACGGAGAGAAAACTCGAAAATTCTTAACGCACGAACACATATATTAGATTGCTATAGCTCCTATAGCTATAATATAGAATCGTAAGTTTTAGAAATTTACCAAAGTGCCAAGAGCTTCAGATTTTAAAACTTTTAAAATTTTAGATTTTTAAAATAGTTTCATAGTTTCAAAACTGAAATTTTAAATTTCAAACTTGGCAGTTCTAAATATTTAGTTTTGCAGCTTTTTAGTCTATAATTCTATAGGTCTATAATTTTAAACATTTGGTTTTACAAATACCACAATTTAGATTCGGATTTGGATGGGTGATATTTGTTAAATCATATTTTCAACAGTTAAGTTGCATAGCAAATTTAGTAAAGCTTATGCGATTTAAAATTTTACAAAATCAAAGTTTTAAAGGGAAGTAAATATATTCCATTTTGTAGTTTTTTAGATTTAGATGTGTGTGAGATTCAGCTTAAAATTTTGTAATTTACAGTTATGCAAATGTAGAATCTTTAAGGGTTTCGATACCGGAAACCTACAATACAACTACAACTACTACTACAACTCAAAACCGTAAGAGCCAAAAACCGTGACAGATTGCGTTTTGAAGCTCTTGATGACTTAGAGGTAAATCTATGAAATTACAAGACTTAATATTTTGCAGTATCGAATTATTATAACTTTGATACCCTAGACTCTTAAAGAGTTTGATTCTTAATCTAGACTTGCAAAATTGTCTAAAATCTAGAAACTTTGAAACTATAAATTACTGAATCTTCTAAACACTTTATTTTGACAAGTTTTGGAACATTGAAATATTAGAACTTTGATGTTCGCATGTTTCAAAACGTGCAAATTAAATTATCAACTCAACTTAATCAAATCTAATGTTTAAAAATGAAAAATTTTGAAGTTCTGGAAGTTTTTGAACTATTTTTGAACTATAAAGTTCTATTAAACGGTATTTGGTATATTTGCGATAACGAAAACATTGATGGGAGAATTTTGTGTTATTGTAATTAAATGTTAAATGGGATGAACCTAAAGCTAGCAACGTTAAAAAGTAAAATAATCGATAATCCAAAAAGTAATAAAAATAACGTTTGTTCAGATTTAAGTCTCATTAACTCACAAACAGCTAAGTTCAGTTTCAAACAGATGTTACTACTGAAGAAGCCTTTCAGTAATAATGTTATTTCGCGGTTTATATAAATAGAGACTGCAATATAAGAGGTAAAGGATCTGAAACAGGTTTCCCTAATAAGTACAAAACAATTGTCTAAGGGTGCTTTGCTTGAAATTGCTTTCGTATACAGTCTAATTTCAAGCGCCCCGCTTTGTAGCAACTTTGTTTTTGGTCAGAAATGGTATAAACCATATATATTATTAAATGCCATAAAATTCTCTATAAATCTTTGTATTTACTAAACCGGCGTGAGTGTGATGACGTCAACAAACCTTTTTAAAAGTTACATGACTTGTAAACATTTTTGTAAATACGCCACTGGAAGAACTAAAGTTTCGTTATTTACCTAAGCTTGCTTGATAATTCTATATTATTAATTGGAGAACCAGAAATCAAAGCCAATTTTCATTTTTCTCAATTAATTTTCTTATGTTGGAGGATAAATATTTATTATGGTTGAAAAGATAACACAATAACTCCATCGATTTTGAGAAAAAACCTTTAATGACGTCATCACGCTCACGTCGATTTAGTAAATACAAAATTTTATGAACCAGAACACAGAGAATTCTATGCCATTTAATAATACTATATACGGTTTATACCGTTTCTGACCGAAAATAAAGTTGCTACAAAGCTTTAAATGAAACAGACTCTATATAGAAATGGATTTAATAAAGAGCTTTTTTATAAACACGCTTCTGTACTAAAAACCACTTTTATCCTAGATATAAAAGTTTTGTCCAGATATGAACCTGGACAACCTCTTGATATTTAGCTGTTACTACTGGAGTCATTCGCTGTTAATATTATTCCGCGGATTATATAAATAAAAATCGCAAGGTAAACAGTTCAGAATTTCAAACAAAGCTTATTGTTTTCGTAAATTAAAGCTGCTTTTACCATTGACCACTTGTTTCAATTTTTTCTTAAACGAGAGGTCTATTAACCAATCTTAGTATGACACAATTTTTATATACAATAAAGAAATAAAATTTATTCTTGTGTGTTATTATATAAGTCTGTATTGGTTAGTGTTTGTTACACTCTACGTTCGGGGATTCGCGATGCTTAGATTAACGGTAAGGTATTTTACCGCCAATCAATGTTCAATGTTAATCTTTACTACTTCTGTTATTGTTATCGATTCCTTTATTTACTTCTGAATATTGAAATGTTTCCAAAAGAGTGAAGATAAAATACGTAGTTCCGATTTAAATAAGACTGTACTTTGCACTTTAGCGATTAATCACTTTTTTGCGACATAAAATGAAACAATGTAGAACAAAACAGCACTTCATCTAATACAATCATTAACAACAGGAAACAGATACAATTTGACTGGATAACGTTTTACGAAGCAATAACTTAGGTGCATAATTTTGTAGTGTTAATTATCGGCAGTAAAGCTAGCAAATGAGCAGATGAAGTGGGTTTCGGTAAATCAGGGGCGAGGTCCTGTATAAGTAGAATCGTGTAATTTCCGACAGTTTATGACAGCGCAAAGTGAACGTCCTTATCGTAGCAGCAGTAGCGGCTGGGGTCACTTGATTTGATTGGATTTCGGGTAACAACCGTCAGTAGTGTCGTAAATTGGACTTCAATCGGGCCGGTTAAACAGTAAAAACCTCGTTAGATTATTTCCCTCCGATTACATTGCGATTATGAGTATTATTTCCTGGGGGTTATCAGTTATGCATAGGTTAGGATATTTTTATTCTGTTCATAACGTTTCGCCTACTGATCGATTTGAGATTTACGAGTAGTCGCAATTTATTTCGATTGCCCGATTAATATAAAATAAGATAGGAATGCCATTTTACTTCCCTTTTAATGTAATTAAATTCTGAATCTACGAGAGCCATGAAGTAACAGTTTTGTGTGAGGGGTATCTGAAGTTATGTCCGTACATTTTCTTTCCATCTTACTTTACACAGCCAGTCCGGATGTATTTTAGCGTACTTAGAGTAAAAGGAGGGACGTGTTCGTAGTAGAAGAAAAAGAGAAAAGAAAGAAGGATATCATATCCCGGACTTAAACGGGCTTTGGTGGCCTTCGTAAAAGAAGGAAATGATATCAGTTAAGATACCGATTGTTTATAGCGTGTCTAAGGGAATTCGAGCGGATTTTCCGAGGCAAAATTAAAACGTGATGGAGTCGTGTTTGTTTCCAACATAAAAGTTTTGTTTGTCTTTGAGACATGACAGGGCATTGAAAATTGTGCGCGGTAGCAGCTGTAACTGACGAAGGTCCCCTGAAAACTGCGGGTAATTTGTAAGCAACTAATTAGGGGTTGTGATCAGCAACAGTAGCGGAGGCACAACCCGTCCATACCTGGGAAACAACAACTTTTAACTGCTGAATTGGTATTCTGATCCGGACATCACCGGAGCTGAGATTTCGAACCGGTGACCTATGAGTCTGTCACGCGCCCAACTTTATTCCACGGCTGTCGCGACTCCAAATCAAATCACACAGTTCGTCTAATTACCTGACGACTATAGATTCGCTCCGCAAATCTACCTTATACTTACACGAGTAACGGTTTGTTGAAATCAACCAACCGAAAAATCTACGTGTCCGGCTTTTACACTCGCGTAATTCACGTTAGGCATAATTTAATTCGCTGAAACTCGTCTGAAGTTCATTATTTTTTGACGAAAAAACGTTTAAAACATACTTCATGTCAAAAAGTTTTTGACGGGAGAAGTCAAATGTAAACCAACACGGCAGCATTTTTAAAACTGAATAAATTAAATAACTGAAAAAAGAGAACAAAATATGTTTGGAAATGTTTTAATACCTCTAATCATTTTAAACATCAGAATTTTCTAGAAAATAAAGTAGGTCTTATTGTTTTAACGAATTTATCGTTTGTTGGTCGCAATTGGATTAGATAATGCTGGTATAAATGAACTCATAAGGGCAAACAGATATCAGTTATCAGAGTAGAAGTATAGTGCCCCCTGTAATTATCGCTTTTAATCGCTTTTGTTTCCACTAGATGATTAAACAAATATGAATCGTTTTGTATCAGTCGAAATTAAGCCTGAAAAAATTGAAAGAGGCTAGCTAGTACAAGTTATTCAAGAATGGTTATTTAAATTTTAAATTATCAGAATGTCATTATATGGATTAAAAAAATACAAGAAGGTTGACGCAAGATCTATAAGTAAACCTAATGACGAATACTTTCCCGAAAAATATTTTGGTATGCGCCCATAAGGCACTAGAAGTAACTCAACACCCTGTACTACTACTGCCTGCACGAATCGGGGAATATGCATGGAACTAATCCACCTGTAATATAGTGTCGTGCGCAAACAGTTGTGTGAAATATTCTAACGACGTGTGTATTAAACAGGTGTTAATAGGAAGTTCATTCTAAGCACGAAACTTGTTATCTTATTGAATCATAGAACTAAATTTTAATTATTATTTTATAATTCTAGTATTAATAAAAATTATATTGTGAGAAACGTTAATAAAAAGAATCATTAAAAATAAATATCTATAAGATTGATAGATCTTATTAGGACTCGGAAAAACTCGTCGCTTTCTAATTATATATCACGATATACAGCGTGGAGGGGATACGGCACATTAATTTTAAGGAGTGATAGAAAACATCAAAAGGAACAAAAACGTCTGAATAATCTTTTTAGCGTTTGAGTAATTTAGAAAAAACCATACACATATATATATATATATATATATATATATATATATATATATATATATATATAACAAAATTGCTTAAAAAGAATCGCATTTTATAGCTGAAGGCCTTGACCTTGTTTTAGAATTCAAATCGTTTAGTCTAAACTAACCCTGTCTAATCAACTTTTATAGTACTACACTTTGTTGAATGACGCAAATTAACTTTTCTTGACGTAGAAAGGCGTTTTTAAAAACAATACTTTTTTCTAAAAACGCAAAAGACGGATTCCAAGTTACAAAAATATACACAATTTACTGTTGAGTACAATAAGTATTTATTCGTTGTTACTATACAATATGCACTTGCATAATAACTTAACACTATACAGTTTCATCTTAAATCAGTAATGTACAGAAAGGCCTAGGTAAACGGTACCCCTGGGTACTAGTTTCTACGGCTTTCTGGTGGTAAGTCCTGACCTAGGTAAACGGCACCCCTGGGTGCTAGTTTCTAAAGCCAGAACGTCGTCGTAACCGGAACTGATCTGTCCCACAAAGCTCTGGTCTTTATATACTCTTTCTGTGGGCGTAAAATTCTTCAGTTGAGTACACGTTGCCGTTGGTTGTACATACGTGACGATAGCGTTTGGCTTCCTCTAGCATTTCATATAATTCATTAGATAAAGTTCTGAATACTGCAGCTGCTTCCGCTCTAGCATATGTGGGCGCTCTGCAGTGCGCATACGTGGCCGTGGGTTGTGCATAGCGTTTTGCTTCCTCTAGCATTTCATAGAATGCATAAGATAAAGTTCTGAATACTACAGCTGCTTTCCCTCTAGCATATGTGGGAGCTCTGCTGCGATGCGTTATCTTGCACGTGTTTATAATGAGGTCACACTTCTCTTTAATAATGAATAAATGTTAACTCGCATCCTTGTTTTGCTGTAAAACAAGATTATGCACGTTTTTTTGCTTTCTATAACAAAAGATTTTTAAAAACATTAAATAAAGAATCTAGGTTAGGGTGTGATCAACACATGTGTAAATATAAGATAAGATCAGATTACAAGCAGCATTCTTGTTATATCTGCTGTTAAATACTGCCAACAGCGAAGTACGGTAAAAGTTTTACTTTTGTAAGATTTTGTTATATTTAAAAAAAATCATTATGCTGGTTTCATAGTGTAATGAAGCCATTTAAAGAAAAGTAATTGCATATAACATAATTTTAGTTATACATAATAATCCATTAAAAGTACAAAATAAGGGGGAATACAGAAATCAAGTTAACGAAAACAATACCGCAATTGTTTATGCAACAATTGTTTGTTATTTAACATGTATTCCTAGAATGGTGAAATATAGTAAATTATATGTAACACTTAAGTAGAAGTTTGTAAAAATTTTGACTACAAAAAAATAGTTCAGTTAATCTGGGCTTTTACCTGCATAAACAGGTTGCTTAAAGTGTTTTAAGAAAACAGTAAAATTCAACTGTTCATTGAATGAATGCAAAAGGTATTTTTCCCATAAAGAAATTGGACGTTAAATAAAATTTTTAGTTTGTTTTATTAGGTATTTAATTGGTGACATAAGTGACATACATTTATATGTTTGCACCCTCTAAAATCACCACATTCAGTTAGTTCTGTAAAATAATTATTTCTTTAATTAATTTAATGAGCTAAAATATATCGGACGCCTATGATTTAAAGAGCTTTCTGAGAAATTGTTTATGTTATCTCACCCTATGGTATCACTTATAACGGTATCATTTATACAGGCTCTGTATCAAGTGTTGACCTAGATTCTTCATTAAATTGTAAGGTATAGTAATAGCAGCATAGACAAATACGTGCTTTATTGACAAACTATTTGAAGTTCAACTATTTACTTCCTCAGCATTATGCGGCATAAGGAAAATGTCGTGCAGATTGTATTACAAACCTTTGCACATATAAATTATTTTGGTTGTTTTATAATAATACATGTTTTATGTAACCCATGTTGCATGTCCAGGATAGTTTATCCAATTTTTTCGAGGATTTTTTTTATATGAGGTTTGTCCATAATTAACGTAATTTCCTTGATCCTACTAAGCTGAACCGTTTCGGGAAAATATTTTAGTGGAAATGTGTAAAACGGGTCATTATTGTAATGTCTATAATAGTACATTTAACTTACAATCTCATGTATTTGAAAAATTTGTGTTAATCTTTGTGAAGGTATTGGCTTTGATGATATGCTTCAATTTTTTCAAATATTGACTTTATTTTAATATTTTACACCGTTGTATGAATGCAGGTACTTGGAGGACTGTATGATGGACAAGTTTGAGTATAGTTTGATTTTATTTATGTTGTTATTTGTATGGAGTCTTGCAAAGCATCGTTTGATCTTAAAAACATATAAACGGATTTTTATTTTTGTTTTTCTTTTATTGTTAATAGTTTTTTATGTAAACTGCATATGTATGAGTTACCTTAGCCATGTAATCATTTCTTGTACAGGTTTAGGTGGAGTCAATGAGTTTTCTTTGTAATTAAGTTTTAAAGAGATTTTTTGACCGTTGATGGTTTGGTTAATTTTCTCAGTTAATGTTGATTTTAGACTATAAGTGTCCTATGTTGTTTTAATCGTTATTTTTCCAGCTACATTTTTGTCTTTTAGATCTAAGATTAGTGCTAATTATGAACACATGTTTTTCGTTAGTGACGTCACGAGTTTCGCGATTCGTTTTTATTTTGTAAAAATTTGTTGGTTTATCAATTGTTTTCTGTAAAACATATAAAAAGGCCAGGAAAAATTAACAAATTCAGTCGATAAAACGCATTGGGAGTATCCATGCTCGACTCCAGACCAAAAATCTGCAAAATAAAGTAAGGTTAAGTGAAAACCACATAGAATTGAATAGTTACCTGAATATTTAAATCAAAGAAGATTTATTTTCGTTCTTCAACCATTATTGGAAATTATGAACGATTTTATTAAAATAAATTAAAGAAGATTTTTGTTGATTTCCATTTTAACAATTTGGTTTTCGAGCTTGATTGGAATGGAGATCACCTCTTTGGAAGATTCTTACATTACCGATGGTACGATACTAAAGAAATTTGAAAGTGGATATTGACGTATAATATACAAGGTTGTTCAAAATAAAATGATTTGGTTCAATTTTTAAAATAACAAAATCATAAAGATAATTATTTAATAAATTCAGAATTTATTTTCTTAATTGAGTGTTTTCAATAACAAAGTTGTAACATTTAAACAAGTTCAATTTGTTTATTCACAAAAATAATTGATTTTTCGTTAGATGAATTTATTTAGAAATTGTAAATATTTTTCTTATCTGATAAACTTAATTAATGTCATTTTGTTCAAATGGAGACCAGTTACAATCCCCATGTCAGGTTGGTAACAAATATTTAACACATTTGATCAAGCTCAAGGAAGATTTTCCAATTTTTTTAACTTTTCTGTGTAAGTATTTTTTTGATTTTCTCTTTCGAAATAGATTTTCTATCTATCATAAATAAAAATAAAAACTGTGTTTCAATTTATCTATGTGTTTATTTGATGTTTATGCAAGCATCCATTTTTTTTCTTTTCACATATAGAGTTTAGTTTCTGTTGTCCAGTTGCAGAAGTCCAAATGCATTGGTAGTAAGTTCTTTTCTTCCAGATACAAGAATCAATAAGTTTTTTTTTTATATTCCATTTATCTCATGCTCTATCAAATTTTAAACCTGAGTTAGTCTATTGGGAGAAAGAAAAATTGTGGGGTGTCATATTATTTTTTTATTTATTAAATCCAATGCAGGGTTTTTATGAAATACTATTTTTATTTCCATTTAAAACATCTCATACTTAAATGTTTGCCCGAACGTGTGGCTTTATGAATTACCATTTAAATAAAAATCATCTCATACCTTTAATGGCTTGCCTAGAACGTGGGGCATATTAAATAATAAATATAATTTTACTTATCCAAATTTCACCTCAGTATTTTTATTTATTTTTGGAGTATACACACTTTTTTGCTTACGACCAAATGGAAGCTTCAAGGTTACGTAATGGAAATTTCGAACAAAAAAGAAGCTAAATTTTACGCTGAGAATTTTCATAATGAACTTCAATTTGACCTTCCATGATCATCCTGTCAAATGCGACACCACTATACAAATTGTTATAAACTCACAAAGCTGGCATCATTAGACTCACAACTAAATATACAGTCGTGATACGTCCGTCTTGAAATTTTCTACAAAATTCAACAAAAACTATGATTAGAAGTGAACATGATATATTTTGGAAGTGGATATGAATATCCTAGAAAGGTACATACATGTTACGATGATTTTCCATTAATTTTTTTTAACTCTTATAATTCGAAAAATATTCTAGATATCAAATTACTGCTTTACAGATGCGTAATGGCAACAAATTCTACATCGAATTAATATATAAAGATCAGATCTAACTTATAAACTTTGGTATAAAGCAGTACCACTATAATATAGAAAATTTAATTTTTCTCGAAAATCTGATTATGAAACAGCTTAAGTTTACCCAATGTATGTAAAAAATGTACTGGTTTTAAAAAATATATTATTCATGTGATTTTCTCATAGTTGAGATTGTACAAAAATTAACGGTAAAACACTATAACCAAAATATCTAATAATAAAGAAAACTAATAATAATTGTAATTCTAATAATTAAAATCAAGTTCTAAAAATAATAAATAATCATTAGTAAGTAATACAATTAAAAAAAGTAAACGAGGATAAGATTTGAACCTGCGATTTCTGATTACGAGTCTGATACATTAACCGCTAGACCAATTCGGTGTACAATTTTAAGCTTTTCATTATACCTTAGTACCAAAACCATTAATTCAATAAGATTTTTAAGTATTTTTTTATAAAGTATAATATGTTTTTGACGTAAAATGAATTCTTCTTTCGATTGATGCCAAAATTTTTACTTATATTTATATACGTTACATACTTTTTTACTTGCCTGCTTTGAACTTCAAATTCATCATAAATACATATAATCGGCTATTTTATTATAAGTATGCATTAAAATATTTTTATTGTTCTGTTTATAATTACCTAATTTCTTTATATAGTAGCTATTACATTAATAAATAAGAAAATTGTTATCTTCTTTAATAACCAGCCTTGAAATTAATCCGAAATAGAAACGCCAACAAAAATATTAAGTTAATGAAAGAAAAAATCGTTCGAAAGAGAATGACAAACATTGTACTGTTTAATATTTCATACAACAATGCGTACATGTACAAGCTTCATGCAATATTCCGATTAAACGGTGGCGTATCACATATCACTAATGTAATTTCTTGTTAGTCATTAGCGATAATTGCATACAAATCCGTATTTTACCATCATTATTATTAAATCCGCAATGAATTCATGTATATTGGAAGATATTCTAGATATTGGAATTTTCAAACGATCAATATGATAATCGACTTCGATACAAGTATTCAGAATTAATGTGCTGTCTGAAAATGAAAACGACGAATCATTTAGTTTTTCCTTTTTCTGGAGCATTATTAAAGTTTATTGTTTTTATTCCTTCTTTTAAGAAAAGTATTTTCAAGAGTTTTCAGATACTAAATAGAATGTAAATTCACATTATAATGAAATTCTTTCCTTAATGTTTAAAGAATTTCTTTGAAGTTCGTTAAAGTTTAATATAATCCAATAAAAACATTTCTGTTATAAATTATTCTAATTAATTAGGGAAAAATGTTCGAGATAATTCGAATGTACACCTTCGCATATATGACAGATTTAGATAGTTCTGAGACAAAAAGAAATATTTTAATGAAACGCAATTGAGTTAATAATAATTTAAAATCGAAATATTGCGTTAATATAAATTATTGGTAGGGAAAGAGCAATTATCAACTTATCTGTTTATATTATTTAAACATCAATATTTCATGGTTAATTTTTATTTTTGCTTTTCTTTTCCTGTAATAGTTTATTCGTTTGACCTTTTGTAAAACAAATTTGTTTACTTTTCCATATTATTAAATAATCTTTTTCTTTCTTGTGATTTATTTATATATAGTAATACTATCCACCTTTTTTGATATTCATTATAATTTGTTATTTGTAAAATAAATCGTCCAGATTTTGAAAATCTTTTAAATTAAATCTTTTAGGTGTTAACGGTACATGCTTTTCCTTCAGTAAATGCAAGATACGTTTTTGCGTAACCAACCTATTTTAATTTGTTTTTCCCACTTTATTAACTGCCGCAGTGGGCTCAATTTACTACATCGTTGGCGCTTGCTAAGACAACAAAAGGACAGAACCATTATGATTCATAACGTGTCTAGGTGTTGTTATGAAAAGAATTAAATATAAATATTAATAAATAATTAAGAGCGATTTTTGCTTTTATTGATTAAGACGAATTAATTATTAAACAAATTAAAATTACACTAAAATGTAATTTTATAACAAAAATATATAATCGAGAAAACAAAGCTATCTAGGAGGCCATGAGATTTATTTAAAGAAAAGTTGTATTAGCAACACTAACGCCGTTTATTGTTTTAGATCTACATTTCAATTTTAGGTTGTTTAAAACTAAATACATTTTCTCCATTTCGAAAGCAACTTTCGATAATAATGAATCAAATTTAAATTCGTATAAGAATTCAGAAACAACATGTTATGTTGTCTCTAAAAGACCTTGTAACCTCAAAGTGTCACACATAAAGTATGGTATTGCCAACATGAAAGTTAGTATAATCGCGCGGTCCTATTCATTGTTCCCCAAACTCATCGTTGACTCATTTAGATTTGCATAGAGTAGTGTAAAATGCGATGTAAATGCGTTTATGCACAAGGGCCTCCGATTTAAAAAGATAAATAATAAATAATACTGTAAATAGTTTCATATGCTATGTATATTGTAATGATTTTTCTATCATAATATTAATGAAAATAATTGCCTCAGCTGTTGAAGTTAAAAAAGAGTTTGCTAGATGATTCTTGAATGCTTATTGATTCCCAATAAAGAAACGTTAAGTGTTGACTATTTGCGTTTATCATTAGTAAACTGTCAATTGAACATTTATAAAGAAACTACTGTAAAAGGATTCAAGTTTAAGTTGATTTTATTGAACATGTACATAATAATTATTTTGGGTTGACAGGATTTTCACTTGCAGTTACTTCTGAAAGAAGAAAATGTATTAGTTTAGTAAAATTATAATACATTACATATCTCATTGACAATAATATAACATTATTTGGGTATAATATAACAATACAAATTGTCCTTGACTATGGTTACTAACAAACCAATATCTGTCTTAAAATGCAATTACATGGTTTACAATAATCATGATATTAAAATAATGGCCAAAGGCAGGCAAATTTCGATTGAAATATAAACAACAGTAAGATATAAGAAATAATTGCAATCTAAAAGAATGTTCTGTTGCTAAGAGGTAGTTAAGTAAACAAAAGAGGGAAAAAAGGTTTTTCTAAACAAAAAAGGTTGAATAAAAGTTAATTAAAATAAAGATAAATAAACAAGTTTAACAGCTACACAAGTGTAAAAAGATTTATATTTTTTTCAAACGAATAAATTAATAGACTTTAAAAGAAGTAAATAAATAAAGGAAAATTAAGACGCACCAATAGTTCAGAAAGCAGTACAAGCGGAGTCACATCAAAAAGAGCTGTTTGATCCGAAGACGCATCCAGCTGGTCTGACATAAAGAAAGAAGGAGAAACATAAATTTTAGTCTTGTACGTTATGCAAGAGCTAATATTAAAAAGGTAAAAATATTTTGGTGCAATTTACCTCAACATCTTAGCTTCGGCAGAGCATCATATCGTGGAGGAAGTTAAGGATCCCCATAGGTATTAAGAAAATTCCAGCGTGGTGATCTTCCAAGTCAGCAGGCTGAAACACGGGAAACGTAAAATGAATCAAGACCAGATTTGTTGCAAATCATAAAGTAATAATATAGTGTGAAATCAATTCTATAAGTGCAATTTTGAACAAGTGTAGCACAAGAAGTCCTGTGTAAAAGTGTATAAGTGATCATTTTTTAACCTAAGATAATCAAAAGTTCAATATCAATATCTCTTAATAGTAAAATCAAAACTTACTTGTATTGAACAGCTTCACTTCTGCTATTCACATTGTGAGGTTAGGAACCAAATGTCAAGCATGGCGTGTTTCAAGGTAAATAGAGATTCACAGTTATTAAAATAAAAAACCTTTTTGAATTGAACCCAATGAAGAATTCATTGGCCATTAAAGTCTCATAAAAGAATAATATAGGTTATAGAATAATGTATAAACAATAAATCGATCTGTGGTATACGTAGTATTGTTTATGTAGCTTTGATATTAGAAAATCAAAAATAAAATTACCTTTTAACAATTGAAAGTCTGCACCACTACAATATCTTTCAGGAGTCACGTGCAACAGGCACACAGCCCTGTGTGACATCTCATCTAAAAAAGTTGATTAAGTAAAAAAACTCAAATTTCAACGTATGAAGAAAATGTACAAACGTTTTGCTTTTTATTATTTGCTTATTGCAAGGATAAGGCTCTTGGAAGTGCTTGTGTAGTGTGTAGTTTGTGTAGTGTAAGTGTGTAGGTGTTTCAAAAACCTATGTTAGCATGAGCTCGGAAATCACATGCAAATGTTGCAGCACATTGAAAGTTACGCACAGATTTTTAGATATCAGAATTTCAGATTCTTTGATAATTATTTCAGTTAAAAGATGCCTTAATTTTATGAATTATAAAATAGTGTTGTCTTTGTGGTTGTTTCACCGTTTAATGCGACGATCTAGTTGAATGATGGTGTTGAATATAATTATCTTATTATCTTATTTGGAGGATTATTGGCGATTACTAGGATTCTTCTTGTTGGCATCTGTTCTTGAGCGAATGGTGGATTAAGGGACTTTCTATAATTTGTGAAGGTAAGGTATTTCTTTAGATATCTATTTAATTTTCACTTTTAACGATTTTTAAGTGTATCTTTGTTTATATAATAATATAATTTAAATTCATTTGATTAAAGATTTTTATTAGAGATTTTTCTCGCTTCTGAGTATATTTAATATCTTTTAATACCTTCGCCTGAGCAAATATTAATTGGAGTGTTTGTAAGCAATCTTGGAATTGAAAATAAATTTGAAAAATTATCAAATTATCTAGTGCAACGATACACAAGAGCTTGTTTTCAGTAATCGTTTAAGCTTGTATTATTTGCTGAAGAATACAATTGCAAGTGCCAATCTTCAAGTTGCTTTAACCTTTATTGTGGAAAAAAATATCTTATAAAATTCAAAGTTAAATTTAGCTTAATCTTTGTAATACGCATAGTGGAGCAAAATAAAGTTAGTTAAATTTCATTTCGTACAAACGGCCTAAGTATTTAGAATAAACAAGTTTCACCTTCAGTAATAATACATCTGAATGCTTTCTTTCCTTGTTTTATCTTTGCTTATACATATATAATTTATTTATTGAGAAATAATACTTTTTTATTAAGTCTATCCCATCGACATCATTTAAATAAACTATTTTAATGGTTTTATATTCTGCTAGTTTTTATCTAAAATAAACAAATGTATGAAAATGTATAGTTTTCAGTAATAGGCTGTTTATTTGTTAATAATGGTCGCTCTCTGATAGACTTTTTTGTTGTAATCTTGAATCAACCGGTTAAAATTTTGAAAATTAATGATATATTAAAACAATTTTTAAAATTATTCCAAACGAGGTGGTGCTTATAAGGCAGCTGTAGCTCGTTTGAAATCAGTTAACCTTTCAATTTTCCCATGCCCAAAAATAATTTTAATGACAACATGTCTCTTGTCGACTTTGACTAACTCAGCTGTGGTAATCAAATTTGAGCACGTATTATTAAACTTTGGTTGCCAGTAGAAGGGACTTGAATGCATTTTGCTTTTGATCAATTGTGTGCGTTACAGTGTAGCCATAAATACGTCATAATTTTGTTTTCAGTGTGTAGTTTTTAAGTTTATTTAAGTGTAAAAAGTTTAAATTCAGAAATTTACTTGATAAAAAGCTTAGCTTTGAATAATTCTGAAACAAGTAATAAAAATTGATCAAGCCTAGAAACAATTTAAGTTTTCTTGAACAAAAAGTTCTGTTAGTATAATAAAAACTTTTACAAACGTTCTTATTTGCTTAAAAATGATGATTAACGTCGAAATTTTACATTGCTGTATAAAAGTTTTTATGCTTTCCTTTCCACAAGAAAATATCATCAAAAAGCAAAAACGTTCATTTTAGAAGCACTCCTTCTGACGCAATCTTAATTTTGTTTTTCGAGAGTTGTTGGTGTTATCTGGGAAATAAATCAAAATAAATTATTAAAATCCAAGAGTTAGTTACCTTTTAATGGATACACATTTTATAGCAGGCTCGTGTTTATGTACATCTTAATAGTCGAAAAATAATAAAAATATATCTTTTACTGTGGGACACTCGGCTAGTAGTTTCCGGTTTTTGTTTCTTAAATATACTATAGAGGGCATCTTATGGTATTATATATAAAAAAGTTGAGTTTCAGTTTCAGTCTTCAATATAAATAAACTGAACTCTACAACAGATAAATAGCAAACACCGAAATTGACCCCTATTCCACTCAACATCCTTTTAAGAAAGAGTCCTGTGGGATACCGGTATAGGAGAGCTGAAACTCATCCCCTAGAGACCATCCGTGATGAATCGGGCCCAATATTCAGTTGTTACTTCTGTATCCCTCCTAGTATTCCTAATGGAACTGGATATTTTTATGTTCGGATAAAATGTGTTGGGATAAAATGGCTTTTGTATAGCTCGATGTCCATTCAGCAATAAATATGAATTCGAAGATGGACACTTGGCAGATAAAAAATAAATAAAATAAAAAAAATACTTGACATCTCATATCATGAAGGTATTTTCGAGCAGTTTCTTTTTTAAAGCAGTATAGCAACTAGAGGAAACTACTGAGACATGTTTGTGTATTCTGTAACATGATTCCAGTGAATAAATTGCTTGTTTGGACGTGCCATAAATTTTCCTTTTGAGAACTCTGAAAAGAACGTTGAAGAAAATAACATTTTACACAGATTTTATTTTTTGTTTTTGTTTTCAGGATAATGTATTCGGGTTGATGTTGATTTTCGAAAGGAACGCTTAATTATGTCGCATATTAACAAATTAATTGTCAAATCATGCGTGACCGTTTTGTGTATGGGAATAATTACCTCTGTCGTTGGCAGAGCTTGCGGCGCCAGAGTAAACCCAAAGCCCGCGGTGCTTCAGCCACGAAAGCTCCGGAGAGCACGACCCGAGAGCCCTTGCTGTAATTGCTGCGTTATGTTAACATAGTGCGGACAACATTTCACATTGTTACAATTCTGTGTCAACTGAACACTGGTAATTTCGTGTTTATATATAGTTGGCTTGTTTACAACGTGATTGCAATCAAGCAACATACAAAAGATTACGACTAAAGTGTTTGAGATTTGATGAATTTGTTAATGCTGTAATTATTGCTGACGTTTTGCTACGAGGGAATATGTTACTTTGAAACCAGAATACTCTCCTGGTAAACTTGTTTTCGTAGTTCCTATACAGTTAATAGGGAAGCTATAATTGATTAACATTGTTTGATGAAATGGCACATTGGTGGTATTATGTCAGCAGCTAGTTCTTATAAAGTATGTTAACGTCAAATAACCACCTCCGGTTTTTCTGGACATTCACAGTGTTAAGATGGCTACAATTAAGTAAAGCTACGCTATATATTCTACAAATTCTAAAACTAATTTCAATGAGATGCATTTAGAAATATCTACACTAAACTAGAATTCCAGGCGACAATCACATTAGACAACCACGAGACAAAATATATTAAAACGGTAGCTTAAACAGTAAGCAGAACAATATCAAATTAATCAAAAGAATTGAGAAAGAATTAGATAAGCTACATAAAAAAACTTACCTTCGTGAAAACGAAAGTTTCTCAAAATGACGATACAGGAAAGTATTTTCCGGAATATGTATACCAGGAATCAAAATCTTTTTTAAACTGGAGGCAATGTAACAATTATAAATCTTTTAAAACAGTAAAAAGAAATCTTTCACTCTACTCGATCTCTCGATTACGTTGTTCTTCTTCAAGCAGTCGCGAAATTGGAAGACGCGCAAAAATGTTCGCCTCATCAAAAATTTAAAAGGGAAAATAATTAAAAAAGACTTGAAAAAAGAATGATGATAATACTCCAAAGCAAACTCAAAGACTTTAAAGAAAAAAGGGATGAGACGACTCTAATTAATAATATATTCTATATATATAATATAATATAAGCTTTATGATTTAACATATATATTATTCAAAACAGAAGATAAGAGTTTTATATATAAAATATATATCTGCACGTTTAATGAGAAGAATATTGACTATGTAGTCACAATGTGCAACTGAATACTAACCTTTAAACACTATTTTTAGTGATATAGCAGTATAAAAACAAGACAGGAGGAAGCAAAGATTTGTGTGCTGAGTAGAAAACGCCACAAACGTAACATTGGCCTTGTCTTTTTTCTGAAAACTAAATTTACTAAACAATATGATAGCCCTTCGTTTAATCAAAGACTTTTATAAAAACTTTGTTTAGTAGTTTTATTTTTTAACAGCATTACAGTATAAAATCATAATAAAATCAACAAATATTTTTAATTTGTATTTACGTACAAATAATATTAATTAATTAGTAATAGTTACTAATAAATCGCAGTATCTTAAGACGGAAGATGCTAATTTCTTATTCTTATCAAAAAATAATTACAAAGATACAGCTACATTTTTGTATAGCACATTTCAACACAAAAATATTTTATTTTTAAATAAATAAACGAAATGTGCCATTTCCATTTCGAAATAATTTAATAAAGGGAGAATTATGTGAAATTAGTGACCTAAATGAAATTAGTCATCATCGATGATTATAATTTCACAGCAACTGTCCAAAATATTCATTTTGTGCAACACACTATCAGCACCCTGGAATTAGAGGTGTCCGTCCTGACAATCAGGTCTGTTGCATGCTCTCACTTGTTGTGGTTAAGAATTACACCCTCCTATACCACGTACACGTATGTATGTACATATTTACTTCAATGGTTTGACAATGTTAATTACGTTTATACATATTGCTAGGATTTCCAATCATATTAGAAAGATGCAACCGTATTAAAATATTTAGCAGGCATGTTTCATGCAAATTTTAGAGATTCCGTTCTATAAGTGAGATAACCTCACTTTTTGATATAATTGGTGAAAAATATTTTCGTAATATTAATATAACTAGCCAGCTAGGACTAACATGCGCACTAAAACACTTTAAACATAAAAAGGATGTGCTGAAATCCTGTATTTCTAGGTAAAAATTAGTTTTCATTGATAAACTAGGATAATGGGCCCTACGGGCCTAAGCACTTAAGTATGATAGAAATAGCATTTATCAATTTTTTTTTAAGTAGGTCAGTATTTACATGACCTACATAAATCTCCAATCGATTCTCTATCGATAGAGCACATATTAGTACCAAATAACACTCAATAGCACTAAATAGTACGATAGAATCAGCATTTATCGATTTTTTAAAACATAACCTAATTTAAAAAATTTACGGCAAATTACGCGTCGAATGAGCCCAAGCCCATCTCTCCAGCCCTTATAGAACGCGAGAATGGGGCTCGGACACACATACAAATCAACTTTAGTAGTATTGGATTTAACAATGTAGGGATCGTTAGCACTTTTTAAAACTTATTTAAAAAGTGCTTTTTCAAAGTCAAGAATTATCTGAAACAGACAGAGTAGGTAGTATTTAAGATGTACGCAAGAATATAGCTTACTCGCCTGTAGTATTTATTACTGAAATCTGTGTTTCATTTTAAGGAGGTATTTAGTTTGTGTAGTACCCTTGTGTAACATTCACGTTTGATATTTTTAAAGCTTTTTGATAAGATGTTGTATTAGAATTGAATAGAGTAGCATCCTAACCACATAACTGAAACTAATTATCATATAAAGATTGGTTCGTTTTGAAATAATATGTGAAAAACGTGTTTGACAGGTTTGACGCTTCTGTAACGTGCAGTAGTTGTATGCAATTTGGGCTGCATAATGTTTTGTAGTATCTAGAAAAATATTTAATTAGGATCATAAAAGGTGGGGTCAACGAAGGTAAACAATGAGAAATTGTGTGATTATAAATTTATGTTATTATTTTAGTTGAATACAATCTTGTCTCGTTGACAACAAAATTTAAATGAATCATCTATTATTATTAACGCCAAATGTTATAAAATATATTGGCAATTTGAATTTTGTGATCTACAAGATGGCATAAATAGTTTTTTAAATGAAAATTTGTAAAATAAATTAGGGTTAGAGTCAGTATAGAGAAAGTATTTTCGTTTGTTTAATGTTAAAAATTCAATTGTTTTATCAAAAGGTATATAAAGAAAGCCATTTTATAACAATTAAGTAGCTCTAAATCATCGAAAGGGGAACATTCATCTCTAGAGTACTTTAAATTAAATTTTTATAACGTTATGTTGAAAAGAAAAATAAAAGAAATTTAGTTTACAAAATCAGTTGACAAAAATTAATGTTGTATTTCAAACGTCAAGCTTAAAAAGTGTTTAAAGAAATATAAACAAAGTGTTAAAGTTAATTGTTTAAAGTGAAAACAAAAATAACATCGAAAGTTCATTTCTTAAAGAACAGAAAAAGTTATTAATTAATAAAAATTAGTTTGGACTTACTGATATTTAATTATATAATAATATTGTGTATGGATTTGGATCATTGCAAATATCGATCAAGAACCTTAGTTTTGACATTTTCTGTGTCGATGTAAATGGGAGAAAGCAACTGACTGAAAATGAGTGTAGAAATGGTTGCAATTGGCTTCATTTTTATAGAGATAATATTAAGAAATTTGGTGTTGATAAATTAAAAATAAGAAGCAAAAAGACAGATGTCATTAAAAGGGAATTCACAAATTTAATAACTCAATTTTTAATTATGGTATAGAGCAGTTTTTGAATAAAGAATTTTGTTATTATTATATGAAAATTTATTTGTGTGTTGGTATTTTAATTATTTCTATGCCAAAATAAGAACTTAAAGATCTTCAAAGCGACACGACCAATTTTGTGGGATACTAAAGTTTATCCTAACTGCAATAAGAATTTTAGAGCTGTAGCAAGAACCAATGCAAGATAAGGTGTTGGATCTATTTGCGTCGTTTAATTACAATTTGTCTGTATTTTATAAATAAATATCTCACATCGCGATAATATGTACAATTGTACATACTTACAGATACGTACATAGAATATTCATTATACGAGGTCTGGCTATTAAATAACGAGACTGCGCGCACAGAAGACGTCCTAGAGGGGAAGGGGGGAAAACGAATGCAGCATTGGATAGCTGGAAGTGTCTACTATGCCAGTACGAAAACAGGTTTTTGTCGCTGTAGTAGTATTTTTTCTATAGAGGTTAGAAACGAACGTGTTTTTTTCTCGTGCCGATAAAAATGTGTGACGAAAAACACGAGTAACGGATCAATGTGAAATTTCTCGTTAAATTAAAAAAAACTCCGACTGAGTGCTATAAGTTGTTGAAAGAGGCCTATGGTGAGAATTCTCTATCTCGTGCGCGTGTTTTCGATAAACGGTTTTCTGAAGGCCGAGAGAGCACCGAAGATGACAAACGTCCAGGTCGGCATGCCTTTGTTGGAACTCCGCAAACATTGACCAAAATCAATAAAATTGTGCGCGGAGATCGTCGTATGAGCATTCGGATGATTGCTGAGACTGTAAACGCCGATAAAGAAAGTGTCAGAAAATTTTTACATGACGAGTTGAACACGAAGAAAGTTTGTGCGAAGTTGGTCCCAAAAAATTTGACCCCTGAACAAAAGCAACAGATCTGCTCAGATTTTCTTGAGAGGTTAGATGAAGAGCCTGAATTGATGGAAAACATCCTTCACTTGCGATGAAACATGGATATTCCAACACGATGTTGAAACTAAGCTGCAATCCATGCACTGGAAAACTCCTGCATCATCAAGAATGAAAAAAGCAAAGATGTCGAAATCAAAATTTAAAGCCATGCTAATCGTTTTTTTCGACATCAACGGCATCGTGATGATCGAATGGGTGCCACAGGATCAAAATGTAAACCAAATTTACTATTTGAAAGTTTTGGCAACACTGCGAGAGCGAGTTCGTAAGAAGCGGCCGGAGTTGTGGAAAAACAAGTCGTGGATCTTGCACCAGTACAACGCACCTGCCTATAACGCCCTGTCTGTGAAGCCTTATTTAGCCGCTAGAGGCACTCCAGTGCTCGAACACGCGCCGTACTCGCCTGATTTAGCACCCTGTCATTTTTTCCTGTTTCCGAAAATCAAGTCTGCCTTAAAAGGAACCCGGTTCGAGTCGATTGAAGTGGTGAAGCGAAAATCGGCGGAGCTCCTAAATGCTATTACAAAAGAAGACTTTCAGCATTGCTTTGACCAATTGAAAATACGAATGGAACGGTGTGTGCAGAGAGGAGGGGAGTACATTGAAGGGGAGCATTCGATTGTAGAATAATTTTTAAAATAAAAAAACTCTTTTTCATAAGCAGTCTCGTTATTTAATAGCCAGACCTCGTACAGTTCGTATAAAAAGTTGTCATTTTACTGTAGTACGCTCTGGTAGCTCAGTTGGTAGAGTATCCGCCCGGAAAGCAGAAGATTTTGAGGTCGATTTCCAATTAGGGTGATAACTTATAGTAAGGGATGAGGTGATAATTTAAATCAGATTTTTAAATGTAAAAATATAAATCTTCTTCGGTATGTCGCATACAATAATTATATTTCTAAATTATGAAATTTAATATTATAAATTTTAAAGCATTAAATGGTAGAAGAGATTAAAACTCAAATGCGTTATTTTTTTTTGAGAAGTTCTGGACTGGTCAAATAGGTTCAACCCGGCAAAGTGAGTTTACTCATACGTATCTGGGTACTGTGCTACATTATGGCTCTTCAGCATTTTCGTATCTACATTTGCGCCAATAAGTGTTTATGCTAATGAAAATCAAATAATAAATTTAAAAAAGCGAGCTGACCGATGTTGGGTTGATATTGTTGGTCGGTGTTGTTCGTTGCTGTTGGGAAATCGGAAATCAAATGCAACAAATTAAAAACCCCTTAGATGGGTGTTTCTGGTGATGAACGGAAATGTCTGAATTAGGCACGATTTAATTATAAAGTACAAAACTTCACATTCGGAAAAAACTTTACTATAAATGTCAAATAAATTTTAAATTATTCTCTTTTTAAAATGTAAGGTACTTCTACTTTAATAATAATTATAACTTCTATGAAGTTTTTCCTAATGTTGATTTTCAAGCAGAAATCTCAATTCAGATCTAGGTTTAAATTAAAAATTTAATTTTAATCCAAAAAAAATAGATATGAATTTTAGCTTTAATCAAATATTTAACCAAAAATATTTCCCACGCAAATTATAGCTTAACCTCTGAAATTCAGCTTCGATTATAAGTTGATTCTTTAAGTTTGATTTATACTAATAGCGAGTTAACTTATAGAATTGTACTTTGGCGTTATCCTTACATCAGCATTGTTTTTAATTAATATTTCAAGTGCTTATCGACTTTTAATTAAATATATAATTTATAAGCAATAAATACTGTCTTTTGTTATGAAGTACTAGGCGTCAACGTTTTAAATAGCAAGCTTATTGCTCTTTTTTAGTATTCTCCACTTGCAATTAAGATGAGAAACTTGCATACCCCTAAAATGCTTTCAAGATTTAATAAAACCTGACATGAAATTGCGAGGCTAGCTTTATGCGAACTATCTACATTAAACTTTGTCATGGAAGAAAATAAAAATAAAATACAATAAACTAAGGTTCTAGTCTACAATAGAGAATGAGCTTGAGGTAAGCAGAATTTGAACGAATTTAAAAGGAGCGCATATACACACAACAACAACAACTTTTAGGTTAACTGAAGCGCAACAAGGAAATAGTACGAAGTCCGAGAACTCTTTTCAAACTCTTAAAATTTTATAGCAGTTCATTTATGTTTAGTAACTATAATAGGAATGAGGTATAAAACCCAACAATAAAGTCTTATTTTATATTATAGTATACATAAATGTATATAAACATTTAATAATAATAAAAAAGTATTGAAATTGTTACCTATGAACATTTGTATGCATGCTTTGGAATCAATATTGAAATTAAACTGCAAGGCTGTTATTACTATTATTGCATGGAGAATTAAATGAAAAATTCATAGACAATCAATCTAACCAATTTCTATTGTTTAAAATTACAAGAGCGTGTTCAAAATGGAAACCAAATAGATGAAATTTACAGCATGGGAAAACGATTTAAATAAATAAATACAGTTACATATATATATGTAGCTATGTGGAATTTATCGTTAAATTACCTTGCTCTATTAACTGCTTTAATTAACCAGTAGCTAATTATGATTTAATTCCAACAAAAATTAAGTGTAAATAGAATTTTAATTTTTTATTATCTGAAGCCAACCAAAAGTGTTTGATTGTTTCAAGGCAACCAGTATACGAAATAATCCAATAAAATATAAAAAATATGTTAAAAAAACGCCATTACAGTCTTGTGTTTAGATTCTGAAAACAAAATTTAACGTTGAAAAATATTAAATTATAAAATATCTATTACGCATTTTTAAAGTTGATTCTAGTTTAAGTTTTGATGCGTCAAACTGACAATAGCGTGTTTCGGAGAACAACCATAATAGATTAAACTTCCACTAAATCGTTACATTTAACGATGAAATAACCACAAAAACAATTTTTTTATAGTTCACAAAATGGAATAAAACGATATGAGCAAAAGACCAATACCATTCAGTACTTTTGAATGTCAATTAGTGCCTTTCAAGTACTTAGGGGGCGTTGTAAATAAATTTTTAAATGTTACCAAGTAAACATTTGTAATAATAATAATAATATGTTAATAGCCGCTATGGATGAAAAGAAACAACACAAAATTGTACAAACAGTTGTTTCTGGAAATACAAGGGAAATGTGCTATCTAATACAGTCTTACGTAAAGGTTTTATTAAAAATAATACATTGACGTACAAAAATGCGAATGCATCTTGTTTGCAAACTGGGTATAAATAATTTAAAATAATAAATTCTGGATCTGAATTTAAATACTTCTGGAAGGGATGGGATTTTTGATTCAGCAAAGAATTAAGGCGGATTTTTCATTTTTTGCAAACAAAGCTTCCGCGAAAAAGAATTGTAAAACTGAAATTTATTCTAAAAAAAGTTACCAGAATACATATTGAAAGCATTTTTCAGCCTTGTGTATGTACCTTTATCAAGAAATGTTATATAAGTTTGCTTTACCCTTATTAAGGTTTACCATTTTCTATAATTAAAAGTTTTAAACAGTATTTCCTTAAGTGTCAGTTAATGTATGCACGAAACAAATGAATTTTAATTAACTCTTATCGTGTCAAATTACTGCAGTTTTATTATTTATAATTACTGGGGTGTTTTGTACCTTAATAAATATTTAATTAAGCAGCAAGTTTTAATTTATCAGAGTAATAATAATATAATTAAAAACTTTAAATCTCAAGCTTGATTTCACAGCGAACTTAATTTACAAAATATGGCTGTTGTTATTGTTTAAAGTTGCAATTTTTACAAGACAAAATAATAAGGTTAAGTAACAAAAAAAAGTCTTGTATGCATAGATTACGTTGGCATTTGCTGTGTTACGCCTACACTACGGAAGATCAGCATCTGGGATTATATGTTTTCCATTTAACATGCAAACACATAATAGAAACGACTGAACTGTCTATTTTATAATAATCCTATCGCTCCAAGTGAGATTTGCACCCACGAGCTTTCTAGAAGAATGAACCTCCCAGAGAAAGTCTTCCAATAAAATAGTTTTTGCTAAAATGGTTTTTTTGTCCTAAAACCTCTATTTATTTGTTAATTGTTACGTACCGGAAAACAACTAACCAATTTTCAAAATGTGCTACCAATATTAAAGAATCCTATCCTCGTCGCCAATAATGTCACTGGACAAAGAATTCAAACATAAAGTATTTTGTTGGTTATATTGTGCTTTAATGTACGAGGATAGATCGGAATATTTCTAGAATGAACCACAAGATGGCGATAGTTTGTTTGTTACTATCGATTCGAGTAAACAATTTGTGCATTTTTTAAATCATGATTAAAAATGAGTTTCGTGCAGTGATAAAACATTTCTTTTTTAAGGGCTTAAATGCTAAACAAATAAAAACGGAGTTAGATGAATCATGGTTAGTCTTTACCTTAACGCTGTAGAACAAGCATAGAGGATGCACCACGTTCTTGGCAGACGAAAAACAGCTACCAATGAAGAAACAATTGAAAATGTCCATGAAATCAGGATGAAGGATCGCCGAATAAAGTTGAGAGAGATAGCAAAGAAAGTAAGCATTTCATACGACCGCGTACATTGCATCTTACATTTTATCAACATTTGGACATGAGAAAGCTTAGTGCTGAATGGGTGTCGGATTTTACTGACAATCGACCAAAAGATTTTTTGCGACGTTTTATAACTGTTGACGAAACGTGGATTCTCACCACTACACTCCGGAGACCAAGGAGCAATCAAAGCAATGGACAAAACGTGGCGAGCCAACTCCAAAAACGATAAAGACGATTCCGTCTGCTGGGAAAGTCATGTCTACCGTATTTTGGGATTCCCGAGGAATGATTTTTATTGATTACTTGCAACACGGGAGGACAATAACGGGCGAGTATTATGCGTCGTTATTAGACAGACTGAACAAAGAAATCAAACCTAAAAGGTCTCATTTGGCAAAGAAAAAGGTCTTGTTCCACCAGGATAACGCCCCATCCCACAAGTCAGCAATTGCGATGGCGAAACTGCACGAAGTACGATTCCAGTTAATTGAACATGCACCCTATTCGCCAGACTTGGCTCCGTCGGATTTCTTCTGTTCCCAAATCTCAAGAAATGCTTGGCTGGAAAGAAATTTTCATCGAATACTGAAATCATCGAAGCTGTACAGGGTTATTTTGAAAGTTTGGATAGTTCTTATTTTTGTGAAGTTGAAGGGTCTTGGAAAGCGTTGGACTAAATGTGTAGAGCTGAAAGGAAACTATGTAGAAAAATAAATACGATTTTTCCCAAAAAGTTGTTTTTTCCGTCTTGTTCTAGAAATTTTTCGATCTATCCTCGTACTGTAAAAGTTTTATATCGTAATAGCTTGTTATTGCGTAAGGGCCGTACAAATAATTCGTATAAATGTCAAAGGATACACAAATGTCGATGAATCGTTAAAAATCAATCATTATTGATACCAATTGTTTAATTCTTTATTAGTATAGCTACTTAAGCGTAGATCCTGCCAGTCGGAATGCGTGCTTTCAGACGCATACCATTTATTGCTGTCACATTAATCGGATCCGTTAGTGGCAACGAGTTTTTAAGCAATCTCTCGGGAGGAATTAGAAATTTCGAGCTACGCTACTGGAGATTATAGCAATTACAACACTATCTTTCTGCCACTTCCCCTCTCTTTTTCCCCTTTTTTTTTCTTTCCATTTTCCTTTTCTTTCTCTTTCACTCTCTCTTTCCCCTCTCATCCTCTCTCCTTCACCCTTTATTTCTTATTCTCCCTCTCCTACCCCCTCTTTCCCTACGCTCTCATCCTCCATCCCTTCCCTCCCTGTCACTGTCTCGGCCTCCGTCACCGTCTCTAGCCCAAGAATATCAGATTCGAACAAAAAGTAAAATTCGGAAAAAAAAGTGTAGGATACTGGAGAACCTCCAAAACCAAACCAAGAAAGCCATCGTCATCCCAACATTATCTTTTTGTCGATCGGAACATGATTTGCAAAATTGGAGAGAAGATATGAAAAAAGACCACAGCAACCGAAAAAGACTTTATTGTTTTGGAAAGAACCTTTTACATTATTGGAAGGAAACCGAATATTAAAGACAGCGCAATCTGTATCTGCAAGAACATGACAGCAGTTGATGGACCATTGCGTTTGCCCTTATTCATTATCCTTCAAGAAGTTCTACTCAAAGGTTTCTCAATCTTTGAGAACTTTAAAGAAGTATACTTTACAAAATGTATCACGAAAAAATGGTGTTACTGAATGATTACAGTACTCACAAGTCAGTTGCCACTACCGTTTCCGGTTGTACTTCCGAATGGAGTCCAAATTTGTTGGACGAAGTTAGGAGTGAGTTGGTAGCTTTGGAAGTGAACAATTTTTTAATCTTGTTTATTGTTTCCAGCCTTACTTTGTGGAACTCCATAATCATGAAATAAATAAAGATTAGTAAAAGTTTCACAGTTTTATTAAAATACAACCTGTCAATATTTGATAATGACAGCATAGCTGTCGAAACAATATTGTCAGGTTGTATTTTAATAAAACTGTGAAACTTTTACTAATCTTTATTTATTTCACAATGTTTTTAATATATTTATTTAAATTTTTACTGGTATTAAACATTAAAGGAAAAAAAGGTCCCGACCGCCGCAGACCATCTTGGATGAAATACCTTAGGCAGTGCACCGGGCTGACTTCAGCTGCCTTATTCCGATCAGCCGTCAATAGAATCGTCTGGGCCAACGTAATGGCCAACATCCATAGAGGCTAGGTATCTCAAAAAAAAAGAAGAATTGGTTGGATTTAGGCTAGTTTAGATTATGTTACCTTTGGTTAAGTTGGATTAGCATAAGTTAAGTTATGTTAGCTAAGATTAGGTTAGGTTATATTAGCTCCAGTTAGCAAAAGTTAACTTAGGTTATGATAGGTTAGGTTGAATGAGGTTAGCCTTTAGTTTTGTTTGATTAAGTTGAATTATGATTCGTTATTCTTCGAGGACCAGATTCTAGGAAATGTATCGGGATTTATTCAACACTTATTCTCTAGGCGTGGAATCTTTGGAAGTGTAAGCCATTTAGTTCAGTTGTTGTGGTGTTAGGAAAACAGAATTTAATCTTTGAAGTGAAAACGTAAAATCGTATGGAAGCCAATTTTATATGACCACATAGCCGCTTCATAGTAGCTGAACTTTTTTAGCTTGGGTTTAGGTTGAGTAATGATCAGACTAGTTTTGTTTCATAAAGTTGGTTTTTTTTTGTAATGCGAAGTTGGTCCTGATTTGGTCGATAATGCTTTTTAGTCTTTTTGAATGCATTGGCAGCATTACCAAATGTCTAGAGGAAGATCATATAAAGACTTTCTTCTTTAAGACGATAACTTGGTAACTGTTATAATTAAGGTAATATAGACAATAAGAAGCAAAGCAATAATATCTTTAAATTTATCTTAAACTGCGATGACGATGTGGCAACCAAATAAATATGCTGTGATATGCTCTCCGTTAAAGACAACAAATAAATAAATATTTTAAAAAATGATAATAAAATAAAAAGTTGTAAACTTGTTTTAGTTTAATTTTGCCCGACGCCTAAAAGCTTTATTAAAATATTTTTTTATTTATAGTGGCATCACTATTAGATGTTCCATAGAATGAACCATATTAGAACAATTATATTTTTACCGAAAACATAAATTCTCATTCTATAGTTACACCAATAGCCACCCAAAATTTCAAAATTATTTAGTTACCATAAATTTATAATTTCAAGTAAATCCAATAAATATTCAAGTACTGCGTTATCTTTGAAGTTTCAAATACAGTTACCATGCATTTGTAGTAGTCCAAGTAAATTTACTAAATGTTGAAACCGAAGTTAATTAACAAGATTACCCCCCATTAAGTAATGGGTGGTACAAAAAGCCCAAGTGGGCTTTTTGTAAATCCGTTGTAATTATGCATTGCTTTCTTCTTCCCTATGTATACAGCAGGTGACAAATAAATTTATAATAATTTTTGAACACGTTTATTCCAATTATTGTAAATCTACTTTTATTGCGTTTTTATTTAAAGAAGAATCAAGTTTACTTATCTTTTGTATAAAGACAGATTTTACTTTACTGCTGCTCATGACAGAATGACTTTCTTTGACTACCATTCAAGGTGGAATAAATTTAAAGTTACAGCTAAAACAACTTCTAAAAATGATTACCTAACTTAACATTTATACGCATCAATTATGAAACGTATTATACAAGAGGAAAAACAAATTTACTACATAAACTACACTGAAACACACAAAAAGTATTATACAACATATTGAGGTGATTTTTGGATAAATAAAGTTATATTTATTATTTAACATGCATGTTCTGGGCAAGCCAATAAAAGTTTGAGATTAAATTTATTTAAATGATAATTCAGACAGCCCCACGTTCGGGCGAACATAAAAGTATGAGATGTTTTAAGTAAAAATAAAAATAGAATTTCATAAAAACCCTCCATTGGATTTAATAAATAAAAAAAATAATATAACACCCCACAATCTTTTCTTTCTCCCAATACGCTGACTCAGGTTTAATTCGATAGAGCATGAGATAAATGAAATATCAAAAAAATCTTATTGATTTTTGTATCTGGAAGAAGAGAACTTACTACCAATGCACACAGTTTTATTTTTATTTATGATAAATAAAAAATCTATTTCGAAAGAGAAAATCAAAAAAATACTTAAACAGAAAAGTTAAAAAAATGGAAAATCTTCCTTGAGCTTGCTCAAATCTGTTAAATATTTGTTACCAACCTGACATGAGGTTTGTAACTGGTCTCCATTTGAACAAACTACTATCAATTAAGTTTATCAGATAAGAAAATATTTACAATTTCTAAATAAATTCATCTAAGGAAAAATCAATTATTTTTGCGAATAAACAAATTGAACTTGTTTAAATGTTACAACTTTGTTATTGAACACACTCAATTAAGAAAATAAATACTGAATTTATTAAATAATTATCTTTATGATTTTGTTATTTTAAAAATTGAACCAAATCATTTTATTTTGACCAACTTTGTATATTATACGTCAATATCCTTTTGTACCATCGGTAATATAGGAATCTTCCATTCCATTCAAGTTCGAAAACCAAATTGTTAAAATGGAAATCAGCAAAAATCTTCTTTAATTTAATTTAATAAAATCGTTCACAATTCCATATAATTGTTGAAGAACGAAAATAAATTTTCTTTGATTTAAATAATCAGGTAACTATTCAATTCCATAAACACTTTGTTAAAAATTGTCGATTGTTTCCAAAAAAACATGTGGTTAACACTTAACCTTACTTTATTTTGCAGCTCTTTCGTCAGGAGTCGAACATGGATACTCCCAATGCGTTTTATCTACTGAATTTATTAATTTCTCGGCCTTTTTATATGTTTTACCGAAAACAAGTGATAAACCAACAAATTTTTACAAAATAAACACGAATCGCCAAACTCTTGAAGTCACAAACGAAAGACATGTGTTTATAATTAGCACAATCTTAAATCTAAAGAGGCAAAATAACGATAAAAACAACATAGACACTTATACTCTAAAATCAACATTAACTGAGAAAATTAACAAAAACGACTAACGGTCAAAAGATTTCATTAAAATTTAATTACTAAGAAAACTCATTAACTCCAGCTATACCTGTACAAGAAATGATTACATGGCTATCCAAGGTAACTCATACATGTGCAGTTTACATAGAAAAATATTTACAATAAAAGAAAAATAAAAATCCGTTTATACGTTTTTAAGATCAAACGATGCTTTGCAAGACTTCATACAAATAACAACATAAATGAAATCAAACTATACTCAAACTTGTCCAGCATACAGTCCTCCAAGTGCCTCTTATATATATAATATTTAAAAAAATTGAAGCATATCAGCAAAGTCAATACCTTCACAATGAGTAACACAAATTTTTCAAACACAGGAGATTGCAAGTTAAAGGTACTGTTATAGACATTATAATAATGACCCGTTCTACATATTTCCAGTAAAATATTTTCCCGAAACTGGTTCTGCTTAGTAGGATCAAGAAAATTCTCTTTTACGTTAGGTATCGACAAACCCCATATAAAGAAAGATAAAATCATCTAAAAAATTGGATATACTATCCTGAACATGCAACATGGGTTACATAAAACATGTATTACTATAAAACAACCTAAATAATTTATATCCTTTTTATAAATTCAAACTTTTTATGTAAAAATTGAAGTTACGTCTGCATGAAACTCTTCCTTCTATAATTTCTATTTAAAATTTATAAATCTATCTGTAACCTAACATGTAGCTTTTAGATTAAATAAACCTAATATCCTAGCATATCTATCATTTTATTTAAGGCATGAAATAATTATATTTGTGTTTACGATCAAATCGTAGTCTTAAAATACTTCGAAATTCCAAATCGTCAAGTAAATTTTCAAACTGATGATTCCATATCATCTCAATATATTACAACGAAAATATTTACATTTATTAAACTTCCTACTAGTTATATGATTAATACAATTATATAAATGTAGCTCATTTCAAATGCATAACTTCATACAAAGTCATTGAAATAAATAAGATTCGAGAATAATCAACATGTTTTAACAAATTTATATAAATATTAATTAAAATTCTAAATAAATAATTCAAAAGAACCACTATTACATCTGAGTTAAATTAACCTGAAAATATCTCCTGAATCTAAATTGCTTGAAAAAATATAACAGCCAACTATTTCATACATTTTATCCCTCTTTATACGGTAAAGAAAATTTTAGTGAATAAATTTATTTTTACTTAACTGGAGATTAAAATTTATCTTAACAAACATAATTATTCAGTTTCTGGAAAATTTTAGAAAAATTTCTAACACAGCACATACAAGCGTTACCTACTCTTTACTATACGTGCATATAATAACTACATTATCGTTATAAATCCATCATTTGCAAATGTTATTTTAAATTAGTATCCTGCTACTGACATTTAATCATTATCAATAACAAGTGTATCAATACCTGCATCAATAACAATGCATTAATAACATCAAATGAATAAACAATAGTTAAATGGACGTCTAGGCTTGCCATGATTAATATACTTTTAAAATTATTATTTAAGTTTATGCTATATACATCATTTATAACAAGCTACTAATTTAATGTTTCCAATTATCGGGTTTTCATCAAATTTATGGATTTTGCTTAGTTGAAAAAAGAGAGCATTGAGACGTCTGTACAATTTCATTTTAATCTTTTTATAATCATGGCAATTTTTATATATTAATAATTAATAAACACTATGTGTCTATTCTTAACTTTTCCAAGCTCGCGATCGTTGCGTTTTATGGATTCGTTACAAAACTACCCATTATATGCGGATGCAATTATCCGTATTGTTTTGGTCCTCATATTCAATTTACTAAAATACATCTTTGTTATGAAATTTAATACGTTTTGCTATATTTATCCGCTATAAAAACAAATTGGAAAATAAACAACATACATTCGGAGAGACGTTTGTTTATGTGAATTTTAAATGGTTTTTTTTCGAAAGATTTATTATTCCTGCAATTTCTACCAAATGTCAAAGGACGTAAAAGACGTTAATGAATCCCTTGTTTCGCTCTTATATTCCTGATATTATAACATTTGAACATTTAATGGTTATATTTAGAAATGAAAATAGCCGTAAAAGAAGAAGGGGTGGCAAATTAGAAATTTAATTTAGCATTTTTCTCGTCCTACCAAAAAAAAGGGGGGCAATAATAGTAAAAAGAGCTAGTCGAGGCTGTAATGCAAAGTAACACCTAAAGAGATTTTAAAGTGCCTCTAAAAACGCCACTAATTGTATTTGTCGATGCAAATTTCAATAAAGGCACACGGCAAAGTGACAAAATTATTAAAATCTCTGGATAAAAATGTCTGAGCTCGTTTCCCAGTTGCTCCGCTACATTCTCAAATATCATTAAACTCTTAATTTAGAATTTTACGTAATTAAAATTTTAAAAGGACTGTTATTTTCTTCTTTCCCATTCGCGAGAATTATTTCTCTCCTTCTACCGAACAGAATTTAATTTAGACTTACTTAAAATTCTTCGCTATTTATTTGCAGGAGAATAAATAAGACTAAACGGTGCAGAAATGCATTATTCAGACTTTTCTTTGCAATTTTCCACTTGAAATACATAATACCCGACCAACATCCATACCAAACACATCGATTTCTTTTTATTACCGTTAATTAAAACAGGGAAATGACGGCGATCATCTCTTACCGCTCAGAATCAACTCTTTCTTTTGTTTTTAATTGAGGGAAAATTTGAAATAAATTTTTGATGAAAGCGCTGTGTCTAAATCTTAGAAAATATAAATTAAATATATATTTACTAAATTTATAATTTACATGTTAATTTAATTACACAAAATTTTATTAAAATTAAAATAAAATTGTATCATGCAAAATTTCCGTTAAATTACCCAAACACTTACCAAAGGAAGTTAAGACGGTTTTGCTTGCCGACGACATCGTATTTGTAGTAGCCGACAATGACATCGACATCGCAGCACAGAAAATGAATAGTACGATAAAAAAAGTTACAAGTTCATGATTTAGGTTTGTGAATTAACGATAAGAAGACAAAAATGATGCATGTACTAACGAGTGGACCTAAAGACATAAGAAACAAGTTCTATTTACATAATCACTTTTGCTTCCATGCTAACGAACACGGACTAGACTGTTATTGCACAAAATAAATAGAGACTGTCAACGAACACGAATACTTGGGACTGATAATAGATTCTAGATTTACTTTCCAACCACATATGACTGATGAATAATTATAGACAGATGACAGACTGACAGGGACAGACATGGACAGACTGATGATAAAAAAATAAAAAATGATTAAAAACCTACTTTCCAACAAACAAAACAAGAAATTAAACAAATTAACAGAAAGTTTTAAAATCATAACAATCATATTGTCACGTGGGGTTTTCGTGACTGGAGGACGTAGTCAGAGGCAAAAGGAAAATAAACGCAAGCCGTAAAAAACAACTATATACTAACAACAATAAAGAGAGTACAAAGGTTCACATACATAATGGTTATACATCGTGAGGACGTACATGTCCTCCTAAAACTAACACAATCATAAGGGCAGTCGGAACCAACCCTGCTCTAGCACTAGATCTACAAACTAAGCGTAGGAGTTAAACTCCTGGTGATCTACAACTAAGCGTGGGAGCCTGGTCACAACTTCCCCATAACTAAGCAGAGAGAGTTGTAGCGCACCCACTCAACTAAGCAAACTAAGCAATAATTAATTAAAAGACACTTACCCGCTTGTTTCTTGATGAGGCTTCTTCTGAGTCTTGGCACAGACTAACTTTCAAGCCAAACAAGCGGTTTTATATACTGCTGAACGCGGAAGATATTAGCATCGTAGAGGAAATCAGTGGGTTGGAGTTCCAAGTATGAAACTAAGGAAGCTCACGCTTCCTGGTTGCAGGCTTGTGGGTAGTTTGCATTCGAGCTGCCGGTTCCTGTCACCAATCTGTGGGTTGAGCGGAAGTGTGCTGGTTTCTGCTGCAGGAATGTGCAGCCGTTTATGAATTACGTAGGTTGCCCAGCAGAATATGCAGTTGAGATTAACATAGGAATGCCCCGTCGTGGGGCAACAACGTGGGTCCTTGCTGCAGACGGGTGAAGAACGGGGGCCGCTCCTGTAGATAGGAACGTAACCTTGGCGTAACATTTGCACTAACGGAATAATATATATTATATCATGAATTATTTAATTCGAAGTAATTTCCGTTTGTGACAATATTATAACGACAACTATCAAGTCCAGACTCATCACGACTGCAACACAAGACAAGGACAAAGGATGTTGTTAATACCACTAACAAATAACAATTACGGACAGAGACTTGACGAAGTTTTAATACCTAGAATATTTAACAATACCAGACACATTACGTAGTCCAGAAGCCATCGGTAAAGTAAAAAGAAAACTACAAAGCAACGACTGCGAATAAGTTACACAGCCTCATTCCGCGGTAGTAGACGTAACCTTAAAAAAAATAAATATTAAAAAAAATAAAAACAAAATACAAAAAAATATTAAGAAAAACATATTAAAGATATAAAAGAGATTGCACTTTGTTTCTCAGACGATGAAATTCACCACATTAATTTATTTGATATAGGGATAGATTAGTACACAGCGTTTTGAACTAATTAGAATAATTAAAAGAACCACTCTATTTAACTAATACCTTGTTAAACACTTTTTTTATATAATATATGTGATATATTTTAAGATGGTAATATTATGTAAATAGGGGATTAGTTAGGTAATTTATTTGACCAATAAAATTATCCTTCCGATGTTATGCTTTTAAGAAATTAAAAACTAATACATCCACACCAACTCATATATTTCTCTTTAGTCATATTAATCAAAACCATAAGGAAAAAAACGATCATCGTCTTATCGCTTGAGAATTCTCTCTTGCTTCCGTTTTTGATTAAGAAAATTCGAAATATATATATAGTTTCCGACCAAGCTAGTATTAGTTATAAAAGGAGCGCTCTACACTCCTTGAGTGCACGACATCTCTAAAAGGCGATTAATATCAAGGAAAAAAGAAGATTTTACCCGGGTTATTTCTTCTTAAGAAGCTAAAAGGACAAAATGAAGGGCAATATGAGGAAATGCAACCGAACGATGTAACATAAATAAGTTAATAAGGTTGTGTCGGGGCTCGTGCTCACAATTCTAACTTGGATGTCGTTAGCGGTAATCCTGGCCATAACCGGGAAACCCAGAGCAAGCTGCCCTTCGCATTTTACCCTTACCAAAAAGGTAATCACCGATGAATTTATATCGGATACACAATCTAACGTCATGTAGTAGGGTAAATCCTTAAAAAGTAACGATATTTCCGGCTTTCGTATTTAATTTTAAATTTTCCTCTTCTTAGACTTATTCACTGTTTCCGTTTTATTTTCTTTTTGTTTTTTTTATGCTAAAGTAATATTTAAGAGTCGACAATGCGAAGTTGTGTATGCATGTATATGTATACGGCAAAAATAAAAGTAGAGATCGATAATTACGTGACTTGTTTTTTGCTCATTATAAGTTTTAAACAAATTCTTCGGAATTCGTTATCCAAGTTTAATAAGAGTTTAACAAAAAAGAACATATAAGCATTTCTAAACACTTCTAACAGGTTGTGAATATCAGAAATATAAATCTTATCCCCCATAATATGAAGATTATCTAAGGGTATGGTTAAAAAATTACTCTCAATTGTAAAGGAGATTTATTCTCCATTTCCATTTTACAAATTAATGGCGCTTTTCTCTTCTCACGAACCGCAAAATTTGAACCCGCTGGTGTTCATGGTCAACGGATCGGGCGGGCACCTAAAGCTATTCGATCAGGCGGGTTTGGGCGGGCATGCGTTCTTGAATATCGGACATGGCACGGACAAGCATGCTTCACTTATTAACAATAACTCAGTTTTTGTGTGATTGATTAGTTGTGACAGCTCGCTGATATGTGACACCACTGTCTTCAGCTACAAAATGTCTGCAATCCAGCGTTAATAACAATTATATAACTAAGGCTGAAATGTCGACTAAAGCCCTTGCGCATCCGTACTCACGGACTATAGAGAAGGCGGGCTAGGTTACATTTAATCACGGATGGTTATAACGGTACTCATCACGGACTAGAAGCTTTGGGGGATACTTCCCGGCTACCGGGTAGGATCGGGCATGACCGTGAGAACACGGGCCTTGCGGACACTACAACTACTGATGCCCTGGCGCCTCCAGTTTATAGTTCAGGTCTAAATTTACAAACTCCCATATATGGAGTAACAAACGAAGCTGCAGAGTTTCAAATTTATACATTTTCGAGTTTTTATACACACAGCTAGAATTTTTGAGTACCAATTTGGTCTAGTGTTAGGATATCAGGATTTAGGTGTTTGAGAAATGCACACAGTCTCAGTTTTATGTTTCCAGAGCTCAAGAGTTCTTTAGTTATCTACATTTCGAGGTATCAAAGAGATTCCATACTTGGAAATTTTAGTATTCAAGCTTTGCTTCTTCATACTTTGATATTCTCAATGTTCACAGTATTGAGCTTCATAGTTTTAAAAGTGTTTTACAAATATTAAAATATTTAAGACAATTCATTTTTAATTCAGAATAATAATAATACTTAAGAGTTCGGAGTTTTATGGTTTAAATTTCAATAAACGTTTCCAATTACCATAACTCGAAAGTGTGATAATGTAACCTTTGCGTGTCTCGGTTGTTAATCGTTAAGCCATTGAGAACACTTTTTATAAGAGAAATATTAAACAAAACATTCAGTTTGAGAGACATTGGCCGTCTCGATCTCCAGAAAAGACTTGATCGATCCACTATGTGCAGGAATTCGGCGTATGATCGCTCTATGCTTATATATTGGATCCTGTAGCTTTAGTAAAGTAACTTAAACTAACTGAAAGGCATTCTTAGGTTACTGATGCTTGATGTGACGAGAAAAACGCCATAAACTAATGAGTATAAGCTAAATAGTCTAGGTAGCTACAGTCTGTGAACTAGATTGCCACGAACAAGTGAATGTTCTCTGTTTAGTGCTGTGCTTCTTGGTAACTATTTATAGAAAAGTAAAAAAAGCGATACAAATACTAACTCTCCAGACAGCAAAAATTATAGCAGTCTTTCAAAGTCACCTTTAAAATTTTTAAGTTTCTTTATAATTCATTTTCGAGGCACTTATTACAATCAGTGATTAATGGAACATTTATTAGTCTACATTTCTACAGGGAAAATAGACTTTCCAAACAAATTAAGTAAGTCCATTTTGGAACAAGCAAAAGCAAAATTAAGGTTAAGACTTACGGTTAATAAAGGTCAGCATCCTAAGAAGAATATGATGCAATGACTACAAGACTGCAATTGTTCGGGTTGATTTTAGTTTACTTCTGCTGAGGCACCTTTTACTTCTCTTACGGCATACCTTGGGTGGGACTCTACTTGATAATATTAATATAAATTGAAAATCAATTTTCGAGTAAATAAATCTGAATTAATTATTATAATATTATTTCATGCCCCATCAAATGATTTTACACAAAGAAATCCATCGTCAGAAGAAAGAACGATAAAACTTTTTCTATTCCACGACGTCTTCCAAGTCTCGTTCTCGTGTTTTTCCTTTTTTTTTCTTGGTTAGTTCCGACCCGATTTTTTTTAAAGATTTTACATTTGGCGGAGGGAAAGAGGGTGTAACTACCAAACGATTGCTTCTTTGATGTTTTCCTTTTTTTATACCGTTACTAACGCGCAACAGTGCTTCACTTCCATTTTATAATTTATAAACTTCACGAATAACGTAGACTAGATATTGCGTCTCTCTTCTTATTCAAATATCGGAAAAAAGTAGGTGAGAGCATGAAGCGGCAGCTCGCGTGCCGATGACTCTCTCGCCTTTTGAATTGGCGTTCCTTGTCGCACCCGGATCAAGGAATGGCCGTTAGTCGGCTCCTTGTTGCGCCTTTATCGTGGCTCCTTATTGAATTCCGAATATAAGCAAAGCAATAAACCCATTGCCAGAATCTCAATGCGACCGTTTGTTGATCAACGAACTCGCCCTCTGCTTTTATTGCGTCGATCACAGGATTCTATATTTGTTATTATGAAGTGCCCGGACTTATGCACGCGGAATTAGCGGATAATGGAGCGATTTGTTTGTTTCGCTTTCGATTTGACTTTTTCCTCTCTCTGTGTGCGTGTTTTCTTTTTTCCATTCTCAACTTTATGAATTATATATTACATTTTGAAAGTTATGTAACATCGACTTTCTTGTTGTAAGATTTCTTTCCTTTTAGTTATAAGATCTACCCATAGAAGTTGTCTAATTAAATTATTCAGAGTTCGAATCTTCTCTACGCTCATTCGATTAGGGGCTGTAGGATCTCGTTTTTCTTTTGATACTCTAATCAGAATAGAATGGAAATTCATACTAATAATAATAATAATAATAATAGGTACTTCTTGTCTTGTTTCTATCCGGTTAGTGCTGTTTGTTTCAAAGTTAAAGTAGAATCTACTTTAAGTTTCTGCTGGATAAACAGTTATGAGAATTCTTATTTTAAGTTGATGTGATATTTTTATGAACGACTACAACTCCCTTTATATAGTTAAATATATGCAAACAAATCTAGAATCTTTTATTATTTTAACGTATGATATATGATATTGTTCAATGTTCCCAAGCAGCATCTAAGTAGCAGTAACTGAGATCGGCACTTTGATTGTGTAGTTGTTACGTAACTACAACTAAATTTATGACTTTGTAGGTTTAATTACTTCAGTTTCGAATATTTTAGTAATTATGTAGTTGTTTCTACTATTTATTGGAACTCTGTAGTTCCAGTACTTCTGAGTAACTCTTAAAGTATCTGGAACGGTCTTGCCACTTGGTATAATTACTTTAAAGTCGTTGCAACTTAAGAATTGCATTATGATTGTAGCAGTAACTTGCCCGAAGCTACTTTAAAGTTTTTAAAACTTTAAAGTAGTACTAAAAGTTCCTGTCACCTGTCTGAAACCATTGCATAACCCTTTAAAGTAACGAAACCTTACAGAAGTATTGGAAGTAATCTTTCGTAAACTACTCCATCTCCATATTTACCTGTAAAATGTTGTAGGCCATTAATCAATTTGCAATTTGTTATGATTTCTAATAGATGTTTTACTATATAACCTTCGATAAAAATTACAAATTGGTGCCAAATTGTGCCTTAGGAATAATATAAAAATGGTTTCTCTCATGTGTATCAACTTATAAGTATTTTGTCACATTTTATTAAAGACATTTGTTTATTAAAAAGTATATTAAATTGTTGTTATTTTTCGATCTATCATCATCACATTTAACAAAAAAGTTGCCATGGTTTATAATTTTGGTATACTGGAATGACAAACATTGGTATAGAAAATGATAAAAGATTTGTTAAGTTGCAAGAGTAAGAGAGAGCAACCATGGGGCAGAATGTGTCAAAGAGAAAAGTTCCACGAAAGTAGCAATTACTACGCAGCCATGTTCCCGCTACGTAGTCTAAAAGTAACCGAAACGTAGCTGGACAAGTTCTAGAGAGCTATCTGCTACCCAAGAATTGTTTCCCATTTTGCTTCCAGGAACGTAATAAAACCGTAGCAATGATGTGCTTGTGACCAGCAGCAAAAACTTAATAGTTCCACCGGTAGTTGCTGGTACGTAGCGATAACTAAAAATGCTGCTTAGGTTGTTTATATACTGTCCAGGATTTAACGCATCTAAATTCATCGGCTATGAAATTCCACTTGCCTTTGTTTGGTATACATATAATTAGACGTCTTTTTTTAGAGACGGGTGCATTAAGCTACAAATGCATAAAACCCCAACAAAAGTTGGAAACCAGACGTTCCTTACAAAATACAACGAGAATTTCAAGTAATTGAAACTTATTACCATAGGCGGGGAACACTGTTTTTATTTCGTACAATTAACGTTGAACTTTGTGTTGCCTAACGTAAAGGGAAATCTTGACTAGAAAAATGGATTATTACAAGTCTGCTATGAAGTTCAATATCAAACTTAATTATGGCTTTCTATTGGAATACTCAACAAGCTTATGAATAAGGCAAGTATTACAGCCTACTTAGAATTTATAACCTAAAAATAAACTAACATCTTGTTTTATTTGTTTATATGTATTGCTGTGTTATCTGCAGTCAAAAATTTTGAATAGGTAATTTGGGTTGCCTATCTTTCAGGCGTTCAAAAAACAATTTTTTTAAATTTGAGAAAATTGAGTAATTTTGTTATTTAATAAGTAAAGGATACCCTCTACATCACTTGGTGATAATAAAAAGTGGATCTTAATTGGATTTTTCACTTAAAATTGAAAATTTATTTAGACAAGCTACGATTTACATGTAGATAGATCGGTTGACCTGGTTTTTCATATTTGAAGCCATCGTAAGGTGTATTTTCACCTGGAAATTATAAAAGGCATAATTGGAAAGGTTCATGCAAGTAACCACCACAATACTTACATTTTATTCTTTTTTATTCTTAAATTTCAAGTAAACCCCATGTTGGTTTAACGATGCAACAAATTTCAGCATAATTGCATAATTTTCATTAATCTTTGAACTTGCAGCCAAAATGTTTTGCTGTAATTTTGATAATTACATTCTACTGCACCTTTAGCAATAGAAGTTTCATGTGAAACAAGTTTTGTAAAGAAGATCTCAGCCGTTGTAGTTCAAAATTTGAACAAAACGATTTAACATGTTTTGCTTGTGGATTTTGGTGTCAAAGTGAATGTAAATAGTAGTTAATAGGATCTTAGGTTTAAGTTTATGTTTGGAAAAGGATGTAAAAAGGTATGAAAATGTTTTTATTTGAATTTTTATCAAACCATGATTGTAAGAAAATCCAAGATGGTTGTCATTCAAATACTGCAGTTTTAATTGCTTTGTCATAGGCATATTATATATCAAAAGAAAGGAAAATTTGTCATCTTTCCGTTTATAACATTTATTTTAACATTTAAGTTAATTTTTTTAAAAGGATGTGGTTAAGAAATTTTATTTCAAATCGATGTTCGATTGTTTTCTGGTGAGATATTGATTTTCTAGTTCCAAACTAAATAAATCAATAATGATGTTCAATTTTTTCTCAAATACTATAAAAAGTCTACCAAATTTGGGGCACTAGCTTTTCGATTTTGATACGAAGCCAAAGCCATGACAGTTGGCACAATAATTTGAGGTTATGTGTTAAATCTTACGTCAATTCAAATGTCAAAAAGTGAGGTTATGTCAAATGTCACGAAAATTTAAATTATTTTTATTAAGTCAATTCTAAGTTTGAATAACAAGTAACATTTGAATAAACTATTAAAGTGGAAGTGAATTAATTAAAGTGTCGTGAACGTTTAGTGGATTAAATGGTTTAAAGATTATTGAGAAAATTTATGGAATCTTATTTTAAATGGGAATGAGGTTGGAAATTGGAAAGGTTGTGCAATTAACCAAATGTATAGAATGTACTCACGTTATGGACCATTTATGTATCATATTAATGCACAAATAAAAATTCAATTTGGAGATTGGCTTGATAAGTCAGTTTGTCAACATATAACCAGGTAACTTCACCAATAATTACAGGAAACTGCTATACGACTTTGTGTGTGTTTTAAATTTTGTGTAGTGCGAAATTCTTTGAATTTAAAAGAGATTTTTAATTTCAAACTTCAACTTTAAATTTTTCATTCGTTTTTTTCTTTAATTATTAAATAGTAGTTTAAGATTGTTGGTTTAATCAATTAAAAATTAAATAGGAAAAGCGAATTAGATTGTCTCTTAATTCATTAAAGCCATTTGACACCAATATTTATTCAATTTTGTTTCATGTTTATGTAATCTTAGTTGTTTATAATTATTATCGTATCTCTCCAGGTAATTTAAATTTAATTTGATTTTTTTTGTGTGTTAATAAATAAAATTCTCCATTTAAATGTTTTCAAAAGAAATTTATTTGTGTTTTGTTTTTCTTTACTTTGTGTGTCCTAAATAGTGTTTTACAGAAAGAATATGAACAATATTTTATTACTTTATCAAAGAGCGACCCGCCTGAATATTTTTCTCATGCTATTTTTCCTGAGTTTGTCTTTGGTTTGTTAAATCAACGCCGGTGCAGAATTTTATTTTCATTATAAAGGTAAGTAGTGTTTGTTTTGGTATAACTTTTCAGTTTGCCTTCAATTCTTTAAACAAATTTGATAGTGGTCTTTTAGAAATAAATTAATCTGTGATCAAGTGTTGTAAAGTGTTATCCGAATAAAATTTTTATGGCGCCCAAACAAGACAGTTTCTATTTTTCATAAAATAAATTAACACCATATCATAGCAGTATGTATTTAATGCGGTTTAAAATCTCAACATAAATTGTTTACGATCAACGCTGGTGCACATTTTAACAGTGCTGATAATTAATTAATAAAGTTAATTGCTTAAGAACTCGCCAAAGCCACCTTTGTGCCATCTTATCGTCGCCTTTATAGTGGTAACGGTTGTAAAGGTAGCTCGGATAAAACCTATGTTTAACTAACTAGGATGCTCTCTAGCTCTAAACAGATTTGCTCTACTTTTATAGTGTTACTGTTAATTTAATGCGATTGCATTTTGCTACATCACTAGTTTCTTTGTAACAAATGACCTCTTTAATGTAGCTCAAAACTGAATTGGAAATTACATTATAAATAAAGAATGAAAGTAATAAAGAACAAGACTGTTTGTTACAGAAAGTAGAATATGCAATTCGTTTATAAGATAGATTATCATCTACTTCAGTAATCTAAATATCAGGTAACAATAATACGTACCAATAAATGTGATCAAAAAATATATTGATACGATAATTATTATCTATTTATATTATTTTTAAATGCAATCAGACACAGACATCGATGCGATTGTAATAAAGATGAAATACGCAACTCACTACTTGCTTACCTTTAATTGAAAGAAATGCTCCGGCTAAATATTATGTTGTAAAATGTCTAACTCTCTACAAATTGAGACTCCCTCAGGCGGGTCTCTTCAATGGACAACTAAATTCTTACATTTAGGGACACAGAAATATAAAAACGCATACACAAAGTAATTTTCAAAATAATAACAACACAACTTTATTTTTTAATTTAACAAATACCAAAACAACAACAACCAAGACAAAATGAAAATAGATACCAGATAATAGATATTCTTTTATGTAAAGTAAAAACGTAGAAACATTTCATAATTATGAATTTATCTTTATATATTTAAATGCAACAACAAAGTCCGATCATTAATTTGTAATTAATCCCAAAATAGTTCAGTTTTCTTTATTTGGAGATTAATACTTTTGGTATCATTATATTTCTTAATTACTAAAAATAAAACTAATTACGATTAAAGATTCACGTTTATATTTTAATTACTTTTTAAATATTTGACGCCACAAGTTTGTCAAGTTTATTTTTATTAATTCTCCTTGTGTCAGTTTGGTTGCTTTTATTAGTTTTGACAAAAAAATTCAAGAAAGTGCGTCAAGGACCTCTTTCAAATATTTCCAAATAAAGGATTTAAAGGCTCCAAATCCATTTATATTCCAGTCAAATCTTTCATTAAGTTTTTCTTTCTAGTAATATATTTCCATCGAAGAATAAATTAAGCACTTGTTTAACTTGAAGCACATGTTAATTAAACATTATAAACATTGACATTTCTCAAAAATATCACTACCTCAAAATCTTGACTTTGGTTTGTTTATATTTTAACTTATAACATAACCTTAAATTCTTTTTAGCTCTTTAAATGGTCGTGCACTTATTGAAACATGAAATTGAAAGAGAGTTTGTTACAAAAATGGCAGTGCTTTTATATGAGTTTGGTAAACAATTGAACTCTATACTAAAAATGTGCACAAAACAAAAGACTGTTGACATCACATGAATACAATAACCAAATCTCCTTAAATCTTTTATTAACTTAATCACTTAATACCTTTGTCTACCTCCCTATCTTCACATATTTAAACAATATAATCTTAATAACATTATTTATATGTTTTTAGATGACAACAAATTTAAATAATAAACCAATTACAGTATTTCAATGAACGATCCATAGGCGCACAATAATTATGTGTTGTTTATCTGATATCAATTATAAAAAGCAGTCCCTACATTTAAGACAGTAACAATTATGTGGTAATGAAGCAGTTTTGCAATCCTCCGCCAAGATGACTTAACCAAGAGCTAAAATTTTGAAATACAAGGAACTTATGCAACAACTAAGGAATCTCGTTAACATGAAAACACATTTTTAACTAGTAATTGATAAGGTAAGATAGTAAATACTAGTATACCTTCTCATTACAATACACCTTGTCTGTTTTAGGTTAAATCTTACTTTGAAATTGTCCTAAACTTCATTAAATTGAAAAATTTGATAATCGTCTCCCACATCGTTAATGGACAAGGAAAATTAACAAAATTCTTAGAAAAATTCTAAAAAATTTAGTAAACAAAAATCACTCAAAATTATTAATCTTGAAAATTGAGGTTATGCAACCAATCTAACGTGTCACTTTGAAATTTCATAAATATGCTTATTTAAAATTATAATGTGGGTGAGTTCTTTTTGGCATGTCACATAACATAACAATATGTAATGTCGCAATTAACTTAGTAAATATTTCAGTGGGAAGGTGATTTAGGAACTCGAGGGCGGATTATAAAAGAAACTACAATTTAATGAAAATAATTAACTTATTAGCTAAAACATAATTTTATATACCTGCTAGTTTTATTTGAAGACAATCATTAATAGAGTTTTTTTTTATTTTCAGGTAAGCAAACTCTTGCAACCTATCTAGAATAAAAAAATCTGGTAAGTCTTTTAACGTATTCCCATATTTTCAAGAGAAGTATTAGCAGACTGAGTAGATCTGATAGCGAACAATTCGTTAGAGATTCTGAGATTCTGGACGACAGTTACAGCTCCAAAGACTAATATAGGAAGTAAAAGGAGCAACATTTTAGAAAAGAAAATCTCTTTACACAATACTTGTTTATTTAAGTATGGCAACGACTGCTTTACTCCCAACTGTTCAATTACTGTTAAACTACTTTTGGTACTACGTCATCCACGGTCATCTATGTAAATGGGAATATAGCTTTTTAAATGTTCTACTTAACCATTAAGAAATTTTATTAATGGTTGCTTAGAGAATAACTTGTATTCAAATGAATTTCAGTATGATTGATTCATCGATATATTATTTAGATTCCAGCAGAATACTTATGTTTATACAAATTAATATTTCTCATAGTGTAATAATTTTTAAGTTTTGATTGTTTCGTTTGATTTCGGTTTTATATGGACGTCGGGCTATGTTGGTTAGATATGAATTCTTTTCACGAATTTTTTTATTCTAATTTATACAAAAAGTGAGTGTTTATATTTTTAAATAAGAACTTATCTAATCCAGACTTAAATCATTCCTTTTTGTACAAAGTACAATTAATCCATAAGATGCTAAAGTAGATTTTATTTACTTTTTCTTAATTGTTTTGCATTATTTTTTCAAAAGGAATCTCTGAGAGACTTTAAAACTGGTAGAGATTTAGTGAAATACAATCTGAAATAGAGTTAAAAAGAACCTTTCGGTTTTTCTTGCTTGCTTTAACTCTAGTGATTATGAGTGTGATTTTAGCTCCTCTCTGGATTCAAGAGTTGAAATCTCTATTATGCAAATTTAAATACAGGTGTGTGCGTTAACCACAAAAGCTTCTAATTAAATACTGGAATTAGTAACAAAATAAAAAACATGTTGAGCGCCACGAAATTGATAACAAAATCTAGGAATCTCAATTTGGAAAGATTCCTCATTTAAAATTGACGTTAGATTAATCAAACACCTATAATTTTAATTAAAAAAGCAGCAATTTGTTGGGCCAAACCATATCATACGACAAATTAATTTGAAATCTGTATATTAAAACATAAAACATTTTTTATATTAAAATATAAAAAATTAAAACACAAAATTACCATAATCAAAAAGTTATCATAATAAAAGCTAATTAAATTTCGGGATCCCAAATAGACTTTTTACATAAAAACTTAATAAAAAAAATCAATACCTTACAATATTCAATAATCCAACAAAGTTCAAGATTACTAACACAAATAACCACAAACACTAAAATCACTATATTGATATTAACTTAATTTTCACAACGAATCTGCTGACCTGGAAAACCAATACGGGAACAAATCTTCTGAATGCTGAACTATTATTATTTTTCTCGTGTAACGACGAACTTCAAGATACGATAATTTCCCATAACTAATAATTCTTTATTAGCATTACCACAACTGCAACGGTAATCATTTTATTAGCACTAACTTCCGAACGGAACAAATTCTCAAGAATTATAACGGTAACTATACTAAAAAACTGTAGACGTGGAAATTGCTTGACAAATACGAAATTATTCTTAATTTTCAAATACGACAAACGATATTATTTTCTTCATTAAACTAACAAAGTTAAACTAAAAGAAACAATTCTTATTTTGGATCAATCTCCAAACAACGGAATCGGTACAATATAATACTAACTTAAATTAAGGTATGAACGGATTATTTTGTCAAATTCAATAATTCGGAACTAAATATTTATTAATAAGGGCGTACATTAATCGTAACTACCCTCTTTATATCACCGAAGCGCAGAGCGCCCGGAGATGCCTCAAGGCACCAGCTTCCTCGATGGTGGTCTATTGCATGTTTTTATAAGTCTGGACTCGGAAGAATTTGTTCAGATAACACGTACAGGAAACCATAAATAAAAACCTAATGTATTTTAATAATGTCCTTTTCGAAGAAGCTCAAATTATATATATGGGAACGTCTCATAATGAATGTTCGCACTAACGAAAACTTTGCTGATTTTAGAATACTGCTTTATAAATACAATATTGAAAACAATTTTCTTCTAGAATATTCTATTCCGCAAGAACAATTCCTATGGTCCATCAGTACATGAAATAATAAACATTAACACTTGCAAAGACGTTACTTTTAAAACGAAATCTGCAGATTTTTTTAGAAACAAAATTTTATTACTCTGGGAATATCTTTTTTGAAAGTGACCTGCATCTGCAGAAATGTTATGTTTAGTTGAAGCCAACATTTATCAATAAAAAGTAAAACTGATGGTTTAGACTAAGATAGTATCTATCAATTTTCCCAGAATTTCCCGTTGTTTTCAACGAGAGCTGAAAGAAGATGCTTTGAGTAATATCAAACGTTCTTTGCGGTGTGACGCATGGAAATTAAATCCAGACCAAGCAGCCCTATTGAAATCGATTTGAGCATAACCATATGAAATTGATGATACTGCAACAGTGTTGGTTAAGAGACAACGAGCTTGCAGCACGAGCAATTTTCTGTTAAACTGAATCGATTAATCACTACGTAGATTACAATCGTATATGATAAAATTATCTCCTCATACAGTTATGCACTTAGAATTACTTATGTACACAAAATTTAATTTTATGTAACTCACAAAGTCCTCTGTGATTGATGAAACCATCAATCTTTTGTTATTTGTGAAAACATGCACACTTCCAGTACACCATCCATGTCCATTATACAGATCCGTTAAGCATTTTGTACCTTCATACTTTTTTATATAGAACACAACTGAAAAATGTGATGGATGGCTTTCACTTACTTCTTTTTGTTAAGCTTCAATATAACTCATTTTTAAACTTATTACCTCATATTTAGGAAAGCAATGTTGATTGTCTATTTAGAACTTAATTTAATCAAGTTTCCTCTTCCACCTTCTAATGAAGTTTTAGTACAAGCTCAAAATCTAGAGGCATCGCATACGAAAATTCGGAAAATGCCTACAAATATTTACACGAAATTCCAAACTTTTCCAAGTAATGAACTCATAAAAAAATCAATACACACTTCCACTTTAATTTTCAATTAAGTTTATCTTGAAGAAGAAGCTTAGTACCTTTACTAATCATAACCATCACAGAAAAGTAGAGATGGTGTGGGAGAAGAGATATTCTGTAAGACACGCGAGCAGATTCGTAAAAGGAAGTGGCAAGATTGAAAAGGAGATGTGATTAAAATACGAAATCTTGCAGATGATCTGAGGTGTCCCAAGTGTACGAGAAGAAAAGGACGGGATGGGAACGTGACAATAGTTCATTATCAAAATGAACCAGTCGTTCCACCAAGAAGAAGGGGTGAAGATGGGTTGGGGGGTTGGACTGGTAAATTAGGCTAATGAAATAATTAAATTAATTTCATTAAGCGCATAATTATATTAGTACATTAATTAAATCTTGGAGGAAAGTTTGCATTCTTTTTTGCCTGTTTGTTTTTTGTTTTCTCCCTTTCATTTCGCTTCCAATCTTTATGTGTCGATTATGGATACAATGGAAGAAGGAATAGTAAGGAAAAAGTGCGAAAACCTGACACCAAGGAGAAAAAACTCTAAGTGCACAAATGATGCCTTCATCTTACTACTACGCCTGTTTAAGCTTCGTTGATTGATGGTAAGGGTTAAGAATGTAAACAAAGTGGAAAAACAACTCTTTTATTAGGAAAACACAAAGCACTTTTCGTATTTACTAAAAAGACGATTAGTTTTACTTTTTTATCTGAAAACAATTTTTACCAACAAACAACTTTTTATAATTCTTGAAAGGAGCGGAATCAAATTTTTCTCTCTAATTGTTAAGTGAGTACAAGCTTTTCCCCAGTGTGGGATATCGAATCCTATCAAATACTCTGAATGTATCATTCTGTTGCGGACAATCCAAAACAGGGACCGATACACTGCCATTACCGCTGATTGCTGAACACTGATTGGATTTTGAACCTGATCCCACCAATCGACCTCGTTTTATATTTTATACACTATTTCTTCCAGTCACCCACACATAGAGAGAAAAAAAAGCATTTTCCGAAAAATGCTGAGTTAGAGAAATCGCAATATGAAGAGAATAAAGGGTAGAAATTTCCACTACCCATCTTTTCAAATTCAATATTATCGCATTATATCCGGCGTTTATTAAGATCCCAGAAAATGCTTTAATTTCGTATATATCCCAAGATAGAGGATGTTATAATTCAGGTCATGTTTTAGCCAACTACTACCGGTTTATCGCCTCGATCGGTGGCTCGGTGTGTGCCTTCTACACCCCGACAGCTTTTCACCTACACATACCACGTACTTTGCTCCATACGTAAACAGTTTGGCAACTCGAAACCGTATTATTATCCTGGAAATAAAAAACGATCCTGATGGATCCTGGAAAAAACAGTGCTCAATGTTCCAGAACATTCTTGAAATAACAACAAAAATATATAAAGTTTTTTTTATCGTTTCGATTTTCATGTTGACGCGTTAAAGGGAAAGTAACAATCGAAAAAGTGTTTAGGAAATCTTTAAAGTTTCGCTAAAGCTAATAAAAAGAACTTTGTCTTTACTTTCTAATCGAATTTATATGCTCTCCCGATACTTGCGAAAATTAAGATGAACTCGGAAGAGCTTTTTTGAAAATAACTTCAGGTTCGTTATTATGTTTTTCTGCGCATTAAGTTGAGCTTTAATCAAAAATGTCACAAAAGGTTTGCAAAAACTTTTGCAAAGCTTTTCAGGAATTTCAGACAGTTTAACCGAAGTTTAAAGTACGCTGGTTTCAACATGATGGTGCCCCATACGCAAAGAATTATTTAAGAAATTGCTTAAACACAACTTTACCAGATTATCGATTAGGAAGAAGTGTAGTGAAAAATAAATTTATTTAAACCAAACCGTAAAAAAATCAAGGCTGCTGATATATGAAAGGTTATTGCGAATGTAAATAATTCTTTCAAAAATTATTGTCTAATGCATATTCAAGCAATGAATCTCAAGACATTCTGTACACATTGCAATTCAACTCTGTAACGAAATGCGTGTGAGCTATTAAAATTTTATGACTACGCATATCCATAAGTTACATATAAGCAGGTGTGCCACTGGCATTAGAATTTCATTGCCTAAGTGATAGATGAAAACTACAGATGCGCACCTAGAATTACTTATGCAATATGCAGCATTCTGTTTGATTTAGCTAACCAGAATGTTTCAAGGGAATATTTTTACAACTATCAAGCCCTACAGAGTACAATTTATGAACGTATATTAATTCTGATTTGTATACTGATCTTTTGTCACAATCTTTATAATATTGTCACGAATGGGATAATTCAAATTAAATTATTTCACTATTTAATTATAAAGTTGATCAGTTATAAATAAGCCCGTCAAGACCGCACATGTGTACAGTACGAAATTATAAATTGTATGTAAGCCTGGTACTAAAAATAATCCAAATGACGCATCATCAAACAAAGGTGGCACAACTGGTTTTCTCAAACTGGTTGCCAACTTGGTAATTTTTGCCAACCTTTACTGCAATAAATAAAACGAACTCAATTCTAACAGTCTATACATATATAATGCATGGAAAGTTTGTATCGTTTCATCAAATGCGAATTTCGACACTATCATTTTCTGGTTCGTTTGCTCATTTCCCAAACTGATACATCCAACCGTTAATTTCGTTTTCCCACCTGTTTTGCCATAAATACAGCGGACTCAATTCTAATGGTCCATATATACTACTTTGGAAGACTGTATCGTTTAACCAAATGCGGATTTTGACACTGTTTTTGCCTGGTTCGTTTGCCCAATACCCAAACTGATACGCCCAACCGTTAATTGCGTTTGCTCACTTTTTTGCAATAAATTCAGCGAACTCAATTCTAATTGTCCATTTATACTATTTGGGAAGACTGTATCGTTTAAACAAATGCAGATTTTGACACTATCTTTGTTCAGTTCGTTTGCCCATTTTCCAAACTAGTATGCTCAATCGTTAATTTTATTTGCACACCTTTTTTGCAATAAATAAAGCCGACTCAATTCTAATGGTCCATATGTACTACTTGGGAAGATTGTATCGTTTAAACAAATCTAGATCTTGACGCTATTATTGTTTGGTTAGTTTTCCCATTTCCCAAACTGATACGCCCAACCGTTAATTATGTTTACCCACGTTTTTGCAATGAATGCAGATGACTTTATCTTAATGGTCCATATATACTACTTGTGAAGACTGTATCGTTTAAACAAATGCGAATTTTGACACTGTTATTGTCTGGTTCGTTTGCCCACTTCCCGAACTGATACACCCAACCGTTAATTTCGTTTGCCCACCTTTTTCGCAATAAATGCAGCGGACTCAATTCTAACGGTCCATATATACTACTTGGGAAGACTGTATCGTTTAAAGAAATGCTGATTTTGACACTACTATTGTTTGGTTCGTTTGCCCATTTCCCAAACTGATACGCCCAACCGTTAATTTCGTTTGCCAACCTTTTTCGCAATAAATGCAGCGGACTCAATTCTAATGGTCCATGTATACTACTTGGGAAGACTGTATCGTTTAAACAAATGCCGATTTTGACACTATTATTGTTTGGATCGTTTGCCCATTTCCCAAACTGATACGCCCAACCGTTAATTTTGTTTACGCACCTTTTTTGCAATAAATAAAGCAGACCCAATTCTGATGGTCCATATATGCTACTTGGTAAGACTGTATCGTTTAAACAAATGCAAATTTCGACACTATTATTGTTCACAAACTGATACGTCCAACCGTTAATTTTGTTTGCCCATTTTTTGCAATAAATGCTGCGGACTCAATTCTAATGGTCCATATATGGGAAGGCTGTAGGGTTTAAATAAATATTTTTGTCCAGTTCGTTGGCTCATTTCTCAAACTACTATGCCCAACCGTTCTAATGGTTCTTCAGATTCAATTCTAATGGTCCATATATAGTACTTGGAAAGTCTGTATCGTTTAAACAAATGCAATATTTTCTTCACTAAGTCTGCTTTGTTTGCACATTTCCCACACTGATATGCCTAACCGTTAATCTCGTTTGTCTACCTTTTTTGCACTAAAGAAAGCGGACTCAATTCTAATGATCCACGTATAATTCTTGGGAAGGCTGTATCGTTTAAACAAATGTGATTGTTACTTCACTAATATTGTTGGGTTTGTTTTCCCATTTCCCACACTGGTATGCCCAACCGTTAACCGCGTTTAACCACCTTTTTGCAATAAATAAAACGGACTTAATTCTAATGGTCGATATATGATTCTTGGGAAGGCTGTATCGTTTAAACAATGCGAAATGCGACACTATTATTGTTCAGTTCGTTTACCCATTTCCCAAACTAGTACGCCCAACCGTTAATTTCGCTTGTCCATCTTTTTTGCAATAAATGCAGCAGATTCAATTCTAATGGTTCATATATATAGTACTTTTAAAGTCTGTATCGTTTAAATAAATGCGACTTTTTTCACTAATAATATCTGGTTTGTTTGCCCATTTCCCAAACTGGTATGCCCAACCGTTTATCTCGCTGTCTACCTTTTTGCAGTAAATAAAGCAGACTCAATTATAACAGTCCATATATGATACTTGGGAAGGTTGTATCGTTTAAACAAATGTCATTTTTTCTTCACTAGTATTGTCTGGTTTGTTTGCCCATTTCCAACACTGGTATGCTCAACCGTTAATCGCGTCTTTTTTGCAATTAATTAAGTGGACTCAATTATAATGGTCGATATATGATACTTGGGAAGGCTGTATCGTTTAAACGATTGCGAATCTCGACACTGTTATTGTTCAGTTCGTTTGCCCATTTCTCAAACTAGTATGCCCAACCGTTAATTTCGTTTGCCAACCTTTTTTGCAATAAATGCAGCAGATTCAATTCTAATGGTCCACATATAGTACTTGGAAAGTCTGTATCGTTTAAACAAATGCGATTTTTCTTCACATAATATTGTCTGGTTTGCTTGCCCATTTCCCACACTGGTATGCCCAACCGTTAATCGCGTTTGTCCGCTTTTTTTGCAATAAATAAAACGGACTCAATTCGAATGATCCACATATAATTCTTGGGAAGACTATACCGTTTAAACAAATGTGATTTTCTCTTCACTAATATTGTTCAGTTCGTTTGCCCATTTCGAATGGTCGATATATGATACTTGGGAAGGCTGTATCGTTTAAACAAATGCGAATTTCGACACTATTATTCTCTGGTTCGTTTGCCCATTTCCCAAACTGGTCTGCACAGCCGTTAATTTCGTTTTCCCACCTTTTTTGGAATAAATGCGGCGTATTCCATTCAAATAGATCATATATACTACTTAGGAACGACGCTGTAAACAAACGCGAATTTTGACACTATTCTTGTCTGGTCGTTTGCCCATTTCCCAAACTGTAATGCCCAACTATTAATTTGCGCCCAGCTTTTTTGCAATAAATAAGTGGACTCAATTCTAATAGTCCATATATAATACTTGGGAAGGCTGTGTCGTTTAAACAAATGCTAATTTCGACACTAATATTTTCTAGCTTGTTTGTCCATTTTCCAAACTGGTCTCATGAAATATTTCCTTGACTAATCTCATTTGAATTATTCCATTCGTGACAATATGATGAACATACAGTCCTAATAAAGACACATTAAGACGTGTCTAGTCTTGGAACCAACATTAGTAGGCTTTATCAGCTTCAACAAAACAGTCTGAGTCATTATGCCACATTTTGATAAGAATCACGATTAAAACTATTTACTGGAAGTAACAGTAATCTTTGGAGTATCTGACAGTTGTACAATATGCAATTATAAAAATCTGTACATTCTGTAAAGGCGTGTATAACATTCGTTATTTTCACAGTTTTACATTGATGAAATGGGAGAGTCGATTCCAACGAGAGTTTAGACTTTAGAACATAAACATTATGTTTAATCAGCTTTCCAATCCGCCTCAGCTAGGCATCGAAATATCGACATGAAAGGGGTATGAAATTATTTTGTATAAAATATCTAGTATTTCGAGATCTCTACTCTTTTGCAATAAAAAATCCCATCTTAATTACGAAGATGGTTATTTATCGACTACCTACAATTTGGTAGTCATGCCGTTGTTGCAGTCGATGAAGCGTGGCGTACGTTGATAGAACTTACTAAGAGTTTTATAGAGTTAATTGAGGAGGTAATCCGGAAGCAGAGATTTAAATTTATTTTACGAATTAAAAGAAAATCAAGTAATGTTCATAATACATTACAACGGCTTACAAAACTGATTTCTTTAACAGATTTTAAAAGATAATTTTAAACTAATAATTATTTTGATCGTGGCGCAGCCACCAAACTCGTGGTTATATAGATTAAATAAAAGATAAACATTTTAATTAGTTCATTTATTAACAATTTGATTAAAAAAGTAAGAAAAAGACAGGTTAGTAGTAGTATACAATACCACTGCACAGAGGACCAGAAGACCCGTTTGCATGGCCAAAATTCAGGTTTTCGCCAGAATTTAATAAAATGTAATTCTAGAAATTTTTGAGGATGCTAAACCTAAATCTGGCGCTAAAGATTCGAAATTGAAGATGGCGGATACAATATGGCGCCGACATTTTAGACATTGCGTCATATTGGAATAAAACTTGGTATCTTGGTGTTTTTGAGGTCGCTAAAACTGAATCTGAACCTTAGAAATTTCAAGAAGTTAAAAACAACAGATTAGAAACTTATAATCTACCCGTAGGTGTGGTGAAAAGGAGGTTAAAGCAAAATTGAATATGACCAACCCAATACTGATATGTAGGTATATTCTTTATTATTAAAAATACTAATCCTTTTTTCACACAACTTTCGTTGTTAACATCTGGAAGATCGAACTGCTTGTGGAAGAGGCAAACGCTGTTTTGTTTTTAATCGGAAAGCAAGATGCATTTGCGTTATAATAAAATATTGAAAATAATGTGAAGAATTATAAAAAAATACAAAATCCAAAATAAAAATAGATATTATTTGTAAAAATCGGAAAAATGTGTAAAAAAGAAAAGACGTGTAGAAAACTCGAGTTATTTGCAGTAAGTTGTATAGCGATGTAGTAGAGTAGTCCGACAGGAATGAATACTGACAATGAGCAGCGCATAATACCTCGTGCCACGTGAGATTACTCGTGGGCACAATGGAACCAGTTAATGGAAAAACCGATGGAAATTAGTTACTTGCAAATTCCTTGACCAGATTTAATAAAAGTTTCTGGAGATATAAATTTATATGCCCTTTTCATCAGTGTTACTACTATACAGGGTGTTACGTTAAAGAATTGAAGCTTGAATCCAGTACAAGATGTTGTCGAATGTAGTAACAAAGCCGACTTCATTTTTGACTTTGTTTGGTAATTTTTAATCTCCAAGTGAGAAATTCCAAAGAAATAATTAATGAAAACATGCAAATTGAACAGAATACGCATCCCTGCATCTGTTTGAAGTTTCTTTCAAAATGTTTTTGAATAAAATTAAATTGAGCCTTTTAATCTATCGAATAATTATAATTGTAACTTTATTATTTAAACTTTGTCAAAATTGGCATTAAGACGTTTCAGTGTGGGGCACATCAAATCAGTGGAGCGAGCCGTTCTGTTAATTAATTATTTTTGTGATAGAAGGTGAATATGTAGTTAAACGTGGTGGATAAGACGTAATTAGCGAGTAATTAGATTCTTAACACATTAATGTATCAATTTTATTAATTGGATGCAGCGTTTAAAGAAGTTACGTATACAAAGTGGTGCAAACGTATTAAAATTTAAAAATATCACTATTAAGTATAAATGCATCTTTATATAAGTTTTTTTATCCTGTCACGTAAATTCCGCCTTTAAAAAACATTTAGAAATATTACAATCTAAAATTTGTTGGGCACTTAAAATTAAGAGTAAGGTTATCAGTGTAGTAATATATTTCTTCAGAGTCGGTGTAACTGTAACATCGACATATACCATTTTAAGATTTTGATTGAAAGTGTTAAATAATTTTGTTTATTGTTTCCACCCTTACTTTGTGGAACTCCATAATCATGAAATAAATAAAGATTAGGAAAAGTTTCACAGTTTTATTAAAATACAACCTGACAATATTGTTTCGACAGCTATGCTGTCATTATCAAAGGTAATATAATTATAAACAAACACGTTTAGTACACGTTTAGTCATTAGTACACAGAGCTTTAACTATTCCACTAACAAAATCAGATTTTAGCAAAGAGATATCAACCATTAAACAACTAGCACATGCAAATCATTACAATCCGAACATGATTGACACTTTAATTAATTAAACAAAAAGATTATGGGTTAGCTATCAAAAGAATATATCCCATTGACAATCAAACAGAAGAAACAAATTACATATCTATACCATATTTTGGCAAAATATCAGAAAAAATTGCACATATAGTAAGAAAAACCAACAATTATAAAATAACATTTAAAACCAACACTAACACTTTTTCATTTTTATTTAATGCTAAAGACAGAACACATGATATCATGAAATCGGGCATTTACCGTTTAAATTGTTCTTTTTGTAGTTCGGTATATATTGGACAAACACTTCGAAATTTTGACATAAGATATAAAGAACACGTACGTCATTACAAAAATAAACATCCTGAAAAATGTAATTACGCCAAACACCTTTTAGAACAAAATCACACAATGACTCCTCAAAATAATATTAAATTCCTACATTTTTGTAATAACAAACGCAAATTAGACATTTTAGAAGCCTTTGAGATATACAAACACAAACTCAGGGTACCCTTAATGAATGAACAACTTGAGCTCAGTAATTCTCCGTTACTGGAAGTATTAGATATTTAATTCTGATTATTATTGTTATTTTATCTAGTTACCTATTTTTGTATCTACCTTAGCGACGTGTTTGTTTATAATTATATTACCTTTGATAATGACAGCATAGCTGTGGAAACAATATTGTCAGGTTGTATTTTAATAAAACTGTGAAACTTTTACTAATCTTTATTTAGTTCACATTTATACATTTTATCCAATGTTTCATTACAGTTCACTGGATTACTGTACAAAGAACGTGAACTATTTGTTTAAGATGTTTAAGATGTTTTAAGATGTTTAAAGGCTACAGCCTTGGTAGTGTAATGCCTGGCGTGCCGGACTTTCGCCCAAGCGGCCCGGGTTCGACTCCCGGCGCTGGCAGATCTGGTTAAGGTTTTCTGCAGTTTTCCTTAGCTGTAACACAAATGTGGGATTTGCGCTGTTCCATCTATAAGTCGGCTGCAGCCGCACATTGGGCTTACATAATAATAATAATCGCCCCCTCCCTCCCGCACAAGCTTATAGCTTCTGGGGCCTTGGTTTAGGTTATGGGTTGTAGTAATTATTATTATTATTATTATTATAATGATCTTTAATCAAAGTTATTAAATCAAGACGTTCATCATCAAAACTATTGTTTAGTCTTTATGTATTAAATTGTAGATAAAGTAAATTTCTTTGTCAGGAAAGTTGTAGAATAGTGTAGTGCAACTGTTCCATAGCTTGTTATAGCTTGGAGTTGTGCAATTAAGATGTAACAACTTTATTTTGTCATCCATTTGACAGTTATCGTTGACGTTGACTTACAAGCTTATTTTAGCCAATTTTAGATATAAGTATCTTATGACATTTTGTTTGTAATTTTAGTGGCTACATTTTTATGTAATTAAAATTAAGAAATTCAAGCATTCTTATATAAGGGCTTGGGACAATGGCAGAAATTTTAAATTGGTTAAAAAACAAATAAATCTTGAGATTTGCAATTTTAAAACGCAAGAAGGATCTTGAATTTAATAAACTCAATTCACTCAGTTGACATTCGATATTTGATTTGACAGCTGAGATCTGTCGAGGAATACAGCTGCGTTTCGAACACCTGTTTATTTTCCAACGGGTAAATAAAAAGACAGTGTTTGTTGTCGTCGAAAATTTTAAACAACGTACGTGCGCTTTATTATTTCTGGCTAGTAAATAAAAACTAAATTAAAGAAAAGCATTAACATTTTTTTCACGCCTACACTACGGGGGAACCAACAGCTAAGGTCATCTGTCCCCCATCTAACATGCAACACGAATACACACACCCATAGTTGAGATGGCGGAATTTTCCAATTAGAAGAATCCCGTCGCCACAAGTGGGATTCGTACCCACGACCCTTGGAACACGAGTGATGCACTAACACCACTCGTCCACCGCCGGCCCCTCATTAACATTATTATTATTTTTATTTCATAGCCAATTTCATGCTGCTGTACAAGAACAATAGAGGTTAATACAATTTTTTCATACATAATACATCTTGAAGATATACGTTTACTAATCTACCTTATTCTGAAGTGTATAAAGAAGCTTAAATGCGAAGGAATTTGCATAAGAACATGGCATATTTTTTAGTTAGGGGAGTAAAATCGAAGAGACCGTGTCAACGTAACGTTTGGCAGGTTAGAGATCGGTACAGGAGTAAAATGCCTTCAAATTCGATTCTAACTAGTAGGATCGGTAAAATTGCAAGGCGAAAAATCTATAAATTGATTCTAAAAGGCTGGAGAAACTAAGAATTTACAGACGGTTAGCCCCAACTGATGAGACTCGTAACAAGTGCTGTTTTGTGATATCGTTTTTGAACACTGATTTATTCGTTTGAGCTTTTATTTTTATTAATAGATTCTTTTACAATAAATTGCAATATTATTATCTCTACTCGGTATTTTTACCTAGAACTAATAATTATTAAAAAATCGGGGGTCCGAGCGCCTACGACGCGCGATAATTTAATTATAAAATATTGATTAAAATATGATTAAAAAATCATTTTCGATTCACCATGTTTGAGATGCCAGATTAACGCAGTTAATTTAAAAAAATTCCCAACTCTGAAAAAGGGCTGGGCGGGAGGGGAAAAATAGTTTTTTTGACGATCATCCCAATCAGACAAAAACCATACAAAAGCCTCTAATATTAAAATAATTCTGTATCTCAGAAACCATAAAAGTAGGAACCATAATTTTGGTGTTATTTTGCTTCTCTCGTTGCCCCTAGCTTATATCTAGGTCGCCGCGTAAATTTGATCTTTCGTTCCCGAGATCAATTGGCGTTTTAATATAGTAGGATATACTAATCCTAAATATCTCTAATACCTCTAATCCTTAAATATTCTGTTTTAGACAAATACTTGCAATCTATACTTTTTTGATATATGTGATTATTTGTTGATTGCGGTTTCATTGCATGGCAACACAATACAGGGTGCCTATTATGTATGGAATATAGTATATATCTCGGTAAATATCGACTTTATAAAAAAACTTGTTATATAAAAGTTGTTTAATAGTAGTGTTTAATGTCAGTAATATAATGTTTATAAGCGATTGATATTTCTTTTTTGATTGTGGAACGCAATTCTTTAAATCTGGAGTAGTAAAAACTTGAACCGTACTTTTTATATTTATGGTGAAAGTCATTCTTTTTTTGTATTAGACGAATGATATATTTAGTATACCATAATGGATATCGTTGGCGACACTTGCTTGATTGCTGCAGAGGAATATTTAAATCAAAAATTTCATATAATTTTTTATAAAATTCCGAGCAAACATCGTTAATATCTGAGTAACAATCAAGGAAGGACCAATCTACATTCAGCAAAGCTTCATACAGTTTTGGAAAATTGGCTTTCCTAGAATTATATTTCTTATGATTTGTTACACTTACGAACTTAGGCAAAAGTTTAGGTAATTGAACTAAAATATAAAGTGCAGGATGATGTTTATCCTCATCTATTAATGGAAATTCATCTCTACTGACATGGGCTCCAACATTAGATAGAACTAAATCTAATGATCAGTTAAGGCTATTAACAATACCATTGCACTGCTGAAGGCCAAGGAAGAGCTGAAAATCCTTAAGTATGATACTCGATATATCAGGAGTGTTAGAAGTGTAGGAAGGTATATTAAAATCTCCCAAAATCACTATTTTGCCTTCGTATGAAGTGGTCATTGTAGAGAGGCTTTCAAGAAATATTTCTAATTCTACAGAAGGCAATGATGGAGGAATGTATACAACAAATACAAACAAAGATAAGGCAGTAAATTGTACTTTGACACCTACTATATCAATAGATACATTGCAATTTTCTAAAACAGAAATATCTAAAGCAGTTGCATTAATTGAGATTATACGGTCATTGTTGTTCACATCTAGTAAGACTCCCCCACCTTTGATAACATTGCAAGCTAGTCAGTCCCTATCTTTGCGAAAAACGGAGAAATAAGCGGGAAATAACTCAGTACTTAGAACATCATCAGTTAGCCAAGTTTCCGAAAAACATATGAGAGAATAGTGGGAAGACGAGATAGCATTAAATGTAGAAATTATCTTAGATAATTTAAGATTTAAACCCTCTAACATTTTGATAATATATTCCAAGTAACATATCAGTAAGTAACATATCAGTAGATAACACTCTATCATGTGGGTGATTCGGACATTCACTTGAAGCATCGCGTTGAACAGTTGGAGTTATTGGAGTTCTCACGTGTGATTCTGAAACTTTAAACTCTAGTTGCTATTGCAAGGGTGGCAAAACATCACGTTTTAATTTAGATATTAACTGATGGTACACGTAACAGTTAGCATGGTCCCACGCAGCATGCTGCACATTAATGTCTGATCTTGATTTATCCTTGTTTTTGAGAGATAAGCAATTACTACAGCAGTTTTCTTTAGAGTTTCAGTTGTTAACCGTGTGATCACCAGCACACACTGGGCACTTTACTGCGTTTTTGCAGTTCTTCGATGAATGATGATATCCATTGCATCGAAAGCATCTCAGTACATCAATGGCATTCTATACAACACAAGAGTCGTATCCTTCTAGGACACGGCCGGCTTCAGTGATTTTCTTATAAGTAATGTGGTCGACTTGAAATGTAGCTTGAAAAATGTCTTTATTCTTTTTAGTGGGGCCATGTTTGATCAGTTTACAGGTTGATTCGTCGCAAATAATATCAGCGTTTTGTTTAAACAAATAACGACATAATTGATAGTCATCTAAGTCCTGAGATATACCCACAATCTTAACTCAGTGCATTTCCAGATTAAACCAGTGTTTGCTTTGAGCATAGATGATAAATTTACTGGTAAATCAACACACGCTAGATGAAAAGATTTTTTTACATGTGCCACTGCATGACAGGCCAGGCATTTTTGATGAGAAATGTTCATTACAAATGTGGCAAGGTAGTTGCGGTGGCTTTTTATTTGATGCCATGATAAACAAAATAATTCAGAAATACTAAAACTGACCTTTTATCTGAGATTTTTATATATCCAAATGTGGTTTTACACAAGGTTGTTGCTTTAATGCACTGTTCTATTATATTTTATGTAAAGAATTTTAAATTAATTAGATTATATGGTATTAATTGCACTCAGCACTCAAATTATTATATAATCAACTTCAGAAAAATTTCTTATATATTATTCACAAAAAAATCTTAACCACCAATTTTTAAGTTTTTCAGATTTAACCCATAGAATCATTTACGTTTACTATTTAAACCGTGTCAAGAAGAAGACACCACTAATATAAAGACCTAATATAAATATAAATGAGTAATGCCTAATGACTAAAGACTAATATAAATGAGTAATGAATAACATTTTAATTGTTTTAAATAGCAATGTACCCTTTCATTAGGCTCATTTGATAGAGATTTTTTTTCTCTTTTCGATGACCTTAGTACCGATCTTAGTACCCTATATCAGAAAATTTTTGAAAAAAATGTAAAAAATGTTTATTAAGTTAATTTCACCAATAACATTAATCTAGATATCCGAGATCGTAAAGTATCTCGAATTATTACCCTAAAATAAACAGATGTGCATCTACATAATGTACAAAACAAAACAAATGAACAAAAAACAAAATAAAACAAATAAACAGAAAATTATGTACGTCTCTTATAAAGCTTGAAGACAAAACGAAATTAGCAATAAAATGGTTTTCATGGCAATAAGTGTTCAAAATGTCTACCATTAACTGCAAAGCAGTGGCCCAACCTATCACGAAAAGCTTGAAAATAATTTCTGAGCGATCTGGGAGAAATTGGTGCAGCTTCATTTTGTATTCGTTGCTCTAATTCGGCCAGATTCTGGGGTCGCTTTGTATACACTTTTGATTTTAAATATCCCCAGAAGAAGAAATCGCAAGGTGTAAGATCCGGAAATCGGAAGGCCACTCCACAGACCCTCTTCTGCCTATCCAACGAGCCGGAAATACCACACTTAAATATTGGCGTACATCTAAATGATAGTGGGGCGATGCTCCAACTTGTTGAAACCAAAGATCATCAAGATTTGCTTGGCAAGCTGGAATAATTTGCTGTTGCAATAATAGCAAATAACGGTCACCAGTTAGAGTACCACGAATAAAGAAAGGTCCAATTATGTCATCTGCACAAACTCCCACCCATACGTTTAATTTTTGTGGTGTTTGGGTATGATTTTGGATCATCCAATGGGGATTTTCAGCAGCCCAATATCGACAATTATGCCTATTTACATTTCCATTTAAACAAAACGTAGCCTCGTCAGAAAAAACAATATTATTAAGAAAATTTGGATTGTTGTTGATTCGCTCCATCGTAAATTCACAAAATTCAACCGTCGATCGTAGTCATCTTCGGATAATTCTTGCAATAAAGTCGGTTTGTACGGATGTAATTCTTCTGAATGTAATATTTTCTGTATTGAACCTTTACTTACGGCATGGTTTTAAACTTAACTGACGAGTTGAACTGTTTGGATTTTCTTCGATTTCTATTAAAACATCGAGCTTTTTATCTTCATTTGTCGCAGACCTCTGCGGACCAGTCTTCACCAGATCTTTAACATTGCCAGTTTTCCTAAACCGTTTCAAGGTTTTGCTAACTGCTGACTGGGTGATTGGTTCTCGATGTGGATAACGCTCATTAAAAATTTCACATACTTCTACTTGTGTTCGTTTACTATCCCCATAACCGACCATAATTAAGGTTTCTATACGTTTAGTTTCTGTTAAATGAACCATTTTTATTTTTCCATGTACCAACAACTTAATTAAATAAACAAACTTCTGTCACAATAAAAGCCTACAATCAATTATTAAGACAAATGAAAAAGATCTCGGATATCTAGATTCATGTTATTGGTGAAATTAACTTACTAAACATTTTTTTAAATTTTTTTCAAAAATTTTCTGATATAAAGGTACTAAGATTTTAGGTCATCGAAAAGAGAAAAGAAATCTCTATCAAATGAGCCTAATGAAAGGGTACATTGCTATTTAAAAAAATTAAAGTGTTATTCATTACTCATTTGTTTTCTGAAATAAAAACAATTGAATGCTATCTTATCATGGAAAATAAAATGTTAAACAATTTTTTTTATAAAGTCGATATTTACCGAGATATATACTATATTCCATACATAATGGGCACCCTGTATACCATAAACGTATTGTTAGAACTTACCTGTGACTCCATGATGCCTGCTGCTTCCGAATTCATTCTAATACCACACCAAATAATGTTATTATGTAGAATAAGCACAGAAAAAAAGGAATTTATTAAAGCGAATGTAGATACTATATTACACGGTAAATTCAAACACTATAGTATAAATAAATTTTGGTAGACTTTATGCACTTAAAAATAAATGTCTACTTAACTTTACTTTAACTCAGAATATTTTATATTAAGAATGTAAGTATTTTTAGAAAATATCACATAAATAGTTATTAATTAGCTCATAATATTTTAGCTTTCCATCAGTTTAATATATTGTAAGATGTGGACGTTTATGAAGAAGAGGCACAATATATGTCATTTCAATTATACCATTTTATAATATAATAAAGTGACCTAAAGCGGTTTCTCTTGTTTCTAAACTGTCTGCAAGCTAAACCGAATCTGTTGTTTTATGAACAAATTTCATTCTATAAAACAAATATAGAAACGTTTATGCTCGGTTTAAAATAACACATTTGTTGGAAATAGAATGAAAATAGTTTTTCATTGACCCCTTTCAACTAACATCTAGATATCTATCAATATCCAATTATATAGACTGGACCCTTGGGGGTCATTAGTGACCAGGTGGAGAATTCGTAGTCTAGACCATGGGGTACTTAAACTATATTATTTCGTAATCAATAAAATTAAGCTAGTACTATCGTAGGCAACATAAATTATTATTGGTAATTGAAATAATTAGATATAATTAATTAGTTAAGGGTGGTTCACTTAGTTTGCTTAATTATTTTATAATTACTAGCATTAATCAAATATTTAAGTAAAGGGTTTATATGACGTACGTTTCAAAAGTTTTTGGGAGAAATTAGATATGAAGGATTAACTTCAGATAAATTTTATTTGAAGTACTAAAGAGGTTACTCCTACTTGCCAATGCTTGACACAGGCATCTTTTTCTTTATTGTTAAAATTTTCTCCTTGGTATCTTATAGAATTATGGGTAGTAAAAATTGCCTATCTTTGTTCTGTTTCTTGCAATTCGTTGTTTTACACTTTTATGTTTGAAATTGATCAAAAATCTTTTAAAAAAATGTATTTAAGAAAATCTTTTAACCGATGATCCCTGTCGTAGTGGAAAGAGGGACGTTAGTAAAATTTGTAAAAGTGCTACTTTATAAAAGCTGGCCATTTTTAACCGATGACTCTCCTTGTAGGGAAAGAGTGGCTGGAGGTCATATCTGATCTTGACGTGGAGGTATCCGTGTAGTAAACAATTGAAGACGATAGGTCAATTTGAATCGTAAGGACAAATTCTAGAACCCTAAACGTGTAAATTAAACACTTGGTACAATAATAGTAGATTGATGAGTATTTTTTAGAATTCTTTTAATATTTAATTTAAAAAACTGGCATATTTTAACCAAATTTATATAGTGATATATTTACTAAGAAAATTCAATAAACGTTAGGATATTTTTCTTACCGTACCGAATCTCGGTTGGAATATACCAAGATAATTATAAGTGCGATTGATTAGCTTTTATATTTTTTATAACTATTATACAAAACAGGTCAATGTATGACAAAACAAGTTCTGGAAATTTGAATGAAAACTAGAATAAGCTTTATGGAAATTCATTTTTACTTAAATAGTATATTAAGTAATCATCCTAATGAAAACCTCTTAAAATTTAATAACATAAACAATCATAAAACATTCAGAGTATACATATTTAATAGTTCTGCTAATATTTAAAAGTATTCTATTAAAATATTCTGTTTGTCGTAAAATAAATTACCGTGGTTATTTATTTGACCCAAATTAATAAATAAAGTTAGATAAACAAAAATAACAAAGAAGATATCAGGATTAAACAGTTTATAACTGTATTTATCAATATTAACGTCTGTTTCACGAAATGCATTTTAATTAATTGTGGTTAAAGTCAATTGTATTCTGTAATTCGATTTAATCTCTCATTGCTAACGGATAATTTCCCGCACAAATAAAAAGTGAGGTTAAATATAAATTTCCACTGCAATTTAACAAAACAAATCTAACTAATAAAAATAAAAGGTTTAAAAATAAAGTTTCATGTTAATAATTATTCCCACTGCGCGTCAAGTCATACTAACATCCCCTAATATAACGTGTGTGTGTGTGTGTGTGTGTGTGTGTGAGTTAAAGTTAACTTTTCCTAAAACAAATGCAAAGTTAACTAATGAGTCGGACGTATCGTGTACCAACATTAGAAGAGGGTAAAACCCGTAAGGACCGTAGGGAGTTAGTGGTCGGGTGCATAAATGCATATATGTCACACAACGATGCAGTTAAGTCCGGATTAATCCCAAAAGTTTTAAGCATTCCGGATTACATAGTTGGAATAGTTACACAAGCAGAGTCTGGACACTCTTATTTAACTATTTAAAAATGGGTCTGAATTTTTTAGCAATCTGACCGAGGGTTTTGTTGTGCGCTATTTTAACATTTAATAGTAACAAAAAAGGGATCTAAAGGGAAAACTGGAAAAATGGTTTATTTAGTATATAACAGTTGGAAATATGAGAAACGAACATCATGAATATTTTAATGAGAGCTTAATAATAAAGCTATCGGGGCTAATAATCTGAAAACATGAGTCTAATGGCATAGAAAATTATTTAATCGTTTAAAATTTAGATTTATGAAAGAAGCGCCTTTTGTTATTGTGACTTTAGATCTGAAGATATATAAGTTCAATGCAATATCAAATCTGTCAATGGTTAGCCACTTTAGAATCATTTACAGAAACGATTCAACTTCTACTTTAATAGAAGTTCAAACGGTTTTACGTTCAGAGATTCAGAGTTAGAGAGCCTAATATTCTCACACGTTTAGGGAATTTGGTCAGTTTTACAACTATTTACATAACATTTACCAACTACATAATAAGTTAGTTCATGCAAAAATAGACAGCAGGCAAACACATGTTATGTTGGCAAATCTAGAAAAATTGCACAAGTTATAGAGTCGTAGTGATATTTTCACACGTTGATTTATTCGTGCTTAGCTATCATAAAATACAAAATATAAATAAGAGTTACAGTATATTAATTTTATTATATTATATTTTAAGGTTTTCTTCCTTGTTAAAAAGGTTTCTGTAGTTTTATTTTAGCAGATCCTGGATTTACAACTTTACCAACAAAAAAGAAATTGCAAATTTATGTTGAGTTTTCCATTTGACATTAAGTAAAATATCTTGGAATGTATGATTAAAAATAATTTTGGTTTTTCAAGGAGACTTGATCTCATATAAATAATATTTTAATAATAATAATGAAAACGTAGGCAAATTGAGCAATGGAGAATTATAAACAAATTGATATTATAAAAAAAGTAATAATAGTAAATAAGCATCATTTTGAACTGAGAAAATTTATAAAAATATTAAATTTAACAAACTTGAGTTAAAAATTAAAATATTAATTGTAAACTACTGTAAACTAAGAATAAGATTATTGAACATAATTATTTACTATAAAAGTTGTACGAGAAATGTTTATTCAGGCTTTATTTATGATTGATACAGTTTTAGGTAGGAGAGGTATCTTCAGCTGTTTGCTCAGAAAGAAGAAGTGGAAATAAAGCGGTGTTTGATTTAGTTGAAACTTGGTATAAAAGTGACTTATATTTGTATTATTAGTAGCTATTCTTATAGTTAATAAATATCAGGTCATTGTAAAGTAAGTTGCAAACTAGATTATTGATTTTGTAGGGAAATAAGAACTAAAACTATTAAATAATTACACCCTTTAACAATTCATAATATATAAGACATTATTTACTAACCAAATTAAGAAAAATAACATCTAACTACTACGTATCATTAAAGCTTTAAGATTGAACATCATTTTAAATACAAATAGTAACGTAACATTTGAACTGGGTATCAGTTTTAGTGTAAGTTTCAGTTTCAATGGACTGGAAAATTCAAAGAAGTTTAATTAAGAAGGGTTGAGCAAAAGCCCTCTCTCTCTGCTTAGTTATGGGAGAGTTGTGACCAGGCTCCCTCTTGCCTAGTTGTAGATCATCAGGAGTTCAACTCCTACGCCTAGATTGTAGATTTTGGGCTAGAGCAGGGTGGTTCCGACCACCCTCATGATTATGTTAGATTTAGGAGGACATTACGTCCTCACACTGTATAACCAATGTTTGCAACCTTTTGCATCCTATTGTTTTATTGTTAGTAAATATATAGTTGTTTTCTATGTCTTGTGTTTATTTTCCTTTCTACCTCTGACTACGTCTTCCAGTCACGAAAACCCCACGTGACACTATTTTGGTTCAAGGACCCGCCTGAACCTTTACTTCAAAATTGTTTTTCTTGGTCCATAAGTGAACTAACTACACTCATGAAATTTATTAGAAGCTTTCCTTACAGCACTTCATGAAATCCGCCAAAGTCCAAAATTACTACAGTTATGATGTAATTACTCTTTTGTTCTGCGAATTAGATGTAATTATATTTATTGCTTTTACTTACCTAATTTCTTAATATCTCTGCATATGAATTATTGAAAAAAGTTCAACTTCGTTGGATATCAATTGAGATGATATCGTATCATCAAGTTAAAAATTTAACAATTTAATGATAAATGAAGAATATTTAAATGCCACGAACAGGATCGGAAGCACCAAGATAATCAAATTATATTATATGAAGTATACAGGCAATAAAAAGAAAGATAGACATGCTATGATACTACTTTTATTTAATCGAAAGGTTACATGCTAGGTTACAGATAGATTTATCAAGTTAAAGTAGAATTTATAGGAGGAAGGTTCTCATGCATACATAACCTCAATTTTTATGAAAAGTTTTTAAGTTTTTAAAAAGGATATAAGTTAATTATGTTATTTTATAATAAAACATGTTTTATGTAACATAGGTTACAAGTTTAGGATAGTCCAGCCACCTTTCTTGAATGTTTATCTTCATGTTAGATTTGAGTTTTGACGGTAGTTACCGCAGATAATATTTTCCTTTTTTGCCATAAAACTAAGTCAGTTTCGGGTAAATATTTCACTGGAAATAGTTAAAATAAATCGTTGTCTTGATGCATTCAAGGTTACAATTAACTTATTGAGTCCTGTATTTGGTAGAAATTATCTAATGTAAATGAAGATATTCGGTAGTATTGATTTTCAATAATTTTGGAATTTTAATATTAATTTGATGATTTTCATCATTGTTTTGAGTCAGTCACCTGAAGTACTGTACTCTGGACGAGAATGGGTATAGTTTTGACCCATTTATGTTGTTATTTATTTAAAACTTGCAGAAGTATCTTTTGATTGTAAGAATGGTGTAGTCAGATCTATAAATTAAGTTTTTTAGTTTGTAAATATAATTTGTGTAAACTCCATATGATTGGGTTACCTTGTGTAAAAAGGTAAATATTTTATGTATAGAGATAGCTGGAGATCATTTAGTTTCCAATGTAATTAAGTTTTAATGAGTTTTGTAACAGCTGATCGTTTTTATTGATTTTCTCTGTAATTATTAATTTTAGACCATAAGTGTGTAAGTCATATATGTATAAGTCATCGATTTAGAATTAAGATTGGTGTTAATTTTCAACATATGTTTGTATTTGTGACGTCATGACGTTTCGGATGTTCAGATTTTTCTTTCATTTTCATTTGTTTTTGGCTTAAAGTATAAAAGGGCCTTCGAGAAAGAACAAATTCAGTTGATAAAAGCTTTTGGATGAACCTATGCTCGGCTCCGGATTAAAATCTGTAAATTAAGTGGGTTGTGTAGACTCACTAATGTTTTTTGTAAACAAAACAAACGTTAAGGTTTTATGCAAGTTGATATTTACCTTTATGAATTTGAAACAAAGATTTGTTTTCGTTTTAAGCGCAATTTACAGGATTTGTGATTGATTTAATTTAATTTAATATAAAGTGAAGACATCAAGTTTTTTAATCATTGACCGATATTTCAATAATTTGTATGGATTATCGACAACACCTGATCTTAATCAGTGTGTGTTTTTACCGTTTATGTACAGCGGGAAAGTTTGAAAAAGTATGCGCTACTTATTTGGAGTATTACAATATACAGGGTGGGTCGAATTTAAGATGTTCTCTGATCAAAAACATTAACAAATTGAATCTAATTTAAATATATTTGTTATCATTTATTGTTTTTTTTAAATTTTAAATTCTTTTTAGAATTTTTTGACATTAGTTATTAGTTGACAAACTTATGGTGAATGATGGTAAATAAAACCTGTGTTTTTATAATTTTACATAATTGTTTTTATTATTCTTGTGTGATGCAAGTATCAAATTTTATATACAGAGTTAAAGATTATTTCTCGTCAACATGCAGAATTCCAGGTGTGGCTTGTAGTAACTTTTCTTTCCAGGTACATGTATTAATACGATCAATATTTTTTTATTTCATGCTTAATCGAATTAAGACTGAGTCAGCCTATTGGGAAGGAGAAAAGTTATTGTGGTTGCTATTTTTAATTTTAGTATAGTGTTATTATTTTATCTCAAAAGTTTATTATTGCTCTGCAACGTGAGGTATTTTAAATAAAATCATAATTATTATTTATTTATTTCAAATAACAGCAAATAGTTTATGTTCGCCCGAACGTGTGCCAATTTTACAAATAACATCTCACAATATTAAATAGTGTACTGTTGAATATGTTTTATAAGTTTCCAAGTGCTTCCGCTTTGCCCATCATAAGTAACACTAATTACTAAAATTATAAACTAATACTTATTTTAATAAAATGTTTGAAATATAAAATTGTTTTAAGTTACCTTATATCAATTTCAAAACTTCATGTTTTTGGTTTAGGCAATCTAATTTTGATCTCTAAATTTTGCTAAGTCGTTCATTACGTTTTAAATTGTACAGCTACATCAAGTTAATTAAAGATTTGTAAAATTTTAAAATTCTCACCAATTTTAGTAACTTTTGAAATTGCAAAGTTCAACAGTTATAACTAGTCGAAGTCAAATACAGCAGACAGCTGACTGTCGTCATTTTTTTTTTGTTAGTGGCGTTATTGCGGACACGCTTCTCTTGTCAAATAAACTGGCAAGTGTATATTCGTTGCAACTAGAGTAACATGAACACTATCAAACTTTTTTTTTATCAATTTACATCACGTTTTAACGACTTTTCTTCACTTAAAAAATTAAAATTAAATTGGATTTTGGTATATTTTCAAAGTAGAATACAATCAGATTGAATATTCAATCTATATAGAGTTAATTAATAATATAGAGAGAAAATAGATTTCAGTAGTGAAGATTGATTTTTGTTATAAGAATAGATTGAAAAAATGTTTTTCTACTCTAAATTTTAACTCTAAAATCTTTACCCAGTACTCTAAAAATTGTCCACGGGGCTGATTTTTTTACTGTGTACTTACACTTAATTTGTGTGCCATATAGCTGCAAACTTACTTTATCGGAGATTTAAGCAATATCAGTAGCAGTTGCGGTTATCTATTTCTTATTAATTGTTAGTAACTTTCTTATAATTACTAGGTAGAATCAATACTTCAAATTGAAGTATTGATAGTAGAAGTGAAGTAGAATCAATAAATTAATGAAAATATACACTTAGTTTTCATTAAAGTTGAGCATTCTATGAAAACACAAACCTATGAGGAATTTAATATAATTTGAATCCGATCGACGTTTTGGTTGTGTACTATTTAATTATTTAATAGTAATCAAAAAAAAAATCTAAAAACAAAACTACATAAATAATTCATTTAGTACAACCGTAGGAAATATGAGATACGGACCGCATGAATATTTTAATTAAATGTAGCATGAAATAAATTTAAAAAAAGTGCCAGGATGAAAACCACCGCATTGTTAGAGTTAACACGGTAAAACCCGACAAAAATATGTTAGATTTCTAGATGTGTCGGTTCTTGGTTGTGAATAATATACACGTGTAAGTACAAAAGTTTAATTTTTCAGCTCTTTCATGTCTCCATACCATTTCAGAAAAGATTCTTTGCCTACTATGATTTTCATATCACAGATCCTAGAAATCATTGTTTTAGTTCCAAAGAAAAAGAGACACGCATAAAGAGAAAAAGTGTTCAATTTATTATTTCCGCCTGTAGAACGTTTCATCCCTTTCGTGCCCTTTTGTTAGTCCGTAGGTAAAAGAAAGATCCACAGAGAACATCTTTAAGAATAAGAAGATCATGCTGATGTATCTCGAAGTGGTTCACTGAGGCGCTCAGTCATTGAATTTACATATAAATGAAAACTTGGCATAATTTATGTGATATAAACTGAACGAGGCGAGGGTGAAAGGAAACATCACGCAACTAAAAGTGTTAAAAGTACTATTTATCATATTTATCATTATCACTCGTTATCAACATAATTTTTTTGCTCTCGTCTCAAGTATTTTTTATTAATTCTGAACATAAATTATGCCGGCCAAACAAGGCGCACATATACAACAAAAATAAAAAATTAATATTTTCAAAAAAAAATTTCGCCTGACATGAAAAATAAAATATTATTTCTATGAGCTAGACGAATTTCGCTCTTTTATGGGCCATATTTCAACTAGATGATATAAAGATATTTCAATAAGCGTTATATGTTTTAGTTTCTTATTCAAAGGGGCCTATAAAAATGCTAATGGCACTCGATGTGCTCGAGCTAGCTGTGGCCCATGTTAGGAACACATTTTGGCGACGTCTTTGTTTCATAATATTCCCATAAAAAATAATGATTATTGGAAAGAGAGATCGTTATGGGTTTACATGACTTTTCCTGAAACAACTTCATTTAGTTAGCTTTTCTTTTTGCTTTTGCCTTCTCTTCTTTCAAACCTTGATTATGTCATTAGGATAATTGAGCAAGCAAAGGCATTACACTTAATGGTACGTCGTATTTTGTTAATGCAAAAGTGAGATTTACGCGTGTAGGAAAAAAAGCAAAAGAGAAATGGAATTTCCTTATTTATTTTAATGTAGGGGCTTTATACGCGAGAGATAACGTTCCTATCTTAAACTGAAAGATTCTTATAAACATTTCAGCAAATCCAGTAACCTAATCTTTATATAAAACACGGAAATTGTAAAAATTCAGAACTGATGTAATGTAGGGTTTAATAAATAAAAATAATGAAGAGCAAGTTTAATTTTGCCTTTTTTTTCTTCGGTTTATACAGAACAAATTACTTATCAGGCATATCGCTTGCCTGTTCTATTCATAAATGTATTGATTTTTATCGCTTTTAACTTCTTAATAATTGCATACCCGAGCAGATCGTTGAACTGTTTCCGAAAAATGTTCATCAGTTTCCGAGCAAGTTGTAACAATCAAATTTTACAAAAAAAAACAAAAACCCTACACTTGAGCGCCAATTTGTAACCAGTAAATAAGTAAATAACCAGTAACCAGAAAATACTTTAAAAGTTTGTATTATGATTGTTATTAGGTTTGAAGCTAATCAATTTTACTTTAAAGAAATTAAATTCAGAATCTCATAAAAATTTACTTATTTTCATATCAAAAGTTTTAAAACTTCTATCCATAAATATAATAATCCACTCTTAAATTTTGATGAAATGAACTAGTTAATGCTTCCACAAAAAATAGGATATAAAGAACCCACCTGGTTATTTCTATAAACTTAATTTGGTTTACAAACGTTACTTCAAATAATTCGTTGAAGATGACCACCAGATGCACCAGATTATTGTGAACCTTTTTGAAGAAGGCTTCCAGTGATTCATTCGTGGGGTTTTAAATTACGAGGGTCTGCAAAACCATATTCGCCATTAACATCAAACAAAAAAAGGTGAAGCTTGCAGTTTCAGCTTTAAAATCTGAATCGATTTTCTTAAAACGCCAACTTCATTGCAGGTCTGGATCAATAATCTCAAACTAAAGTGTGGATCGATTTTCTTAAACTATAGTTCATATTGACTTTTTCGAACTAAAATCTGTATCGAATTTTTCAAACTAAAATCCGTATCCACTTTTTCTCTATAAATAACGATCGATATTGTAAAGAAAAGTTTATTGTTCACATCAATAAAACAAGAAGAAAATTTCAATTAAAATAAAAAGATGATTACCGTCCGAATTCCGAGGGATTTCAAGATGGACGACGAAACGTAACGAAAACTTTAACAAATAAATCTCTATCGTGCCGTTTCATTGTCAAAATTATTTTTGGGTTTTGTCTTATGTATTTAATGGTTCATAATGAAAATTTATTCAGGAAAGTTGTAGAATGGTGTAGTGTAGCTGTACAATATGTTGTTATAGCTTGCACGTGTGAACTCAAGATGTAATTCATATGTTGGTTATGCATTTGATTAACTGTCGCCAATTTCAGATACAAGTATCTTATATCATTTTGTTTGTAAATGTATGCGTTACATTTATATGTAATTAGAATTTTTAAAATTGATAATTTTTATTGTAAAAATTATTTTGACGTCGCTCGCTTTATTATTTTTCAAATGTTTTTCATAAGTTAAACAAAAAACCATTTGGTTAACATATTCCAGTTCAAATTTCCACAATTTTAAGAACAGCAAGAAGGATCTCAATTTTGTTAAAATCAATGCACTCAGTTGACATCGATATTTTTATTTGACGTTTTGGAATTATGTCAAAGAGGAGAGCTGTGGCTCGTGTACCAGCTTATCCACCAATGAAGAAATTAGAAGACAGTATTTATTTCCGCGAAACTTTTAAATAACATAATTTTACTTATTTATCTTATTTATTTCTCGTTAGCAAATAAGAACTAAAAAAAAGGTAAACATAAAGACCTCATTATTATTATTATTTTTATTAAGAACTTTAGCTTTAGCTTTTTATATAATTTGTCTCTGTGTAAGGTTATATGGACATGTTTTGTTCAATTAGAAATCGTTCAAGTATAAAAATAGGTAATTTCTTTCTATGGCGTTCTACATTTGTTTTATTTTAGAATACAATAAACAAGACTAAGTTAGCTTGTTAGGAGAAGAAACATTGGAGTGTTTTATTTTATTTAGCTAGCCAATTATCCTTTCTATTCTAGCCAACTATTCCTAACTGAATTATCTTCCTTTTTATAGCATATTCTGAGATATTTAAATTGCACAATTATTGTTAAACAGTTCTCTTATGGCATCATAGAAATGTATTATAGGCCCATCGTGTCCGGTTAGTAGAGATCCTGCCTTCGCATCTTGACACAACATGCAAAATAGACATAAAATGGATGAGGCACTAGAAATATAACTGACTCACGTGAGTCACGTGATTCACGAGGCTCTGCTAAGAATGCTAACATATCAGGTGCTGAAATAACTTGTTCATTGTGACTCTATAATTGGTAACAGTGGTTAACTACACGACAACCTAGGTTTATAAAACCTTATATAGTTATTTACAAAATGGATGGTATAATGAACCTGATAAACTAATACATATTTTGTGAAGTTATGTGGTACAGTTTTCGTAACGTCTTGACAACGCTGTACCGCCATCATCATCTTTAAAAGGAACCGTAAATGAGTTATATTTTCTCACATAATTAGCTTTGCTATTTTTTAACTTTTAAACTTATTTTACAATTTAGTTTAACTCAAATATTAATTGGTTTATTTCTTAAACTAGCGTTAGCTTCTATTCTTCTTCTAACAATATATAAATTTTATATATAAAATATCATCCTCCTATGAACAAAGTTGTCTTCCTTATAACTAATTTTTCGTTCAGTGAGAAAACGTTCTGTGTAAGTGATAAAATTACTCTTAAAAGCAAAGAAAAAAGTTAAGTAAAAGCATTATTTCTTTGAAACTTGAGAATACTGTTTCTTTTTCTTCTCTTTGTACAAGTACCAAGTAAGGGAAATTTGAATGTTGAAACATTTAGGATACAAGATCGATAAGTCTCCAGGCGTTCCTATTCCCAAGGTTGCTTCCTATTTTTTTTACTTTCATGAAAGAATTTTTGTTTGATAATCTAAATAGCAGTAAGTGACATTTAGTGATCTTTGAAGATAATACGAAAGAACTTTGTAAATAATTTATTGTTTGATTTTTAAGTTTCTATTCAGTTTTATTAATACCCAGAACATATGCAAGACATATTACTTTGAGTCGAGAAATATAGGCTTTGAATTGTTAGCTCAATTTAGTTCATAAAAAACCTTTCATATTAACACTATTATTGCTAAGACATTTAAATCAAAGTATTAACATTAATCAACGATTACTTGGGTAGATTTTTTTAGTTACGTCAATCTATCAACTAGAAGAAGTAAGACGAAATTCGGCAGCAGTGTAGATAGTTCAAGTAGTATTAAGTACTTAATATTAATTTGTGATTTCCCATAAATAACAATGGAACAATGGTATTACACATTGTTACCTACAAAATGGGGATCACTAATTGGGAAACGGTAACAACCTTTAACCGCAGTTAAATCTGTCGGCTGCCAGCTAACTAGTGTGAGGTCGTGGGTCTCACAAGAGGTCTTCTGTAATGGGCGCAAAGAATCGTCTAAAATAGCTCCAGTATTTGCCGACAAAATCTGAAAAGAACAACACATTTGCGACTACTACCAATGTGGTCGAGTTTTCCCAATATTGGCTCCTCGATAGCTGAAAATATAAACCCTAAATATCACACATATAAATAATAAGTATTTAAGTGAGATATACAGTGCTTTATTAACAAATAAACAAATTAGCAAATCAGGTAAATCAATCAATCAGGTAAATCAATCAATCAGGTGTTATATTCTTAATCAAAGTGAAATAGCCTTGGAAAAAATTAAAAGTAGGTTATAGAATTTTATATACAAATTTGAACGGAGGGAGAATTTATGCGAGCGTCCACTATTTACTCTAAATCAATATAATAATAATCATTATAGATAAATAAATATAGACTAACAGTTCAAGTCTCAAATATATAACTGGCAGGGTAAATTAACGCGAATACCTGTGATATAGAGATTGCGCTATCATTAATCGTCAGATTTTAATTGTTTAACATATACGGAGCAAAGGTTATACGTATACACACTTCAAATATTCCTAACAAGGTAAACTGATATATAATATAGGTATCTGCAATAGATACAACGATACAAGTGCTACATGCACACTGGGGAAAAATTATTTAATAAATTATTTAACACAAAATTATAATATACAAATATAGTAATGCTTTATATACAATAAGGGTTGTCAAACGTTATTGCTGCTACGAATAGTTCCTATAATATAAGAGACTCACGATACGGGTGTGTTCTTCAAATCTGGATAGGTATGCTACCAACCAGGTAATTGTACATGGGCAAACTCAGCGTAGTGGTGTTTTAACAACCCAAATATACAACGAAGTGAGGTAATAAGAGTATATAAGTAGAGGTAAAAATAATATAAACCGGAAAGAAATTGGATCTGTAACAAAAAAACAAATTACCAGAATGCACCAAGCAACCATTTTATAAGTACCTTAGATAAAAGGTGACCTTCTGAAATAGTTATACCGCTTCCAAGCGCGGCTAACGTCGATTAAATAAAGAATCATGTTAAAAATTAAGCATAAGAGACTGAATGTAAAGAAAAGTTAAAAACAATATGACTTACGAAAACGTGCTTCTAACCTCCAAAAAGAATTAGTGGAGAATCCCTTACGGTTCCAATAAAATTGAAAATCATTACCAAAAATTAATTATAGATCTGCTACTTCACAGCATAAAGGGAAAATTAATTTAATGACGATGCCACAATAATATTTTTTTTTTGAGAAATAGCTCCACAATCAAACGAAAACGAAGTGAAGTCTTATCAACAAGGAAGTTAGTTCCAAACAAAATGGCAACTAAAAGGAGAGAGAATGCGAAAATTCCAAACGCTATACAAACTAACACAAAAGCATAGCTATACAGGGTGCTACGAAATTAGCAGGTAACAACATCCTATAATCAATCATAATCAAGACGGAATTCTGAAATTTTTGAGTATTCTGTAATTAATTTGCCTCCGGCAATGTGTGTGTCTTTCGGACACACCAGCCACTTTAAGCACGTATAATTTAAAATTAATTAATGATTCTTAATTATTGAGTGTTATTAGGTAAATGTAATAAGAATTAGTTTATAAATTATCTTCCACTTCCACTTCATCAATCTGGTAATCAAAAAGACTTAAATGAAATTCGGCAGCTGTGCAGATAGTTCAAGTGCTAAGGCATAATGCTTTAATAATATCTATTCGAGGCAGTATTGGCAAAACAACTCTTGTTTAATGTCATTTCACACGATACCATATTGATTCTAACTTAAAAAGGACAAACGCGTCATCTTACAACAACAAATATTTTTCACACTATTTAACCAAAAAAACTCGACTAAATTAAATTTTAAAAATCTTTATTATACGGACACTTTTTAATTAGAAGACATTCCCCAGACGACGCCTGTAAATTTTTTTTCTGCTTTTACCATTTTTAAATTCTTGATTCTTTTAAAGGCTAAGGGATGAGTTTAAAAAGAAATCCCCTTCTATTAAACAAGAAATGAGTGCGGCTTTTCTTTTGGTAGTAAAACAAAACGTAAAGCAAACACAAAAAAAACACACAACACACAGAACACAACAAAACCTCCATTTCAATGCTAGGAGAAAAGCATTGTATTCATTTTTCCCCTTTTAATATTCGGCATTTAGAAATCTACACCTGTGCTTTGTTTCCATTTCCATACTGCAAAGTTTTTTGTTGTATATATTTTTTGAAACCCTCACCAATCTGTATATACTATAATATACATTTGCGTTTAATTTTTAAATTATTAATAACCGGTTTTGTCCTAATTTTCACGGTTCTCTCTTTTGTCGGCGATAACTGCTGTATTTTTGCCTGTTCCTTTCGTATTTTCATTTTTCCGTTTTATTTACTCTGATAGAGAGATATTTATGTAATTAGACGCTTTTTTGAAATCGCTATTTTTTGTGATTTTGTTACATTCAAAAGAACTGTTTTTGACACACGTTATCTTCCGGTCTTTAATGAAATAGTGTCAAAGGTTGTTTTGCAACTATTATTGAATCTTAACAACAGTTAAGAATTATCTTTCTCTTTGTTTATTAATTAAAACGTCTATGTCTAGATCTATCATTTATCAATGTCTAGATGTTCGGTTCTTTGTACTTTAGGAATAAGCGACCTTCAATTTAGTGTAGGCTGCGAACCACCGGGACAGCAATATTGGCCACTGGAACTAGATTTAGAGGCAGTCTCATATGCTAGAATTACTCGAGTCGAATTATAAACCTGTTATAAATTTAGTGGCTCTCTACGGCATCTTTGAGAATTTCCAAGTTGGTTTCACCGGAAATCGAACTCATCATTCAGAGATCTAGTAACTCGACCCACAGACTTAATACGGAAAAGATTTTGTAGCTACATCTGCTTATTTCATAGACATACCTTTCGTTGACGGAAGTTGTTCTTTCAGAATTGTAATTTTCCATTTATTACCATCACGAATTAATTCAGGGATTTTAGTCAGAAAATGTCAAATATTTGCCTTTCCCAATTCTCCAATCTAGAAAGTTCTGAGGATAAATTTTAATATTTTCCATTATTAGCAAATACCAACAAGCGTTCATAGTGCTCACATCAATATTGACTCCAGGCGCTGCATCAACCCTCTTCAAATGTATGTCTAATTGATCTCACGAGACAGTCTGCGACGGCTTGATTTTTTGCCCTTGCGATAAACATTTTTAAAGTTCCGCTCCGATACCCAAATCGGAAGCATCGGTTTGTAAACATTTTTAAATTTTTTTTGCACTTAATCGTAAATCGTTCTTATTTATGGCATAACTAAGATATTTGCAAGTTGCGGCCTATAGAACTGACATTTATGCCTACCAATGGTAATCCTGCATGATGCACTCAATTTAGAAAAGTCTTCATATCGCCATTTTTATGTGTTAAATAAATAAATATATAAATAGTATAAATAATTTAATATTAAATGTTTCATTTTACTTGTAGGAAATCTGCTTATGTTTATGTGTTTTATTGTTTGTTTACCAATCACTTTCTGTATTCTGGGATTATTAAATTAATAATTTAATATTATAAAAATAATATTAAAATGATCATTAATTAAACTCCCTTCAATTCCAATAATCAATAAAAGATTTCTAAAGCACAGTGATGTTTGGCAAATATTTTAACCAAACAGTATGACAGTCTAATTGAATCTGAAGAAGATTATTAGATGCTGTATCTTCATATTGGTTATCTTATTTATCTTCACCCGGCCATTCTTTTTATTCTGTGATAAGATTTGATTGCTTGAGTAAACATACGTAGATGGCATCCAAAGACCTTCAAATAGAAAAGACAAGGGATAGCTTCGTCAGCGATTTTTTTTTCTATATAAACCGACTTACTAAAATAGTAAAATAATAGTAAAACTAGTTGAATTCTAATCTTCCTCATTGAATATTTTATTTAATATAATGTTTATTTGTAACTTTTTAATGCCACGATCCCACTTACCCTCGCTAATCATCTTTTTAATTAGAAATGCCAAGTATTTATCCAATGTTTTCAGGTTTTACAAATCTCGATCTATATCATACTTTAACAGATCTCAAGCAAATTACCAATCACCAAAATCTACTTATCCGATAAAGCATCGAAGTCAAAATCAAAATTAGTGAAACGAGAACATTCCCAAGTTGATAGATCTTTCCAAACATCGTCATTGTTGATTTTCATTGTGAATTAACATGAATACGAACGGCAACACCTGTGGAGTTTAGTGCCATTACAGAGATTTCAGAGGTAGGAAGATTTATCGGATGTAGATATAATTTGCACTATAAATATCTAACACTCTACCTACATTTCCCCTACTTCACTATAGATTTCATCGTTATTAACATATCCGTCGTATTTCGAGATGCACACGATCATACACAATAGTCATTCTAATTTATTTAAATCGTATTGAAAAAATAATTGAAGCAATTTGGGATTTACTGTCGGAAATCTGTGTAAATCTAAACCTCTCATGAATATTTTCAAGTGTTACCCTCCTTTGTGTTACACATTCCCCCATTTCAGTATAGGAAACATGTTGACACGGGTCTTGTGCTCGTTATAAGCTTTAATGAAAATTCCGCATGCAAATGTGTGTGCATTTTGTGTCTGTTTAGTTAGAAGACGTCATTTCAAGATGCACTTTCCAATGCTTATACTGCAGACCATAATATGGAAACATTTTCCTATTACAACGTGTAGTTTCGCCACATGTAGACAAGGGTAATAAAGTAGTGAAGAGCGATATTAAGGCAGATACGGGTAGGATTATAGTAGGTTTTAACCGGAAGGCGGGTGCTGCCGGTGCGCGATGATTACACGGTATAAAGAATCGTGGCGGCTTCATTTTCCAAGCCTCGTTATACGTACCACTACTGGCGGAACAGTCAGATTGCGGCCGTTTCTCTTTTCTCATTTTAACACACTGACCCTTTCTATTTTGCATTTTGTAAAGGGGGGATACAAATAATAATTATTGCGACGAGGAGCGTCCATGTGGACGTGCTGTTTGTGACTTTATATAGAATGAAATGATTCCTCGCGAATTATGAAACGTGCACGGACCGTCTTTGATTAAAAGTTTTTGTTAGAACGGGCAATTGCAGGCTCAATTTGCGTCGTATGAATGTTCTCTAGAGGAATATTAACTTTGCCACAGAACAGAGCAACTAATTTGCAGGGAACAAAAGATTTGGAATGAAAAAAGAGAGAATTTGTTACAAAGCCTAAAGAAATGATCGACAGTTCTGTGTACTGCTACTGATAAACACATATAGGCCTTCATGAGCACGTCCACAAAAAACAACGCACTAAAGGAATAAAGCTGATAACTTAGAAATGGTAGAAAATATGTCTGTGGTGAAATGCAATTTTTGTGAGGATTCGGTTAAATGATTATTGAAAGTTGAAGCGTTCCTTTATTTATTATATTTATTAAAAATATTAACAGTTTTGTTTTATATTGATGACTCTTTAAATTTAATCATGTTTTTATTTATATTATCGGTTTGCTTTCTGTCGCTTTGTAATATTTAGGAGTATAGAATAGTCCGTTTCAGGGTCAATCTTGATTCTAGATTACTCCTTTTTAGAGATGAGACGAGTAATTAATTTCTTCTTCCTTGAGCGTCGTCGTTTCTACCAAGTTTCATGTTGTCAATTTGTATGGTGCTTGTGATCCTAAATCGATTGTTGAGTTTATCATGTAATATAACAAAGCACTAGAGTGTAGAACGATTTAAATTCTAGGCGCTAATTACATTAAAATAAACTGGATCAGTCTATGTAGATGAAAAATAAGTTTTACAATTACAACCTTCCGGAGAGAGAAAGCAAGCCCGGAACAAGAAACGAGGAACAAAGAAAGCCTGTCAATTCGGACCTTTTCAATAAACAACTAGTTGTGTTACGAAAAATCATTAATTAAAAACTTAATTATTGTCGTACTATAAAACAGTTGCAAGAATGAAATAAATATAATAAATGATATTTTAAATTGAAATGGTAATCGGTTTCAAGTGTATCTAAACTTAATTACAATTCTATTGTCTTCTTGTAAATAGTTAACAACTTTTCATCGCCAATTAAGGTTGAAACAATTATAAGTACCATCAAACGAAATTCTGGAGACCAAGAATTAAAATTTGAAGAGATCAATATCATCAGTTAGGACTGATCAGATGGAGTGAATCACCCATTGGACATGACAGGCTATAAGGAAACGACAGAAAGGGAACCAATCATAGACACACCAAGCCTTTATTATGGTGGCAAAATCCTAGGATTCCTAGACAGACCTAGGATTAAGACCAGCCACATCGAGTTTGGACTTGGCCGGGCAGTGTAAAGTATGTATCCTGACGAATGAGCACGTTAATAGCCCCGATACTAGTCTGAAAAGCTAATAGAGTGTGAATAATTAACCATAAACACTCACATATGTAACTGGCGCGCCATTTAAGCGCATCTTACAAACGAGAAAAAAAACAAGAATTAACTCAAAAAAAGCAAGTGAGCAAGATTCGAAATATACGTTGAACTTGCAAACATGCACCCGAAATAAGGAGATAACGAGGAGACTCGCCCAGATCTCTTGCCGACAAAGACAGCTTCTACGCACCATAACACTTGCTACGTCTGACACGCTCGAGGTGTATCCCTTAACGTGTGTTAAGGGACACACATTCAGCTTGTCGTAAGGCTTGATACAGGACAGGTTTGAGCGCGTCATGACGGTTTCTGATAGAGACACGTACAGCGCATCATAACTTTTCCTGGCACACAAGCGTATCATAACACTAGCTACGGAACACGTTAACGGTGCCGTAGCAGTAGCTAACTGAGATACGTCCAGCTCGGCAGAACACTCGCTGACAAAGATACGTTTAACGCGTCATAATTTGCTTGAGATAGATAGTCCAATGAGTCCAAACGCATCATAAGTGTTGCTGATACCGACACGTCTAGCGCGTCATAACATTTGCTGCCCAACACATGCCCAGCATGTACTTGATACGAGACACGTCAAGCTCGTCATAATTTATTGACAAAAAAGCGCGTCATAACATATGCTGACAAACACATGTCCAGCTCATCATAACGCTTGTACAGGACCCATCCATCGCGCTAATATTTTCTGACAAAGTAATGTGTAATTTGCTTCAGGACACGTTGAGCGTGTCATAACATTTACTGACGAAAACTTGTCTAGCTCATAATTCCACTTGCTACAGAACAGCCAAATATATGTCCAACGCATCATAACATTTATTAACAAAGACACGTTGAGCGCGTAATCTGACAAAGACACGCCCAGCCGGTCATAGCGCTTGCTATGGAACACGTACAACGTCCCATAACAATTGCTACGGAACACGTCGAGCGCGTCATAACATTTGCTGACAAACCCTCCAGCTCATCATAACCCTGTACGGGATCACCCTTCGCGGCATTATTTTCTGACAAAGTTATGTCCAACGCTTCATAACATATGCTACGAGATACGTTGAGCGCAACATAATATTTACCGACAAAAAAAAGGCCCAGCACGTCATAATGCTTGCTACAGATAATTTCGAGGGCGTCGTAGCATTTAGTGACAAAGACATGTCCTGTCATAAGACTTGTAAAGGACCTGTCCAGCATGTTTTAATTTTTTACCAAAGATCGTCTTTCGCGTAATAATTTTCTGAAAAATATAGGTCTAACGATTCATGGAATTTTCTGGCAAACACATGTCTACCGCGTCATAACACTTGCTACAGGACCCGTCCAGCGCTACATAATTCTCTGACAAATATACGTTCAACGTGACGTAACATTTGCTGACGAAGACACATCTAGCATACCAGAACACTTGCTGCGGAGTACGTCCGGTACGTCATAACACTTGATACAAAACACGTCAAGCGCGTCATAACATGCGTTGACGAACACTTGTCCAGCTCATCATAACACTTATACGGCACCCATTCTTCGTGTCATTATTTTCTGACAAAGTTATGTCCAACGCGTCATAACGTATGCTACGAGATACGTTGAGCGCGTCATAACATTTACTAACAAAGAAACGTCGGCGCGTCATAATGATTGCTAGGAACACTTCGAGTGCGTCATAGCATTTGCTGACAAAGACATGTCCAGCTCGTCATAACACTTATACAGGATTCGTCCAGCATGTTTTAACTTTTTTTACAAAGATGAGTCTTTCTCGTCATAATTAGCTGAAAAAGATACGTATAACGTGTCATGGCATTTTCTGACACCAGCGCGTCATAAATATACATTCAACGCGATATAACATTTGCTGTCGAAGGCACATCTAGCATAGCATAACACTTGCTACGGAGCACGTCCGGTACGCCATAACACTTGATACAAAACACGTCGAGCACGTCATAACATGCGTTGACAAGCACTTGTCCAGCTCATCATGACAGTTGTACAAGACCCATCCATCGCGTCATAAGTTTCTGACAAAGACACGTCCAGCGTGTCATAGCATTTGCTACGGAACACGTACAGCGTCCCATAACAATTGCTACGGAATACGCTGAGCGCGTCATAACATTTGCTGACAAACACTTGTCCAGCTCATCGTAACACCTGTACGGGATCCACCCTTCGCGTCATTATTTTCTGAGAAAGTTATGTCTAACGCGTCATAAAGTATGCTACGAGATACGTTAAGCGCAACATAACATTTACTGACAAAAAACATCCAGCACGTCATAATGCTTGCTACGGAGCATTTTGAACAAAGACATGTCCAGCTCGTCATAAGACTTGTAAAGGATGTTTTAAGTCCGTCCAGCATGTTTTAATTTTATACAAAGGTGCGTCTTTCGCATCATAATTTTCTGAAAAATATAGGTCTAACGCTTCATGAAATTTTCTGGTCTACCGCGTCATAACACTTGCTACAGGACCCGTCCAGCGCTACATAATTCTCCGACAAATATACGTTCAACGCGACATAACATTTGCTGACGAAGACACATCTAGCATACCAGAACACTTGCTACGGAGTACGTCCGGTATGTCATAACACTTGATACAAAACACGTCGAGCGCGTCATAACATGCGTTGACAAGCACTTTTCCAGCTCATCATGACACTTGTACAAGTTATCCCATCCATCGCGTCATAAGTTTCTGACAAATACATGTCCAGCTCGTCATAAAACTTGTAAAGGACCTGTCCAGCATGTTTTAATTTTTTTACAAAGATTATCTTTCGTGTCATTATTTTCTGATAAAGTTATGTCCAACTCGTCATAACATATGCTACGAGATACGTTGAGCGCGTTATAATATTTACTGACAAAGAAACGTCGGCGCGTCATAATGCTTGCTAGGAACACTGCGAGTGCGTCATAGCATTTACTAACAAAGACATGTCCAGCTAGTCATAACACTTCTAGCATATCATAACACTTGCTACGAAACACGTCCAACACGTCATAACACTTGTTACAGGATCCGTCCAGCACGTTTATAACTTTCTGACAAAGACATGTTCAACGCGTAATAACATTTGCTATGGGATACGTCGACCACATCATAACATTTGCTGACAGAGACATGTCCAATGCTTCATAACATCTGCTTTTACCTTTTCTAAGTTTCATCACAACTGCTACTAGCAGCATTTGGGAACGTCCAAACACCGTTATATTCCTGTTCAGAGACCTCACTAAAAGTGTGGTATAATTTCAGTTTTAAACACAGATTTTCGATTTAAATTTTATCATTTTTGCTGAATATGCCCATTCGTGTTCCATTATTTTGAAAAGCTTCGAGAATTTTTCATGAGAACATTAGGGAACGTGCTCGCTGGGATTATTCTCGCTGAGAGAATTTTCTTTTGATATGTTTTTCCATGTACGAACGTTCGCGAATACTTTCCATCAGCATATTTAGCACGTAAAGGAGCACCTTTTAAGTAACCGAACCGTGCGCAATGATTTGTGCGGCTACCTCTGATCTACGATCTTATTATTATAAATTGCTTCAGAATAAGAATAGTTAAAAATCACGTGATTGAAGTTATTCTACAATGTATCCCATTAATAGAACATATAGAAAATACAAATTCCCCTCGAGAAATCAATGACCATTTACCTCTGAAAATATTTACTGCTATGAGACACCCAATATTCTATGTCTATGTTTTCATTGCTTGTTTTCATTTCATTTGAAGGAAATGAGTATTTTTTATGGCGGAAAACCGAGTTTCGCCAGAAAATTCTGTTTTTAGAAAGAGAGAGGAACCCGATGTTGTTATAAAAAACATTTTAAATAGGCGCCTCCACCAAATCCAATTTTAAAGGGTGTAATAAATGAGGAGAATCGATAAAGAGGTATTTACAACATAATAAAATGATGAGGTAAACACAATAATTGCGAAAGCATCTCTCCCTTAGCAACAGTTAATTGATACATAATCGCCGTTACTCAGATTGATTATTTAGGACCATGATTATGCGGTTTCTGTAAACGAACGTGGTCGTGGAAACGTTTATGTTTAAGCCGGCGTCGGTGGCGAAGTAGAAACTGCGTCGGCGACATATTAAGCTATTTAATGTTTGTTAATAGCCCGAGTTCGCACATAAATTAGCCAGCAAACACCGCGCACCAGGTAGTCCCCGCGGATAAACCATCTCCACCATCGTCGGGGACACCTGCAGGCAGAGAGGATAGAGAAGTATTCAGAAGAAATGTGGATCTCTTAACGTAGCGCGTGTGTTTTATCGTGTGAAGCAAACTTCCAGCAAGTTTTCGGGGCAATTCTGGGACATATTTCACATTTTAACGGAGTTTCTTTCGCGGCCTAGTAATGGTCTATTAGCAATTAACTCTTGATTTAGGGAGGAAGCGCCATGCAAGCCCTTGTTCCCGCTCTTATTAGCATTAGCGAGGAATTATGGGTAATTTATATGAGCATTAAGTGTCACCGTTTATTACCTGCTGCTGCTTCTTTATTCATAAGACTCTTAAATTACGGTTAAATACCAGGCCGTAATTGCTTTATTTGCTTTTCTAACATTCATTAACAAAAAAGAAAATTCAGCAGCTTTACCTAATTTTCACCCTCACTTCCTTTTACAATTTAACTTACTTTGTCTCCCCTCTGTCTCTCATAATACCTCCATATCTAATTTGTTCAATTTGAAAGAACTAAAAAGTAGCAATTCTTTGTTTTATTTTCACAAGTTTTTAATTTATTTTACTGACTGAAGGATTAGGTATTTGCATGTTTGATCTTTAATAGACACCAAAGAAGTAGAACTCTTTTTACATATAGGCCACTCATCTGTATTAATTAGATTTAATCCGACTTGTTCTTAACCCATTTCTGCTTTGTAGAACTGTTATTTACAAAAGCCTGTAAGCTAAACTCTTTCATAACCTCAACAGCTTATGGGATGCTGATTTTGATTATATTTTGTTTCTATTTCACAACTAGAGTTAAGTTTATGTCATCGTCCTTGGTGTTAAGATCAGTCGCAAACTCGCTCAATGACATTCCTAACTTTATTTTTTGTAATTGAATGATATTATTTGTAATAAACGAGCTCGTATAGCTTTAATTGTATTACCTTCTGTTGATGAAATAAATGAAAAAAAGAAATAAATTGTTTGAATGTAAATCAAAATTAAACCCCCTTTAGTTTAAGTTCATTTCGAAAGGATGACCGAGCCGAGCCATTCACTGTCTGTTTTATTTTCCGAACTTTTAAATTTGTTTTTCGATAGTAAACACCCGGCAATATTTTCGTTTAAAAATCGATCTTTAAATAAAATCTCGATCAAATTTCACGGGTCATAACTGTACGCGCACCATATCCTGCTACAAACTTTCGCTGAAACTGTACTAAAATCTACTGTTAGAGCCCAGGAAAACTTTCGAAGAGGGAACTCCAATAAATCTGTAGTCGTTAACGGCATCCCATTGCATACAGAACAGTTTTATTTTTTATTGTCGAGTCGCCGCCAACCTAGCAGCAAAAGCAGCATCATGATCACCTCTCTCGACATTTCCAAACACCGCCCCCCCGACTATCAGTAAAAAAAGGACAGGAGAAAGAGAAAGGATTGTTATGTGAGTAATCAAACGGACGGGAAAAACGAGAAAAATTCTTGTTTTTCTTCGTCTTTACAATATTATATTTTATTTAAGAAAACGTAAAAAAAGGAAAGCGATCTTACTAATTTGAAAAGATTTCATTTTGACCTATAAAACTCGGACACTAAAAAATAATCGGGCAATTACTTTAGAGAGAAAGTCCTCAAACTCAATCACGTGATTTGTCGTTATAACTTTTTATTTCGACCAGCCGATGTTTTGGTATCCAATTTCTCCCCGCGGTGTATTCTTTAACGGCGAACTTTGAATGACTCGGATTTATGTTTCGTGATATAGTGGTTGGTGTAGCAAAATCGCACAACTTTCAACTCCCCATCGATAAAATGATTTAGGGTTTTTTTTTCTTTTTCCTAACTTAATGCCTAAACTTCAAACTGGGATATTTAATCTACTCGTGATTTATATGCAACTTTTTTTTATATAAATTAGGCATTGCTCTGTTTTGTTTATTTTCGGCAAAGTTTGTAAGTTTGTCATCGTTAATTTACTGGCGTAATATTTACTAAACTTGATTTTCTATCATATCTCATTGTTGGTTTTATTATACGTCCTTTTTTAAATAAATACTTCTGATAATTAGTATTGATTTGGTGTTCTTAGTTCACTCTTATATACAATTTTTTATAATAATTAACAAAATAAAATAATTATAAAAACAACATTATCACTACATTTAAATATTCAATTGTTATTAACTTGAAAAACTTATCTATTCAATAATGATACCGTAAAAGGTAACAAGTATTAACTATCAATCAAGAATATGGATGATGATAAAAGGTCATCTTGAAAATGGTTAATATAATCGCTTTCCACGACAGATAAACAAAATAGAACGAAAAAGGCCGATTTAAAATTTGTCTAATGATAATTTAATAAAAGCTATAAAATAAACATACTAAAAAAAGAATATCAGTGTAGTTCATTTGTGTCAAATAGCAGAGCAAAGTGAGTGTACCAATAGTTATCAAAATTCGAATTGGAAAATAAGAAGAAATTACTTACTCAACACTAAACCTTTTGAAAGAATGTAGCATAGTAATATAATTTAAAATTACTTCGATAAACTGCAAGCTTATTCCTAAGTAATAAATGTTTTAAAACATAATTTAAAACGTAATAAATGTATAAAGAAGTAAAATAATAGAATTCCAATACTTACCTGTCAAATCAGGTTATAAACCAGTTCACAAACTTGAAACTTGCCTTCTGGATAAAGTTTCATATCTTAATTTTTATAACAACTGGTAACATAAAGAAATCAACAAAATATAAAATTGATTTATTAAAGAATACACACAACGATTCAAGTAACAAGAGGTTGAAGCCTCTTAATAGATTTGAAAATATCACAATTTCATACTTATATTATAAAAAAATTGCATTTCCTTTATTATCAATATCAATAGTAATAAAATCTTTATAAGCTATTCACCACAATACATCACATGCACGTATTATGCATTGTGAAATTAAAATAACTCAACAATTTTGTGCATTCACATTTATTCATTACTTACGCAGAATGCAACACGAAACTTTGAAGTATTTACGGTTTCGTGTTGCATTCTTAGTAAGTAATGAATAAATGTGAATACAAAGAAATTTTAGTTATTTTAGTTTCACAATGCATAGTAAATAGTTCAAGGATCTGTTTTTGGTATACGAATCTGTAAGGAAGTAATGGTAACACTCTTGCGAATAAAAAGAACAACAGCCACGTTTGTTGATGCCTTGTCGGCATCAACATCATTTCTGTATATAAACCGGCATACGCAATATAATTGAATCAGTGTTGACTGAGAGCAAGTATTGTGCAGATTTGAACGCATGCATATTTCTCTAGACCCTGCATGTTTGTGCAAATTTTTTAGGTTAGGTTACGTTAGGTTAGGTTAGGTTAGTCCTGCAGCCTGGAAAAAAGCAAGGCTCTGCTTAATAGAAAAAGCTACGAGTGGTAACAATAAGAAATATAGACCTATATGTCTTCTAGATACCATAAGTAAAGTACTGGAAAGACTGATATATGGGCGATTAGTAGAAGAACTGCAGATAAAAGGCGATCTATAGGAACTGATAAAACAAAATACGAGTATAAGCGGATATCTGATTAACATCATATCTAGCTATCTAGAAGACAGAAAAATGGTGACAGAAGAAGGCATACAATATGAGGTTATCTGAGGAGTTCCCCAAGACTCAATATTGGGCCCTCTACCATGGAACATTTATTTCGACAAATCAGTCCAAACAGTATTACCGGAAGAGACAGAAGTTTTCTGCTACGCGGACGACACTGCCATACTAGTATGTGCAAAAACAGAGAACCTACAGTACAGACCACTATCTCACAAATGTTAACCGAAACAATATAAAAAACAGACGACGAGGGCTGTAAATACTGTCATAACTTAAAATATGACGTCGAGCACACGTTCTTATATGCCTTAAATGGAACTCGATAAAGAAAGAAACGTGCAGGAAAGCGGAAAAGAATATACTAAATAAGAACAATATAACTACGAGGGTCGTTTTTTTTCAACATCCGAATGGCTTATTACTAAAAGTTACTATATACTTATGGTTACTTTTCGACAATATTTGCGTATTTCGCATATTTGCACAAATTTTCTAGGTTAAGTTAGGTTAGGTTAACCTAGGCTAGGTTCTGTTAGGTTAGGTTAGGTTAAGTTGGATTAGGTTAGGTTGGGTTAGGTTAGGTTAGGTTAGGTTAAGTTGGGTTGGGTTGGGTTGGGTTCGGTTCGGTTCGGTTAGGTTAGGTTAGGCTAGGTTAGGTTAGATTAGGGTAGGCATATGTCATACTATCCAGGAAATCATTCCTAAAGGCCCACAGCCGAATTTTGCAATATAGGAAAAATAGTAAAATAAGGTCTAAATTATGCATTTGAGATCTCTATGCCACCTGTTAGTGCAATCTTTAACCTGCGTATCCAGTGCATTACCAATGCTGCTACAATATTGTAACATTAACTTGTACAAGAACATTGCATCATTGACCTACTACGAGCCTGAAGCAACTTACCGCGAATACAGCCGACTGCCACGACAACTTGATCACTAGTGTTAATTGAATCAGTGTCGATTGACATCAAGTGTTGTGCAGATTTTAAAGTATGCATATTTCTCTAGATCCTGCATATTTGCACAAATTTTCTAGGTTAAGTTAGGTTAGGTTAACCTAGGCTACTTTCTGTTAGGTTAGATTGGGTTAGGTTAGGTTAAGCTAGGCTAAGCTACACTGGGCTTGGCTAGACTAGGTTAGGTTAGATTAGGGTAGGCATATGTGATACTATCCAGGAAACTATTCCTAAAGACCCACGGTCAAATTTTGCAGTATAGGAAAAATAAGTACAAGAACCCCATAAAATAAAATTTTTTAATAATATTATTATTGAAGCATTTTATGAGTTCGACAGCGTTCTGCAGGGAAAAGCAGTTTTGAAGTTTGACGTTGAAGTTGAAGTTTTGAAAATCACTAACCAAGTTCAGTAAATAAATATTTACGTTATACTCGTATTAGATTAAGTTAGGTTAGGTCAGGTTAACATAGGTTAGGTTAGGTTCAATTAGGTTAAGTAAGCTTAGATTAGGTTAGGTTAAGTTAGATGCAATGAACTTTACCGGATCGCGCTACGTGTTGCGTACTAAACTGGAACTGAAAGTTACTTTTAAAAAGTAATCCATTAATATCAACCACTATAACGAAGAATAATTATGTTGGCGGTGTCCAATAATTTTAGCAGCTAGTTGTACAACAGCGAGTTGTACCTAAACCATCAATATGTTGGCATATTTGATCACATTATCCGTCTATTACAAGAAAAACATCTTCACTAATCAGAATTTTGAAAAACTGCTTGTAAAAACTCGGAAGGAAAATGTAGCTAGAATTGTTCTAATTTTTAAGATTTAGAGCGTATTTATTTTCCTACACAGCAATAGTAACTCTAGATATTTTATATTCATCCTGCAATTTGTATTCACATTTAGCAGTATTGATTTCCTTTAATGGAGAAGAGAATAGAAATGAGAAACAGCGAAATTGCAGTTCCATATTTGATACGATAATTGTTTTAGTGTACAAACTCAACAACGTAAACATACTTAACGGCGAATTTTTAACGTTTTCTGCATTTTATGTTTGTTTTTTAACTCTCTTAATGGCTTATACTTCCACCCTGACTATGATTGCAACAAAGAATACATTGATACTAATGTGCATAATATCGATTTCCTTTCAATTACTGCTTTAATCACAAAAGCACATTCAGGTCGCAAACGACTATCGACGGCAACGCATTTTCCACACTCAAAAAGCTTAAAGCATGCTCTAGAGAATTTTCGATTTAATATTTTAAAAACAATCTTCCTATAATAAAGATTTCCCATTCGAAATGTACCTGATCGAAAACTAGCAAGCAGGAAGCAGGGCTGCAGATTATGAAAGTTGTACTCGAGCAATAAACTGAAGCAATCCCCAGGCAATAGCGGGAGCAAAGCTCAGGTGTCGGAACGTTAAACCATCGCCGTTACGGGCCAACTTTCAAACAACTCCGATAAAAAATTCAATAGGAGCCGCCCCGTGACGGCTCGTTATAGCAAAAGTGACTTAGCGCCTCGACGCCATAAGCTTCACCCATCCCTTCACGAACTTAACAAGAGCCCCTGTGTGTAATTGGGACGCGATTTATATGTACACCCAAAAAAATGGCGAGAACTGCAGACTGGGGACTAATAAGATCTTGCTCGAAACATCCCCAAATGTAAAAGGTGAATGATGAGTACAAACACAGCTGAAGAAAAAACTATTTGTTTAGGGTAGAAGCACCAGTGGACGTAAGTGTACCATTGGACATTAATTTTCACACTACGCATTAGTTTTTATCTTTTATCTCTCACATTCGTTCAATTTATATAAGTTTTATATTACATACTTAGTATATACGAATTTGAGACCATCTAAAGAATCTGTGTAACAACAAAGATGCACGTTGTTCATTACGTATTTCCTTTTGTTTATTCTTTTTTATGTCATCGCAACATGATCAACTAAGCTGAAGGATATATTGAAGAAAACGCTCACTGATTCAAAACTAACCTTATCTCCAATTAAATTAATTATCTTAAATTAAACATGGTTAGAAGCAAGGTATATAACTAAAAATTAAGAAATGGTCTGTGAATCTCCGAATCGTAAAACGTTTCTAGGAGGGAGGCAGCCCCTAGTCCCTTACTAATCACCTCCTAGTAGGAAGTTTTGTAAAATTGCATTTCTTTGTCTCTTTTTGTGCGTGCATCCGAACGATTGTTCCACCCGTCACTGAAGTTTTATACGCGAATCGTCCTACCATCAGTTGCTTCATGACAAGCTTCGACTGTGTAATTTTTTAATTGTGTGTCATAGATACAAGTTAATAGGAATCAGACCAGTTGTTTTTTAGCGTATACATCGACCGTTATACACAAAATGTAGTTAAGTACTTCAGCAGCGTGCAGTCCATAAGAAACAGTGGAAGCAGTCCCGATACGACGTATGCGCTATTACGCTCGTACGCGATGTGTACGAGCGTGATAGCGCATACGTCATATCGGGACTGCTTCCACTGTCTCGTATGCACGGCACGCTGCTGAAGTACTATAACGGTAGGTAGTTTACCAGAAGTTATATTATTCTTGGAGTTAATAAAAAACGTGTTTATTTTAGATATCTTTTATTACTTGTTCTTTATTCTTGTAGCTATTGCAATCACTTAGCATTCCAATGCCTTCTTGAGATAATATCTATGTAATGACTGTCCTTATGACTGAATATCATTACATGACACTCCGGGTAAAAAAGGCTGAATCTGTACCAAAAGAAACAAGTCATTAGTCAAAAGGGCATTTAATGCATTCCTCAACAAAAAAATAGCATACATTAATGTCATACTTGTATGTATTGGCATGTTTAATGTATACTAGCAAAAAATTGAGGTCGTTTGCATCTTTTCAATAATTTTTTACATGCTATGACAATAAAGCCTATGCTAAGGATTAGGTGCTAATAACCAAAGAATTGGAAGTCTTTACTTTTAAAAGTAAAAAATATTGCTGAAGGCGGAGTAATAGGACAAACTTAACCTAAGTAAATTAAACCTGGCAAATACACAAATGAACACTTGAATTAAAATTGAATAACTAAATTGAACACATAACATTAATTTTCATTATCAGGTGCAGTTAATCTCTTGAAGGTATTCTTTCTAGAATGAAAAGAGAATGCGAATGAAAATTTTATTCATGTAAAATAAGCAGGCTTAAGTCTGTCTATTGATACAGGTTGATCTAGTCCTTCTAGCATAAAATACTTTGCAGTTCTGTTTAGCACTGTATAGGGACCGACATGTCTTTAATGTTTAAATCATGTGTATCATTTCTAACATAAACATGTGTACAGTTATGCAATTCTTTGGGAACGAAAGAATTTGATTTATATGTCCTTGTAAAAAAATTTCTGATTGCGCATTTGATATTTCAATTTACGAAGAAATTGAGGTATGCGGAAATCTTCGTCGGGTTTCTTTTCTTCAAAGAAATCTCCGGGTAAACGAAGTGCAGTTCCGTACAACATTTCTGCAGGTGAAACATCTAACTCGGATTTTATCGTAGCTCGTAGACTAAGTAATACCCATGGTAGGTTCTTTAACCAAGAAGATATACCACTGGTGCGTATGGCCTGTTTGAGTGTACGATTGAATCTCTCAATTATCCCTTGGCTTATGGGATGATACGCGGTGCAAGTAATGTGTTTTATCCCTAATGTATTTGTGAAATGCTTCCATAAATGAGAATGGAATATTTGAGCATTGTCTGTTGTTATATAATGGGGGATTCCAAAGCGTGTTATCCATGTGTTGACAAAAGAATTTATTACTGTAGTTGCCGTAACATCCCTTAAAGGAATAGCTTCTATCCATCTGCTGAAGCGATCTATTATGGTCAATAAGTACTTATAACCATCTGAAGGTGGCAAATGTACTAGATCAAGGTGAATTTTTTGGAAACGTTGATCTGGTTCTATAATTGGTTGTAGAGGAGCTTTTGTGTGACGAATCAATTTGTGGCGTTGGCAATCAGTGCAGGAAATAACCCATTTTTTATATCTTGGTTTATTGAAGACCATAGATAACGTTGGGAAATCATTATCCTTAAAGCTCTGATACCAGGATGCGCTACATTATGTAGTTGTTGAAACAACTTATAGCGAAATTGTTGAAGAACGTAAGGTCTGGAATTTTTCTTGCTTACATCCGCCCAAATAGGTGATTGGCCGGGATTTTGAATTTGAATCAAATTGAAATTAATGCACTCTCGAAGATGTTGCAGTTCTTTATCCGTTTGTTGGGCACGAGAAATTTCCTCGTAATTAATTGAAGAATTTTGCAAATGAATAAGTTGCACTCTTGTTAACGCGTCATCGGGAATATTTTTTTGTCCTTGAATATGTCTAATGTCACTAGTATAATAGGAAATATATTCAAGTTGACGAAATTCGCGTGGCAAGTATGCATCACTATTGTTCTTTATTGCCGTACATAAAGGTTTATGGTCAGTATATATATGAAAGTCTCTGCATTCAACATAATATCGGAATTTCTTTAGCGAAAAGTAGATTGCTAAAAGTTCCCATGGTTTCCACATGCCATTATCCAGTTGCTGGAGTACTCCTGCAATTGTGGTAGATGAACTAATCAGCTGCAATACTAATTGGAGCGTCGAGTTTAGGATGTGTTAGTGGTGTAGCATTGATTAAAGCATTTTTAGCATTGTTAAAAGCTTGTACTTCATTGGTATTTAATATGATAGGTTTTTGAGAGGCTTTGCCTGGTATAACCAGATTATTTAGTGGTGTTAATATTTCAGCACAGTTTGGAATGAATTTATGATAATACGAAACAAGGCCATTAAAATTCCTAAGGTTCTTTTGATTAGTAGGCAATGGAAATTCTGCAATTGCTTCAACTTTTGTAGTTTGTGGATTAATCCCGTTAATATTTACAGTGTGTCCCAAAAAGTCAATTTCTGATACACCAACTTTACATTTATCCACATTTACTAGAAGCCCATTGTCTCTCAATCGTGAAAAGAAGATAAGCCTGATAATATTGTATCCATGAATCGGCTACATGAACTTGCTGCATTTCTTAAACCAAAACACATCCTTTTGAATTGAAAGAGGCCTAGTGGTGTGGTAATTGCTGTTTTGTGAATATCATCAGGGCGAATGGGGATTGCATAATATGCCTTCTTCAGATCTATTTTGGAGAAAATGGTAGCGCCTTCTATTTTCCGGGTGAAGTCACTCAAAAAGGGTGTTGGATATCTGTCAGGAACTGTTATTGAATTCAACCGCCTATAATCTCCGACCATTCGATAAGGTTCCGCTGATGGTGTGTTCTTCTTATTTGGCACCAGGTGGATCGTGTCTTATTAAAAATCTTAAGTTCGGTCCTGTGGACTTCGCTTTATTTAAATCAGCATTTCATCATGTAAACATTTCCTATAGAAAGTACTTTTAGGAAAGGATTATTTTATATTTGATATAATTAAACAACGTGGCGTCATAAAGAATGATGTTTTTCAGTATTTGTTTGCTTATATTTTAGTGTAATATCAATTACTTCAAGAAAAACTTTGATCAAAAACTATGGGAAGTGCTTGGTCAACTTATTTTATAGAAATATTTCTGTTAACATTCTGAGAATACAGGATTCGAAAATACAATTTCCTTTGTTAGTAACCTGCGTTTTAAATTTAAAGTCAGTTTACGGCGTAGAAATCTTGTCTACACGCCAAATGCTGTACCACTTCGCATTAGTTTGGCGCGCAATTTCTGGCGGTTCTGCTTTTTGTATTTGAGTCTAGAATCCTATAGAAGGTCAAGCAAAAAGCGCCCTTGCTGCATAAAAATATATGTTTCCACGCGGAGTTACGGGACCCGAGGAAATAAAAACGCTCGCTGGGGTTGACGCAAAGAGATTTACCACCGAACCCTTACAGCAAGCGGTCGATTGCGGTCGATATTATAAATGTACACACTTTAACTTGGGGTGTGCGGGTTCTTCGTTTGAGTTCAGATCAATAATGATTGATCTATAATCACTGCTACCGAATTACAGTTAGTTATAAACCCTTTAGATTTGCTATAAATCTAAATACAGTACAGTACCGTTTCAGTGCTATTTTGTGCAAAGTGCCAGTTTTAAAAGGAATTCCGTCTCGATAAATCGTGTTAGAAAGATTTATAATTTTGTAACGCGAGTAAACAAAGGTGTTTCACTTTTTGGTAAAGAACTATTAAAAACAATTATTTCGTTTCGTTTGGTTTTAAGACCAGTGCAGTTTTCTTCAGGAAAGATCAATTGTAATCGATCCAGAATTTAATGACCGACTCCCGTATTTTTATAAATTAAAATTGCGCTTAAAGAATTTAAACGCATTTAGTGCTACTAGTGATTAAAAACAATTTAAGTTCCAGAAACATTATCGTTATTTTCTAAATGAAAGTAAATACGTTATTACCAATCCCAACCAACTGGGTGCTGAATGGGTAGTTAATTGCACAATTTCGTGTAGTCAAATGTATAGGTATAAAATTACGGTAGGTTACGGTACGGTTAGGTATACACGCGACTACACGAAATTGTGCGCTTAACTACCCATTCAGCAACCATGTGGTTGCCCTTGGTTATTACGTATAAACATTTTAAAATCTTGTTTTTTTGTGCTCAACCCAGTTTGTTTATGAAACCATATGGGCGAATGACAGTAATTAAATTGAATCGAGTTTCTGGTACTGAGAATCAACACTTCAAGACAACGCCGAGTTCAACCACTATTTTCCGAAATAAAGGTCAATTTCTAATTTCTCCTAGACTGTATGTGTTGTATTCCACGAGTTTGGTGGATGAAATTCAAGGTACCGTATTTTTTAAGTGATTGTTTTATAATGCAGTTAATTAAGAATCGTTTAGTTGAAGAATGTTGCAATTTTTCTTTAGGAAGAGAGCTCTCTACTTTATTTAGAAATCTTTAAAATTAATGTATTTTAAAATCATCCAAATTGATAATAATTGAATTAATCTAATTTGCATAATATCCTTTAGATATTTGTTTATAGATTTTGTCAACAAAGTCAAGTCAACTTAAACTTTATTACCTGAATAAAATTTATTGAATAATTCTTTTGGTCCATCTTATAAACTTCTTGGTTATTTTTGTTAATTATTGAAAGGTCTTATATGAATTTTTTTGATTTACTTTGGTGTACTTATTATTTAAAGAATATTGAGTAGACTTGTAATAAATGTACGAGTGGTGTTTTATTTTATATATGTATTGTTATGTCTTAACCATTTTTCTTCCTGTTAAATAAATGTTTTCAGTTCAAAACTAAGGATCTAGAAAACGGAACCATATAATTATGAACATCTTATTTCATTTTTATTTCAAAATTTTAAATAAACAAAATCTTTTTTGATTCAACTAAATATTTTATTCATTTTCTGGTTAATGAATTTAATAATTTTTTAAGCTTATTCTATTAACATCTTTGATTGGTTATTTATAATCAATACCTTAAGCTTCATAATCAGATGGCGCCCTTTTTGAATTATTATTTGTGTTTTGAGACCTTTATCTACTCCTTTTCACAATTTATACAGCTGTGGAACCAATACCTACGACTTGATTAATTAATTTGTAAGAAAGAGTTTAAATCTCAAGCTGTGGCAAATATTTTGAGTTTCTTAGATATAGTAAGTATATATAATTTTATAGTTTTTATTGTTTATTTTGAGAAAAAAAACGAATGTTTCAATCGGTGTGGACCAATCGCTAGCTGATCGTTCAAGAACACCTGCTTCCATGAGCTCGTTCAAGTGTTTTTCTAGAAAGAGTAGTTGATTAGGATTTAATTTTCTAGGCTTAGCCCTAACAGTAGAATTAGTTTTTGCGTCAATTTTATGAGTAATTGAATGTTGGATAGGTCTGTTGTAATTAAAGGGCTGTAGTAATTCAGAAAACTTCTTATGTAATAGGTTCGTGTAAATGTTGCGATCATCATTATTGTTACCAATTTCTGAGGATACCTGTATAGGTAGAGAAAGGTTAGTAACAACGGTACTGACCTGTTCAACATGATCATCATGATCATTAGAAGACATGTCTGCAACTCTTGTCGATGTCAAATTAGATGTGACAGTTTTATTGACACAATCAATATTTAAATTATTCGTTTGTAAAAAGTCCAAACCAAGGATAGGAAATGTGACATTAGCTATCAAAAATTTCCAGGGTTGGCGTTGTATATAAGAAATGTCAAAGTCAAGTGTCAAATTTACTGTACCTAATATGGGAATGTTCGTATTGTTTGCAGCTTTCAGGTTATCAGGAAAATTTTGTTTGATTGTATTTTGGAATAACTTAGCTATTTTTGGTGTTATTATTGAATATGGGGATGCAGTGTCAACGATAAAAGAAATATTGTTAATCGTATCCGTCAATTCGATGAAGAATGATGAGGCATTGGGACAAGCTCTGCTACCCTCATCATTTGATATAGCAGAGCTGACAATTAGTTTTTTTTTTCTGATAGGAACAGTTGCCTGTACATTTATGGGTATTGTCTTGGAACCTAGCGTAGTAGTAGCACAGTCTAGATACCTTTGAACAGTCAGCATCAGTAGCAGTATTAACTCGTGGTTTATAATTTGTCGAAACACGAGAGATTGACGTGCGAACATTTTGAATTTGCTTTATTTTGCTAGAAAGGTTTTGTACTTGCTCGGTCAGTTGGTCAATCTTATGTTGTAAAGTTGTATGTAACTGATCAGGTTTTGGAGTCTCGTGTAATTCTTTTATCATATCAAGTCTTTCTATAAGATCTGACATAGGTAATTGTGATAAATTTATTGCTTGAATTTTTAAATGGTTTGGTAATTTCGCTATTAAAAAATCTTTGAGAATTTCGTCATTAAAATTCAAGTCCTTACAGTGTTTTAATGTCAGTTACTAATTCCTTGACTTTACCACTGAATGTCAAGCTATCCAGGAGTTTTGAAATTCGCGAAAGTCGTGAGCCTACATGAAAATCTTTAGTGGCATTCTTCAAAACAGAATACGGTTGTCTGCGAGGTGCGTTTACTATGAGATCTTGGTGGTTAGCTATAACATCATTTGGCAAGTTCAAGGTTAGAATATCATATCGTTGGCGTTCATCGTTTATGTCGAGATGAATAAAGTACCGGGTCTAATAGAGTTAACCAGGATTCTATATTTGAATTGTCAAATGTCGGAAATGGAATATGAGCAGCCATATTTAATATGAAATTGATTAAGTTATACTTATCTTGATTAAAAAAAGGTATATATTCCGATATTGGTTCAGAATCGATAAGCTAGCGATTGTCCAATCAATCCAATTGTAGATACCGTAGTTGGTTGATGCAGAACTAAGTGCTGTTAGTTGTATGTAGCCGACTAGTACGCGTTGGAAGCAGGACACTTTATAGCTTCGATCAGACCTGCTGATGTCGAATCTTCTTTTTGATTGTTGAGTTCTTTTCGTCGAAGGTCACCAGTATAACGGTAGGTAGTTTACCAGAAGTTATATTATTCTTGGAGTTAATAAAAAACGTGTTTATTTTAGATATCTTTTATTACTTGTTCTTTATTCTTGTAGCTATTGCAATCACTTAGCATTCCAATGCCTTCTTGAGATAATATCTATGTAATGACTGTCCTTATGACTGAATATCATTACAGTACTTCCAATTGTTAAGAACGTGACTATCTAAAGCAGTATATCCAGGGCCGAGCCAAGGGTATCTGCCGCCCGGGTGCAAGATATAATTTGCCGCCCTTACACCTCCTCAGACATAATAGTGTTACTAGTAAAATTATACATTCCTTTTATATCCGTTAATATTTATGTTTAAGTAATAAAAATCGTTACAAACTTTATTAACTATTTGTAGGTATATAAACTTAAAAACCTAAATATTTAAAACAAACACAATAATTAGATATTTATTAGTTATAAATTTATTATGAATTCTAAGTTTTAATATCAAAAGCGACTTTTCGTGCTTTTTTTATTGAAAATTCTTTAATTAAATCAGAAAGATCTAGCGCCTTGCAGATCTCTCCCTCGATGCTTATTATAGACAAATTTGTCTATGAGTCTATTCTGGCTCATTGTAGATCTCAAATAATTTTTAATGATTTTTAATTTTGAAATTATCTTTCACCACTGGCAACAGTAACAGGCATAATTAAAAAAAATCTTAAGGCTACAAATAAATTTGGAAAAGTGCTAATTAAATCATTGATTACAAGATATTCTAGAATCTCCTTAGCAGAAGCCGTACTAGGTTTATTATAAATTGAAGAAAATTCAATCTCATTGCACAGATCAACTGCATTAACATCCATTTCTTTTGTTGATGAATCAGTTAATTTAATTTGTAAATCCATACATTTCTTTAATTCTTCTTTATCTATAGAACCTAAATTACTTAAAAATCCAAAATTGTTATAACACTCGTTTAACTGTTCGAATCTGTCATTTAATTTCGTTACTTCTGTATCAAGGATATAAAAATAAAAATTAACTTTAAAATTTAATTCTGGCGATTCTATTAATTCATCTCTATGTTCATATTAAAAAAAAAACCTTTTTTCTTCTCGGTCTAACCAAGTCTATAGCTGGAAAAACAGTTTCGCAGTCTATATCTTCAGCAATTATTTTTTCCTCGTCAAGCATCGCTGCAAAATTACTTTCGGATCGTATTTCGATAAAAAAATTTCGAATTTCTGCCAACATTTTTACAGCTTCTGATAATGTAATATCAGATTTTTGCATAATTTTACTTACAAAGTTTATTTTTGATAAAATATTGTGCCAAATCTCTAACGATACTACAAATTTATACGATTTTATTTTATTAATTAGTGCCTTTGCAAGATTTCTTGTGTCATTATCTCTTGATGTATCAATATAAAGCAAAAAAAGAGCGTCATAAATTTTTTCTCTACGACCACCATAGAAAGTTACATATTCCATACAATCTACACTTACGAGCAAATAAATCGGCCCACCTGGCACTTTCATCTTTGAGTGCATTTTTGTCAGCCCTTAGACAGCATTTAAAAAATATATTTATGTCATTTGAAAGGCTATTTATTAAGCTTTAAAATGAGCCTACATTTTTTGTGGATGTCTGTTTTTTAACCTGTGTAGAATTTTAAAACCAAAGTTACCTGCATTTTTTTGGTATTGGAGGTGTGCTTACTTTGGCTTCCATTAGATTTTGTGCTTAAAAAATCACGTGTCAGTAGAAAATTTAAACCACATTTGTTATGATTTGTCAATTTTTGATATTATCTGTTGATAAAATGGATACTGCACCAGAAGTTTCCGCTCAAGTTGTTGCTTTAATTCAACTTGGCCATAGTCAGCGATTTGTTGCTCAAGAACTGAATGTAAGCCGGGCAGCAGTTAGAAGAGTATACCAGCGATTTGTGGAAACTGGGTCCTTCAAACGTCGACCAGGAACAGGCAGATCCCGGTGTACAACAGAGAGGGATGATCACTTCATTATGTTAACCTCGTTGCGAAACCGACGCCTAACTGCAGTTGAGATACAGCAGCAACTTGGTGATGCCCGAAGAGTGACTGCAAGCGAGTGGACAGTAAGGCGAAGATTACGGGAGAGGAACTTGACACCTCGTCGACCTGTAAAATGTCCGAAATTGACTGCAGCTCATCGCCAAGCACGGCTTCGTTTTGCAAGGGAACATTTGAATTGGACCCTGGATCAATGGAGCTCTGTTCTGTTTTCCGATGAGACCAAGATATGTTTGTATAGCAACGATGGAAGAGGACGAGTATACCGGCGACTCGGAGAACGATTTGCGGAATGCTGCATTGTTGAACGCGTTAGCTACGGAGGTGGTTCTTGCATGATCTGGGGTGGAATTTCTCTGGAAGCACGCACGGATCTTGTGTTCATCACCGGGGAAGTGCGTGGTCGCAATAGAAGGGGTTTAACGGCTATAAGGTATGTCGAAGAGATTTTGGATGAACATGTGGTGCCCTACGCCGGCTTTGTTGGAGACCATTTCATGTTTATGCATGATAATGCAAAGCCACACACGGCGTTAATTGTGCGAAACTACCTTGCAGAAGTCGAACTTCGAGTTTTAGAATGGCCAGCGTGCAGCCCTGACCTAAATCCTATAGAGAATCTATGGGATCGCCTTAAAAGAAAAGTTCGGGCCAGAGTTCCTGCTGTAATGTCTATACCACAGCTAATGGTAGCCGTTACAGAAGAATGGCACAACATTCCGCAAGAAGCCATTGCTACTTTGATTAGGTCCATGCCAAATCGTATGGAAGCCGTTATCAGAGCTAGAGGAGGTAACACACGATATTAATAATAGAAAATTCTTGCTCAAATTTTGTTTCAATTTATTGAAAACCAAATTTTTTCCTTTGTACTTTTGTTTGGAAATGTTACCTTTAGGTTCTACACTCGAGAAAAGGAAAAAAACTCAAAAAATGTAGGCTCATTTTAAAGCTTAATAAATAGCCTTTCAAATGACATAAATATTTTTTTTTAATGCTGTCTAAGGGCTGACAAAAATGCACTCAAAGATGAAAGTGCCAGGTGGGCCGATTTATTTGCTCGTAAGTGTAGTAACCGTGAAAACGACCAATTGCAAACAATCTCCAAACTCAACGGTAAAGTAAATAATCCGTAGTTCTATTAAAACGCCATAGATGTCACCACTTGCAATATTTATAATATTATTAATTATTTGAAATATAAAATGTTATAAATTTTAGATAAAGGTTAATTTATTTTGTTTAATTAATATTTTACATTAAATTATATTTCGAATGGAAATCCATCTAGAAAAAAAACTGAGGTCAGACCCGGGATCGCTCTGTTCGTAGCTACAGCGTAAGCGCTGAGCTATCGAGATGCCTTTCAATGATGTTTTTTTCTCATTATATAAAGTTACAATGATTGTTATTCAATTAAAACGTAAAATTAATTAATGTTTTACAATATTATATAATTTTTAATGTAATTTTATTTATTATTATTGCTAAATTACAATAAAAACATTGAAAACATTTATAATTTGCTACATAATGCGAGAATATTTGACATTTTGCGCAGAGGTTAATAACCTTGACAATTGAATTGTGATTTTTGTACATAATATAAATTATTTTTTGAAAACGAGTACATACGTATGATTATTTAGCTGTAAGTACTAAATAGTAGATTGACTGAAATTATACAAATTGTAAACGTATTATTACTATTGTCTTTACAAATTTAATGTTTGCTTTTGTCGTTTTTAAAATTCTAGATGTATCATGAGTGAATCCGATGAAGGAAAATTGGGGTGTACACTCGTACACCTCCAAACATCGTGGAAGCGGCTCACATTACATCTCTTAATTTATTGCCAAATATTTCAAATATGAATGCGAGTATAAATTCTAGGTTAAAAAACTTTCTTAGCTGTTGGTGGTTTATTACTTTTTTTGTTGTCGTAGATAAAGTATAGTGTATAACGCGTGCAAAAACACCAATTTCTCACTCGTGTGATTGCGGCATTCGACTACTTCTCATGCCGCAAAATCTTCACACTCGTGAGAAATTGGCACTTTTCTGCACTTGTAACACAATATACTATTCTAAATTAAACCTACACAGAGAGAAATGTTTGTATATTTAGTGCACAATTGTTTAGAAAATTAAAACAAGTTGTGCCTAAAACGGTGACAGGAACAATTTGTGCAATATAATTGCATTGGTTTGTGCAAAACAAATTGTAATGTTTATCCAAACAACTTATTATTTTTATCTCCATACCAAATAGGTAACTACCTAAAACAATTTGTTTAAAGAATTTTCTCAATAATGCCAAACACTGGAAGATCATCGGTCCATTTCTGAATTATTGGAAAATTTGGTTTGTAAAGTAGTTGATCCAAGAAGAAGAGAAAACTCAACACCCAATTACGCCTGGAAAATGAATGTATAAATTAATTTATTACATAGCACTTGCACTAAAATAAATGAGTAAATAAAATGCGTACCCAATCATAATAATAATAATTTAAAATATAGGGTAAAAAATTAAAAATACTTACATTAATTAAATTTTTATTCACCTATATTATATCTGTATTCCGCAACTATCACAAACTTACTAAACTAATGTGTTGCATTTCCATGTAGCACAGCGTTTTTTGCAGTTTGTTTATGTCTGGAGTCTCTGATCTGAGGGGGAAATAAATGCAGTAGGTCAATCCCACATTAAAAATAACCTTGATATAAGATTTCACTCAAATTGTATTACAGTTTCAAATTTTATTTGCATTTTTTCATCATATACAATTAAAAAGCTGCACAATACTGTGCATGATTACAGTTAAACAACTTGTATCAAAATATATTCAACAAGATTGTGGACAGACGCAGCACAATTTTGTGAATTATTAATTCCTTTAGTTACTTCAATTTGCTTTGCACAATTTGTCAGATCAAATTTCACGACGTCTTCAAACAATCTTATTAAGAAAGAATACGCAACGCTTTTAAATAATGGAACCCAATTGTACAAAAAAATCGTACAATCACAATTAACCAACGTTGTGCAAAACTACGCTACTGCATTTTTCTCTGTGTAAGCGTATTAATGGCATCGATTCTACTCTCCCAACGTGTATTAGATAAAGGTTTCACAGTTATAGTAGGAAGTTCTTTCATAAGAATCTGCCAACGATAAGTGGAAGCTGAAAAAATACATATATTTCTTGAACAATGGCAAAGAAGTTTTGTTACTTCAAGTGAACTTTTTGCAGCATCATTTACAACTAAATTGAGACTATGGGCGGCGCAGGGGAAATGCTCTAGGATTGATATCAAGAATTATTTTTTGCAGCCCATCATGTTTGCCTTTCATATTCGCACACAGAGAGAAATACTTCGTAAGAGCTTTGCACGAGATTGTTCAAAACGGTGTTGGAGAAATTTATATTATATAAACAGGAACGTACGACAATTATTTAACACAGTCAGATTTAGTTTTGCAGTCTTTGGAACAATGTTGTTGAGGAAGAGCTAGCATATTATGTTGAAGTATAATTGTAAAAAAATGTTTAGAAAAATACAATATTTTGTTTGAATGAAATCATAATCCAGTGTTCAAACTGCTTGCTACTAATTATTGTGTTTCGCAAAGTTTATGGATGACATCTTATAGATGTCGCCACTTGTATTTGTCGCTATTAATGTAAATTCGAGATTTATATATAAACAGGCGACAGCAAAAGAAAATTTTAGTGTTATATTTGTATATATTACACATTGTATAGTTATATACATATTAGTTACATTTTCTACAATAAAGATATGTATATGTAAAAATGTATATTTTATTTGTGATACTTATTAACCTCTTGTACAGAATATTTGTGCCAGAGTATTCCACAATTTGTATAAATGTGAAAAAGTTATTGAGTTAAATACTATTAAGCAATTGTGGCACAACTAGTACAACAATTGGATAATGTTGTATAAAATTGTATGCAACAACATTACACATTCTGTTTTAATGAGTAACACAATTTGTTATGAAAACTTATAGACAACTATTCATTTGATTCTACAAAATTACTATTGACTTCCACAAAATGTTATATTTGAGTTTATACACATCCTTACAAAAAATTGAAAACATTATTTAAAAAATCTTGACAAACTAAATGACACAATCTTGTTTTATAATTCTACACAAATTGTCCCTGTCACTTTTTTAAGACCAATTTGTTTTACAATACCACACAATTGTTGATGAAATTTAAATACATATTTCTCTGTGCACCGTTGTCATATCCTTGTCCCCGCATATTCTTAATATCAATACCTAATTCTCCTAAATAATTCAATAAAAAAGTTGTTAGTCCTTCACCAGTTGTATCTGCAACTGGACAAAACCCCAAAAAGTGTTCTCTAATTTCAACAGCCTTTGAATTACTATTAATGGAGACGAATCTGACAACTACAGTAATTTGTTCTTCGTGACTAACATCGGGTGCACAATCCAATATAATTGAATAATATTTACATAATTTTAATGTGTTGACTATATTTTGCTTTACTGTGTCACCTATTATACTAATTAATTCATTTTGGATTTTATCACCTAAATAATCTTTTTGAATTCTGCTAACATGTTCCGCCATTATATTGTCAAATTTTGCAATTGATTCTATTAGTTTTAAAAAATTACCATTACCTTTTTCGAAAAGTTTCTGACTACTTCCTCTAAAAGCTTGATTTTGTCCAGCTAAATATTGAATAACACAAATGATTCTTTCAAGAATTAACGTCCATCTTTTTTTTCCAACTGAATTAAATTTTGGTTGACTGAGTCAATAGTTCTACCTTCTTCAAACGATTTCTTCAGCTCAATCCACTTTTTAACACTCTCAAAATGGCCCTTACTTTTTTCGTGTCTATCTAAATTTTGAGATAAATGTCGCCAGTCACTATAACCTTTATCATCGTTAAAAACATTATCAGAAACTTTAAAAGTTTACAACAATAACAGTAAACAGAATTATTTGACTTAGAATAAATTAGCCATGTTCTAGGAACTTTTTCATTATTACTTAATTTTTTGTAGGTATATAATAAGCGGTTGAAAACGATCTATTTAAGTCGTCCAATGGAAAAGTAATATTTTTAAATTGTAATGGCCCTATTTCAAGAATAGACATTTTTATCTTATCTGTTAAAACTTGCGGCCAAAGAGCTGGATCTTTCAAAAGTTCCACCCCAGCAACCTCAGCACCAGCTTCGGTTGATATAGGTGTTGGTGGTGTGTCCTCTTCATCTGGTTCGAATTCGGATGTATTACCTTCTTGCTCCTGCGTTATTTGCAGAACTTCCGTAAACGTGTTCTCCTCATTTGAATCAAACTGTTCCTCCACTGGCTCAACTTGTTGGCTTCTAGATGGTTGTGCCATTGTAGTTTTCGTGGATACCATAAATTTTTTCTAGGAGCCAGCCATTTTGTTTTAATTTCATTTTTTTCCAACTTACTTTTTCGATACTGAAAGCCGGAAAGTTTCTTTCTACCATCAGCCATCTAAATTAAACCCAAAAATATTTTGAGAATAACAAAATAACCAAATAAAGAAAAAAGTTTAAATATTTATTAAAGAAATGAAAAATACTCACGTTTTAACACTATGAACTTTACAAACACTTATTTACTATATTATCTCTTCCTTAAAATCTTACTCTACGCGCATACATTCGCAAAACAACCCTTGTTTTAAATTTGTTATGGTATATATGCTAAAACAAAAAGTGCGAAGTTTACTCATTCTTATCTCCAAAGAGTGCGGCTTTGTATAGGCTATTTTCCCGAATACGTACTGAATTAGTTTCATGTTTCATGAATGATATGCCGCCCCGAGCGACAAAGGGAAAACAATAACTCGTATATTGTTACGATAACTGTGAACAGAAACAAAGATAAATTATAAGAACTTGATAAAATATTTCTTCGAATACGTATTCATAAAACTATAGTTTTCTGTTTTATTGTACCGCCCTATAACAACAAAGGAGTGAAAATTCGTATATCGGTATAATAATCGCAGACAAAATTAAATTAAGAAATTATCGGAATCTGAGAAGTTATTTCCTGGAATTGACATCAATTTAGTTTCTTGTTTCTTAAAATTTTTTTATAAAAATCTAATAAACTATTGTAAGCTTATTTTGCCGCCCCTAGTAGGTTGCCGCCCGGGTGCTCTGCACCCCTTGCACCCTTGGCACGGCTCGACCCTGAGTATATCCTGTAACCCCTTATAATTATTTTGGAGAAGATTGAAGGAAGATTCGTGTATGCGGGTGAGAGACGATCAGCTCCTAAACTTTGTGAGAGTAATTCTCCAGAGGTGGAAGGGGCACACTACTCCATTTTGTTAGGAAAACAGTCAACTAAATATGATGCTATTAACTTAATTCCACGATGTAGTCTAGTGGAGAACCTATCTCTGAGCGTGAAATCTAAATAGTCATAAAATCATTGATAAATAATAAAGCACAACACAGACAGACAGACCAACGGACAGACAAAGAGACAAACGGATAGACATACAGACGACAGGCAGGCGAATATAGGGATGAACTGTCGAACAGAACAGACAGACAGACCAACGCACAGACGAAAAGACAAACGGACAGACAAACAGACGATAGGCAAGCGAATATAGGGACGAACGGAAAAACGAAGGGATAGACGAACAGAGGAATAGACGGATAAATGAACGGACGGAGAGCGGGTGGATGAACAAACAGACGACAAACGAACAGACACAAACGACCTAAACGAGGGACAACCCGATAAACAGTTAAACGGACAGACAAACAAACCGGCGAACAGATAGACAAAAAGACAGGCCAACAAGTAGACGAGCGGACATACAAAGGCATACACGAATGAACAAACATACAGGCAAACGAAAGATAAACCCATAGACTGAAAAACAGGCAGACAAACGGATGGATGAACGGATAGATAAATAGATAAACCGGCAAACAGACAAACAAACCGGTGAACAGACAGGTTAACGGACAGACGAACAGATGCATGAAAAGGCAAACGACAGACAAAGCGACAGAGAGATAATCGGACAGACGAACGGATGGATAAAGGGATAGATGGACGGACAGACCACCAGACGAATAGATAAACAGACAAACCTACAGAAAAAAACACGCGAATAGGGATAGACGAATGAACAGACACACATGCAAATGATAGCGACAAACCGATCCACTAGTAAACAGACAGACCAACGGAAAGATGAATAGATAAGCAGGCAGGCATAGAGACAGGCAAACTACAGACTAACAGATAGTCAACGATACGAACGGATAAACGACCGGACAGATTGTAATTGCACTGTGCTCCAGAGTCAACTACGACGGGCAGCGTTATTTTAGCGTAGCGCACCTAATAATTTAATCACCACGGCCCCCATTTCGGAGATACGAATTGAGATACGCTCAATTAGTGCGCTATTGCTATTGCAGAAGCTACCAGTACACACCAGTGGGAGCGAGTTATACCTATCCAGATCTCTACTAGCTCTCCAGGCTAGTACCGGAGTTCTGAACGTACTCACTCGTCGAGACCCCTTCTCCCGGCATAGGAAACGACGTCTAGTCCAGCTACGGACTTTCCCCACAATGTGGGACTACTGCCCGACTGAAACCAACCTCAATGTGGCAGGCTTGGACAGTTATGCCACCCCGGCCTACTAGTTATTGGCCTAGTGTGCCCTCGTCAGCGATTCGTTTAGTTCCACCTAAGCAGTACCACGGTGTGTACCTTTTGGAGGTGAAGTTGTCTTCAGCATTGAGTGACTGTGTATTCGCGTCAATACCCCTTAAATCCAGCGGCTCGAGACGATATCGATCACTGCTGGAACTGCACACCGTAGCCTGATCCTCATACTCGTTCTGGCTGGTGGCATGCAGTTTCCATCGGTCGGAGCTTGCCCCCTCATGATCTGGATAAATCTCACTTGAATTCCCCTCCATCGGGCTTAGTCAAATACCGGGTGATCAGCGGTACACCATAAGTCAGTTCAACCTCAGGTGAGAATCCAATCCACCAACACCGGTACTCATGTTAGAAGAGCTTCCTCCTCAACGTCAATGAATCCCCATCGAAAGCACTTACTTGCATCTCTAGCACACATTTAATTCTGGCTTTGTCGTCCGTTACTAGATACCTGGGATTGGGTAGAGTTCAGCCATTTGTATGGGTGAACGCCGTGTGGTCTACTCCGTTTACCCAAAAACGACCGGACAGATGACCGAACAGACGATCAGATAAATAGGCAAATAAACAGACCAACAGACGAACCTAAAGGCGAACAAACCGACGAACAGGCAGGCCAGCAAACAGACAGATAGACAGACGATCGACCAGATAGACAGGCAAACCGACAAACAGATAAACAGACAGACACGACATGGGTTCTACATATATGTATGAGAGCATAGGTTACCACCCAAATTTTTTATTTACAGTGGCAAATATTTTATTTATCATGGCACTATTAAGCACCTTCATTTCAAAATAAGAATCATGGCCTAACTTGATCTGATTTTTTTATTATGTAATGACAAGTTGTTCAAGTAATTGAAATCGCGCGAGTTTCAGTAGTAGTGCGGTTTTGTCGCAAATTTGCGATTGTACACCAAATTACGACTTTGCGCACTTGTTACATAACTGTTACATAACGTTACATAACATAACACTATAAAAAAATCTATAACCTCATCATGATGGATCAAGATAGAAAATAAAGAACTCAAATAATTTTACTGTTTAAAGCTTATAAAGTTTCAAGAATTGCAGCATATCGGTAATGAATATAAATACATGAAATAGACTACTTTGAAGTCTTTATACGGTAGAAACTTTTTAAGCTAATAACTAATTATCAAGTAAACTTTTGTTGCTGCTTATTCATTAGACTTATCCTAGAAGCTCTCCCAATCTCGATCTTCGAAAGGGTACATATGGTGTCTTATTCTAAATTGCATTACAATTCCCAATTACACCAAATTGAATGTGTCAGTTTAAAATCAAGCATTATAATGAAATACTTATTCGTCATTTTTAAACTCATCTAGAACTTGACGACTGCTGCTTTCGTCGAACTAAGATAAAAATGTAGTTTATTCGATTTTTCCTCTATGAACTTTTTCCTTTTGGTGTATGCAGTCCAACTTGTAGAGCAAGTAACTTAAGGGTAAATTTTATTTATTCGATTGTTATTAAAGAATGCACGGGTATGGAATACAAAAACACCCCTCGTTAGATGCACCAGCCATTCCCTGCACTTATATCTTACTTAAACTTAATGTAACAGTAGGAGAGAGCGCTGCACCTTATTGGGTACTTCCAAGCGGTACTTCTTAATATTCCCAAATTTATGAGTAAAGTTTTGTGGGGGGATTAGGTTTAATTTTCCCGTAGGATTTTATCCTTGTAAGTAATGATGACAGTGATAACAAAAAGGAGTCGTTTTACATTTTTTCCCCTGTAATCGATCTCGGAGATGAATGCCATGAACAAATTGACGTCATCCCCTGATTCAGATAAAGCAAAACGGTCGCTTGCATAAAATACTAAATTAAAAATTATTCGTCCGGAACGTTATTTCGTATTCATTAGGCATGAAAACCAATCAATTAAACGCAAATGTAAATAAATTTGCAGTCCGTAGGGAAAAATAGGGCAATGCGGGGAAAGGGTGCGAATTAAAACCGCAAACAATCGGAATGCTAAATCCAAATAAAATAATTAACTCGAATCGTAAACCACTAAAAACAATGATCTGCCATGGACAATGTGGTTCGAGTGAGTCAGAACGTCATTCAGCATATCAATCAAGTCCGAATAATCGTTATAATTATCGGTAGTTTGTCGGTCGCGATCCGGAGCTCCGGAATCCGGAATGTGGTGCGAACATTTTGGCGTGCACCTCTCTAGCGGCAGCAGCTGTCAACGCGAGCGTCGGACCCGCGAAAAACCGATATGTCACCGGCGTTAAATTATGCAGCGTCGTTCTATAACACGCTCTTCAGCTCTCTTGTACCGTTTGTACACGTCCATCCACCACGATCGCGCACGTATTTTGACCCATTTGTTTAGTCGACCGTTTTCCGCCACCTTTTATTAATTTTTTTAAAACCTTTTACACCTTTGCGCTTTTATCGGAAACAGCTCGAAACCAACGTCGAAACTACGCAATTACAGGAAGTTGAGACTTTTAACGCCGACCCCAATCGGGTCACGATCGCTCTCTTGTTGGAGGTTAACTGTAAAAATAGCAATACCCTCTTGTAACTAACTATTTTTTTTCGCATTAAATATATAAACGGTAAAATGGTTTTCGTAACAAACCTTGTAAATGTTCTCTACGTCTGTTTTTATTTATATACATTTTTTCGGCGTTTATTTCGGCACATTCCTGAAACCTCTTATCATAACAATGCAAGGACTTGGAATTTATTTGTATAAATTAAAAAAAAACGGCGAGGCAATCAAATTTACGTCTGAGAGAAGAAAAAAGGTGTGTAGATTCATTTAGTACACCTAGTAAATCTAATCAGGGTGGTTAATTTTCAATTTCCTCCACCTGACTCAAATTCTGATGCCTTTCGAAATTGCACTTCCACTTCACCTTTGGTGTTTGTAGTACTTTGAGTAAAGCATCGGCGTAAATCTAATTTGACTGTAGCCTTCCGAATAAATTGTCGTAGGAAATACTTTATTTAGAATTCTGACTACACCTGATTGGTTATTCTGTAGATAAGTTAAAATTTAGATTTTTTAGCCTAAAATGCTCTTTTGTGGCTAGTGGCACAACCATTGATATGTTTATCGAGATACCAAAATATGCTCATTGTATAGCAAATAACGAGGGGGCTGTTTGTCACACAGTCACTACGTTACTAGCCATATTAAGAGTAATAAAAAACACTTGTCTTGCTCCTAAGAATCGATCTCTTGTTCCCAGAATGCAGCATCTATTGTATTTAATGTATTCTCCAATCTACATACAGTATCTCTTGTTTAACGTTGAAATTCCCAACCCATTGATTGTTTTACGGTCACTGTTTAAAACCAAGCTTCTCTGTTAGCTTTGGTTGTCGCTGGTTTCCCTCTCTCTTTCTTTATCGTAAATTCGCGCTAGCGCGGTCAAGCGCATTCACAATGGTGCGGTCGGCATAACAAAATAGTGGGCTTTCATTAGAGGATGGTTGAACGTGAGATGAAATAGGAAGTTGGTTTGGTATAATTCGCTTTAACGGACAAAATCTCGCGTCCATCAAATCGATCACTTGCATGGTTATATTTGATCGATCGTCGATCAGGCGGAATCGACTCTGGTGTTAACCACTTAGGTAAACTTTTTTTTTATTATTTTCCACCATGTGTTAAGATCTCATTAAAATCGTATTCTATTTTAGGTAACAAGTCTATATCATTTACCTAGAAGAAATGATTTAATAAAAGACCTTTCAGTTGATCGAAAGGTAAAATTCTTTTCAAATATTTAAAATTAATACCACATAGAGAGTATTTTATTTTTAGATCTTTTTTTTTCTCTCTTGCTCGTTTTGTTTTCTTCTGGCCCTTTCTACCTTGGGTTTGGTTTAACTTGAAAGTCTTCCCTTTTGGGTTAGTACCTGCATACATACATACAGGGTTGTTATATGTGACACAAGATTATACCGGAAGAAGTGAAACAAGAAACCCTAAGCAGGCTTTTAAACCGTATCATCCGTGGGTCATCGAATGGAGGGATGTTTGTTTGAAACTGTATGTATTTATATATATTGTGTTATTTTATCTATGTGTCCATGTATTTTTGAAACGTTTATACAATATAGATCTCGAGTAGTTAAATTATCATAGGGTAGCTTTTAACATTTATAACCAGCTGTGATACAAATCACCATTCTGTCGATTTTACTAGACTTATTAAAATCCTTAATAAGCATAATTAAGAACTTTTACTGTTTACAATAAAGCCCTACTTAGAAAGTTTCATTTCACTACATATTTGTGTTTTATTTATTACTATTTATTTATTTTGTGGTTGTAATATTTGCTTTACAGCTTGTAACCTGTAAGTGTATATGTACTGTACGACCAAAATTGTGGAAGTTGTCTATATGTTAGTAAAAGATCTATTTCTTCGTTTATCTAATAAGTTTGAAGCTTTAGTAATGAGAATTGTTTTAAAACGAAGTGGCGCTTGTTTTTCTTATCTTGTATATCTTGTATTACCCCGCCCCTCTCTGACTTATTGGGGTTAGCCGGCAAAAACTAAAGTAGTGTTATATAGGTCAAGCTGATATTTCCAGCACAGCTATATTTTTGGTAGGTTTGGTATTTATCTATATAAAAGTAGCCTTTGTAATTCTGTAGGCTATACTCGTTCTTATGATATTAAATACTTAGAGTTCGGTGAAACTGATTGGTTGACAGACGACAATTGAAGTATCAACGTTATGTCGATTGTCTACATCATCATGGTATACTGTTGGAATCATCTTGTTACCATTTGAAAATTATTCACCGATAGTCTGTCGTAGCATCATGGGCAATTGTACCATGGACCATGATCTAAAACGGTACATTTCTTAATTCTATTAAGTTTTTGGTTGCTAATAACAGTAGTGCATTATTTTACTTAATGTATAACTTGTATTCATTTAGTGGCATGCCAACAAATAATTCTTTTTCTCTTTTTTCAGGTAAGATAAACTTCTAGATTTTAAAGAAATCAGTGCCTTCGATCTTTTAGAAAAAATGTGTAAGTTGATTGTTTTTTAATTGAATTATTTAGTAATGTAGTTTAGAGTTAAACTAGAAAAATGTGCAGCAAAAGATATACCCACTTATTTGTACTGTGAATAGACGGAAATATACACAGTGTATTTATGTTGAATGTGCATCTATGAGTTATAATTGCTTTGCTAAGTTAGCGACTGATTGCTAGTTGCCATTAAAGATTCTAATTGTTTTAACAACTTTTAATCTCTGAAATGATGCTGTAATATTATAACAGCATCATTAAAACTCTTACTGCACTCAAGTTAATTTCGTTTCGTTCTTTTGTAATAATCATATTTGTGTGTATTAGTGGTTTTGTTCTTGGCACAGAAGCTTTCAGGTTTAGGAACTTTACACCTATTATTGTTGGTATTAGAGAGGAGAGCTATTAAAGTCGACTCTTGGTGCCTAGTTTACACCTGACACTAAATAGCTGGCAACAGACGACAGAATCGACTGCGCTTAATAGATACATTATTTCGCAATTAGCGACCTTATTATCTTCCATCGGTAACAGAAATTACTTTATAGAGATCAGAGAAGTGCTGACAATGACTAAAGTAAGTTCAAATCCATCGTCATAATTAGTTGTAGACATGACGTTGATATTCCAGTGCCCTATGCCTCTGTACGTTGAGGAAGTCCGATTTTCTGCTGAACACTCTCGATATTCTCTAGAGCAAAAGGGAAGGATGAGCTATTTGGGTTCTTCATTATTTGAATACTCCCTATGATTTGAAACCTCCCAATTACCCTAAAATTAAGCAAAGTTGAAACATCAAGTTTTTCCTTCGGTTTTCCAAAGAGTTTAGGTGTCATTTTTAAATTGTACATATGTAATGAATTTCGATTTGTGTTCATAGTTGTTATGGAACCTTCTTCATGTTTCGGCATGTACTCTTTCACAGGTGTAGTAGAATGAAATAGACTTTACAGAGACGTTGATATATAAATATTGGAAATAGGAAGTTGCATGTGATAATAATATAAATCGAGCTGCTGTGAGGATTTATCAGCAACTCGAAGAAACGAATCACTTATCAGCAGCTCGAAATGTATTCTTTGCACTCTATTGAAAACACGCTTTCCTTACAAAATATAATCTTTATTTTGCAATTTTTTTAAGTTTTTATTGTAGCCTTGTTACTCCCTAATCACATTAATGTATTTAGCAGTTTAATCTGAACCATTCAAAACATGTGCACGTTTAAATAATAATCGAGAGAAAGCCTACACTTTTGAAAGGTTTATTGAGATCTGGTGACTCATAACATCGATATTTAAATACACTGCCGAGCAAATTTTTTATAGCTTAATGCTCTATAGTTATTTAATTCCAGCAACCAAACTGCAAAAAAGGCGTAAATAAATAAATAAACTACCAAATAGCAGTTGACAAGACGCAATACAGTACCTAGTTAGAATATGCTCTTGAATAATTAGTTTGAAGCATTAATCCATAAATTCTGCAAAGATAAATCATGAAAGAAACCTAAATGTGGTAAATATACAGTCGTTCGACAAGCCCTGTGGTATAAGAAAATGTGGTTCATAATTTTCTAAAATATTACTGATCTAATAAAATCACCAACGTAATCCAAAATAAACTAGATCAATACATCACAAAATTACGAAATGATCCGTCTAAAGCATCTTCGAATACAACCAACGAAAAGCGAGCATGATAAAGTGATGTCACCTATAGGAAATTTTTTAACCAAGAGGATGACTTAGTTATTCCGAATGACTTATAAAAGATTAGCTGACAAAGCTTCAACGCAAAAATGACCAACAAGATGGTACAAAATCATCAGGTAACAGTGGCCTGGATTTACTCGCGAGCACTTGGAGTGGAGTTTGGAACAATGAAGCTCAGTTTTATTCTCCAGATACCTGGGGAGACGAAAGCTAACTGAGGTTGTTTGAAGAGAAGTTTTAGGGGTCGAAAGTGTTACTTACGTAGAGTTTGTAAGTGACAGGTTTGCGCTTGTGCATGATAACGCAGGGCCGCCAATACCTCAATAAGGTCGGTGCGCAGACTATGGGTTGATCGCGCTCAGTCCATTGAGCGCAATTAAAATGAATTTTGGAATAGATTTCCGACTAGAAATTTCGCCCCAGTAACCATAGCAGAGTTAAAAACCACGTTGGTTAAGAAGAGGGATACCAAGGAAAAGTACGGAGACTGATAGAACCTGATTAGGACAAATAAATTGTGTTTTGCTGTCTGTTTCTTTGAGTGACTTACATTTTCTAATTATTTTTATGATTTTCTTTCTAAGCCAATTTTGAACTGTATATTCGTTTCTTTCCTGTATATGCGGTTGCTTGCTTTTCCAATGGCAGTAATAGTAGAACTAGATCTAAAGTAGCAGCTCCCAAATGCAGGAATGTAGGTTGAGTTAATTTTTTTGTTTGTCAGTGTATTTCTAATATCAAGAAGTCGGTGCACTTTAGCATTCCAACTTTCACAGATTTTCACGGTTACTGAAAATTTCACACTACATCATTGTCTACAGAGTGTAACTAATATAACTAGAAACCATATAATGGGGGGGGGGTAGCTGTAATAATTTAGAACATTTTCCTGATCAACATGTGGTCGCTTCCTGCTGGTTTTAAAAAATTGCATTTTCAATTTTAAGTATACCCATTCTACTCACATTACACCACAAAACAAGCAAAACGGTTTTCTTTAATTTTAGTGACTACATGTTGATAAGCAACATGTGTTCTAAATTTTTGCAGCTACCCCCCCCCCTCCATGTTTTCTAGTTATAGTAGTTACACTCTGTATAATTAACGCGATTAGTGAGTAACACTAAGAAATAAAAGAAGAAAACATAATAAGAAAATCATATGCTTATAATAATGCGCAAAGATATACATTTGAACCGGAGCTACTGAAAGAATTCTTTCGGTTTCTTTCAGTTCAGCTAGCTTACTGCTTACTACTTACTAGTTTACCTAGCTCGGTGTGTATACGTAATTTCATAATTAACTGCCAAAATGATGATTTTGACATATTTTATTAATTTATTTTGAATTTGATACAGAAATCTTGCTTTGCCCCACGTTCGCACAAGCCAATAAAATTATTGATATGTTATAAAACTTGAAATTAGAATTACTAAATACTTTAATTTGGCTAACTTGAATAAAATTGAAATATAAACACAGATCAACATAAAGCACCAAATAATAATCTTACCAATCTTAATATCTATAAAAAATTACTTCAAAAACACATCTGGAATTCTGCAGCTGGGCGGGAAATATTTTTATAATCTGTGATATAGAATGGTTGAATAATTGCATGACACACAATAAAAAACAAATATTTGTAAATTATCGACACAGGTTTTCTTTATTTTACATCTGAAAAGAAAAATTAAATAAAACGGAACACAAATGAAAAATAAAACAAAAATTGAATGAAATTTGATTTTTGTTAAAAAAATATTTAAATATTCACACTTACTTTGGAATAAAATTCCACACGACACATTTTCCTTATATTCCCGCTGAGCGGTAACGTACACACTGCACAACTTTGATGAAATCAGCTGATAGCTTCACTTTGACACATCGTCGATCGAAGTTATTGATAAAAAATATAAATCTAAAATTCCTTACAATTGCATAATAAAGTGATAGTGGTTCTTCTTGAGTTCAGTAAAGTACACACAGGTACGACTAACTTTTGTAATATTTGAAGTTTACAATTGTACCTTTACCTTTGTTTACAAAAACATGAGTGTACATAACCCAACTTTTATTTGATAAATTTGATAAATTTGGAGCCAGAGAGGCATAGATTCCGCCTTTTGATTTTTACTGATTGAAATTGTTTTCTCTTATACGTTTTGTTAAAAACAACCGAGAAACCTGAGCTTTCCTTCACATTAATTGACTATGACGTCACATAAATTAAACATGTAATCATAATTAATTTACCTAAATCTACTTACATGTAATTCGTAAAGCGACGAACAAATAAATATGATAACACTTAGGGTCTAAAGTGCTTTCTGACTTTAGAAATCAATAAAAACGCCAGATGTCAAAAAAGACAATTGAAACTTAATTATTTCCTAACTACACAAATTTCAGCTATGGTACAACATGGAATAGTTGCCTTATAATACATAGCAACTTCCTTACGTAAATATTTACAATGATTATAAATGAATACTAAAGGAAAACTCAAATCATAAATCTGCCACTATTTGAATCGATATCTCCAAACAGAAAAATCAAAACTTATCCAGATACAACGACAGGCAAGTTAATTATTGGCATAATAGAGTTTAAGATTGTAACTTTTTAAAAACTCACAAACGAAACAACGCCCCGCGATTGGGCGCCAATTGTAACTTTCCGTTTTTTCACACAAGATAAACAATAAAAACTATAAAATTATTCATACTTACTTTATCATACAATACTCATAATATTCACCACGGCTTGAGATTTAGCTCTCTCTTACAAATTTATTATTCAGGTCGTAGGTATTGGTTCCACAGTTGTATAAATTGTGAAAAGGAGTAGATAAAGGTTTCAGAACACAAATAATAACTCAAAAAGGGCGCCATCTGATTATGAAGCTTTAACGTGTTTATTAGTATAAACAACCAATGATGTTAATTAAATAAGCTTAAAAAAATATTAAATTCACTAACCAGAAAATGAATTAAATATTAGATTGAAAACAAAAAGCTTTTGTTTATGTTTTAAAATTTGGAATAAAAATGAAATAAAATGTTCATAATTATATGGTTCCGTTTTTAGATCTTTAGTATAAACTGAAAACATTTATTAAACAATAAGAAAATAGATAAAAAAATAACAAAGCACTTGAATAATAAAACACACACGACCTAGGTTTATTACAAGTAAAATTAATATTCCTTTAATAACGATTAACCTCACTAAGATAATTACACCAAAATAGCTCGAGAAAGATTTACACAAAACCTTTTAATCAACAAAAAAAATAACCAAGAAATTTATTAGATTGGTCAAATAGAATTATTCAACAAAATTTATTTATTAAAATTATGTAAACTTGACTTCGTCGAAAAAATCGACAAACAAATGTCTAAAGGATATTATGCAAATTAGATTAGTCTAAATATTATCAGCATTGATTATTTTAAAATTCTTTAACATTAAAGATTTGAATTTTCTAGATACTATAGAGAGCTCTCTTCCTAATAAAAAATTACAAAGTTCCTTGTATAAAGGATTCTTAAACTAAACTGCAATAATAAACAATTTCTTATAAAGTCCAATACCTTTCGTTTTTATCCAACTAAACTCGTAGAAGAGAAACAAAAACAATCCATTAGAAATTGGAAAATGGCCTCTATTTCGGAAGATCGTTGTTAACATTAACGTGGTCTCGAGGAGTTGATTTTCAGTAGCAGAATCCAAGGATGAGATTCAATTTAATTACTGTCATTTGCGCATATGATTTCACAAATAAGTTTGATCGAGCACACATTAAACAATCCAAGATTTTAAAATGTTTATAAGTTATAACGTATTCACCTTTATTCACGAAATAAAACGGTAATGTTTCTCAGAAATTTAAATAATCTTAATCACAAGTAGCACTTAATGCGTTTACATTCTTTGCGCGAAGTTCTAATTAACTGTATTAATTTATACGAGAACGAAAATCGGTCTTTAAATTCTGGATCATTTTTAAATGATTTTCCTTCATGAAAAACTGCACTAGTTTTAAAACCAAACAAAACGAAATAATTGTTTTTAATAGTTCTTCACCATAAAATGAACCACTATTGTTTATTCGCGATACAAAATTATAAATCTTTCAAACACGATTTAACGAAACGTAAATCCTTTCAAAACTTGCACTTTGCAACAAAATAACACTAAGACTGTACTGTACTGTATTTAGAATTTATTTTAATTCTAAAGGATTAATAAACTGTAATTCGATAACATTGATTCAAAATCAACCACTATTTATCGGAACTCAATCGAAATACGTCCACACTCTATGCTTGAGCGGGAGATTCTCTTCTTTAATTATTTAAACAAGAACGAGAATTAAATAATATCGACCTTCATTACTGGAAGATCAAACGAGAGTCGTCTGCCACGAGGCACAAGCCGGAAGCAAGTGACGCGACGCTACAACCCCAATCTCCGCGTTCTTATTTCCGCGTAGGAATATCAGCCAATAGCGAGGTCTCACTCACGAACAGTATTGATTTTTTCTAAGTACCCAATCAACAACGAGTCGCGTGTTTTGGCTTAACGAATCAGTGCACAGCAACTAAAAAGCAAGTATTGATTTTTCCTTTAAAACTGCGAACGCCTTGAAATATCATTTTTTTAAACGCTTATATTTTAAAAAGAATGCAAATTTGCAGAACCGAACTTAAGATTTTTGTAAATATAAATGTAAAATTCTACATACTTGAGGCCGATAGAAAATGTACCGTTACAAGATAATAACTTGTTTTGTTTGTTTTCAGTACAACAATCTGATACTGAGTTAACTTCCAGATAAACGAAAATCGTAACTCCGGTAGATCAAATATGATAAATGAAAATTTAAACCCTAAGAACAGCTGAAGTGATATTCTAAATCTGCTTTTTTGGCTATATTGTGTATGATCTAACGCATAACATAGAAATTAAATTTACTCATATAATTTTTCTATACTTCAATATTTTTATTAAAGTGAAGTTATGTAGTCTAATAATCTTAATTCCTGTAATACTGTCCTGTTTTACTAAATCTAAGAGCAATATTGCATGTATATCTTTCAAAAGAAATAAACCAACTGCTTCGTATGTCTCAAATTGTCTTTATTTGCATGTATACTTATAAAGGTTATTAATTATTATTGTTATTAGTTAATCTTTCAATATGACGATTTTATATCACCGCATTATAATACTTTAATGCTTTATAAATATTATTAATATTTATGATAATAATTAATATTATCACGTATATGACTATCTAACTTAAGTTAGAAAGAATATTTGTAAATAAAACGTATACATATCTCATGTAAACACTGTGCTATTAAAAGCTTTTAACGTTACTAAATAGCTGAATAAAATAAAATTTTAGTGAATATTGCGATTTAATAAGCAATTTTCTAATCCTACTACAAATGAGTAGAAATAATGAGTTTTAAACTATTTTCAAGCCATAAAAATAATAACTTTTGTTTTTCAATTTTTTTCTGGATGCATTTGGTTGATATTTGTGAAATCTATGACGAGACTAATAATCTGTTTGTACCTGCTTACATACAACCTCCAATATTTTGCACACGTCACTAAGTACTTCGTTGAAGGCAACACGCCCAGTCTACGTTTTTACTGCCATACTGTATTATACGAAAGTACTTTCCAGACAAGTGCGCATCCAGACAAGTGGTTTATTTAGAGACAGATAGAAACGTTTCCACAGTTCTTTTTTAGCTCCTATCAATGTGCCCCGCTTCGCTTGCATAATTGTATTCTTCTCATTTATTTAGAAACTACCCCTAACTGGGTTATTGATAGAGCACTTCACAGCCGCCGTGTCGGGAATATTCTAGGTGCCATTCAAGAACACTTAGAAAAGTGCGAGGACAAACAAATTCTTCATTTTAGAGTTAAGGAGCTGCTGAAGGAATTATATAATGAGTAGTATGTTATAGTAAAGTGAGGAGTCCTCGAATAATATACATGTTGGTGTCATCAATATCCAGTAACCCATTTAATCTATAAATAATTTCAAAATCAAAATCAGACCTGTCAAAAACTCATTAAAAGTTTAAATCATCAACCCACATGTTACAACACAAAATGAGAAATCGAAACGTTCTATGGCATATTAAAGTATTTCCCCCTCACTTACAAAATTAAACATTTAATACAAATATACGTTTGGTGGGTTGTATCGGATGTTTAAGCCGGCTCTTTTCGATTTAAAATATTAAACCGATAAATACATCACTATTGGCGTTTTATTGGCAAGAGTTCAAATCCGAAGGCATTAGACACGAAGTCAATGCAAAGCAAGTGCATCAGCAGAGAATCTACAGTAACCATATTTTGATATTAAACTTGTAGTTAGATCGTTTGTCATAGTTTGCTTGCCTCTCACACTTCCCCAGTAATATCTATCTAAAGTTTTAGTGAACTGTGTAGACTCGATAGTACAAACCTATATGAAAGTTACAAATCAAGTTTTGCACTTTGAATGCTCGCATTCTCCGAATCTGATAATTCAGGGGTTTGTGTGTGAAGAGAAGAGGAAAGGCATTGATATTCAAGTGCTGATGTATATTTCCTCCTTTTACAATCAGAATTAAAGATGACACCTAGAACTTTTATGCCCTCTTCGACTTTACTGTAAAACACAAGTTTTGATTGTGTTTTCTAAAGTTTTTGCGACCGACGCGGCTTCCGCTCTTGTCGAGGCTTTATTTTATTTTTTACTTAAAACCATTTTTCGAAACCGCTCTTCAGGACTGTGGCAAATGCGTGAAATCGAGATAACGTGTAGATTTTTTCTGCAGATGCACAGAATCTATCATTTGAAACTCGCGGAGTGCTTTGTGGCATCGGTTACAAGTCTAAACAATGTAAGTTTATCTTCGTTTACTTTGGTTTTGTTTACATAGTGTGGTAAAAACTTGGGATAACATTTTTTATCTATTTTATCTGAAAGCTTTTTTTTTATTTTACAAATGGAATTCGAGAATTTTCAATTATGTCAACATAGTAAGATGTATGTACAAGTAGACAAAACCTAACTTTATCATTGTCAGGCAAATGCTGTTCATTGATTTTTCCAACGTTGATTGTTCTGCCAGACGAGAATCAATCGAAGATATTACATTCAAAGGCAGTCATAAGGAATCTAAATTCTTATTACGTAAAGGAATTGTTAGTTCACAAACTTTACCTCTCTCACTCCGAACTTACTTTTTCGATAGCTTAGTGAAGTTTTGTAAAAGTGATTGATAAGTCATGTAAACATAATTCCATCTTTAACAGTTATGTAGCTGATGATGATTGACCAACCACATTTCAAGAGATTTAATTTTGATGCTGCAAACCGAAAAGTAAAATTCTTTGTAGATTTTACATCTACGGCTATCATTAATGATAATCAATACATAAGTTAAAAAATAAAAAGAGTCCATGAACAGTGCATCCTAATCAATAAAAAAAAGATTACATAAATTAAAAATTATTTACCTACATGAAGATTAGTATAATACTTGTAAATACTACCAAATAAAATTATGTATCTCAATACCCAAATTTACCTTAATGCAGTTGCAGGCGATGCATATTAATTCAGTAACCCTTATCAGCGGTTTAAGTAAATATTTGCTCTATCTCTATGAAACTGCTAGTCAGAACTAAAACCAGTGTTCCCGTAATTACATCTTCTAGTTGAGAAGGTTCTTTGTTAATATGTAGTACAAGTTGGCATCGAACCTCAGCAATTTCAGATATCATGACAATCGGGTGAAGAAATACAGAGAGTTAAAAGGTTTTATGATGCTGACATTAGTAGATTGAATAGCAGGCATAACCATCTCAAATCGATCAAACGAACATTAAAAAAATTGCAGCAAATGTTATGACCACATTATAGCCTACAGAATCACAGATAAATACCAAATACAATATACCAATATACAGATAAATACCAAACCTACCAAACATATAGCTGTGCTGGAAATATCAGCTTGACCTAAATAACACTACTTTAGTTTTTGCCGGCTAACCCCAATAAGTCAGAGAGGGGCGGGGTAATACAAGATATACAAGATAAGAAAAACAAGCGCCACTTCGTTTTAAAACAATTCTCATTACTAAAGCTTCAAACTTATTAGATAAACGAAGAAATAGATCTTTTACTAACATATAGACAACTTCCACAATTTTGGTCGTACGGTACATATACACTTACAGGTTACAAGCTGGAAAGCAAATATTAAAACCACAAAATGAATAGATAGTAATAAATAAAACACAAATATGTAGTGAAATGTAAACTTTCTAAGTAGGGCTTTATTGTAAACGGTAAAAGTTCTTAATTATACTTATTAAGGATTTTAATAATTCTAGTAAAATCGACAGAATGGTGATTTGTATCACAGCTGGTTATAAATCTTAAAAGCTACCCTATGATAATTTAACTACTGGAGATCTCGTTTGAATTAGTACTTAAACACTAACATGCGTTTAAAACGTTTCAAAACAACGTTTTCAAAAATCGTAACAACGTTTCAAAAATACATGGACACGTAGATAAAATAACGCAATATATATATACGAGGGTAGATTGAAAAGTTTCCGGAATGGGCAAGAAAACGCAGTAATTGAACAGGTTTTTGTTTTTATTTTTCAACATAATATCCTTGCAGGGCGATACACTTTTCCCAGCGGTGCTCCAACTTTTTTAAGCCTTCAGAAAAATATGATTTCGGGAACTCTGCAAAATAAGCTTTAGTGGCGGCGATGACCTCCTCATTTGACGTAAAGCGCTTGCCTCCGAGCCAAGTCTTCATGTTTGTGAACAAAAAGAAGTCGCACGGGGCCAGGTCTGGAGAGTACGGGGGATGCGGCACCACCTCGTAGCCCAATTCAACCAATTTAGCATTGGCGATTCGGGATGAATGGGCCGGCGCGTTGTCGTGATGGAAGAGCACTTTTTTTCGCTGCAAATGAGGCCGTTTCTCCTTCAAAATGCCGTTGAATTGATCCAATAAATCGCTGTAGTATTGTCCCGTGATAGTTCTTCCCTTCTGCAAAAAGTCGATGTGTATCACACCTTGCGAATCCCAAAAAACGGTGGCCATGACCTTTCCAGCAGATGGGACAGTCTTTGCCTTCTTCGGAGCAGATTCGCCTGGAGAAATCCACTGTTTCGACTGCTGCTTGGTTTCTGGTGTGTAGTGGTGGATCCATGTTTCGTCCACGGTCACGAATCGGCGAAAAAAATCCGTTGGATTACGATTTAACAAGGCCAAACACTCTTTCGAAGTGGTCACACGATTTCGCTTGTTGTCCATAGTCAGCAAACGCGGCACCCATCGCGCCGAGAGCTTCCTCATGCCCAAATGTTCGTGCACGATATTTTGCACACGTTCATATGAGATGCCCGTGGTCTCTACTATTTCGCGCAACTTCACTCGTCGATCGGCTAACACGAGATCATGGACTTTATCGACCATTTCTTCATTTGTGGCCGTTTTTGGACGTCCACTGCGTGGTTCATCCTTGGTGCTCGTACGGCCACGTTTGAACTCGCTCACCCAGAAACTAATAGTCGAAAATGAAGGTGTGGATGTGCCATGAACTTTCTGCAAAATATCTCGTATCTCCGTCGCCGTTTTCCCGTCCATCCAGAAATGTTTGATGACTGCACGAAATTCGTTTTTATCCATTTTTGCAAAAGTGCCTGAATTGCTTCACAAGATATCCTAGTAAACATAAACGGAACGACGCACGTGTCTGAAAATTTGACAGCTTTCCTAAAATAGGTTAGCCTTGACAACCATCATAACAATTTCACGATACGCGCGCCATCTCTTGCCCATTCCGGAAACTTTTCAATCTACCCTCGTATATATATATATATATATATATATATATATATATATATATATATATATATATATATATATATATATATATATAAATACATACAGTTTCAAACAAACATCCCACCATTCGATGACCCACAGATGATATGGTTTAAAATCCTTGCTTAGTGTTTTTTGTTTCACTTCTTCCGGTATAATTTTGTGTTACATACAACAACCCTGTATGTATGTATGCAGGTACTAGCCCAAAAGGAAAGACCTTCAAGTTAAACCAAACCCAAGGTCAAAAGAGCAAGAAGACAAAAAACGACGAGCAAGAACGAAAACAAAAAAAAAGATCTAAAAATAAAATACTGTGTATGTAGTATTAATTTTAAATATTTGAAAAGAATTATACCTTTCGATCAACTGAAAGGTCTTTTATTAAATCATTTCTTCTAGGTAAATGATATAGACTTGTTACCTAAAATAGAATACGATTTTAATGAGATTTTAGCACATGGTGGAAAATAAAAAAAAGGTTTACCTAAGTGGTTAACACCAGAGTCTATTACGTCTGGTCGACGATCGATCAAATATAACCATTCAAGTGATCGATTTGATGGACGCGTGATTTTCTCCGCTAAAGTGAATTAAACCAAACCAACTTCCTATTACATCTCACATTCAACCATCCTCTAATGAAAGCCCACCATTTTGTTATGCCTAACACATCATTGTGAATGCGCATAACCGCGCTAGCGCGAAGGGAGGGAGAGGGGAAACTAGCGACAACCAAAACTAACGGAGAAGCGTGGTTTTAAACAGTGACCGTAAAATAACCAATGGGTTGTGAATTTCAACGTTATAACATAAAAAGACTACTTACCTTTGTAAAAACGAAAGTTTCTCAAAATAGCGACAAAGAAAATATTTACCGGGATATACTGGGCACCAAATTCTTAAAAGCTGGAAGTAATTAGAAATTTTCTAAAACTATAAAAATATTCGCTACTCGATCTCTGAAATTGCGTCCTTATCTTACCAACGGTTTTTCTAATCTTTTAAGAAAAATCATCAAACAGGACCATAATAGAATAACTTAAAAATCCAATCGATCATGTGGAAATTCAAATGTTCGGCGGCTTACAACTATGTTGCCAACTGAAATCAGGGATGTATTTCTAAGAAATCTTGAAAACAGAATTTAGTAAATATAGGCAACGTTAAAAATAATAGCACAAGGAAATAAACAAGAATACAGAAATAACCAAAATGGTATTTACCCAAAAGAAAATCACACGATAATAATCCAAAAGAAGTTTAAAGGTTTCAAAGAAAAATGTAATAAACAAATGAGACGTATCTACATAATAGATTGAATATTTAGTCAAGGTGTACAAACAAATTCACTCATACAAATGTTCAATGAATAAGTAGTCAGTTATACAAGTAAAATAAAGATGTGCAAATTTAATTCTAAAGATATTGAATATGAAATCACAATGTGCAACTAGAGAATAGCCTTTAAACTATATCTTTAGTAAAAGCTGTATAAATAAATCATAAACTTATTTTAAATATTAATTTATAGCTAATGGAAAATTTAATAGTACTTACGAAATGCTTTTTCTGCAGAAAGGTAGCATTCAAAATTAAGTAGTGCAACAATGTGAATATCCAGTGTGTCAGAAAGTGACAGAAAAAGATTTCGATACATTACAGTGGAAAACAAAAGGTAATCGTAATCAGAAGAAAAGGTATTGTCTCTTTCTCTCGGTGTCAGCTTGAACTGATTAAAAGGCTTGTTGTGCTAGATCTTTTGTTTACAATGCGAAGAAAACAAGTCCAAGAAATTCAGCTTCAACTACAAAATCTTACTATTAGTGATGTGCCAAAATAGGTTTGTCAATGCCACAACTAACAATCTTTTGAGTTAAAACCATTTTCTCAAGGTAATGGAAAGTACTAATTAAATGGGCAGTGTTTCTGGGCGCCTTGGAATTCGGTACGAACAGTTCAAACAAAAGCAAGAACATTAACTTGAATGAACTACTAAAGCATTAATTGTGAATTACGACCCAGAATCCAGAATTTATTCCCAAAGTCAGCAGTACGAGGGTGGTCCCAGAAGTACCCGACCCAACAAAGAAAACACAAAAATTTTGGAAAAAGATTTATTTATTTTTCAACGTAATCTCCTTTCAGCTCTATACACTTTTCCCAGCGGTGTTGAAAAAGTTCGATACCCTTTTTATAATAAGAACATTTTGTCAAGTTTGGGAACAGAAAATAATCCGAGGGGGCTAAATCTGGCGAATATGGTGCATGAGGTAGCAATTCAAACTTTAATTGATTAATTTTGGCAATTGCAATAACGGATTTGTGAGCTGGCGCGTTGTCGTAATGAAAGAACACTTTCTTTTTAGCCATGCGGCCGTTTTTGCTTGATTTCTTCGCTCAAACGTTGCAATAAGTTTGCATAATACTGGCCGTTGATAGTTTTTCCTTTTTCGAGATAGTCAATAAAAATTATTCCACGCGCGTCCCAAAAAACCGACGCCATAACCTTGCCTGGAGCTGAAACGGTCTTCGCCTTCTTTGGAGCCGGTTCTCCCTTTTGAGTCCATTGTTTCGATTGTTCTTTTGTCTCGGGTGTGAAATGATGGACCCATGTTTTATCCATTGTTACGAAACGGCGCAAAAATTCTGCTTTGTTGCTGTGAAACTTCGCTAAACACTCAATTGAAACATTTTCACGACACTGTTTTTGCTCGAGTGTGAGCAAACGCGGCACCCATCTTACACACAGCTTTCTCATGTCCAAATTTTCAGATAATATGCGATGTACCGCACTTTTCGAAATGCCCGTAATGTCCGCTAGCTCGCGCACTTTCAGTCGACGATCATCAAGTACCGCTTTGTGGATTTTCTTCACCATTTCTGGAGTCGTCACCTCATTTGGTCAACCACTGCGATGCTCGTCTTGGCAGCTCGTACGGCCTCGTTTAAACTCAGCTACCCAACATTTAACTGTTGTAAACGAAGGAGCAGACTCACCCAGAGTAGAATCCAGTTCAGCTTTTATATTGGTTGGGCTGAGGCCTTTCAAATAAAAGTATTGTATCACATAACGATGACCAATTTTCTCCATTTTCACAAATTCACTGACAACGTTCACTATTGATGGCTGCCAAACAAATACTGAACAACGTGGTGCTTTCAAACTTGAAACATATGCTTTATAGACTGCGTACTTTCCAATACAGTGATATTTTCAAACAACTACCGCCACCTCTTGGTCAGGTCGGGTACTTCTGGGACCACCCTCGTATTACACTTTAAATTGAGTGCCCGGCGTGTTTAAAAAATATATATTTTGCTAGCTTACATCAAAATTAGCAGAAAAAGAGCCATAATCTTGTAGTTAATGAGTAAATGAAGGAAAGTTCATTGAAGAAAATCCAAAGGTTAATGGACTTTATTAGATTAAGTAGAAATTAGGCTATAGTCGCTACAGTTGCCAAAAATTATTTACGATTAATTTGTCTAAAAACATTTTTTAACACAAAAACAGTAGAAAAGGTATATTACTTTTGAATTCAACCGTGAATAAAAGAAATGAGTCATTTTCGTAATCACACCGGAATAAACAAATATGATCCGGGGTGAGATAAAATAAGAGTGCAAATTTTACGTTGCTAGAAATTCAGTGACGTACGCTAGAACCAACAGATTTGCTGATTTTACATTTATTTTTAATTATTAAAATCCATTTGTTCCGCTACTGAATATTTCTAGCTCATTTATTGTTTATTTTATCATTTAGATTACAGCGTGGTCTTCGCGTAATTCTAGATGCATTTTACATTTTCGCCCGCGTGATTTGTGATGACTCATTTCTTGTATTTATGGTTGAACTATAGCAAAACCAGCGTGCTATTTCAAAGTGGAAAAGATTCTAAATTAAAAAATAGTTTTCAATAGTCAACAAAAGTCGTTATTGTCTAAATTATACAGCATTTAAACAAGATCATATAACTCGACCTCATCATTTATTTTTCTAACCCGAAGAGGTATTTATTTGCAAGTATGGAATTTTAGCAGATGTTTTGCTTGCATAAAATGTACCTATGGCGCCACCGAATTCAAAATAATATGATTAACTTAAACGCAAGCCAGTAGTCAATTCAATAAAGCTTCGAATAGCTACCTGATGGTGTTTTTGAACTACGAAGAAGCTGATGTTAGAAGTCATGTTAATTAATACCTAAGTTAATTTTTACTCTTCTAAATACGTCAGTATTTTCGAATAAATTCACAAAAAAAGGTATGTTCGTTCCGATCTATTGGATACGTATATTTGGTAGATATATAATTATTCTTGTTGTATTTTGTAGCGATAACCCTATAATCTTTAAAAGCTGGTCTCAAAATGCTAAAAATATTTAGGAATCATTACTGAAACTAGAATTAAATTCGGAGGTTTAGGAAAACAGTGAGTTCGTTAGTTAAACTTTTAATTAAGTAAATTCAATGAAAACCTGCAACGACATACAAGCAAAAAGTTTACAGTAACATAAACTGCATTGAGAAATTTGATTATCCATTTCAATAATTATACAGTCCAATAAAAATTTACTTTTTGAACTACCGCGTGACTATAAATGGTTTAAAAAAATTTTAATAGTTTTTTTATGCCTGAATAATAATTGGTAAACTTTGTTGACAAAGAACGAGCTAGCTTTTTGGCAAGGTTTCCAACATTATAAATGACGCGAAATGCGAATTATTTTACAGAACAAGATGAGATTTATTATTATAACGTAAATTAACGTAAAGGAAGCTAAACGATTTCGAGCAAGCTCGAAATGATATGATGACATTTTCGCAAATAACATTGAATTCTTCAAGTTAAATTATTAAAAACTCTCATTTGTAATTTTTTCTTCAATCGCTTATTACAGTTCTTGCAAATTGTTTGTTGAATTTTGAAAAGATAATTTTTTTTAAATGGAAGAACAAAATAAAATCTAACGGAGCTAAGTTAGGCTAAGTTTGTCTGCCGTAGTTGATTTATAAATAGCCCTAAAAAGAGTCTGTGGTGTCTTGTGACATAATATTTTTCTAATAGAAGATAATATGGACAATAATAGGAAATGTAACGATGGACATTTCTCTAAGGAACATAAATAAGGAACTAGTTACAAATTAGCGTTAATTAATTTGAAAGTCACTGCCTCTCTTTCCAAATTAACTAGAGAGTGAACCATAGTCGCTACAGTGTTCCAAAGATTAGTTTGTAACTATTATTTCGTTAAAAACAATACGCTTTTAACCCAAAAGCTATAGAAAAGGTGTAATGCAGCGCGTAAAAAGCAGATAAATATATAATAAATAAAATTAGTAAAAACTATGAATACTATTTTAATGGCACGTTTTAATTTCTAAAAAATGCAATCTAAAAAATAGGTCACAAATAAAATATGAAATACGAGAATTCTCAACTATTATAAAATTTGTGTTCTCTCTATGAAATTTTTTTTTTCAATTGGATCTTTCGCTAAGAGCGTGGAAATGAAAATCGTTATTAACAGAGTAACCAAAGTATTCGAATACATATACTACATGCCCATTTGCATGAAAACATATATACACATAAAGCTTTGAGCTGTCGAATGAAAATCGTTTCTATACTCGAAATCGCCTATTACATACATAAACAGAAAGGATGTCGAAACCAATACTCCCTGTATTTTGCTCCATACAAACACGATTAGTTCACGAAATGCTCTTGTAAAATAACACATCGATTGGTTTGTGAATTTTCAGACGGATTTACAAGTATTTAAAAGAGAGTGGAAAATCGGTTTGCATTTGAAATGAATCGGAAAAAATTTAAAACGAACTGAATTTTCCCTTTTTCAACAAACAGGAAAACAATAAAATTATAAACTCGTGCTAATAATAATAACAATAATTATAATCATCATTATTATTATTCTCAGCCCTAATTTATATCCTTATTATGTAATTATTCATTCGTTGAAGGCTTTGAAACGTCGGTTTGTCACTTGCAGAAGATAAATTTGCAAATGGAAATAATTAATTAATTAATGTTAAATGAACAAACGGAGATTTTCTCTTAGTTTACATAACTTCAAACGTTAATTTAGAAGTATCTGAAAATATTATTGTTTATTTTACGGTTTACAAACACAGACATGTTTTCGTTTTATGAGCCTGTAAAAAGGCAGCTTTATAGGAAAAAACGTTATGCTTTTTGATTCTTGAAAGTTTATTTTTTCAGCTCAATCGGCAATTAATGAACGTGAAGTTTTTGAAAAAAAAAGCTTATTTTTCTGTAATATTTAGCAACGGAATATAATAGCAGACAATGTTAATAATAAAAAACATCAAAAAGTCTGAAGTAAACTTATAAACAACTACACTTGAAATAAACTTATTTGTATCCGTTAAAGGTCAAAGATCATGTGAGAAATCACCACTAGCAACATTTAGAACTCTGCTTGGTCAATTATGCATATCCGTTGTCAGTTCAGCTGAATCAACGTGACATATGGCATAGCATTAATTTTAAACTTGACCTTTGACTTGAATTAACGACCTTGGGGAAGGTGGTATGATCAAACAGACACTGCAGCAATTCTTGTCAACACAAATAACCATACATACATGTTACACTTGAAGTAAACTTAGTTTTGACCAATAATGACCTCCGTCTCCGAAAAGGTCAAAGGCCACAAAGGTGGGAGATCACAACTAACAGCGATATGCAAGGGTGCGTATATTTATTGGGAAAGGCCCCACGTTCGGGCAACAATAATGTTATGATATGATACAACCGGGTTTGTCGGAGTACATCCACCCGGAGTTGAAGATGATTGATATTGAAAAATGTTAAACTGTTTTATATTGAGAGTACAAACAAAATATAACAGTGAAAATATATACAAAATATAAACCACCTACCTTTACCATAAAAGAAAATGCTCCGGCTAAAATAACTGTTGTGAAGCTTGAATCTTACCACAACTGAGACTCACAGGCGGGTCTATGGATCTAAGAAACATAATTAAAATACACAAAGAGAATATTCCAAAAACTTCTTTAAAATTGAAATGACAAAATTTAGTTAACAAAGAACACAGAAAATAAACCAACTAATAATCAAAATAGAACAATAAAAAAATGAAATGAATTAAAAGAAAAATCAATCCTAAGATAGCTTATTTCCTTTTACCTTCAGGAGTAATATCTCTGTCATTCTCATTATCTTAATCACTAGATTATAACTAAATAAATACCTTAAATATTTAAATAATATCAAAATTTTGATGCCTTTTTAAGTTACCAACTGATGTAGTAATAAAACGGAAATCCTCTTTCTTCCATATGGTTTATAATTAAGATGGTTGAAACACAAAAAATTCATCTCTCTTCCAAATAATGTCCAAATTAAATGGTATTAATAAAATAATTAAAAGCACCTGCTTTCTTGAGATAAGGTAAGTTCCTTCAACGAATTAATTTATAAATTCCCTTCCATTATCTGATTTATAACGAAGGTTGACATTCTCATAAACTGAAAAAAATTAAATTTTCTTCACGAAAAAGAAAGTTATTTCACTAATAAAATTCACAGCAGTGAATATTGATTTAATTAACAGTAATAATTATTAAAACACATAGTCAAATTAATAGAACTTCTACAATTATTAATCACTGGCACTTGACCAAAGTATAACCTAACATTTTGACGTTTGGAATTGTTTACATTTTTCAAATCACAAACATAACCTTCAAATTTTAAAATTTTGCTCTGAACATAAGTGCACTGCTAGAAATGTTGAAATTAGCAGAGAGCTTGTCACCAAAACGGCTGCTGTTTTTATATCCTTTTGAAAACAAAACACTGCTATGGTAGTTTTTCTGGTTATAAACAAAAGCCAATTTGGAACTAAATACTAACTATTAACTATTATTTAAACAATTTTAATAAATAAATAGAAAAAGATTCTCTTTTTTATGATATATAATTCTGGTACTAATAACTCATAATAAGTTGCCTAGCACTTGTCAAGCAAATCATCTTTGAAATGCAATTATTAAATGGCTATGGCAAAACCGCAGACATTTTTATCTTATTTTAAAGATATCTTCTATAAAAATAATCCCCACATTTACATTTATGTCAAAAGTGTGCCCAAGGAACTACTTGACAACAACTCAATGAAATATTTTAGTCGCAAGCTAAATAATCTTACTACAGAGGAAGTTTTTAACGAATCGTTAACTTGAAACATATTTTTTTAAATTAAAGATGCAGGTAAGGTAGCAAACATTTGCATACATTATCACAACTATGTACCTTGTCTGTTTTAGGTCATGCATGCCTTGATATAGCTTCAAATTCATTTTTATGCACAAAAACAAATAACGATACCACATCGATAACTGAACAATGACAATTTATCAAGATAGTAAGAAAAATCAACTAAACTTTATCCTTTTACTACCTAATGTGTTCCAAAATGCATATTTATTAAATTAGAACCTTTTCTTTGGCTTTATATATAAAAGAACTATATTTAAATATTTTTCCCCTTGAGATTATGCAACCCATCAAACATGTTGTAAATAGGGGTGCATACTTTTCTTAAATATGTCAAAAATCATGACAATATATATCTGTTGTCAGTTTTATTTCATTTCTAACAGTTGTTTAGCGGAATCAGCGTCACGACTGGCGTAGCTTTAATTTTCAATTTGACCTTTGACCTTAGTTAATGACTTGTAGCCGTTCTCTTCATCCCAAATAACCTGTACATACATGATACACTTGAAATAAACTTCTTTGTGATCATTAACCTTTCCGCAAAGGTTAAAGGTCACGTGGGAAATAACCACTAACAACAATTTAGAACTCTGCTTGGTTAATTACACATATCAGTTGTTAGTTTGCATTTATTTATAGCTTACAGCTGAATGCTGAATCAGCCTGACAGAAGACATAAGTTTATTTTAAACTTGACCTTTGATCGTAATTAACGACTTTAGGGAAGGTCATATGATCAAACAGGTGATGTAGCTGTTCTTGTCATCTCGATTAACTCTCATACCATTGAAATAAACTTAGTGGTTTAACGCAAAGGTCAAAGGTCACGTGGGAAATCACAACGATTTCGAAGTTTGCGGTATTACGAGTCGATTACATATACATCCGCTGTCAATTTCCTGCCATCTATCATAGTTTTAAAGCTGAATCAGCGTGGATGGAGGATAGCGTTACTTTAATTTTAATTTTGACCTTTGACCTCAATTATTGATTATGGAAAAGGTAGATGATCAAACAGACATTGTAGCCGTTCTTGTCATCTCAAATGAACAATACATACATGTTACACTTAAAATAAACTTCGTTTTGACCAATCATCTCTTCGCCGAGGTCAAAGGTCACGTGGGAGATAACTAGTAAGTACGATTTCGAATTCTGCCGGATCGATTACAAGTATATATGTTGTCAGTTTTCATTCATCTATCAGAGTCTTCAAGCTGAATCAGCGTGACAGATTGCGTAACTTTAATTTTAATCTGACCTTTAAATTGACCTCAATTAATGACTTTGGAGAAGGTCAAATAATAAATTGTTTGTTCAAGTTCTTATCATCTTAAATAACGCATACATGATACGCTTATGTCTATTAACTTTTCCGTAAGGTCTTAGGTGATGTGGGAGATCACAACCAAGACCGATTTCAAACTCTACGGAATCGATTACATATAAACCTGTTGCTGGTGTACGCCATTCTTATAAGGTTCTATCTTCACTTAAGTAACTTGGTGAACTCTACATTTTCCTGATTCAAATTTTAAAAATGTAAACCTTTTTTAAAAATCGTTTATGGAGTACATTTATCGCTCTCTTAAATCGGTTGGGTTTGACTTTATTGATTGGCTTTTACATTGACAGTCATTATATACGGATGAACATGATTGATACTGAACTATAAAAAAATCATCCTTATGATGCAAATATTTAAAATCAACTTTCAACTTTAGACATCGAAGGAACACCCAAAACTATTGAATTTTTAGAGTTGATGGTTCCAAAATTCCAATCTGTTAAATGTTCAAACTAACTAAGTTTCATTGTTTGTAATGTGTTCAAATTCCCAATTTTAGAATAATGCAATTTTAAATGCATTAATGGTAAAAAACCTTAGTATTTGCAGACGATATTTCGAATTAAAAAGGTGTTTTCTTTAATGCCACAGGTCACCCGAAGTGTTCATACAGATGAAATTGTTTCTAGAATAAAAACGCAGGTTTTAGCTTAAAGTAAATGGCGTCTCCGTCAATATCAAAGTTCACTGTAAAAGCATTCCCACGGTTACAATTTGCTTTCCGTAGCGAAAATACACACAAAACCAAGTTTATAAAAATATCCCTAAATAATATCGTCTTTTAACAAATGAATTTAATGTCAAAAAAGACATTTAGTTTAAATTTATAGATTCTGGACGTGCATATCTTCAATTTATATGAATAGATTTTTCTGCACGCAGACAAATAAAGAAACGGCTTGAGGCTGCATGCAAAGTGTCAAGTTACACCCTGAGAAGCAGATTTTAAGTTCAAAGAATTCCCCTCGATCTAGAAGATCTAGAAAGTTCCAGAAAGTTCCTAAGTGTTTATTTTCTTATTGGCTAGAGAAGTATTAGCTTCGTGCTTGATTGGGTATTTAATTTTCCCTTCTTTAAGTTCAGTATATTAAGCTTCCTTAATTTCAGTCAGTCTGGTAAGAAACCACACCGAGCAAGATGACTGCAGTCACATAGTAGGCCTTGGTCCTCCTCTGCCGAGCTGTTCGCCCCCCAAAGGTTCGCTTGGGCACCTAGTGAAGACGATTGTGAATTTGTCGAATACCGCAAGATTTTAGTGCGATTCATTTTTTTGCCGTTAGTTAAGTTCGGAGTTTGTTTTATATTTATTTGTTTATCGTCCAGTTTATTATAAAATTATTTGCGAATAATTTATAATACCGAAATAGGTTTTATTGCAGTTTAAATCCTTCAAGTTATTAAAATTAATTTAACTAGTAAACTAAAGACTTTCTAGTAAAAATATCAACATTTCAGAAGTTTAAAGGTAACACGCGTAATGAAATGTTTTAGTAGTAAGTAAAATATTTCCGATGAGTGATTATTTAAAAAGAATGTAAGGGTTAGTTAAGTTTAAAAATAAAGCAATAATATTTTACAATTCGTAAGCCATGGAAATCGAACCTACGCCTGAGTTATAATTTGTTATTGAGAGATCTTAAAAGTCGGAGCATTGCAGTAAGTATCGTTTTTATGAGCATCACAGTAAGTATTCAGTATTTGAATTTTTAGAGGTTACAGTGACGACGATCGTGCGGCGTATGTTCAGTATATTATGTTTTGATTCAGTAATTTAGAGTAACGAAACTATTACGTCTCATTGTCAGTCCAATCGTGGGGCTTCTCGTTTGTGTAATTTAATTACGTTTCAAGTTTCAACATTCAAGATATAACGTTGTGGAGTTTGTCGGTCCATGAGAAGTTCGCATTTACAATTTCAGATATTCAAACATAAAAAGTCTTCATATAATAATTAAACGGTCCCCATGAGTAGTTTCGATTTGGATGTCAAAGGTTGGAAAATAAATGAAGATTAGAAAAATTGGTCTTCCGGTATTTCTCTACGGTATCATCTCTCTGCTCTAAGTTTACAGCTGTGTTTCTTCTTATAGCTGAATTGAAATCTCTATAAGTATATTCAGACAATTGGAGCTTTTTTAGCGCTCAGTCTTATTGCCTCATCATTACTTTTATACTATTAGTGCCTCAGAAGCTCTTCAGGTTTTTATTGCTTCAGCTGCATATATAATGTAAGCATCTTGTTTGTAGATAACTTCAGCCCTAGCGTAACACCTTCAGAGTTTCTTAAAGTTATCTGCATTTCTGCTTAAAGTAATTGCCGTGAGTCAGTCATAGCCAGCTTTTTTTTCAGTCATATTGTATATGTTTCATTTTTAATGGTTCTGTAAATTGAAACGCTATACGCCATGTGTTGACTTGATTTGACAAGTGCTGCTTTGTACAGCGAAAAATCTTTGGCAGCATTTATACCGGCTTGTAGTATTTCTTCTATCCAATCTTTTTACATCTGAGAAATGACCACAATAATATTGAAATAATAATTACTTTAAATGTGTTAATTCGATTTCACATATACGTCCATCTAACATTGAAAAAAGTAGGCCATCTCTTGCAACTAACCTAACCCAACCTAATGACAATAGTGACGACATCCATTTAAATAGACTCTAATCGACCGTAACTGTCAACTTTGTTATTTTAAATAGAACACACTGTATATAATTTCCTTTTTGATTTTTTTGTAAAATTCTATGATAAATATATGCAGCATGCTTTATATCTAAAATGAACAGTTTTCTAGATATAATTAATTCGGATTACTTTCCCTAACGGCCCGATTACATGAGAATATTTCACTACAATAAAATATATTTATGGCAAAGAAGAACAGGTGATAGTTTAGTACTTAACCTCAACCGCGTTAAAATAGGTTTCCCTGTACTAGAAATTATACCTAACCTAAGCTAACTTAATCTAACCTAGCATAACTAATCTTAATATGCTACTAAAATATTGATTACATGAAAATATTCGGTTACAACAAAATATTTTTAAATTACATCAAAAGAAAACAGGGAATAGTTCAGTATATAACCTCCACCTCTTTAAGTTGACTTTCCTGCACTAGAGAAATGAAACCTAACCTAACTTATTTTTCATGGAGGCTAGAAAATCTTAATAGGCTACCTGCAGCCCGTAATCTAGGGTATGTCGGATTCCCTTCGCTATAGAGAACATAATCAATTAAGACCTCATCTTCTTCGATCAAATTGACCACAAAACTACCTAATACAGTTAAACCTCTCATTGTAGACACCTCTCTAGTACGGACACCTCTGATAGTGGACACTTTTTTATAGTCCAGGCGTTTTCTCATATAAATATAAAGCAAAAAACCCCCTCTAGTGTGGACACTCTTTATAGTGGACATAGACCTCAATTTCTGGTTCCAAGTATTCCGTTTAACCCCTCATTGTGGACACGTCTTAGGAATTTTTAAGTGTAATGGCATTTGTAAAAATATTTTTATGGAGGGCAATAAATATTCCCAGAAGTTCTATTTTAAAATTTTTCTGTTGTATGAATATTCTTTACTCTTTTACACATGTTCATTTTAAACCTACAAATCACAATTAAATACCTACCATCCTATTAAAAAAATTCTTAAACGGAAGGAAATATTTTGTAGAAGTAAAAAATGCGGGGTCCATTTTAACAATCAAATAACAATTTTTAATTCCTTTGTAACAAAGCCTTTTCTTCAATGAATATTACCTACCCATTCTTTATTAAAAGTTGGAAATACGAAAGGGCAGTTTTTACTTATTTATGTAAATAGTCTTACAACAATGAAACGTAAAAAGTTTTAAGATATTTTAGGTAAATGTGTGGATGTCTATCTATGTTAGAAGTTGTTTTTTGACTGATTTTTGTAAATACTTACATAATTATATCAAAATATTGATTGTATATATACGTTGTATTCTTGTATAACATCTTATCCTCTCCATTGTGGACACCTCTCTATAGTGGACACATTGTCTGGTCCAGAGAGTGTCCACTATAGAGAGTTCCACTGTATAACTTTGGAATTAAAACACGCAAATTTTTTCTTTTTTTTAATCTTTTGCTAAAATACAGTAAAACTCTACCTTCGGACACCTCTTGTCGGTCGATTTTAAAAGTCCAGCTCAGGCTATACGTATGTATATTAATATAAAAGGAAACGCATGCACACGCATGAACGTATTCGTACAGTACAAATTAAACCAGACATAAGTACTCCCTATATACGCTATTGTTGTCGGTAGCAGGTAACAGCCCGATTTTTTTTAAATATGGTAGTGTTTTTACTTAAGATTTTTTTTATTAAAAATTGCATGTAAATAAAACCCCATATGTTGGTTGGCGGCTTAGAAGTCTCCTTTTTGTAAAAGGACTCTCTACAAGCCGCTTTTCACTTAAATTGTTAGTTTTTCGTCTCATTTTGCATTTTCGGGCATTTTGATTGGTCTCGTGGGTGTCCGATATGAAGAAGTTTTACTGTATCAACGATCGTTCTTGTTCATTTATTCCTTGCTCTTATTTATAACTATCTTAGGTTTCATTTTCTTTTTTTTTCATTTTATTCTTCTTAATTTCTTCTATTTTCTCATCTGTTTCTTTTTTTCTATATATGTTTTTATTTTATTTAGCAATTATAATGGGTAGTAGCAATTATTTTAGTATATGCATGTATGGCTTTCCATTTTTGTCCACTTCCAAGCATCTCTTCTATAGTATAGTCTACTGTAGCCACACTTCCTAACTTTCCCTCTAGCATTTCTTCCTTTCCTAACCATATGTTAGATGTGTAAAAGGTATTTTCGAAGATTTCGGCGGATCTTCCATATTACAGTAGTTACACTGATTGTCATTATTATTTTGAGTCTCTTTAGGTCTGATTTATAACACCCATGTCCGGTAACCAGTTTGTAGTTATGTTGGTATCACTGAGACTATAACCCGAATCGCCTCAAGAGAATTGTTGCGGTACCCGCTAGCTATTTTTATTGGCAGCCTTCTTTGCTGGCTTTCCATCACTTCTTATGCTTCTTCTGTGTTATAGCTTTAGCCCAAATTTGGGTTTCGTATAGAATTCCCTCCCTCTTATTTACTGTTTGGTGTTAACTTTATTAAAGCTGATCTTTCTATCTTTGTTGTCATGTATCTCACGTGCTTTTTCATTTCAGAGCTATGCTCGAAGCAAACTCCCAAATATTCGCCCTTGTCGATGTGATTTCTGTGTTTTTAATCATCATTGATGTGATTTCCTTCCGAATGACCATTTTTGTCTTTTCTATAGCAATTTCCAGTCTCTTTCTCTCTATTTTATTTTTGTTTACACGATTGCTGTATTTTTCAACACCGTGATACTGTTGACATGCCATCTGGAAAGCATGTTATCTTTGTGTCTGGCGATATTTTGATTTGGAGCACTGTTATTGTAATCTATGCTCCTTAATAATGGTCCTAGCACAAAACCTTGTAGTACCCCACAGGTTCTTTGCAGCTTTTTTTTACTATAAGGAGCTTCCTATTTTTGGAGCAACTTAAGACTATTTTTTACCCATTTCTAAGGTAATAATCAGTACATAAAGTTTCTTATTCTGGGTTGCCTCCTTTTTAACTTTTTCGATGGAATCTAACATAACCTAACATAAATTAACCTAACCTTACTATGATACTAATGCATTGATTACATGGAAATATGTGACTAAAACAAATATTGCACTCTAAGTTACGGAAGAACATGTAATAGTTTAGTATAGAATGATCCCCTCTCCCTTAAAGTTGCTTAACCTAAGCTAATATAATCTAACCTAACCTAATTGACATATTAATGAGTGTAAACGAAATAAGGATGAAATCTGACACGCTTGCACACAATAGCAAGTAGAAACATTGGGGCGCACAGGCAATAAAGTAGATGTAATGCAGAGAAGCCTACTTTAATGACAAAATGGGGTTTTACTAAACTTCACCCGAAAAGCATTAATAACTCACCGTAAGGTTATTTCTCCCGCTTAAATTACGTGCACGTCAGCTTCTTTGACGCTTTTGCTGCACGTTAACCATCCAGTGTTGCCATCCGCTGATCATCTGTTTGTTTGTCGGTTTATTGGTCAACGAATCTACATGTCGGAATATTTCCCGTATCTAATGGAACCAATTGGATACGATCGTAACCATCCTAGAATCTAGCCGGATCTGGAGAATTCTACCCCCAGTAAGAATTTTTAACATGTCGAACATCACATTGACACGCAGCTTACGGTTTTACTTCCTCATCGAACAAGAATTGGTGACAATAAAATAGTGTTAAAAATGGAACTTCCGCAAAAAAATGTTATCTGAGGCGTTTTAATTATTCTCTTGAAGTCCATAGAATCGCGTGCGAAATGTTTGCTCGTTGCATTCAATATGACACGGGTCCAAACCGTCGGAGTCGTTCTTTGTCCATTGACTCAGTTCGTGAAAGTCTTCCCATTTGACTCTTTGATTATTCATGTCCTTGTTATTTTTCAACTAGCATAAAATTTTATTTTTATTTGAGTTCAAGGAAGAAATCCATCCCTTTCATTGCACTTTTATTATTCTGTTTACGTAGTGTGTTTCACTTCGCGTTTTTTAAGGCATACACAAACACAACAAGAACGTTAGTTAAGCGTCTCTTTTTAACCCTCTTTAAACGCTATTTACGCTTTTTCCTTGCCATTTTTAAAGAGATGGCATTTGAATTATTTTTAAACCCTTAGAGATGTTTCTTAAATAAAGTCTCTTTCTAAAGAACGTTTAATTTTAAATGAACAAATACATTTATAAAATGGGATTCGTTTTAAAAACAGAAAACGTAGCAAATAATTTCGTATTGAGACAGACGAAAATAAAAATGGAAGCTAATTTTATCAGAACGGAAGGATTAAATAAATTGTCTTTCGTATCACTTCCTTAAATCGTGATAAATTACTTCTAACCGTTCAGATGTCCACTGATGTTGTCTAGTTTTAAAACGAAAACTGAATGTTTTTATCTGTTAAATAAGAATTAATGACAAATATAAAATTGTTTTATTGTTCATGTAAATGCTGTTGTATAATGTTATCTAATAGAGATAAAATGAGCACGCAATGGTAATGAAGCGATTAAAATTGTAACAGCTAATTAATCAAAGCGACCAAAATGCTTTAAAATTGTATACGTTGATTTGTTCGGTTGTTTAGTTTAAAATTTAATTTTACAATTAGAGCGATTAGTTAGTTAAATTGGCTGTCATGTTTGAAAGTGCCACCATTTGTTTTTCCCCATCTCTAAACTCGTTAAACAACGATTGTTGTGGGGAAAAATCAAGGTGATAGAATATTTCTCGTATCTCCTGATCGCTAGAATCATATGAATCATTACTAAACTAAACCGAACCCGTGTTAAAGGCTCCAGAATCAAGACCAGGGGCGTCGCGACGAGGGGGGGCTGGGGGGCGCGGGCCCCCCAACATTGAGCGGTGCCCCTGCCGGTGCCCCCCAGGTTTCAAATAACAAACATCTTTGATAAATAAATGATGATATTGATACAGTATAATTCACGTTTTAGTGTACAAATTAAAATTACCACAGGAAACCTAATATTTTATTTCTGTTTCTTATGTAGGCCTGTATTTAAAATCTAATAATTATGAATCAGAAAAAGGCTTAGCCTTAACTTGGAAATTCAAGCGTTCTATAAATATCTGCATGTTCGGTATGACTCATACGCTAGCACAGTCGTCAGTCGCAAACTGGCATACAATAGGGAGAAGTATTGCCAATAGAGTGTAACAGCTGGTTGTGAACGAGAGCAAAGAGACAGAGTTTTAAACGTCATTCAGTAGGACTTCAAGAGTTGTGAGATACTGACATTTCAGATGTTTATCGCGTTTTCACAGCCACAATGACATTCACAGTTGCAATTTGTAAAAATCATAAAATTGTTACTTTTATTTTGCCCAAAGCAAAAACTCTGAAGATTTGGGTAGATTTAAATAAAAAAAAACAATAATAATGTCAAAATTTCGCCCGCTCGCTACGATCGCGTGGAAAGGTACGGTGCCCACCGAGATATTTCCTGTGCCTCTGCTTTGCCCCCCTGCTCATTTACCTCTGGCGCCGCCACTGATCAAGACAGTGCTTAATATGCAGCGAACGGGTTAATAAAGTGCAGACGCTTTGATACCTGATGACGATCAAATTGGGAGGACTTGTGATTTGGTGATTTATTATACATCAGTTTATGTTAATGAGTTTTAGATTTGTAGAAACTAAAGAAGAATAGAATTGTGTGAGTATAAAGTAACAAATAAAATTAATACGTTCTGTATGGGAAACTATATTGAAAAACCTACACGTCGATTTTCTATATTAAAATTCTTATTAATAGCACATTATTATGTTAGATCAATTTTCTAGCATTCATGACGTCATTGTCGTTTTCTTAAAATGTAAACTCACAGTAAGAAATTTAGTGTAAAACTCGAACACTAGACCACTCTTAAAAGTGTTTGTTTAGATCCAATACATTTAGAGTTAAATATCTAATCTGCACCTTCGTGTAGACCATAGAGTTAACTTCAATACATGTTAGTGTAAATTCATCACACTCTAAAACAATTATATCTTTATATCTAACTTTTTTTACATTAAACCAGTAAAACAGAAAAATATTGCCTATTTAAAGTGGATCGTTATAAAACTTTTGTATAATTTGTTTTCTATCTAGATTAAAATTTAGAGTAAAAATAGTGTAGTTTTCCAAGGTCAAGGCCAATAATAAAATATTATTGCAACACAAACAACATAAGAAGTATGATATACATTTAAATATCAGAACGTATTGAAAAAAATATATGCGTGCCCAGTTGGAACACTTTGGAACCTTTACCTTGAAAATGTTTTTCATGATTCATGGTATGGTTCTTAGTTGTTGCTAGAGTGAATGACTACCCTTGCTCTTAGAATTTCTCTTAGGAGGTTCCTTTCCAGCACTCCATGAACTTTGCCAAAGTTCAAAATTACAATTATAATAACGTACTCTTATGTTCTGCGCATTAGATATAATTGTAATTATTGCTTTTACTTATCTAATTTCTCAATATCTTTGTTGGAAATAAAACACTGAATATGAATTATTGAAAGAAGTACAACTCCGTTGGATATCAAAATTAAATAGTTTACTGTTGAACAGTCTTATAAGCTTCCAAGTGCTCCCGTCTCACTCATCATAAGTAACACTGATTACTAAAATTATAAATAATACATGTATTAATAAAATGTTTAAAATGTAAAATTGTTTTTAGTTACCGTATATTAATTATTAAAACAAACAGCGAAGTTTCACATTCACACGTAGTAAAAAGACGTGAACATATTTTTACTAGCAGGTGTTTAGTTATAATTGTTAAATTCTGCAATTTGAAAAGTTACCAGAATTAGCGGAATTTCAGATTTTACAAATCTAAACTTAATGTAGGTACCATTATTTATGTATAGATTCCTGTTTTTCGAGTAGTCAATATAATCTTGATCTCTCTTAAATTCTACTAAGTTGCGTTTAATTGCGTTTTAAATTGTACAACTACATTATGATTGTAAAATTTTGAAATTCTTGACAATTTTAGTAACTTTTTAAATTGCAAAGTTTCAACAGTTATGACTGATCGAAGTCGAATACAGCAGAAGCTGATTATCGTCATTTTTGTTAGTGTCGTTATTGCGCACACGCTTCTCAAGTACACGGTTAAGTGTATTGCGATGATATGGATGAACTAATTGAAAATTTCAGTAGTTTACGACATATTAAAAATAATCAATAGGCTACGATAAGTATCGGGTTTAGCCAAATAGCATTTATATAATTATTCATGCAACAAATGAAAGGATGTGCATGCTAGGACAGTAGTTGTATTCATGCTAAAGAGTACATGCTTGATTATAGATAGTTTTATCAAGTAAAAATAGTAAAAATAGGACCATGATAGGTATCGATAATAATATTTAACCTAATTTAAAAAAAGATATGTATAAAAAGGAATATCAATTAATTTGATTGTTTTGTACTAAAACATGATGTATGTAACCCATGTTACATGTTTAGGATAGTTTGTCCATTTTTTTAGAAGATTTTTATCTTTTCTTAAATTTGATATGCCGATGATGGGACCGCAGATAGCATTTTCATTATCCTAGTAAGCTGAACCAGTTTCGGGACTATATTTCACTAGAAATATGTAAAACAGGTCATTATTATGATGTCTATTACAGTACATTTAACTTACTAATTCCTGTAATTAAAGGATTTGTATTAATCATTAAGAAAAATCGACTGTTTTGGATATGTTGGAGGTTTTCATATTTTAATTTTAATAGGACATTTTTCACCGTTGTTTAAATACAAGCACTTGGAGGACTGTATGCTAGACAAGTTTGTGTATAATTTGATTTCATTTATGTTGATATTTATATAGGATCTGGTATAGCATCGTTGAACTCCTAAAACGTGTAAACAGATTTTTTATTTGAGTTTTTCTTTTATTATAAATATTTTATTATAAGTAAATTTTATATGTATGAGTTACCTATGTAGTGTAGCTATGTGTTCATTTCTTGTAAAGGTGTAGCTGGAGATAATGAGTTTCCATTGCAATCTGAGTTTTAATGAAGTTTTCATCGTTAATCGTTTTTATTGATTTTCTCAGTTAATGTTGATTTTAGGCTATAAGTGTCTTATGTTGTTTTAATTGTTATTTTGCCAGCTACATTTCTTTCTTTTTAGATTTAAGATTAGTGCTAATTATGAACACATGTTTTCATCCTGTGACGTCACGAATGTAGCGAGTAGATTTTGTTTGTGGAATTTTGTCATAGTCGTCAATTGTTTTGTGAAAACATATAAAAGACCCCCGGAAAAATACCAAATCTAGTCGAAAAAACGTATTTGAAAAGTCCACGTCGACTCGTATAAGATTTTCTAAAAAATAAAGTAAGTTTAAGTTATAACCATATGTTTTGATAAACATACGCCGAATGTAAACAAAGTATTTATGGAATAGTTACCTGTTTATAAAATAAAGAAGAAATATTTCCACATATAAATAATTATTTGGGATTGTAAATATTATTACAAACAATATAAAGAAGATTTATTTATTGGTTTGAAAAATCGATTTATTTGGAAAAACTATCAGCTGTCTATTGGAAGCAGTCTGTATTACCAACAACGTAATTGGAATAATTTAATAAAAGATCTTAAAGGGATCTGGACGATTATATACAAGGTACTTCGAAAGTGATAGATTTTGTCCATATAAAGAACTATAAAGTTGTAAAGACAATTTTTATTTAAATCTAGAATTTGATTTTGATCATTTTGGGTGGTTTTTAAATAACAAAGATATAACGATTAAACAATTTTGAATTTGTTTATTATCAAAGATAATTCAATTTAGTTTAATAAATTCATTTAGTGTTTGTAAATAATTATTTTATTGACTGATAAATTTATTTTATCTTAGTTTGTTGAAGTGGATACTAGTTTCAACCGCCATTGTCAAGTTGTAACTAAGACCTAAAACACTTGAGCAAACTCAAGGAAGATTTTTCTAATTTTGAATTCTTTTGGTTAAACACTTGTGTTGTGTGTTTATTTTAAATTTTGATTTTCGTTTTAACCAAAATTTAAAAAAATAAAAATCTGTGTTTGAATTTATTCATGTTTTTATTTGATGTTCATACAAGTCTCCATTGTTCTTATCATTATACAGAGTTTATGTTCCTGTTGTCTAGCTGCAGAAGTCCAAATGCTTTGGTAGTAAGTCTCGTTCCAGGTACAGGAATTATTAAGGTTGAAGTAAATATTTTTATCTCGTGCTCTATTAATTTAAACCTGAGTCAGCTTAAAAGGGTAAAATGAAATTTACTGTGTAATTTCTAATTTTTCATTATTGTTGGATTTCATTGCAGTATATTGGTGCCAATTCGTTTTATTTACTCTAACTAGGGTAACATGAACACTAATTAACATTTTTTTTTCCCAATTTAGATCACTTTTTACCGCCTTTTTTCTCTTAAGAAATCACAGTGGATTTTGTTATACTTTTAAAGTAGAATACTATTAGATTGAATCTTCAATCTATATAGAGTTAATTAATAATAATAGAGAGAAAATAGATTTCAGTAGTGAACAATTATTTTTGTTATAAAAACAAAGTGAAAAAAAAATGTTTTGCTACTCTGAATTTTTATTATAAAATCTTTCTCTAAAAATTGTTCACGGGGCTGATTTTTACTGCGTGTAATTGTGTGAACGATGCTATATTCAAATTTTCACACTATACATATGAAAATTTGGAGAGAAAAAATCTATAAATGTCAAGTACTTAACCATCACATCTATACTTCCTATAAGTTCCTAACTATAAAGCAATTGTACGTATTTCAAACATTGAAATCTTCAAATAATAAATAGACTAGAATAGGTATTCTTCATTTGTTTCTCATAAAATAAAACAATGCAATGCAAGTGTTAACTCTGCAGAGAAGACGTCTTCACCGTACCAAAATATATATCCTTTCTTGCAATCGTCCGAAAAAATTCTGAAAAACTGAATGAAGTTGTTACCAACAAAATGGGGACTGCTTATTGGGAAACGGTAACAACCTTTAACCGCAGTTAAGTCTGTCGGCTGCCAGCTAACTAGTGGGAGGTCGTGGGTCTCACTAAAGGTCTTCTGTAATGGGCGCCAAGAATCGTCTAAGATAGCTACAGTATTGACCGACAAAATCTGAAAAGAACAACACATTTGCGACTACTACCAATGTGGTCGACTTTTCCCAATAATGACTCCTCGATTGCTGAAAATATAAACTCCAAATACCACACATATAAATAATAGATCTTCAAGTAAGTTATATACAGTGCTTTATTATTAATTAATTCAAATTAGCAAATTATTTAATGTGAAATAACCTTGGCAAATTTGAATAGCGGTTATTGAATGCTATACACAAATTGCAAGGGGAAAAAGATTAATGCGAGCGCGATTACTTACTCTAAAGTTGATTTAAAGTCACAAAAGCAATAAGCAAAGGGCACGGTAAATTTAACACGTCTACAGGTACCAATTAGATTGCGCAATCATCAGCTCCAGTAGTGAGCTATTCATCTATTACGGAGCAAAGACTTACGTACACACTCGCAAATAGTCTTGACAATATCATACAATAAATGGTATGCGATAGAATTATAAATAATGAAGCAGACATCTATATATGAATGCTACACGCACACTGGTGAAAAACCATTTAACACAAAATCATAATATACAAATATACATAAATGTTTTATATACAATAAAGAGTTGTCAAACGTTATTGTTGTTGTAACCAGTTGCTAAATTATAACCAACTCACGATACGGTGTCTGTTCTTAGAGCTGAAGAGGAACGTCTCCAAAGCTTGAACGTAACGTGATCCCGACAACAGCAACCAAGTCCGTGTAACGGTCTTGTACCAATCCAAACATTCAACGTATACTTGTTATACGGCAAGTAATAAAATGAGTAAAGGACAAACCCAAGATAAAAAGGTCTGTAACAAATAAATCGCAATAACAGAATGACCATCACAACACTTTATAAATACCTTCGATGGAAGTTGACCTTAAGAGAGAGATTTATATCGCCTCCATATAACGACGATTATACATAAAAACCTATCGAAAGAATTAAGTATAAGAGACTGAATGATAAAAAAGTTAATCAATAAACTTACGAAAAGGTGTGCTTCCATAACCTCAAAAGAACAAGTGGAAATACAACCCATAAACGGCTTCCAATAAACGAAATCGGAAAACTAACGCCACAATCAATCATCAAATCTGCACTAAGGCAATTCCCATAACTCAACATAAAAGGAAAAGATTAATTAGACGGCGATGTCCACGAAAAGGTTCTTCAAGGAACTTCTAGCTTCACAAGCGGATCAAACAAGAGTGACAATCTCTTATCGAACAGGAAATAGTTCCACAACAAAATGGCAACTACAAGGAGAGAAAATGCAAAAATCCCTAAACGCTATACAACTTAATATAAAATACAAAGCTATACAGGGTGCTACGAAATTAGCACGTAACAAATCATAGCGATAGAGTGATATTTTAGCTTGTTTTAACTTTAAACCTAACATAAACAAAAGCCTACCTTAACCTTAGCAATACAAATGATATTTTAGCCTATTTTAACTTTGAATCTAATGTAAACTAAAACAGACCTTATCCTTAGCATGCAGCAAGCTTATTTAACTTTTCTGATTGACTAATTTCATTGGAAACCTAACGCAATCTAATATTAAAACCAACAACGTCTGCATTTGGTTAGATAATTAATTAAAGCTATAGAATGATCTTTTAGCCTATTTTACTTTGAACCTAACTTAAATTAAAGCCTACCTAAACCTTAGCCTGGCAAAACAAGCTTACTTAACTTTTTTATTCCGTAATTTTACTTGATGCGTAACATAACCTGACTTTAGAACTAACAGCTACATTCGCTTACATAGATAAACCTAGAGAATGATCTTTTAACCTATTTTAACTTCGAACCCACCCTAAACTAAATTCTATGTTAACCTTAGTCTACAGCAAGCTTATTACCTAATTTCATTTGAAACGTAACGTAACCTAACCTTATAACTAATAGTTATTAGTTATTAGGTTAGGTTACGTTACGTTTCAAATGAAATTTCAAATGCAGTTGCATTTGCTTAGATAGATAGAGCTATAGGATTATATTTTAGCCTATTTTAACTTTAAACCGAACTAAACTAAAGCCTACCTTAACCTTAGCCTACAGCACGCTTACTAAACTTCTCCTATTATCTATTTTCATTCGAAATAACATAACATAACCTAAGTTTAAGATTAACAGCTGCATTTATTTGAATAGGTAGATCAAAGGAATACTTTTTAATCTATTTTAACTTTTAAACTAGCCTAAACTAAAATTTACCTTAACCTTAGCCTATAACAAACTTACTTGACTACCCCTGATTTCTAATCTCACTTGAAACGTAACGTAACCTAACTTTAAAACTAACAACCAGCATTCTTTTACATAGATAGAGCGCTATAATGATCTTTTAGCCATTTTTAACTTTGAACTTATCTTAAACTAAAGTCTGTCTTAACTTTAGCCTACAGCAACCGTAATTCACTTCTCCTACTGCCTAATTTTATTCGAAACATTAACCAAACGTAACCTTATAACTAACAAGTGCATTCTCTTAGATGATAAAGCGACAGAAGGATCGTTACAACTTCTGTTACTTAATTTGATTTAAAACGTAACCTAGCCTAAAAACTCACAGCCATATTGCCTCACGTAAAGAAATAGAGCGCTATAATGATATTTAAGTCTACTTTAGCTTTGAACCTACCTTAACCTTAACCTCCAGCAAGCTGACTTAACTTTTCTTATTATCTAATTTCACTTCAAACAGAATATAACCTAACCCTTAAAATTGACATCAACCAACACACTCTACCATAACCGAACCCAACCTAACCATAACAACATACTTTTAGAACGTAATGTACATCCAGAAGCCTTTATTAGAACTTTAGCTTTACAAAACTGGATAATTAATTGCTACAGACAGCTATAGTAATTGCAGAATTGCATTGTTTCGGTATCGCGTATCGCCGTTGCATGACACGCCTGAACCATACCGTACGAGCAATGCAGCCTTGCTATGATTTGTTTCTAAATTATTTTAAACTCGCCCGTCCGCTGTTCGGGAAACGGCTACAATAGAACATTTGTCTTCTCAACGTACTAAACCGACGTATTTTCCTTAAATAAATTGTAGATTGCACGGCATATGACGCAATCTACGTCTCCCTAGGTTCTTACAGCTTACAGGTCTCTAGAAAAGAATAGTTTTTGGTACAGCCATAAACTACGCCCTGGATAACCACCCACCGATTTTCACAGCGATATTGCGCTAAAACCACCGCCGCCCTGGCCTATGAAACTAAAAAAATTGTCTCAAAATGATCAGTGGGCACCACTAAACATCGCCAAAGCGTCTTCTTTCGATTTCATGGCTCACAAGGCCACAACTAATTTTTCGCAATTATTTGTCCCCTTCGTCGGAGGGGGGATCGGTTCTAAGGTCGCTGAGATGTAAGCAAAACAAAATTGCCAAAATGATCGAATTTCGAACTTTGGCCCCTTTCACACACCCCCCCCCCTTTTCGGACTTTAATCCAATGACGCCGGCCATGAATTTACACTTGGCCCGCGCTTTTCAATTTCCCAATTTTTTTAATATAAATTTTGAAATTATTGAGCAAACAGTATTTGTCCATGATATTACCAAATGTTCCAACTTCCAAATTGTTGAGAAAATAGTGACAATATCAGAAACATTTTTGAAAAATGATGTGGTTGTTAATGGTTAAGTAATATAAAAAATAATAATTTGTGGTAAAAGTTAATTTTTTAATTAATGTTTTACCTACATAAAATCACATTTTGAATGCAAATCCATATGGAAAAATTATCACCCCGACTAGAAATCGAAACCAGGACCTTACGGTTCCGGGAGGGTGCTCTAACTCTGAGCTACCTTAGGTGATTATCATCAGAATGACAATTTTTCATACGAACTAGATAAATAACTACAAGCTGTACTACATACGATATATTTGCTTTATTAAGTTAATTGATCTACTTTTAATAAGAATGCATTAATTTTAAAAGGTGATAGAAGACATCAAAAGGAACAAAAAAGTCTGAATAAATTTTTTTCTATGTTAATAGGCTTTCGAGTAATTTAGAAAAAACCATTGCCATATCTGGCAACCTTGCTTAAGTATAATCACAGCTGGATCTTGATCTTGTTTTAGAAAATCAAACAAACACACTGATGATGACCGTCGTTGTTTAAAAATAATAAACATCCAAAGCAGATTAGTCGGGTGACTAATTCTACGAAAATTGTAATCCGAACTGTTTTTCCGTAAACAAAATTTGTATGCTGTACGTTAAAAACACGCTGATTCATAACAAACTAACTGTAAAAATAAAACAATAATTGACCTACAATTTATATTTATTAATATCCGGAATATTTTCAAAATTTCTTGACGTATTTGTTTTTTTATTAAAAAATACTATCTTATGTAAAAAATTGATTAAGGCACCTAATTACCATAAAATTAAAGATTTTTTAATGTAGCCAAAACAAGGTGTAAACAAAATCCCTTAACCTAATTACCTAATTTAAATTAGATACATCTTCTTTTTAAAAGATATTCTCTTATAACATCATTAAAAACTGTTATTAAATAAACAGCAAGCTGCGAATTGCGTTATTGACAAATTATTATTTCAAATCAAACGAACTACAAACTCAGTATTATCTCAAGGGTATTATTTACAAAGTTGTGATCAGGCATTGACCCAAATATTCTTAAATTGCAAGGTTGTAAGCAAAACGTGCTTTATTTCAATGTCAAAAAACTTCCAGATCAGCATTTTGTGCGGATGTGGAGCAAATTTTATTACAAACTTTACAGGGTTGTCACGTTTCTTAATTGAGCAAAATGAATTTTTAATTGTAAAAAGAATTCAATTTTACGCGGAAACGACATACGATACGATAAAATGTCATTAAGGTTTGTTGTTGTGATAGATGAGATGCATCTGCCGACAAAGCACCATAATTAAAGTACTATTATTAACGCGGCAAAATGATGTTAAAGTTCCCAACTTTATTATTTTTTTCTGAAAAAGTAGTAAGTTCTAGAACAAAGTTGTATAAGACTTTTTTATTCCTTTTGATGTCTTCTATCACCCCTTAAAATTAATGCGTTCTAATGTCGGACACATAAACATTATAAGATGAAAGTTAATTTTTGTAATTAATGTTTTACATCAAATCATATTCTGAATGCAAGTAATGTGACGGGTCCTGAGATTCGATTCCCAGTCGTGGTGATAATTTTTCTATATGGATTTGTTTTCAAAATGTCGTTTAATGGAAAACATTAATTTAAAAAATTTACCTTCACCTTAAATTATAATATTAATGTCCTTATACAATTATTCAAACAAATCTAAATTAGTTTTAATAGTTGATTTGTCATCAGCGAATTGTCGATCATTTAACTCAATGAAGCAAATATATCTAGTACATCTTGTATGTTTACATTTATGTAGTTCGTGTGGAATTGTCATTCTGATGGTAGTTTTATTTATTTATAAAACAACGATTATTCAAATAATTCAGCAGTTGAACATCTTTGAAATATTTACTAGAAAATGATAATTCAAGTAATAGATCGAAACTTAAAATATTATAAAATATTATAAATTTTAATAATTTTCAATAATTTTTGGTTAGTTCTTAAAGATATGTGAATTTTCAAACCTGGATTCATGTTCCACAAAATAATCCCTATTAACACCAGAAATATTTTAATAAGACGCTATATATTATAAGAGAATGCTATTTTTATTTAACAGAACAGATAATCTTGTAATTAGAATGGGAAATTTTTTTAAATCCATCAAGTATCAACCACAAATTGAGGAGAAAGCTTCCTAATGGCTGTACAGAAAAATTCTTGTTTTATATTGGGACCATATGTAGTGTACAATCTGCATATCCACTTGCAACAGTCAATTCGTACCAATCAATACTTTTAGTTATTTTACAGATTTTTTTTGTTAATTCGTGTTGCAATTTTTACAAATAACTTTTAAGGATAAATATATAGTCACGTTGATGATACTGCGACAAATAATTATACCGTGTGAACATAAACATTTGTACTCATATAAACATTATTTAGCAAAACTACTCACGTGCAATTATGATTTCCAGTCTAAGTACACATAGTGCACGAGTCTTAAATTATAAGGCACTATTTTACTGTTGTGACACCCCATACATCAAAATCTCGATAATAATGGCCCTTCTTTGAATAATGCATATTACGCTTCATGTTGAATAATGACGATATCATCAGTTTGTACAACTGATTTGTGCGTTTTGAGCTTTAGATAAATAATCTTTATTATGAATGTCGGACGTGAAGATTAATACGAGATAAGTTTCGTCGGTTCTTTATTATTTTCTGTTTTTTTTCTGTTCCTCGCTTCCCTTCCTTGAAATAAAAAAAAGAGGTTGCCTTTTGTTTAATTTTCTATTTAAGCTGACGGGAAAAGGGAAAATTGTACATTTTACCGCTTTGCAGAAGGTTAAAATGTGTGCGTAGAGATAAAACGGAGGGGTAAAACCCAAGGATATCGTGGTGTTAGGACATATATAGATTGGCGAAGAGGTAGATGGGTGGTGGAGGGATTGTCAGATACAAGGATTCTCGATTAAACGTCCATTTAAGCTCTTCGGCCCCACCTGAACATCTGTATCTTTAAATGTAGTCCCATAACGCACTGCGTTTAAAAATTCAAGAGCACTTACGCACCGCTGAACAGTTATTGCCGTCGGGGATACTTTATCGCGTATAACCAATTTTTAAGAGGATTTTTCATGAAAATTCATTACGTTGTAAAAAAGTTAAACGAAGTGCAGGTTGAAGTCTTATTTTTAGGTAAAATATATAACATAAGTGGCTAGATGGGAATTTATTAGCAAGGGAAATCTGCCATGCATAAAAACGTCCCCTCTTATAACTCATAATTTTATTATTTCTTTTTATTGTTTTAACGTGATCCGCCTCTTCGAATTGAATATTAAAACGAGATTTAAATTTGTAGTAGCTCTGTTTTGTAGATGGAATTCGGAAAACTTTTACAGCAGTCAGACATAAAACTCCGTGAGAGAGTAGTAGAGTATAACATCAAAGTTGCAGTCTTATAAACACGAACCGGCAGAGAGAACGTAGAGCGCGGAATAGTAGTTATTCCCTTAACATTAGATGGATACTGCAAAGAGCGCGCGGATAGAATAAAGTTTTTGCGGAACAATTTGAGGTTATGTAACTGAGTGCACGGAGGGCTGCAAATGGTCGCTAGCTGATGGTCAGAGAAATTCCCACTTGGGAAATCGAGGAATTCCTGATTATGTTTAGTTCGGTTACTGAAAGCTATCTCCATTTCAGATTGCGCGGTGTATTTTTATTCTAAATGCGCGTTTTAATTCGTATACAAAACATTTCAGTCAGATTTATCGAGTTTCTCTTGTTTGCTGTATAATCATTCATTGCATATGCATTAGTAAGCTAATAAATAAATAAGCGGCTGCCATTGTGATTTTTTGTAACGTTGGAGTGATTAACATCCTTGTTAACTCTTTTTAAAATTTAGTTATAATTTTAAGCCTTTTCCATCTATTTATTGACAAATAATGAAACAATGGTAGCCTGAGATTAACTATTACCAACTACTATTATCACTACTACCACTACTTTCCATTTTCTTGAGACTTGACCATCATATCCTCACTGCAATCCTTGCCTACCTACTACTAACTACTACTACCACCCATAAATTAAACCGACCGAAGATCAGGGTGCAGTCAAAGCACACCTATGTATGTGCAATCCAACTTGTATTCAATTTAAACTTAGGGCTACTAATGCAACGGGCTTCGACATTTTAAAAGAGATTCTGGCTCGGCACCACCGGGTTAGTTCGTTAAGCTAATTCAAGCATTCCTACACTTAAATTAGGCTTTACCTGCAACGAGCTTCGACATTCTGAAAGCTACTTCGACTCAACGCCCCCAGGTTAGTTCGTTAAGCTAATTCAACCATTCCTACACTTAAATTACGCTTTACCTGCAACTAGCATTCACATTGTGAAAGCGACTTCGACTCAACGCCCCCAGGTTAGTTTGTTAAGCTAATTCAAGCATTCCTACACTTAAATTAAGCTTTACCTGCAACGAGCTTCGACATTCTGAAAGCTACTTCGACTCAACGCCCACAGGTTAGTGCATTAAGCTAATTCAAGCATTTCTACACTTAAATAAGGCTTTACCTGCAATGAGCTTTGACATTCTGAAAGCGACTTTGACTCAACGCTCCCAGGTTAGTTTGTTAAACTAATTCAAGCATTCCTACACTTAAATTAGGCTTTACCTGCAACGAGCTTCGACATTCTGAAAGCTACTTCGACTCAACGCCCACAGGTGAGTGCGTTAAGCTAATTCAAGTATTCCTACACTTAAATAAGGCTTTACCTGCAACGAGCTTCGTCATTCTGAAAGCTACTACGACTCAACGCTCCCAGGTTAGTTCGTTAAGCTAATTCTAGCATTCCTACACTTAAATTAGGTTTTATCTGCAACGAGTTTTGACATTCTGAAAGCGACTTCGACTCAACGCCCACAGGTTAGTTTGTTAAGCGAATTCAAGCATTGCTACACATAAATAAGTCTTTACCTGCAACAAGCTTCGACATTCTGAAAGCTACTTCGACTCAACGCCACCAGGTTAGTTCGTTAAGCTAATTCTAGCATTCCTACACTTAAATTAGGTTTTATCTGCAACGAGTTTTGACATTCTGAAAGCGACTTCGACTCAACGCCCCCAGGTTAGTTTGTTAAGCTAATTCAAGCATTCCTACACTTAAATTAGGCTTTACCTCCAACGAGCTTTGACATTCTGAAAGCTACTTCGACTCAATGTCCCTAGGTTAGTTTGTTAAGCTAATTCAAGCATTCCTACACTTAAATAAGGCTTTACCTGCAACGAGCTTCGTCATTCTGAAAGCTACTACGACTCAACGCTCCCAGGTTAGTTCGTTAAGCTAATTTAAGCATTTCTACACTTAGATAAGGCTTTACCTGCAACAAGCTTTGACATTCTGAAAGCGACTTCGACTCAACGCCCTCAGGTTAGTTCGTTAAGCTAATTCTAGCATTCCTACACTTAAATTAGGTTTTATCTGCAACGAGTTTTGACATTCTGAAAGCGACTTCGACTCAACGTCCCCAGGCTAGTTTGTTAAGCTAATTCAAGCATTCCTACACTTAAATTAGGCTTTACCTCCAACGAGCTTTGACATTCTGAAAGCTACTTCGACTCAATGTCCCCAGGTTAGTTTGTTAAGCTAATTCAAGCATTCCTACACTTAAATAAGGCTTTACCTGCAACGAGCTTCGTCATTCTGAAAGCTACTACTACTCAATGCTCCCAGGTTAGTTCGTTAAGCTAATTTAAGCATTTCTACACTTAGATAAGGCTTTACCTGCAACAAGCTTTGACATTCTGAAAGCTACTTCGACTCAACGCCACCAGGTTAGTTCGTTAAGCTAATTCTAGCATTCCTACACTTAAATTAGGTTTTATCTGCAACGAGTTTTGACATTCTGAAAGCGACTTCGACTCAACGTCCCCAGGCTAGTTTGTTAAGCTAATTCAAGCATTCCTACACTTAAATTAGGCTTTACCTCCAACGAGCTTTGACATTCTGAAAGCTACTTCGACTCAATGTCCCCAGGTTAGTTTGTTAAGCTAATTCAAGCATTCCTACACTTAAATAAGGCTTTACCTGCAACGAGCTTCGTCATTCTGAAAGCTACTACGACTCAACGCTCCCAGGTTAGTTCGTTAAGCTAATTTAAGCATTTCTACACTTAGATAAGGCTTTACCTGCAACAAGCTTTGACATTCTGAAAGCGACTTCGACTCAACGCCCTCAGGTTAGTTCGTTAAGCTAATTCTAGCATTCCTACACTTAAATTAGGCTTTACCTCCAACGAGCTTTGACATTCTGAAAGCTACTTCGACTCAATGTCCCTAGGTTAGTTTGTTAAGCTAATTCAAGCATTCCTACACTTAAATAAGGCTTTACCTGCAACGAGCTTCGTCATTCTGAAAGCTACTACGACTCAACGCTCCCAGGTTAGTTCGTTAAGCTAATTTAAGCATTTCTACACTTAGATAAGGCTTTACCTGCAACAAGCTTTGACATTCTGAAAGCGACTTCGACTCAACGCCCTCAGGTTAGTTTGTTAAGCTAATTCAAGCATTCCTACACTTAAATTAGGCTTTACCTCCAACGAGCTTTGACATTCTGAAAGCTACTTCGACTCAATGTCCCTAGGTTAGTTTGTTAAGCTAATTCAAGCATTCCTACACTTAAATAAGGCTTTACCTGCAACGAGCTTCGTCATTCTGAAAGCTACTACGACTCAACGCTCCCAGGTTAGTTCGTTAAGCTAATTTAAGCATTTCTACACTTAGATAAGGCTTTACCTGCAACAAGCTTTGACATTCTGAAAGCGACTTCGACTCAACGCCCTCAGGTTAGTTCGTTAAGCTAATTCTAGCATTCCTACACTTAAATTAGGTTTTATCTGCAACGAGTTTTGACATTCTGAAAGCGACTTCGACTCAACGTCCCCAGGCTAGTTTGTTAAGCTAATTCAAGCATTCCTACACTTAAATTAGGCTTTACCTCCAACGAGCTTTGACATTCTGAAAGCTACTTCGACTCAATGTCCCCAGGTTAGTTTGTTAAGCTAATTCAAGCATTCCTACACTTAAATAAGGCTTTACCTGCAACGAGCTTCGTCATTCTGAAAGCGACTTCGACTCAACGCCCACAGGTTAGTTTGTTAAGCGAATTCAAGCATTGCTACACATAAATAAGTCTTTACCTGCAACAAGCTTTGACATTCTGAAAGCTACTTCGACTCAACGCCACCAGGTTAGTTCGTTAAGCTAATTCTAGCATTCCTATACTTAAATTAGGTTTTATCTGCAACGAGTTTTGACATTCTGAAAGCGACTTCGACTCAACGCCCCCAGGTTAGTTCATTAAGCTAATTCTAGCATTCCTACACTTAAATTAGGTTTTATCTGCAACGAGTTTTGACATTCTGAAAGCGACTTCGACTCAACGCCCCCAGGTTAGTTTGTTAAGCTAATTCAAGCATTCCTACACTTAAATAAGGCTTTACCTGACGCGAGCTTTGACATTCAGAAAGCGACTTCGACTCAACGCCCACAGGTTAGTTTGTTAAGCGAATTCAAGCATTGCTACACATAAATAAGTCTTTACCTGCAACAAGCTTCGACATTCTGAAAGCTACTTCGACTCAACGCCACCAGGTTAGTTCGTTAAGCTAATTCTAGCATTCCTACACTTAAATTAGGTTTTATCTGCAACGAGTTTTGACATTCTGAAAGCGACTTCGACTCAACGCCCCCAGGTTAGTTTCTTAAGTTAATTCAAGCATTCCTACACTTAAATAAGGCTTTACCTGACGCGAGCTTTGACATTCTGAAAGCGACTTTGACTCAACGCCCCCAGGTTAGTTTGTTAAGCTAATTCAAGCATTCCTACACTTAAATAAGACTTTACCTGCAACTAGCTTCGACATTCTGAAAGTTACTTCGACTCAACGCCACCAGGTTAGTTCGTTAAGCTAATTCAAGCATTCCTACACTTAAATTAGGCTTTACCTGCAACGAGCTTCGTCATTCTGACAAGCCTCTCACAATTCAAGCTTTGAACGTGAACTGGAGTGAAGTGATCTAATCGTGCTGGTCCTGTATCTGAGAATCAGATTGGAAAGAGATAGTTGGAGAACTGATAGCAGGCTGTAGCAAAGAAGCAGCCTTTGTCTGTTGTTCAACGATAGATTTAGAGAACGCTTATAGAGAAATTCTGTTATTTATTCGAAGGCCACCAAGGCGCTTTAGCTTCTCATAGAATGACAGGACCATATACCTCATCATGTGTAAGCGTCCAATACCATCATCTCAAGCGTCAGTCAGTCAGTTTTCAAGGATATTATTGTTTGGAGGAAATAATTCTTAATTATTCTGAAATTTTCTTACAGTACATTACCGCCAATCCTGTCCTAAATTCACGTACAAAAATGTCGACAACTTTGAGGACGGGGATAGACATTTTGCTAAATTCTGTAGCATATTTGGACGTTCATCGATATTGACGTAAATAGTTGTGGAAGATATCTTCTAAGATCAGTCTAGAGTATGTGGAGATAATGTCTTAATCATTTTCGCTGTTAGTTGTGGTACTAATAAGACACCGAGCTCATTGATAAAATGCTAATAAATCTTAATAAAATAAATAAAAATAACTGATTTTTTCTGTTTCCAGGTAAGATGACCGTTATCAAGTGTGATCTGCGGAATATAAGATCTGTGGTAAGTTCTTTGCCAACTAAAATTTTACAAAACTCATACTCTTGAGATTAAATTAGCCGTTTCTTATAGTATAGATGTAGAGGTTAGTTTTCTAACCTCACAACTATGAGTAAGTTAGCTAAATAATTTTTAGTAGGTTGTCGAACATTTCAATGAAGAGGTTGTTTCTTTGCTGAATCGAGTGGATTTGTCAGGCAGATACTTAAAAGCTGATCCACTCCGATTCATATTTTCACCAAACTGAGTTTGATATATAGGGACGGTAGCAAGATCTTTAGACACCTTAGAGCCTTTAGAGCCTTTGCTCGTCTGTACCATTCACATACAGAATGGCAGTACTTCATAGATCTCAGCAAACACTACCAAAGATCAAGTCACTATCGAGATGGCATATTTAACACTGTTCAACAGCAACAACGACACTCAAATTCGACCAATTTTTGAATAGTCGCCATTTTAGCGGATCGTGTTTCATTCGAAAAGTATTCATCGGACCATCTTCATCGTAACAGAACCAAAAGTTATTTGCTCAACTGCTCATGGCTAGAGGGAAACGAAGCACTCGTTGAGAAGATTCCTTTGTTGACGTCTTGATTCTTGATCCTAGTAACATAATTAGAGTCGAAGGCTGTTGCAAACCGTGGCCCTCTGAATCGATGAAAAATCATTCTGGATATATTCGTACAGGCCTTGCCTTTATTCTTTTTTTGTGATGCTTTTAGAAATAGGTGATAGCGTGCAGAAGTAGCAGCCGTTTGCATGACAGCAGTCTGTATTGACTCTCTGCCGCCTTTCAACCACTCCAGAAGGTTTCTTGCACACGTACACACAGCAAGTAGTCCTAAATTCCGTAGGCGCGCATATCTCGACTAGATGAACTGTATCCGCCGGAACCTACCATCAAATAATCGTGTAATATCTCCTCTAGGTGATGTGTGTGACGGGTTGAGCCCCAATGCAAACTAAGTTGTTTAAACATAACCGTCTCTGTCACGAGCCTTTCCACAGATTTAATTGCCATTTTGGGGTTAAGCATTTGGAAATTAGTAACAGTTCACTATTGTCCGTAGATGTAGGTTCGAAGAATTACTTGTAGAATTGGGTATCTTTATAGGTTTCCTTTGCTACCAATAGTAACCGTTTAATAGTATTCTCAACATTTTAGGTAGTTTTTTGGCAACTATCAGTAATATACTATGATCAATTGAAAAATGACTAATTGTAATGGTCATTTGGGGAAAATTTAAGGAGGAAAAGCACTCAATAAAATAAAACACAACAGAATCTTCTGTGACTCAAAACTTGTTAACTAACATTTATTCAATGAATTCAATAAAAAAAAAGTTTAAAAGTAGAAAGATATTACATTTATAGTTTAATTTTAATTTCAAGACATTAACCATCCTTATCATTGTGGCCTCTTGACAAATCACAGCTATCCTTATAACTTATCAGATCTTCTAAATTTCCACTTGACAGTACAATAAATTACTCAAATTAATCTAAGAGTGGCGATTTGGCTGACCAAAATGGAACAGTATGTGGTATATCCGAGTAGACCAAAGAGTTATTACTCTACTTGTGTTGCTAAGTTCGTTTCAACTGGTTGACCTTCTTTGGCTTCCGATTCGGTAGGCTCGACTTTTGACGCATTTTCACTAATTTCATCAATATCGTTTCTTTCGCCACTACAATAATGAGCTAATAAAAATATGTACCACGAAAGAAAGAAGAATGGGGGTGTTCGTAAACTATAAAGCCACAGCATATTTGAAAAGAATGTCACTATCATTTTAACACAAAAATTTTGTATTTTGAGCTTGTCACATTGATTTTTGAATGTCAAAATGACCAACAACTACTTGGTTATAAAAACAGTATTTATTTAACATACGGAACGTAACTGAGTCATTATAATGCAAATAAGGATGTAAGGTCGTAGCTTCCGTGTCAGTGATTGTTAGCATGTTAAAACAAAGCTTTAATACAAAATACTGCCTAATACACCGAAAAATCAGAAGACCAACCTCAAGTCAACTATAAACAGATGAATATTATAATCATAAAAATATATTAAGAAGTGTAAAAACACTTTTTCTACTCAGAGGATAACTAAGACGGTGACGATCACAACAAGCCACAACTGAAGGTATCTTGTTCTTTTTTCTATCATAATGTTAAGCTCAATTTTTATACGTATTAGATACGTAACTATTTTGCTATAAATAAAATTAATACTTACTTATAAAACAGGTAAGAGTGATTAAAATACAAATTGTGTTTACCTCATATATTATTATTTTCCATTTATACTACATTAATGTTTTTCCCAATTAGTGAGACCTAGTTTATTGTTAATTCAGCAACCCTATTTATATTCTATAGGTCATATAAATAAACCAACAATTATCATTATCCACAAATATTTGTGCTGATTTTTTTCGGTATGATACAACATTCCTGGGGGCTCTTTAGCCAGTATTTTAAAATTTCATTGATTTATTCGTCTCCATTTCAGCTACCCCTGTACCTACATCGAAACATTTACAGGAAAACGCTTTTACATCGAATCATTTACAGCGAAAACCAATGACAGTTACTGCGAAAGTCAATTACAACGGAAACTCTTTTTAGGCGAAATCCTTCCTAAGACATAATTACCAATTCATGCTTCGCAGAAAATTATTGTTTTACTAACCTAACCCAATCTAATATAACTCAACCCCAGTTAGTAGTAACTATAAATGATTATTCATAGTAAAGACTTCTGTAGTATATCTCATTCTCAATAAAGGGTTTTCGCTGTAAATGACTTTCGCAGCAAATTTTATAAATCTAAAAAGTTTGAAGCAATTCTACAAAGTCTAATACTTTTATTATATTTAATCTTGGATGACCTTTAGAGGTCAAACAATTTATCGGATCACTTTGAAGGTATTTAAGCATTGCTCAAGAGGTCAAGTTTTATAGGCGAACAAAGTTTTAAGCAATTCTACGAATTTCAAGATTTATTGTACCTAAGTAAAGTTTAAATAATACATTGGATTATTTTGAGGATAATTTAAACATTATTAAGAATGCCAAGTTTTATATGTTTCCGAAGCTTCAATCACTTGACGAATTCCCATATTTATTCCACTTGACCTCTAGAAGGCACATTATCCATCAAGTCACAACTGTGAGGGAAATGCGGAAATTGTTTAGGACAGCAAATTTCATAAATCTACAAAGTTTGAAGTAATTCTACAAAACCCAATATTTATTCTACTGGACTTTTAATGACCTCCGGAGGTCAAACGATCTATGGAATCGCTTTGATAGTATTTAAACATTATTAGGGATATCAAGTTTTATCAGCTTCCGCAGTTTTCAACAGTTATACGAAACCCAATATTTATTGCACTTGATCTTTGATGACCTCTGGAGGTCAAACGATTCATCCAGTCACTGCAACGAAAATCAGCAATTCAGAACTGGTTCAGAATTGTTTTGACGGTAATTTAAACATTGTTGGAGATATTAATTTTTGGAAGCCTCAGCAGTTTTTAATATTCTTGTAATTGACCTTTGATTGCCTGTGGAGATCTAAGGATCAATCGAGTCACTGTGAAGGAAATTCAGAAATCGTGCAGGGTGGCAAATTTCATTAATCTACAAAGTTTGAAGTACGATGATCTATGATGACCTGCAGAGGTCAAACGATCGATAATAAATCAACGTAATTTAATCATTTTTCGAGATATTAAGTTTTGGAAGCCTAAGAAGTTTTTAATATTTATTGTAATTGATCTTTGATGGCCTGTGGAGATCTAAGGATCCATCGAGTCACTGTGAAGGAAATTCAGAAATCGTGCAGGGTGGCAAATTTCATTAATCTACAAAAGTTTGAAGTATGATGATCTATAATGACCTCCAGAGGTCAAACGATCAATAATAAATCAACGTTAATTAATCATTGTTCAAGATATTAAGTTTTGTAAGCCTCAGAAGTTTTTAATATTTTTGTAATTGATCTTTGATGGCCTGTGGAGATCTAAGCATCCATCGAGTCACTGTGAAGAAAATTCAAAAATTGTGCAGGGTGGCAGATCTCATTAATCTACAAAGTTTGAAGTATGATGATCTATGATGACCTCCAGAGGTCAAACGATCGATAATAAATCAACGTTAATTAATCATTGTTCAAGATATTAAGTTTTGTAAGCCTCAGAAGTTTTTAATAATTATTGTAATTGATCTTTGATGGCCTGTGGAGATCTAAGGATCCATCGAGTCACTGTGAAAGAAATTCAAAAATTGTGCAGGGTGGCAAATTTCATTAATCTACAAAGTTTGAAGTATGATGGTCTATAATGACATCCAGAGGTCAAACGATCGATAATAAATCAACGTAATTTAATCATTGTTCAAGATATTAAGTTTTGTAAGCCTCAGAAGTTTTTAATATTTATTGTAATTGATCTTTGATGGCCTGTGGAGATCTAAGAATCCATCGAGTCACTGTGAAGGAAATTCAAAAATTGTGCAGGGTGGTATATTTCATTAATCCACAAAGTTTGAAGTATGATGATCTATGATGACCTCCAGAGTTCAAACGATCGATAATAAATCAACGTTATTTAATCATTGTTCAAGATATTAAGTTTTGTAAGCCTCAGAAGTTTTTAATATTTTTGTAATTGATCTTTGATGGCCTGTGGAGATCTAAGCATCCATCGAGTCACTGTGAAGAAAATTCAAAAATTGTGCAGGGTGGCAGATCTCATTAATCTACAAAGTTTGAAGTATGGTGATCTATGATGACCTCCAGAGGTCAAACGATCGATAATAAATCAACGTAATTTAATCATTGTTCAAGATATTAAGTTTTGTAAGCCTCAGAAGTTTTTAATATTTATTGTAATTGATCTTTGATGGCCTGTGGAGATCTAAGGATCCATCGAGTCACTGTGAAAGAAATTCAGAAATTGTGCAGGGTGGCAAATTTCATTAATCTACAAAGTTTGACGTATGATGATCTATAATGACCTCCAGAGGTCAAACGATCGATAATAAATCAACGTTAATTAATTGTTCAAGATATTAAGTTTTGTAAGCCTCAGAAGTTTTTAATATTTATTGTAATTGATCTTTGATGGCCTGTGGAGATCTAAGGATCAATCGAGTCACTGTGAAAGAAATTCAGCAATTGTGCAGGGTGGCAAATTTCATTAATCTACAAAAGTTTGAAGTATGATGATCTATAATGACCTCCAGAGGTCAAACGATCAATAATAAATCAACGTTAATTAATCATTGTTCAAGATATTAAGTTTTGTAAGCCTCAGAAGTTTTTAATATTTTTGTAATTGATCTTTGATGGCCTGTGGAGATCTAAGCATCCATCGAGTCACTGTGAAGAAAATTCAAAAATTGTGCAGGGTGGCAGATCTCATTAATCTACAAAGTTTGAAGTATGATGATCTATGATGACCTCCAGAGGTCAAACGATCGATAATAAATCAACGTTAATTAATCATTGTTCAAGATATTAAGTTTTGTAAGCCTCAGAAGTTTTTAATATTTATTGTAATTGATCTTTGATGGCCTGTGGAGATCTAAGGATCAATCGAGTCACTGTGAAAGAAATTCAGCAATTGTGCAGGGTGGCAAATTTCATTAATCTACAAAAGTTTGAAGTATGATGATCTATAATGACCTCCAGAGGTCAAACGATCGATAATAAATCAACGTAATTTAATCATTGTTTAAGATATTAAGTTTTGTAGGCCTCGGAAGTTTTTAATAATTATTGTAATTGATCTTTGATGGCCTGTGGAGATCTAAGGATCCATTGAGTCACTGTGAAAGAAATTCAAAAATTGTGCAGGGTGGCAAATTTCATTAATCTACAAAGTTTGAAGTATGATGATCTATAATGACCTCCAGAGGTCAAACGATCGATAATAAATCAACGTTAATTAATCATTGTTCAAGATATTAAGTTTTGTAAGCCTCAGAAGTTTTTAATATTTATTGTAATTGATCTTTGATGGCCTGTGGAGATCTAAGGATCAATCGAGTCACTGTGAAAGAAATTCAGCAATTGTGCAGGGTGGCAAATTTCATTAATCTACAAAAGTTTGAAGTATGATGATCTATAATGACCTCCAGAGGTCAAACGATCGATAATAAATCAACGTAATTTAATCATTGTTCAAGATATTAAGTTTTGTAGGCCTCAGAAGTTTTTAATAATTATTGTAATTGATCTTTGATGGCCTGTGGAGATCTAAGGATCCATTGAGTCACTGTGAAAGAAATTCAAAAATTGTGCAGGGTGGCAGATTTCATTAATCTACAAAGTTTGAAGTATGATGATCTATAATGACCTCCAGAGTTCAAACGATCCATAATAAATCAACGTAATTTAATCATTGTTCGAGATATTAAGTTTTGGAAGCCTCAGAAGTTTTTAATATTTATTGTAATTGATCTTTGATGGCCTGTGGAGATCTAAGGATCCATCGAGTCACTAAGAAAGAAATTCAGAAATTGTGCAGGATGGCAAATTTCATGAATCTACAAAGTTTGAAGTATGATAATCTATAATGACCTTCAGAGATCAAACGATCGATAATAAATCAACGTAATTTAATCATTGTTCAAGATATTAAGTTTTGGAAGCCTCAGAAGTTTTTAATATTTATTGTAATTGATCTTTGATGGCCTGTGGAGATCTAAGGATCAATCGAGTCAATGTGAAAGAAATTCAGAAATTGTGGAGGGTGGCAAATTTCATTAATCTACAAAGTTTGTAGTATGATGATCTATAATGACCTCCAGAGGTCAAACGATGGATAATAAATCAACGTAATTTAATCATTGTTCAAGATATGTTTTGTAAGCCTCAGAAGTTTTTAATATTTTTGTAATTGATCTTTGATGGCCTGTGGAGATCTAAGGATCCATCGAGTCACTAAGAAAGAAATTCAGAAATTGTGCAGGATGGCAAATTTCATGAATCTACAAAGTTTGAAGTATGATAATCTATAATGACCTTCAGAGATCAAACGATCGATAATAAATCAACGTAATTTAATCATTGTTCAAGATATTAAGTTTTGGAAGCCTCAGAAGTTTTTAATATTTATTGTAATTGATCTTTGATGGCCTGTGGAGATCTAAGGATCAATCGAGTCAATGTGAAAGAAATTCAGAAATTGTGGAGGGTGGCAAATTTCATTAATCTACAAAGTTTGTAGTATGATGATCTATAATGACCTCCAGAGGTCAAACGATGGATAATAAATCAACGTAATTTAATCATTGTTCAAGATATTGAGCTTTGTAAGTCTCAGAAGTTTTTAATATTTATTGTAATTGACCTTTGATGGCCTGTGGAGATCTAAGGATCCATCGAGTCACTGTGAAGGAAATTCAGAAATCGTGCAGAGTGGCAAATTTCATTAATCTACAAAGCTTGAAGTACGATGATCTATGATGACCTCCAGAGGTCAAACGATCGATAATAAATCAACGTAATTTAATCATTGTTCGAGATATTAAGTTTTGGAAGCCTCAGAAGTTTTTAATATTTTTGTAATTGATCTTTGATGGCCTGTGGAGATCTAGGAATCCATCGAGTCACTGTGAAGGAAATTCAAAAATTGTGCAGGGTGGCAGATTTCATTAATCTACAAAGTTTGAAGTATGATGATCTATAATGACCTCCAGAGTTCAAACGATCCATAATAAATCAACGTAATTTAATCATTGTTCAAGATATGTTTTGTAAGCCTCAGAAGTTTTTAATATTTTTGTAATTGATCTTTGATGGCCTGTGGAGATCTAAGGATCCATCGAGTCACTAAGAAAGAAATTCAGAAATTGTGCAGGATGGCAAATTTCATGAATCTACAAAGTTTGAAGTATGATAATCTATAATGACCTTCAGAGATCAAACGATCGATAATAAATCAACGTAATTTAATCATTGTTCAAGATATTAAGTTTTGGAAGCCTCAGAAGTTTTTAATATTTATTGTAATTGATCTTTGATGGCCTGTGGAGATCTAAGGATCAATCGAGTCAATGTGAAAGAAATTCAGAAATTGTGGAGGGTGGCAAATTTCATTAATCTACAAAGTTTGTAGTATGATGATCTATAATGACCTCCAGAGGTCAAACGATGGATAATAAATCAACGTAATTTAATCATTGTTCAAGATATTGAGCTTTGTAAGTCTCAGAAGTTTTTAATATTTATTGTAATTGACCTTTGATGGCCTGTGGAGATCTAAGGATCCATCGAGTCACTGTGAAGGAAATTCAGAAATCGTGCAGAGTGGCAAATTTCATTAATCTACAAAGCTTGAAGTACGATGATCTATGATGACCTCCAGAGGTCAAACGATCGATAATAAATCAACGTAATTTAATCATTGTTCGAGATATTAAGTTTTGGAAGCCTCAGAAGTTTTTAATATTTTTGTAATTGATCTTTGATGGCCTGTGGAGATCTAGGAATCCATCGAGTCACTGTGAAGGAAATTCAAAAATTGTGCAGGGTGGCAGATTTCATTAATCTACAAAGTTTGAAGTATGATGATCTATAATGACCTCCAGAGTTCAAACGATCCATAATAAATCAACGTAATTTAATCATTGTTCAAGATATGTTTTGTAAGCCTCAGAAGTTTTTAATATTTTTGTAATTGATCTTTGATGGCCTGTGGAGATCTAGGAATTCATCGAGTCACTGTGAAGGAAATTCAAAAATCGTGCAGGGTTTCAGATTTTATTAATATAGAAAGTTTGAAGTATGATGATCTACGAGGCCCTCCAGAAGTCAAACGATCGATAATAAATCAACGTAATTTAACCATTGTTCAAGATATTAAGTTTTGTAAGCTTCAGAAGTTTTAATATTTTTGTAATTGATCTTTGATGGCCTGTGGAGATCTAAGGATCCATCGAGTCACTGTGAAGGAAATTCAGAAATCGTGCAGGGTGGTAAATTTCATTAATCTACAAAGTTTGAAGTACGATGAACTATGATGACCTCCAGAGGTCAAACGATCGATAATAAATCAACGTAATTTAATCATTGTTCACGATATTGAGTTTTGTAACCCTAAGAAGTTTTTAATATTTATTGTAATTGATTTTTGATGGCCTGTGAAGATCTAAGGATCCATCGAGTCACTGTGAGGGAAATTTAGAAATTGTGCAGGATAGCAAATTCCATAAATCTACAAAGTTTGAATTAATTTTACGAAACTCAATAATTATTTGACCTTTAATGACCCCCCGGAAGTCAAACGATCTATCGGATCGCTTTGAGGTTAATTTAAACATTGTTCGGGATATTTCGATCTTTGATGGCCTCATGAGGTCAAACTATCCTTCGAGTCGATGTGAGGGCAGCCAATTCCATAAATCTACAACGTTTGAAGTAAGTGATTCAACGAAATCCAATATTTTAATGTATTTGACATTTATTGACCTCTAGAGGTCAAACGATCTATCAGATCGCTCTAAAGGTAATTTAAACGTTGTTTAACGGATCACGTAACGAAGTTTCAAGCAATTCCACGAAACGCAATATTTATTGTACTTGACTATTAATGACCTCTGGAAGTTAACCATTCTATTGTATCGGCTTGATAGCAATTTATATTTTGTTTAGGATGGCAGGTTTTGTAAGCTGGAACTTTGCGGGTAGTTTAAACATTAGGAGGTCGAGTTCAGATAATTCAACGAAATTCCAACTTTAATGTACTTTACCTTTGTTGCCCTCTGGAGGTCACAGATATCGGTATTTGCATGAGTTTGGCTAGTTTTGGCTAGTAGAGTGTCCCCTTTAAAAGGGGCGGCTACACGGCAAGAATAACTTGCAAAGAGGTTACTGGTTAGCGAAGGTGCCAGTTAAAGGGATATTTTATGATCTACTAGAGAGCAGCTCGTCATGCTTGGTAAGGTAGACAAAAAGTAAATAAAACGAGGAGCAAACGAGTAAACGCAGGAGAGAGCAATTGCAGCATCTTGTTACTTATTAGAATTTGGACCAATTGAAACATTGGAATTGCATGTTAGTAAGTCCCTTCTCAAGAAATAAACCAACGACGCAAAAAGGTATAAAACTAAAAATATAGAGAACGGCTGATAAGAAGAGTATTCCGGAGCGGCAACGAAAAGTTATTCTGGTATTTTTTACAAAAGGTATCTTTTCTGAATATGATGAATCGGCCGAGCAAGTAGTATTTCAATAAATCGTTTGAAGTTTCAAAATAAAGCTTTAAATAGGTATATTAGTCCCTATAAACCAATTCACTACTACTCACTAGAAGAAATACCTGGTATTGCACCCATAAATTTTATTATAAATGTTTTTTATTGTATACTTAAGTATTTGTTAGCTTAAACTTTTCTACAAATACAATTTCTATACAACAACATTTGATTATTTGTAACTGTCACCTGCATTCTGTAAAATTCTCGCTGTTCTTTCCGAAATACATTTTTAATTAAAATTTCTTTTAACTTCCAAAATTTTATTTGCGTAGCCACAATAAAAACGACTTAATAATTTACAAGACCTTGAAACACAAAGAAGAAATTCACTACCCTTTGAAATTGCAAAGAAAGAAATGCTTGGGGGTGAAAGGGTGGACAAAAAAAACACTTTTTTCTCCAGCCGCACGAATACGACACTATAACTTCAAATTATTTAGTATAAAAAGTTAAAAGTGGTAAGACGTGGGGAATAAAAAAGGTATATTAAAGTTTTAACACATGAATGTATCAAGTTGATTAATTGGATGCAGAGCTTTAGAGTGTTAAGTATTTAAAGTGATGCAAACTTACCAAAATTTAAAAATATTAGTATAACGTGTAAGATTTAGGATAGATGCCATTTGTTACATAAAATGTAATTATACCACGTACATAAAACCTAAAAACATATCTAAAATATTAGAATCTAGAACACATTGATTTTTTAAAGATGATAATAACGTTTCGAGTGTAGTAATAGATTTATTCGAAGTATGTAGTAAAGTGACTGTAGCATCTGCATTTTATTAATTTTGCCTAAAATTGCTTTAAGGTATGCTAATTACGACTGTATCACAATAAATCATTTAAAAATATTTTACACCTCAAACACTTTTTGCTATAGTTTACATTATAAAATTATACATTGACGAGCTATAATATATACATACATGATCTACATAATTCAGGATGAATTGAAAATATTTTTTCAAAATGTATGTTAAATATTTATAAAATGTGAAGATTTAAATATAGATATTTTGCTCAAAATGAAACATTTAGTGCATATTTCTAACCATACTTAATTTATATTAAATGTAATTTATATTAAACTTATAATATCATAAAAACATTAGGACATATATGTTAAATTTTTATATAGATTTGTTCAAATGTGTATTAAATATACATGGAAATCTTTTTTGATATCTAGCTTTGAGTACAATCTCACCATCTTTGTTTATTCAATATGAGGTGAAAAATTAAAAAGAAATGGGTCAACGAATTCAGTTAATTAGTAGGCAATTAAATGAGCATTGTAAACTTTCAGTTTGTTTACTTGAACCCAAATATACATATACATGTAAGTTCGTGACCAAACGACATTGAATAAAAGATAACCCCGCTTTTTTTCTCTTCATCCTTGACGTTCTAATTCGGCATCAAACAGGAACATACTGAATGATTCTTTCATTCATTTAATAAATATTTTATCCGCTTGCTTCTCCCACACATTTCATCATCGGAAGAATTATTTTCGTTTCTTCTTCGACCAGCAAAAGAATGTGCCAAGTAATAAAAGGCATCCTTAGGGGTTTTTCTAAAAAGTCACAAATGTTTAAGTTAACAGATGAAAGTAAAAATAAGAAGAAAAAAAATAATTAGCAGGAAGCGCGTCGCCGCCCCGGGATAAGGACAGAAAAGAAATTTTTTAAATTCTTCCTCCCTTGAAAGTTCTGAATATATGGGAAGATGTAAATTAGAAAGCCGGAGGGTGGTAAAATGCGATCATTCTACTAAAGAATGACCCCAGGAAGTCGAACGGTTTATAAACTATCGTCGTGGTGGTGCTGATTGCTCACAGCAGGTTGTCCTATATGCCACCATTAGCATCCATTGGCTTCAAGCTGCGCCCGCATCATCATTATTCATTGCCTTAAATTTCTCCGTACGTTTAATTTACGAAAATAGTCCCTGTTCCCTTTTAATGTCACGTTTTAAACAAGGACGAAAGCAATTGTATATAGGGTAAAAATGGAAAAGGGGCCTTTCTCATTATAATAATGTTAATAACGACCATAAAGGGACGCGCACGCAAAGTCACGATAGATAAGGATGAGGTCAAGGAAGTTGCTTTTGAAAAAAGAGAAAAGAGACAATTAAAGATGAGCAGATGCCTTTTTCCTCTTTCGTTTATTTTTTTTATACTGGGTGAAAGAACTAACTTATTACCACATAAAATACATCTAAATTATGATAAATTATGGACGAGTTAAGTATTTACAAACACGTTAATGGTTGCTTTCATTTGGGACATTTATTTGGTTCGTTTTTATTATCTAATAAAATTTGAATATTTTTTTCACATTTTTATCGTTTTGTTTTATGCCTTTCTCTTAACATTTACAAGATATTTAACTCTTTATAGATGGTAAATTATCTTCAATGGGTAGTTTATCATTTCTTTCGTGTGATGTTTATAACAGTAAGTGGGTATTAAAATCTAATTGTATAAATATCGATTCTCCGGAAATTCGTAGACTGAAATTGTCTTTCTACTTAGTAGTCTCCCAATAAAAAAATTATTTATATAATAGTAACCACAAGTTTACGATCACTAAGTTTATATAACTCTAATTTATATAGTAATTGAGTAAAGGCAATATTTCTGTTTCCTTAATTGTCCCAAAACGGAGCAATTTGTGAAGATTTAGAACACCTTTGTTTGGTAACGCTATATAACTTTAGATTTTATAAGCAATAGTAACAGAGACGTTTTCGTTACCACTACATAACGTTTTGTGATAAAATGTAGTTTTGTATCTGTTGGGGGTTACTTAAATTTACATTACGCCTTCCGTTTCGAAATCTTATCCATTTCTTTCTTGCCTACTTATTTGCAATATTAAAGTGTCGCACTTATAAATAGTATTCATTGCGGTTAATTGATGCTTAAGGGCTCAAGACGCAAACAGGCCTAGGGCCAGCTTGGATATTTACATACATTATGCACGTAAAACATTAAAAGAATGTTTTTAATTTATAAATAATGCAATAAAAATGTAATTTATAAAAAAAAGTTAAAATAATTAAAATTTCATGAGCATTATTATCGAGAAATAATCAAAATGGACGCATGTTTACCATGTTTACTTCATAAATATTTCATAGAAGCACAGTGACGTCATGGAAAACCCAATTAACATGTTAAAACATGTTATTAGCAAAACAAATAAAAACATGCTCGCAGGTTAGTCGAGCTAACCCGGTTCTACTTCCATCACTTGATAAAAATGTTAAAAAAAACTCAAATTGTAAAAAAATCAACTCTTTTTATTTTTACATAATTAAGACTAAAAATTTATTCATTATTAAAGAGGAGTGTGACCTCATTATGAACACGTGCAAGATAACGCTTCGCAGTGGAGCGCCCACGTATGCTAGAGCGGAAGCAGCTGCAGTATTCAGGAACTTTATCTAATGCATTCTAGGAAAATGCTAGAGGAAGCAAAACGCTATCGTCACGTATGCACCACCCACGGCCACGTGTCCGCAAACGCACAAAGGATGTGGGCACGCAGAATCATATATAAACACCGGACCTCGATGGGATCCTTCAGTCTGAGTTACCACGGGCTTGGGGATAGAAACTGATTACCAGGGTCATTGTTTACCTTCCTTCAAGCTATACTCACCCAGAAAGCCGTAGAAACTGGTAGCCAGGGTTACTGTTTACCTCGGTCTTTCTGAACATCATTTTTACCAGTTTCAACTTGAACTTGTATAATAGTATTTAAGTGAATATGCAAGTGCATATTGTGTAATTTCACGACGAATAAATATCTTATTGTACTTAACAGTAAACTGTGTTCATTTTTGTAACTTGGGCTCCTTTTTTAAATAAAGTATCATTTTTAAAAACGCTTTTCCACGTCAAGAAAGGTTAATTCGCAGAACCTTATCAAAAGCGAGGTGAGAGCCAACGCGAGACCCAGTTTGCCCTGGGCAGTGCTTCGACTGGCCAGTATAAATAGAAGTGTATTTCTTAAATATATAAGTCATGCCGAAAGGCAATTAATACTCTTATAAACTCTGAAAACTGTCATCACCCACAGTAATCTTATATAAATTTAAGTAACACCATTGTTACAAAACTTTTGGTTTGCTATATACCCCTAAATGATTTAGCGTTACTGAAACTGTGTTATAAATCTTGCAAGTCTCTGTAGATGTTTCGACATATGTAATAGCCGAAATTACTTACGAAGCTTGCCAAAAATAAATAACCTAACCACAATACATTTTAGTCTTTATAAAAGTGTATTTTCTCTTTATAAAATGGAAACGAATCATTATCTTCAAATTCAATTTTGTCAGGTAAAGGGTTACGGTATTTGCTTTCATTATTTTATACCAAGCACTTTCAATATGAATGTGGTCTGTGTTCCATAGAACACTATAGTAATTCATGATTATTGTGAAAAGATAAATATCGTTGATGACATGGTAAATATTTTTGTAGGAATACTTTTTAACGCAGTGGATGCTGCATCATAGGTCAAACACACTTTATAAGACAGTAGAGAATATCAGACCTTACTTAAGTTTCTATAAAAGCTTTTCGAAACTTTGCTTTGACATGTACTACTGTATTTAACTTTTTTCCAAGTTTATAATAAAGTTAAATTACAACATTCAACAAAGCTAATAAATAAAAATCTTACATATAGCCGCCATCTTTTATGCTAAAAATGACATTACTCATAACATGGTTTATAAGGCTAATTTGTAGTCACTAAAGTAACGTTAAGTTTATAAAGGAACTATTGGTTACCAAACTGCTTACCAGTAGTTTTATAATCTATTAATAGTTTTATAATGAAGTATTGGCAAGCTTTATATAAATTTGTTACTACATACTATACTATGGTAGATTACTACATTATAATATCGTGCTGGGAATATTTATATCACTTCATTATATACTCGTACCTACAGTGGTTATTGCAATCTTATAAAAATTATTTTTTTCTTATATACTTTCAGTACTTTTATATATCCTTTATACACAGATGCATTATAATTAGACTATTATTCCAAGACTCATCTAAACATAAACGTCTTTTTATGGCCCAAGGGCCTCTTTATGGTCAGACGGGCAATAACGAAAAGTCAATTAAATGTCAGAAGTTTTTTTGTAGAACTTGATTGGTTCTTAATATAATTATTAAACTTATCACCAATGAAATTAAATATTTTGGAATAGTAACTATAGTAACGAACTTCGTATAATCACATAAGTATACGCACAGCTGCTTGATGTACCTACGTACTCATTTAATTATATTTATTTAATTTCGTATTTCAAACAATTCTTTATATACCACAATTAGTAATATAAAGTATATCTTGATCTCCGTTGTCAATGATACCGGAGTTCAAGACGTTCTTGATCTCCGTTGTTGTTGGTAACGTCAATAATTTGATGTTGCATTATAGCCACATGCATGCATGCATGCTGCTTTTTATCTCCTTAGTTACGCGTATGATGACACAGACAAGGCAACTTGCTTTTTTATACAATAAATTCGGATGGATTTTAAAAGGGAGAAATTAGGATTGAAATACGAAATAAAATAAAACAACTTATGCAATACGGAGATCAAGTTTCTTTAAATCCTCGAAGATGTTATAAAGCCTCGGCGTTATACATCTTCTTGGATTTAAAGTATCGCTTGATCTCCTAATTACATAATATATATTTTACACAATAATAGATTTGACATTAAAAACTTAATCTGTGCATAAAATAGTGTATGTATAGCGGGCATAAGTTGCTTTTAGGGCCCTACAGCCTTTTCCTAGCCCTGGGCTGACGCCTCGGGCTAGAAATAACGCTTCTGGTCATAAAAGCTTCATTATGACCTTAACACATAAATAACTATTATATAACCAGGCGCTACCGTAGTAGTAACAAGTGTTTATTGGGCTTTTATTTTCTCGACAGCTTTCACGTCAGAATCGGATGATAGAGGTGCAAATCCACTTCCACTCGACTTTTAGGTATATTAGAGTATAGTTCTGTTCGGCCTGTATTAGTTGTATACTTTTGTATTTCCTGCTTAACTGTAGACATACACAGATCAGTTTATATAACTTGATCCTGGGACCGTTCATTAGTTGCTGGCTGTTCTCCACATGGGAATTTCATAAGTACAAATGGGCTTTAAAACGACTTTGTATATTAATAGCTTGTTTTCTAGTAATCATTTGGGTTTTCTTTGGTGTTTCCGTTTAGCCGTCTTCGACCCACATGTAGTCCAAGGTATTTTGCCGTAGACCACTGAGATTTACCGAGGAAAATGACCGCGTTTAACCGTGAATGTGACATGCTGAGATTTGGCTTCGTTCACGTGAATTCTGCATAGCTTAAGCGATTGTTCCGACTGCAGTTTTTACGTTGGAAGCTAGAACAGTCCGTAAAAGCTGATGTTGCTGTTAGTTTACATGTTGGCAGGTCTACTTCCCAACAGGTGAATTGAAAGACGTGGAACCATAGAATGGCCAGCGAGGTCTCCGGATCTAACCCCGCCCTGCGGGACACTTTAAATATATAATGTACACAGATAAACCAAAAGTAATATTGACGAACTAAACATCACGAAATATCACAGCAAAATGGCAAAATACTTCTCAAGAAAAAAATACACAAAGGTCAACAGGAATTTATAGACCGTTTGGGATATTGTCAGACACAACAAGATGAAGGCCAGTTCCAATATTCTTATTGATTGTATTATTTGTTTTTATTCCTTTTCTATAAATGTTTGTAATTCACTTGTTCATAATAATATTTTTGAAATCATAGTATCAAGAGGAATCTCAAAATGCAAAAATGTACAGGGTGTTCCATTTGCAGTACCAAAGTTGCTAGCAGTATTGAAAAAGTGGTAAATTTGTCATAGCCAACCTCAATGCACAAATTTTTGTAGCAATACAATTGGTAGTGTTCTAGATAATGAATTTATTTCACACTTTACGTACACAGTGTATATTTCTGTAATGACTTGAAGTGCTTTTCTAAGTAAATGTAATACCTATTAAAAGTTTGTGTGGTGTCTCCTACAGTATTGGTTTTTCATCATTTGCTGTAAGATTATTTAATACAGTGTTACCTATTACCATCATTAACCTGTATGTAAATATATTTTAGACTTACTTCTAAGTACTTACTAAATATTTTAAGTTATTCAAGATAATTATGTAGGTATTTATAAATTATATTCCCGTGAAGTGTACACGTATTTAAACAAGTACCCTACTTCTCGAAGATTATTATTAACCACTTGAACTATAAATTTCCAGCATGACTAATAAATGTCTTGTCAGTAAGTTTACATGACAATGATGGTTAGATAGAATCATAGAATGAATATACTAGATAACCATTAAATATGAAGCCTATATTAATTTCAGGAAGCTTATAGCTTTCAGTTACAGACGGTAGAATGAAAATTGACAAGTCTAGTGAATTATTAAAAATCGAGTTTTTCGTAACATCATTTTATCTTGAATTGACATTTTTCAAGACGATGAGAATTTTTTTTTTTTTAAGAAAGACAATTTTACTGTTTCTGAAAACGAATGGTAAAGAATGAAAATTTCATTTAAGGTACTAACCAAAACTGACTCTCCGATGAGATTCTTGTTCCTGATAGTTAAGAGATAGACACTTATTATCTGCGTATGTAATATAGATAGTAAATGGTAAAGTAAACGTGGATAAAATGTAGACTTCTAACATAAGGAAATATAAATAAAATGCTGCAGAAACATTATATCATTTTAAATTATCCAATGTAACAACACAACAGTAGTTACATTATACAACTATCTATGCCTCGGCTTAGCTTAAATACCATAAAATGAGAACTCTCTCCCTGATTTGAGATTAAGTAGGTGGATTGGAGCATCATCAAATTCATAGAGATATGGATATAAGGGCGCCATATACTATGATTGTGATTAGGTTTGAAGTTTGTCAATTTTACTTGAAAAATTAAATTCAGAATCTCCTAGAAATTTAAATATTCTTATATCAAAAGTTTTCTTTAAATTGCAGCATTAAAAATGCTATCACATGATTATAACAAAACACTTATAAATTTTGATAAAATTAATTAATTAAGGTCTCCACAAAAAAATAGGTTATAAAGAACCCACCTGGTTATTTCTATAAACTTAATAATTTGGTTTACAAACGTTACTTTAAATAACTTGTTAAAGATGGCCACTAGGTTATTAATAACCTTTTTGGAGAAGGCTTCCAGTGATTCTTTTGTAGGGATTCAAAATGCTAAGGACTGCAAAACCATATTTGCCATTAACATGAAACAAACAAAGGTAAGCTCGTAGTTTCAGTCACGGAGGTCAAACAGCAAACTAAGTTTTAAAATTTGTCAATTTTTCTTAGAATGCCAACTTGATTGCAAATATGGATCAATATTCTCGAACTAAACTCTATATCGATTTTCCCTATAAATAATGATCGATATTGTAAAGATAAGAAAATTTTTAATTAAATAGAAAGACTATTTATTACCTTCTGAAAGGGTTGTATTTTTAAGATAGACGACGAAGCGTGACATGGAAAACTCTAATTTCCACATCTTCCAAACTTTTAAACATTCAACGCTTTTAATAAATTATAAAACCATTTTATGCACTAATTATATCATAATTGGCCCATCAAAATGGAATTAAAAAAATAGAGCACACTAATTCACATGTTGGCTTCTTTTAGGCTCACACAAGAAAAAAGCGAAGGAAGCCAAAGCTTTTTAACGTGACCAACAAGTTGGCTTTTAATTGGTTGAATCCAGGCAGCATCATATCTCACAACAAAAGATTTATTATTGATTATACGAAAACGGACAACCAACGATAATTGAGAAATCGATAATTCGTAAATAAAACTTTAAATTTAATTAACAGAAGAGAAAAATACAATAAAACTGCACTGGTCGCAAAGAAACGCAAATAAACATTAAAAATTGAATTTATTATAGTATATAGTATATAATTTATTATTAGTAGAGTATCTTCAAAAAAATAACCCAATAATATTTTTAACGATATACAAGGTGTTCTTAAAATAAAAGAATTGACAGAAAAACTGTCTGTTACAACAAGTGTAACAAAATACAGACCTACCTACCTAATCACTATAGCAGTCACTGTCTCTGCATTAAGTGTTAATCTCACAGGTGTGTTAGTAGATCTCTCTCTCTCTAGCATGTGGCCGGATGCAGGTAGCCAGTCAGCTGTGTGATAGGTTATTAATAGCATCAAGCTTGCTCGAGGTTGGAAATAACCTTAACGGGCATTTATATTAGTTGAATTGCAACTTGAAAAATAATGAATAATTTAATTTCAAAGTATGACAAAACCCTGGCAATGGCGAAGGACGTGAAACGGTAGTCGCTTACCGAGGACTGTTTGCGGATGAGAGCCTGGCATGCCACCATAAACCACGGACATAATAGCAGACCGACGAGATCGTATCGACACATCGATTCAGTTCAGAAATCTGGTTGAGGTAAACAGCGCAAGTTACTTACCTCGAAAGTAATGGTTAATTGTGGGAGATGATTGGAGATATTTTTGTCAAATATTCTAACGGTGCGACTCTTATAGTATAAAAATATGGCTTGGGGTTTTTGAGCCAGACTTCCACATGAATGAAAGCGGGTCCTAGAGAGACCAAGATCCGATTCGACACAAAGACCAGTGTCTTCTGCAAATTGATCTAGGCACACCAAGGCTCTGGGTGATGATGTCACGACAGTATGAACATGTAACATCCGTTTTAAACAAAAAAAAGTACCTAATGAAATCTATATTGAGTTTTTGCGGGAACACTAAAGCAACGCGTGGAAGGTTCCCACGGGATGATTTTTAGATCAGAAGTAGTCGATGGTCGTGTTTTCTTAAACTACTGCTGATTTGGTATCTCTCAAAAGAATATACAGATGACGCCAGCGCCACTGACCCAATCGTTAAACAAAATATCTTTTAACGGCTGCACGCTACCGGAGCCAGCCGGTATGTACTAGCTAAGTGCCAATTAATTCAGCAAATCTACACCAAGATGTAGAGTGGAGGTCTAGCCTTAAGAGAAAAGTAAAAGAATGTTCAAGATTTTTAAACAGTTTATACCAAAACGACAAATAGTTTCAAATATCGACAGGAATTTCTGATATTCTCGGGAATCCCCGACCAGTGTGCAGCGATGAAAATGCTTCTTTTTAATAGTAGCTATTAGCAGTCTGATTCCCGCCTCGCCGGAATTGTTATACACGTCAAAGGAAAAAATATCTATAAGGGTTACCGTTACCTCTGTTTGGTAACCTTATATGACTATTAGTTTTATAATAACGGTGATAGATATATAACTGTTACCTTTATGTAACTTCTTATAGGTTTTACGCGCCTTTACAGTTTTGTAACAAAAGTGATAGACATGTAACTATTACATTTATATAACTGCTTATAGACCCCGTAACTTTACTTTAATCAAGTAACGAGAATGTTTTGGCAACCTTTATTAAACCTTCTTTATAATGGTAACCACAACGTTTAGGCACCCGTATCGCTTTATTGGTTATCCTATTTGCTTTTGCACTTATCACTATCCTCTATATTTCTCTTTGTAAGTTGGTGGAAAACTAAGTTAATTATAGAACATAACATCTCCACAGGGCAAGCCTCTTCTTTCGCATACAAGGTATATATTCCTTATATAAAAATACACTGATAAATATTTTAGAGTTTCAGTAAAAAATGCATGTTGTCCACATAAATGCATCAAAAATATGGCGGGTGTATCTAAAAGAGCCAACAGGAGAATATAAAAGCAGCATGTAATTTGTGTGAATATAAATACTCCTAAACCTCTATACTATAATTTTAAGGAACAATGGGACGCTAAGGTGTTGTTATATAACTTTTTACGGTGTTTACAGTTACTAAAAGTGACGTTATATAACTTATGGTAACCCTTCTCACTGTGAGTGATGGTAATCTCCTAAAGTACGAGCCGCCACTGCGTATACATCTTGCAACATTCATAACTTCGCAAATGTATTTCGCACTCTATATTGTTTGTGGTGCGTGTTTGTGCTGGACTATTGTGTGAAAATGTCTTTGAAAAATAGTAGAAACAAATGAACCGGGACATAAACTTCCCACGCTAAGTGTTGTGCCAACGGCCTGGGAGGATAATGATATTTATTAGTAAAAGTGCAATAAAAGTAATTTATCTTTTACAAATGCTCTTGCAGGTGAATCACAAATAAACCACCTAATCTTAACCTGTCCATTTTCAAAATAAACTCCATTTATGTTTTTAGAATACATCTTTCTCATATAGAACATCTTTTTAGATACAATTCAAAGCCTTGATGCCGGTATTGGGCCGCGTCAGCTAGATTCTCAATTATAACTGAGGTTGGTGCTTCTAATAATATTCTCGGATCCTGGGGTACTATATTTGGAATACGAGTTTTCTATAATTTCAAACGCGGCTTCAAGAAACGCTGTCGGATATTAAATTCATTCGCCCACATTTTTAGAATGCCTCTCACTAGCTCATTTTCCGTACGCTCATTTTCCAAAGTTTGCATAGATTCTGGTTTTTCTTGATCATCTTCTTCGCCCAGTTGAACCAGCAATTATTTCTGGTTTCTTCAGTGCCATCTCTGTCAATATTATTATTATGTAAAGTAGGTAAACGGCACTCCTTTTAGACCTTAGCACCTGAACAAATAATTGTATTTACTGGTTACGCTATCATTGATAACTACAACTATTATAAAAACATTATATAACCTTTGGTAACCGTTACTATAAGTAATACATATAAGTTTGTGATGGAAACGTTTCTGTTGCCACTTTATAAAACCTAAAGATCTTGGGCATTTTAGTAATTTTATATACCCACTATATAAAACTTGGCAACCAATTAGTAGTCTTATAAAGCTCCAATATAAACTCGCAACCTTAATAAAACCCTTATAAAAACTGACTGTTACTTAAAGTGATGAATATTGTTTATTTGTCTATGAATTAATGGCGATGGCGAAATTGTTTTCCAAAATTTCAAAAATATTTTACTACCTCCATAACTCACAAACAAAAGACAATCTACAAATAACAATTACACTAAAATATGTCTGGTTAAGATAGTTTTGATAAAAAAATATGAAAGAATTAGGTGAAGAACTGTCATAATTTTAACGCTAAGTTAACTGTTACATGGCTACTTTATTTTTTTATTAAATTTCGGAACTCTTGATTGTTATTCGATTTTTGTTTTTAAAACTTTAACAGCAATTATATTGAAAATTTCAAAATACAGTATCATACACAAATTTATTTCGATAGTTCCATACGTTTAAAAATCGAATAACGATCAAGAGTTCCAAATTTTAATAAAAACATTTAAAAAAATCTGTGAAGAACTATCAAATTTTAACACTATGTCAACTGTTACATGGCTACTTGATTTTTTTATTAAAACTTGGAACCCTTGATTGTTATTCGATTTTTGTTTTTAAAACTTTAAAAGCAATTATATCGAAAATTTCAAAATACAGTATCAAACCTTTATTTATCATGCACAGATTTATTTCGACAGTTCCAGACAAACAAAAATCGAATAACAAGTAAGAGTTCCAAGTTTTAATAAAAAACAAGAAATCTGTGAAAAACTGTCACATTTTAACGCTAAGTCAACTGTTACATGGCTACTTGATTTTTTTATTAAAACTTGGAACTCTTGATTGTTATTCGATTTTTGTTTTTAAAACTTTAAAAGCAATTATCTCGAAAATTTCAAAATACAGTATCATGCCTTTATTTATCATGCGCAGATTTATTTCCATAGTTCCAGACAAACATCAATCAAATAACACTCAAGAGTTCTTAAGTTTTGAAAAAAAATAAAAGAATTATGTGAAGAACTGTCACAATTCTAACGCTAAGTCAACTGTTACATGACTACTTGATTTTTTATTAAAACTTTGAACTTTTTATTGTTATCCAATTTTTGTTTTTAAAACTTTAAAAGCAATTACCTTGAAAAGTTCCAGACAAACAAAAATCGAATAACAAATAATAGTTCCAAGTTTTAATAAAAAATTAAAAAAATTGTGAAAAACTGTCATACTTTTAACGCTAAGTCAACTGTTACATGGTTCCTGGATTTTTTTTTATTAAAACTTGGAACTCTTGATAGTTGTTTGATTTTTGTTTTTAAATTTTAAAAAACTATCTCGAAAATTAAAAAAACAATATCAAGTCCTTATCATTATTTATCATTAGATTTATTTCGATAGTTGCAGACAAACAAAAATCAAATAACAATCAAGAGTTCCAAGTTTTAATTAAAAAAAAATTAAAAAAATTCTCTGCAGAACTGCCTTAATTTTAACGCTAAGTCAACTGTTACATGGCTAGCTAATTTTTTTTGTTATTAAAAATTGGAACTCTTGATTGTTATTCGGTTTTTGTTTTAAAAGTTTAAAAGCAATTATATCAAAAATCTCAAACTACAGCATCATACCTTTCTAGCACATTAGGTCTTAGAAATCCATGGTCTTTTCAAATTCAACATAAAAAAATTAATGTTTCTATTCAAAAAATCATTTCGCTATCGCCATAACTCATAACCAAAAATCAAACTATAAATAACAATTGAAAGGTTCGAGGATTTTTTTTAAACATTTAGTAACAGATTTACTTTGATAGTTCCAGACCAACAAACATCAAATAACAATCAAAAGTTCCAAGTTTAAAAAAAATAAAAAAGTTCTGTGAAAAACTAACGTTAAGTCAACTGTTACATGGCTACTTGATTTTCTTTAATGAAAACTTGGAACTCTTAAAGTCTATTAACTATCGCCATTACGCATAAACAAAAGACAATCTATAAATAACCATTACACTAAAATATCTCTCATTTAAAATAAAAATTGGCGTGTTCGAGGATTTTTTGTAATTTAGCAAAAAGATCTATTTCTCTAGTTCCAGACTTTACACTCACACTGTATATTAAACCCATCAAATCCACCAAAATTCGATCCAAAATATTCCAACTCGGAAAACTTAAAAACAGCTTTTCACGTTTACACTATTTGGTTCGGAAAACGAAAAATCCGGAAACACGACAGACTGATCTTGGAGTTTTCAAAAATTTTGCAAAAATTTAACAACCTTTACCACTAGAGAAAAATGAAAACGAATTAGAATAATCAGACGGGGTTATAACAGACTACAAAAACTGTTGACTAAGCAACTAAATTGATTCTAAAAAACTTTTCTAAACATAATTAAATAAAAAAGGAAGATTTATTAATCATTTTAGGAGACGCCACTGTGGATATAAAAACATTGATAACGTGGCGTTTGAGGTGTACAAAGAGGCATCATGCTCCAAAAGCAATATAAAAATAAAAATGCTTTAAGATAGATACCTTGATACCAGATACCTTGGAGTAAACCTAACAGTATTCCTGTGTCCTAAAGCCGCTAACAAATTTAATGGATTAATTAGGCACATTCATTAGTAATTTTCTGAGACGGGCATTGATCCAAACCATATCTGGCTGGAGCATACGAAATATTGTAGAACACTTCCTGAAATAAATCTGATTGTTATTAACCCCATATGGTCTGGAACTCATATCAGCATTACACAGTAAGTATATTTCGTTAGCGTACTAAATATAAAACGTACTAGGCAATTTTATTAAAGTAGGTATGTACATATTTCGAGATGAAATTAAACAGTAATAAATACTGGGTGTATACTTGTATAGTGTATAAATGGATTTTCACGAAATTTGCTACTCAAGGCTAAATGCCGATTTTTTGGCATGCATACTCAAGCTGGTCGGTTTCGTCGCAAATGCTTTCAAATTTCGATTTTTGAATGAAACACCCTGTATATTTTTGCATGTATGGATTTTGCAGATCAAAATCAGTATAACCACATTGCCAAATTTAATTCTTTTTCAAAATCATTGAATTCGTAATTTAATTTCCCATTTTTGGTATAAGTGGCTCGTATTGTTCCCATTTAATAAATTAGCATTAATAATTATAAATTATTTCCTTTCACATCCATTTCCTTTCAGAGAGTGATGCCCACGATAAGTCTCGTTTACGAGAGTCTCGCAAATATCGTCTCGTTTGCGAGACGAGAGTGTACTTTTAGCTTGCGAGACGAGACGAGATTTTTTAAAATATCTTGCGCGAGAAATCTCGCAAAAGTCTGGCCTTATGTCAATTATTCCTTTAACAAGCTAAAAATCATGTTATGTTTCATTAGAAATCCGTGTACTTATACAATACAATACTATTTAGCCATAAGCTTTATAATCTACTTTGTTGCGGTCTACATTGCAGTTCTATTATATAAAATCAAAGACAAAATAATAAAGTATAAAATATCAGAATTCACAATAATTACGTATATTATTTTGTTATGGAGAAATATTCTTTTTATATGCGTTTATGGATTTTGTTTTGTTAACCGTTTCTGTATCGTGTAATAAAATAAAGGATTAATGAATGTTTACATGAATAAACAGCTAAAAACTAGCACCGAATTGTTTTTTCTGAGGTCCATTTAAAGAAATGTTTTATGTAAAGAAGTTTTATTACAATTTATTTATAGACAAAAAAGATATAAGCTTGCCCCTACCCCCTGTGTCTCCCGGTATACCAACACTGATTTGGGTTAATACGATTTTGTTCTACATCTCGTATAATAACCAATCAGGATGTATACCGATTAGTCTTTCGATTTTCCACTAACCGGACAAAATGTAATATAAACGTTGTCGTTTTCTAATTTGCATATGTCAGAAGTAATCTGGCAATATATTAACGTCGAGCAAACATACCGAGACTCGGAAAAAAGAAGCGGACTAACCGAGTTAATCGATTTAATTGAGTTCGCATTCGTTTAGGAATGTTAGTTAACGTGTTAACGTGTAAAAATTGACGATTTGATATTTAGTTTGCAGCAAACAAAGGCGCGCATCTCGTCCGTCCCGATTTCCCGTACTTGTAAATCACAAAACCTGTTTAATTATTCATCGAGCTATTTTCACACTATATTTCACCTGTATCGCGGTTCTTATCTCCGCTTGTGTATAGATTTACTCGATACTGCGTTTTAGTTTAGTTGCTCGCGTTGATCACGTATACAAGGCACATAAATTAGAGGATTTAACTCGGTTAACTCGAAATTAAGTTCCAAATTCTGCAGAGTATACCCATACTACTACAATAATAAATATTAAACAGAGGGGTCGAAGTAAAAACAATTATTGCCACACGTTTCGTCTACGTGCGAGCACTCGTGAAATTAAAAGCGAATAAAAAGCATCCAGAAATTAAATATCTGGACCTATACAAAATATCGAGACAGGGAGTACCACCACTAGGTGAGTACGGGGAAAAAGGGGGGTCGGTAGAATTTGCCAAAAAAGCGGAAATGGCGGAAGCATTGTTGAGTTTTTAATTAAGTCCGTGACGCCAAAAACGTGCCAGCTCAAAATTAATGAGCGCGTCGATGTGAAACGAAGTACTACTATACCAAAATTCCTACCCGTTTTAATTGTGCTAATATTAATATTCTTATGTATAAAGTCACGTTTCCGAATGTGAACGTAGAGGGTGGAAATAGATAGATAGTAGGTGGATAGATGGATGAGTGAGGATGGATATCCGAACGAGTGCACACACACATATCGTATAGTACACATAGATATGCATGCAATACAAAGCTCAAAGCTCACGTGTAATTTTAGTTTTATTTGCAATACGGATTCAACGAAAAATATACTTTATGTGTTTTTTATTTCTATGCAGAGACAAAAATTTTAGTTTAAACCTGACATAAAATACGAGGGATGATAAATTTAAAATTTTACCCTTGTGAAATATGAGTTTAACAAGGTCGGACGTACAAAAGTGTCTATGATTAACTGGATATATATACGACAAATATCATCAACCTGGAAACTTCATTTTCCTCGATTCTCCCACCCTTCTGAAAAACAAAATAACATGAAATCCCTCTTAATACTTAATACTAGTGATGGGAACTTGGGTGTCGAGTGTCGTGATACTGTTCGTGGTCGTGACACTTGAAGTGTCGCGACACTTCGTGTCGAACAGTATCGCTCTTATTAGAGTGTAATTCGAAGTTGCTTGATCATTCTTACAAAGAAATTAAAGGCAGATTTGTTGAACTGGCCAACAATCATTGAATAAGACGTACATATAAAACTATTTTGTTGTAGATTTTTTAGTTAAAATTATAAATTCATGAATTATTTGCAAAACATTAATTTAAAAGCCGAAACCTGAAAAGTTGACGCAACGCCTCCGTGGTTCGATGGCAAACCGTGGCTTGCTAAACTGCACGGGCTGGTGGAATGGACGATCGAACCCCGTTATAAGCATAACTTTTTTTTTAATTTTATTTGTTATTATTCTTTTATTCGAAAAACGTACAAGAAATAATACATTACAAATAAAAAATAAAGATACCCAATTAATAAGACATTGTCTTATTAATTGGGTATCTTTATTTTTTATTTGTAATATATTATTTCTTGTACGTTTTTCGAATAAAAGAATAATAACAAATTATTTAAATTGTTTTGCAACTATTAATCTCACCGACTTTTATTCGAGAACGAACTATTTGGCATATTTCAGATTTCCCATACTAATTTTCTATAGCAAATGTTAGAACGAATGCGGTGTATAAATAATTTAATGTCTTTTAATGTACTTAATGCATAAATATATAACCATAACAGAATTTACTCATAAACCTAATTGTTTTTTAATCCCTAGTTTATGATTTACGTATTAGCTATGAATCTTGACTGCTCGTTTCAATTATATTATATGAACTAGCGCATGCATGATGTGTAAATGCGAAGTATCGTTAAAGAGTCGTGAAAGAGTCGACACTTCACACGGCTAATGGTTTCGATTCGCAAGTGTCGTGATACGCGGGTGGTATCGCGAACCCAACACTACTTAATACAACTGCAAACACCAAAAGTAATTACTAACTAAAGTTCAATTAACCATTTTAAAGTTTTCTGAACCACGTAACATTCATTGGAAGAAGAAAAAGTTTATAGATCACAAATAATAATAATCTTTGAGGTTAGTTGCGCTCTACAAGTCTTGTACAAAATGGCAATTTAAAAATTTTATATCGAGATTTAAAGTATGGCGACTATAAATAATATTTTATAAAAGTAGTTTGTCTGGAGACGATATTATGGTAGTACAGAAAACAGATGTTTATGGTTCTGCGATATCAACTGAAATGCACAAAATGCTGGAAGAAGTGCTTTTCAGCAAAAATTGGATATGTCGTTACTTTTTGTTTATTTTAGAATAGTATTGTACCTTTCAAGGTCATATACTATACATATTAAAGATTGAATATCCATTCTGTTTTTATTTTTGGATAGCTTTCCTTTCATACGTTACAAGGTCTCGCATTAAATATGAATGTCAAGCTGTTTTATTCAAAACTACCGGGAAAACACTGTAGATGTAGGACCAAACAACGGGTATTAATAGGATTACTAGTAAGTAAATATTTACTAACAACACCCTTGAGATTAACGATTCACTTGAAAATATACTTACAACTACTTAGGCAGATGTAGATCTTTTACACTAGTTGCACCAAAAGTATATAAGTTTTAAAAAAATATATACATTTTGTTAATTCTAATTTTAAAAAGATTCAATTTTGAAAACATTTAAAATATACAATAAGTACAGGTGAAGAGAACAAAAAGTAAATTTTGCTTGCACTAATAATAATGCATCGCCTCTGTAACAACCAATATTAGCAATAGTTAAAAGCAAATTGCAGTCAATGTCCCACAAGTGAGCATAAAAGTTTAATATTTTTGGGTATGGGAAAATTGAAAGGTTGGGATGATTCGAAGTGACATCTTGTTTGAAAATAATATTATAATTTACAAATTCAAATGGTAGATTCCGAATTAAAATAAGGACATCTCCGGAGCAGCCATTAATATTTAACAACATGAAATAAATCGACAATTAAATCGGATTACTAAAAAAAGATTATTTTCTAAAGAAATAGATTATATAAACAAAAAAAAACTGTTTTGAAAGCCCTTACAAGGGTAAAACTTATATTACTATTAATATTAAATTTTAAACGGTCTCAGAACTGCATGAAATTAAAAAAATATATATTTTGCTTTACTGGGAGTATTACAAAGTTTAATCTAGATTTTTAAATCTTTCAGATTATTTTATAAACTGATTCTGTAATTATTGCAAACCAATTGTTTTAAATTTCTTTCTACATTAACAGCTAAAACACTTAAAGAGTGTCACTTACGTTTTTATTGTTCAACCATAATAATATTAATAGCTTGAATAATTACTAGAAACATACACAACAAAGATCAGATTGTTCCCACTTTTAAACGACCCGATTACATGTTACATAAAAACAAATGTTGTTAAACAAGTGGATGAATAAATAAATAAATTACTTACCTTCTAAATTATAGAAGTTTCATTTAATTCACCATTCATTCAAGTACAGGTGAGAACAAATTTATTTTCGGCAACAATATTTTAAATTATTGCGATGATTATATTCAACACGATTGTTTTGAATATAATCACCACAATGGATTAAACTTCAATTTAAATTTAATAATAAAACAATAACAAAACAACGTGTCCAATGGAAGTACGCTTTCGGAGATTTTCAATCAGATTTGCAGATGATTTGAATGGAGACAGGTTAAATTTAGTGATATCGGCAAAATTTTATATTATACGACGATGTGAAACCTGATACCGTTTTGTACCTTTTAAAGGATCTAGATCTAGAGGACGTTTTAAATCGATTTTTAAAATATATCAAGAAATATAAATTATAACAATGTGGTAATAGCTTGTACAAATTAAAAGAAGGAATGCGGAATTATTCAAAATTTGAAGAAATAAATATTTAATATTAATTCATCAAAATACAAGGAAGCTTTCCTATCTAATACAGTCTTATATAAAGGTTTTATTAAAAATAACGTAGGCACAGAGCGAATACGAGAGCGAATTTGTATGCACTCAAACGAATGAAGCGTTACATGCATTTCTATTAATATCAATAGAGTAATATACATAGGACTTGCACTAGGATTTATGCAGATGAATAAAAAAATGACTGTTTTGTTTCACATTTACTGACTTAATTGATAGTTTCATTAAATTCTGAATTAAAACTGATTTTAATGCACATATTCTTGAATACCAATTAACTGCAGTAATTTTTTCTTTATTCCTTCGTTTCTGTACCTGTTGCGGTAACAGTGCGCCAAACTGTATGCGTCGGAGCCGGTTGGTCGCAACTTTACTTACTAAAGGGCGTTGGTTAGGTTTTTCTGGTTGTCGGCAGTAATCCTATGGCGCCAGTTATTTTAACGTGGTACCACGATCCGGGTAGCTGCTACTGGAGAATGGTGATCTAGGGAACGGCTGAAGTCGTTGTTTGGGTTTGGGTGTCTTCGTGAGCGTCTATCTGTCTTACTAAAGCACTTAACTCTATTAATTAAAACACACAGTCTCTATACCAAATAGTTATATTACTATCAAAAGCTCTAACATGCACTAGTCTATCCCTAAAATCATAAAGGTTATTTACGGTAATCACGGCAGGCGGGGTGCAATACAGCGTATCAAATATCAAACTAAACGTGCTGGTGCGGGCTGGTCCTGCTGGTTTCCAGGTCTTCTAATTCAGGAAGTAAACTAGTTAACTCGGGCCGTTAAGCTGCGTACGCAGAATGAACGCCAAGGAATGGGAGGCGTACGCTTGTTGACTCAGCCGCTTATCCCGGTGGCTATAGATTGCAACTACTGATATAAGTTTTTTATTCCCGCATAAATGCTAATTAAAAAAATAAAGCAACCTCGTTACACAGTACAACTGATTAATTAGTTGGTTAAAAGCGGGTTATCTCAACAGAAAGTCGCTAGATGATTTAATGTTTCATAAAGTGCAGTAAGTCGAGCATGAAATAAGTATATATTTATTGCGTCTGCAACATATACGCATGACGACGACAGACTACAGCTCCAACTGAAGACTCTTTAATTGTACTCGCTGCAAGTAAACTCGAATATATACGGCCGTTCCAAGGATTAGCAGCTCTTTCTAAGAAGCCACTAAACGCGTCGTTTCTGTTCAAACGGGTAAAAGGAGGTTGCGCTATACGTAAGCTAAGGACAAACAGCGGCTCTATAGTATACTTTTGGGATGTTTAATTATGTTACAATCCGTATTAAAATATTTAGCAGGATATTTCGTGCAAATTTTAGAGACTCCGTTCTATGAGTGACATAACCTCACTTTCTTGTATAATTATGGAAAAGTATTTTCTTAATATAAATAAAACTAGTCAGTTAGGACTAGCATGCACACTAAAACACTTTAAACATAAAAAGGATGCAGTGAAATCCTGTATTTCTAGGTAAAAGTTAGTTTTCACTGATAACTTTAACGATGGGGAGATCGTCAACACTTTTTAGGATTTAATGAAGTTTGAGTGATGTCTTCAAAGTCAAAAATTAATCTAAAACAGAAAGAGGAATGAAAATAATTACTCACCTGTAGTATTTATTACTGAAATTTGTGTTTCATTTTCAGGAGCCATTTTGTTTCTGTAGTACCTTTGTGTAACATTCAAGTTTGATATTTTTAAAGGTTTTTGGTAAGATGTTTTGTTGAAATTGAATAGAGTAGCATCCTAACAACATAATAGATACTAATATCATATAAAGATTGGTTCGTTTTGAAATAATATGTGAAAAACATGTTTGACAGGCTACGCTTTTTGTAACGTGCAGTAATTTTATATAATTTCTGCTGCAAACTAACTTTTCTTGACGTGGAAAGGCGTTTTTAAAAACAATACTTTATTTTAAAAACGCAAAAGACGGAGTCCAAATTACAAAAATATAAACAATTTACTGTTGAGTGCAATAAGTATTTATTCGTTGTTACTATACAATATGCACTTGCATAATAACTTAACACTCTACAGTTTCAACTTAAATCAATAATGTTTAGAAAGTCCGAGGTAAACGTTATACCCCTGGGTACTAGTTTCTACGGCTTTCTGATGGTAAGTCCTGACTTAGGTAAACGGCACCCCTGGGTGCTAGTTTCTAAAGCCAGAACGTCGTCGTAACCTGAACTGATCTGTCCCACAAAGCTCTGCTCTTTATATACTCTTTCTGTGGGCGTAAAATTCTTTAGTTGAGCACACGTGGCCGTGGGTTGTGCATACGTGACGATAGCGTTTTGCTTCCTCTACCATTTCATGGAATGCATTAGATAAAGTTCTGAATACTGCAGCTGCTTCCGCTCTAGCATATGTGGGCGCTGCGATGTGCGCACACGTGGCCGTGGGTTGTGTATAGCGTTTTGCTTCCTCTAGCATTTCATAGAATGCATTAGATAAAGTTCAGAATACTGCAGCTGCTTCCGCTCTAGCATATGTGGGCGCTCCGCTTTGCACGTGTTTATAATGAGGTCACACTTCTCTTTAATAATGAATAAATGTCAACTTGCATATTGTTTTTTAGTATCTAGAAAAACAGCTAATTAAGATTATAAAAGGTGTAAGACATAGATTTATAAACAAGAAACATTGGGAAATTGTGTTATTATAAATTTACGTTATTATTCTAGTTGAATTCTAGGCAACAGATTCTAGATGAATTATTATTATTTATGCCAAACGTTATATATCTGCAGGTTCGTAATTTTGTGATCAACAAGATGGTATAAATAGTTTTTCTTTAAATAAAATTTTGTAAAATATATTAGGGTTAGAGGAGATTTGAAAAAGTCATATTCTGTTGTTAAAAATTTGTTAAAAATTTAATTGTTTTATGAAAAGGTATATAAAGGAAGCCAATTTTTAAACAATTAAGTTGCTGTAAATCTTTGAAAGGGGAATATGCATCTCTGGAGCATTTCAAATTAGATTTCTGCAAGGTTACGTTGAAAAGAAGAATAACTAAAATTTAGTTTACGTCAGTTAAAAACCTCGAGAAATTGGGTTAAAACTGTTATACTAATCGATATTTTACTTATGTATATACATATAATATAGTCAAGATGTACTGTGCAAAATCAACTGACAATAAAAAGAGAATGCATGATCAAAAGAAGTCTATGTGGATGGATGAACAGTACTATAATTTCGGAATACTACACATTATGGTGATTAGCCAAACAAGAATTTAGAAAGTAATTTAATTGAGTACTCACATTAGATGAGAGTCTTATTTCCTACACAGGGTTTATTTTGTGTTACAATAAATAATTATTATTTTTTAAGATAATCACTTGATCGATTCGGCTATTCCTCGTAGATTTACATAATTAACAAACCTCTGAATTATTTACCTACTGAATACATATATTGTATATTATACAAGTAAATAGCAAGGTTATGTTCATTAGTTATGTATGTAGCTCAATGTTTGTGTTAATACATAGTTGTGTTATTATTTAGTTAGTTAGATCGTCCAGGTGGCGTTGTAACTAAAGATCTTACTGTGCAGTTAGAAATACACCTAAGTAAAACTTATTTATTCTTAACTTATTGTGACTAAATAATAACTATTATATCAGAAGGTGTTCACAGAGCAACTTCAAGGATGAAAAAGCGATAAATCTTTATTAAGTTTAAACTTAACAACATAATATTGAATTTAAGTTAAATAGCTTAAGATATTAAACTTCGTTAAGTTTGGGTAGATGATTATAGAGTTACGTAGTAGTACTATTAGTAATAGTAACATGTCACTCTAGTTGCTACAATCAGAATGTTAATATTCCCATACTTAATTAAGAGCGGTTTAGATATGCCTATGTATTTAACTACCAATCAATTAGTATCCTTTGATAACCTGATTAATTATTATTACATACCGACAGAATTACCTCAATTGTGAAAAGCAATATTGCTAATATGTTTTAATATCGATCATAAAATCTTTGAATAAAGCTAAATTTCAGCTTTCGGGAAGTTTATAAATTTTATTGCTTAGCCTTAATGTATACAAAAAGCACTCAATGTCAAAAGTACTGTCCAAGCTGAATTCGTAACTTTATGACGTTGAAGTCAACTTAATATTATTGATCTACGTTGGAATGTATTGTTATACTATTTTATTCATATAGGTATACTATCAGACACAAATGCTGTCGTAACAAACCTTGCTTAACTTTAATTTAAATAAATGCTCCAGTTAAATATATTGTCGTAAAAAGTCTAACTCTTCATAAATTGAGACTCTCTCAGGCGGGTCGCTTCAATAGATAACTAAATTCTTATATTTAGAGACACAGTAATAATAAAAACAGATACACAAAGTAATTTCCAAAATAATAACACAACTTTATTTTTATAATTTAACAAATACCAAATAACAAAAAACGAAACAAAATGAAAATTGAAAATGTATACTAGAAAAATCGGGTTTCTTTTTTGTGAAGTAAAAAGATAGAAACGCTCCTTAATTATGAATTTATCTCTAAATATTTAAATGCAATTATATAAAAAATTGATTACTAAATTCTATCTTTTTAATCCTTAATCATTTTAATGATTTTAATCATTAAATTTTTTATATTAATCCCAAAAAAGTTCAATATTCTTTTGGTATCCTCTTATTTCTTAATTACTAAAAATAAAACAAACTACTATTAGAAACTCACTTTTATATTTTAATTATTTTTTAAATATTTGCCGCCACAAAATTGCCAACTTTATTTTTATAAATTCCTAAATATCAGCTCTCTGTTTTCATTCGTTCATCAAAGAAATCAAGATGTCAACGACCTCTTTCAAATATTTCCACATAAAGGCTTTACTGATTAACACTTGATTAACTTGAAGCACTTGTTAAACAACCACTAAGATTTACCAACTTTCTTAAATTTCAAACACTTCGTCGTTTCACAAAAATAACATTAACCTCAAAAAATATGTCATTGATTTGTTTACATTTTTTTATAAACGTAACCTTAAATTTGTATATGCTCTACAACAGATGTGCACTTCTTGAAAGATGAAATTAGAAGAGAGTTTGTTACAAACATGGCCGTGCTTTTATATCTTTTTGTCGAAACAATTAAATGTGATATAATTTTTGCATGGAACAAATGCAACTTTCACAAATCCATTTAACATAACCAACTTATTGTTTATAAATTCTAATTAACACAAAAACTAATTAGATGATCTTATAGATAAAAAAATCGTAATCTAATGGTGTATATCACTTATGTTTTCATTACAAAATAAGACCTTCTTTGAATGTCGATGGAACTTAATTTTCAAAAAATTATATATTAACTTAATTACTTAAAAATACATTTTTACACTTTCTTATCTTCACAAATTTAAACATTATATCCTAACAAACATTGCATAATTTTAGATATCAACAACATGAAAATTCAAACCAAAACTCAAGACCCAAAAGCGCAACATAATTATACGTTGTTATCAGATATCACTAATAAAAATCAGCCCTAAAATTTAAGATAGTAATAATATTGTGATAATGAAGCAGCTTTACAACCCTCCACCAAAATTATTTAACCAAGGCCTATACAATTTTGAAATACAAGAAACTTATTACGGTTGCGGAATCTCGTTTTTTTTTCTAGACACATTCATTTTCTATTAGTGCTAAGGTTTTTATATAGTAAATACTTGTATACCTCCCATTACAATGCACCTCGTCAGTTTGAGGTTAAATCTTACATTAAGTTTGTATTAAACTACGTTTAAATTGAAAAATTAGATAATCGTCTCCCACATCGTTAATGGACAAGGAAAGTTAACTAAGTTTTATGGAAAAATTAGTTTTCCAGATAAGCTTTATCTGACTATGGGGTATTAGTGTGCATTTTAATTAAAATTAACTATATTTAACTGCATAAAAGACAAATCACTCAAAATTGTAATTTTGAAATAGAGGTTATGCAACCAGTTGACGTGTCGCTTTGAAATTTTATAAATAAGCTTATAAAAAATTATAGAGTGGGTGAATTCCTTTTTTCGTATGTTAAATATGACAGTACGTATGCATGTCTTTTGTGCAAAAAATGCAGATGTTCCCGAATATTTTCGCGTCTCATGGCAACTTTTCTCAGGTTGGAATTTATAACAATTTTGTCTTTTCTGCATTAAATCGGCAGTTTTAACAGAGAATAAATAATAGGTACAAATTTACTCATTTTAAGGAAGATTTAACGTTGATACGAACTTCGTGATGCCATGAAACTTAGCATTTACCGTTTAAACTGTACTTTTTGTAACTCGATATACATTGACCAAACCATTCAAAATTTCGAACACGTACGCTGTTACAGGTATTAACAGCAACAAAAATTTACATTTACACATGAGACAACTTAGAAGCTTCTAAGATATACGAACACAAAGTACCTTTAATGAACGAACAAATTGAGGTTGGTAATTTTCCGTTACTAGAAGTAATAAGGCGCGAAAAGAATATCCCACGCATACTTCTATATAGAACAAATTACCCAGCAAATCTATTGCCCAGAGCACGTCCGAAGCTGATAAAGAACAGGTTTTTTTCTGATAGGATCCTTCCGTTTCTCCCAAACAACAGTAATTATTTTAAATTCATTCGTTCAAGGTGAGACACTTTGAAAGACATATTCTTCAGATGCGCAGGCGTTTCGTCGAATGAAAGTAGTCACTTTAAGAGGAAAATAAAGAGCTCCCTCCCGAGTGGGAGTGAAAGAAACGCCAACCATGCCGTCAGGTATGCTATAGTCTAGCCAGAACAGCCGATAGAAAAGTTACTGCCACAGTTTTGACGTTCGTCTTTTTTTTATAAAAATTTCAATTTCAATAGCCCCAGAAGCTATAAGCTTGTGCGGGAGGGAGGGAGCGATTATTATTATAACGTAGGCATTACGTGCGGCTGCAGCCGACTTACAGATGCAACAGCGCAAATCCCACATTTGTTTCACAGCTAAGGAAAACTGCAGAAAACCTTAACCAGATCTGCCGGCACCGGGAGTCGATCTCGGGCCGCTTGGGTGAAAGTTTATCACGCTAGACATTACACTACCAAGGCTGTATGTAGTATGTAGCTGAACAATTTTTTATTATTTAAATTATGCATTTAGTTTTATCCAGGTTACAATTAAGTCATTGGTGAAACTATTTTTATTAATATTAATCCGCTCTCATTTTTGTATATGTAATACTCCATATGTATCACTTTTAGAATAAATCCTTTATATGAGGCTGTATTACGTAGGAAATTTTACGCGTTTCGAAAATTTGAATGTTTTGCGTTTTCCCTTTTGATTTATAGAATCTATTAACGTAGTATTATAAATTTTTCTTGATACAATTTAAAGATCTATTTACAACATCCCCTAAGTCCTTTAAAAGTAATAATGTTATCAGGTATAACATAGCCATTAACAGACCGTTAAAATCGAAGCGTGGCAAGGCACCAAAGTCTATTTAAACCTCGTTGCTTTCGTAATGTTCAAAGCCAATGACAACATTTCTTTTATGAATTATAAAAAAAAAGTTGGTTTTTGCGGATGTTTCATCGTTAAATATAATGATAATTGTAATTTAATTCATTAACAATTGTGTTGGATATAATCATTGCATTATGTAAAGAGTCTTAACGAAAATAGAATTTTTAGGCAAAAATAGGGATTAATAAACTTTCTTACAATATGTGAAAGTAGGGTTATCCATCTAATTTAAAGGTTTTTTTCCTGGGATTTTATTCTACCCCTAGCACACTGTATTCAAGGTCTTTGAGTAAATCGTAATTGAATCGATTTGGATTGCATTTTAAGGGACGTCGGGAAACCACATTGAAGAAATTATATAGGCAGTGAAAGTAACTATATTTAGGAAATCATTTTCAGTAATTATTCAAGCTATTATTTGCTGGAGAATAAAAATCGTAAGAAACAATCTTTTCGTGTTTCAGCTTTTATCATGTTACAATTCTAGAATTGAGGTTTGAAATAAAGAGAAATTAATCTAATGCCATAAAATTTAATTTAAATTAATGTCATAAATTAAATTTAAGATAAATTTATTTAATTACAATGTAAGTTTTAACTGTTATTTAATTTGATTTAATAAAATAAAATAGTTTTGCAACATTTAAACAATCTAGATTAAACTTGGTAATACTCCTAGTGAAGCAAAACAATTTTCTTTAAATTTCATTCAATTTTATCATCACCTTTGGACCACAGCGAATTTTCCTCCAATGCAATATGCATCAAGGTTTACCTGAGTGACTGAATAAACTGGGATTATCTGTGAATTAATACTAATAATAATCGGTGTTTTTTAGCTATACAACGCAAATAGACGCAAAACGTGAACAATTCTAATCATTTCAAATACAAGAAGGTTAAGATATATTTTCCTCGATTGTTTTGTAAATCCAAAATAAAAATTCCTTCCTCACAAGATTTACAGAAATGTATAGGAAGCTCATTTTTACACAGCAATATGGATCACAGTTGTGAATATGTTATTTTGTTTTGTATTTTTTTTATGTTTGTTAGCGAATGCACAGAACTGAGCCGTGGGTTTACGTTTTAGAGCACGGAAATTTATTCCAATATAATAAAAGTAAATGTAGGAAATACATAAATATAAATTGAGTTGATCGTATAAATGCAAAATATTGAAATAAAAGCGTATAGAGGACTCGATAAACGCTCGGGTCTCGCTTTTTTAAAGTAGTTTCGGTGAATATTTTGCGGGGGTGTCATCGTTTCCCTCTATCCTCTCTGTATACTACCTCTTCCGTTTTTCCTCGAGCATAATTAGACCAATCGGTCAAACGCGCGTTCTCTTCCGATTCTTTAAAAGCAGATCATTATTTAGAAAAACGAATATTTCCCTCCTTTGTAAACCTGTACATTTTTCCAGGGTATATCTTGTCGTCGAAATCTATACAGTATCCAGAGGCAGTTATTGAGTCCACTATTGTAATATAAAGATGAAATTGAATAGTTTAACACAGTACATGATTTTATTTTTTTTTATATTTTATACTAGTCAAATAAATACATTTTTATACATTTACAAAATGGCTATCGAATTCTTGGCTTACAAGTTCTTTTGGTAGTATTAGCCAAGAACGCAAAAAGGTATATGATTTTGTGCGAAGTCGCCAGAGTTAAATTGAATGAAATCCATCAGGTACAGTAAATATTGCTGTTAGAAGTTAGACATCAAATAAATATGTAGCAATTTATGTGTGGAATTATAAGGCTACTGAAAATAAACAACTAAAAAGAGACATAAAGTTTTAAATAATTAAATTATTGAAAATAAACCTTAATCTTTAAGTGAGTTTTACAAGAAGAATTCCATGTGATTTTATAGATGCTTACTTTAATTTATTGACTTATATCTAATGTGTCGTTTGTATTTAAATAAAATTAAATATTGTATCTCTTTTGTACGCTTTGAGCGCTCACATTACCTACAAATACATGGATTTGTAGATTATTTTGCTTAATAATTGACACTATCTACATACTTATGATTAATTATAGTATAACTAATTGTAATTACCGTCTTGAAATATTTAAGTGTGCGATTAATGAATACTTTTTTGTATTAGAATGAGTTTGGGGCCATTATTAACTAAATTTATACGTTATTCGAGTTTGTTATTTTTTATTTATTTGTTTTGTACATTTACTTATCTAATTATGAAAAAGGTAAGCTAGATAATTATTTCTTTTGGGAGTCGGGAATCTACTGGTGATTATGTTTGATCCCAGAGGTATGAGGTTGTTATAAGGGCACTTAAATATAATGACTGGATCAGTGACATTGTTATCTTTGGTTTCTCTTGGTTTTAATACATCACGATTATTGTTCAACGATTTTTATTCGGTGCTTATCTTTAAATATATATGATAAACTGCGATTGAATTTAAATTATAAACGATTTACATCTTTATTTTTGATTCTACTAATACAGGGTATTTCACTAAACTTTCGTATAAATTTAATGTGTGATAGTAGTTACTTATCAATAGGTACAAAAAAATCCTTATGCTATTTTTGATTTTATGCACATCGAGAAAATTTTCTAAAAAAATCAACTTTTGAGAACTGCTGTAAATAATAGTCAAAGCAAACTGTGACATCACCTAGCATTAGCTGCATCAATGCATCAGATATCACGTTGAAAATGCAGCCCCAGCATCCAGCTCCAACTGTGATTTTTAAACCAGTGACCATCAAACACTCTTATCAAAAACAATTTCTTTTCTCGGTTATTGTGAAAGATAGGCACCAATGATATTTAGCTTTTTTGTTGTTTAAGCATTTTATGTGTACTGTCACCTGTTCAGAGGATACGAAGCTTGAGTGAAACATCCTGTAGAGTAATATAGGCGTTAAAAAATATTTTTGTTTATTATTTTAATTATTTTCTACCATAAATATTTATTACTAAATTTATTCTTAATTTTATGTGCGATAAATTTAATAGAAATGAACCGATTGGCATGCTACGTGGTGAAACAGATAGTTTTTCTGTCTATTTTTTATATTAAAAGTACCTTGTATAATGATAAAAATGCTATTGGTGTATCCTTTAGAAGGCACCCTGTATATAAAATTTGACTTTCAATGTTTATTTGCAACACCATCTAGGTTTGGTGCTATTGACTGCGAAATTATCGATCTTTTCTTTGCGATAAGTGCATTGTTATTGTATTTTTCTATTCTGTTAATTAAATTTAACATTTTATTGCTAATTATTTATTCTCTCAAACCACTTTGATTTTCGTTTCCATTAAATTAATAATAGTTTCATGACGCTATCTAGGTTTGGCATTTCTCTACAAAATATCGATTTTTCAATTATCTCTATTTGGGCATAAATGTTTTCTGGCGTTCTGATTTGTTAACAATAGACGATTTTTGTAACGGGAATCAGTTCCCCCTTGCGATTCGTTGGTATTATACAGCACGGCCAGTCTTGTAAGATTCCCTTGACAATACAAGACGTTAGGTTGGTGGTCGCTTAAACTTTTGGTTTTAATAGTGAAATACCCTTTTGATGGGCCAATTATAGTTTGATTAGTGCATATAATGGTTTTATGATATTTTGAAAATATCAACTCAAACAGAAATTAAATGTTTCTTTTTTCTGTGAAGCCACGCTTTGCCTCCATCTTGAAAATCTCTCGGAATTCGGAAGGCAATCATCTTTTTATTTAATTAATCGGTACACATTTTGAAACCTAGTTTGCTGTTTGACCTCCATACTGCGAGTTTTCCCTTTCGTTGCTATTAAATTATAAAGAAGATCCGTTAATTGTATTGAGGTGGCCCTAATATTGGTCTTGTAAGCTGCAATATTTGAAATCTCCACCAGTGAATAACAGGAAGCCTTCTCCAAAAGGTCCTTAGTTACCTGGTGATAATCTTCAACGAGTCATTTGAATTAACGTTTGAAAACCAAATTAAGTTTATAGAAATAGCTAGGTGGGTTCTTTATATCCTATTTTTTCTAAAGTTGCAATTCAAAGAAAACTTTTGATATGATAATAATTAAGTTTTTATGAGATTCTGAATTTAATTTTGCAAATAAAATTAATAAACTTCAAACCTAATAACGGTCATAGTACGAATTTTTAAAGTTTTTTTTTTAGTTTAGTTGTAATATTATTATAATACAGGTTAAGATATTATTTAAATAACAACTGAAGGTCTTTTTTACTATCTAATGATTTTTTATATGTTAATGTTTTTTATTGATTGATATTCTTGTGCTATACCGGAGTGAAGGAAATCGGCTCTTGCACGATTTGAAACTGATTCGTGTTAAGATCTAAGACTTCGTTATTGGTAGCTTTAATGGCAATATTTTGTTGTTTAAATCAATCGTGCTGGCGCCCTTATATCCATAGCTCTATGAATGTGATGATACTCCAATCCACCTATGACGCCTTAATCTGAAAAGAGGGCGGTCTCATTTTATTCTATTTATTATTTTTTAGGTAGCTACATTAATTTTCATGCAGGTAAAGATATTTGTTGCTAATCCTTAGAAACAAGTTTATTGCTATTTTTCTTAAATCTCTTATATTATAATCTTTCAATTTCTAACAAATTTTAATTTTAAATAGTTTTTAATTCTAATAAAAAGTCTAAATAGAACAATTTCTTTTTGTTTTCGTGGGTGAGATATATAAAAAAACAAACTTCCTGAAAGTTAAACCATGTACAAGGGGCAGGTAACTTGTAATTATAAACCATGTAACGAGATTGTTGTCGAGCGATAAAGTACGAGACCGTAATACAATCCATCAAATTCATGATGTAGAGTTGTTAAAGCAGTTTCCTCGATATCGTTGTTCTACAAAATATTCCGGTATTCTATTAATGAAAGACTCGTGCTAGAAAGTTCAACGTGCAATTAAATGAATATTACAATTTCCACTTGTTTTCTCCCAACACAATTTACTATTGTGCGTGACTGCGCGTAATGTTTGTTGTAGCCGAATAAAATTCCACCTGAACTTGTTTCGTTTTTTCTTTTCTTGTTGGAAGTCTAATTCAATATCACGGAGGAATATAATTATTTTGGTCGTTTGATTCAATAGGAGTTTTATGAGTTTGCTGGAAAACTTTCATTGATGAAAATAGCTGGGATTTATATAAAATGTGCAAAAAAACTGAATGTTTTATAATTTTGTACGCTATCAATATTGATCAGTCTTTTACAGTTTTCTTGCTGAAACGTGCCGAACATAGTAGCTACTCAGTTAACTTTCTTAAACAATTCTGTTGCTGATATCAAATTTAATAATGCACAAGTAACTTTAAGTGCATAGCTCCAGGTTCTCTACTCTAGGAGAGTCGTAAAACTTTAATGGCACACACCTGCAGCTTATAAAAGTACATGTTATTCTTATCGACAGCAGGAATCAATATTAATGCAAATGATTACTAAATTTCTGATATCATATATAATAAATAGTCGTAATTAAGTAACGTTTATCGACTAATGGGAACTGTGGATTTAGGTTTAAATCTAGAATAAAATGCCTTTTTATGTCTGTACCTTTCTAAGTGGAGAATTTTGTTGCATCTAATCGATTAAGCATCATTATTTGGTAAAGAAATCTTCTTTGGGATTCCACGTTAGTTTCTTTGTGGCGTATAATACGTGCTTCCCTCTTCTTCGGATTCTTACGGATAAATATTCAGTTAAGACAAATTAGCATTGTGATATGTGTGACTGATTGGTTAATCAATTCTTTTAACTGATAAGTCTCTAGAATAAGGAAGCGAGTATTTAGAAGAGGACTTAGGTTTAAAAATATTTTTGAAGGAAAGCGGTAAACGTAGCAACGTCGATTGGTCGGGTGGGTGGATCGATGGAAAACAATCTCACTTAGTGCAACCATTAGTAGTAGATAGAGCGTCGCATCTTCAAACTGATAGCAAACGGTTGTTAAACTAGTAGACGAGAACAATATGAATAGAAAAGGTAGTGTATCCGCAACAACTCTGCAGTCTACTTTTTTTTAATGAACTGGTCAGACGGTATTCAGAGTTAAACGACGACGCTGGCACGCATCAGAAGTTGGACGGCTGATTCTTACAGCTGTTGGTTCCAGTTTCCACTTTTACTGTATAGCCTACAGAATCACAAAGGCTACTTTTATATAGATAAATACCAAACCTACCAAAATATAGCTGTGCTGGAAGTATCACTTTGACCTAAATAACACTACTTTAGTTTTTGCCGGCTAACCCCAATAAGTCAGAGAGGGGCGGAGTAAAACAAGCGCCACTTCGTTTTAAAACAATTTTCATTACTAAAGCTTCAAACTTATTAGATAAACGAGGAAATAGATCTTTTACTAACATATAGACAACTTCCACAATTTTGGTCGTACGGTACATATACACTTACAGGTGACAAGCTGAAAAGCAAACATTAAAACCACAAATAAAATATATAGTAATAAATAAAACACAAATATGTAGTGAAATGTAAACGTTCTAAGTAGGACTTTATTGTAAACGGTAAAAGTTCTTAATTATACTGATTAAGGATTTTAATAAGTCTGGTCAAATCGACAGAATGGTGATTTGTATCACAGCTGGTTATAAATCTTAAAAACTACCCTATGATAATTTAACTACTCGAGATGTCGTTTGAGTTAGTACTTAAACACTAACATGCATGAGTAAATAAATTATATATACGTTTCAAAAATACATGGACACATAGATAAAATAACACAATATATATAAATACATACAGTTTCAAACAAACATCCCACCATTCGATGACCCACGGATGATACGGTTTAAAAGCCTTGCTTAGGGTTTTTTGTTTCACTTCTTCCAGTATAATCTTGTGTTAGATACAACAACCCTGTATGTATGTATGCAGGTACTAACCCAAAAGGGAAGACCTTCAAGTTAAACCAAACCCAAGGTCAAAAGGGCAAGAAGAGAAAAAGACGAGCAAGAACGAAAACCAAAAGAAAAGACCTAAAAAGAAAATACTCTGTATGTGCTATTAATTTTAAATATTTGAAAAGAATTTTACCTTTCGATCAACTGAAAGGTCTTTTATTAAATCATTTCTGCTAGGTAAATGATATAGACTTGTTACCTAAAATAGACTACGATTTTAATGCGAATTATACCAAACTAACTTCCTATTACACATCTCACATTCAACCATCCACTAATGAAAACCCACCATTTTGTTATGCCAACCGCACCAATATCAATGCGCTTGACCGCGCTAGCGCGAATTTACGATAAAGAGGGAGAGGGAGAAACCAGAGACAACCAATACAACGGAGAAGCTTGGTTTTAAACAGTGACCGTAAAACAATCAACGGGTTGTGAATTTCAACGTTATAACTGCAATGGTAGCCGTTAGTTTATGTCAGAGGCATTCGTGCGACCTGAGAACTCTGACAATCAGGCTTTACCACGGCCATACGATATTTACATTTATTTACCTGATTCATGCAGAACAGAGAAATCTCTGACAATAATGCCATCGGTTTCATGCTCAAAACTTTGATCCGTAGATGCTTTTCCAAAGTCTGTCACTGTAGGGTTCTTGGCACAATTCTCGCAGGAAAAATTTGCTGTACTATATTCCTCCTACCTGCCACTTACGTAGGTTCCTTTAATTATTATACACCTTGTATAAAGTAAATTCGATAACCAGGTTGGATTTTCCCGCCTAGTTTTTTTGTTGTTTCTAATCGCTCAAGTCAAAGATATTTATTCTGATGCGTGTTGTAAAATACAGATTTCCATGTCACAATTATTCTGCATATTTAATAACCTACCTAAGTCCCATTATTTATTACGTTCAAATTTAATTTATGATAGTCACCAAAACATGCAATCATTTTACAAAGAATATCTAAATATTTAAAAAGTTTTTCCCTCGTCTTTACTCCTTTCCTATTTGGTCGGAACGAATATGTGATTCTTTTATTATAATTCTTTATGGAGGTAGCATTACGAGATCTTAAATATCCAGACAACGAGGTACTTCATTTGTATCCGAATAGAAAAATAATTTATAGAAGTAGTTCAGTTCGCGAGACCGATTTGCTTTTCGATAGTAGTAATGCAGAGGAAATATTATGCATGTACATCATTTATTTTAATGTCATTTTCCGTTGGGATTCATTTTGCATAATATCGTCGGAGATATGTTAATGCTTGCATGGTTGTATTGTGTTTCCTGTCCAATAATAATAATAGTACATGCAATGTTTATTTTTTGTAATGTAAAGAGCATAAATATGTTTTTTATTAGTACATATTACGCGAACTATTAAGCGTTTTATACACACGTCTGTTTTAATTTATTTAACAGGGAAATATTTTAAAAACAAGACTTTAAATTAGATTCCTGATGCAATCCTTCATTTATGGATAGGTTAAATAAGATACAGTTGTCGATTCGAAATTAATATAAAATGAGTTGTAACACTCCCCTTAGCAATTGTTAGTAAAAAATCATATCACAGAAAATTGTACATAAGATACAGCACACTATTTAGGCCCAATAAGTTTGGTTCAGGGTTGTCCTGATTACGCATTGATTTATATTCACCGCTTTTAACATTAACGTCGTTCTAAGAACATACTCATAAGAATATCGTCTTGAATATCGTCAGAGTTTTATTAATCTTCTTGACACTTGGACCAGAATCTTCGCAAAGCCTCTTATATGAAGTGCGAAAGGAGGCTTGAAGTTGCCCTTGATAGCTTTTACTACATAGAATCTCTTTCTCAACAACTATTTCATGATTTCGTCCAAACTTTACTTGCTGATTTCCTAAATGCTGAAATTTCCTCCATTGTCACTGACGATTTCTTTTAGAAGCCCTAGGATGCAGAAGCTTTCGGCAAATGAGTTATCTTAAAACATTTAAAAAATCTATTGGTAGTTAGATCATTACCGAGTAACGAGCTCAGTTCTAATATTTATTCCGCTTTGTTTATTTAATTTGGCGTATAAAACGAAAAAGGTTTTATTTTTGGGTGTGGAAAGCAGCTACATTTGATCAAATATTTAAGAATGCAGACAGCCTCATCTAAGTCAAAACTTGTACAAATGAAATCCATTTCCCACGGGTACAGCTCTTGCTTTGGGCGCGTATTTTTGAAATTTTTCCTTCATAGTATTTAAAAATTAAAAAAATGTTGTCGTGTAGGCAATAAAACTGGGTGCAAACAAATCCTAATTTATTTAATGATTTTATTGTTTATAAATGATTCCTTACACTGCATCAATCTTCGTAGAATCTCAAAAGAATCGAGTGCTCTCCAATCATTATACATTATCATTATCATTATCATATACATAGTCTGGTTTTGCCTATAGAAACGGACCTTTCACGTCCAAAACACCCTTCGGGGGAGGGGGGGCAAACTCGCGCGCTCTGTGTTCGCGTCATATTTGCTTGTATTCTACTTAAAGAATCTTAAATGCGATTGTTGTTGGTTATTTGTGAAGAAAATTTTTGGAGATTCCGTATCCGTAGTTAGAGACTATTCTTGATGAAGAGAGTTTATTTGAAGTTCCATATCGTATTATAGGTCTAAGGAGAGGCCAGTTTTTGTGAAGAAACAAACCTTCAGGTAAATAGTCGCAAAATACATCTTCTAAAAAAAATTATACTCAAGCAAAATCTAGGAGGTTTTTACCAAGATGAAAATAAAAACCAAAAAACGATTTGGTTTCAATTTTAAACCTCGGTAATAACTTAGAGTAAAGCAGTATTTCATAAACTATTTTGTTATTGTCTTATCTTTCTTAGATAATACCTTTATATATTAATATTTATTTGTTGTTTTCTAGTGTCCTCAAATTCACTGAAGTTAGACATAAATTATTATTATATGCACATTTATTAAATTGTTAATTAGTTGAAAATCAATTATCTGATCAAATCTTAATCAAGATAATTGAACTACCTTCCAATCCATAATATTGAAATTAAATTGATTTAAACATCACTTGTGACTTCATATTGTTGATTCACGTCAAATAAATTGATAGGCTTTCATGACGACTTGCTTCAAAAATTAAGTAAATATTATTTAAAATTATATTTTTATCTGGCCTTAAGCTAGATTAAATTTGTTTATAAAAAATGTGTATTATTATCAATTTATAAAAATTAGCAAAGGTTTATTTAAAATTTATAAATCTTTCTTTCTTGGCTTCTTTAACTTTTCTATTTTTCTTAAAACACAAACATTAACAAAGTTACCTTTAACTTCCCTGGTACACATATGTCTCAACAGAGACACTATTACTTTTCTTGTGTTGCTGCATATTCAATCGCCTAATTTTAAACAACTCATCTTTTGTTTGTTATGCCATTTTAAAATAATGTATTCACAAAGAAATATTTAACGGCTAAATTATTTGTTATGTTAAAACACCAAACTATTTGTCTTCTCTACGGACCTTTCATTTCTCTATATACATTCATTCCTTTTTTCTCATAACTTCGGAAGCAAAACATTGTTTGCCTTTTTTATACAGGTAACAATTAAAAGGTTTACATCCAATTAACAAAACATTATAATTTTTATTTTAACATTTCGTTACAAAGTTTCTTTATTACAAATTTTGATTGATTTTCATCTCCATTTTCTTTTTTATTATCTTCTTCTCCCCTAATAACCTCCCTTTATTTTTATTCTTATAATAAGTACTTGATCATTAGAAATTGTACAACATTTAAACAGACTATGTTTGTAACTATCAACAATATGAATGCATCCTTGATAACCAAAAATGTTATATAATTCGATATAATTGTGATATAACTATATAAAAAACCTACAATTCGAGAAATATGTACTTAGAAACTATTAATTAATATTATTTATTTAAATAATATGCAAAATTTAATATTTTCAACTTAACATGTCTACACCTCCGTAAATATGATTTTCCGTTTGAGATATTTCATAACACTTTGCAATAAATTTAAACCATAAAATTCTTTTTGTAACAGAATTTTCAAAAATTCTAAAACGAAAAATCAGGTAATTTTACAAATTTACCATCTTATACAAAAATAAATTGTCTAACTGTTTTTGTTTGAATTAATTTGAGCGGTTAGTTTTTTTTGCTATGCGCATTCAAATTCAGGAATCAAAACTTATGCATTCGATAGTAGTTAATGTTATTTCAGTAATTTTCTCATGTAAATAAACGGACTAACCAATTTTTATTAAAGTCGGGGGGGAGGGGGCAAATTTTGTCCGATTTCAGAAAGAATCACCTATATGGATTTTATAATACGCAGACAACCTCTTCACATTAGTGGGAAAACATGCAATTCAATTATGCTGAACTAAATGTCATAGTCTTTTTAACCCTGAAGTAATTTTTTAAAAGGAAAAGATTTTTAAATCATGTTATAAATATAAGATCTTATAGAAAAATTTTCCATCTTGACTGGAGATCAAATTCCGCTCTCCGGGCAGAGATCTGAGCTACCGAGGCGACCTATAGGAAGATGACAATTGTTTATATACGAACTAGATAAAGCTGGTTTTTTAAATATTTCAAAGCCTAATTTTATTAGACATCCGATTTTTATCCGAATCTTATCTGACACCCAACTTTTATCCGGTGTACAATATTCTACCCGACATTCAAAAAGTTATCAAATCTGATATGTAATTTTTATTCAATTCTTATCGACATTTGAATTTTATCCGGCATACAAAATTTTACCGGACTTTTAAAAGTTATCCAAAATCTTAATTTTATCCTATATCCGATTTTTATTCGACATCCGAATTTAATCCGGCACACAAAATTTTATCCGACATTCAAATGTTATCCAAAATCCTAATTTTATCCGATATCTGATATATCCGTCATCCGAATCTTATCCGGCATACAAAATTTTATCCGACATTCAAATGTTATCCAGAATCCTTACTTAATTCGGCATCCTATTTTTATCCGCATGTTATCCGACATTCGAATTTTATAAATTATACAAGATTTTATCCAACATACAAATGTTATCCAAAATCCTAATTTTATTCGATAGGTGATTTTTATGCAATTCTTATCGACATTTGAATTATATACGGCATACAAAATTTTACCGGACTTTTAAAAGTTCAAAATCTTAAAATTATCCGATATCCAATTTTTATCCGAATCTTATTCGACATCCAAATTTAATTCGGCATACAAAATTTTATCCGACATTCAAATGTTATCCAGATTCCTTACTTACATCGGCATCCTATTTTTATCCGAATGTTATCCGACATCCGGATTTTATAAGCTATAGAAGATTTTATCCAACACACAAATGTTATCCAAAATCCTAATTTTATCCGATATGTGCTTTTTATGCAATTTTTATCGGCATTCGATTATATCCGGCATACAAAATTTTACCGGACTTTTAAAAGTTATCCAAAATCTTAATTTTATCTGATATCTGATTTTTATCCGAATCTTATTCGACATCCGAATTTAATTCGGCATACAAAATTTTACCCGACATTCAAATGTTATTTAAAATCCTAATTCTATCCAACATTTAAACATGCAAAATCCTAATTTTAACTGAAATGCGATTTTTTCCGACATCGTAATTTTATCTGGCATACAAAAATTAGTAACGTATATTGGATAATTTCTGGATAGTCGAATAACTTATCGGAAAATCAGATAAGCTTCCGATAATTGGGCAACTTTCGGATAATCGTATAATTTTCAGATAATTGGGTAACTTTCAGACAGTCGGACAACTTTTAAATAAACTGCAACTTTAGGATATTCGTACAACTTAAGGATAACCACATATCTTTCGAATAAACGGATAACTTTCAAATAAACGGAAAACTTTCGGAAAATCGGATAACTTCCCTCCAAATAATCAGGTAACTCTGGGACAACGGATAATTTCCGGATAGTCGAATGACTTATCAGAAAATCGGATAATCTTCCGATAATTGGGTAACTTTCGGATAATCGTATCATCTTCAGATAATCGGATAACTTTCAGACAGTCGGACAACTTTTGGATACACTGCAACTTCAGGATATTCGTAGAACTTAAGGAGAGCCACATATCTTTCGAATAAACGGAAAACTTTCGGAAAATTGCATAACTTTCTGCCAAATAATCAGTTAACTCTCGGACAACTGGATAGTTTCCGCATAGTCGAATAACGTACCGAGAAATCGGATAATCTTCCGATAATTGGGTAACTTTCGGATAATCATATAATTTTCAGATAATCGGGTAACTTTAGGACAGTCGGGCAGCTTTTAGATAAACTGCAACTTTAGGATATTCGTACAACTTAAGAATAACCACATACCTTTCGAATAAACGGAAATCTTTCAGAAAATCGGATAACTTCCTTCCAAATAATCACGTAACTCTCGGACAATTGGATAATTGCCGAATAGTCGAATAACGTATCGGAAAATCGGATTATATTACGATAATTGGGTAACTTACGGATAATCGTATCATCTTCAGATAATCGGATAACTTTCAGACAGTCGGACAACTTTTGGATACACTGCAACTTCAGGATATTCGTAGAACTTAAGGAGAGCCACATATCTTTCGAATAAACGGAAAACTTTCGGAAAATTGCATAACTTTCTACCAAATAATCAGTTAACTCTCGGACAACTGGATAGTTTCCGCATAGTCGAATAACGTACCGAGAAATCGGATAATCTTCCGATAATTGGGTAACTTTCGGATAATCATATAATTTTCAGATAATCGGGTAACTTTAGGACAGTCGGGCAGCTTTTAGATAAACTGCAACTTTAGGATATTCGTACAACTTAAGAATAACCACATACCTTTCGAATAAACGGAAATCTTTCAGAAAATCGGATAACTTCCTTCCAAATAATCACGTAACTCTCGGACAATTGGATAATTGCCGAATAGTCGAATAACGTATCGGAAAATCGGATTATATTACGATAATTGGGTAACTTACGGATAATCGTATCATCTTCAGATAATCGGATAACTTTCAGACAGTCGGACAACTTTTGGATACACTGCAACTTCAGGATATTCGTAGAACTTAAGGAGAGCCACATATCTTTCGAATAAACGGAAAACTTTCGGAAAATTGCATAACTTTCTACCAAATAATCAGTTAACTCTCGGACAACTGGATAGTTTCCGCATAGTCGAATAACGTACCGAGAAATCGGATAATCTTCCGATAATTGGGTAACTTTCGGATAATCATATAATTTTCAGATAATCGGGTAACTTTAGGACAGTCGGGCAGCTTTTAGATAAACTGCAACTTTAGGATATTCGTACAAATTAAGAATAACCACATACCTTTCGAATAAACGGAAATCTTTCGGAAAATCGGATAACTTCCTTCCAAATAATCACGTAACTCTCGGACAATTGGATAATTGCCGAATAGTCGAATAACGTATCGGAAAATCGGATTATATTACGATAATTGGGTAACTTACGGATAATCGTATCATCTTCAGATAATCGGATAACTTTCAGACAGTCGGACAACTTTTGGATACACTGCAACTTCAGGATATTCGTAGAACTTAAGGAGAGCCACATATCTTTCGAATAAACGGAAAACTTTCGGAAAATTGCATAACTTTCTACCAAATAATCAGTTAACTCTCGGACAACTGGATAGTTTCCGCATAGTCGAATAACGTACCGAGAAATCGAATAATCTTCCGATAATTGGGTAACTTTCGGATAATCGTATAATTTTCAGATAATCGGGTAACTTTCGGACAGTCGGACAACTTTTAGATATACTACAACTTTAGGATATTCGTACAACTTAACGATAACCACATATCTTTCGAATACACGAATAACTTTCGAATAAACTAAAAACTTTTGGAAAATCGGATAACTTCCTTCTAAATAATCAGGTAACTCTCGGACAGTTGGATAATTGCCGAATAGTCGAATAGCTTATCGGAAAATCGGATAACCTTCCGATAATTGGGTAACTTTCGGATAATCGAATAATTTTCAGATATTCGGGTAACTTTCAGACAGTCGAAAAACTTTTAGATAAATTGCAACTTTAGGATATTCGTACAACTTAAGGATAACCACATATCTTTCGAATAAACTGATAACTTTCGAATAAACGGAAAACTTTCGGAAAATCGGATAACTTCCTTCCAAATAACCAGGCAACTCTCGGACAATTGATAATTTCCGGATAGTCGAATAAAATCGAATAATTTTTCGATAATTGGATAACTTTCGGATAATCAGATAATTTTCAGATAATCGGGTAACTTTCAGACAGTTGGACAACTTTTGGATAATCAAATAACTTTCGGTTAATCAGATATCCCAATTTTAACTGTATCCGACCTATTCTGTTTGGATCAAATATGGATTTCGGTTATTCAAGTCCCACCTCGAGTAAATACATTCCAAATAGTAGAGGATGAAATTCAAAAGCTGGTCAGTTATTAACATACATCCAAACGATACGTCCCTTAGTGAAATAACGGGAAATAATATATTACTAAAAAAGAAAAGGAAGCACTGAAGGATTTTCGTATGTACAACATTCGCTGTGTGATTAGAATCCTTCGGATTTTCGTGAGTGATTATTTAAATAAACATAACTAGTTGGAAATTCTAAGCCTAGCACTCCTCTCTCCCAGCTTACCCTCCTCTCTTTCGACATATCTTCCTCTCTGGTTTGCCTCTCTCCACCGGTTTATTCTACATACATACATACGGAAATTCTACCTTACGAAATGATAAGATAAAATCAAAAATCGATCTTGTTTAAAACAATCTTGAAAACGTCTATTAGTACATATTTCAAAAACATGACATAAAGATAGTGTTATCAAATTTCCTGCGTTTTATACAAACAATATGAAACTGCTCTGAATAAGCAATTGCCATCAGCTATTATTTGTATGAGTAGACGGCTGCATCACCCTTTTATACTTATAAGCGGGAGTAGTTACAAAACTCACCATCGTGGAAAGTGAGAGAGCGCCCCAAGTGAATGTCCGATTCGTCAGTCTCAAATTAAACATTTTAGAGTTTTTCAAATTAAAAATATAAAAATTAAGTAGTGATGACTAATCTACACAGCGAAAGCTTTAATATAAAAAAAGAATCGCTTAAATCGACGGCCCGGTGGAACTCTCAAACGAACTGGAACAAAAATAAACCTTGTGTTTTAAATACATATAATATTGTTAACCATATAGTAAGCTGAGTAGTTTGACAGTTAATAAAAGTTCCCCCAAACTATGTAGAAACCTTAACAATAACTCGTTCCAATTAGGTATACATAAAGTGAAAAATCCTAAGATGAACAAGATAAGTCATTAACAATTTGTAGATCAAAACAGCAAAATTATAGAATGACTTAAAAATGTATGGTTTTCTTATCATGAAATACATGATATATCAATCATGGATGGAACTTTCTATGTAAATCTTACAAGAATAAGATAGAAGAACCGTAGTACTATCAATATTAGATTTGAAATTCAGTAGGTACGTTTGAAAAAGGTTACATTCCACAAGCATGTCTCTATCATTTAATCTTTCAATTAATTTCTTATGCAAACTCTTTTTATACAAATTTTTATATTTACAATTTTTTAATATTTACAAAAGAATGAATTTGTATAAAAATAAATATTTAGTTAATAAAATGAAATAAAAAAGAAATACCCTCTTAAAATGGCACTCAACAAAAATTACGACTGTTCAATTCAATTTAATAGGTAATCAGATTTGTCGAGTGAACTCAATAACGTAAAGGTGGAGACAATGAAACTTTCCAGAAAATTCGCTTCCTGTCGAGGAAATGGTCTGAAAAAAGTATTCTCTGTTCTGGAAAAAAAAGGGGAACTGAAAAAGAAAAAAAAGCCTTTATCCATCTATCATAAAATTGGCATTTTGATAAGTCACCCGATGTCTCTGTCCAACATCCACACCGTCATCGATGTAGAACCGATAAGGAAACGTAGAAAACGGGAGGAGAGATGATGGTCCCCGAGGAAACGCAAGAGCATAGAGTAGCAAAGCAGCAGACGTAGTAGGCCGGACACAATAGGCCGAGCTTGAAAGGACAAAGCAGCCGCAATTACGGCTAGAATAATCAAAGTCTACATCCTGTAATGGGCCGAAGACTTGAATTGTTCTCCCCTTATACCGTCGAGAGGTTACATTCATTTTTGATATGAAAGAGACGCTATTAAAGTTTCATTACGACCGCAGATTGAATATGTAGACCGATTCGAATGAGAATTCTCTTCGTTTATCGTTTCAATTCTTGCTATATGGAATTTGCTGAGTGGGTGGTGGTTCTGTTAAGGGTAGCATGAGGGGAAATTGTTAAAGATCCTAAAGTCGCCGGTTTCCTTTAAATTATGAGGAAGATTTCGATATTTATTAAATTTTTTAGCAGTTCAACTTTAACAAGCAGCTTTAGGGGTTTCCGACTTTCACCACTCACTCACTCACTAATCGTTAGCGGAAAATAAGGCCAAAGATAAAAATGGTTAGGAACTGGCAGCGGCCTCAATTTAAATATCTTTAAATTTTTATTTAATGGACATAATGTGTTAGAAGGTAATTAATATGAAAACACAAAGGTTCTGCGTATAGAAAGTAGTAATATATATTTTTTATGAGGAATTAACATAAAGTCATTGCTAAAACTGCTAACGTGACTCTTAAGTATCGTGTTACGAGTCCATAAATTACAGCGTCGTTCCATTCGAGTCCCACACCATAAATTTGACCGATAAACGAAAGCATGTTTTAATATATCGCCGTATTTATTTCTTAAATTCACGAATATAAGCTCTCTCTCCGAGTGCAAAAGCTCCGGAGTTATTATTTATAAGCGCGAGCATGGTTCTCGCTCGCTATTAATAGTGGCCTCCGAAACGTTGTCAAATCGGGGGGTGCAGCTTTTTTTTGTCTTAACCCCCTGGTGCTAACGCTGCGATTTTTATAAATGATAAACTGCTTGGGTGATCATTTTTCATCAGGTTGTGGGTAATAGATTCCAACATGCAAATTCTCATCCCTTTCTTTTAAAATTGCATGAGTCAATCCAAAAGAGTCGGGTTTATTATAATAAAGAATAACAAACTGAAATAGTTAATACTTCTTTCTGTCTTGAGATTTTTGTAATTTAGATAAAATAGAAGAATTTATTGTTAACTTTAAATGCAATAAACAGATCGTTGCATGTTGATTTGAAATAGCTGAGATTTGTGGTAAGCATTTTAATCTTATTTCATGAAATTGCATACAATTTTGTAATAAAAAGGGAATTATCCAATCAACTTCTGAGTGGGTTTTTTCAAATTTGACAACGGATGCAGTTAGGATAAGCCCAATTTCACCTTCCGCAGTCAACTTTAATCAGTCAATTTCCATGGTCAGTCAAATAGAGAAGCGTAATTCCATTTAATCAAATTCCAGCAAAGAAATAAGAATTATATAACTGAGTAGATTAAACGAGTTGAGAATGCTTGTTGAGAACACCGGCAGAAAATTTCTTTTGATATTAGTAAAATTTTCTTTTTATCATTTTTCATTTGGTCCATTTTGAAAAGAAATGTAGATTCTCAAACCTGCTTTGATTTCCAAGCGCAACCAATGCAGTAAACGGATACGGTTTCTTATCTCCCGTTCTTAATTAGATCTGCTTCATCTGTATTTATTTATTTCTCTGTTAATTTACAACTCGTAGTAACCGTAAAGCAACTTGTTGCAACCCGGAAGGTAAGCTCTTGGAAACTGTGAGATAATCGAAAAATTAATTCCTTTGGTCTACGACAAATCTTCCTAGAAGACAATAATACATAAATTCTTGTTTCGCCGAATATATATTTACTAATTTAATTTTCATCAATACATTAACTTTCTTTCTATTTCAACCTATAAGATTAATAAGCATAAGTTTAGTAGCCAAATGTTAAACGCAAAACCTATAAATACTATGAATACTATGAATTCTATGAATGCTATGAATACTATGAATACTATGAATACTATGAATACTATGAATGCTATGAATACTATGAATACTATGAATACTATGAATACTATGAATACTACGAATACTACGAATACTACGAATACTACGAATACTACGAATACTACGAATACTACGAATACTACGAATACTACGAATACTACGAATACTACGAATACTACGAATACTACGAATACTACGAATACTACGAATACTACGAATACTACGAATACTACGAATACTACGAATACTACGAATACTACGAATACTACGAATACTACGAATACTACGAATACTACGAATACTACGAATACTACGAATACTACGAATACTACGAATACTACGAATACTACGAATACTACGAATACTACGAATACTACGAATACTACGAATACTACGAATACTACGAATACTACGAATACTACGAATACTACGAATACTACGAATACTACGAATACTACGAATACTACGAATACTACGAATACTACGAATACTACGAATACTACGAATACTACGAATACTACGAATACTACGAATACTACGAATACTACGAATACTACGAATACTACGAATACTACGAATACTACGAATACTACGAATACTACGAATACTACGAATACTACGAATACTACGAATACTACGAATACTACGAATACTACGAATACTACGAATACTACGAATACTACGAATACTACGAATACTACGAATACTACGAATACTACGAATACTACGAATACTACGAATACTACGAATACTACGAATACTACGAATACTACGAATACTACGAATACTACGAATACTACGAATACTACGAATACTACGAATACTACGAATACTACGAATACTACGAATACTACGAATACTACGAATACTACGAATACTACGAATACTACGAATACTATGAATACTATGAATACTATGTATACTATGAATACTATAATAGTATTAGTGCTACAAATATGATACTACAACCACTACGGACACTACCAATACTACGAATACCACGAATGCTACCAATAGAACGAATACTACGTACGCTATAAATACTACGATTACTACAAACAATTAGAATACTATGAATAGTACGAATACTACAAATACAACGACTACGAGTACTATGAATACTATAATAGTACTAGTGCTACGGATACTACCAATATTACAAGCTCTAAGAGTACTACGAAAACTACGAATAATACTAATACTACGAACACTAGAACGATGAGAACACTACGATATTATTAACGCTACAAACATTCGGATAATAGGAATACTATTATTACACCGAATACTTAAAATATACAAAAAATATTTTGAAGAATACTTAAAAAAGGGAATACTGGTGACTTTTTTCTCTCCTTTCTTCCTCTTTCCCTTTTTTCTCTTTCCCTTTTTTCTCTTTCCCTTTCTTTTCTCTCTTTTTCATATTTTTTATCCTTCTTGTTCTTCTTCTCCTTCTTCCCTTCCATATCCTTCCTTTTTTTCTCCGTCACCTTCTTCTTTTCCTGCTCTTTTTTACTTTTCCTTGCATTCTTAAGGTTTTAGTTTTATAGCTACAACGCTTTAGAATTACAGAATTTTATGAACATTTAAATTGTAGAATTTTATTGGCTAGTTCTCGATACTCTTTCTATTAATTTAAATTGTAGTTATTGAAAGCTTTAGAGATTCGGATTTGGAAAATTTGATGATTCTGAAAATGACAGCCTCAAGTCAGGTTTGGATGCAGTTAAAGATGATAATCATTTATGAAAAAAAGAACAAAGACTAACCTTTGCTGAAATAAAGACGTAGAACCATGAGTGCTAGTGCTAGAAGTGGAAGCTAAAGTCAGTTTCAGTTAAATTTTTCGATAACGAAGTGTTGCTATGTCTGCTGTCTTTACTGCAGTTATAATGAAACAGACATTTATTTTTATTGCATTTATACAAATCATAAATTGGCCCATTTACGACTTTTAAAGCGTACATACAATTGGATGTAATGCATTTTAATGGAAGGTAGTTAGGCTCTTCTAGAGTGTTAGTAGTGTTACAATAATAATTCACTAAACGTCTGCCGGATAGACGTATTCGTTGCGTGCACTATCCAACGAATGAAAAGTATTTCAGCATTCCTGCTAACCAGAAAACGGTAAGAAAGGAGAATAAAATTTAAAAGAATTTACAATAGAATGCGTGCGAGAACCAGGCGAGCTGTAAACGTCAATGCTACATCATATTATGAAATTTTGGTGATGGTATGGTGGAATTAGCTTGACAGCAAATTGACCAATTAAGCCAGAAGCGCAACAAAAGACGCTAAAAACATATATATCCTTACGAAGACTCGGTGGTTAATATTGGCTTAATATAATATTTTTTTATCAACAGTATCAGAATTATCTCATTAAAATGAGTGTGGGAAGTTAATTGTATGGCTTATTAATATATTTTTATGGTGTGGGGCAATTCAGGTATATAATTAAAAAGCTTGTCGTGAAGCATCTTGATGGTAGGAAGAATCGGAAATACTCGCCAACCCTTGCCTGAATGCTCCGCGAATAAATTCTAACAAAAGTGTACTATACAAAACGGTACAATAGTGTTGCAATAGTGCATTTCTTTAGAAAATTTACGTTTACGTTTGCAAAAACTTTTTTATAGCGAACACGCTTTGACAGACCACTCGCTAAACGAACGTTTTCGAATTAGGGATACACCCTTTTTTTGTCTTATTATTAATCCCCTGCTGCTAACCCTGCGATTTTTATAAATGATAAATTTCTGTCATGATCATTTTTCATGAAATTGTGGTAATAGATTCGAACATGTAAATTTTCCCTCCATGAAAACATTTGTGCAAAGGGGTTGTTCTTCAATATCATTCGTTATATTTGGTGGATGTGAGGTTATTTTTCTGCTGTCTCATGCAACACGGTGTTGCTACAACTTGTAACACCATTTTTCTAAATTAATAAAAAAAATTTAATTAATTATTTTTAAACGTGCAACTGATGGACATACAACACGTTTATGTAAACAAATGTATATATCAATAAGTGCTCTTTTTCTGTTTGTTCACAGTTTAGAGATTTCCTTCTCCGACATTATTTATTAAACTTTAGAAATTAATCATCGATTAAAAGAAAATACTTATTAAATCCTGTCTGCAACAGGAGTTAACTAAATTAAATACCTGTGACGCAAAATTACTTTCAAAACAAAATATTTTAAAGTTTTAATGAACAAAAATTTAAAGAAATATTTCATTTTTGCTTGAACTAGCAGAAATAATCCGTCAAGACGTGATATTCTCTTTAAGAGACATGTCATAGCATCGGCAGAAGGTACCCGCATACATAAAAAATAGAATTGTGAATATTTTTAAATATCCATAATATTACCCCAATTTTTTCTAACCTAATTATTTTAGGTGCGTGTATAAAATGCGACATCAAAATAAAATAAAAAAGGAAAGGCCCTAAAGTAGTTCCAGCACGAAACTGTACTCATATTAATTTACGTGTCATATTCGAAACGAGTTAATGCGTCACAATGTACCCGAATTAATGAAGTTATGAGAATCGAGAGTGCCTTAGTCTGGTAGCTTTACGAATTTAGTTCTCTGATTTATGTTACGCAAAATCTTTCATGTACGAAATTATATGTACATATATTTTTTGAACCAAACTTGTCTCGTAAAAATTTTACATGTTTTTTTTCCTCCTGAGCGTAAGTAAATTAGGCAATAAAAAGTTTTTTGAACTTTTGTAATGTATTTATGTCACGTTAGAGGAATGATGGATGAAAACAGCGTAAAATTAATTAAATGGTAAATAATAAAAGGTGAACAACTGCACGTAAATAAATAACCTGGATCGATACTGTTAGGTTTTTATTCTATCGTAATAAGTTGGTTTGTAAAATACATTAGTGTTATTTTCAGTAGTGTTACAACACTTTACGTTGAAGCAACATGGCCAAAAAAAGTTATACAGTACTACTTTTTTGCAATCACACCGTGTTTCTATAAAGAAAGAACAATCAGTGAAAGGAATTTTGTAAATTGGACATCGTGTATTTCTACCATCGAACAGCTTTTCATCAAGGCTGATTCTAAAAGTACAAATTGTAATGTTGTTGTGATCTTCTCACGAATTAAAGTTCGTACCCCAACAACACATAATTATACACCTACCGCTTGACGTAGGATATATCTATTGGACGTATAAAGTAATTATTGCTGTATAATTAGTTTTTGCTTAAATTGCACTTTTGTAGAAATAAAATATTTATTTAATAAACTCTATATTTATTTACACGAAGTGTATGCAAATGTAAGTTTAGGTGAAAAATGCCGAAATGCTGTTACATTGATTGCTTATTAAAATAATTAAAGTTACATAACGCAGTTAACTAATTAACTAACAGAAGCTCTCGCTTTTTTAGCTGAAAAAATTACGTGCCCTGAACAATTTTCAATAGAGTCGAATGGAACAACCACAAATTGTTATTCTATTCATAAGGGGTACTAGACAAAAGAAACTGCTAGTGATATACAAATAAGACCCCAAGCAATTTGCGTGGGCAGCAGATAAAGCAATATTTCACGTGCAAAACAGATAGCCAAGATTGAAGTACTGAAAATGAAAATTCAAGGGAGTTCATATCAGCAACAGAACCAAATACTTAATATGTGCGGTAGTGCGATTTTTGTTAAATCTTTCTCTTTCTACAATTTTTAAAATATATTTTTATTTGCAGGTAAGCTGATGACTTTCACTGTGCGTATTCATTGACAAATATGAGAAATCTATGGTAAGTTTAGCAAAAACTGCTCTAACCTAACCTAAGCAATGTACTGAATACAATTCCTTAATGGGCCTCAGCATCTGGTGTTTATTCATCATAACCACCTTTATTATTCATTCCAAAGCAAGTATATTCCCTCATTAATTTTGATTTTGCCATCATCGCTTTCAATTTTCATTAAAAAGGTATAAAACAAAAATACTTTAACCACACTATACTACAACTTAATTTGTTGCACCAGAATAATACGCCAAAATTAACATATGCGTGAAGTCTTGTAATCTGAACAAAAGTTGAGTCAGCTGCATGTGTACAGAATTAAAGTTTTGAAACAAAGATCGAGTGTAACACTATCGTTTCGTTACTCTAAATTACTGAATCAAAACATGATGGATGGTCACGCGATGGACGTCACTGTAATCTCAAAAAAAATTTACAATCTGAATACTTACTGGAAAGCTCATAAAAACGATACTTACTGTAATGCTCCAACTTTTAAGATCATTAATATCAAATTAATTCCATGGCTTATGAATTATAAAAAACAAGAGGTAATAGACATAATACAGATTATATGGGCGCCATCTGCTTGCAAGTCCTTAAACTCAGTATTCTCAAACTAAAAAAAAACTGATTTTATTGATTAACTTCAATTAATATTTATGTTTAATTACATTAATATTAGGCTGGTTAAAATATTTTAAAGACTTTCACCAATGAATGGTCCAATATTATCACAGTAGGGTTTAATTCAGATGTTCATTTATTTATAAATAAAGTATTTACTTGTCTCAAATGACAATAGTAAAGGTTTTGATGGTAATACCCTAATAAGAATTCTTATTAAAGAAAAATCTAGATATATGTAAATTTATAAAACGCAATCATTAGGGAAAATGGTACAGATAGTTTTTACATAAGACTTTAATCAAATATGTATCCTTTAGTCCTGATGCTTTAGTAGAATTTTACAATTCTTTAAACTTCCAAAAAAAAAGCAACACTTGCACAATAATGCCCTTGTTTCACTTAACACTAAATGCAAAGCACTTCATAAATTGTTGATATGAAGCAGGAAGAAATTGGAAAGGGTAATCGCTGATACATCTTTTCCACCCAAGATCAACGAACGAAAGTTCACAATAATTGTCATTTAATTGCAATTTCATTGGCAATCTCTTTGTAGATACCAAAAAGCACAAGTTTATATCTGGTGATATGATAATATTATTTCTTTAATGATTTCTTACTAATACAACACCCAAATGGACAGGGTTCTAAATTATTACGGCACAACTAAACCGAAAAGTTTAATTCTTTATTTTCAAAATTAACTAACCATTACATTCTCTTATGGATTTTAAATTGTAAATCCGCGGAATAATTTTATTTGGTTATTAAAACATTTCGTTAAACATTACCGCCTAAAATCTGCGTCTTGGGGAGTAACTCGATATTTTGCAGGTGGCCACATGATGCTTATTATGCGTCTGCACTTAGAAAAATCTATTCATCCAAGTTAAAATGACACGTACAGGATCTATAAATTTGGGGTTTAATGCATTTTCAGATAATTTATGTTTGCTACATTGGATGATTTTATAGGGAATGACCCAGTCACTATTAGTTACTTCCGCTGACCTAGAGCTTCTCTTTATTTTATCCATTGATTACCACGCATGTACATTGTACATTGAATCCTGTTTACTTCAGTAAGCTTTAAGTGGCTTGAGATTTTTACGTCACATCCCCTCTTTGTCTTTCATACGCCGCAAGAAAGTAGTAATTTATTTTGGAAAAATTAACAGGGAGCACCGACATGTTGCTGAGATATAAAAAAAATAATAAAAATATATTTAGTGGTTAGAAAGTGAATTTTGACGTGATCTTTATCTGTAATTATATAATTGGTTGGTATTCTCTTTTTACTATCATTTATTTCCTTCGATTATTTCGCGTAGACTTGGTAAATGTTTTGTTTGACGATTGTAGCTTGGATAATTTTTTTAGAGATGGATAGAAAATTAGCGTTTCCCCTTTTGCATACTTTCCTGTTAGAAGCTATGAAGCTTTTCCGGGAGGGAGGGAGGAGGAATTATTACTATTACGTCGGCCCAACATGCGGCTGGAGTTGACTAAACAGATAGTATAGCACAAATTTGTATTACAGCTAAGGAAAACTTTAGAAACCTTTAACCAAATTTGCCGTTACCGGGAGTCGACCCTAAATGATGAAAAGATGGTCAAAATGCCCATTTTTAGTAATTTTGATCACAAAAATGCAATAATTACTGCTTTGCAATTAAAAATAGCCCTCTGGAACGCCAATAGCTTAATAAATCATAGCCAATAATGTTTGTTAAAAGACAGGATCTTGAAGCTTAGTTTAAGATTCTTAGACTGGCGGACTTTAATGCAGGACATCCGAGACTGTTACACAAAAATACTACTTGGAATGTATTTTACGACATGCTATCAAGTCATTACGCAAGTATCAAGCATATCAGTAATGCTATTGAACATATACAACAAGCCTTTGGAATGGAACATCCGTTAAAATCTTGAACCCTGAACACGGACACTGCTCACAACATATTAAAAAAATAGTAATCTGCCACGCACACACCGAGAGATAAAACAAATCTAAATCAAGAAACCAAGCAGTTATAAATGTTTCAAATAATTACAAATATCAAGTCATAAAGAGGTTACTAAAGTGTGTAGTGACCGACTTTTTTTATGGGAAGTCACAAAAATAAATCAATCATTTCCAAACAATTCAACTCCAAGTTATTTAGATATCTCTACAAAAAAAATACAAAGCGGCACTGGACTAACCGTTAAACAACAAAACTTTTAACGGCTTTAAACACCGAAACCAGACGGTACTGATAAATACCAAACAATATTTTCAAAATTTGATAAAAATACATATTAAAAAGACTCATTCGCAAAATACTTCAATAAGGCTGATTAGATTAGTGAATACGTAAATATCTAAGTTTAACTACAACTGCAATGTTTGTAAAAGGGACTGTTGGATATCCAGTCGTTTTACAATTATTGAAAAACTTTATATTCAAATTCATAAATTCATTTTTATTTCGGTAATGTAATAATTCCTGATTTAAACATAACCATATAGGCAAAGCCTTAATTGCAACGTGCTTATTTAACTTTTTAATGGACAAATATAAATAATTTGACGCATAAAGGCTTAAGTGTTTATTAATATTTTATTCGGGGGGAATAGTATAATAATGTCTATATCGTCGTTCTATAGTTGAAGGTTCAATATTGTTGATAAAAAAATTAAATTGATTTAAATTGATATTTTTATTGAGAGTACACACATATCTGAAACAGGCTTCGGTAAAAGCACAATGAAGATATATGCAAAATATAAACCACCTACCTTTACCATAAAAGAAAAATGCTCCGGCTATTGTTAAATTAAATTAAAAATTGTGAACCTACTCTCTAGTCACAATTAATATGGATGTCAAATATGGATCTTTAAAACATTATTAACTACATACACAAATAAAATAAATAAACCAAAGATTACCCTTTTTTTAAATATTTAAATGGTAAAATTTATTTAACACAACACAAAAAAATAAACAAACAAAATTAGAATTGAAATGCGATGAATTATAAAAAAAGTTAAAAGTATGTTTGGATATCTCCACTAAAAGAAAAATTAATTCTAAGACAGTATAATTCTTTTTATCTTTAAAACTAATATATCTATTATTTGTATTACTTTTGAATAAATACCTTAAAATTAAGCGCCTTTTAAAATTACCGACTGAAATTAGTAGTAATCTGTAAAATTTCCTGCTTCCATATGATGCAGCATCAAAATGGTTGAAATGCCACAAAAAGTCACCTCTCTTCATGAAAAAGTCTTGTATTGTTAAATAAAATTGAAATCATATATAAACCAGCTGTATTTCGGACATAAAGTAAATCCATTTAAATTTATAAAATGATTAATTTCCAAATTACATCCCAATTCCAAGGACCATTATCAATCTCTGCCATAAAAAATTCTCTTTCCACAAAAAAAAAGTAATTCACTAATTAACTTCACAGCACTGTTTATGTATTATTTTCACTACTCAAATTCAAAAACTATAAATATACAAAAACATTTTGACATAACATCAAAATATAACCTCAAATTTTTGACGTTTGGTTAACTTTGACATTTCTACTCATAACATAACCTTCAGATTTTCTACATTTCGCTTTGCAAATAAACGCGTAGTTTGGACAACTAAATTTTAGAGCATCACCAGATTTCCAGCCAATTTATATGTTTTCAAGAAACAAAAGAAAACTTAGTTACTTTTCTAGTAATTTCTAATAAATTTTAGTGTAAAACAATTAAATAAAATTGTAACTAAATCTACATAACCATATAGTTATTTATAACTAACTTAATTGTTTAAACAAATATTATAAATAGTTAGATTGAAAAAATCCTCTATTTAATGAAATGCAAAACTTCCGTTAACACTTAAAAATAAACTCAGGAGAGAAAGTCAACCAAATCAATTTTAGAATGCATTGAAATTTTATTAAAATTCGAAATAATTGCTTAAAAACAATTTGTTAGCTCTTTTTCTTGTTACAAATTCTATGCTTATATAATGTTGAACAATAATTACAACTTTTAGACATCCAAAATATTAAATAACTACTAAATAACATGTTTTCAGATCATCAAAGTAAAAAGCAGAAATATACTTTTTAAACCCATAGATCTTGTATTATAAATCATCCCTACATTTACCTATAAGTCTCATTTGTGTCCAAAGAACTACTTGACAACATCATAATGAAATATATAAGACCACAGACGTTTTAATATTGAAAAATAACAAAATTATTATGAAACTACTTATATGGTTAGGTATCAAGAAGTTTTTGTATTATTTTGCAAATTAGTTACTTGTAGGTAAGGTAATACATCTTTGCATACATCTTCACTAACATGCACCTTGTTTGTTTCAGGCGAAAACAAACCTTGAAATTATTTTAATACTTATTTATCTACAAAAATCGTGTAACGATAGACAATCGTCAGTTGACCAAGAAAATTTACCAAAATTAAAAGACAATTCAAGATTAAAATTTATCCTTTTTGCTATTTAGTTGAAACAAAGCTTTTTTCGCCAAGAAAAAATAACTATAAAAGCTATAAAAATACACTCCTACTTACTGTAACTAAAAACTCATATGTCTGCCTCAGCTTGAGATTTAAACTCTTTCTTACAAATTAATTATTCAAGTCGTAGGTATTGGTTCCACAGCTGTATGAATTGTGAAAAGGAATAGATAAGGGTTTTAAACACAATTAAAAACTCAAAAAGGGCGCCATCTGGTTCTGATGCTTTAAATTAATTATAAATTAACCAATCAAAGATGTTATTTTGAATAAGCATTAAAATTTACTAAATCCATTAACCAGAAAATGAATAAAATATTTAGTTGGAACAAAAAAAATTTTGTTTATTACAATTGTTGAAGAAATGAAACTAAGCTTTCATAACCAATATGGTTCCGTTTTATAGATCCATCAAGTTTGCAATAGTAACATTTATTATGAACAGAAGGGATAAAATACACATACAAAGATAAACAAATAAAACACACCTTGTATATTTATTACTAATCCAATCTAAATTTATTGGAGTATAATTATGTCCAACAGTTAATCAATAAAAAAATTCACCAAGAACTTTTCATTTAATAAAGAAAACAAACAGGAAAACTTATTGGATTGACCATAAAATTGTTAAAAACACCTTAATTTAAATATTAACCTTTGTATTGACTCAGCTTTTCCTGGACAAAAATTTATAAACAAATCTTTAAAGGAGATTAATACTTGACATGACATTCTTAATACTTGAATTACAAACAAATACCTATTTAATATTACAGTACCTTGCATTTTCCTTAATTAAACTCATAGAATACCATACATCAAGTCCAGTAGAAATTGGAAATTCGCTTTTCATTTGAGGAAATTGTGAAAAATCTCGGCGTTGCATCGAAGTATAGGTTCTGCATACCAAAACGTGATCCAATCTTAATTGATAATAACAGCTCATATAGTTTCATAAACCAGTAAAGTCAAGCACGAAAAATAACCAACATTTTAATTTGTGCTTAGTTAATAACGTCTTTAATTTTCACCCAGAAAAACTAATGGAACTGTTCTGAAGCATCCAGTTATATTAATTCACTGATTGCATTAACTGCATTCAAATTCTTTAAGAGGAATTTTAATTTCACAAAAGCACAGGAATCGGTCACTACATTTAGGATTTCTTTAAATAATTCTTCCTATAACGTGAAACGTATTTAACTTTAAAACTTTCACAAGTCACAAAAGATCGGTAAAACTATACGGAACGGTAAACAGAATTTCTCGCAATTCTTTAGGATTAAAGAACTGTAATCCATTGGCACTAATTTAAAAGCAATCAATCATTATTGATCGATAATATAACCGCGCACCCAGGTCGAATCATAATATCGACCGTTCGCTTGCAGGGTGCTATTCACAAACTCCCCGTCTCAAAAATCTGTCTGTTTGTGTTTTTCAGAACCGAGCGAAGCCCTTTTATAAACTTCGATTCAAGCTACTCCGCGTCTCAACATCTGTTTTTAGACGGCAAGGGTGCTTGTTACTTGCCCTACTATAGGATTTTAGACCTTACGTGTAAAAAATAGTACCAAAATTCTTTCCCGCTGGAAAAGCACGTGTGCAATACTGCTACTGTCGAGACGAGAATTTCTACGCCGCATTGACTTAAAATTTTTAAAACGCAGATAACAGACAAAGGAAAGTGTATTTACGAATCGTATACACTTAAAATATTTACCGAAACATTTAAATGAGATGACGAAGCGCTTCTCATGGTTTCTTTTCAAGGTTTCTTTTTGAAGAAATTGATATTATTTTTTTAAAATGCCAGGTTGCAAGATACAAAAAACGACATTAATATGACATTACATTATTTCATTATAGCAAATATTAAACATTCCCTTCCTATAAATGCTTGTTATTTAAAATGTTTATTTGATGACAGGCTAGTTTAAATTAAGCGACGTCCACAGGACCGAACTTAGGATTTTTAACCAGAATTAATACAAAATTCTATGTACTAAATACCGGTGAAAATGTACCCGTTACATAGTGTGTTATAAAGTGTTTCTTTAGAAAATGAAACCTATTTAAATTGTATTAATTAAAATTTGTCTTAAAAATAAATTCACTTGGAAGTTATGCAACCCAACTAACATTGTTGTGCATAGTGATGCCTATATTTTCTAGAAGTATGTCATATCATGACAATATGTATACCAATAATTCCAAATACCTCACCTTGTTTCAACAAGTATCAACATGGTCTGTTAATGATATTACCTGAATGTTGCTAACTTTCGGTGCCTTGTCTTAAGATAAGTATGAAACAAACCTCAATGGTAGCCATCAAAAGTAAAAGGCACCTTTGCAACATATACTAGGGGTTGGGCCAACAATAGTGAGCCAACCCCCAGTAATAATAGCTCGGCAAAACTGGTAAATAATTAGCCAAGATATAATCAAAAATTAAGCCGAAAAATAGGGCAAGACATAAAAGCCAAAAGGGGAAAACCAGAAACGGAAAGCCCTACAAAAAATATTAAAACTGATGAACGAGATAAAAAATGAATCACTTACTCAATGTCTTAAACAGCTTAAATGATTTATAGTTTCACTATGAATATATTCTCCCGAACAATCTCCTCACGAGATTCGACTAACTAAATTACTAAACCAAAATGTCGTAAACGGGAAAACTATATAAAACCCATAATCAATCAAAACTTTCAAAAAACTACGTCTTAAAATATTTCAATTTTTGTTCATTAACGAAAGCGGGAAAAGGGAGGATTTTTATCTTTTATTTCGTCTACAAAAGCACCAACTTTAGCAGAGATAGCACGAAAATAAAATTAAAGAACACATTGGGGGGGGGGGCTTAAGAAACTTACCAAAAATCGCCAAATAACCAATTTAAAGGTTACTACGATGACGTTAATAGAATAAGGAGATATATAAACCATTCTCATAACCATATTAAATTGCTCACTAGAAAAGAATTACAACGAAATTATCTCAAGAAACGCCGCTGAAACACAGTGTTGCCAAAAGTAGTCTATGAAAAGAGGCAAAATAACGAAAATTTGAAAATGCAATTTTGAATTCACAACTTTAAGAGTTGCCTAACCTTTAAGTTGGATTCTAACAGCTTGTTTTAATTGTGGACCCGAAAAAACTTCTAGGATGCTGGCATCTACTAAACTGTAAGTTTTACACCTGCATTAGGATTGCTTTCTACTTGACTTTCTCCGAACAAATTTGATCCGGTTTTCCGAACCGATTCCAGAACGAGATTCCGAACAGATCTTATTATGAATGCTGTCGGATTTTTTAGAACAAATTTTTCGTTGTCGGTCGAGCTCTTTAAAGATAGTTTAAAATTTAAGTTTAGTAACGGCTTCATAAAGATATTCAGAGGGAAAGACCACCAGGAATAAATGTTATAGTATAGGTATAGTAAGAAAAGATGGAGAATAATCGCAAAGAAAATGTTGATAATTAGCAAGCTACTAAAAGCTTTCTTTACACAACAAAAACTGTAATAATTTATCTTCCAATTAAAATATCTAATTAAAATGTAAAGCTGGTAGAATGAACAAAAAATTTGTACAATTTTTGTAGATAAGTAGTCGAATTTACCTGTTGAGATTACTTTGAACGCCACGTTTAGTGCCGTAAATAGAAATGCTAACAAATAAAGCCTTAATTAATTGAATTTACGCAATTAATTAATTTAACCATAAATTTTCTAGTCTGGGCATGATTAATTATTCAAAATGTTATTTTTTGCATTAAATTAGCTTTTCTTTCACAACATTTAATAAAAAGGTTAAAAAAAATCCTACGTACAAATGACCTTCCTAAATAAGTAATTAATTACCCCCAAATTTAAAGTAAACAATATAAATAGCACGAATATTTAAATTTAACAATAAGCGTTGAGAGAAAGTTAACAGATAAGAGTTATTATTTAGTAGACAAATTCATTAATTTTTACTAACATTTAGATGTTTAAATGTTTCCCAGGAGTAAATGTTTAACGTTTTGATGGTTGTTTATTTAGAAATGCCACACAGAGCCACCAAAATTATGCGGCTTAGCGCACTCCATTTGCATATAATAATGTATTTACCGGCTTGGCTTCATTAGCCAAATGAAATTATAACATGGTGGACCCCGGAGAAATCCCTTTACATATGTATAAACAACAGACCTATTTTTTTGTGGAAACACACGAAGCTTTTACAAAGCAAAACCGGATCTTGATTTTTCTCTCTCTTCCTTCCTCTTTCTCAGGTTGTCGTGCCGATAAATTATTTTTGAGTTCTTAAAAATCAAGAAATAATACGGCAAACAGGGAGGTTGGGAAGAGTGGTGGTTATGTGGAAGAGAAACAGAGGAAGTGAGCAGTGGCGTATCTACAAGAGTCCCCTGGGGAGTCTTGCGTCGCTTCAAACCACGAACTAATTTAATTACTATGAGAATTATTTTTTTAATTTAACTAATCGCACTTAACATCTGCCCCTTCCCCTTCAACTTAGTTATCTGTATAATTTAAGCCTTTTTTTAATAGTTTTTAATCAGAGATGTAAATTAAAGCAATACCCCGAATTAGACTGCTCAGAAGTCTCTTGGAAATTTTCGAAATCATTTCAATTGTAATCAGAAGGCTAAGAATGCAAGAAATAAAATATTATCTATAACACCAAACTAAGTTTTCTGCCTACGCTCCTGTAGTGAGGTATGTTCTTGCTAAAATACTACAAGCATGTGAAGAGAGGGATGATTTAACATACCCCTGTTACTACTACCTTATACCTAGCGTGACGTTTGAGAACAAACCACTCTAGTTAAGCCGAAAAGTAAACATGAGCCGAAAAGACAGATGCAACGCAAATACAGAGCTTAACACGACACGAAAAGTGGTCTCAAGGAAGACGTTGTTTTGACGTGTTAAGTCGACACACAAAGAAAACAATGATCCGTGAAAGAAGAGTGTTGTATTGTCATAGAATAAAAAAATAAATCAAAATCTTTAGCTTTTACAAAAATATAAACGTTTCGGCGTTTTATAAACTTTAAAATAATAATTAGTAAAGGATTTTATAATTGACACTGCGGACAATGAATTTTAAAAAGTTAGGATTCTCTAGGTGGTAGTTAAAGTTGAAACTTTGAAATATAGATGCCATAACCCACATTAATTTAATGGGTAATTAGAATGTTAGTTAAGTGTGGTTCATGAATATTAAGAAAGCACTCTTAACATCTTAAGGAGTAGAAACTTTTTGGAGCTCTGTGTGTCGACCTTTCCTTTTTGCTCTTCTCAACTTCGATTAATTAATTCCCCCTATCACTCTTTGAACTTTATACAGTGTTACACATTTAAATTAAACTTGTTTTATAAAAAACGGGCTTGGATTCATACCTATCTATTTAAGATAATTATCGTTTTTACAATTGCTAATAACTGGGAAAGAATCTTTCAGTTAAAACCTTGCTTTACAGAATATTTAGTCTGATTTAAATCGTTTATACAGCTTTAGTGGCGCAAAACCACTTCGTGTTATGCTCTTCATCATTCTAACTAATCACTTCTGGATCTGGATCAGTTATTTACAAAGACTAACAAGGTTATAATTTAATGGTATCATGAAGATTATTCGCTGGTGCTTTAACTCAAGATATCACCACTAATCCCTGTCGAAATAAACTATAAAAATAACGTAAGGACTACACACTCTATAAGTTTTAATTAGCACTAGAAAAGAGCTGAAGAAAAAAAATCAATTCCCGTTAAATGAGTTTTGGTTCAATTAAGAGAAAAGCAAAAATTACCTCCATTTATTTAAATTTTATAGAAGGATGGCTAATGATGATACTGGACTGGAGCTATAGTCACTTGATTTTATCTACAGCAAGTGAAGAACGCTAATGAAATATTCAATTTCTCATGAAAATCTGGCTTCACGTTATCAATGTTGATTTCTTTAGCTTTTACCTGCCTTAATTCCATTGTGCATAATTTTTGTGTTAGCAGGGGCATTTCATAAACTTCGATTTATTGTGATTTTAGAACCTATTAGTTAATCAATTAAAGATTTTTTCATCTGTTTCCACCCCGCCTATGACATTCTTTATTTATACTAATTTTTCATTTTACTTTGGTGTTAAGATTTAAAAAAAAATTGAATATAGGTATTCCTATTCCGGCTTATTCGTTGTAAGAAATTCCGGGCGGGCGTACTAGGTTTTTGTGTGTGAAAAACTTTTCAAATTTCCTGATTTGGAAAATTTCGAATCGCGTTTTGACGGATTTTATGGTTTACTATCTCCTGGTATTTCTGGATCACCCCTATTTTGATGTTTTAACTGACTGCAACTGTTAAGGCCGGTTCACAATACCGTGGACCATGATCCTGTAAGGTTATCATTCCCTTTGAGGCAACCGCCAGATTAATATTAAACATCTTTTACTGGTCTATGGATTTATTTAATCATTTATTTTTCTTTGGCAGTTATCTGTTTGGTAACTATTTAAGCATTTACCTTGCTTTTATGAAAGCTTAAGCAGAGATTTATGGAAAGTTTATGCAACGAGATTTAGTGGATGACTTAAGACGTGTTATCTACGCTGTCTGGATCCAGCGGCGTGGAGTCGTTAAATGACATTCTAATTTAGCAGTTGCGTATTTAACAGTATATTCTTTTAAGACTAGCTATCACCAGGCGGAAACTTTCCATGTCTTATTTTAGTAATCCCACAAAGAATAAATATTATTTTAACTCTGATACTAGTTACTAAGCTCTTGCTAGCTAGCTAACGGGTCCTACAAGAATTACACAATTTTTAGGGCAAACGGTAATTTTTGAAAGAGCAGCTTTCACATCTCCATTTTCAAATTATTTTGTATTTAATAAAGTAATGGGAAACAACAAACAAAATTATTCAATAATATCAGAGTCTTGTAGATAAAAAGTGGAAGCAAAATTATAGTTTTCGTTTTTTCTTAATCTAGGATTTCAGAATGAAAAAGGGATCTATAGCGTAAATGGTTTTCCAACACGATAAGAGAATGATATAACAGAATGATGATGAATGAGACATTAACGAAGTGAATCAGAGTGTCATAGAATACATTGTAAAGAAATTTCTGGTGTGGAAGTAACATTCTAATGTGATGTGTGATAGTCACGTTCTCGTTTCATGGCCGATCTGGAACGTATATTAAAACTCTACATACTAAAATATGATCTTTAATAATCATGTTACTGGTTTTCAGGAGCTGGAAAGTGTTTTAGAACTATATAAATCAATGTGACCTTAAATAGTTGTGTTATTGGTTTTCATGCGCTGAAAGTTGTCATATATTCTACATTCGAATGTAAACTTTGATAGTCACCTACTGACTTTCATGCGCTAGAAATTGTCATAGAACTCTACATTCTAAAGTAATTTTTGATAGTCTCGTTACTGGCTTTCATGCGATGGAAAGTGGTTTAGAACTGTATAAATCAATGTGACCTTAAATAGTTGTGTTATTGATTTTCATGCGCTGAAAGTTATCATATATTCTACATTCGAATGTAAACTTTGATAGTCACCTACTGACTTTCATGCGCTAGAAATTGTCATAGAACTTTACATTCTAAAGTAATTTTTGATAGTCTCGTTACTGGCTTTCATGCGATGGAAAGTGTTTTAGAACTGTATAAATCAATGTGACCTTAAATAGTTGTGTTATTGGTTTTCATGCGCTGAAAGTTGTCATATATTCTACATTCGAATGTAAACTTTGATAGTCACCTACTGGCTTTCATGCGCTAGAAATTGTCATAGAACTCTACATTCTAAAGTAATTTTTGATAGTCTCGTTGCTGGCTTTCTTGCGATGGAAAGTGTTTTAGAACTGTATAAATCAATGTGACCTTAAATAGTTTAGTTATTGGTTTTCATGCGCTGAAAGTTGTCGTAAATTCTACATTCGAATGTAAACTTTAATAGTCCACTACAGGCTTTCATGCGCTCGAAATTCTCATAGAACTCTACACTCTAAAGTCATTTTTGATAGTCTCGTTACTGGCTTTCATGCGATGGAAAGTGTTTTAGAACTGTATAAATCAATGTGACCTTAAATAGTTGTGTTATTGGTTTTCATGCGCTGAAAGTTGTCATATATTCTACATTCGAATGTAAACTTTGATAGTCACCTACTGGCTTTCATGCGCTAGAAATTGTCATAGAACTCTACATTCTAAAGTAATTTTTGATAGTCTCGTTGCTGGCTTTCTTGCGATGGAAAGTGTTTTAGAACTGTATAAATCAATGTGACCTTAAATAGTTTAGTTATTGGTTTTCATGCGCTGAAAGTTCTCATAAATTCTACATTCGAATGTAAACTTTAATAGTCCACTACAGGCTTTCATGCGCTCGAAATTCTCATAGAACTCTACACTCTAAAGTAATTTTTGATAGTCTCGTGACTGGATTTCATGCGATGGAAAGTGTTTTAGAACTGTATAAATCAATGCGACCTTAAATAGTTTAGTTATTGGTTTTCATGCGCTGAAAGTTGTCATAAATTCTACATTCGAATATAAACTTTGATAGTCACCTACTGGCTTTTATGCGCTAGAAATTGTCATAGAACTCTACGTTCTAAAGTACATTTTGATAGTCTCGTTACTGGCTTTCATGCGATGGAAAGTGTTTTAGAACTGTATAAATCAATGTGACCTTCAATAGTTGTGTTATTGGTTTTCATGCGCTGAAAGTTGTCATATATTCTACATTCGAATGTAAACTTTGATAGTCACCTACTGGCTTTTATGCGCTAGAAATTGTCATAGAACTCTACGTTCTAAAGTAATTTTTGATAGTCTCGTTACTGACTTTCATGCGATGGAAAGTGTTTTAGAACTGTATAAATCAATGTGACCTTAAATAGTTTAGTTATTGGTTTTCATGCGCTGAAAGTTGTCATAAATTCTACATTTGAATGTAAACTTTAATAGTCACCGACAGGCTTTCATGCACTCGAAATTCTCATAGAACTCTACACTCTAAAGTAATTTTTGATAGTCTCGTTACTGGCTTTCATGCGATGGAAAGTGTCTTAGAACTGTATAAATCAATGTGACCTTAAATAGTTTAGTTATTGGTTTTCATGCGCTGAAAGTTGTCATAAATTCTACATTCGAATATAAACTTTGATAGTCACCTACTGGCTTTTATGCGCTAGAAATTGTCATAGAACTCTACGTTCTAAAGTACATTTTAATAGTCTCGTTACTGGCTTTCATGCGATGGAAAGTGTTTTTGAACTGTATAAATCAATGTGACCTTAAATAGTTGTGTTATTGGTTTTCATGCGCTGAAAGTTGTCATATATTCTACATTCGAATGTAAACTTTGATAGTCACCTACTGGCTTTTATGCGCTAGAAATTGTCATAGAACTCTACGTTCTAAAGTAATTTTTGATAGTCTCGTTACTGACTTTCATGCGATGGAAAGTGTTTTAGAACTGTATAAATCAATGTGACCTTAAATAGTTTAGTTATTGGTTTTCATGCGCTGAAAGTTGTCATAAATTCTACATTTGAATGTAAACTTTAATAGTCACCGACAGGCTTTCATGCGCTCGAAATTCTCATAGAACTCTACACTCTAAAGTAATTTTTGATAGTCTCGTTACTGGCTTTCATGCGATGGAAAGTGTCTTAGAACTGTATAAATCAATGCGACCTTAAATAGTTTAGTTATTGGTTTTCATGCGCTGAAAGTTGTCATAAATTCTACATTCGAATGTAAACTTTAATAGTCACCGACAGGCTTTCATGCGCTCGAAATTCTCATAGAACTCTACACTCTAAAGTAATTTTTGATAGTCTCGTTACTGGCTTTCATGCGATGGAAAGTGTTTTAGAACTATATCAATCAATGTGACCTTAAATAGTTGTGTTATTGGTTTTCATGCGCTGAAAGTTGTCATATATTCTACATTCGAATGTAAACTTTGATAGTCACCTACTGACTTTCATGCGCTAGAAATTGTCATAGAACTCTATATTCTAAAGTAATTTTTGATAGTCTCGTTACTGGCTTTCATGCGATGGAAAGTGTCTTAGAACTGTATAAATCAATGCGACCTTAAATAGTTTAGTTATTGGTTTTCATGCGCTGAAAGTTGTCATAAATTCTACATTCGAATGTAAACTTTAATAGTCACCGACAGGCTTTCATGCGCTCGAAATTCTCATAGAACTCTACACTCTAAAGTAATTTTTGATAGTCTCGTTACTGGCTTTCATGCGATGGAAAGTGTTTTAGAACTATATCAATCAATGTGACCTTAAATAGTTGTGTTATTGGTTTTCATGCGCTGAAAGTTGTCATATATTCTACATTCGAATGTAAACTTTGATAGTCACCTACTGACTTTCATGCGCTAGAAATTGTCATAGAACTCTACATTCTAAAGTAATTTTTGATAGTCTCGTTGCTGGCTTTCTTGCGATGGAAAGTGTTTTAGAACTGTATAAATCAATGTGACCTTAAATAGTTTAGTTATTGGTTTTCATGCGCTGAAAGTTCTCATAAATTCTACATTCGAATGTAAACTTTAATAGTCCACTACAGGCTTTCATGCGCTCGAAATTCTCATAGAACTCTACACTCTAAAGTCATTTTTGATAGTCTCGTTACTGGCTTTCATGCGATGGAAAGTGTTTTAGAACTGTATAAATCAATGTGACCTTAAATAGTTGTGTTATTGGTTTTCATGCGCTGAAAGTTGTCATATATTCTACATTCGAATGTAAACTTTGATAGTCACCTACTGGCTTTCATGCGCTAGAAATTGTCATAGAACTCTACATTCTAAAGTAATTTTTGATAGTCTCGTTGCTGGCTTTCTTGCGATGGAAAGTGTTTTAGAACTGTATAAATCAATGTGACCTTAAATAGTTTAGTTATTGGTTTTCATGCGCTGAAAGTTCTCATAAATTCTACATTCGAATGTAAACTTTAATAGTCCACTACAGGCTTTCATGCGCTCGAAATTCTCATAGAACTCTACACTCTAAAGTAATTTTTGATAGTCTCGTGACTGGATTTCATGCGATGGAAAGTGTTTTAGAACTGTATAAATCAATGCGACCTTAAATAGTTTAGTTATTGGTTTTCATGCGCTGAAAGTTGTCATAAATTCTACATTCGAATATAAACTTTGATAGTCACCTACTGGCTTTTATGCGCTAGAAATTGTCATAGAACTCTACGTTCTAAAGTACATTTTGATAGTCTCGTTACTGGCTTTCATGCGATGGAAAGTGTTTTAGAACTGTATAAATCAATGTGACCTTCAATAGTTGTGTTATTGGTTTTCATGCGCTGAAAGTTGTCATATATTCTACATTCGAATGTAAACTTTGATAGTCACCTACTGGCTTTTATGCGCTAGAAATTGTCATAGAACTCTACGTTCTAAAGTAATTTTTGATAGTCTCGTTACTGACTTTCATGCGATGGAAAGTGTTTTAGAACTGTATAAATCAATGTGACCTTAAATAGTTTAGTTATTGGTTTTCATGCGCTGAAAGTTGTCATAAATTCTACATTTGAATGTAAACTTTAATAGTCACCGACAGGCTTTCATGCACTCGAAATTCTCATAGAACTCTACACTCTAAAGTAATTTTTGATAGTCTCGTTACTGGCTTTCATGCGATGGAAAGTGTCTTAGAACTGTATAAATCAATGTGACCTTAAATAGTTTAGTTATTGGTTTTCATGCGCTGAAAGTTGTCATAAATTCTACATTCGAATATAAACTTTGATAGTCACCTACTGGCTTTTATGCGCTAGAAATTGTCATAGAACTCTACGTTCTAAAGTACATTTTAATAGTCTCGTTACTGGCTTTCATGCGATGGAAAGTGTTTTTGAACTGTATAAATCAATGTGACCTTAAATAGTTGTGTTATTGGTTTTCATGCGCTGAAAGTTGTCATATATTCTACATTCGAATGTAAACTTTGATAGTCACCTACTGGCTTTTATGCGCTAGAAATTGTCATAGAACTCTACGTTCTAAAGTAATTTTTGATAGTCTCGTTACTGACTTTCATGCGATGGAAAGTGTTTTAGAACTGTATAAATCAATGTGACCTTAAATAGTTTAGTTATTGGTTTTCATGCGCTGAAAGTTGTCATAAATTCTACATTTGAATGTAAACTTTAATAGTCACCGACAGGCTTTCATGCGCTCGAAATTCTCATAGAACTCTACACTCTAAAGTAATTTTTGATAGTCTCGTTACTGGCTTTCATGCGATGGAAAGTGTCTTAGAACTGTATAAATCAATGCGACCTTAAATAGTTTAGTTATTGGTTTTCATGCGCTGAAAGTTGTCATAAATTCTACATTCGAATGTAAACTTTAATAGTCACCGACAGGCTTTCATGCGCTCGAAATTCTCATAGAACTCTACACTCTAAAGTAATTTTTGATAGTCTCGTTACTGGCTTTCATGCGATGGAAAGTGTTTTAGAACTATATCAATCAATGTGACCTTAAATAGTTGTGTTATTGGTTTTCATGCGCTGAAAGTTGTCATATATTCTACATTCGAATGTAAACTTTGATAGTCACCTACTGACTTTCATGCGCTAGAAATTGTCATAGAACTCTATATTCTAAAGTAATTTTTGATAGTCTCGTTACTGGCTTCCATGCCATGGAAAGTATTTTAGAACTATATAAATCAATGTGACCTTAAATAGTGGTGTTATTGGTTTTCATGCGCTGAAAGTTGTCATATATTCTACATTCGAATGTAAACTTTCATAGTCACCTACTGACTTTCATGCGCTAGAAATTGTCATAGAACTCTATATTCTAAAGTAATTTTTGATAGTCTCGTTACTGGCTTCCATGCCATGGAAAGTGTTTTAGAACTATATAAATCAATGTGACCTTAAATAGTGGTGTTAATGGTTTTCATGCGCTGAAAGTTGTCATATATTCTACATTCGAATGTAAGCTTTGATAGTCACCTACTGGCTTTTATGCGCTAGAAATTGTCATAGAACTTACGTTCTATAGTAATTTTTGATAGTCTCGTTGCTGGCTTTCTTGCGATGGAACGTGTCTTAGAACTCTACATATACTAAAATATGATCTTTAATAATCATGTTACTGGTTTTCACGCGCTGAGGGTTGTCATACATTATACATACTAATGTGATCTATGTTACTGGTTTTCATGCGTCGGAAGGTGTCATATAATCTGGTTAAGGTTCTAATGTGATCTTTGATAGTCACTTACTGACTTTCATGCGCTGAAAGTGCATTGAAACTCAATATTCTACTGTGGTTTTTCACAGTCACTTGTTCTGTTTCAAGCGCCGAAAGATGTCAAATACTCTACATTCTAATTTAATATTTGATAGTTACTTACTGACTTTTATGCGCTGAAGAATGAACGAACCATGCTCGTATGATCAAAATGACGTTGGCATGAGTTGGATAAATTGGACAAAATGGTTTCAATTGAATCTGGTTACTACAGAACTGTTGATTTACTGTAACGATATGACTTTACTTTAGTATGACGTTGGCATGAGTTGGATGAATTGGATAAAATGAATTCACTTGAGTCTGGTTGGTACAGAACTGTTGACTTACTGTGACAGTATGACTTTACTTTAGTATGACTTTGGCATGAGTTGGCTGAATTGGACAAAATAGATTCAGTTGAGTCTGGTTACTACAAAACTGTTGATTTTAATATTACTTTGGCATGAGTTGGTTGAATTGGTCAAATTCAATTGAGTCTGGTTAGTACAGAGCTGTTGACTTACTGTAACGGTATGACTTTATTTTAGTATGACTTTGGCATGAGTTGGATGAACTGGACAGAATGGATTCAATTGAATCTGGTTTGTACAAAACTGTTGACCTAATGTGACGGTATGGCTTTATTTTGGTATGACTGAGGCATGACTTGAGTGAATTGGACAACATGGATTCAATTGGCATGAATTGGATGAATTGAATCCTTATTTTTCTGTAGATTTCTTAGATCTACATTATTGAGTTACAAAAATTTTCACTTCTGATAGACTTTATTCAGTAAAGCTATTACATGAAAAGCAAAACAGATAGAGCGAATATTTTACCTAGTACATGAAAACAAATAAGTAAAAACAATTAGCGCGAACAGATCGTAATTACAATCTCAATAAACCCATTACACGAAATTAAGACACACAACAGAAAGCACCTTCACTTTTCTCTTTCCAATTGTTATGATTTACTTCTGTAATATCGTCCAACTTAGATAAATATTTCAAATAGCCCTGCAACCTTCGCAATTCATTATCAACGGAAACGTAGTCGGAATGATAAGGCAAAATATGTATCCCATTCCTAGGATTCAGAAAGAAATTATCAGCTTTATCATCACATATGACTGTATTAAACGAATCGTATTCACTAAATCGTTTCCAGATGACACTTAAAGGTTTCGTGGAAAAATTTCGTTTTCCTATTGAAACTGGCACTGTTGAACGTTCATCCAAGTACATCAAAATTTTGTAATTAGAGTTGTTACGGATACCAAGAAACGCAATTTTTGTTTCGAGATTGCTCATATCTGTAGTTGACCAAAAAGCGATGTCGTAGTCTTTGTATGCTTCTGTCAATAGTTCTTGCAAGAACGGTCTTGGTGCCAGGAGCTTCTTTTTCGACGAAAAATCGGCTATTGTGCGGTCAACATCCAGCACCAGAAGCTTTTTGCCATATCTAGGTCTGTACAAAAATTTAATTTTTGAATCTTTAGTGTGGTGTAAAATACTTAAACGTTTGTCAATGGAAACGATGGTCCGTCTTGAGCACTTATCTTGTGTCTCTGACGCTAGACAATCTTCAGAAAAGGTTTTAATAGCGAAATCTTCTTCCATTCTTTTGTACATAAACTGCTGCTGAGTGCTTTTGAATATTAAAGTAATAGATATGGCATCAACTGCACTATTTTATCATATAAATGTGTTTGACAACGCATTAAGAGTGAACTGCCAATTTGACAATTTACTCTGACAAGCGAACAAGAATTTTAACGCATTAAATTGAAAAACGGGACGGTTGATCTTCTCACCACACGAGCAGAATATTTTTAGTAGATAGGGTGGTTAATTTGTAACCAGCCAAAACTACTTCTGAAAGAAATCTGAGATCTCAAATGAAAATTGCAACTTTGAGGTTATGATCGTTATTTGTTATAATTTGTGGTACAGCATCCGCAAAATGGATACGTTTGTACAGTTTTACAATGAGATTTTTTTGCTTCATCTTGTCTTAATTTCTCTTCCCAAAAATGACAGTAAAAAGTTACCAGATAGATATAGACATAGCATCTTACACAGTTAAGTGGGATAAATATAACACTTCTAACTCTTAGGGCGGGTTGCATAAACACAGCTTAATTTTAAACTAGGATCAATATCCTACACAACGATTGTTCTAACAATCGTTACTGCGGCAACTGAGCCAAGTTTAAAGTTAAACCACATTTATACAATTCGCCCTTTAAAGTCAGTCATCCTTCTCACATAAATCCAGCTATTCTAAGCTTCGGCTCTTCATAAACAAAACGATCTAAGTGATCATGTTGCAGATTTTGATGAAGGATTTCACTATGGACAGCTTCAACTTTCTAAGGGTCAACAAGGGACTTGTTGGTAGGTAAGGTTATCAAAGTATTAGTGTTGAAATCCAAGTAAGTGGACTGCCTTTTGACTCTTTAGCTACTACGAAGTAGCAGTTGTAATTGAGGTGTCTTTCGACTCTTTACTCACTAAAAAGCTTAGAAAAGCAATTTCCGCTAAAAAATTACCCCGGTAAGAGTCAGAGGTCGCAAAAAGTCAAGAAGCCTAAGGCAAGTGGGTAGATCTTTTGATTATAAAATACAATAAAAACCAAAAGATTAATTAAAGTTTCACAAATTTATAAATTCTTAACCTAACAATTGTTTCGACATTAAATGTCATTAAGGTAGATAAAATTGATAAACAAACATGTTGCTAAGGATTAATACGCAAAATAGGTAACTATGTAGATACAATACATACAAAAACTAAATATCTAACACTTCTAACAAAGGAGATCTTTTGATTACTTAGCCACTAGAGGACCTGGGAAAAATAGTTTTTTTACTCGTAACATGGCTGACCCTCGGAGGTCATAAAAGGCTAACAAGCGGCCTTTAACAAGAGCAGGCTGCAGCTACTAGGGATCCCGTGAAATATAACTTTTGCCCAGACTAGTAACCCCGCTGATTTTCAGTGGTCATAAAAGAGGTCAACAAGCGGTCTTCAATAAGTTTACACAAATGGGGCGTGGTTCGGCTATTTAGTTCGCGAGAAGTAGTTGTAGAGACATGAAAAATAAAAAAGTGATCTTTAACAAACCTAGTCAAATGTGGCTTTTTCGACCCCCGACTAGGAAGCATAGGAAAATAATTTGCGCTCAAACATTCACTTCGGTAACCTACAGAGGTCATAAAAGGTCAACAATCCTTGGCAAATTGGGCACACTTTGTGATTAAAGACTTACCTACTATTGAACCTGGGAAAATAGTTTTTACTCAAACAAGTAACTTGACTGACCCTCAGAGGTCATAAAAGGACAATGCGATCTTTAACAAAGACAGGCAAGTGGGACATCTCTAAACTTTCTAGCTACTAGGGATCCCGTGAAAAATAGCTTTTGCCTAGACTAGTAACTCCGCTGACTCCCAAAGGTCACTCAACAAGTTCCTTCGTCTTTCGACTATTTAGTTATCAGTCAGTAGTTCCACTGACATTCACAGACATGAAAAATCAACAAGTGACCTTTCATAAATCTAGACAAATGGTGGCTTTTTTCAACTTCTTAGCCACCGGCGTGCGTGGAAAAAATAATTTTTGCCTAGGCAATTATTTCCGCTGTCCTCAGGTGTTATAAAAGGTCAATAAGTAGTGAATAATAATAAACTTAGTGGCAAGTGGGGCGTCTCTCGATTCATTGTAGGGAACCCGAAAGAAATACTTTTTTGCTAAAACAATTAACTCTAGAGGTTATAAAAGGTCAACAGGTAGCCTTTAACAAATCTAGCTGCAAATGATATATCTCTTGATTTATTAGCCGCTAAGGAGCCGGAGAAAATAATTTTTGTCACACAAACAATTAACTACGGCTACCACTAGAGGTCACAATAGGTCAACAAGTGGCTCTCAACAAACCTAGTGGCAAGTGGGTGTGGTCTCGATTTCTTAGCCGCTAGGGAGCACAGGAGAAATAGTTTTTTCTAAAACAATTAACTTTGGTGACCTTTATAGGTCATAAAATGTCAACAAGTGGCCTTCAACAAATCTAGTAGTAGGTGAGGTGTCTCTCGATTTATTAACCGTTAAGGAGCACGAGAGAAATAGTTTTGGCTTTTAAATAATTGACTTCGGTGATTTCTAGAGTTCACAAAAGGTCGAGAAGTGGCCTCCAACAAGCTTAGTGGCAAGTAAGGCCTCTCCCGATTCTGTATCAGCTGAGGAGCCTGAGTGAAACAACATTTGCTCATTGTCAGTCAGTGCTTCCGTTGATCTTTAGAGGTTATGAAAACTGGGCACTAGGAAACCTGGAAGCCCTAGAAGTCATAAAAGGTCAACAAGTTTACTTTGTTTATAATTATACTGTAGTTATCGATAGGTATAAGTAATAAGTAGCTTATCCTGTATGTATGCGAGCATATTTCTTTATTAATTGACCGATAGACTTCAAACCAGTGCTAGATTATTTCTAATTTTCGATATTACCTCGTGGGATGCTACAGTAATCGGTTTTCTATGGTTTTTGTCTGTTTTTTGACCGATACTTTTCCTATTTGTTAAATCACCTTGAGACGTGAATTAAAAGGTAGAGGAAGTCAAGATGGACAACAAAGGTCTAATGACTTAGGGCCAATGGTTTGACGTTGTGGTGAGTCGGGTGGGAGGGGTAGGCAGATCGGGGTTAACTCGGATAAGGGGGTGAGTGGGTGAATGGGTAAGTCGGCACGATGCAAGTCAGATGGGAGTAAGTTGGGAGAGTTATGTCAGGAGATGAGTAAGCCGAGTTGGTGGTGAGTGTTGATTGGTAGATCGGGGGGGGGGGGGGTAAATTGGGAGCAGGTATCTCATTAGAGATACGCGTAACGCGGTTTTAAAATCTAGTAACTTATATGCAGTCAGCTGTTTATCTTGAATAGATATAAATAGTAGAGTCCATTTGCACATCGTTATAATGTATGTGTTCGAATAGAATTTATCATATTGAAATTATGTAAAACCAATCAAAATGGGTATCAATATAAATTACCTCCAATGCATACATAAATTTCCTTTCCACTATTGAAAACTAAATCAACCGATAGGAATCGTACATCCTATAAAACATTCCTCTACGTTTAAAACTGAAGCCAGTTTTAAATTATAAATTAAAATTCGTCCGAAGCGCAGGAATGGATGAATGCATTCTCTTTCTTTTTTTCCTACTCTATATTTTTTTTATTTATTTGTCGAGTTATATCATTCAATTGCATTTCTAGTATTCATAATGGTTACCGCCGTCTGGTTCACAAAGAAACATTTTAATGAAACACATAAAAGGCCTCCCTTTCGCTATTAAAGATGTTATCGCTTAACGGTATTTATTATACAGAATTTCAGATCCCTTAAGATAGGAAACCATATTTGATTGAATTTAAATTGAGTAATCGCTCGTGTAGTACCTCCGAGCGATTTAACTTTAAGGTCTTAAGGAGGGTTTATATTTTTGGGATGTTACTTCAAAAAGGACGGACGGAATGAAATTAAATCTTAATATTTTCTCCTATTTTCAAACTAATCTCTAGAGAAATTTTAAACTTCCGTTGCGTCGGGGATGACAGCAACGACACAAATTATAATCCATTGTATTATTGCCCATACCGGGTGGTGCGGTGTCCCGTTTCAACAGATGCAGAAATGACAATTGCATTCATTGCCATAATCACAGGCCGATTTAATCCCAACTATTGTCAACAGTTGTTTGACAATAGCCACCACTTATGCGATTTGCCCTGTGAAACACCCCTCGATTTAGTATCTCCATTGGCAGGTAATAATCAAAACGTCCCCTATTCTGTATTTGTTGTGACATTTTGTGTTAGCGATTTTATACGCATTTCCCATACAGTAGTAGGTAGGTTCTTTATTTTGAAAAGATCATTTATTTTGAATGGAGGAGAGATTTGTCCATTACATGATTATCGATTTTGCTAACAAAAGAGAAAGTTAAAAAAAAGAAAACAAAAGATTTATTTTAATGTATTAGTCTTAAATTTCAAATCTTTTAAAATAGAAATTTGTAAAAGATAATAACAACGGTGTGATTTGAAAACAAAATTTTATCAAACATTCAATTTTTATCCAATATCTGAATTTTACCGGATATTCGCTTTTTATCCGATATGCAATTTTTATGTAATATCCGATATTTATCCAATATCCGAATTTTAGTAAATATCCAATTTTTATCCGATATCCGAACTTTTATCCGATATCTGAATTTTACCGGATATTCGATTTTTATCCGATATGCAATTTTTATGTAATATCCGATATTTATCCAATATCCGAATTTTAGTAGATATCCAATTTTTATCCGATATCCGAACTTTTATCCGATATCTGAATTTTACCGGATATTCGATTTTTATCCGATATGCAATTTTTATGTAATATCCGATATTTATCCAATATCCGAATTTTAGTAGATATCCAATTTTTATCCGATATCCGAATTTTTATCCGATATCTGAATTTTACCGGATATTCGCTTTTTATCCGATATGCAATTTTTATGTAATATCCGATATTTATCCAATATCCGAATTTTAGTAAATATCCAATTTTTATCCGATATCCGAACTTTTATCCGATATCTGAATTTTACCGGATATTCGATTTTTATCCGATATGCAATTTTTATGTAATATCCGATATTTATCCAATATCCGAATTTTAGTAGATATCCAATTTTTATCCGATATCCGAATTTTTATCCGATATCTGAATTTTACCGGATATTCGATTTTTATCCGATATGCAATTTTTATGTAATATCCGATATTTATCCAATATCCGAATTTTAGTAGATATCCAATTTTTATCCGATATCCGAATTTTTATCCGATACCTGAATTTTACCGGATATTCGATTTTTATCCGATATGCAATTTTTATGTAATATCCGACATTTATCCAATATCCGAATTTTAGTAGATATCTACAAGTCCGTCTGTAACTTTCTCTCAAATATATTAAAAAGGGTTTTTAATAGTCTGAGTAGCTTATGTTCTTGTTAAGGTATATCGGTTTCATGACACTTTAAGCCATTTCTAATAAAGTTGACCCTAAGTCATTTCTAATTCTCAAGATCGTTTATGCATCTAAATCAATCCTTTTTCTATTTTACGTCTCGGAATTGTCTCTAAAACAAGTCAGCTATAAGATCTATCTTACTTTAGAAGTATTTTTAGTGTCATCGTTGTGACGTTAAACTGAGTTATCTCTAAGACATTTCTCTTTTATACCTAAGTCTAATTGTATTAAAACCTAAGTCTGTAGTGTCATATCTAAAGATATGTCGCTTTCGCCTTTGCCGGAGTCTTTAACTTATCTTTAAGTTGAGTTAAGTACATAAGCCTCTTTGAAAGGTCTGTAACACATTTCGAAATCGGCCTTAAGCCATTCCTAAAAAGGTCTCTCATTAGAACATGCTGGATTTTCTAAGTTTCTAATGTTATTCTCAAGTTATTTCTACTTCCAAGTTATCTTTAAAACAAGTCGACATCACCTCTAAGTCATTTATTAAATATGTTCGAGTTAGCTCTAGCATAAGGCGTATGTCAAGTCTTGACATTATCTTTAAGACTTTTTGATTTTTTAGTTGTCTTAAAGACAAATCGAAATTGAATCGAAGTCATATCTCAGTTATCTCTAAGTCTCTAAATTCGTGCATATTCTCTTAATCACCTCCACGTTGATTCTAAGACATGCCGGACTAGGTTTTCAGTCGTATGTCAAATCTTTAAATTAATAATGTTTAAAACATGTTGCCTTCAAGTTGTCTTTAAATTTCTTAACTCCCCAAGTTGTCTTTTAAACAAGTTGAAGCTGACTCTAAGTCATATCTAAGTCACCTTTAAGTCTCTAAATTCAGCTCGAAATCGTTTCTAAAACATGCCGGAGTAGGCTTTAAGTCGTATGTCAAGTCTTTACAGCATCTTTAATACATGCTGAATTTTCTAAGTTTCTAATGTTGTTTTTAAGTTATCTCTAAATTTCTTAATTCTCGAAGTTGTCTTAAAGACAAATCGAAATTGAATCTATGTCATATCTAAGTGATCTCTAAGAGTCTAAAGTTGTCCAGATGCTCCTAATCACTTCCACGTTGATTCTAAAACATGCCGGAGTAGGTTTTTTGCCATATGTTAAGTCTTTAAATAATCTTTAAAACATGCTGAATTTTTTAATGTTGTTTTTAAATTATCTCTAAATTTCTTAATTCTCCAAGTTCTCTTGAAGACAAATCAAAATTGAATCTAAGTCATATCTAAGTTATCTCTAAGTCTTTAAATTCGTCCATATGCTCTTAATCACCCCTAATGTTGAACTTTGTTTCTAAAAGGTGCCGGAGTAAGTTTTTAGCCGTGTGTCAAGCCTTTAAAGCATGCTGAAGTTTTTAAGTCTCTAAAGTTGTTTTCAAGTTGTCTTTAATTTCTTAACACCCCAAGTGAAGGTGTCTTCAAAACAAATTGAAGTTGACTCGTATCTAAGTCAAGTTGAAGTCATATCTAAATCACTTCTAAGTCTATAAATTCGTCTGCAAGTACCTAATCTCATCTAAGTCGTTTATAAGATATGTCCGAGTCAGCTCTAACATAAGTCATATTCCAAGTTTTTACATCATCTTTTTAACACACTAATTTTTTAAATTTTTATTGTTCTCTCCTAATTTCTTAACTCTCTAAGTTTAACACAAATCAAAGTTATCATATCTAAATTATCTCTAAGTCTCTAAATTCGTCCATTTATTCCTAATCTCCTCTACGTTGTTTCTGAAACATGCCGGAGTAAGTAGGCTTAAAAGTCGTATGTTAAGAATACACTAATCTTTAAAACATGATGCAGTTTTCAGTTTCTAATGTTGTCTTCAAGTTGCTTATAATTTTTTTAACTCCACAAGTTGTCGTTAAACAGTCATATCTAATAAATCACTTCTAAGTCTATAAATTCGTCTACAAGTACCTAATCGTTTTTAAGTCGTGTTGCAGGTTTTTACATCATCTTTAAGACATATTAAATTTTTTAAGTTTCTAATGTCTCTAGTATTCTTAACTTTCCATGTAGTCTTTAAAACAGAAGTCGAGTTGAATCTATGTAATATCAAAATCACTCTACTCTACTCTACTCTAAGTTTCTAAATTCGTCTGCAAGTACCTAATCGCCTCTAAGTCATTTCTAAAACATGCCGTAATTCCAAATCTTCCCATCTTTTAAGTTTCTATGTTGGAAATAAGACGCTTCACTCTAGATAGTCCCGAATGGCGTCTGAGGATATTCGCATATACAGTAAGAACAGATTTTTTTTACGAAGAATGAAACCAGGTCATAATTGCGGTCACTATTTTTCAAATTTTACATATAGGAAAAAGAATATGAGTTCTGTTAAGCTACGCATGTTTATTTCCAGATTAATATAATCATTTTTAAGATTCCTAACTTGCTTCATGATTGTGTTTGAAGTATTATTATGCGTGACCTAATTTCTTTTCTATAGAAAAAAACATGCGTAGCTTCAAAAGCAAAGTTTTTGGTGAAGCCTCATAAAAAAATAAAACGGACTATTGCCTATTAAAATTAGTTTCATTAAGATCAATAAAGGATGTTAACTTTCTTTCTAACGAACGGCGGTAGATTCGACCGGTTCGAAGTTTGTCAGTTATGTTTTAATTTTTTTTTATTTTTATATAATTCCATTTAGCACTTAGAAAATTCTCAATTCTACAACCTTCTTTTGGAATAAGTGTAAGTTTTTATCGAAAAAAAAACAAAGGAAAAAAGATATAATAAAACTTTTGAGTCCGCATTCGAATTCAAGTTTCTTACTTCGCAAAATTAGGGCGTTAAATTTACTAGATATTCGTTAGAATATTATTTCTTTAAGAAAAGTCTGATTTAGCACAATTTTTCCGAGAGGGATAAGCAAGAAAGAAGCAGGAAGTGCAATTAATTTTTGCAGTAGTAACGAGAAACTTAAGAAAGAAACATAAAAGAATAACCAATGCACCGAGTATTTGCATTTTAATTAACGTTTTTATCGTTCTTTATCATTAATTAACCGCAATTATAATTAAAAGTTGGCCATTTAAGTGTAGAAAAAATGTTGAGAAAAATATATGTTGGCTGCCCTCATTTTAGTTTCAACTTTAATTGACTAAAAAGAATTATTCCTGAAAGATTATTTAGTAATATGCAGTTTGAAATTTTTCAGCTCGAGTAGTTAATTATTAAAAATGTAGGCAGACATTTGAATAAATAAAAGTATTTCTTGTTTTTACTTTACTTTTATAGGAAGAAGATTCGTGTTAAAGTTAGAGATGTCGGTAGTTTACTTAAAGAACAATTGTAGACCCTTAAACCTGCATGGACCTTTTGTAGAATCTCGGTACAGACGGACGAATGATCGGGAACAGATTCTATGGGGTTGATGATCGCTACAGCAGATAGTTCGTGGTTGACACTATCCGTCACACATTAATAATTTATTGACTTTTGGATTTTCGACAAGATATTGGCAAATGAGTAAATTATTCACAATTTGGTTACCAATCACAATTCAATAATCAACATTATATTTTGAATAGGATTAAGTGAGAATCAGCAGATTCATTTTATTCGGTAAATTTCAGTAGATGAAAACTAATGAGCGGATAATCCGTGATGATTTTTTGTTCATAAAAAGTACGTAAAAGTAGCAAGTCACGGATTTTACCTTAATATAGTAAAGTAAAACTGATGCCAAAATTGCATATAATCCAATGGATGATTCATGGTTATTTATACAGAAAAGCTAGGTACATCATATTGGGGATACATCTATTAATGATATGACGAGAGCCAGATTCTTTCGGTGGACATCAATAGTTAGTACAAATAATGACAATGTAGAGGACAAAGCGCAGTACGAGGTTAATTATCGCTCAAATCTCAATTATTAAATCAACAGCAAATTGTCGCCAGTAGATTTCCCGATTTCCCCAAAGTGATATTACATGAGTCAAAAGGGCGTATTCTATTCTATTCAGTAAACATCTATGTCGGCTAAAGCTATTGGTAAGTGGGCGGAATGTCCAGATAAGCTTTATTCAGCGAGCCTCAGTAAATGATAACTAATGGGAGATAAGCAGCGATAAATCGCGTTTATTTATTCAAACTCCAGTATGTAAAAAGACATGTATATCTCGAAATTTAATATTGTAGTTATTACAGTTAGTCATACAACCTTAAAAATGATTGAACGTTAAAATTACATTTGAAAATATTTTAAACTTTTGTTCAAAAAAATTCTTTTAATTCTAGAATTCTAGATTTGATGATGTAAGGAACTCAAAGGTTATAGTTTTCAAGTTATGTTGTTTTATAATATTGTGAATAGAAGCTATTATCATTTTAGAAGCATTAAAAAAGTAGAAAAGATTATAAATAATAATATTAAACAATAATTCTAACTCTCTTCTAAAAAGTCTAACTCTCCACAAATTGAGGCATTCTCAGGCGGGTCGCTTTTATAGAGATATAAATTCTTACATATAGGCACCTATATATAAGAATTTATAATATTATTATAAATTATTTTTTTAATTTAACTGATAACAAATTATTTTTTTAATTTAACTGATAACAAAAAACGAAACAAAAAGAAAATTAAAATTCGATACCAAAAAAAAATTATTTTTTAGGAAGTTAAAAGTTAGAAACGCTGCTTAATTGTGAATTTATCTCTAAATACACTTTTGGTGTTTGATTCATTAATTTGACTGAACGTTCGGGTGTTCCGTCCCGTCGTACCTCTAAATAACTTACTGGTAGGAGCGAGGTCACTATCCATCCTCTACTAGCTCTCTAGGCTACTACCTGAGCAGTAAATGCGCTCACCAGTCGGCGCCTTCTCCAAGCAGATGGCGCCTCGTCTAGCTTCGGACTATTCCTCAACATAGTTAGGGCACCTTTGGTATCTTCATATTTCTTTCATTCGTCTCGACAATGAAGTCAAGAAAGTATGTCATTAACCTCTTTCAAATATTTCCACATAAAGGGCTTTACTAATTGGAATTCCAAATATATTTATTTGTGTAATAGTGATAAATAAATTAGTTTTTGTGTATTAAAGTCCAAATCCATCTATAATCAAGTCATACAAATTTTTTATAAGTTTTTCTTTATTATCAATTAATAAAATTTACTTATTTTAATCATCACATAGATTTACCAAACTTTCTTATAACTTTAATAGTTTGACGTTTCACAAACATAACAATCGCCTCGAAATTTTGACACCGCTTTGTTAACATTTTTAACTTAAAACACTTTAAATTTATTTTATGCTCTACAACAGATGTGCACTTCTTGAAAGTTGAAATTGTAAGAGAGTTTGTTACAAAAATGGCCGTGTTTATATATGATTTTGGTGAAACAAATGAATGTGATGCAATTTTTTCATAAAACAAAAGAAACCTTGAAAAGTCAATTTAACATCTCTATCTCCTCAAAACTTTTATTAACTTAATTACTTAAAAATACCTTTTTTACACCTTCCTATCTTTACAAATTTTTAGGCATCAATAATTTGAAAATTCAATTACACTATCTCAATGTACGATTCAAAACTCCAACATAAATTATATGTTGTTTAACTGATATCATTAATAAAAAGCAGCTCCTACATTTAAGAAAGTTACATAAAATTTTTAATTTTTCTTTGGTTCTTTGTAGTAGAGTTCTTATATTAAAATGACGTTTCGAGGGTGAATTTCCCTCTATCAAATTTATTTAATCTAAAAAACAATTTAAAAACATATTATAAAATGTTATATGTAAATATCAAAAACAAAACAATAAACATTAAAAATTAGCGAAGGTGTTTATTGTTTTGTTTTTGTTATTCATACTATAAGATTTTATAATATGGTTTTAAATTGTTTTTAGTTTAAATAAATTTGATAAAAAGGGAAATTCACCCTCAAAACGTCATTTTAATATACCAATTCTACTCCTTTCATTTATGAACTAAAGAATCAGAAAAAATTCAAATCAACAAATATAGTTTAAAAACACAACCAAATATAGTTACAATTAAGTGATAATGAAGCAGCTATACAATCCTCCACCAAGATTATTTAACCTAAAGCTGTAAAATTTTAAAATACAAGAAACTTATGCAACAGATGAATTTCCGTTAACGTGAAAACACATTTTTTACTATTAAATGCTCAGGTAAGGTAGTAAATACATGCATACAGTAAATTTGTAATTTAATAATTAGTTTCGGTTATATTGTTTTTAATTAAATATGATTCACCTAACCACCTTGAGAACCTGACATCATCCTTAGATAGAGATTTCGTGATTATTTAATTCATATTTTTTGCTAAAATATTTTCGTAAGAAATTTAATTATATTTTATAAAATCTTATTATCTATTGTTAAAGTTGAGTTTTACATAACTAATGCTTTTACATGTATGTCTGAATCTTTCGAATCTCTGAACAGTGAATGTGCTTTTTTAATTCTTTTAAGCGCAAAAGAAAGTCTGTCTAAGCCGCGATCGCTTTCCAATGTAGAGTAAAAGAGCGGATAATCCGCAATGTGTGGTTAGTGATTATTTATTCATAAAATCTATGTACTTCATATTAGGAATAGATCCAGATAATAAGCGTCTAATGGCAATGTCTTTGACAGTCCGAGGTTAATTATCCGTTAAGACTCAATCACTTTTTTTATATATTGGAAATAGAGCTAGATGATGACAAATCGACCGGTCCATTTAATTTTTGAAATTTTCCGTCTTTTATGCATCTAACCTAAGAATATGTTGGAGTATTTAAGTTAATTCCTTCAATTTACAAAAAATAATGAATTTTTTAAATGAAATCCTTAGAAAAATAAGAAAAAGAGGAGTGAACAGAAAAATAAATCAAGAAACGAGAAACGTATTAGTAAAGAGACAACGAACGCTGTTACTGTCTGTAGAGATTTTACCTGTCGCGTTATTTATTTGTCGGGATATTGTTATATTTGCCATCGAGAATTAAGTCTTTTGGGATCTTAAATCGAGAGATATGGTTCCAATTTCTTATAAAAATTCCCAATTTAATGGAATTAGACATTTAAAGTGAATAAGGCTCTATTTTGCCCTCATGTCACAACTAGTGCAGCTTTTACTTTTTAATGACAGGCAACTTCAATTGAAACACGAAAAAATTCAAAAATAAAAGTTCTTCATTATTCAGACAAAGAACACGTCAACGATCATTCAAACACGAAACAGTCGAGTCATTTTATTTTGAAAGAGACCGCAGATGCAGCACATCATGGGGGGTAGTGTGTGTACAACTCGACAAGTATAGTTCAAGGGTGCTTCACAAATGGTCCACTCTTCCATAAGTACTCGGACGAGTTCCTATGCTAACTTACACCTTGTTAACTAAACATTCCCTTCGTTCTCGACTTTCCACATCTTTCTCGTATCCTCAGGGGTCTCTAAAAAAATCCTTTAAAAAATACGATTCGAAACCTAGAAGGAAGAAAAAGTCGAGGGTGGTATAATCGCTTTAGTGTTTGGTTTTTGTGTGTCGTTTTGAAAGAAAACAACAAGAAAAAAAAGGAACGTATAACAGATTGCGTAAAGGATAAAGAGAAGGAATGGTTTGGGGAAAGAAAGGGGTTGGTTGCGGCGGTGGTGTTGAGATTTTCTGGAACACCCAGCAAGCAGCACCACTGATGGTCGTTCCAATTGAAATTTACGCATCGAACCCCTAGTCTTAACAGTACGATACGACTGTAGCTGCTGCCACGATCTTATTTAGAAAAGGTCAGTTTATTTGCGGTCTTGTGGATAGAATAAAGAATTCAATAAACCATAGACGTAACTTAAATATAGAATGTTGAGCAAAAAGGGTTTTTTTTAGGTAAGGAGGAAAAAAGGTTTGGAGTTTTGTTCAATTAAAGCTTTACTTTTTAAGTAATTTATCATCTCTGATTAATTAATTCATTCAATGTTATATATTTTAAGCTGTCAGTGTGTTGGTTATAGGAAGGTAAAAGAAGATAATAATTAATTTAAAAATTAATTTATCTTGTTTTTCTTGGGTGCGTCTGCTGGTTCTGGTTTCAATTTTTTATTTGAAATTTCATTAATTATAGAGGTGATTCCCGTCAAAACCGTATCTTATTTTTTGTTAAATGAATAAGACAACAACCAACAATATATGAATGACATTTTTGAAACATTGATATTTGAATCATCAGATTTCATATTAGACTAGGCGAGAAGGTTAGAATTATGATTCTCTTTCGCTCCTAAAAGCAACCCAGATAGCAAAACTAACGTGAAAAATGACGTGAAAAATTGATAAATTTGATGTCATAATTACCTACTAACATCTCAGACCGATGGCGTCATTTGCTAGACGTCAATTTCACGTCTTTTGTTAGACGTTAATTTGACGTCTTTTTTAGTACTTTTAAGGTTAATTTTTAAAATTCGAATAACGAAGACATAATAATTAACTATAGCCGCAATTTCTGCAAAAATAAATTTGTGCACTTAACAAAGCTTTCATCGTTACTTTTTGTGATTCTCAATCTTTAATGAAGGCAGAACTACAAAATGGAGGAGAACGCAAGCGTCGGAGTAACGACAGAAAAAGAGTAGCCGATTGGTTGATATCTTCGAATAAACGGTGTCGTCATAAAGGTCACGGCTCGGCGCGAAATTTAATAGAATGCAGAAATTATGAATTGCTATGCTATGTAATAGTTATTTACGTAAAAAGTCAGGAAAGTGGTGGATTACAGGATGAGTAGGTAGTTCCAGGGAGAGTCCTGAAAGTTTACAACGAGTTTCTTGAAGCTTTTAAAATCTTTAATAATAATAATAATAAAATGTGTTAAAAATAATAAAATATTTACGAAGACGTTAAAAGTCGTGACGGGGCGTTATTTTAGCGTCATTTACTGGACATCACTATATTGTTGATTTTTGGGTCCACTGGCCACCAGATTTTGACGACATCCTGACGTATCTCTGCCACGTGAGAAATGACGTAACAATTTGATATCTCTGACATGTACGTGTACCAAAATGTGAATCTCGACTGTCTAGGAGACAGTTCACCAAGATAGCCGAAATTTAGAAGGGTATCTAAAAGGATGTTTTAAATAACACCCAGATTGTACATTTGCTTTTTGGAAACGGAAATCATTTTTTTGCTTTGCCGATATAGTTAAATATGTACACGATACTATTCAACATTACATACATGAGACACATTATACTAATACACTGACATTCTCGTCAACTTCCAACACGAAAGAAATGATAGAAATTTATAGAAAGAACAGTAAGAGTTTTACAGCATTTATTAAATTATAACCTGACAAGGTTGTTTCAACAGCTAAGCTGTCATTGTCAAAGGTAATATAAATATATAAATAAAGACGTCGCTATGGTAAATAGGTAACTAGATAAAAAGATAAAAATAATCAATTAATTAATGATCAAGTTTTCGAACAGATTCAATCAGAACGTTGCGTCTCAACAATACAAAGCTTCTTTGATTTAAGGCTGCACACTTCCAACGACTACCACCTCATTCTGAAGTACTGTAACCAACTCATAACACCCTACAACGTATAAGACTTGCGTTGGCAGTGATCCAGAAAACAACATATCAAAGACCGCACCATCCAATCGCAAGTAAGGCGCAACTAAAGATCGTAACTAACTTGCACGGCAAAGAAATACAACACAAATTAGCCGTAGATAATCGTGTTGTAGATAATGTGTGCCATCATATAAATACTGTACACATTCACCGCAGACTATTGTCACGTGGGGGTTTTCGTGACTGGAGGACGTAGTCAGAGGTAGAAGGAAAACAAACACAAGTTGTAAAAAACAACTATATACTAACAACAATAAAGAGAGTACAAAAGTTCACATACATAAAGAGTATACACCGTGAGGACGTACATGTCCTCCTAAACTAATACAATCAAGAGGGTGGTTGGAACCAACCCTGCTCTAGCACTAGATCTATAAACTAAGCGTAGGAGTTAAACTCCTGGTGATCTACAACTAAGCGTGGGAGCCTGGACACAACTCCCATAACTAAAGCAGAGTGGGGTTTAGCGCACCCACTCAACTAAGCAGACTAAGCATTAGATAATTTAAAAAGTACTCACCATATTGCTTGTAGATGTAGTGTCGAGCCATCTTCACTGACTGAATTGAATAGCTCAAGCAAGCTGGTTATATACTGCTGAACGCGGAAGATATTAGCATCGTAGTGGGAATCAGTGGGTTGGAGTTCCTAGTATGAAACTAAGGAAGTTCACGCTTCCTGGTTGCAGGCTTGTGGGTAGCTGGCATTCGAGCTGCTGGTGCCTGGCACCAATCTGTAGGTTGTGCGAAAGTGTGGTAGATTCTTCTTAAGGAATGTGCACCTGTTTGTAAATCGTGTAGGTTGCCCCGCATATACGGAGTACCGTAGGCGGATATGTTGCATGCCAACTAATGCAGTTGTGGGCGAAGGGGGAGCGCTTCTACGAAAGAATGCACAGCTGCTTCCAAGTCGTGGGTTCGGTGATCACAGCTGACCGCGAAGATGGTCGAACAACGTGGGTCGTTGCTGCAGACGGGAACGTAACCTTGGCGTAACATTTGCACTAACGGAATAATATATATTATATTATGAATTATTTAATTTGAAGTAATTTCCGTTTGTGACACTATCCATCAGGAATTATCCGTTCATTTATTATAATCCTAATGCCGATGAGAGTCTGAAAATCAACAACAAATTTTCTGCAGTGGACTTCACGTCTTCCCCGAATTACAAGGGGGCGGATTTTATTCAGTGAATTTCCATATAGTGTATTGTAGCTAATCAGCTTTATACATATGTACATACCATCGTATATGAGCAAACTATTCGCAATTGGTGATTAATCAAAATTCAATAATTCACTTTATATTAAAAATTGAATTAAGTGAAGATGGGCAGATTAATTATATTCATTACATCAGTAGATGATAACCAATGGACAGATAATCCGCGACAAATTTCTTGCAATTATTTATCGATACAATCGTGCGCTTATTGTTGGACTAAATGTCGATGGTAACAAATAACGGATTTTACTTTAATATAGAGTAAATTTGTGGATAAAACAGATAATCCGCGATGTATGGTTCATGATTATTTATTCATAAAAGCTACGTACTTCATATTAGAAACATATCTAGATAATCACAAACGTCCAACTTTATTCCGTGGGCTTCAATATTGACTACGCTAATGGTGATGTAATGGGTAATCTGTAATACTCGGTTAATTATCCGTTAAAACTTTACCACTTTTCAATTATGAAATCAACAACAAATTGCCGGCCAGTGCATTTTCTGTGTTCTCCGAACTAGAATTACATGATGACAGTTTTATTGAGAATGCGGTTAAGAGACATAAGCAGATACATTTTATTTAGCGTATACCCGCAAATAATAACTAATAAGCGGATAATCCGCTATAATATTTATAAGAATTACTTACTTAACTAGTGCAATTTTTTTCTTGATGATAAAATGTACAGTTCGTGATTATATATTCAAAAAAGCCATAATGAAGATGATCACAATCTTCAGACTTGATGAACTACAATGTTGAGTACACTAGTGACAGTGTAGTGGAAAAGCCGAAACCTTAATACGGGGTTAATTATCCGGGGTTAATTAATCATTAAATCAATAACAAGTTGTCTGTTTTCTCCGAAGTAGAGTTACATAATGACAAGAAGGGCGGATTTTACTCACTTCCAGAACTTCTACGTAGTGTAAAGCTTATGTAAAAAATATGTACTTATTGTAACAATAAATCTTGATGGTAACAAGAGACGCATTCTACTTCAATATATGTATGTATACTTAAACTAATGTATGGTAAAATAGTGGATAAAAAGCTATGTAATGAATATTTGGAATAGATCTGCACTGATGACAAATGTCATCAGTATTTCGTACAACTAAAGGCAATGTAACGGATAATCCGCAATCCGTAGTTTGGTGTTATTTCCGTCAAGATTTATTCATTTGCTTGATATGAGGAATATGTTCAGATGATGGCAACCACATGCATTTTCCTTAGCTGGCTTTAATATAGAATAAAACTAATGAATAACGGGCGGATAATTAATGATGAATTATTCTTCCTGCGTGTCCACTCCGTCTGATTGTAATCATACTTTTTATCTCTACTAAACAACTACTGGCAAAATGTTTAACTCTTTTATTATTTTCAATATAACATTTTACAGTGACTCAGGCCATGATAGTCTTTTTGTGATTATTTGTTTCTGTTACAAAAATCTTCCAGTGAACAGAATTTAGAACAATTGTCATGGACTTCGTGCTCTTCAAAGTTTGTAACAACTCTTTAATTTTTATCACGGAATTTAAATCGAATGTTGTTAGCATATCATTTAAATTGCGATAATCAATACACAAACGATAGCTACCATCCTTCTGGGAATGAGAACATTTTTGCAGCAATCTTCTTGCGCACTTTTTATCTCTGCTAAACAATTACGGACAAAACGTTGAATGCTTTTATTATTTTTAATATAACATGGTCCAAACCGAAAGCCTTTCTTTCCAGTGACTCAGGCCATGATAGTCTTACATGATGATATTTTTCTGTTACAAAGATATTCCAGTAAATATAATTTAGTTCTATTGTCATGGATTTCGTGCTCTTCGAAGTTTGTAACAACTCTTTAATTTTTATCAGGGAATTTAAATCCAATGTTGCTAGCATGTCATTTAAATTGCGATAATCAATATACAAACGATAGCTGCCATCTTTCTTGGGTATGAGAACACTTTTGCAGCAATCTTCTTGGGCACCTTTTATTTCTACTAAACAAATGCGGACAAAACGTTGAATCCTTTTATTATTTTCGATATAACGTGGCCCAAGCCCGAAATCCTTTTTTCCAGTGACTCAGGCCATGATAGTCTTTATATGATGATATTTTTCTGCTACAAAGATATTCCAGTAAACAGAATTTAGATGAATTGTCATGGACTTCGTACTCTTCGAAGTTTGTAACAACTCTTTAATTTTTATCACGGAATTTAAATCCAATATTGTTAGCATTTTATTTAAATTACGATAATCAATACACAAACGATAGCTGCCATCCTTATTCCTTTTATTATCCTTATTCTTTTGATCAGTGAGGAGGTTGAACCGTAAATAACTGACCTGGTCTCAACAGTGAACTAGTTTATCTAAAAATAAAATATAACTGAGTATATGTTCGAATATTAATTGCAGTAATTTCGCAACCACTGTATATCAACTAAAGTAATGAAGGATTAATTGGTGTTGTCACAAAAAGAAGAAAGAAACAGAATAAGGAATTTTTGTGGTCGGTATTTAAGAGGAAAACCCTTTCTTTCAAATTAATTATTTATTGTGGGTTCTACCTTCCATTCAGTCTTTTATCGATTTTATCTTTTATTTTATTAAATTTTTGGAGATTAATTAAAGAATTTTTCTAGTTTAATACCGAGCGCAAAAGCGGAAATAAAATCGACAAGACCTAAAGCCGCGACCAAAACGGTAGATTTAATTAGGTCAGGGTTTTCCAATTAGACAGGCCATTTCACTCTGCCCTTACTGTCTTAATATCAGGTAGGATAAACCCTTTATTGGAGCACAAATGATGTAAATATCTAGGCTACTTTTATCCTTATTTTGGGTGTTTCTTTTTTTCCGTTACTGTCTATCCCTGTTAAGAGGATTTAACACGAAGGACAAAAAAGAGTCGAAAATTAAGTTTAGCCTTGAAGACTTAATGTAATGTAAATGTAAAAATAGAATTATTTCCCTTTGCCTCCTTGAAATTCTCGAATAAGAATAGTGTTTGAACAAGGATGCGGAATGTATAGAAATTAAACTAGACATAAATGTACAGGATATCCCAACTGCAGTTCTCTGGGAATGAAACCGTCAGCTTGAAGTAACGTCTCTGGAGCCAAATGTTCTAATATATAAAATGTCTTTCTTTACAGAGTCCTGGCAAGCAAGTCAAATAAAAATTAACCCGGCGGATTTGCCAACCTTCTTGACATCAAGCCAGGTCTTCAAGGTGACAGAAAAAGACACGGTTATTCTTCCGTGCGAAGTCAGCAATGCAGGTATGTATTAACTATTTTATTTTTTATATAAATTTGTACGGACTCTCGAGCTCAAAAAATGTTGTAGCCATCGTTTCGACCTTATTTGATCTCATCAGCTGGTATAATACTTTCGAAACCTATATGTGTGTGGATAAAAATAGATTTTTATTTTTAAAATCTCTATAACTCACTTCAAAGCCAATCAAACCTTTGTAATTCAAAATCCCCAAGATTAAATTTGTTATCCAAATAATCTTTTTAGTCTAAGAGAGAGCTCTCAGAGAAGTCAATCAATAAATCAGCTACTTAAATTCTTTCGACTCCCCGATTTTCCACTTCACTTTAACTCGCATTTTCACACATTTTAAACAACTCACAGAGAATCGCGGCCCCTTCTTCTTATTCGTTCTGGCTCTAGGGATGAGAAATATCTTCCCGTTTTAGTGGATAAAGAGGCTGCGAAATCTACACGGGACCTACAAATAAATCATTATATGCTCCCGGATACCGGAGCCGGCGATTATCATTTCTGCATTCCTAAGCAATATCGCAAGGCGAATTTGCATACGTATCAATCATTTTGTGGACATATTTTAAAAGCATTCGCTGGATGAACACACGGTGGTGGCGAAATTAGGTCCCCCCCTCTAGTATCGATCATTGACTTCCGCCGGAAGTGGGTCGACGGAGCCATCGGATTATTATCTCACTTACCGACTGAGCGGAACTCTATATTTTATTCAGGATATTCTAGTTATTTCCACTTCGCAATTGCAACCATCTCTCTGAGGACGCTAGGCGCTGATTTCGAATTGAGATTTCAACTCGGAGAATACACTGTATACGAGTATACCCTCTCTCTTCTCTGGGTGTAAAAGAACATGCGTCATTAATTTTTATTTTATTTTAAAATTTTAGAGAATACGTTCTGAGCAATTAGGATGTTTCTGCGTTTATTACGGGAAAATGTAGCGGAAACAATCTATACTTAACCTGAAATATAGCGTTTTTGGTGGAGGCGCCAGGATCGTAATAAAAATGGCCATTCATTATGTTCCGCAATACATAAAAACAACCTGTTAGTATATGAATGGTATGCAATAAAGGTGTAGTAATTGGAATTATAAAAAGTAATTGATGGTGAAAGCATAATCGGGAAGCGGGAAAAATCATTGAATAGAATAATAGGTTGTGTTCTGTGCTCTATTTCATTTCTTCCTGGTTTAATTAGCTTTTAATAGATTCTGAGATGCTTTCTAATAAATTTATTGCATTTACGTCTTATACAGGTTCTAAGCTAATAATATACAGTGCATCTGGAGAGATACTTTTTCAGATTAATGCAATAAATTACTTTTTATAAGGGAAATGCTCTTTTCTCTTAACTAAGAAACATCGTAGTAATAAAATATATTCAAGCTTTTAATAAATCTCAATCTAATAGTGACAAAAACCTGAAATAATAAAACAGTTATTGCAGTTATTTTCCATACACCCTGTACATTGAACTATTCGCTACGTCCAAATATTAATTGATATTTAAGTTTTGTCACAAGATTGATTGAGAATTGTGAAGTTTTAAAGTATAACGTAAAAGTATTAAAACTTTACAGTGATTTATAATACAGGGTGTTCCGGGCAAATATGCAATGCTTTAAGGGGGTGAAAGGTGACCATATAGAGACCCCAAAACTCATAAAATAAAAATAAAAAAGAAATTTCGGATTTTTCCGTATTTTTTACAAGTCACGAGTCGACTATGGATTGTTTGTAAGATTTTGACCCTGAATTACTGATAAAGCAAACAATGATCTCACATCTGCACTACTAAATAACTGACCTCCGCTACGTACGTATCAATTTACAGAAACAACAGAATTGAATTTCAGCAGCGGTTGCCGAGTGACTCACTACCTTGATGACTTGATCATTTATTAAGGTCGGTAAATAAAATGTAACATAGGTTCGTTGGCCTAATTGTGATGGAAACATTGCCTGATTTTCATTTTACGAATGTCATTTTAACAAAATGAGTAAAACGTGAGTAAATCGTTGGAGCAGAATAAAAGGTCTTATGTGGCTGTTGTGTGAATTAAAAACACCCGCCCGAGTAAAACATTTTGTGCAAACTGAGGATTTTCCTGTTTGCGTTCCAATAGCCATTGGCAACATTGCACTCGCGGTATAAGTGTACTTTTTGAAAATGGTTGATTTGAAAAGTTCCTTTCATTCAGCAGGCGTGTTTAAGTTCTGCCATAATTTAAACAGTAACTAAATACACTTCAATAAACTACTTACTACTTATCACTAAAACAAACACTTAACACTACCTAATGCAAGTTATTAATTCTAAAACGTGTATTAATCGAAACTCAAGTTTACCACCACCTAACACAACGAAAGTTGACGACAAACTGCATACTGCAGTTACAAATCTCAAAGATCTGAGTCAGTAACAGTTATTACAGATGTTCAAAATGAGTGTTATTATTTAGTTAAAAACGTTTTAAAAGCACGTACTGCTATTTGGTGTCGATTAAAATCTTCGAAGAATTTATATTTATCCTGCTACCTGCTTGGGCTAGTCTATGGTTCATTTGTCCATGACCTTTAAAAGTATGTACTAGTAGACAAAAATTTTTTTTCATACAGTTTATCTACTATTTTGCAGTGGCGTGCCTATTATTTTTATAAGGGGGGTTGTCATTTCAAAGAGGCATTTCAGGAAATTGTTAATAAGATGTTACTCTACACATGTTTCTCTATTGCCCTTTAACGGGAAAGGCATCTTTTCAAAACACCCTGTAGAATTACACAATAACCTTCTCACATTTTTGCAAGTATAAACGTTTTTCGAAGTTACCTACGTTTATATGCCTTTATTAAACAGTTTTATACCCAAATGAGAATTGAAGTAATACCTGTAGCAATTATTAATATTTGCTTATACTGAAAAACCACTTCTAGCGATCCGTTCTAAATGAGAAAAACAATATAGTTAGATAAAATCTAGTTTAAGCTTGTAGCAATCAAAATCAGATTATTTATAATAAAATAAGTTTAATGGTTCCAAAGTCTTGTAACTAGATATTAGATCTTAACTGCTTTCGAAAAACTCATATTTCCCTAACACAACTCAACTAGTCAAAGCCCGGCTGACACAAGTTCTCATTAAAAATTATTTTGGGCATGGGAAAATCGAAAGGTTGGCTGATAGTATTAACAATTCTGTAATTTATAATGTAGTAATTGCAACGGTTGATTTCGAGTTAAACGAACCGTAGAACGCAACCCTTTAAGAGCATATAAATAAACACATTGATAAAAACCGCACAAGAACAATAATTATTATACATTTATTTAATATAAATCATCAATCACAACGTTTAATTTAAATTTATATTTAAATATTAAATATTAAATTTCCTGTTATTTTACAATTAAATAAAATTGAAAAACCGATTTACTTTACTCCGCTAGGAGTATTACAAAGGTTAATCTAAATTGTTTAAGATTAGTCTTAATTATAATTTGCCCAATGAGTCGGTTTCTAAACAACGTGTTCAGGGTTGAACAAAACCCAAGGTTTAAAATCGTCAGTAAACTAGCTTAGATTTGATTTTTATAAAAAACAGTGATTGACTAACGACTTTATTAAAATTAAGAGAAGATAAACATTAGATAGCTAACACAGAAGATTCTATTTTTATGGAATTTTTCAAAAAAAATATAATACACAAATCAAGTGAATTTCCACTAAATTATTGTTACATTTATTGATTGAAAACCCACACAAACCTTTTATTACAATTCACAAAATGGCCGACTGTCTTGCATCGTTCAACACTTGCACAAGAAATGTCATTGGAGGCAAAAATCAATCTGATTGATAAATTATTTTGACAATACAAAATTGATATTTGAAAATATAAGTGGATATTCTATATAATATAGTCTTATATAAAGGAGTTATTAAAAATCAAACGTTGACGTATTTCGACAGAAATACAAACTGAATTTGTATGCTGCTCGTTTATGTAAGAATGCATATACCACGAACTGGGAAAATTGAACTTTGACTTCATAACAGCTAAAATAAAAAATAGTATGGTAACAGAATCTTTGGTCAAGCGTAAGAGACTTTTGCTCAAATTGACTTAATGAGTCAAATGCAGGTTCTGCAAGATTATCTTTCACCCTTTCGGGTGAAAAGTTTTCGATAACTTTTCCAATCCATCTGCTCTACACATAAGGAGCTGGAGCTCTACGTGAGGCTTCTGGGCTGCATTGTATACACAATATGGAATCTAGTGGGTCGATTGGTTGTCTCTGAGTGAAGGACGAATGAGTTTGGGTATAATAGAATTCACGAGTGGTGGCGAGTTGTTGCTGTCGAATCCGAAAAGACTGGAAAACGCATCGAATGGTAGATTTAAGTACCGATCGACTTTGTACAAAACTAAGACAACCTCTGGGTTTTACTGGATAAGTTGCAGAGACTAAACATTTATACCAGAATGGTACGAAACATTCATAGAGGACGACAGGGATGCGGATGAACTACTTGAGTAGCGATTATTTTCAGTTTGGCACCTTCATGATAGGCCTGTAGATTTCAGTAAAAAACTCACGCAAAACTAAGGGCAAGATATCACAGGACTAAACTTCTATCATCAGTTGTAACGGGTATGTAACCAACGTGGTCTTCATCTACACATTTAGGCTCAATGGAGGCAATAAATGGAAAATTAAATAAAATTTTATGTCATTTGTATAAATCTTCGTGTCGTTTCTGTGCTGATATTCTTTTGACTGCTTTGAACTATTCTTCTAAAGAAGTCCCATGTAATTGCGGACGAAACGTAGAGTTCCTTTATTGCTCCCAATATGACACGATTCAAACTCGAATTTCTAAAAAGGCCCTAAACTCCTAAAAATCGAGTAATATTGGGTGCTGTCAATTGATAGGGTCTTGACCTATTTCTTCTTGTTTTTTTTCAAATTTTTGAATGGAACACTCTGTACGTTCAGCTACTAAAAAAAACTTTTGAAATTTTTAAAATTATGTATGACAACGGAAAGAATTTCGCTATAACGAACGGTTTCCAGAAATCTAATTTAAAATTACCAAAATCCCGCTTATGGAAATTCTGAAATGGGACACTCTGTAGGCAAGGTTTACAAAACCGTAGTATAGATCAATAATTATTCCATGTTATTGATCTTGCTTAAACCAAAACAAAATGTATATCATTATCACTAGCATCAAAACACAACGTGAACTTGCATAATGCACATTCTGGCAATCTTGTTTTAAACAAACAGCATGGTTTACATAGACTGGAGCTAATCTATTACAGCTAGGATATAACGACATTAGTAGTGTCTTTCGTGAATTACACATTATTAGATTTGAAATGATCGCACGTAAAACAATTACGAGTAATTCATTGCACGGCAGAATCTATTGCACCGTAATTCCATTGTTGCAGAACTTATCTTAGTATAAATCATTTCAACATGTGAAATGAATTAAAGTAAACGGGTGAGAAAGAAGGACGTTTGTGCAGATTTATACTATTTTAAAGTTAAAACGCTTCAGATGGGAAGTATATTGTTTCGTATGCATTAAGTTTGTTTTTAATTAGATAGTTTTGAGTCTCCCGCAGATTTGTACGGTTCAAATTAATTTATGCACCGAGCTTCGACAAAGGAATATTTATGGAAGAAGGCGGAATGTACGTACACATCCTTTGCTATTACATAATTTGTCTTCTAGTTCAAATTGGATTTAACAGAATAGATCTTTGTAACGCGGTTTATTTGTGTGGCGAACCGCCTTATACGAGTATTTTTTGTTTTTAAGATTGGCTTATTTTGCTGCAATAAATCTTAGCTGGGTATTGTTAAAATTAAAGTAGTAAATACTATTTGAACTTGCAAGAGTATTTTTATTGATTAACGCTGCTCATCCACTGCATTTGAAAATTAATTTCTTTCAATCGATATTAGCTATCTGGGGTAGCTGCAGTGGAGATAATGGAACTTCAAAACTATACTTAAAATTATAAATACTCCATCTAGACAGAGAAGAGATAGCTGAAGAGTACCGGAATAAAAATTGAAGAATCCAAATCACACCAAAGACACAAATACCATCGCCACACAAACGGACGTAGTATTGGCAATCAGGAAATTCAAATTTGCAGGTACAGGCAATAACAAAAGAATCTGGAACCAGCGACGCTTACTCTTACTGAGTTTAAGGAAGTTACATCTCAATGGGTAAAGAAAACCTTTTCGGTTCCTGCAATCGTAGACAAGATATAGCTAGGGTGTTGCTGCCTCTCCACAGATAACGGAGACCAGGTCTACACCAGAATAAAATAAACATTAGATCTTAAAAAGCTATAAAATAACTTTGTCATGGACCCATGGTCGCATAATCCTGGATGTAACTATACAGACATCCTTAATACAATTTAAAGTAGTCCAGATAAACTGCATGTGATGTGAATTTGGTCTAGGTAGACCTGATCTGCTTTCGAGAACAAGTAGTCAGCATAGGACCAAAGTTTCTATGGCTGTTATCATTATATCCAAATTGTACGGAGGCTTCCAATCAGCGTGGGGATATAAGGCATGTAGCAAAATTCTGAAAAAGAAATTGTAATTAGCATTAATAAGTAAATGTCAATGAGCATGTGATTTAATAACAATAAATAAAATCTAGTTCACTCGACAATACAAACTCAATATAGCTTAAACCACTGTAATTACTATGTGGTTACCATGATAATATTTCATCAGTAATTCTAATGAAAATAAATAAGAAAGAAAGTTAATGTGATTCCATGGTGCCAACAATGGGTATCAACAAAAGAAAGATCAAGGTTAGTCTACATTGATAGATTAAAAAAAAATTAGATTATGAAAAATTACAAAAAGAATGGAATGTTATATGTAACATTTATGTATCCAGAAATTTCAGTTAAAAAATAAGTTAAAATAAATAATGAATCATTAATTTAAACAGTCTACGAGTTTCAATTATTAATACTATAAGAAGAAATAAAAAAAGGAAAACTTACCAATATAGGAAAACTTAAGAGACATCGAGGCAAGCTGAGTGTAAAGCCATCGTTGTACTACTTATACCGAGTATACTGCTTATACGCAGTATACCGAAAAAAAGAAGAAGAAGAAACGTTTCAGCAGCTACCAGAGAAAGAGGCCAGAGGCTAAGTACAGGGTATTTAGCAGCGACAGCAGAAAGGGGACCCAGTCGCTACAATCATCACCGACAGCAATTGATAAAAAAAATGCAGAATAAGAAAACTACATAAGTTCGTCAGGTTTGTGATAATGCTTTGAATAAATAAAGAATAAAGAGGTTTACTACTTTTGTCCTACTGTATGAAAGTTTATGACAATATTGCTACAAAGTAGGTTATCATAAGAGTGGATACTTACCATAGGGTTCTGGACACTGTAGGAACCACAAGTGGGTTTCTATTTACTCTGGAATAATAAATAACATAAATAAAAGATAGATCTAAAAGAAACAAATCATTAGATTTGTGAGTATTAACTCACCTGGTTTCATAATGTTCATTGGGTGTTCTTCGAGGTTATGTCAAATTTGTCTGAAAACATTGATAAACATTTTCTTTTTAAGATTTCACAGGTTAAAAACTCAACAACTCAAAACTACTGGCGATCCCATCGTGTAAAATAATGATTGCATAAAGTTTGAGATCTTAATCAATGAACCCAATTAAGGGCTAAATAAAATTTAGCAGTCTCATAATAAATAAACTTACAAGACCTTGAGATAAATAAAATAAATAAAAGATATAATAACATTATTATTATTAACATATTTTACACCGACATAACAAGCCGTATGTTGCGGATACTTACGTGACTTACGTGATCAAAACGGGGAAGACGTACACCAAGAAAAAATAAAGAGGTGACCATCACTAACAGACATTAAATTAAATTTTACCATACTGAGAAGCAGAGTAAGTTGTGCAAGACGTGCATATAAAAGATTTATTATTACTGAAGACAGACAGGTTTCTAAGGACCTGAAGGCCAGATATAAACAAACAATCTGGAATCCAAGGCAAAAAATTAGGAGCGCTTTCAATAGATCAAATTACTGCCTGGACATATACCGACTGTTCGCAGTTATTGGCGCACTATTTCTATTTCGGTTATTATTAGAGCTACGAAGTCGGTTAAATCAGCAAATTAGTAATATGTTTTCTTCTGATTAGCATGGCGAAGATACAAAAACAATTAAACGTCAATTTTTCGAGTTATTTTTAAAAGTAACATTTTGTAAATGGGACATCCTATATATTTTTGTAGAAATGGATGGACAGCGATATTTTAATATCATAAACGGAAATCACTTCGAATTAAATAATTCATAATATAATATATATTATTCCGTTAGTGCAAATGTTACGCCAAGGTTACGTTCCTATCTACAAGAGCGGCCCACGTTCTTCGCCCGTCTGCATTAACGACCCACGTTGTTCGACCATCTGCGCGACCAGCTGTGCATTTCTTCGTAGAACCGCTCCCGCTTCGCCCACGACGGATCTCAACTGCATTAGTTGGCATGCAATATATCTGCCTACGTTTCTCCGTATATACTGGGCAACCTACGTGATTTACAAACAGCTGCACATTCCTTAAGAAGAGACCAGCACACTTTCGCTCAACCCACACTTTGGTGAGTGGTACGGTCAGCTCGAATGCAAAATACCCACAAGCCTGCAACCAGGAAGCGTGAGTTTCCTTAAGTTTAATACGTGGAATACCAACCTACTGATTCCCACTACGACGCTAATATCTTCCGTGTTCATCAGTATATAAACCCGCTTGTTTGGCTTAAAAGGCAGTCTGTGCCAAGACTCAGAAGAAGCCTCATCAAGAAACAAGCGGGTAAGTGATCTTTCATTAATTAATAGTAGAGGGTCTAGATTCTGGCATCCAGGGATGCTGAATACCTGACCCTCTACTGCTTAGTCTGCTTAGTTATGAGGGGTTGCGCTAAAAGCCTCTCTCTGCTTAAGTTATGGGGAAGTTGTGACCAAGCTTCCTCTCGCTTAATTGTAGATCACCAGGAGTTCAACTCCTACGCCTAGTTTGTAGATTTTAAGCTAGAGCAGGGTGGTTCCGACCACCCTCGTGATTATGTTAGATTTAGGAGGACATGTACTGCGAATTTGCTAATTTAACCTACTACTACATGCTAGATGAAGTTTACAAACTACTTACTAACTTTTCGCAATTATCGTTGCACTACTGCTATCTCCGTTATTATTGCAGCTACGAAGTGAGTTAACTTAGTAAATTAGCAGTTTTTTCTGCTGATTAACATGGCGAAGATAAAAAACAGGTCGCGTTTTTGTGTTATTCAATGAGTTAAACATATGAAGAAATGTTCTATAACTTCTTTATTTTTCACTTTGAAGAGGTAACGAACAGAAAGTTTTCTAATTATAATGTCGCTGTTCATCCATTTCCACAAAAATATATAGGGCGTCCCATTTAAAAAAATGTTACTTTTGAAAATAACTCAAAAACGCGACATTCAATTGTTTTTTTATGTCTTCGCTATGTTTACGAACAGACAGAATAATGCTAATTAAACCCACTTCGTAGCTGCAATAACAAATAAGCTTAATAAGGTTAAATTAGCAAATTAGCAGTTTTTTCTGCTGATTAACATGGCGAAGACAAAAAAACAATTAAAGGTCGCGTTTTCGAGTTATTCAATGAATGAAAACTATGAAAAGTGATCTATAACTTCTTTATTCTTTATTTTAAAGAGGTAACGAACAGGAACTTTTATATTTATAATGTCGCTGACCATTCATTTCTAAAAGATGTATAAGGTATCCCATTTAAAAAAATGTTACTTTTGAAAACAATTCGAAATCGCAACCTTCAATTGTTTTTTATCTTTGCCATGTTAATCAGCAGACAAAATACTGCAAATCTGCTAAGTTAACCCATTTCATAGCTGCAATAATAATGGAGATAGGATGTAGCACTACTTCATGCTAGATGAAGTTTACAAATTACATACGAGACTGCTCGCAGTTATCGGTGCACTATTGCTAGTTCCGTTATTCTTGCAGCTACGAAGTCGGTTAAATTAGCAGTATTTTTCTTGCCGATTGGCATGGCAAAGACAAAAAAACAATTGCCGGTCGTGTTGTCGAGTTATTCAATGACTGAAATATATGAAAGGTATACTATAACTTCTATAACATAAACGTTTATATTTACAATGTCACTGTCCATCCATTTCCACAAAACTTTACAGGGTGTCTCATTTAAAAAATGTTACTTTTGAAAATATCTCGAAAAGGCGACGTTTAATTGGTTTTTGTCGTCGCAATGTTAAACCGCAGAAAAATACTGCTTATTTGCTGATTTAATCGACTTTGTAGCTCTAATAATAGTGAAGATAGCAATAGTTCGACGATAACTGCGAACAGCCTATATACCACTATAACTGCTCCTGGTAGTAAACAATCAACAAGAGGTTGTCTACAAGGCTCAATCTTTTGGGATAGGGAGCTGGAAAACTGCTTGATCAAAAGGAAACAGTCGCAGCAACAATTGCATATGCTGACCAGCTCTTGCAGATCATTGCGGCTAACAACAGGAAACCATTGGAAGAAAAGGCGAGCTGCGCCATTAAAATCTTGTACTATTAAGGTAACCCGGAATTTTCATACACATACACACATGCGCGCGCGCGTAGAAATAGCTTGCTTCAAGGCAAAAGATATAATGCATAAGAAAGAAAATACAAAGTTTCACCGTCTTGCGTCAGACTATACATCAGTATCATATTGACTGCAGTAGCCGGGTGCGGAGATAGTGTATGACACACCGTTTCAAGAGGATTAAGCAACAAACAAGGGTAAACTAAGCCCAAAAGAGAATTTTTCGACGATAGAAGTTTCAGAACAACCTCTACGGAAACTATTTATAGTCTCCGGCATAAATAAAAAAGGTGACACCGATCTAAGACCGACAAACGTCGGAGAACCTTTGGTTTTCTGCCAACAGTTCCCCAGAGACTCAAAAACTCTTTTTTAAATCCATTTCAAGGCTTAATACACTACGTAACGGACCCTTGGACCTTATCTAGTATGTCTTGTGGGCGTGCGTAACGTTTTTATCTAATTGTCCTTTTTTACTTTTACATACTTAGACTTCAAAATATATTTGAAGAAATTATACAGAAATAAAAAAGGTCTGACTTCAGCCACTTCTAGTATCAGGGCATCAACAACAAAGTTAAAAAATATGTCGCTCTAGAATCTGTACAGTAATCCACTATGGATAGGTCCTTTTCTGTAACAAAATACACATTTTCGGCACATGCACCGGAAAGGCTCGCTTTTCGCACTTTTAAACGGTCGTTAAAGGTTATTTTAGTTTTTTTAGAGACCGGCTCATTCGAAGTTAGCAAACATATTTAGCATAATACATTTTGTTTAATTAAAATAAAATAAACGCATTCTCTTAATATTTTTACACCAATTCTTTCGCCATTCAAAAAAAGGTACTTTGTAGAAATAAAAAGAAAAATAAATGGATTTACTTCTTCTTTCTTTTCCAGCAGGAAAACGCTGCAAGAGATTAGGACAAGTCTACTTTCACAGAGAAATGGACTTCAAAAAAACAAGTGCAGTCAAGATACCAAAACGGTTAGTGGTATCTAAAAAATAAAAATAGTTAGCTAAAACAAAAACCAATAATTAAATTTATTAATGAATTAAGTAACGCGGTTTAGTTCTGTAGGGAAGGCGGAATTGGTAGATTATACTATACAGTTTATACTATAACTGGATAAAAGAAGAGGTTGAACGGTTTACGTACTGTGACCCGCCGCCTCCACCAAAATGTCACATTAGAATTAACGCGACTTGGGGTGGGTAGCAGGGTAGAGTAACAAATAAAGCTCGGTTTATATTTTCAGAAATAGTTGACTTTTCTAATGTAAATACGTACTAAATGCAACTTTCTATTTCCGTTTTGTATATGCCCCATACAATATTACGCTTTACTATTTGTGCACTATAGTAGATTGCGGCATCCAGATATATATCACCATTATACTATCATCTTGAGCTATATCATAACAGAGTAGTTTCCGAACAAGTGTTAGGTTTATTTATAAATCTTGCATCATCAATCTTCATCATTTTTTATCGTCCCATCACATTTCTGATTTGAATTACGCCATGTTAATTTGGAATCTTTCAAATACAGCAGCTAAAATAAATGAAAAATATATAAAAGATAAAACTGATTGAAGTATTAGTTATTTTGATTACGTTGATGAAGTTGCGTATTCGATAGGTTCCGTATGAATGAATTAACTGTAACAATTATTGCAGTTGACAGAATCAATAAAATAAAATCCCCTCAAAAAGAATTTTTTATTTAATAATCACATTTAAAATTTTAAAAATGTTTTGTTTGGTAAAAACTGCGACTGCAACGAAATTTACGACTGTTTAAATTTAATTTTAGTTCAATTGCAGTTTTTGATAGCATTTTATGGATTAATGGCCTAACACGATTCCCGTTTTCGTAATTTACTGAGTTTATGTAGGTAAACTGAAAAATTTATAGCAGACAAGTTTAAACAGAAAAACGTTTTATTGGCGCGTTAATTTTTTTTAAATCAGATTAAAATGTAACCACGCGAGAAAATACTAATTACGTTCTTAACTTTCCTCCCATAAATGTTATGTTAAATGACAGCGCAAGGTAGATAAGGGGTGTGATTTAATTAAAGAAGGGATTTTTTTGGTGTAAATTGTTTCCTTTTTTAACTACACCGAGACACAGAGACGAGCTTCACCGAAAGGAAAAAAGTCGAGTAGAGATTTTTTGGCACACAAAGCGTTATTTCACAATTTCAAAACCAATTCCAGCCAAACGTCAAGAGTATGAGATATGAAATGCGATTCACTTTCTCAATTTAAAATCAAAAGAACGTCATTTCAAAGATAAAATAAATGTATTTATTTATAGTTTGTTACCTTTTTTTTGTATAGATTGGGTTTGAATTTTTCAGAGGATTTTTATTGATGAGGCAGATTTTTAATTTTTTGATAACCACAAGTCGCGGGATTTTTTGCTAGCAGCAAAGAATATTATGTAAATATTTTAAATTAGTGTAATAAAACTTTAAAGGATTTTTTAATTCGTAATGAATAAATGTACATGAAATATCCGCTTATTCATCTAGCTTGCAACTTAGAATTGTTTTAAAGCGTCTTAAGCTATGATTAGCTTAACTAAGGATTTATAGGAGTTATAAAACAAACATTGTCATAAAATGAGGATGGTCTATAATAATGTGCAAAAATTTACATTTTCGTCAGAAATGCTAAAAGCAAGATGCATCTCGGTTTATATAGCCGGAAATTGCTGACGAAGGCCGTAGAATTCTAATAGAATTCTTCTAGTATTATCAAATACCAAAGTATCTTTTATTTTCGCATAGTTTTATGCTTTGCATTGCATTTTTTTTTTAATTTTTATTGTAAACTATTCTGTTGATAAATCATATAGTGACAGGATTTCATGTATTCCGTAGAAAATTTACTCAATTCAAATAACGAATATCACTAAGGTGCAATCACCAGTAGAGTTGGTCTTACCAACTCTTATTTGGGAAATCACTCTTATAAGGGATTGAATGTTTGTGATATATTTTATTTATGTTGTTATTTTATACATCAAGCCTTGGTTTAACTTTTATCTTCAGTTAGCCTGAAACGCTATTAAATTGATACACTTGTACTTCACGTGGTTTAAGCAGATTGTAAGACTAAATCAGTCTACGTCCAGTTTACGCTTCTATTAAATACATCTAAACATTGGGTTGCCTACATCACAAGGAATTATTATTTATTAAAAAAATTATTTTTGTCCATGAATCAAACGTTTCAAGTATAATTAGGTTTTCCATTTTTGACTGTTAAATTGTAAAACACATCTATTTAATTATAATTTGATGCTCACTTGATACTTACAGTAACTCACATTTCCGCGTTAATATTTTGTCATATTTTAGTATTTTTTTCAGATATTGAATAAAAATCTATATTGTTACATCAACATTTGCTATTATATGCTTCTAGGGGTTGGTTTAACATTAAGATGATGACAGTAGAGAAAAAAACGAGTAAAAGTAAAAGGAATGCTCAGAAAGAAAAACGACTTATATATATGTACTCTATATATAGTTAAGTTTTCTAGGATTGTACTTCTATAATAAAAAGCTCATATTTCGTAAAGCTTTGTCGCATGATAAATGTTTAACATAGGAAGGGAAAGCTTTTTCATGTAGCCATTCCGTTGGCCGTTTTTATACTACTGTGTTATGGCCATAATTTTGCCTTACTTATATATTTACTCGTATCCTCCCCTCCTCCGCCCAAGAAAAGGAGAAAGAGAAAAATGTAATAAAGAAAATTTTCAGTAAAAATTTAATAAACCCTGATGCATAAATGAATACGAACTAAATTGTGTTAGTACTGTATACAAATACCTGAGCTTTACGCGCCTGAGCACTTTATAATATTACCTGTCGTAATATTCTGCTTAATAAAGTTGCGCCGCTATTAAATTAGTTTGGCAGTTTATAATTAAAAAAGTTGCGAGCTCTTGTGGGTCCTCTCACGGGAAAACATAAAATATCGTCGCTGCTGTACACCTACCAGTAATAGTAGTGTCGTACTACTTTTTTTTAGTTGTCTCGCTTAACGTGAAAATCTCTAAAAATAGTCTAATTTAGTATTTTAATAATAAACTTCAATAATGGTTCCTCTATTAAGCTTGTTTTACTTTCTTCAGATAGGACGAGAAGCATATTTCGTTTTAATGTTGTACTGTTTTGAAAAATGACCCTAATATAAGCAGAAGCTAAATGAGGAAACTAAAATTGAGAGAAATGAATTCACAACATGCTGGAATGAGTACGGAATAAAATTCATATTCCGTTGAAGCGGTAATATACTGGACTTGTTAAATAATAAATTTAACTTACAGGAACGTTAGGACGTTTTTTATCTTTTCAAATTTAATTGTGTCTCAGTGACGAATATTTACGCAATCAATTTTAGGCTTCTTTTTGCAATTTCATATGTTAACTCTACTGTAAATAAGATAAAATAAAGTAAAAGGAACAAATTAACAGACGCACACTTGTTCGGAAACTGTCAGCAATAAAACTTGCTATGCACAGCTGCCGTGGAGTTAAATGCGATATGTAGGCGGACGTCTACGAAAAGAAGTGGTTAGCAATATCTAGTGATGGGTAAATTCCCGGAATTTGTTTTTTGGGGAATATTCCTGGAAATATATCTGGGAATATTCCCGAAATTCCCACTTTATCGGGAATTTATATTTTGATTTAAAAAAGGCCCAACATCAAAGATAAATTTACATTAAACACGTTAAATTAACGCTAGAATCGGCCACGTTTTGGTAACAGGTCTTACAATAATAGCCCCCTTTTACAGGCCATGAACGCCCATTGGGATTCCAACCGTTCGGTACTCAAGGATGGTAAAATAGCTAGCTTTACGCAATGACCGCCTATTATTACCGCAGGAAAGTATTTCCCAGGTATTCGATTGCACAGGCTGAGTCGACCTGGAAGTCTTAGATATGTAAAAATTCCAATGTATCACTGCTGGGATTCGAACCCAGGACCTCAAGATTGACAGTCAAGTACCATACCCACTGAGCTACCATGGCTTCTAACAGGTCTTAGCTTGCAAAATTGTATTAGGCAGTGTAGGCTTTGACGTGCGTTTACTTGCGTTTCACTTCCCGGAGTATAAAAAATAAATTTCCATTTTTCGGGAATGTATCGGTGATTTTTATAAGTTCCTAAAAAAAATTCCCGGCGGGGAAAAACCCTCACCGGGAATATTCCCGTCGCCCATCACTAGCAATATCACATATGTACTTGAATGTTTCCGCATGAGGCAAGCTATAAGGATACTGATTAAAGTACAGTTTGAAACCAAATCCACCTACATTTTCAGGTTGAAATCTCATCTCAACACACTTCTGACATTTGACATGCCTAACTTTGCTGTTTATTTAAACCTTGATATTGTATAAAGCAACCTTGTAAAAATGTTAAATTCTGAAAAATATTTCTCTTCCAAAAATCCTATCTAGTACTCTACTCTAGTTTTTTAAAAGAATTTTTAAAAACAAACCACAATAATGCATTCTTATAAGTATAAAAATTAAGTAAGTCGATATATGATTAAATGAGCGGTCGTAAACATGAATAAACCGGTGAATGAATGAATAATCGATAATGAAAAAATCGGCGATTGAGTAATTAGATCGACGGATGAATAGATTAATCAACGAAAAAAATGATCCAAAGATGAATTAATGTGTGAATTGACGTATAAATTTACTAACCGGCGAACGATTGAATGAAGAGATGAATGAATCGACTAGTCACTGAATCAGTCGTTGAATAATTAAATAAATGAATCTGTGAGTGAATGCCTGGCTCTGCAAATGAAGACACGAATCGGTTATTAAGTAAATTAATCAATAAATAGGTTAATAAATGGATAATGGAATGAAAGAATCGATGAATTAATGAATGAATCGTCATATTAACGAATGAGACAATGAACGATTTGATGAATCGATAACCGAATAAATAAATCGCCGAATAAAAATCATGAATAACTGAATGATGTGATGAATAAATAAATGAATCAATGAATGTATGAATAAAACTATGAGAAAATCAGTTTATGAATAGACGAATCAGTGAAGGAATCAAAGAATAAACAAATTGTTGAAAATACGAATAAATCGTGTATGAAGAAAACAATCGGAGAATGAACGAATAATACGCTGAATGATTCAGTGAATAAATGAATCGTCAAATAAATTAATGAATCATTGAAAAATAAATGAATTAATGAATGGCTTAATTGATGGGTTTTGAATAAAAAACGAATGGACGAATGAATCAATGTATGAGTAAATGAATGAGTGGATCGATAAAGAAATAAAGGAACAAGTAAATGAAAAAAATCGAGATTGGACGATTGAATCAAACATTAAATAAATGGATAAATATGAATAAATCTATGATAAGATAATAAATCAATGAATCAATGAACCTACATATAAAGATGAATGAATTAACGAACGAATGTCTCAGTCGATATATTCATTCGTTCACCATAATATCGTTTCGGTGAATGAAGCGGTGATTCTGTTGATAAATAAATAATATGTATGAGTGAAATGGTGGATGAATGAATTAATCAAAATATAAATAAACAAATCGATAAATGAATCGATTCAAGATTTAATGAATCCACAAATGAGCTAATGAATCTGTGAATAAATTAATCAGTTAACGAATAAATAAGTAACAGATGCATATATTATTGATTAAATGAGTCGATGAATAAGTATATGAATCGATGGACGATTAGATTGATTTGCCAATAAATGAATTAATGAATAAATCGGCGAATCAATACATACAAATCGATTAACGAATAAGTGTATAGATGAATTGACGAACTAATGAACGAATCAGTGAACGGGTCTGTAAATAGTTGAATGAATGTATAAATGAAAACGCGATTCGATAAATAAATGAATGAATAGATAATAAATAAATGAATTAATTTCGACAAATAGATTAATCGATGAACATAGTAATCGATTATTGAATAAATGAGTAGATTAATCTATAAATAAGTGTTTGATTCGATGAACGAATAGATAAATCTGCCAATGAATGAATAAATCGATGAACAAATAGCTGAATCGATATTAAACGTACGGATTGATTAACGAATAAATGAGTGGATGAATAGAGAAACAAATCGATGAATTAGCCAATGGATCGATAAATAGTTGAATGAATGTATAAATGAAAACATGATTCGGTGTATAAAAGAGTGAATCGATAAATAAAATGAATCGGCGAAGAAGTAAATGAATTGTTAAATAAATTAACAAAAATTACCAAATGAGTAGACAAAGGATAAATATTGTGGTAAATGAATTGAATCACTGAATAAGTGAATAGAAGTTGAATCTTATTCCGCTGGCGCTATAACTGATAACAAAAGACTACTTTTAAATTAAATATATTAAATAAATTAAATACGCGATATTCTAAAAATTCTGGATTTTTTGTGTTTTCTTAAATAACAAATTAGGCCTTTTTATTTGATTTGTTTTGCAATATAAATTCTTGGTATTTTTCGGAAACTTATTTTCAAACATTTTTTAAAATGCAATAATTAATGAATAACGTCAAAAGTTTCATATTTAATTAATAGTGTATTCTAGATTAAAATAGTATATAATTACAGCGCACATGAATCTAAAAGGCCAATCTTAAAACTATTCTATAAACACTAAATCTAATTAATATTGGTCTACATTATCATTCGTTTCAATACAAACGCATCAAGAAAAATGTTAAAATTACGGTTGTGAAAAAAGTTCAGACGTCTGATGTTATTTATTTAGTGGACTATGTGTATAACAATAATAATTAATGAAAAGACAACCAAAAAAGCGTTATGAAACTAAATACATACATACAACAATACTAAAAGTGATTTACACATCAGGAAATCGAGAAAGACCTTAGTCGGGGGCTAGATGTAATGAAAGATGAAATATAATCAATACTGTAGGTGTCAAAAGCATTCTAAAAACTTAACAGCGGAATAAATCTGAACGTTAAAACTTTATCGTTTTTCCACTTTTCGTATTTTAATCGCCGTTTCAATCTAAACCAGTTGCTTTTCTTCATTTGTTTTGTATTATTCGTACTCGTACTTCAAAACAAAAGTGTGTTTCCTTGGCATTTAGGTAAAAGGTCGTTACAATATTTACGAGTATTCAACTCGCCCGGAAATACTAGCGCTCGTTGTTCTCAGTACTTAAATTTCTTTTTTTAACTCAACGGCGTTTATAAGCAATTATTTTTCACAAATTGATTAGAATATCAAAGAAAGTCCTTTCCCCGCTCCAAAATAAGAAAGTTACATAAAGAACCTCGCGCTAATAATTTTCTCGGGCGTAATGCGAGCTGGCAACAATGAGGGTTATAAATTTCCGTATCACAGCGCAAGGGCCTTTAAGAAGTTTGTTTAAAATCAAAACACAAGTTACGCGGAACAACAAGAGGGAGGCGAACACGCGAAGAGAATACAACGATATACCCGAAAAATCAGTGGCGTGCTTCTTCTTTGTATATACTCCCTTTTATTGGTAATATTAATGTTTATTATTTTTAATGAAAGTTCGAGCCCGTCGCGCCGCCGCCCTCTGCAACTTTTAGTTCGTTTTCATATTAATTTCCCTTTTTGTTAAGATAAATATTTAGATTTGAAAAGTTTTAATCGGGCAAATAATAATTTAGGGCCAGAATTTTCTTTCTGAAAGTTCTTGTGGGAAATTATAAAATAATAAATAGAGGATGGTTTAGAATGTTGCTGACTTGTTAAAATAAATCACTCGTTTGTTAAATTAAACAAAATATTTTTGGCCGTTTCAGCCATTTTCAGGAATGATTTTAAAATATTGATTGTTGTACCGGTAGGCACTTGTTTCGTACTGATTTGCTGTTATGAGTAGGGGGCAACTGTAATAATAAGTGCAGATGCACTAAACTGCGTTCAAGTAAGAGATTAAGGTGGCGACACCTATGCGGAATCGACTACACTATTTCAGTCAGTGCTTTCCAATAGGATGAAGATTTTTTAACCGTTAATTAAATAGGTACACTTATTCTTCAGAGGAATTAATTTATAAAATAATATTGGTTTTTTAAATTTTTAATATTGTTTTAAAAAATCCATGAAAATTTAAATCTTGTTTGTATTCCACCTGGTGATTTAATTTAGAAAGGATATTTTGGTGTAGTTTTTCCACGCTACTGATTTCAATTTCAGAATCCTAGTCCAAACTGATATACGAAAAGAGCCATATCGAGACAACGGCTGTTTGCTTCCTGATACCACAAAACAGCGGCATCTTGTTGGTATTAAAGGTGAAGAATTTCACAACGTTCTCACATACAAGTAAGAAAAAAAAGATTTTTCGGGCAAAATTTAAAAACTTTTTTGCGTTTTCAACCCATTTTCGAGGTAATTTAACGGAATCGCCGTCGACTTTAAGTGCTTTGGTGCCAACCAAGTTCGCGTAATGAGTTATCCCAAGGCAGTAATTGTCAGAAAATGTATAAACAACAGTTCTAAAAGTTTCATTATAAACTCTGATGCAATTTTAAGCGAAAGGGACTCACTCGGGTTTAAAGAAAAAAGTTTAACGCTTTTTATTAAAATTTACTGAGTTTATTTTCTCTTGGAACTTTTCTTATACACTTATAGAGATGTTTTTAAAAAATATGAATATACCCAAATTTAATAAGAAAATATTTTGGAATTTCCTTTTGATCTTAATAATTTTAAATTTATCTTCTTTTATTTATTACTTGAAAGTGAAAGCTCAATCAGCATGACTTTTTAAACAACAAATGCTTCAATATTCAATTTTTATGCTTTAACGGCAGTTGATTTAATTTTAATTTTAACATGACGTAATATTTACATGCAACAAAAAATGTAAAATTAAATATATTAAATTAATTCTTAATGATAATAAATCAACATCCATATAACGCAAATGGATTCTTTTCCTGCCTTGATACAATCTAATAATGCATGTTATTTAAATAATATCGCGTTTACATGTATTCATTTAAATATATAACTTTCAATTTTATGTTGTAGAAAATCAAGGCAATGAAAGTGAATAATGAATGATGAACTATTTAATTTATACGAATTGGACAATAATCTTAAATTAGTTAACTTTAGATAGACAGTATGTTCCTGTAAGTTAGTTTAAAAATCAGTCTGTACGAGCTCGCATATTTACAAAACTAATTTGATTTTAAAAAAATTTAACGGCATATTGTTGGATTACTATTTTAATATTTATTGTTCCACAGACTAGTTTAATTAATTATTATCTACTAATTAATTATGTAACTACAAATGTATGGAATAATGTCCACAACTTTCTAGATACCTGTCAAATGAAAAATATGTTTAATTAAAAGTTTATTTATATATTTTCTTATCATAGTTTGACGACCTTGATTTTTACCTGTTATAACGTCGTTGCTGTAAAAACACATTTTCTGCATACGACTAAGTAAAGACTTACGAGAAATATTGAATTTTCCGTTAAAAATGATTATAACAACGAGCTTCAATTTGACTTAATTCGGTCAAATGCTATATCACTAAACAAATGAACTGAACATAGTCGTTGACGACCGTCTCTAGATTTTCGACAAAATCTTATAGAAGTTATGATTATAAATGAACATAATATATCTTAGAAGTGGATATAAATATTCTAGAGATGTAGCTAATGATCTCCCTTTAACTTTTTAATTTTAGTGGAATATTTCGAAAAATATTTAATTTATCAAAGTACTGTTTTAAGATTCATAATCAGCTTAAGATTCTACATCGAATTTATATACAAGATCAAAGCTAACTTATAAACTTTGATATAAACAACTAGCACCTTGATATGGAAAATTGATTTTTTTCAAGAATCTGGTATGTAACCGCTTAGTAGTTTCATCCAATCCTATCTAGAAATAATAAGTGATAATAATAAATAATAAGTGAAACAATCAAGATGAAATTATGGCAAAAAAAATGGATTTTATAATATGTTGATCAGCACAAATTTAAAAAATAGAAAAAATGTTTGTGTCGGCGTTTAATATTCTTTATTGGATCTTAAAAATATTTGGAGTTAATTAATTTAAAAAATTAATGTAAAGCAAATAAAGCGTAACATATGTTTGAGATGCGTCGAGTTCGCTTAGGATAATTGGGTTACGACGATATAGCTTCCGTTTTTCTTGTGTTTTGTTTTCTTGTTGAGATATATCTAATTTTATTGATGCTTTATATGTATAGCATCATGAGATACGACTATTTTTTAGGAATAAAGCCTACTATGCCATAAGCAGTTTGTAGACATTTTGGTATTGAGTGTTCTGATACTTCATAAAAAATCTCCATCCATAAAAGTATGTGTAAAATTTTAATCACGTCACAGTTTTATTATTAGATAAGTTGTTGAAAAGATGGCCATGCATGATGACAAAAGTTTGGATCAAAAATATATGACAGTTAAGCATGTTGTCCTAACTCTTAGTCAATTATTTATATACAGGTACACTAACTTTAGCTTCACAGCTTCATGTTTCAAGATATAAAATTGTCAGAAAGCACAACATAACCATTGTCATCCTAGCTAATAAAATAATTTCTGCCTGCCCCATCCTGCTGAAACCATATCATGTTGAAAAGTAGTCCAAGTTCTGATTACAAAAATCGTATGTGTATCTATTATATCGATTGACCATCTTCTCTTTTGTTTGTAGTAGTTTGAGAAAACTTTGTTCTAGTATTCCCGAAATAGGAGTTTATGTTAGAAATTTTCGTTGAACGGTGTCAACTCCAAAAAGAAACTATTTCCACATTTTCTTTATCTTTTATCAAATTATTTTCTATTCTTTTGAATAATATTGAATTTAGATAATTTATTATTGAACCTAAATGTTGTTTATCGTATTTCTTCCTTTATAATTAATTATCTGTGTCACTTTACACGTTACATATACATATACTCTTGGCGCCCAACGTGGGGCCCAATGTTTGTTTTGACCAGGGCAATATTATTTTTCCTATTTCTGCCACCAACTTATTTTAGTTGCAATTATTGACCGGTATCATTTTTGACGACGTGAGCTGCGTTTCTGGCCAAATATAATGTTTTCGGGTCGTACCCAGCATGTCCAAGGTAAAAACGATTCATTCCGTTTTATAATCTTATTTTTATAGTTGCTATATATTTATGCCAGTATTATTCTGTGTATCTTTAATCCAAGATGGAGATAAACCGTTTGAAATCAATTGAAATATCTTACGAATTACAAATTGGGAATTATAATGCAGATAATACGTTAGTAGATGACGTGCAAGAAATTTTTCAATTTATGGTTAATTTGGAAACAAGTTACCGTTTAGCTTACAAAACGCATCTCAGACTTTACAACGTTTAATGGCCACCATTTTAGCCGCAGAACTGAAACCATACATATTTAGATGGTATGATTTTGATGATTTTATGATCTGCAAGTTTTATCTCAAAGAGATGATGGAAACGAACGCGTCACTTATACTAATCGCATCTCAAGTAAGTGTGAGCGGAACTACGCCACTACAGAGAGAGAATGTTTAGCCGTTTTTGTGGAAATCCAAAAATACCGTCCTTAGTTAGAAGGGACCAAATTTAAATAATTAGCGGTGGCAATTCGCTCAAGTGTTTAAACAAAAAAAAGAATCCACTGTCCGACTTGCTTGTTGGAATATGAAACTTTAAACAGACCTGACATTACTAAAATTGTTCTAGGTATCAGATCAACAAACAACTACTGAAAACCTTTTCGAATATCCGGACTGGGTTGAGAATGACTTTTATAAACACATACTAAATCGTCATGACATTGCGCTTAGTGTGGTCTTATTCTTCTAGTCGCATATATTTTAAGAATTTGTTATAATAGACCCAACTTCTGCACATTTGGGTGTGTGTAAGACATATAATTAGAATATATGTTACTAATGTATTTGTCAGACTACATCGTCACAAGTTCTTAGTGTTAGTATTAGCTTCAGACCTAGTTTGATAGTTATATTTCTAGATCGTTCAGGACTCCTTCCTAGAGCGCCCGAAAGAAACATATATCTTCTTGCATGTTTATTTTCTTTACTGTTCCAAAAATTATAAAACCTCTAGAAACCGATTTTTTCTTAATCTTTGGTGTTCTGCAGTTCATGATGTGGGATAATGGTGGACACTTTAACAGTTCTTGTATTCATAACTTTATTTAAAATTTGTCAAGGTACAAAATATATGATACAGTGCTATATACCATCCAACGATGTTGTTGCCAATGTTTTTCACATTTTCATTTTTTAATTTTGGACGAACAATTTCAGTATTATGGCACTTAAAAGAATTTTGCATCAGAAGACATAACCCTTTAGAGGATTGAAGAAGTGGTTCAAGGTGTTAATAAAATTTCCCTTATTTATAATGATCTAGTGGTTATGTTAAGGAAAGCTTATCCGAAAAACAAGAGATGCCACGATTTACGAAAGCGTCCCCCGAGATTCAAAAAGGGCAATTTTGTTTGGAAGCGTAATCACGTACTTTCTAGGTCAGATATAAATTTCAGTGTAAAACTTGCTTCAAAATATGTTTTTTGCATTGTTAAATCTGTTACGTGCTCCCTAACGTATGAACTCGTTACAGAACATAATTAAAGCACTTAACTTAAATTAACTTAAAGCACGCATTACGAGTAATATTTTTTAATATTTATTTATTATTTTATTTTTATTATTATTTTATTATGTACTATAATTATAACAATACTACATAAAAATACATATAAACGTAGCTAATGTCGCTAAACCATTTGCGTGGAAACTAATCATAAGCAGTATTTGTGTCTGATTCTAATTCACAGATACCGAATCAGTTCTTATCTTACAGTTAATCGTTTTATTGTTGAAACCTGCCAAAAAATAAATTTAATTAAGACAGCATGATCCAGATAAGTCACAAACAAATGACGATGTTGAACGAATAATCGTCTCTGAGCTCACGTAAATGATAAGTAGAGAATTACGTATCTCATTCTAGAGTTACTAAATTCTAAAAATTGTGGCGTGCAGGTTAAAACTATAACAGAAGAAAAAATAAAAAAACTATATCCTTAAAAGCAGCCACTTTTAAATCTTCATCTTTTTTCTCATCCTTTTAAGATTTTTTCTCCAAAGGCAATATAAAAATTAGGAAGAGTGCATTAATCTGGATAAAAGAAAAATAAGATTAAAGTGCAGTCCAGACATACAATAAATAATTAAAGCATAAAAAAGATGTTTTCCTAGTGCTATCAGAGGTAAAACATGGGTAATTGAAATCGCGATGGTATCTTTTCGTTTTTTTTTTATTAAACGCTCTCGTTTAAAAACCTTCCATTTATGCACAGATTATGAACATAACTCATCCCCTTTAATTGGTTGTTCTTTCCCTTTACCCCGATTACTCTGTAGCCCTCTCGTTAAACCACATGCTAGACCGGGTTGTTTGCAAAATAATGAACTTCATAAATTTACCTTTCGCCTGCAAAAAAAAAACTGATTATCTGACTTTGCAGAAATCGTACCAACATAAATTCTAACCCCTTTAACTTTTATCCAGTTTCTTTTTCTATATTTTTTTTATTGTTTCATAAATAATTAAAATCCTGTTTCGTGAATAAAATAAATTTTGCTTTCGAGTCGTTTCAGTTTCTTTTTTCCTCTTACTCAGCTACTATTACCTTTTTACTGACGCGTGTTTTTCATGGATTTTTCAGGACATTACGTGCTGGCATGGAAAAGGGGCATAGCGGTGCTTTCAGCAGGAAACGTAAAAGTCTCTCCTGACCCTCGTATCAGTTTGGTAAACGGATACAGCTTGGAAATCAAGGATGCGGGACCGCAAGATGCTGGAGACTATGTCTGTCAAATTGGTACTCTTGAGCCTAGAGAAATCACGCATACAGTAGAAATATTAGGTAAGTAATTAGATAATAGTATAGTATAGGAGTTTGGATTATAAATTGTTAAATTTATGTGGTGAAAAGAAATTTTAAAAAACAGTTAAAATTCAGTTATAGCTACTAAAGGAAATGAGTGTAATTCATGTTACTTGAGAATTAAATGAGCTAAAATAATTCCTTTGAATTTGTAATAGATACCAAAAGCATTGCCGCCATTGAACATCGGAAACACTGTTTTTACACAATACAGGCTTCTAATTTTCGGAGATTTGTAATTAACACCTTTGCTGCTTTGTCGGTTCTTGGAGATCTTTATTATTTATTATCAGAATGCGTAAGTTTGTCTCATTTGCTATATCGACTTACGGAAAATATATCTTTCTAAACAGCATGCTGCAATACGTAATTGAAAGATCTTTAAAGAAAGCATTGGACCCCGGGGACCGATAGATTATAGCAAAAAATTATCTTTACGGTATCGGTCGCCGGGTACCTATACAAAATGGCACTTAACAAGTTATAATGATTTTAATTCGCATTCTAATTGCAGACAGCCGTTTTATTAGTTTAGTTGTCCTTAAGTTAGTGCATGGCGTGCCTGCAGCTGTTAGTTGTGTTTATGCAGTAAAAAAGGTAGTAACATAATCTGTTAATGATAATGATTGTCGGAGACTTATACTGATATAAGGTTAAGTAAAAACGATAATTATTACTATAAAATAGTGCAAAACATGGTGCTTAGATTAAGTAGGTTGAGAGATGGTATTGCATATTGGTCTCCGGCGACCGATACCACATATTTGTGAAATTCGTTTTCTGTTGTACTTCACCGGAAGTACACGGTTGTACCGTAGACAAGCTCCAGGCTTCCAAACAAGTTGAGATTAAAAATTCGGTTTGGTTCTTATTATCAACTGATTTAACAAAGAAATCTTTAAAATTTATAAATTCGCAATGTCATCCTGGAAGGAGGAGAGGAGGACTAGATATAACCTTCCTGGTCCGGTAGAAATGACCCTGTCCGGGATTATACGGTTATACCTGACAGTATCGTTCATATCGGTCTCCGGCGACCGATACCACACATTTGTAAAATTTGTTTTCGGTTGTACTTAATTTTAAGTACATGGTTGTAGCTTAGAGAACCTCCAGGCTTCCAAACAAGTCAAGATCAAAAATTATGTTTGGTTCTTACTATCAATCGATTTAATAAATAAATCTTCAAAATTGGTCCGGGAGAAATGGCCCTGGCCGGCACTGTACGGTTATACCTGACAGTATCGTACATATCGGTCTCTGGCGACCGATACCAAATATTTATAAAATCCGTTTTCGGTTGTACTTCACTGTATCACATTGTTCATCCCTAACAGACGATTCTATAAGGCACATATCAGAAAAAGTTGGGAAGATGTATAGCATCGTTACTATAAAAGGTTAAAAACAGATTTTTACTAACTGGTGATCGAAAGGCGATTTAATAAATTTGAGTTTCAAGATATGCTTGCAGAGAGAACGACTAGTAGAGAACATGGAACATTTTTACACCAGAATTCTCGATAAAGGGCTGATAGAAAAGTTATCGAGACAGAAAAAGTATTGGGTTCCAATTTCAGAGGACATGGTGGGAGGAGGATTTCCGAGCTCTTGGCCTTTTCTCCGGTACATACACTCCATTTTTATGCTTTTTAACTACAAACCGAGGCAATTTTTTAATCACAATGCAACCTCTTCATGAATTTGCAACACAATGTCTTCTTGATCCCAATTAGATTATATCTATGTATTGAACACCGTTTCGAAACCTTAAATATCATGGTATACATACAAGCTACAGTCATTTTTAATACAGGTCATATTATGTCAAAAATAATTCAGCACTGTAACAGAATTTTAGTAGGTCTTGAAGGGATGAAAAATGGATGTTTGGGCGTACCCATGAAGAATGTATTGGATGAAACTTGATTCACCACTTCATCCATATTATAGCAGAGTACATCCACTGATGACGACTGGATTTTGGCATGTAAATACAATTTTCCTTATTTTTCAAATGGAGCTACATAAACGGAGAGGAAAATTGTGTTCTAATGAAAGCTTACTGTTACTCTATCATGGTCAGCAAGATAATAAAGCAAGCAATCTTATTCAAATTCAATTATTTAGGACGAGTGAATTATAAAACTTCTAATTTTAAAACCTTTTGAACACTAAACATTTTCATATGTAACCATCAAAATCTACCAAAAAGCTAAATACTATCGAAACTCTATTAGCCAACTGGACATAGAATTAGATAAACTTAAAAATAAAATAGTTGCTAGAAATAAAAACTTTGCACTTGTTTTCGTAGTTATTCGTCTCCGTAGCCTGATGATTAGAATGCTAGTTTACGGTAGAAAAGCGATTTGAGCTTCACATTGAGCCCTGGTGCCCATAATTTCTTTCAAAATATTTTTTGTATGTTAATATTTTATCTGTTGATTACATTATTTAATAAGATTTTTTATTGGAGTTTAGTTTTTAAAAACGTAAATATCCGGATATTTCTAAATATATATTTTAAACTGCCAACAAGCAATTTAGCAAGACGACCTAAACAAGGGCATTCCTGTCAGCGGTTCTTCGAACTGACAAATTATATTGCACTCAATAGGAATATTCTATTTATTTCTCTTTAGCTATTATCTAGCTTTTACAATTAGCCTAGTAGTGACCATATAGAACTTATTATTAAAAATAATTAATTTTGAATGCATAGATAATATGAAAATTATGTATAAAAATAATAAAATGAAAAAGGAATGTAAAATTTGCTAAAAAGGGATAAATAACCAAATTTAAAAAGATTAATTTTAAGGGTTACTAGAAAAAAAAAACTTTTATTTGTTTTCGTAGTTGTTCGTCTTCGTGGCCTGATGGTTAGAATGCTGGTTTAGGGTAGAAAAGCGATTTTTATTGTAATGTAGTTTCTTGAAACAGTAGATATCGGGATTTCTATATATAAATCACTATTCTAGTTGCAAAGAATAAATGGATAAAACCCTTCGGCGGTACGCATACAGGAGCTATATATAGCACCATAGATTTAAATTCTTTTAATCTATTTCTGACAGAAATATTCAGGCAAAGCCTTTTAAATGGTCCTCTCTTCTTGTCTTTTTAAAATATATTTAATACTTAAGTAAGTAAAAATAGCTCCATAAGCAAAACAAAAATTCTAATAACAGTTTTAAAATAAATAGATAGATAAAAACAGAAAATGTGTAATACAAGTAACTTTATTAAATTGTATTTGCACTTATTGACAAAAACACAGGTAGCAACATTATTTGTCAGTTCTAAGAACCAGCTGACAAGGATTCCTTTGTTTAGGTCGTTTTGTAAAATTGCTTATTCCTAGTCTAAAATTTATACATAGAAATATCCAGATATCTACCGTTTCTAGAAACTGCATTTCAATCAAAAGTCTGATTAAATAATGTAATCAAGAAACTCTAGATAACTACTCATAGATAATATTAACATACTATAAAAATACAATTTATTAAAAAAATTAAACTTGTGGGTACCGGTGCTCGATACGAAGCTCAAATCGTCTACTTTACTTAGCTTCAGATTTACTACCCTAAACGAGCATTCTAACCATCAGGCCACGAAGACGAATAACTAGAAAAACAAATGAAAGTCTGTTCTTTCTAGTAACCATTAAAATTATTATTTTCTTAAATTTGGTTTCTGTTTTTTTAGCAGATTTTACATTTCTTTTTCATGTTATTGTTTTTATACATAATTTTCATATTATCAATGCGTTAGAAATCAATTAATTTTAATAATAGAAAGTTATGTTCCTTTTATTTCGAATGTATAAGTTGTGCTGCATACTGAATAGGCGCAATTAAAGTAGATGCTGCAAGGGGAGTTGTGGCTCTTCTCGCGAAGAAGAGCATACTAGAAATTAATAAATTCGTACAATTTCAGAACTATGCAATTACTAACGTTTATAAGAAATATTACAATAAAAAACATACCCAGGCAATACTTTACACTGTAGGTGTTTAGCATTTATCTTATGGGCATAACAATGTAATTTTAAATAGAGTTTACAAACAATAGATTAAAGGGAGGAAAATTAGTTGTGTATTTGTAAACGTTCCAGATCAAGAAATCAGGAAATCCTCGTGGAGGGAAAAGAAAACAGTTTAACACCCTGAAACTCGCTTTTAAAGGAGATTGAATGAAAATATTGACAAGAACCCTATGCCAGTATACACCACCTCGCGTAAAAAGGAGGTTATTTTGTTGGGGAAACTGTTTCAATTAAAGGTTCAATATGGTTGTGGTATGAGGCGACACTTGGCTGGAGCGATTGGAAATTGTCAAACGTCTTTCAACTTAACTAAACCACTACTAAACTGATAATGCGAGAAATGAAACGATTTTATTTATTTTTATAGCTGTGTTCAGTAGAAGAAAGTCGAAATGGAATAACAAAAAAAAAGTAAAAAAGTTTTTATCGTCATTTGTTACTCGGGAAACTCTTTGTTGTACAGGACGTACAAGTCCTAATAGTTTTAAGTTGTTGACTACAACTGCCGGAACTTGAAACTTGAAACAACCCCTAATAAGCTGTACTTAACTAAGTTTTTGTTAGGAATTTAGGTTACCTTCAAAGTTGCTAGTATGTTAGACAAATTTTTTGTATTAGTGAGTGTGTGTGTTTTTCAACTTCTTTAATTCATTTATTTATTAACGCCTGTTGAAAAGTTCATTATAACTCTCTCAATTATGTATGGGACTAATGGTTAATGGCTTGACTTTGTTCGTTAAAAGAAAGATGTGGAAAATTTGATTAAATATGCAACGAAAAATCGAAACCGTACTATAAAAAATGTTTTATTACAAATAAATCTTTTTCGTTTGGTATTAGTATGCAGGGGCAGCTTAAACCAATAAGCAGATACACATATTGATCTGGCTATAAAAAAGGTCGATCTGAAAGCGCAAGAGATTAAGGGTGTTATTTTTTATTTTATTTTTCTAATTTAAAGTATTTTTTCAATGGTTAGTGTAATCCTAGTGCACAAAAGGGTATTTACGTGTTTTATGACGTTACATAAATGTCTTATAAAATTTTTATGGTAAATCCAGAAGCTTTTATCACAGTACGCTGCTAAGTTTTAGTGTTATCCTTTTCAATGCTTTCTGAAAATACAAAATGCAATATTTACACACCACGTTATTTTCACATAATCATAAATAAACTAAAGCTTTTATTACTTTTTTATATTTGGGGGGTTTCAGTTACTATTAGCAGTCTTTTTCCACTAAATAATGTTATTGTTTGACTTTTATTTTTAATTTAGATTGTTTTTAAAAACCATAATTTAGAATAATTTATGCTAAAATCAATATTGATAAACAATTTAAATTAATCATTTTGTAGGTAGATGACTGGTGACTTTAACAGCAGTACGTACCGTTTAGAAACCGCTTTCTAACTTTCAGCAGGTTTGTAAATTGTTTTCACTGGTACTACCCTAGCAGCATTTTTAGTCATCGCTACGTACCAGCAACTACCAGTGGAACTATTAGTTTTTGCCAATAGTCACAAGCACGTAATTGCTACAGTTTCATTACGTGCCTGGAACTAAATGGAGAACAATTTTTGGGTAGCAGATACGTGGCGGCGTAGTAATTGCTACTTTCGTGGAACTTCTTTTCTCTTTGACACATCGTGTCGCATGGTTGCTCTCTCTTACTCTTGAACTTAACAGATATTTTATCTTTTTCTATACTAATTCTGCGATCGTGTCACAAAATGGTTTACTATTTTATTTGTAATACGTACTTACTAATACATAAAGAGCGATGAAATGTTTAATTATTTTGTCATTCCAGTATACCAAACTTTTCTGTTGAATGTAATGATGATAGGTCGAAAAATAACAACGCACCTTCTTTAAATATATTTTTTAATAAAAAACGTCTTTAATTAAATATTATAAGTTGGTAGACATGATAGAAACCATTTTTATATTATTCCTGTTATGTTCTTTTATGTGTTTAAATAAAAGATACTCATTTATTGTCATTAATTAACTTTAATTATATTGATTGAGCGGGGAGCATTACATACACAATGCATACACTGTACAAGATGTGTGTCCTGCAATCCGACTCAAGTGATACTGACGAACGGACCATGATTGGCTAGTTACATCACTACAAATAATTGTTGCCAACTTCAAGTTACATACATAACAATTCCTAAGGCACAATAATGCACAAATTTGTTATTTTTATTGAAGGTTATGTAGTAAAACACTTAATAACAATCATAAAAAACTGCAAATTGATTAATGGCCTCTAACATTTTACAAGTAAATATGGAGAGAAACATTATTTTAAAGTGATTCTCCTCGGTAGCAAAAACGTAAGTTTTACTTTCAATACTACTGTAAGATTTCGTTACTTTAAAGGGTTAAGCGATGGTTCCAGGCAGGTGGCAGGAACTTTCAGTACTACTTTAAAGTTTTAAAGACTTTAAAGTAGCTTCGGGCAAGTTACTGCTACAATCATAATACCACTTTGAAGTTGCAACGATTTTAAAGTAATTATACTAAGTGGCAATACCGTTCCACATACTTTAAAAGTTACTTAGAAGTAATGGAACTACATAGTTTCAATAAATAGTAGAAACAACTACATAATTACTAAAATATTCCGAATTGAAGTAATTAAATCTATAAAGTCATAAATTTAGTTGTAGTTACGTAACAACTACTCAATCAAAGTTCCGATCTCAGTTACTGCTACTGAGATGCTGCTTGGGTATTATCTACGTTTCTTTTGTAGGCTTTTTAATCTTTATGCTTATTCTTAGTAAGTCGTTTAATTTAATTATGTGTAAACGTTACTGTAGTTCAGAATATAGCATCGAGATGTAGCTTAAGACCACTCCACTGTCGAAACCTGAGAGGATAAGTTATAAAGTCCTTAATTTATTTATTTATAAACCAGTTAATTGTTTGTTGACATAACCTACTTTCTATTACTTAATAACAATAAGAGTAAACATTTTTAATAAAAAAATGACAGCATTAAGTACAGTTTTATCAAAAAATAGAATTTTGATCGGCACATTCCCTGATAAAAATTGTTACCTAGTAACTACCTAAAATAGTGCCAAATAAGTGCTAAACGCTGCTTGCAAGTTTATGAAGCAAAAAGGTTTTTAATATTATTTCAGATACACGTAGATATAAATATACTAAAAATAAATTTATGTGAAATTTAATTTGTTTGCCAGGACTGTACTGTATGTACTCGTATATTTAATGTGAAATATTTTGAACCCTTTGTGAATAGTAAATATTATAAGTAGATAATGATTTTTCTGTTTAATGTACAGATTTTATTGTTGAAGTTTATCCTTCCTCTAAATGCACCATTTGTATTTAGAATCCATTAATGGAATGAAATTGCAATTCTGTATTTAATTGTACACGAGATAGCTTTTTATTGCAACCTGATTATTTTTTCGGAAAGGGTTGCATTGATCGTGAATTGAAACCATGAATAGGATTACAGACCATAGAACCGATTAGCCGTCAGTTGTGTAGTACAATCTGAGCTATTTCCTATTACTATTACATAACTACCTCCTGGCATATTTTGAATCGTAGCAGGTTTTTTGCCAATAAAATTAGACTTGCTGTTTATTGATTTGGGGTTTGTTACGTACAATAAATCCAAATTTACCACGAATGAGTAAGTCAAAATCAAGTTGATAAATTCTCATTAATTTTCTTTTCGGGCATGGGAAAATTGAAAGGTTGGCTGATTCGAGTTGAACTATGATTGGTAATATTTATTACTCGAATGCTATAACCATATGGTACTTTATTCGTTATCTTAACTAAACCACACAAAATGAATACAACACATACATGACAGTCAGTTGACTCCAAAGTTCCATTCGCTGATAAAGCACGTAATTATATCACTGATAACCTCAACCCTTTAATCTGACTACAGGTAACAGATAATCACATCAAAGTCTTACCTTTAATCATACTCCTTAATCAGGTTAATCATTTCATAGGCAACCTCACTCCGCTAATTACAGGTAGTGGAAGGGATACAGGTAATCTCAGCTAGTAGAAAGTGGTGGCGATTGGTGCCAAGTGGGGGCAATAACTACTAATATTTTGGTGATAAAGATTGAATTTAAAAGTAAAATTTCTCGAACAATAACTACCTGAATATTTTTGAAAACATTTGTTACACAAACCTTTAAAAAATAATTTTTGATGCTATGTAGTTTCCTAATCCATCCAATCGTTTAAAATTACGTCAATCCAACTTTCAAATAATGCAATTTCTTCCAGGAGACGATCTCAAAAACAAAACGCCAGGTTTAAAACCTTCAATAGACGAGTTTAAATTAAACACAAGACTAACTTGACTGCTTGACTAACCATTTTTTAAAAAACAGCAGATAAATACTAGAAAAATATTACAAAAATAGACAAATTATACGGGGTTTAGTTTTCCTGTTTTTGTTAATGCGTCATTTACTTAAGAACAAGGCAAACAAAAAAAATTATATTTCCATTAAGGAATTTTCTAAGAAAATAGAATAAACAAGCTAAAGACAATAGATAACCTTCATAATAGAGTGAATTTTCATTAAATTGTTACATTTAATGATTGAACCCCACAAAAACATTTTTTTAGAATTTACAAAATAGACGCTTATGTTGCACATCTCTCAACTGTTGGTGAAGTGTCGTTGTTCCCAGAAGAAAGCATCAGGTAGAAATCTGGAAATACGGAAATCAACCGTGTGCGTTGTGTCGTAATGCAATTTGGACAATTTTCTACTTTATATGGCGATTTGAAAATTGATCTAATGTTAATATCTTCTAAGGATGAGTTGTAAATAGATTTTTAAATTTTAAAAATGAAGATTTGTAATAATAAGATAATTTCTTCTGTAGATAGATTTTCTATATAACACTGCCTCATATAAAGGATTTGTAGAAAATAGTACGTTGACATACAGAACTAAGAGACTGGATTCGTCTGCACTCAAACTGGCAGATTGTTCATGCATGTCTATTAAAAATAGGTTAACCGGAGAATTCTAGTTCCGAATAGGTAAAGTTCACATGGAGAGACTTTGCATTAATGCTTATTGATTTAATTTCTTTGGAATTATTGTATTTTCTTGTGGATATTTTTTTTATGTTTTTACATTATTGTTAATTATATCCGCTCATTAATCATCCTCTTTTTTTCAGTACTAAGAGCAGGAGCGACTGGAGCACCAGTGTATAAGTTGCTTTTATAACACAGGGTCTGTTAACTATTTCATAAATAATTTCAGTTAAATATGATATTGCTTTTGTTTTTTTCTTTGATAACCTAAAAGCCAATTTAAAGATGTGTGCACAAAAATAGTTGTAGAATAAAAAGTCTTTTAATTGGTATCTTATTGACTACCGATTCTTATTTTCCTTGAATAATTATTTATTCCGTTTAAAATTTATGTTTAAACTACTATATTACTATAAAATAATAACTTTCGATATTATTCTTTAATTTAGTTATATTAAGTTTTTTTTCTGACCAACCTGCTTTTCTGCTTGATACCGTAGTATCTCCCTTTTTTCCCCATACATTTTTTTGGTTAATTCTCACATGTTTGTACAGTACGCTCGTGAAGCATCGGTAAGCACTATCATTTATATAGATTTCGGTATTTTTTTGTCTAATGCACTACTTTTATTGAGTACCACTTGCCTATTTTACAGGTGCATAGCTGAGTCTGCTATTTTAATCCATTTTTATTAAGGTTTTACTTAACTATACATCAAATGGCTTTTTTATTTGCGTGTAGTCTTATTTTGTCGTAAAGAGTCAAATTGCAATCAAGAATGGCTTTAACAACGTAGCCAACTAAACCTAATTGCGTTATTTTCCCTCTTGTAATGTAAACCTTATCTATTTTTGTCATTACAACTAATTTCTCTTTTTATTGATTTAATAAACGATATGAATATGCGTTAAAAAGGACATTCAAACGTTTTAAAAATTTTTATATAAAATATTACAGCCGATTTAACATTACCAACGTATACTGTCATACGAGACTATTTATAAACCTTATCGCCACCTGCACGATAACGCTGCTAATATATTCCGTATGTAGAAACCTTATCTTTATATTTTTCTAATGTATTCAAATTAATGTATGCATCATAAAAGATAATGCATTCATTTCTAGCAAACGTTATCTCCACATATATGGAATAGTACAATGTAGCGTCCAGGGACGTCACTTACCTAGCTTTCAGAGCTTAATTGTCAGTTTAATATTAAAACTGCATAGTGTTTAAGTTATTATGCAAGTGCATATTGTATAATTAACAACGAATAAATATATTATTGTATTTAACTGTTTATTCGGTAACCTGGAGACCGTCTTTTATGTTTTTAAAATAGAGAGCCATTTTTAAAAACATTTGTTAACTTAAAGATAAGTTAATTAGCGTCTGGTTTAATAACACACTAGTTTATTAGAAAAAAAACAATAAAACAAGCCGCGACGTCAACAAGATGTAAACTACTTCTTAATTTTGCGATTTTAATATAAATTAGTCTGAAAACTTGAATTTAATACAGCAAGGCTTGGTGGTGATTAAAAAAATACAAAACAACATATCTTTTGGCTTCCTTGGAAAATTTAATATTACATTCATAATTTATACAAATTGTTCCTGTAATCTATTTTAGCTTCATCTTTAATTAAATATGTATTTTTAGAAGGTAAATTAGACAATTCAAATTTTAATGTCTGACTTAGGAAAAGCATTCTAACCAGAGTTCCGATTTAATTTCCTCGTGCGTCTTCAGTTTATTAATGAGTTTGTACTTGGAAATTTTGTGCGAAATAGTTATCATCTCAGACCACTAAAGTGTCCTCCAATTTAAACCCTAATAAAGGAAAGCGTTTCAGGTTAAATACAGTAGTTTTAGACTGTGTCAACTAAAAGTTGCCAGACCACTAACTTCTAACTTAACTATCAAGGACTGGGAGTCTCCACCATACAAAGTAGAGCGTAGTAACTAATATAATGTAACCGTGTAACTTATATATCAGCTACTATCCATCCAGATGAAAATTCTGAAAGTCTGCACCGAGAAATGAAGAATTTCTGACATCAAAATAACTTCGCTAAAAGTTACTGTCTTTTCCCAATAAATTCCAATATAATTCTGTCAACATATCGGAATTTTTTCCAAGGGACTCACTCTGTGCCATGCCTCCCACGCACACGCGCGCGTACTCATACGTACACACTCAAACTAAGTTATTATTAAAAGATTCCTGAAAGTCTGAGTTTTATTTGGAAATAGGCCCCGCTGTGGTCTTTCATGCATGTGCAAAAAATGTAACATTTCATAGGCGACCGAATTTTCGATCGGGGTTCGGCTGTACAATATCACACCTCACCGCACATTGTCAAAGCCTCCAAAGCTGTCTTTTGATATTTCACCAGCGATAGAATGTGTAGTTTATACGGCATCCCTTAAATATTATCCTTTACGTCACATTCATTCAATCTTATATTCGATTACCGACTGCATTTTGAAGATAGCGTTAAACAATTTTTTATCATTGATTCACCTCGGGAAAAAAAGAGTGGATAGATAGTGACAACATTGGGATTCTAGTAGATAATTTGACAAATTTGCAGAGCTCTAGGGGGTTAAGCTCGGCACACATAGGAATCCATTCATCTTTACAGGGGAAACTCTGAATTCGTTTAGGAGGTGTTAAATCGCCTGCCATTCATCAATGCGACTTGTTTTAATTAGGAAAACGAGTGATTGGTAGCTCTGCCTGTCTTGAGTTGCGCGAACAGAATTAACAAACTTAACTCTCTCTCACTGAATGTGAAAGCCGCCACCAAATTTAGTTTTGAGTTTTCCAACATTAAACGTTCATCTTTTTGCAACTTTTCGTGAATTATTACGCCTGGGCACAATTATTTTGGACAGAAACGTATACTTCGACTAATATTAATGTCTTTCTATTGGACCGAAACCTTTATGTAATTGATAGGGATGTTATAATTTCCGCAAGCTAAGCAGGATCTAATAAAGGACAGAGGTCTTAATCTGACTTTTAGCATTTTACTGTTTGTGATTGATAGACTTGACAATACATACATTCCAGAATCCTTCAGAATTATTCTGCTATAATTTATTTATCTGGAATCGATTAGAATATCTATTAAACATCAAAACAGATTTTTATAGTTAATTATTTAAACAAGAAAATCCAAACTTAATCATTAATTTAATAATGGATAAAGTCTACCGGTCTGTGATTCAAATTATGCCAGAAGGATATTGTATAACAATAATATAACTTCACACATGTCCAAAGTACATAGTAAAGAATACAGCTTCTGAGGCCTGGCTCGACAGGTAATGGGTAGTAGCAATTACTAACATTATTATAATTATAATAAATAAATTTTATAAAGATTGAATAATTATTCGAAAAACTAATTTATACACAATTCCAGGTGGTAAAACAACGATACGTCTAGTACTAAAATTAAAATGATTACTGAAAAGCATACAAATTAAAAATATCTCCATTGTAATCTGTAGGATTATTTCGATTCAAGCTCTTGGATCGCATATTCGAGAGATGCGTGTTTATCGTATATAAATATACAACACGTTAGTTATTTCGCTCTTATGATGTTAAAAATTAAAAATACATTAGCAATAAAAATCGAGTAAAATTTTGTTTAAGGTAGATCGTTCATCTTCGAGACCCGGATTAAATCTGAAATTCGTCTTCGCTGCAGCTCGGTTACAGTATAGCAGATTTAGTAATAAAATTCTGAAATCAGTGAAGATGCGCGCAGAAGTGCGCGTGCCGTGGTCACGCAAGTTTCTTATTTCGCTTCTATGGGCTAAACTCAGAGCACATGAAGTGATGTGCCCGCGCTAATGCCATGTCAGCAGCTTCTACTCTTCATGTGTGCGACCTTGCCAGGTTTATTTAGAATTCGTGTTAGCTCTTCTCTGGCTTGAAAGTGTATTCCTTCTGTTTACTTGTTTTTGATAAAAAGCCGAATGATTCTGTTCGTGACAATATTCCACACTATACTGCTGTTATTATCATTTTATGCAGCTATTAGAATCCATGTAATTCTGATTCAATCCATTTAACTACCTCTATAGGTACCTATTATTATAGGTAATACGATAATCGCAATTAAATCCATCTCTTGTTCTCAACTGAGCCTTGTAACGGTCTGTAACACGTGTCTTGTAACACATGAACTAATAATAAGATAGAGGGCGCCCCCCAAACTTGAAAAATTCAGTCTGGGAAAGCGTTCCCTTAAAATTTATGTTTAATTGATTTGAACAAATCTTTCTTTTAAATAATATTAAAATTTAGTCTAAGAATAGAACACCGACAATTTGTCGTACTGAACTATAGCATTTATTAATTATTAATTTTTAAGTCTGTAAATTGAAATAGATTGTAAAAAATCTGATACACAATATAAACCCCATAATTGTTGATACATAAGAAAACCGACTTGCTGTATTATTTTCTATACTGTAACATTTTTTTGGGATTCCATTCTAAATACATTTTTCTATAAATAACTTTTAATCTAGAAACAATCGAAAGTTTCGCTATTAACCAAAGAACATTTGACAAAACCTTTGCAAACTCTTACATAAAACATATTGTTATGATATAGAGGGATGTTGTTACCTGATATCAATCAAAGAATTATTGTATGGAATAATAAACCTTCCAGCACTTGATGAAAGATGAAAGGTTATAAATTCCAAAATAAATTTGTTCTTGTTGAAATTCACAAACACAAAATTATGGTAAAACAATCCGAAAATATACAACTAAATGTCACTTGCCTATATCACAAAAAAATTCTCCTGCTATAATTTCTAAACTGGAAAACAAGTTCCATAAATGCATGAGAAGAAATCAGGCGGGTCGCTAATTAATTAGGAAGCTATTTAAATTAAATATGTAAAACATTTTTAATGGACCAGACACAAATAAATACACAAGAGAAATTTCTTTTTAAACATTTAAATGGATAAATTTTATTTATGAACACACAAAAGAAATAAAAATTTAAAATTCATTGGAGAGAAACGAAAACAATTATTAACATCTTAAATTTAATTTAATTAAACAAACGTGAAACAAAATCAATTAAATTTTTTTTGGTGTCAAATAGATTTAACAAAATAAGAATTAAGAGACATTTTAATTCTTTTTGTCTTTTTTTAATTTTTATCTGATTAATCCATCAATCTTAAATTACTATTAAAAAAAATTGAAAATTATTTTAATTATTTAAAATTATTTGGCGCCACACAAAAAAAATTAATCACCCTAACTTGAAGATTAGCAGATTCCTGTTATAGTTGGTAAAATTACCTGCTTATTTGTTGACAAGATGTTCATATTCTATGTTATCCTTTAAATTGATTTTATTTGTAATTTATGAAGATAAATATAATTATTAAAGGTGTTATTTTAATTATTATTATGTAACTTCCATGATGTGAGTACATAAATTAATTCGGTTATTTGCAACAAGATTCCATTACCTTCCTTTAATTCCTTCCATTCAAAATAAAATTCCAAAAATTTCTCCAAATAATAATAACAGTCTGAACACCAAATTTAGACACTGCACTTCTGTTTTATTTCACTTTTAGTTCATTTTGATTGTTCATTATAATTATTATTAATTAAATTATTAAGAACTTATAAAATTTTTTTAAACAAGATGACATTTGTCATAACCTCACTTTGTTGACATTTAAGTGACGTAGAATTCGCCAACATAACCTCCAAATTTTATCAAAATAACGTACAAACTGATATGACTTCTGCTCTGTATGGAAAATCAAGAGAAAGTAACCAAATTTTCGTGCTGTTTTTATAATAATTGGAAAACAATTACGAATCGCTAGTGATCTTCCTAGTTAGAAACTAAATTAATTTAGTAATTTACTAGAAACAAAACAAAATCCTTCCCACCAAACACCTTTCTAACCAAATTGTTAATAAAAAATTAAATTAATTGTTTAAATAAATGTTATAAAACGAAAGAGGAGGATTTTCTTCTTACAAAGATTCAAATAAAGACATTTTATCATCTTGCTACATCCTTTTCTTATCATAAAATTAATCCTAAGGTCCTATCAAACAAAAATTACATAAACTTTGACACCAAAATTATGAATATAAACTAAATTTTAACATTCTAGCAGACCCTACTGAAACGTTACAATTTTGGGATTCCAAAGGCCTAAACCTTCTCTATAAAAAGTTTTCCACTTTAACATTCTAGTGTCAAATGCACCCTAGAACTTGGTTAACAATATTGCAGTAAAATATTTTACTTAGAAATTCAAATAATATTGAAAAATATCCTTTACTATGGAATTATAAACCGTTAAAGAAATAGAACATTTTCTTGAAATTCAATACTAACAGCTGTAAGTAAAGTAATACATACGTGTGTATACCTTCTTACCTATGCCATTAATAATTTTCAGGTGAAAACATGCCATAAAATGGCTTCAAAATATCTAAATGTCAAAATATCAACCAACGACAGAAAATCGTTCATCTTAAAATTGAGTTTGTGAAATTCAAGTGAAGAATCTGATTAAAATCTATCCCTTTTCATCTCACAGTGTTGTAATGTGTATCCTTCATAAATTGAACCAAATTTAAATAAGTTCAATCTATTTTTTTTAATTAGAAATTCAGTCGCCTGTCAGATAGGCAACACATCCTGCATACATGTAATTCGGGATGCCTATATCATAACAATATGTAACCTTAACCCTTTGTAACAACCATCTTAAGCATTTTTCTATTTTACATACCTTCACAAATAGACGCTCAATTTACTAAAACAAAGACCTAATGATCACACAACACAAAATACCACTAATACTGCTACCTGAAGGAAGTGCTGCGAAAATAGCTGACTTATAGACTGTTTTTCATTAAACGGAATTTTCAACCGCTACAACAATTTCCAATATTAACGGTTTTATTATTCTTAAATATTAAACTTGAACAGAGCTTGAATAATGACTTGAAATGTTGCTTGAACTTTTAATAACCAGCCCTTAGAGGAGATGATTGATTCTCTAAAAGAATCTAAACGGTATGACGTCGCAAAAACAAAATTTTCCATATCCGCGAAATTCACATAGTCACAAAATTCAATCCCTTCGTTAATTTCCATAACGAGGGAAAATTGTTGAATTTTTACCCAAATATTGTTCTGTACATAGACCGGCCATACAATAGGGAAATGCAAATAAACTTTGTACGCCAAAAACTAGTCTCTACACAGACCGACAATACAACACGGAAATGCACACAAACTCTCTGCATCTAAAACTTATTTTTACATCGAGCTACAATGCAGCTCGGAAATTCAAATGAACTCTCTTCATTAAAAAGTGGTCTCTACATTAATACTCTGCAATCGTTGCAATCGTTTTAACTTTGTTGACGGAGTACGGGCACATTATGCGTGTGCCAACCCGAGAAGGGCGATCCGCTAAGAGATTGCGGAACGTGAAACGTTGGTCTCGATAATTGAAGCATGTCTGACTCGAAGAGTACACTTTAGCATTGCCTCCACTAGGTTTTAAGTGGGGTTATATGAAATTAACCACTCAAACTTAAATATTACGGCAGGCTTAGCCAATAGCAAAATTGCACAGATTTCTCTCTATAATCATTTTAAAAGGTGATAAATAGTAATAGAGTGGAAATTTGAAGCGATAAGAGCTTGTCAACCAAATATGAATTATTACAATTTTGAGCACTTAGTTTTTTGTATTTAGGTTTTAATATAAACAAAATCTGTTTCCAACACGGGAAGATCTAACTGGGTTCAACGCATTATTTAGCTAGAATGAAGTCGTAAATTAGATAATATTTATTAGAGTTTCATTTTTATGACTGCAATAGGAACTGTTTATAAAAATCGGAGCGAAGGCGAAGGCGAGGTTTCAACCATGAGAAAATATTTTATTTTACTTCAGAATTGGATTTAGTAAACTTTGGTACCCAAAGAGTTTTTATATTCGGCGAGGCTGTCTGCATTCTTGAATGTTTACTTAAATACAGCTGCCTTTATATTCAACGATAACACCTGCTATATTTTATACATCAATTCAAATTTCAAGCGAAGCGGAATAATTCATTCTTATACCGGCGGTTAAGAATTTAAGTGACAGAAAGTAAATGACCAAAGATTTGAGCCGTTACAGTCTTTATCACCATTTGTCGCAAAAGTTATACTTTTTTGACAATTCGTCTTAGCCAGTTTTATGCTGGATTCTTCACGTTTAAATATTTACATCGTTTTGGTCTTCTGGACTTCTAACCTTATTCTTTTATTGAATGCTCATGATGTTTTTTCTTTTTTTATAATATGAGTCTTGCATTTTTCTAGTGCAAATGTCATATTGATGCAAATTTTAATGTCATCGAAGTATATAAGATCAATTAAGGGCCGGTATTATAAAACTTTTTACTTCCTAGATAAAATTTACTTTGAGAGTAAATTAATTTATTCTGTCAATTTGCATATTAAATTGACAGAACAAATGAATTTACTCTCAAAGTAAATTTTATCTAGGAAGTAAAAAGTTTTATAATACCGGCCCTAAAACAATTAAAAAAGTCATCAAATAAACATGACACAATAAAAAGAGCATTCTTATAATAATGTGTAGATTTACATTTGGATCGGAGCTGCTGAGAGATAGTTAATTTTTTCTGTTCTATATGGATTAAAAAGAATGCTCTGAGCAGTTCGGATTGCATAGCGAATATTATTACTGACAAGACTATTTTTCTATTTGTGAGTTTTGCACAAGTCACTGCAGTAGATCTTTGACGGCAAACACCCCATAGACACGTCGCGTCGGTCGGTTTCACGTGACCTACGCATACTACAGTATTTGATTTTGAGCTATGTTTTAAGTTGCTCCGAGCCAAGTGTTCGTTAGGTTTATTTATAGGTCTTGTGTCAACATTCCGTTCTAGTTTAAATTACGACTTAATAAATTAAGAGTCATTGAGAGTTGCTATTAGATTATAAGATCTCTCTGAATAATCATAAATTATTTTCGTAAATGTGCAACTGGTTCTTATCCAAATTGTAATATTCCACACAGGTGTGCTTCTCAGTATTTTATTTATGAACTTAATCTTTATGCTCAGGTAGAGCATACGATTGATCAAACAGCCTTGTGAGAATATTTTTATTTCAAACAAGACTATTTGACTTGGTGCACCAAATGGTGACAGTAGAATCCTTCATAGCCTTGTTGCAGTTAACGATGTACATGTAAAGGTAGAGCACAGACAGGTGGAACAAATCGGTAATCGCAGTCTCACCTTTTCATATCTGTGTGGAGTTTTTCACAATTTTCTTTTAGCTGTGAATTTAATTTAGTTGTGTCAAAGTTTAGTATCAAGTCGCTTAAACTCCTAGCTTTAATCGACCTTCAGCCGACAACTATCAAAATACATGCCTTCATGATGGTGGAAAATTGAAATAGGCACCTGCGATTTGCTTTTGAGTTTTTTTTGGTCAAATTTAGCTCTTTTAGGTTTAGTGGTTTCACCGTGAAGCCACAACTAAAGCTAATTTTAAATATCCTTTCTAATGGTTTTCTTATAAAAACACTGCATGATCACTTGGATTGCGGTTTGATCTAAATGATGTTTTAACTACTTCATAGAGGGTGGGGAAGTGCTAAAGCAACTCGTTTGCGGGATTAGGCTCAACATCGGACACTTAACCTCTAACATACGGTATCAAACTTAATAAAAATATATACTTTAACTCTGGCATACATACAGTTTGCTTCCAGAAAACCTAGGTCAATATTAATTTTTTTGGTGGAAATGTTGGAAAAGTGGTTTCATAGTGAAACCATTATGTAGTAAATAACTGACCTGATAACGCTTGGTCTCCTTGAAGATATTCTGTCAAGCTCTGAAGATGAAAGACAATGAAGGCAAAATTATTTGTGACAGCACTGGGACTGCAGTGTTTAACAACTAACATCACGAGGTACACGCTCACTTCGGAGTCATTCACCTATCCCCGGTGTCAGACGCTCACCCACGAATCAACCCCACCGATTAACCCACCTACCCTCCGGGTTATTTTTCTACCCCCTGGATCACCCATCTATCCCCTGGCTCACCAGCCCATACACGGATGATCCATTAAGCCCCCTAGTCGTCCACCTACCCCCGGTGCCACTCATCAACGACTTCGTCGCCCACACACCCTCCGGGTCACCCACCTGTCCGTGGGTCAGTCATTTACCTAAAGGATCACCTAACTACTCTAAGTAATCTATCCTCCCCGAATTACGATCTGAATCAACTAACCCGCCGAGTCGCTCACTCACATCCGAGTTACCCTCCAGGTACTCCGACCTACCATCTTATTCACCATAAAAATCTACATTTTTAATTCATTTATTATAAGCTTAATATATCATTTTCCAGTGCGATTAAATAATAACGTGTATTTTTTTTAAAACATGTTAATTTTTCTGTGCAACATTAATTAACATGCTAGAGACATACCTAACCTTACTTTTGTAATTTTGTAGCAAATGTGTGACATAATGATAACGCGTTAACATTACAAAATTCCAAAAGTAAGGTTAGCATGTTTTGTGGTAAGTTCACAATGGCTGTTACACCGCCAATTTTGAGGTTAAATTAACATTTGTTTGTTTTTTAATCACTCCGGGACTAAAAGTGACACTTTAGTCTTTCAAACAGACGATTAAAGTGGCACTTTTAATCTATGGACTGCAAATAGTATATTATATACCAAGGGACTAAAGTGCATCTTGTAATCCCGAATGTGAGTTAGTCCCGAACACATGAAGGATTAAAAGGCACTTTAGTCCAGTGGTATATACGCTATTTTTTGCACGTCCTAAAGGATTTAATCACAAAAATTCAAAATTTCGAAAAACTTTTCCGAAAATTTCGTTATATGTCGTTCTGACAATTGAACTCTGCAAACGCCAAAATCACATAGTTTCAGGATAATAAATCCTAACATGTACCGCGATTACTTTTTTTTGTTGTTTACTTGTTGTTGTCATGGAAACACTTTACTCCCTCAGGGAGTAAAAGTGCTACTTTACTCCCTCTTTTGGGGGACTAAAGTAGATCCTTATATATAGGACGTGCAAAAAACACATTTTACACAAAATAGTCAAAACAGTAGTTTGACAGTTCTTCTAGATGGTGAAAATCATTTAGTTCCCATGACATTACAGTATTACAGTGGACGGTCAAAAAGCCTACTTGTTTTCTCAGCAACTACCAAACCTGTGCAGGTTGAAATAAATCGAAAGCAAAAGCATGGCACAGAATACGTGGACGGTTTCGTACTTTATGCTTTTTAAACTTTACATAAGTCTTTGTCTGTAGACAAATATTCTACAAGGTACAGGCTGCATCATTCTGCGTGACTCTTTAATCTTTAAATTTTAAAAACAAAACCACCGATAAAAGATTACCTAACGCAAATTTCTTACCTGACAGGCTTTGTATACAACACCTCTACAACGAAGAAAACTAATAAAAGTTGAATGTTCATCGATTTATTTGGAAACATCCGTTTAAAACCGAGTAATCACTTTTTATACAATACAATAAACTAACGTGGAATTATAAAAGAATTATCTAGTAATAGTTTTTTCTAAAAATATTTTTGAAAGTTGTATTTGTGAATTAAATCTTGAGAATTTTCTCGATTAATTTAAGGGATTATTTGAGACTTTGAATGGGTATTTATTAAGCTGCTATTCAAAACAGACAAGGCAAGGGGATAAGCAGAAATTTAATAAATACAGACTAAAATTGAACTTTTATCATATTTCATGACGATATTGTAGCGTCGAAGGAAAGCAGAGATTTGAAAGCCAGTGGGGGTTGTAAAAAGGATATTTCGTGCTCGAGCAAAACTCTTTATTTACGAAGAGTAACAAGAGAGTACTGGTCATCGCCGATATATTATATAACACGAAGGCTTTATTATTTTCATTTTGCAGCTTATGAAAGAATATACGAGAAATTTTATGGGGAATATGTCAAGGCTCCTCTACCGCATTGTGTTCCACTCGTGCAGGAAGTAATGCTCTTCATGGCGTAAAATTTATTTCTCCGAATGGCGGGGTTTCTAATTCGGCCCTACAGAAAAAAAAGTCTCTTTTGTTAGTATATGGCATAATTACTTTTCGAAAATTGAATAAAGTTTGGATCAAAGTGGGCAGCATTTTTAAGCAGTGAGAACACAATGTACTGACCGAAACAATACTTTAATCCGGTCCTCTCGAAGTTCCCAGAGGGCTTTACATAATATTTACCCAAAAGTGTTTCGTAGCAAATTGAAATTCTCAAACCCCCACGAGCTTCCTCTAGAATTTCACTTTAGTGTAATCAAAATTTTGACCTTCTGGCGTCGGTGCACACGTTTTGCTTATGTTTAAAAATCCCTACACACTAATATCCTTTAGTAGACCTCAAACGAACGCTCGCGGGGTATATAATTACGCGAAATTACTACAGTAACTACTTACTAAAGGGTTTATTTAAGATCATAAGTGACGAGCCTGGTAAACTAGCACATTTAAAGGCAAAGTACTCAAGTTACGCATGGAGAACACTTTATTAACTCTATTTCCATCATTACGAGTCATTACGCTGTACTTATAGGACTGTTCATTATTTAATAAGAACGCTCAGATGCTTTGGCAAGTACGTAAGTACGGAATGGATGTACTCCATTAACGTATAAATAGTAAATTTTAGACTAGAACCAAAAAGAAGACGATGCTCGAATGAGAAATAAGAAATAAACCCTCCATGGACGGCCATTAAGAGGAAAACAATCCGGAACAAGCGCATCTGATAATCTTATTACGAACTGAGATGCCATCAAGCGAGAAATTTAATGGCGTACTAATCACAGATTCATTATCTTCTTGCACGTGCACGAAATGCAGCTTACAGTGAAATAAAAGCATTCTGTTTGTTTCTGACTCGTCTAACAGTAGCCTTTTTAGTATTATTTCTGGTGTTTCTGTTTCAGTGCCACCAAGAATACATTACGTAACATCGAACGGAAGGGTGGAAGTCAAAAAAGGTACGTCAGTCCGACTGGAATGTAAAGCATCGGGAAATCCAGTACCAAAAGTAACATGGTCCCGTCGTAATAATTTACTACCGGGGGGTGAGCAAACTCTGGTTGCTCCAGTGCTCAATTTAGATAGGGTTGACCGACATCAAGCTGGGGTGTATCAGTGTACGGCGAGCAATGGAGTTGGGGAAGATGTTACACAACAGATCGTACTTCACGTGTTATGTAAGTGACCTTTTTTATTTTTACAATTTAATTAGATACGTAATCAATAATCAAACGTAATCCGTATTTATTGCTAGACTTTCTGATAACATTCATTAAAATGACATTTTGAAGAATATTAACACCATGATAGTTATATCCAAAAAATATTGTTAAGGCTATAAATTCAGTTGTGATTATTAGGTCGAGAACAGACTAGCAAAATCTGTCAAAATCGTCATGCATCAAATCTGTCAGCTCTCGCGCTAGAGTTAGAAACTAGAAGGATCTAATATTAAATTAAATATATCGACTATGAAGTATTCTATAACTTATGCAGACCGGAAATAAAATATTTGACGTGACAGTTTATGGGGGTGATTCAATTATTCAAATGCCGCATATAGAATTAGAAATGCTACAACTTTGACGCTAGTCTGAATCCAACATTAGTAATTACCCTCAGTACGTGAATATTCCTAATCGCTAAGCTAAATAGAATCCCATATTAGCTTGCAATTTACAGATGAATCTTGCATTAAGTGTCTGAGTATTAAAACAGATTAGGTCTAACTTTAGCTGTACGGGGCGTTTCGAAAGTTATTATTGCGTCGCTTGTTTCTGTTCGTTTCTTAAATTCTTTAATTTAATGGCCTTGATCAGACGATTTGTTGTTAACTAGGGGAAACAAATACACAGAAAATTTATTGTATGAATGGAAAATTATTCAACATTTAAAATCAAATCAAGTTTATGCAACATCAAACTTTTTATGAACGTTAAATAAGGTCGTTGAACGTCAACATTAATTTTCAAACAACTTAATTCTTTTCATATTAACAACGATTTGGTGACCTAAGAAACTTGGAAAGTTTTTAGCGAGCTAAAAACCTAATTTAATAGATCTGTTTTAAATATTTGATAATGTTTTGCGATAGAAGTTATTATTATTGTAGAATTACATAAGATTATGAATATTAATGTTAAACAATAATTTCTGCTAAATGTTATGTGATATGATTTGTTGTAAAATATGAAATTTATGAATCAGTTATAAGATAGCATTTTTAGATAAAAATTACTAACCTATATTGTATAATCATTCGTTATCTCGTTACGTGCTGATTTCGTAGCACCCTGTACAGCTATGCTTTTGTGTTATTTTGTATAGCGTTTGGGGATTTTTCTATTCTCTCTCCGTTTAGTTGGCATTTTGTTCGGAACTAACTTCCTGTTGATAATACACACAGTTCATTCGATCGTGAAGCAACTTCTTTAAAATAATGTTTTAGTGGCATCGCCATTAAATTGATTTTCCCTTTATGTTGTGAAATGGGAATTGTATTTGTGTAGATTTATAATTAATTTTTGGTGTTGATTTCCAATTTTACTGGTACCGTAAGGGATTTACCGCTAGTTCATTTGGAGGTTAGAAGCACGTTTTCGAGGTTCGTAGTTTTTAGCTTTTCTTTACGTTCAATATCTTACACTGTAATTCTTTTGACAGGATTCGATATTTAATTAGCCGCATTTGGAAGCGATATAACTATTTTAGAAGGTCGCCTTTCATCTAACGTGCTTATTAAATGTTTGCTTGGTACATTCTGGTAATTGATTTTGTTGTTTGTTACAGACCTTTTCCTTTTTCTTCATATTTCTCTGTTTATTTTATCTTAACTTCATACACTACGTTGTATATTTGGGTTGTTAAATGACCATTACGCTGAGATTCTCGCTCATGTACCGTTACTTGGTTGCTGGTTGCCTTCTTGGATCACGCTACGTTCGACCTGGTTAATGACGTTCCTCTTTAGTTTGGAAGAACACACCCCTATATCGTGAGTCACTTATATTGCAGCAACTATTTATGGCAGCAATAACGTTTGACAATCCTTTATTGTAAATATAAAACATTACTGTATATTTGTATATTATAATTTTATGTGTTAAATGGTTTCTCCTAGTGTGCGAGTAGCACTTACATCTATGTATCTATTTCATATACATTATACTATCAGTTTACATTGTTAGGAATATTTGCCAGTGAATACATATAGCTTTGCTCCGCAATTGATTAAACAATTAAAATCTGAGGTTAACGATTGCGCAATCTCTAGCACAGGTATATCGCGTTAATTCACGGTGCCCTTTTCATTGCATTCTTGAGACTTGAAGTTTAGTCAGGTTTAAAGTAATTAGTCCCACTCGCATGAATTCTCATCCCGTTCAATTGCACAGAAGAATTAATCACTTGTGTATAATTTTTGCCAAGGCTATTTATCCTTGACTAAAAAATAACTTTTATTAATTGATAATAAAGCACTGTGTACCCTATCTGAAGACTTATTATTTATATGAGTATTGTTTAGGGCTTATATTTACAGCTATAGAGGAATCAATATCGGGAAGAGTCACCACATTGGAAGTAGTAGCATATGTGTTGTTCGTTTCAGGTTTTGTCGGCAAATACTGTAGCTATCTTAGGCGACTCTTGGCGCCCATTACAGAAGACCTCTTGTGAGACCCAAGACCTCAGTTAGCTGGCAGGCGACAGATTTAATTGCGATAAAAGTTGTTACCGTTTCCCAATTAGCAATCCCCATTTTGTGGGTAACAATCTTTCTACATAATTTTGTATAAATTATGTAAATGGCGTATTTTGTATAAATTAGATCATTTCTATTCTGCAAATATGGGGACGATCATTACACAAAATGGTTTATTGGAATGAATTATTAACCAACCACAAGCAAAAGCTAGAAACGTCATTTTCGTTGAGAATTAAATTACGAAAAGAAGACTGGTCTTCCAGTTTGATTTGAATCACTTAATCGCCTATTGAGATCCTCACATCACCTTGAGTTAGAGATTTCGTGTTTATTTAAGTTACATTTTGCTCTAACATTATTTTTAAAAATAAATTTAATCATATTTTTATAAACTCATCTTATTACGTATTAATAAAGTTATTCCAGGATTTACATAACTGTTATAGTTAGTCATACTTATTTAAACGTTCTATTATAAAATTAATTGTTGTAAGTAAGTAAAGAACTGCGAATCTAGGGCTTTTCCATAAGTTGAGCTATCGTATAATCAAAAGAACTATTCGAATCAAAGTGCATTAAGGAAGATCTTCCAGTTTTTATCAACATATTATACAATCGGGTTTTTTAGATTTGCTGACGTTCGGTGCAATGACCGTCCATTCAGTTTTGTCATGTTCTGGATAAAACGTAAAGTAAAAGTATGACATCATATTACAGACGACAGCCAAGGTATAGCGATTGATACCGTGTTACAATTATTTTAAGAAAAAACAGATAACATAATCTCCTAGCCGTCAAGATTCATTGGATTCTCATGTCTGTTTTTGGGAGGATGGCAAAAGATCGGACCTTGGTGACTTGTTGGATTTTTACACACAAAAGCTTGCCTTTATCAGACATAGCACCAAGGTGCCAAATTTGTCGAGTACTCTTGGTATCTTGGTAAATCTTCGGATTTCGTGGCGTCCCCTGCTAGGAATCGTTTAAAAATGGCGCCAAATTAAATATTTATCAAGTAGAACGATGGTCTTCGTACAAGGCTACTACAAAGTCTCCTTCTAACCATAATCGAAATGCAGAAGTGCTCTTTTGGACCATTGTAGGACATCATTGTTTTTGCTACTTGCAAGAAGTGAGCCATGGCATCGGCGGTTCTTCCATCTGAGAAGATAATTTGCGAAAATTTTTTCAAAACCAAAAGGTCTCAGGGCGTTCGAAAGGATTTTTTGACTAATTCATCTAGAATGAAATAGAAAAACCTTGTTAAAACAAAAACACTGTATTCGTTCTTGGGAATTCTTTCTAACACAGAAACGGCAGAAAAAGTATATTACTTATGAAACCAAGAAGTGGCTTTGCGAAAATATGGATCATTAGGTGTTTCCAGATACAATTTAAAGCAAAATCACCAGTTTAACTGAGAGAAAATCAAAATTTAACAACCACAATACAGGCACGAAGTATCATTTCAGACAAGAAACGCCAATAACCGAGAGACATCACCTTTCTTACGCTGGGTAGTACCATCACTTGGCAAAACGCGGAAATAATGTCAGGCAAGAAAAATGGATGTCGTTACAACCTCGATATTTCTACTCTTTCCTTTAAGTGAAGGTTGGCGTAGTATTCTCTATTTGTCGTTTATTTTTTTGAGAAAAATCGCCGTAAAAATAGCTTTTACATCTCAAAATGCCTTCTTTGGTGCTGGTTCGCCTGTCGCTGTTCACTGTTTTAATTTTTGCTTGGTCTTGGATATGTTTTAATAAATCCAAGTTCTGGCCATGGTTAGGAATCAGTGCACGAAGGATTGAATCTTTTATTTAAAACTATTTGTCCTATCATCGTACTTGCAAAGCTTTGCTCTTTTTGAATGTTGATTTCCTGAAAAATGTTTTCACTAGTTCCACATATTTTGGTTTTCTCCAAATCTCGTGGTTCTACGAGTATTATAAATTGTAGGTTTTTAAATCTTGGCGTGTTTTTAAAATTTTATAGTCAAAAATTAGAAGACGCGTATTTTATCGAAGAATTGCAAAGGTCAGTAATCTTTACAAAAGAAAAAGTAAATTTACAAAATCGCACTTTTTCTCTTCGCAAATTAACCAGAGAAGGAACAATAATCCCTAGAGTGATCAACATGATTTTTAAGACTAGTTCTTCTAAAATAAAAATAAAATAAAATAAAAATTGTATTAACTCAAGTTTTTTTAACACAAAAACGGTAGAAATGGTATATTACCAATGTAATCAACAAGTTGATTTGCGAAAGCACTCGTCTCGAGTAGTAACCGTTTTTGGTCTGCTTCATTGTTGTGCATTTTCAGCGATTGTACGACCACGTTTAAAGTCTTCAATCCATATTCTAATGTTGAACACGTTCGTGTTCTGCGGATTTTTTTGCTAGAAGTTTTGTTGTGCTTTAGCAAATGGAATAAAAGAGTTTTTCAAAATACAAAGTATTGCTCCTTTTTTGTTGTCAGTGTCTAGCTCCTTACTCTTTCCCCTCGCACTAAAGTCGGTTAGTTTATAGTGCTTGATATCAGCACCAAACCGTAGGTATAACCTTCGACATCTAGACTATCTTGAAGACTTTATATATAGAGAATAATGATTCATGTAACCTAATGTTTTTTATAGAATGATGGTCGGAATGTGATGTGAGGTAATTGAATTGAGAGGGGACTACACTGTTTTATGTGTTCTGCAAATATTTATTATGTAACCGACTATAAGTATTATATCTAAGTAAGGTAAAGCCCCAAAGTTTAGAATTAAAATTCGGAGCTTTTTGACCAATTATCATTGACCATAGTTAGATTATCTACCACCTACAAAACGCAAAATATAAACAATTTAAAGATTTTTAAAATTAGACGAAAAAGGATTGGATAATTTGATAGTTAGCGTCTTTTTTTAATGATACTTGCCAACTGTATTGTGGTTGTTTGATTTGCTGGCTGCTGCGTTGTCCGGCTAAGACTGCGGCTGCTGATTTGTAACACTTTTTTGCAGTTCATTGTTTTTCCGCATCTCTCTTGACTTTCCAAAACACCTTAAAATGGCGAAGAAATAGGAATCGAACCTGTAAGATGATATGGGCATGTACAAAGAATGAGCAAGCAGCATAACTGAAAGAAGCTATTGAATGGGTACCTCAAAAAAAGAGAACGCGCAGGAAAATAGACGAAGGATGGAGAAATTGAGGAAGGTGGAAAAACTTATTGGAAACTGACGATAGACGTCTCAAAACCGAAAAGATAGAGCGGCCATATTTCAGGAATGTAACTATTTATCGAGAAAATTCAAATGGTAAAGTACTAATACGTGTATTATAAGAATTTTCATCTAACCGCATCGCATGGTTAGATTGCATCTGAAAATATCTATGTTTTCACAAATCAACATGTTAGTTTTATACTGCCCTGTTACGCAAAAAAGTCCTATCTGCAAAACTGCAATGTAGAAATGTACTACATAGAATGTTAATGTAAGCTAAGAAAAAATATGGTATATTTCTGAGATGATGTTTTGCAGATAGGACTTTTTCGCTTAGCAGGGCAGTATAGGTAATATACCTTTTCTATTGTTTTTGTGTTAAGAAAAGTTTCCATGAGCGAACATGAAAACCTTTTTGGTTACTATAGCTACTATTATCCTTTCTCTAGTTTAATGAATGAAAAGGGGTAAGTGTAATTTCAATTTAATTAATACTCAATTTACTAATACTTAGTTATGTAAATTTGAAGTTGAAAGAGTTTTAAGCACTTCTAAGTAACCTATTATTTCTTAATTAATGAAACTGAATAATCATGCACGACTTCACACCATGGGAACAAGATATTGCATTTGGCTAGCGGCAAAACAATAAACGTAACACAATGTGACTCTAATAAAGGAAACACCGTTGCTAATATTAGACATTAATGTTAAATATATTCCATTTGATCAGAAATAGAGTTAGACAAAATCAATAAACACCACCACACAAACAATTACCTCCAAATTTTCACAGAAACAGAAATTTCATCCTGAGCAGAAATTGTCTGTAAGGCGATGTATCACGTTGTACAGAAGACGAACGTCCGCATTTACTTCCTTATCAGTTTCCCTCGATTTCAACCCGCCTTGTCTCTGTAAGCAAGTGAATGTTCTTAATGCATTTCGTTGTTTGATTACGTTTGTTACACACAGTTATCGCAGTTGTACCTTGTTTTTTAAAGCTCCGTTACATGCTGAGACCATAAATGAAGAGTTTTTCACTCCTTCTGCAAACATCTTTTATTTAAGCGCTAAAACTTTTTATTTTTTAATATTTTACCTTGACTTTTTAATTAAAATACGAGCTGTTTTCCTTTAGGGTTTTTAAAAGACTTGTAGAAAAAAAACTTTCTCGTTTTTCCTTTTAAAAGCTCTCTCCAAGATGTTCCTCTTTCATTGATATGTCACGAGTCAAACAGCAATCGTATATCATCAAAACGTTTTGCTGATGGTTTTTATAGACGGAAATAAATTTCCGAGTGGTTGTACAATCTCTGAATAATGTGGTCAAGTGTAGTAAGAAATGGGTATGTCCGGGGTGGTAAAATAAGTACGGTGGCAGCATGAAGTAGCAAGTTAAGGGGCCCCAAGGTGTGCATAACGCTGCTCACCACTCAATCTGGTTTATGGCCTCGCCAAATTAAAGCCGGCAGACGGATGATTAACAACACCCTAACCTGGCACTTCATCCTCTTTACTTCTCTGTGCTTTACTCGTGAAAATGGGGGGAACGACTGTTAGAAAGGGGGGGGTGAAGCCGTGGAGGCGCAATCTAACAAGATCGTAAAAGGTGAAAGGAGCTGAGAGATGCCTTTCGGGAGGACTTTCAATACATTAAATTACACGGTATTTATAGAGTATGATGTTAATTGAATTTTGAAAATCTCGGAAGGCAAAGCGTAACAAAAATTTGATTTTCGGCCTCATAGCTTTTTTTGCTACTACGTCATCATCATGGTTGTATCACTCGCTGATGAAGGTTTTCAGAATAACTGAAGATCTCCTTGTTTTCCATGATTCCATGTGAATAAGTATGCCTTTCAATTCAATAAGTAATAATAAATAGTCATGTTTCTAAGGTAAAGCCATTTTGGTTATTATTCTTATCTCACAACCTTCTATCCACCAACCGGAATTAACCAACTCAACTTTCAACCTTAATTCTGCATTTTATGGGCTTTTATACAATCAGGGAAGTTGCAGCTCATTAATTTTTTAAATCCAAGTACTTTAATTGCAAATTAGCTTCTATTTACAAATTACCCTCATTAATCTGTGCTGAATATAAATACTTGTAGCAACCTCGAAGGTTCATTAGACTTACATTTCCATTCTACGTCATGAAAGCCTGCAATAAAATACACAAATGTTCAAACTTATTAGGATATTAGATTTATAGGACACCCTGTATATAATCAATAAAACATCTTTTTAATAGATTTTTCTCATCTATATCATGCCCTTACAGAAAAAAATATTCAACCTTAATACTTTAAAACATTCTGCAGGAGTAGGAATTCTGTTAAAATCATTCCAGAAAGAGCGGTCAAGGCAGAGACGAGAGCGAATGAAGTGGTCTTCCTAAAAGAGGGTTAGGCGCAGGGAAAGGTAATCTATCTTTTTAAAAAAGACGCAGCTACAAATCTGGGGAATATCCTCGGAGTGCATAATTCGGAAACGAAACAAGCCTGACCGGTTACGAATGTATAGAAAATTGGGTGAAGAGAAGCAAAAATAATTACAGGGTGCAATCGAGGTTACTGATTAAATGAGGTTTCACTTGTATGAAAAGGAAACATTGCAAGGCATAAATTCCTGTTCAAATTTATTTAATAAATCTTTAGATGTAGTTTTAGATAGAAAATATCTTTGGTGAAATGTTGAGTGTTTGCACATTAATAAAAAGTGACTAAATAATAGATTCTGATGAGGATTACTTTTTAAACAGTGGGTTATAGAGCACTAGAACACCCTGTATAACAATAATCTCACCATGGCGTAGGTGTGGTAATTTTTTTTAATCGAGTTGCATGTAAGTGGAGTCCTGAGTTCATATAGGTCTTAAATCCTTTTTGATTTTGTAGAAAGTAATTTTTGTTTTCATCTATGGTTACTGTTTAATCGTTGATTTGGAACTTCTGCGTACAGGTAATCTGGGTTTTCAATTTTTAATACTATTTCGCCCATATCGCTTTATTCTAACGCATTCTTGAGATTCTTACAAAAATGTCAAAAGTTATGGCGTTGGTCGAAGCGTGTTCTCTTTCTCTAATAATTAACTTTTTTTGGTAAGGCAGCCTTAACATGTTTTGGCTGGCAGCCCTAATAATTATGTTAGCTACACTGTGTGATACCAGTTTTCGTCGAACGATATTGAATTTTACAAATATGCGGTATTGGTCGTCGGAGACCGATATGTATTAGTGTATGGAACGGCATCTTTCGTGATCAACCTTTTATCGTTTAGTAACTAGCTGTATTGGTCTCCAAAGACTATAACAACAAGTCAACTAGTAGGTGCTTGTAAAAATGAAACAACAGAAGTTTAACGGCTTATGTTTTTATTTATTTATTATTAAAACAGCTAAATAAATCAACTAAAATATTTTCAATTGCAAATTAAAATGAATATAAAGTAACTACATTAATATAATTTTTTTACTACAAGTTGCCAATTTTTTTATTAAATAAAGTAACCTGAAGTCAAGCTAGGTACTAACTTCAAGATAACTGAACTGATAAACTAGTTGCATGCAGTTTTGATTAAATCAGTTATAATTGAACGATACGTACTATTTTATCTCCAGCGACCGATACGGTAATTGGTTTAGTGCGATATCGGTCCCTGGGGTCCGATGCTTTCTCTAAGAATTTCTGAATTTTATTGCAGAATACTGTTTTTAAAATTTTATAACACACCCGTAGCGTTCTCAAATCGTCAAAATTTAGGAAAAAGTTTACAAACTCTGATAATAAGGAATGTAGACCATGTAGAGGTCTCTGGGTTCTATAACGCAGTCAAAGTGTAAAGATGTCGTCACTACAAACAAACCAAAATGCCGGAGGGGTAGGGTATACTAATTTTTAACAATTATAACTTACAATTTAAATTTTATCTGTTCAAAATATTACATCTCTGGAACCTTAGAATTCCAAAAGCACAAATCTTAAAGTATCAAGCGCTACCTAGCATTCTTAAGAATGGTAGGTAGCAGTATGTGACTATTGTGATTATGTAGTAATTAGTGACCAATTGAGGCAACCGATCTTTGAAACTGGGCCTGCTTTTGCACTAAATCCCAAAGTAATTGTTTTAGTAAAACCATAATAAATCTGTCAAGGTTGATAAAAATGAACCAATTCGCCATCGTCTGCAACCCATAAGAAGTCCAAACCGATACTACGTGAACACTATGAACAGTGAGTAACCTGCCTATTTAAATATAAAGTAAAATAGCTCTTATGGAGAATTGAGTCACTTATTAAGTGCAACGCGAGCAGTTATTGATCTAGAATATTACTTCCAAGTACATCTTAAATCAAAATGAGTTCACGCATGTCATTCTGTAATCATTATTTCATCAGATAATTTGTATTTATCATCTTACCAAATAAATATGTACCTATATAAATCTTGTTTAACTCTTACACTACTTAGATACTTGCTGAATGATAATTCAAAGCCGATTACTTACTTACAGCTATTACATTTTTTAGTCATTTTTATTTCGTGAGTGACATGTGATCACGAAACATACTACAGTACGTAACTCACGCGTAACTCACGTAGTTTTTTATAATTTCCAAAACGCATCTTTGATTATGACGCCACTGACAAAACAAAACAAACCGTTTTTTTTTCGATATTTGCCACTCTCTATAAGCCTGTCCTGGAGAATGTAACTGTCTTCGCTTAGGCGAAATTGTATTCGCTATGAAAAATGCATCGAAATCGATTAACAAACAAATAACTGTACCAAATGAGAATCATTCCTCTCTATCATTATATCATTCATGTTTCACTTCCATTATTTATGGACCGATTTCGGGATGACTTCTTGTGCAGGATTTTGAATAGCCGCATTCTTTGTCCCGTGACGAATTTAGGAAGTTTTACTGTGGCATCGCGTGGAATATCGCCATGACGATGATACCCAGCTCGATTGAAGTTGATGGCCGATTGCAGTTATATCAAAGTGTTCATATGACAATACCACGCCACTAGTAGCGGAGAACTTTCCGTTTGTTTTTTATAATATAACATTCGTAGGTAAAAGGTAATTTAGTGTGAGTGACTTGGTGAGTTGCTTTAGCATCAATCTACTAAAAGCCAAGGTAACGAAGAAATCGATGATTTATGGGAACACGGTAACAACCGAAAGTTAATCAACAAATATAAAAGAAGCTCAAAAAAATAACATTGTAGTTACAAAGTTTGTTAACGTTCTAGGAGAACTTTCATGTGCGTTTCAAACGAAACCTAAGGCTCTCAACATATTCTTTCGAAAACTACATTCTGACATTAATATTCTAACTAACTAACTAACTAACTAACTAACTAATTTAACATTACTTCAAACATCCGAAACGTATCGTTGCAACACAGGACTTTTATATGGAAAATCGAGAAGTTGCCATAACCCACAAGGAATTCAACATGGTCGCCGAAGATCTTTTAAGAATTACCACAAAATACCTTAGATTATCAGAAAAGCTAGAAAAATCTATTTTTAAAATTTTATACAGAATTACATGGAAGTTTGAGCCAATCAAACTTATTACCATAGGCGGGGAAGACAGTGATATTATTTAATGCAACAATAACTGAGTAATGAAGGTTTGTAAATCTATTTTAAAATATAAAGACGGGATTGGAAATGTTTTAATCTACCAATTATCTCACTACTCATGACAATCTTGATTGAATTAATTAATTAGTTGGGATTTATTTTTATTTACAAAGTGTACGCTATTTTCTGCTACCCATTAAACGTGGGATGAAAGCTTTAATACATTTCTGAAGGCTTGTCACATTTTACTAAATGTTTAGAAAGATAACAGGATGTTAATATGTATTGGTATTTGGAAAGGCACAATTTAATTTTAAAATATTCTTCATAAGCCTTAATGACATGTTTTTTCTAGGGCTTTTACCTAAGTCTTTTATACAATAAAGGTTTCTTTTTACCCTTTTGCAATCACTCACTTAATTTTAACAAAATCAAATTTTCTTCCCTAAAGTGGTTTTTTTAACATTGTTTTCCGATTTATCTAAGAGGTTCATCATTTTATACTCAATTAACTTTCTCGCCCCTTTCCAAATCAATTACAATAAATTAACTACATTCTTACCTAGTGCACATATACAAAGCAATATCAGGAACAGACAGACAGTACAACCCTTGTTTCTTACTACCCTAAAACGTACCCAGATATCTCTCCCTCATATACAAACTTTATCTTTAGTACACCGAACACACCTCTTTGGAAAATGAAAGTAAAGGGAAACACAATGGCCCAATGATGACTTAAGTGCAAAGGGGGATCTCGTACTGATGGCCTTCACTTAAGCGAAACAAATGAATAGTGACTTTGAAGGACGACCGCGTTCAATCACTTTTGAAAACAAATATTCCACCTTTATCCATTTGAAGGAATTCATTGGAAATTTCCGATTTTAGTTTGGTAAACTCGTAATTTATAGCCGAAAATATCGAGGAGAGTCGAATATTTTTTAAGAATCAAAGACACCCCATGAAAAATGCATGAAAATGTAAAGGATATTGCTTTTTGTATCTCTGCGATGGTAATTGCTTTACGTTTCGGTACTTATAGTGTAAGAGGTGTTGGGGGTGTCGCATTTTGATGATCTGGCGAGTTCTAGAGTGACAGAGGAACACAACTAAGGTCGAGAAATTTACATGTTTATTCAGTTAGGTGCAGGTAAATTAGATTATAAGCGGCTGGGACATTGTTCACAGATTCAGGACGTGATTATCAAGGACCCTGATAACAGCAGTGATAAGCCGTCATTTGCATTTATATTTGAATTTTGATACATACAACGCTGTGCTACACGAAACTATTACTCGTACTTTCCAGAATCCGAACACAAGCCTGTTAAACATTCCATCATAAAATTTGCCCCACTCCCCCCTATACTCTATCTTCCCTAACTAGAAACTAACTGAAAATAGATGGAAAATGACTATCTGTTAAAAACCCATAATTTAAAACCAGAAGAAAACTTTTTTTATCTTGTTCGCGATTAGTGCTTGAGTTTTCTCTCTGGAAAATAGGGGGAAATCTGGCAATGCTCGCATGTCACGGCCGAGAATGGAAGTTTCTCGAGCACCGTGCTGCTGCTATCCCCGGAGGTGCGTTATTACTTTATTAACTGACACCGTCCGGAGTAGTTTCGAGTTATCTCAGCTGTCGCACTTACATTCTTTAATATTTACGAGGGAATAGTTAAACAACCACAAGATATAACTTAAGAAAATTTACTACTAGAATAACTAAAAATTCCCTAGAATTCCTAACCTTAAAAATAATATTAATGCATAATTAATTGTGGAAAGGAAAAAAGAAAGAAAACAAAAGTTAATTTGTTATTTATAAATGAGATGTCAATGTATTCCCTGAAGCTAGAAAAAAAAAAGGAAGAAACTTTTTTTATATTCTGTAGGAAACTTTGATAATATTAAAGTTTCCTTCTATGGTTTCCTGATTTTCCTTACAAGGATCGTGCTGGATCTCAAAAGGGCAATAGGGTAGGACATTTCTGAGACTAAGAGAAGTGCTCCATGTTTTAATAATGTGCAAGCTTTGTTCGCGCAATTAGGTGAATCCTAGCATATATAGTAGCAGTACTGCCAACAATTTCTTGTTAGTGTCCTTCTGCATATATTCCGTCTACGTTAGTTCTGTCTAATTATGAAAGATTGTTTGAAACTAAAATTAATTTTTCGTGAGTGGGTGGTAGTCATATTTACAAAGTTTCGTCATTCAATAATTCATGATAACGTTTGTAGGAGAAAACCCTGACAATGAATGAATTTGAACGAGCTTCTCTAAAGTTTTCCTTAATTGACGCTATGATTGACAGGGTTTTTACTTTTATTACGTTTAGAGATTCTAGTTGGAATATTTATATAGAGGTATTTTATTGTAGAATAAAAGGCTGTAAAATAAAATGACCAGTTGCACTATTGCATCAATCGTGTTTGGTTGCATTTCTTCTTGCAGATGTTAATTGTCTCTTTCGAACAAACTTACACACTATTAAATTATAATATTTCTGTACCGCCGCTGCTCGTTTGTTCTGTTTATCTTGTATGAAGCAAATATCAACATCCGCCGTTCAACTCAGCATACGCGAAAAAGAAATAAAACAAAATAGTTCACAAAAGAATGTTTGAATAATAAACTGTATATATTTTTAAAGCAAACAGAAAATATAAAGTCAATTGTACTTACGAAATAATGTTTCTGCAGAAAACGTAGCATTAAATTAAATCGTGCAGAAAACTCTGGAGTTTAAGTAATAAATTTCCTACAAAAACAAGGAAAGGTTTGAGGTTAATTAGTAATTTACTACTTACTTATTAGTAATTTAATAGGTATTTAATTAATTACAAGGAAGGCCATTACAACACATTTCAAGAAAGTCAAATAGAATAATCCTAATTTTTTTAGTTAATTGAATAAAAAATAAGGTTTAAATTTAAAGAGAAAAAAAAGGATATATCAATCTTAATAAAAAAGGGTATTTATATCTATTTAATGTAAATTAGGAATTAAATGTTCAATTACAATTATTGTTATAAAGTTTTGTTGTTCTATGCAATAGTGATGCAGGAGAAGGTAACAAGTATTAACTATCTTTCAAGAAAATAGAACATGATAAGAGCTCATTTTGGGAGATAGTTAATAATCGTTTCCCTTGACAGAGAAATAATATACAAAATAATAACGAAAAAGTTCTATTTGGAATCTTGTTTAAGAGAAATTAGAGAAAAATTAGAAATTAAACATGATAAATAATATTTTATATGTTAATAATAATTATTGTAAATACGTTAACTGATGGAATGAAAAATATTTCAAAAGCAGCGTCATCTTAACCAAAGAACTTTAGAGTAGTGAAACTGTTTGAAATTGCAGAGCAAAGTGAGTGTGCAAGCAGTCATCAAATGCATATTTAAAAGGATATTAAATTACTTACTCCAGACTAGTTTAGAAAGTTAGTAGATTAGTAATATCATTAAAGGTTTGTTCGGTGCTGCAAGCCTTTTCAAAATTAATAAATCCCCTAAAACAGAATTTAAAACATAGTAAATTCATAAAGAAAAAAATAGTATAATTCCAATACTTACCTGTCAGATAAGGTTATAAACTACTTCACAAAATTGCCAATTCTTCTTTAAACAAATAGAGGGCGCTCAGATGAATAATTAGTAAAGATTATTTCAGATCTGTTGAAATTAAGATTTGAGTTTGGGTTTGAGTCAAACTCTGAAGCGCATCTTGCAGTTCCTTATTTACAGATTTGAAGTTCTGTGCGTTGTTACTATAAAGTTCCTCTAGAAAATCTCTGTGACAACCAAATTGTCTAGGGAAATGAATTTGAAGTTAAATCATGTGCAACTTCAACATGAACCTACACGTAAAAATCACACCGTTTCTTTTCTGTACATGGTTTCACTGCTGCTTTGATCAGTCTGAAATAGCCAATACCAGTCTTAATAAAACATGTAATGGTGGTTTCCAAACGACATAAAACTGTCACATTAAAGATGCATATGAAGCACATTTCTGAATTCTGCATTTCAAGTAATTTCTAAAAGCATTCTTCGCTTCCGGTCTGACAGCGACATAATCCCCCCGACTTAGAGCTTTGATGCAAACTAATTTCATAATAATGCTGACTTATTAGAATTGTGATGGAATGTATTGAAACCAGAATCACCAAATTATTAAGTCTTCCTTTTATTGTAATATTTTGGTTTTTATCCAATCCCGGAAGCAGAATAAAAGCAGAGTATTCGTATTCACAGGCTTTTTTAAAGACTTCTAATCATCATAAAAGAAATCGAATTGCACCTTTCTGATCAATAAAATTTTATTTTTACTCAAGTCATCTACTCTTAACTCTCCTATTATCTCTAAATCATAATAAAATGTTGTCATCTAAAAAAATCTAGGAGATTCTGGCATCTTTAAGGTTTCTTTCTGTAGGATGATAAATACACTTTCATTGACCATTTCCCATATAACCATGCTCTTGGAAAAATTCATGGTTATTCTCTTGGTCGCTTGGTCAGCAACATTTCCCTACTTATTCTCATTCAGTTACGTTAGTCAGGCCCTGAATCTCACCGTTAGGTAACCTGGGTGCTAGGAATCTCTTCACTCAATCTCTTCCTGTTTCGGAACGAATACAGTGTAGGGTAGTCTTGGAATTTGTCCAATAGAAAATGTTGGAGCTTTTCAAGTTTAGATTCTCTTTCAGGTAGTTTCCAAGTCGTACAGTCATTAAATCACATTCTACTTCTCTGAGCTACCTGAGAATGTATGGATCTAAATTAGACCTTAATTTCTGTCTAATGAAGAGTACTGTTTGGATATCTTAAAATCGTTAATACTTTTTGACCACTTTAGTCATTACTTCCATCTTCTATTGAGACTGTCTGTAATATCTTGATCCCAATCTATTCCTTGTCCTATATAAAGAAATTGCTCAAGACTCTAAAAGTGGTTCAAAGATTCGACGTACCACTTACCACCTGAAAATGCTTCGTTTCGAGAGACTTTGGTTTCCACTCAGAATGTCTTTCCTTTGTGAAACTTTGTTTGAAATGTGAAAATGTCGTCTTCTAGAATTCTTTCAGTCTATGGATTTTCACCATCTGCTCTTACATGGACATCAATATGTTTGAAAACCGCTTTATTATTACAAATTTTTGTTGACACATATATGTTAATTGAACTTAACATTGCCAAACCACTGAAGTAAAATACATATTTGTGCGTGGTATAGGGCGGCTATGTTTAACGACAACCACAGAAAGATGTGTACGTGATTGTCGAGACCGACTGCTTAACGTGCCCATCTGACAGCACGGCGAAGTGTACTGAGACTTTATCGACGATAAAAATTCTCTCGCCGGTTTCGGCGATCGAGTCCGGGCCGCCTGAGTAAGAGTTGGACTTTTTACCGTGCGACCACCCACTTCACTTTACAAATACAATTGCATGTGGTGATACTCGCTTTGGAATGGATAAAAATAACCTCGTCAATAAGTTTCGTGTCTTCTGATTCATTGTCTGCATTACCAATACCGAAGATAACACAGGCCCACAAAAATTTAAAAAAGTTTTGTAGTTGAAAGGTGAGATACCATACCGTACGCTTTTGAGTGTGCTGAAAATGAATTCGGAATCAGAATTGACCCATCACCCAAGGATTTCGACATAACCTCCAAAAACACTCCAAAAACACTTTAAAAATGTATAAAAATACATCTAAACAAAAATCATGTGATGGGTCAATTCTGACCCCTTAATCTTTTACAGCACACCAAATAGCATACGGTATGGTATCTCACCTTTCAACTACAAGACTTTTTTTATTTTTGTGGGCCTGTGTAATGATCCACATAGTGATCTCCTACTCTTTGCTTGCTTAGCGAACTAAAGACTGCAAATGGAACCAAAGAATACAACTACAATCTCATAGTTATCTGGTAGAGGCCTTGTGTCTTTTCCACGCCTTGGCATTCTCTGCGCACCACAATCTTCTTTAATTATTTGAATCTACAGAAACCTTTCTTTTATGTCTTTTAGGAACTTACAAAACAAAATAAGCAAATTTGGTAGATCCGCTCTATTCCCATAGCGCACAGAGCTGTATGAGATTTAAAACAACCTTGAGCTTCTTCTTCGTTTCTGTTCTGCGTCCCTTGGTAATACGAACACATTTTTCAGAGGTCTTAAAAGCTACAACCCAAGTCTGAAAATTGTACAAGTGGTTGTACAATTGTACCCAGTAATTTTGTCTAGGTTTATCCTGGTTTGTATTTTCCTAGTTGCGATAGGGCGGTGAGTGACAGGTTTACCCTTCCCCCCAATGTTGCTCGTGGGAGGAAGAGCTTATAGGGTATGGCTGTCAAATCTTCCTTTGTCCCCAATTTTAACCTTGTTTGGTTCTTCCTGTGCGTATATCGGGTGCAATTAGCTGGTCTAACCCTATCTTGAACTTGTCAAGAGGAGTTTGATAAGGCGTGACTGATAGGTATCCTCCGCCCCAATCTTAAGCTTGTAGAGTTCTTGTCAACGAATCCAATATAATTTTGTAGATCTATACTATTTTGGGTTTTTTGTGCGGAAATAGGGTGTGGCTGATAGATCTCCTACCCACTCCCAATCTTAGGCTCGTTGAGTCTTTACCAACAAACCAAAAACGTTGTCTAGGTTTATCTCGGTTTGTATTTTTCTCACAGGTCTACTACCTTGGCCTTGTTGAAAGGAGCTTAATACGGCATGGCTAACAGGTTTCTCTCCTCCCTAAACTTCTCAACGAGCCCAATAACGTGACAAGATGACAACATGACAAGACAAGGCGTGACCGACATGTCTACCTCCCAGTCCTGGGCTCTTTAAGAGAACCTTAAAAAAGGGTGTCTAACGGGTCTTCTATCGGTATCTTCTATCTTAGGTTTGTTAAGTTCTTTAGAAACTCAATAAGGTTGTCTAGATCTATCCCGGTTGGTATTTTCGTGTGAGGATATAGGATGTGACTGACAAGTGTACACCTCAATCTTGGTCTCATCTCTCTTTTTAAGACGTGACTCACGTGACAGGCCTCTTTGGTCCCAATCGTAAGCTTGTAGAGTTTTTTCTCAACGAATTCAATAGTGTTACCCCTAGATCTATCTTGGCTTGTATTTCTCTATGCGGAAATAGGTTGTGATTGTTAGGTCTACTTCCCAGTCTTTGACTCGTGAAAAATTACTTATCGAGAAATTAAAGAAAAATCCCCCTCCCCGGTAACTACTCTTAGATTGTTGAGCTTGGATTGTTCGCAACGAGTTGAACAACGTTATTTAGATTATAACGTTGTTATAATCCCGTTTGCAAAGATTTCCTATGCAGAGATAAGGAGTCAATGATTTTCTTCCTTAATCTTGTACTCGTTCAGAGAAGCCAAATACGTGTGATTGGTAGGTTCCCGTCAGCCTAATAACATTGTCTATGTCTGCCTATCCCAATTTTGGTCTCGTTCGGAGAAGATTAATACGATGGGACTGGCAGCATCTCCCGCCCCCAATCTCAAGGTTATTGAGTTCCTTTAACTTAACACAATAACGTTTTCTAGGTAATATTCCGGTTTGTGTTTCTCTTCAATCTTGTACTGTTGTTGAGATGTGCTTAATAGGTCGTGACTGAAAGGCCCCCCCTGCCTCATCTTACGTCTACATCCAGTCCTAATTCAATAACGTTGTTTAGGTTAATCGCCTCTTGCAAATTACGTCTGCGAAGAAGACAAGCCTGACCTCCGCAATATTGCGTCCGTTGAAAAGAGCTTAATAGAACGTGACTAATAACCCCTCAATCTAAGGCTTGTTGAGTGAGTTATTCTCAACGAGCCCCATAACGTTGTCTAGTTCTATCCCGGTTCGTAGTTTTTAGTGTGACTAATAGCTCCTCCCCGCCCCCAATCTTGATCTTGTTGGGAAGAGCTCAGTAGAGTGTGACTGAAAGGTTTTCTTCTGAAAGGAAAAGTAGTCTTCAGTCAAGCGAGCCGTATTTATACAGACGGTAAGACAATTAAATAATATAATAATTGAAATATTTAAAAAGTGTAGAAGAGTGATAACGCTTGGAAATTAGAAAGAAGGTTTCTTCTTTAAACGATACCTGAATGAAATTTCTTTGAAGTACTTAAAATACTGCATATTCAAATATAATCTAAGAATCCATAATTTCCTGAAATAAATTTAAAGTTAATACCATGAAACTTTTGGAGACAATAAAAGCTGCTGGTATTATAATTTACACTCTACCGTCAGAACAAGAAAACGTTTCCTCGTTTAAATCCCCCTGGCAAAATCTAGAAATTGCAAGCACAACTGAAACAAATTACATTGCAGCAAGATTTGTAGAGCTTTAAACATGACGAAAATAAAAGATAAAAAAGATTCCTCTTTTATTTATGAGAATATTTTCCTATCGACTATCGTTAAGTTAGCGGTAGTGGTCGATCTAAAAATAAGCACTGAACGAAAGAAGTTAAAAAAGAGAAATGAATTGAAAATTTATTAAGGTGACTTTCTGGTTGGGTTTTGAAATTTCTGAGCTTGTACTGAGGAGCAAGGCAAGGCGTTCATAACCTTGTCAGACGCTAATTATCTGCAGGTATAATTATTTTAAAATCCAATTAGTAGCTCCCAGTGCGAAAAACTTATTACCTAGTAAATTATACGAGTGCTGTAGGCGCGCCCTTATTTTCTAATTAGACACCTTCTCATTTTTTTAAATATCATTGCATCGGTTTGCGTTAGGATAACTTAATTTAATAATGGGTTTGCAAGTTTATAATAAGTCAGTTAGTAGAGCTTGGGCTTTAATATTACATGCGCTGAAATTGAAGTTTGGGCGTCAGTCTTAAAAAATTTCATTACGTAATGCCAATATTAGTATAGCAATATTCAAAGTCTGCTCTCTACTGCTGCTTACTGATCTTAATTCGAAATTTATCAAATATGCACTCATTCGCTAGAGATACAAGTTTTAGCAGTAGCTAGTTGACTGCTATTTAGGAAATTGAACTTTTCATCTTTGATGTCCGACTTTAGAAATTTAAGGACATACAGTAATGGCAATAACATTTAGTAGTCAGGAAAGCATATCAATTTGTTGAAGTTTTCTAAGAAAACCTACATAAACTTACTTTTGTATTGCATCCTATCGATTAACATGATAGAGGACATTATTGTGGATGGGCAATGAAAACACTGAAGTCAATCATTTTTATTTAGATAAAAGTTTACATAAATAGATCTTGATACATACTAAGTGATTGATTTATAGTAAATTAAAAAAATAATTAACTAACAAGACCGAAAAACTATTACTACACTATTGATACTATTTATTACTAATTTTAGACGAAAGTGCCAATAAAATCTTCTTGTTACGTTTGCAGGTAGAAAGTACAAATATAGCATTTTAAGAAATCTGGAGAAGGAGAGCTAAATTACAGTATTATCAAGATGGCCACTAGGCCGTAGAATATTTTCATCGTAGAATATCTCATCATTCTACATCCTCCTCCACTTATCTATTACTCCACTTCTCCACTCCCACACTCCTCCACGTCACCAACCTTCCACGCGTTCACTCCTCCACTCCTTTACCTCTCTACTCCTCCTCTCTTCTAATCCTTCACTACCCCGCTCCTCCACTCAACTACTACTCTACTCTTCATCCTCCTCACATCCACTACTCCACTCCACAATCTCGCATCCGCCGTTCTCCGTCCTCTGTCCTCTACCCTCTCTCTTCTGGCTTCTGGCCCCTGGCCTCTGTCCCATGCTCTCTGTCCTCTGTCTTCTGTTCTTCAAAAACTATCTCGAAAACAGTAAGACATAGGAATCTATAATTTGCAGTAATGTAGTCCTTATTTCAAAGGGGTGTTTTCTGTATCTATGATCCATCTGGAGTTAACTGAAACGTCTCAATAAATTATGCCAATTACCAGTTCTTCTGTTTGATGTTCTCTGTTATTTGCCCTCTACCCTGCGCCCTCAGTTGTCCGATTTTCATCATCCACCCTACGTAATCCGTCTTAAGTTTTCCCTGTCATCTGTCGAGTGTCATCTGTACTCGGTCCTAGACAAATGGAAGATAAATAATTAAAGGGAGGTTTTTTATTCTGGTCAGGTAGTGCGCCCGCTGACCTATGGAAAACTGTGTGCTACCAGGTAGTGTTTCGGAGATGACAGTACGGGGGTCGGGCTTTGGCTATGCAGTGCCAGTCGTCTGATCCTCATAAATCGTCTAGGGCACTACGCTTAAGTGATGTGATGCGAATATATTAGCCTTTCACGTTCAAGACAACTTCACCTTAACAGGTAACATACCGGGGTTCTACTTCTACTTCGGTAGACCCGAAACGAAGCTCTGTCAGGAACACACCAGGCCTATAACTGGAAGATTGGGTTGGCAAAAACATTCAAAACCAAGTCCCGCCACATCTGAGATATCTTAATTACTTCCTCTTGGGAGGAACGTGTTTGTTAAGTTATTGCAAGTGCCCCACGTAAAACAATTTTAGGAATCTGTACTCTGTCCTTGTTCTCTGACTCCTGCTCTCTATTCGCTGTCTTATGTTTGCTAATACATATCACGGAAACTATAGGCAACACATAGGAATTTGAGATTTTGCAGACTGGTAGTCCTTACTCTAAAGTGCTGTATCAGTATTTTTTAACCTAAACACTCAAAGAGATTATAAAGAGGGGTGACATTTTCTGAAAAATTACTATGTTTATATGTTTCTTGAATTTCTTGGTCTAAGCTGTAAACTTCAAATGAAGATCATTTCTTAAAAATTAAAATATGGCTATATCATATATAAGTGTTTTAAGGTCATATTTCCACAGATAACAATTTAAAGATTAAGAATATGTAGGATGATCCAGCACTTAATTATAATTAATAATTATAATTACAATCAGCATTTTACAAGTCCCCCATCTCCGTCCTTCATCCTCCTTCCTCCGTCCTCCTTCCTCCTTCCTCCTTCCTCCTTCCTCCTTCCTCCTTCCTCCTTCCTCCTTCCTCCTTCCTCCTTCCTCCTTCCTCCTTCCTCCTTCATCTTTCCTCTTTCCTCCTTCCTCCTTCCTCCTTCCTCCTTCCTCCTTCCTCCTTCCTCCTTCCTCCTTCCTCCTTCCTCCTTCCTCCTTCCTCTTCCTCTTTCCTCCTTCCTCCTTCCTCCTTCTTCCTTTTTCCTTCCTCCTTCCTCCATCCTCCATCCTCTCCATCATCCAGGACCTTTTGACCTTGAATTCACCTTCAAATCAAAGTCAAATGTTGGATACATGACTGCTGGAGAACCTCATTATCATTCCTAACCTCCATCCTCCTAACCAAAGCAGTCTTCCAAAAAGATCTTTAGCAGATTAGATTTGATGATTTCAGTTTTTTCTGTTGTATTGAAGCATAGTTTCGGAAAGGAGCTGAGTTTGTCAACATTCTCCAGATTTTCAATGTATAGAGTTTGCAAGTTTTTATAAGGTTTTGTCGTGTGTGAAAGTGGTTTAGATCCTGATAGAGTTCAGGATCTTAGCAGTATCAGTTTGTCCAATAGAAATTTGCTAACAGCGTTTTAGAGTTGATATTTTTAAACGTTTTTAGAGAACATTCCCGAATAAGTTTTATCACATGTTCATTGTCTTTGATGACAAGGCATTCTTGGAAATCATGTTCTGTGTCTCCTTCATAGCACACACACTCCAGAGATCTCTTCAAAAGTCACGATTTAGATCATGGAAGCTTACTGTGGAGTATATCAACTGACGCCAATTGTGTTAGAGGGAATGTTGTGTGAACTTTGCCACATTGTCCTGCACTCAAATTCCTGGTTAATGTCGAGCCTGTGCCATATTCGTACTGTATATAACAATGAATTTTTCGAATGATAATATTATCAGGAATCGTGTAGCTTAATTTTGTTTGACATCACAGGGGTCAGTGGAGAATGGAGATATTTTTTAGACACAATACGTTTTGAATTGACTCTTGTAGTCACGGGTTATGTGGGGGTCGCATTTTTCGAGATTTTACTGCGTTCAAGGTCACGGTTTAGGTGAAAGGTGGCAAGTATGGGGTACATTCTTAACTTTACCAAAAAATACTCTTCACGTCTTCATTAGTTTTTTTTAAGTTAGTCAGGCTTGTGTTTTTTGCCATTTTACTGCTATCAAAGTAACCGTTCAGGTGAAAGGGTTCAAATATAGGATGCATTCTCAATTTTACGTAAAAATAATCTTCATATTGTTGTTAATTTTTTTTTAGGTTAGTCAGGCTTGTGTTTTTAACATTTTACTGCAATTAAAGTGACCGTTTACGTGAAAGTGTTCAAGTGTGGGGTACATTCTTAACTTTACGTAAAGATACTCTTCACATCGCCGTTAATGTGTTTGGAGGTTCGTCAGACTTGTGTTTTTGACATTTTACTGCGATCAAAGTGACCGTTCAAGTTAAAGAGTTCAAGTGTGGGGTACATTCTTAACTTTACATAAAAATACTCATCACATCGTCGTCAATTTTTTTTGAGGTTAGTCAGACTTGTGTTTTTGACATTTTACTGCGATCAAAGTGACCGTTCAAGTTAAAGAGTTCAAGTGTGGGGTACATTCTTAACTTTACATAAAAATACTCATCACATCGTCGTCAATTTTTTTTGAGGTTAGTCAGACTTGTGTTTTTGACATTTTACTGCGATTAAAGTGACCGTTCACGTGAAAGGGTTCAAGTGTGGGATACATTCTTCGTAAAGATACTTTCACATCACCGTTAATGTGTTTGGAGGTTAGTCAGACTTGTGTTTTTGACATTTTACTGCGATTAAAAAAGTGACCGTTCAGGTTAAAGAGTTCAAGTGTGGGGTACATTCATTTAACATTTTACTGCAATTAAAGTGACCGTTTACGTGAAAGTGTCCAAGTGTGGGGTACATTCTTAACTTTACATAAAGATACTCTTCACATCACCGTTAATGTGTTTGGAGGTTCGTCAGACTTGTGTTTTTGACATTTTACTGCGATCAAAGTGACCGTTCAAGTTAAAGAGTTCAAGTGTGGGGTACATTCTTAACTTTACATAAAAATACTCATCACATCGTCGTCAATTTTTTTTGAGGTTAGTCAGACTTGTGTTTTTGACATTTTACTGCGATCAAAGTGACCGTTCAAGTTAAAGAGTTCAAGTGTGGGGTACATTCTTAACTTTACATAAAAATACTCATCACATCGTCGTCAATTTTTTTTGAGGTTAGTCAGACGTGTTTTTGACATTTTACTGCGATTAAAGTGACCGTTCACGTGAAAGGGTTCAAGTGTGGGATACATTCTTCGTAAAGATACTTTCACATCACCGTTAATGTGTTTGGAGGTTAGTCAGACTTGTGTTTTTGACATTTTACTGCGATTAAAAAAGTGACCGTTCAGGTTAAAGAGTTCAAGTGTGGGGTACATTCTTAACTTTACATAAAAATACTCATCACATCGTCGTCAATTTTTTTTGAGGTTAGTCAGACTTGTGTTTTTGACATTTTACTGCGATTAAAGTGACCGTTCACGTGAAAGGGTTCAAGTGTGGGATACATTCTTCGTAAAGATACTTTCACATCACCGTTAATGTGTTTGGAGGTTAGTCAGACTTGTGTTTTTGACATTTTACTGCGATTAAAAAAGTGACCGTTCAGGTTAAAGAGTTCAAGTGTGGGGTACATTCTTAACTTTACATAAAAATACTCATCACATCGTCGTCAATTTTTTTTGAGGTTAGTCAGGCTTGTGTTTTTAACATTTTACTGCGATTAAAGTGATCGTTCACGTAAAAGGGTTCAAGTGTGGGGTACATTCTTAACTTTACGTAAAAATAATCTTCACAAATAATCTTCATCAAAGTGGGAGTTTAGATGAAAGGGTTAAAATTTGGGGTACATTCTTAACTTTACGTAAAGATACTCTTCACATCGCCGTTAATTTGTTTGGAGGTTCGTCGGACTTGTGTTTTTGACATTTTACTGCAATTAAAGTGACCGTTTACGTGAAAGTGTTCAAGTGTGGGGTACATTCTTAACTTTACGTAAAGATACTCTTCACATCGCCGTTAATGTGTTTGGAGGTTCGTCAGACTTGTGTTTTTGACATTTTACTGCGATCAAAGTGACCGTTCAAGTTAAAGAGTTCAAGTGTGGGGTACATTCTTAACTTTACATAAAAATACTCATCACATCGTCGTCAATTTTTTTTGAGGTTAGTCAGACTTGTGTTTTTGACATTTTACTGCGATTAAAGTGACCGTTCACGTGAAAGGGTTCAAGTGTGGGATACATTCTTCGTAAAGATACTTTCACATCACCGTTAATGTGTTTGGAGGTTAGTCAGACTTGTGTTTTTGACATTTTACTGCGATTAAAGTGATCGTTCACGTGAAAGGGTTCAAGTGTGGGATACATTCTTCGTAAAGATACTTTCACATCACCGTTAATGTGTTTGGAGGTTAGTCAGACTTGTGTTTTTGACATTTTACTGCGATTAAAGTGACCGTTCACGTGAAAGGGTTCAAGTGTGGGATACATTCTTCGTAAAGATACTTTCACATCACCGTTAATGTGTTTGGAGGTTAGTCAGACTTGTGTTTTTGACATTTTACTGCGATCAAAGTGACCGTTCAGGTTAAAGAGTTCAAGTGTGGGGTACATTCTTAACTTTACATAAAAATACTCATCACATCGTCGTCAATTTTTTTTTGAGGTTAGTCAGGCTTGTGTTTTTAACATTTTACTGCGATTAAAGTGATCGTTCACGTAAAAGGGTTCAAGTGTGGGGTACATTCTTAACTTTACGTAAAAATAATCTTCACAAATAATCTTCATCAAAGTGGGCGTTTAGATGAAAGGGTTAAAATTTGGGGTACATTCTTAACTTTACGTAAAGATACTCTTCACATCGCCGTTAATTTGTTTGGAGGTTCGTCGGACTTGTGTTTTTGACATTTTACTGCGATCAAAGTGACTGATCAGGTTAAAGAGTTCAAGTGTGGGGTACATTCTTAACTTTATATAAAAATACTCATCACATTGTCGTTAATTCTTTTTTTGGAGATTAGTCAGGCTGGTGTTTTTAACATTTTACTGCAATTAAAGTGACCGTTCACGTGAAAGGGTTCAAGTGTGGGGTACATTCTAAATTTTACGTAAAAATAATCTTCATATCGTTGTTAATTTTTAGGAGGTTGGTCGGCCTGGGTTTTTGACAATTTACTACGATCAATTTACTATTTACTACGATGGCCGTTCAGGTGAAAGGGTTTAAATGTGGGGTACATTCTTAACTTTACGTAAAGATACTCTTCACATCGTCGTTAATGTGTTTGGAGGTTATTCAGACTTGTGTTTTTGACATTTTATGGCGATCAAAGTGGCCGTTCAGGTGAAGGAGTTCAAGTGTGGGATGGGGGACATTATTTTTTGTTAAAAGGTTATGTATTTGGACATTTGGACTACACACGGGCCAGGTTATAATTCAGCTCACAGGGATAAGCGTGATATATTTCTAATCTGAGAAGGACGCTGTCAAATTAACCGTCAAAATGAATACCGATCCAGCTCTCAAATGACCAAAATCTACGAGTAAATCGAGGGTCTTTTAAGGAGGTTAAAGTACTGAGAAATTCGTTGCATGTATGTTTTAAAAAGAAGGAAAATAAAATTTAACCTAAAATTATTATTTGTGCTGAAATACAGGTAGAGTTCTTAAATGAGCAAAATCTAACCAGTGGCGGGGCATTTTTAGGGGGGTTAAAGTATTAAAGAAAATTTAATCGAAATTGTTATTTAATTTGGCACTACCGCCCTTTATTGAAGGTAGGGTATATAAAGTTACACCAATTTTGCTAGTTTTGTAGGTAGTGGCGGTCTTAGATATAATTATAATAAAACATTATTGATTGTTGGAACGTTATTGCTATGCGGAGTAACCTAGAATTGAATAGTTACGATTCATCCCAGTAAAGATAAAAATAGTTATGTGTGTGTTCTTACAAGTTAGAACTTCAGAATATCAATGACTGTTGTTTATAGAGCAAATATTGGTTAGTGTTCTGTGAACTACTTTTTCATTTTTGCATCCAAACTTGAAATCAACTACACTAAACTTGTGATGACATAACGTGCAAGGAAACTCAATGAACAAAAGGGTTGGATATGTGACTTAAAATTTAAAAATTGAATTTGATTTTTAAGTTTGTATTTGTTGAATTATTCATGACATCATTCATTGAACTATTTCATAGTAGTTCATGTGTAATGCTCAAATTGTATATATAAATTCTAAAAGCACCCTTTTCCATTCATTTTCATTTGATATTCATTACTCGTGGTTATTAATTAAACATCCCCATAAACACGTATGAATTGTTATCATGAAATGTTCTAATCCGTTAAGGTCAGTTTATCCCATTCAGGCCTACCGCAACAACATTTCTGTTATAATAGTCAGAATTGTTCAAGCTGAAAGCCAAGGTTTCCAGAACAGAAGGTTATTAATATTCTGATTAAAGCAGTTCGATGGAAAAAGTCGTTCAATAAAGCAATGGATTAAGGGTGGGACGAGGTAAACCCTTATATAACATTAAACAACTCTGCACAATAGAGAAAAGCTTTGTAACCACGTCCGAAAGTTTGAAAACCTATTAAAATTTTGCTTTTCAATTGTAAACTTTAGAGATATATACATATATATGTGCCCAAAGACAAAGCCTTAGTAAATTCATTTAATGTGCGCTCAGGAACGATCAGCAAAAACCCATTTCCTGTTTTGACTGTACTCTCTGAAAATAGTTAGAATAGATAAATGCTTTTAAAAGGGACTTCAGAAACACATACACGACAACAACGACGTCAGCGGGGAGAAAGAGCTGAGAACGATCCAACGGGTCACGATCACATGCAGGCTCAGGTGCTTCCACGTGAAAACCTGATAACTGTGATCTAAACCAATAATGAGCTGTCAATGGCAGGGGATGGCTGCTTTGTTTAGTTCCGACAAAACCCTCGTCCCCTACACACACCCTCTCATACACGTCTTTCGAAACAAATCCCAGACTCTTATCGACGGTAGAGCATCCGAAGTCGAACCAATTGGCCAATTACACGGATTTATACATCCTATAAATACCAGATAAGTAACTGTCGCGTGATTTTCTTTCAACTTTTCTCTTTTTTTATAGAAAAAATAGAAAACTTGATGACGGACGCAAGGAAAAAATTCAAATGAGCGTCTGCAGCCCTTAACAGTTTGAATTAAAAGATTTGGAAATCCGCATAACGATTATTAACTCTTTATGTACTATTCCGAAGGTTATTTACTGAGTAGGCAGGTATTATTGACCGATATATTCCATTGATTCATTTATTATATTCTTTCCTTCGTAAAGCCGCTATTTACAAAGCCTGTACGAAAAGTAATAAAGCTACTGCTTACTGAATTCAGCACCGCTGTCCTTCACTGAAGGTAAATTGTTCGCTGTTGACCAGGTGTGGTCGCAATGTTTCTATACAAACTTTAAGTTGCGTCAATAGGAACTGATAATATAGAGAACATCAAAGCGTCTATTAAGCGTGGAGTTCCACAATGCTACGTGTTGTCCCCTTTACTATTTAAGATGGATGTAGAAACAAGTTTTCTGGTATTTCAGAGAGAGGTATTTCAAAAGGCGCTGGGAAATTCTACAGATGATATAAAGATCGACGCAAAAATACTTAATAAAATACGCTACTCTGATTGCACTATTATCATTGCAGACGATCCAGAAAGGTTACAACGCTTAATCGCTCATAATCGCAAGTCAACACGAAAGTTTTGATTTTCTAATTCATAATATTTTGAAACGTTATATATTATATTATATTTTGAATGCAAATTCGTATATAGAGAAATGTATCACCCTAGCTGGGAGTCGAACCCAGGACCCTCTGCTATCTAGGCGGTATCTCTATCAACTGAGCTATCGGGAGACGACTATCAGCATAGTGACAAATTTTCCATTTGGAAAATTTCCTAACTAACTTCCTAAACTAAAATTCGTCAATTCTTGATCAACTGATAAGTTGTTAGCGTTTCAAGGGCCTCTATATGCATAAGCTAACAAGATTGTGAGATGTTGTGAGAGAACGAAAATATCAGGACCTTTAAACAAACTTTTAAAATCGAATCGGTTTTTCACAGTTTTGTAGTCTATAAAGCTGCAAGTTATCGAGGTCATAAAATCCTGAGCCTTTCAAACATGAAGTCGAAATTGACTAGAAAACTCTGAATCTTTGGAATTCTTAGATTCTGGTAACTTTTTCATTTTTAAGGGACCTCTAACTCTCTAAGCTGTAGAAGTCTTAAAACCTAAAACTAGAACTGATTGTCGAAACTGTAAACGCATGTGAATTTGAAACTTTTGGAAAACTGTTTTACTTTTCAAGGGTTAACAAAAATTGTTTTTGATTAATGAACTTATGTGACCTGCCTTATAGTCTGATAAGTTTTCTTACCTTTATACCTACATAGAACCTCTGAATCTCAAAGTTATCAGGCTCATGGAATTCCGAGTTTTCGAAACTTGAGATTGAAATTGATTGTTGAAACCGTACCGTTTGAAGTTTTGAAACTTTAGTTCTTTAAAACGAGAAGCTGAAAGGTCTCTAAATATCTAGATTATCGCGTTTAAGCAATTCTGAGATTTAAAAAATGTCCTGTAAATTTCCCCAATATCGAGGTCATGAGGTTCTGAGTTTCTTGACGCCAGAAACTGAAATTGAATGTCAAAATCATAAATATTTGGAACTTTGAAACCGTTAAACGTTAATAAATTGTTTTCTGTAGTATGACCTTCTAAGACCATACGCTATAAAAACTATGAACTCACGGGTTATCGAAACCTCAAACTGAAATTGACTGTCATAAACTTAAATATCTGAAACTTTGAAATTCTGTATCTTTGAAACTTTATATTTTGATAAGATTTTCACTAAAGCTGCCGATGCTTTAAAGCCTAAACGTTTCAAACCTGAAGCTAAAATTAACTATCGAAACCGTAAATGACTGAAACTTTGAATCTATGGAACTTTGAAACTTTTAAATTCTGAAGGTCCCATCTTTTTTGAGCCATTACCTCAATAAGCTGTCGAGGTCATAAAATTGTGAGTTTTCGAACCTAAAATTAAAATTTTAAGATTCTGGTTTTTGAAAAATGTCTCTAAAGCTCTAAGCTATGGATGGTAAGCAATTCTGCGTTTTCGAAATCTGAAACTGAGATTGATTACAGAATCTGTAAATATCTGAAGCTTTAAAACTCTGGAATCTGAATATGTGAGACTCTTGAACTTCACTAAGTACTTCCTGTACTTGAACTATTGATTTTATAAAATTCCGAGTTTTGAATTTTCAAAACTGATTGATATTGTTTCTTGCAACCGTAAATTCTGAAACTCTGTAATTTATAACTCTTAAACACTGAATTGTGAAACTTTAAATTTACTATACTTAGAAAGTTTGTCAGAAGTGTAACGTAAAAAAGACAACTTAAAACGGCAACACAATGAGAGTTACAAAATAGAGAAGTTTTTGTGTTCAATCGCACATTTTGGCTCATAGACAGCTAATGTTTTTCTAAGAATTCTTTAAATAGTAGAAAACTCAAATACTTTTAAGAAAGTTTCGTGTGTGTATAATGAAACGCGAGATATAAATTTAATTTCGCTACAAAAATTTCAAATTAAGTTAATGGAATTAATTGCCCTTATAAAGTGTATGAAGTTTATCAACTTTTATTTATATAGAAGTTTCAGAAAGTTTTCTTGCTCTTTCTACTGTACACACTCTTCTATAGAGAAAAGCAATTTTCGTCTATCTCATAAACGATTCTTTCCGCTGTTTCTAATTTATATAATAATTTTATAAACATTTTTATATTTTAAACGCTTTTTTAATTAATTGCAGTAAAAAACTTATGAAAGGTATAAAAGTATTTATTCCTAAAATAGTTGTCAGACCATTTCTTATCGAAAGGACAATAAAAGGTTTTCTCAATAGACATAGACATTTCTCTCTTAACACACTTTTTTTTTGAAATGCAGATTATCTTTGTATTTTCTTACATAGATAATCTCCTACTGTATATTAATAAGTTTTCTAAACTAGATAAAATAGCTTTAAGATACCTAAAGGATTCACAACCATCACCTCTTTCTCTCTTTCCAGTTTCCTTCCAGAGTGCAGAAGATATTTTAAATAATACATAATTGTCAAAGCATAAATATAAGTACAATATTACCTGAATGCAATGCTGTAGAAATAACTCGACCGATGATACACTTGCCTTGAAACTGCTATTAATAAAACTTGGCATGCACAGCTTTGAGGAAGTTAAAATCAATAAGACGACTAAAAAGCTTTTTATTGTATTAAATACGCCAAAAAGTGATGAAGAAAAGACATTACTAAAACTATAGCAAATTAATGTACCGCTGCACCTCCTGAAATAACTCAACGGGTAGGACACTTGTCCGGAAGCTGCTAAGATAAAACCTTTAGAAAAACTTGGATCCTTCAATAGTAAAATGTTTTACATAAAACTTGGCATACAGCTTCGAAGAAACCGGAGAAAATATTCTTAGCATCTACGAAATTTGTACCGTTTTCACTACATAGATAGCAGCAGGTGTCCCGTAAATTGCTACAAAAATCTTTGCAAGGTGTAGTGTGTAATGTGGGTAGTTGTGATACTGTTACATTTGTTTCTCTTGAGGGTTCGAACTTTTATTGAAGTCCTATCTTGATGCAAAGAGGGCACATTAAAATCGCATGACGCTTTGGGCACAAAATTTGGTACAAAATTTGGTACAAAATATATCGTTTTGCATCGCTGTTTTTTATGATAATGCTTAAGGCAGTAAAAGCGCAAACAAAACAGAGAGGATACATGTCTTCTCTTTGTTTTGTTTTGCTTTTCATCATACGTCATTACTTTGGCTATTAGACAGAAACAGAGAGGATACATGTCCTTTCTTTTGTTTTGTTTTGCTTTTCATCATACGTCATTACTGTTCCACATTCGTTACTGTCACATTTCCCGTCAAAGCAAATTTACTCAGCTGATTGCCCCACAAATGGACTGGCTGCAATAGGCATCAATTTTCCCTTCTCTGTACTATTAGGCCTTTCGTTAGGTTACTTAGGTTGTTCGACTTTTTCTTGTTACCTTCTGTTTCTGAAAACCAGATTGGGCAAGTTGTACTTGTACAATTTTGTAGCACTACTATTTTTACAAAAAAAAAACCTCACACTTGATCGGAAATTGTAGCAGGCAAAAAACTCTACTTTAACTCAGTAATAAAATTAATCCAAAACAATAGCTAAAGTCAAACAAAACCATACATGCATGATACTTACGTTACGATACTTACTAATATATGTGAATGCTCCGGCCGAGAGATCTTATTAAATCAAATTATACTTAGGCGTCGTGGGTGATATTCACAAAAGCGTCTGATTAGATAATAGATTCAGGAATTAAAAAATATAGAGGGCGCCACCCAAACTGAGTAGATGTTAAATCATTTGAAAAAAAGTCCAAAGTTTGGGAAAAGATCTGAACAAGTATTTTTAATAACCAAAAATTTTGTTAATAAAATAGACATCAGTCATTTGTTGAGCCGAACTATATCAATAATTCCTAAATTTGAAGTGTGTATATTGAATTAAAAAAAGGTTGAAACTATGTTACACAAAAGCCATACTATTTAAGTTATCATTCCTAAATGCAATAATAATTCCTACATATTACTTAATTTCGTAGTCCCAAGTTAGATAAATTGTACACAAATAACTTATTTAATATTTCGTAAATGAACAAAGACAATACAAGACAAGACAACTAAACATTTTTAGAAACTTGAGTAACCTTAATCTTTTATACAGTTATCCTTAACACTTCTTAATTTTACAAAATTCTCTTAAATATGGCATAACACTGGTCTTTATTAACTTGGAAAAATAGACCGAAACGCAACTAGATTCTCAACACGGTAAAACTGATAATCCCTAAAATTAGATTATATGGTACGAGAATACAATGAAAAAACACTTTTACCCAATATTGATCATTAACGAGACCCACATTACTAGAATTATGAACGAATTTTCTTCACCAAAGCTAGTTTTTTACTAACGCACTGTACAATACGGAACGCTCGGAGAATATTTTTCTATGTTATATCAGTTGTATAAGCAACGAGAACAAATAACAACGTCGGGGCGTCGAGGCAAAAGTCCCTAGCTCTGGTACGGAGAGCCGCTGTTAGAATGACTTGATGGGGTACGGAAAACTACATTATTTTTACAAATTTAGGGGATGAGTTTTATAAACGGTCCAAACTTGTCGACGTTTTTGTCCAATGATAACAAATACAGAATTACTTATTATATTTTGCATTTAAGAAGTGCTTATCAAAACCTACCGCAAATCTGAGATCATAAATTCGACACTTTAACGAAATTTATTATATTGTTGACTGCTAAAAATTTTATTCGTAAAAATACAAAGGAATATATCACTATTTCAATTGCTGTAGACTAATAAATTATTTTCATATAAGGTCTGTACGTGCTTTTAAACTAAAAGGAGTTCAATATCTTTATTATTTAGCAAAATTATCATGAATTTCATCTACAAGAACTGTCATAACCATAAGAAACGATATGAATACTATATTAATTTGAACTGTTTGCAATTTTGAAGGTTTTTTATAAACCACAAATATTGAACGTGGGACTTGCATTTCAACATAACGCAAACGAAATATCTCACTATACACAGGTGCTTACTAAGATTATTTTTTATAAGTGATTACTGGAATTTTTAGCACGTTACAATTTGAACTTATTGGAAGGTCTATGGTGGTTATCTTGTAAATAGGACTCCTTTGCCATGCTGTCAATGTACCAGAATCCAGTGATGATTCCACAAGAAAATAAACAGTCTGCTTTTGCTGAATCAAATGTCGAACTGAGACCAGAACACTAACCATTCCTTGAGAGCACTCTTGCAGGTTTCGGTGGATTTTCCTTAGTGTACACGACCAATTCTTGGTTGGTTATAATCTCTCTTTTGTTTTGAGGAATTTTTTTCCGAGTTCATCAACTAGAATCTTAACTTTCTGAACAGCGAGAAGGGCGAACTCTTATAATACGAGCCATTGCTAGAGTTAAGTATCGATTCATTTATCAGTTAAAGATCACGACGGGGTCACAAATTTTTTATGAGGAATGCTATTTTAATGCTACTCGTTGTAAATCTTTTTCCTGGCAATTGCTAATCGATTTAATCCACATGAATATATTTATTTCCGATCAATTACAACTTAACAATAATGACAATTAAACAAAAATTATGTCGTATACCGTCACATGGGAGTTGTCGTGACTAGGGTCGTAGCTAAGAGTAGAAATAGAATGAAACGCAAGTCCCAGTTTAACAATATAATAGGTAACAAGATTACTACAATCTACACAAGCATGAGGGCGATCAGGACCTCATAAACACTAACACTAACGCTAGGGTGGTCGAAACCTCCTTATTAACTACCTACTACGCCTAAGTTTAGGAAAACTAGGTAAGCGGAGCCCCTAGACGCTAGCTTCCTGAATCCTTGCCATTAAAGAATATAAAAGTTCCTCACCAGGCTGGCCACGACATCATGGATGAAGTCAAGAACTCAACTGAACTGTATCTCGTAGCAAACCTGTTTGTATATGGTATCCATATGAATATCGCGGAAGCCGTTGATGCATAAATGAATATATTAGCTTTTATCACTGAATACATATTGCTACGATTTTTGGGGATAAGAAAATATAACAGACTGTGGCGGTGGTGATACAGTAATGCATACAAAATATAAACCACCTACCTTTGCTTTTAGAATAAATGCTCCGCCTAATTAAAATTTGTTGTGACGCATCAAACGCTTCACAAAATTGAGACTCTCAGGCGGATTGCTTCAATAGGGGACTAAATAATTATAAAGGTCTAGGAACATATTAGGTAATTTTTCTATTTTTTATATGACAACTTTATTTAATTAAGAACACAAACAAAAATTTAAATTAAAAGAAAATAAACTTTGAATGCCATAAACTTTAAACTTTATTGAAATATCAATCCCAAAATGGTATAATGCTTTTTATCTGAGAAGTAATATTTATGGCATCAACAGAATTCTTAATTACTAAAATTAAACAAACTAAATTTAAATACCTCATTTTTTAAAATATTCAAGTATTTGGCGCCAACAGTTTGCCAACGTATCGTTATAAATCATCAATTCTCTGCTTCCATATGGTCAAGACTCAAGGAAGAATGTCAAACACTTCTTTCAATTACATCCAAATAAATGGCTTTACTAGATCGAAATCCAAATAGATATGCTTGTTTAAATTGTGGTAAGTCTATAAATTTAATGATTATATTTTAAATTCCATTACAACATCCATAAGAACGTAACAAAGATGATAACTCAATTATCAATAAAAAAACCGATTTTTTTTTCTCTAAGATGTCACATTTAATTTAAGAATTTAATGCACTTGTTATTATTGTAATTATACGATGTTATTATTAAAAACACTTGTATTCACCGAACTTTGATGAATAATAAACAATACACATAACCCAAAATTAACAAACACGTTTTAGCAAATAATATAACCTAATAATTATATTTGTTTGCATTTCTTTTGATCTCATATAACCTTAAAATTTAATTTTTTTGGTCTCAACAGGTGTGCACTGTTTTAAATTTGTTAAGTGAAAGAGAATATGTTACAAACATGGCCGCTCTTCTATACCCTTTTTGCAAACAATTGAAAACTATAGTAAATTTTGATATAAACAATTGAACTTTTTGTGAAAACAAGTGATTAATTAACATAACCAAAATATTGTTTATGAATTTTAACTATTCTTTAAACTAATTAGATAAAATGGTAGCTTAAAAATTCCCTATGCATTGGTAGATTGCATTCATGTTCCCATAAGACCACCATTGAATAACGATGACATCTCATTTTTACACAACTATTACATAACTAAAATTGACTTAATTACTTAAAATTACCTTTTTATACATTCCTATAGTGATAAAATTAAATCTTATATACTAACAAATTAGTTACATACTTTCATATATCAACAAAATGATAATTCAAGTTAATTACATTATTTCTGTCTACGAGGCAAATTCGCACATACTTGTATTTTATTCCACTGATATCATCTCCAAAAAGCAGCTCCAACATTCAAGTTTCAATTCTGTGCAAAAGAAACTGCATAAAAACGTTTACACGAATTAACTTTTCTTGACGTGGAAAAGCGTTTTTAAAAATGATACTTTATTTTAAAAACGCAAAAGACGGAGTCCATGTTACAAAATGAACACAGTTTACTGTTAAGTACAATAAGATATTTATTCGTCGTGAAATTACACAATATGCACTTGCATATTCACTTAAATACTATTTATACAAGTTCAATTTAAAACTGGTAATAATGATGTTCAGAAAGACCGAGGTAAACAGTAACCCTGGCTACCAGTTTCTACGGCTTTCTGAGTGAGTATGGCTTGAAGGAAGGTAAACAAATGACCCTGGTCATCAGTTTCTATCCCAAGCCCGTGGTAACTCAGACTGATCTGTCCCACTGTGATCCACTTTCTGTGGGTGTAAAATCCTTCAGTTGACCACACGTGGCCGTGGGATGTGTTTGCTTCCTCTAGCATTTCGTATAATGCATCCGATAAAGTTCTGAATACTGCAGCTGCTCCCGCTTTAGTATATGTGGGCGCTCGCTGTGCGCACACGTGGCCGTGGGTTATGCACTGCATACTGCAGCTGCTTCCGCTTTAGCATATGTGGGCGCACCGCTGCGAGGCGTTATCTGCACCTGTTTATAATGAGGTCACACTTCTCTTTAATAATGAATAAATGTTAACTCACGTTAACTGTAAGATTTTCTCATGAAGAAAAATTAATGATATGAAAATCTCGTTAACTTGTCTGATTTAGGTTAAATCTTGACTTAAAGATGGGCTCAACTTAATTTATTAAATGCTTTATCAGGTCAGCGTCTCATATCGTTAGCTAAACCAAAGAGAATTACTTAAATTTTAAGGAAATTGTGAAAAATAGTGAAAAAAATGTGTGCTAGTGTGCATGTTAACTAGAATAAATCCTTTTATAACTTTTTAAAAAATAATTTAAAATTTTTTCAAAATAAAAATTTTGAAGGTGAAGTTAGGCAACAATTGTTAACTCGTAGATGCAGGTATTCTTTGGCGTAGGTTACATTTAAACATTAGGTAAACATTTATGCTGGTTGGAATGCAACTTGAGTAATAACGAATTATTTAATTTTGAATAATTTCGTCTACTAATAATTATAACCTGAAATTGGGCTTTCCTTTTTATTTATTATATACCCTTGGCTACGGTCTCAGTCACTTCAGTCTATAGCGTGACATTTTGGTAGAGGCGTCTCTAGCACGCCAGGCTTTCGACACAGATTTTCCTTCAAAAAGACTTTCCATTTGTAATGAACAATATCTTATTATGTAGACTTCTTTGTAATTACTTAAAGAGGGTTGTAGATTGCAGAAATGTGTAGATATAAAATAATTCCATGCCGTTTGAAGAGGGCGGGAGAAGTTTAATGGGCGTAAAACCCGGATGTGGGTTTTACATGCAGAAAATGTATAAAAATGTGCAAGTATAAGAAATTACAATTTATTTTCGGAATATAATATTAGATTTTAAATCCGTCTCTGAAATTCCTATGTTTAATTATAACAGTTCTATTATTTTATTGTCATAGCAGCTAACAAAGCGGGAAACAAATAGAAATAGGGCGGTAGAGCAAAAAAAAAATATTTTCACTTTCGAATATTATTCAGTTGAACATAATTGCTTATTTAAAAGGCTTTCTTTTGTTCGATGTTTCCAAATCATTGAGCAGCACACAAAAAAAATTATAGCGTCTCATGAAAAGATTTTTACAAAAAAAGGGGTAGTCATGTACATCATCAGTAACATTTCAATTTTCTCTTTGAACGCTTACAAAATGACACGAGTACAATTTTCCAGTTTATACATTTGAGTGGAAGTGGAGATTAATTCTGATGTTCATACGTTGTATATATGACCAGCATCCACTAATAATAATGGCTGTTACAACAATAAAGACCCTCTAACTAGGAGCAATGATAATTAACGATCTATAAACTGCGATCAATGTATGCCTGCATTACCGTTATAATATTAATTGATGCGATTTTAAACGGTAGCTTTACTTGTAAACCAGATTTATTTATTTAATAGGATACAAGCCTGACCAACCCGAGCCACCACCACTAAATCTCTATTCAATTAGCCCGGAAAAACTATTTAGAGGGTAAAAAGTAGTTTTTCGCTCGGCAATTGCTAAATGATGTGAACAGTGCACATACAACGAGAGATTATGTTTTGATACGGTAACGTTTCGCTATTATACCCGGGAGAAGATTCTAAGCCTCGTTTAATCAGTCCGTTTTTCGCTAATTAGACGACGTAGACGTCGACGAGGACCAGTACCGGTACACTGATTATGATCATCCTCTACAACCGACCCCTTTCTCTTCTCATGCTCCCTTTTTGTCCCTTGTCGACCCGAAAGTCATCCTGAGCTTCAGAACTAATCATCTAGACTTGATTTAACTTGGGATAATGTCTGCTGCTGCTTCCTCGAATATTTTATGTGAATATCTGACCTAGATCTAAGTATACAATTTATGCAGAACGTGAAACAAACATATTACCTCCTCTACGTAGATCACGTTATTAATGAGATTAGAAATTATTGGAAAATTTTCCCGAGAGAGCTTAATGTTGTTGCAAAAGGTAATTAGTATTCCTTACACAAGTTTCTTCTTTAAAGTGCAAGCAAGCGCTATAATCTATCTTGCGCCATGTTTATTTTAGAGCTGCAACTATTCATTGCATTCACTAGAAGGCGGTTTAATAGTTTCTAAGACGGATCTCTTGCTCTATTTACGTTTAGAATGTGTTAGAACTCTCGTAAATTAAGTTTTCACCGCGAGAAAGAAGCGAAAATAAATACCCTTTAAATTCCGAAAGTGCACCTGAATACGACAAACTTTTTGACTGACATTTTCTCGCGCTATATATAAGCATCAAACATAGAAGAGTAAGGAAGTTGAAGTTTAGACAAATTTCTACCCAAAAAGTTTCTACATCAAGAAATGGTGGCGGTGGCGGCGGCAAACGGGAGGGGTTTCTAACGGCAATTTCCGTTTATGTTAAAGAAAACTCGATTTTCGGCTGCTCCTGCTGTTGCTGATTTTGCGCTGCTCGATACTAAATTATTAATTCCCTTTTGGTTCTCCCCCCCACCCTCTCCTACCACACCATCTCTTTTCATGAAAAGACTACGCCGCCGAACACTTAAAACAATGGAAATATAATTGTGAATATATACAGTGTAATTTAATTGACTCGAAAATCTAATTAACGAACTTCATAGAGCAAAAGGAAAACGTCAGCTCGGGTCGACCTTTGCTGGCCGGGAATTATTTATATTCCAGTGTCTCCGGTGACATTTTAATGTTATAGACTGGACCCTGTTTGGTGCGTGTATACACCTTTTCATTGCAAAAAGATATTTAGAAAGATATGTGTGCTTCTCGCGCCATTCATTTCGGATATTATTGACGCAGTGTCTGAAAAATTCACAATTCGATCATTGAGATGTAAAATTGATCTTTATACCGAGTAAATCATTTAGTAGCAGAAAAGTCCTACATAATGGTAAGAGCTCGTGACATTTATTTGATATTAAAATACTACAAAAATAGAACTGGAAAATTAAACTCAAATGCTACAGAAGAATGTTTCATTTGGTTTCTAAATTACACCAAGCGTGAATCAACGATTTCGTTTATAATTCTGCATATATATTTCACTGCATATTTAGAAAATACAGTTTCGGTAATAATCAACAATGCAAGTAAAAGTTTACGTGAAATGTTGTGCTACTCGCGCTTATAAGCAAAATGGGTGTTCACAAACAATTTTATCACATGGTTTTATTAGCAATTATTTTTGTTATAAAAAAACAATATTTAAAAATGCAAGTAGTCTTATTTAATGTAATTTTGTTGTATCCAGTTGAAACCAAGTCATTACTTGTACGAATAAAATCTAGTTCCCACGGATTTAAATCTAGCTTCAGTCACGTATTCTTTAAAATTCCACAGAATATTATTTTAAAAAATATAAACAAAATGTTTGCTTGCAGGCAATAAAATGGGTTACAAACAAAACGTAATATATTTTATGATTTAATTTTCAGAGTGCTTCCAAATCGCTATTTTTGCTTGGTCAGACAGTTCTATTGCTCCGAGCTTTAAGTTTCATAAGTTCTGTATAGCTACTTTTATATAAAATAAAAAGGAGAATTCCGTCTAATTTTATTATTAGTGATGCAGGTTGCCATACTTAAGTTTAATTGGTTAAATTCATACAGCCCCTCTTAAAACGTTAAAAACAAATTTAGAGTTTACCTTTGCAAAGTGCGGAAAAAATAGTCTGGTCTAGCCTAGTACAGACGGTCGAATTTCCATGTTAAGTAAAGCAAGCTTGTGCGAATTTACCGTTTGTAGAGTTTTATGGTTTAAATCATTTCTTTTGGTACTTTGATAAAAAACTACCGTGAGCTTAACAATGTTATTTAAATTGAAGAAGTAAAAGTGAAAAGTAAAAGTGTTTGTATGAGAACTTTCGTACTTAATAAATAAAGCAGGTTTTTGTAAATTCTAGGCGTATTTACTTCTATAATTCTTGTAATAGAAATTGATTTAGTTTTGATAATAACTCTATTACTGGTGAAAATTGAGTTTCTACTCAAAATGTTTATTATTTGTTCAATGTGGTAATAGTTACGCTTATGAAACAAGGATTATTAAAAGAGTTACTCAGAATTCTTAATTTATAAAGTAATATAAAAATTTTGTTGTCGACCTGGTTATTGGTTTCATATAATAAAAATGGAAAAACCGCCTACATATCGGATATTCCACTGACTACTTTGTCAGTCTGTCATCAATTGCACATGGCTAAATTCAATTTCAGTGGTTTAATTTTAATTTAAAGACTATCTTAATCTTTTTGTTTTTTAAATCTTAAACGTGTATTTGTTTAAATTTTAATATCTTAGGATTTTTTCCAAAGAAATAACATGTCACCACAAGCACTTCAAAGAGACCCTAGGCAAAGGAAGTAACGAAATATATACTTTCATGGGGATTATTTATAAAAACAACAGAATTTCTATTAGAAGGTATGCTTACTACTACTTATACTTCGCGAAAATGTATAGCCCAGTAATGAAAAGAGGGCTATCGTTACTTCCGTGACTACTATGATGCCGATGCTAAAAATAACAGCTAAATGACCGGAAACAGCAATGTCGGAAATGACCATCACCATGTTTATCATTATCGCCAATTTAAATCAACATGAACTCGCCACTTCAAAATGGAAGGCGATCTGATTTACAAAATGATATTATAATACCTGTTTGTGTGGCACGCAACAGAGGTCGTTACAATATATCCAAAAGTAGAGTCCCTTTATAATAATTTTAAATAATAAGAATAAGAGTTGGGACATATACGATGCCAGATTTTAATTGGCTGGATCCAATGTCAAGGAGTACATGATCTTTAATAGTCTGACACATTGTTTTTTAAATTGTATAACAACATTTACATTACTTTACATCCTAATACACATTTTCTTTATGAAATTAAATTTGCTTAATATAATATATGTATTTTTTATAAGTAAATAAATTATTATAATAATGTTGAATCGAAAGACTTTTTGAATCTATGTACATATGTTGTCAAGAAACAATTTGTCAAATCAAACAACTGAAAATTGATAGGTGAAAATACTTTATGAGAAATCAAGTCGTTCTTGACATTGGATCCACATGTCCTAACTCTTATCTTATATAACCTATTATTATTATACAGGAACTCTATCCAAAAGACATTCAGCATACTGTTTGTCGGCTATAAAAATATGTTCTTTGTGAGTGAAGATCTAAAGAAACATCTCGAGAAAACAGTAACTGTAGCTGTGACCTCTAAGAGACAAACTGGTGGCATTTCCAGAGATTTTAGTGTGCTATTGTCACGTGGGGGTTTCGTGACTGGAGGACGTAGTCAGAGGTAGAGATAAATCAAACACAGGTTGTAAAAACAACTATATACTAAAGACAGTAAATAGAGCACAAAAGGTTTACAGACATGTTGACATATTGTGAGGACGTATATGTCCTCCTAAACTAATACAATACAGGGGAGGTTGGAACGAACCCTGTTATAGCACTAGGTCTACAGACTAAGCATAGGAGATAACCTCCTGGTAACTAAGCCTTGGGTAGCCTGATCACAACTACCCATAATTCGCATAGAGTAGGCGATTAAGCGCAGCTTACTTAACTAGGCACTAAGCATTACATAATTAAAAGAGTACTCACCAGCTTGCTTGTTGTGTTCGAGCCATGGACACTGACTGGTTTGAATAGCTCAAGCAAGCTGGTTATATACTGCTGAACGAGGAAGTAATTTGAATCGTAGATTGCATGCGAGCTGCCGGTGCCTGGCACGAATTTGCAGCTGTGCGGAAGTGTTGGAGAATTCTCTTGAAGGAATGTGCACCTGCATGCACATCGCGTAGGTTGCCTCGCATATACGGAGTCAGTAGGCGTAGATATTGCATGCCAACGGACGTAATGGTGGGCGAAGCGAGCGCGCTTCTGAGAAGACCTTGCAGGTGGCACCAAGTTGTCGGTGGCGAGTCCGCAGCTGCTGAACTAGCGTGGGCAACTGAGCGTGGCCTTGCTTGCTATATATTGTACAAACGGAAGAGAAGTTGAGTTTTGAATAAAATATTTAAGTGTAAATATTTCCGTTTGTGACACTATCAATGTGTCATGTGACTTTCTGTTCCTCGCAAATCAATTTCGGTTACAAAGAATAATTGCACCAAAATCTAAATTACTTTTGTATTCTTACTCTTTTTATTTGAGTTTGATTCAATGTCTTACAACAAGAATATGCTACGTTGTTTACAAGCTCTAAATACTGACATATCAAAAATGGCGACACTTCCTTGTTATTTGTGATCGATGACGAGACAAAGTAACTGGGAAAATTTTTACTTCATACTATTTCATATCAAGATGACGTGCTTTCGAAATTATCTTGCTGCATTGCATCTGTTGTAAACGTCCTCTGGATCAGATCGTAACTCCTCATATGCTGCCTTACTTTCAAATTCGACTAAATTTACTGACGTTATATATTTGTTGAATCTGGTAGCTCGGTTCAACCTTATAGGTTGTCTAGGAAGGCCATTCAGAAAACTGTATCACTTGAATATGATGCCACAATGACTGAAATGGTTAACTTATATCTAGTAGAAGCTATCTCTGCAATAAAATACGATTATCCGTAAACTTTTGAAATATTTACGTATAAAATCTCTTTTTTTAGGTTACGTTATCGATTTTGTGCAATAATATTTTGATGTTTACCTTGTAGGGTTGTAGTGTTACCTCTAACGTGATATTACATAAAGAGTTTGCCGTAAATATAACTTTTTTTTAACTATAAAGGTAAGTACTTACAACAGCGGATTGAGTCAAATCGACTCAAACCGACCAATCGTATAACATCCGCCTGCGGATCCGCTGCTGTGAGTAATTACCTTTAGCCAATCCAACGACCTGTCAAATGTTGTTATTGTGACACCGACGGGAATGGTTGCCCACAGCGACCATTTTGGTTTGTATTCATTCGGCCAATTAAGTAATCCAATATTCTGTCAAATGGTGATTCTATGGCGCCAACGGAAATGTAATCGTGTGTTTTCCCACAGAAACCACCTTGGTTTGGATTGCCTATTTTACGATACCATGCGGATGATAGGCTAAAGTTAAATTTTAAATTAAATATGTTAGGTTAGAGTAGGCTAAGCTTAGGATTAAGTTTAAGTTATCCTAGGCGGTATGTTTGAAGCTAGATTAGAGGTTGGTTAGGTCAGACGTTACAATTTAGGTGGCTTTCAAGGATAATTTAGAGTTTGTTTAGAAGCGAAACAAGCTTAGGTAGAAGTTAGGGCAGCTCTGAGAGTAAGCTAACAATTGATTACATACTAATTTAGGTTAAGATAAAAATCAGGTTATAGTATATTAACTTGATTATATTTTGGGACAGATATAGATGTTGGAGACGGGGATACATTATAGGTTAATGTAGCCTATAAATTGGTTTAGAATAGAATGGAAATTAAGTTCAGGAGAGCTACGGAGGAATTACTTTAGAGTTCAACGAAATCTTCTTTCCACTTTCCATGAAAATTACCACTTCCAACGTGCGTTGAAACAATTTGTTAAGAAGTTTGATCAATTTAAATTAGGTTACAAGGTTAGATTGAAGTTAGTGGATAAGATGAGTTAAAGACAAGCTTAGATTGGTTAGGTTAAAACTTAGATTAAAGTTTGGATTAACTTAAAGGTTATCTTATTAGAGTTAAAAGTTAGTGCAGGTTAGGTTAGGGTAAAGATTACGTCAGGTTAATGGTTATGTTAGGTTAACTTTAATGATTAGATTATCAGTCAGGTAAGGTTAAAGGTTAGATGAGGGTAAAAGTTAGGTTAGAGGTAAGATTAGGTTAATAAGTAAGGATTATTAAGAGGTAAGATGGTAGGATTATTTATTAGAAGATTCGCGCGATTAAGGTTAATTTAAATGTTAGAGACTACGTTACGTGATTCGATTGAAGTAAGGTTAAGTTGGGGGATGTTGTGTCAGATCAGAAGATACATTAAATTAGAGGTTAGCTTAGGTCAGTACGTTATGTGAGAGATTTGACTAGAAGCTAGATTCTTTTAAAAGTTACGTTAGGACCTAGAGTAGGTTAGGGTAGAAATCATGTTATTCAATGAAATTCAAGTTATGTTACATGTTTGTTTGTTTGACAGGTTAAGTTTTAAGTTAGGTTACAAGATAGGTTAGATGAGAAGCTAGATTAGGTTGTGTTAAAGATTCGAAGTTAGGTTGGAGCCCAAGCTAGAAGATCTTATGCTTAGGTTAGGTAGGTAGTGTAGGTTAGGTTACAGGATAGGTTATCGGTAATGTGTTAGGTTAGAAGTTAGATTACAGGTTAATTTAGAGTAGAACACGGGTTAGGTTAAATTATGTTGACGTTTTGTTGTACGACGTGTTCAGGGACACCTTCACGCCTGTAGGCGTCAAAACACTTCGATGAAATAGTACATTAATTTAGGCTATATTAGAAATAGAAAATTGTTATGTTAGAGGTTTAGTTGACGAACAGGTTAGGTTAAAGATTAAGTTAGGTTAGGTTATAAGCTAAGTTACAGATTAGATCACAAATTAGGGAATAAGTTATAGGTTATGTTATACGTTACGTTAGGGGTTAGGTTAGCTTAGAGGTTATGTTCTGCTAGAGGTTAGGTTAGGTTTGAAATTAGGTTGGATTACGAGCGGAGTTTATGTTATGATGGAAGTAATAAGGTTAGACGTTAAGTTATCTTTGGTCTGTCTTGCTTTGGTTTGACGTAAGTTAAATAGCGATAAATTTATTTTTCTACCAAATTTTTGTTTTTCGTTTCTATAAAAATTTAATAAATAACCAAGTAGGCGATCTGGCCACTTAGTCACAACTAAGCGTGTACTACGGTTAGCAGAAGTACGTGTAGATGTGTTGGGAACCAAAACCGCATGCCCGTGCTAAGAGATATCTTCGTTAAACTTTGTTTACTGGTGCAGCGTTGATGTTGTATGCAGATGTTTATATATCTATTTATATATCTTACTCGCTCTGCTCTTGAATAGAGAGCTAGCTAGTTTAAAACGCTTCAATAATATTTTAACATAAAGCAGATTGCATTCGTGACAATATAAACTCTATTATTTAAGTATATGGGTTCCTAACAAATTACACATTAAAAAATTTGAATTTTGATTGATTAGCGGGTGCACCTGCGCACACTACATAGAAATGGTTAAAAATAACGACTTTCCGTTTCAGCTGATTATTTAATGGGTGGATTTTCTTGTGGTATTTAAATCGGTGATTATTGGTGATTGCATTTGTTCTGAATTTTAATAATTACACAGCGAAACTTGTCGGTGGGTTTGTACCACTTACCAGGGACAGGAAATTTAGATCAGGTGCGACCTGTAAGCACTATATAATTCAAATGTATGCTATTAAATATGCGTGATTACATTATACTAGAACCAGAGCTCTGCACCACGAATATTTAATGAGATGTGTATGCATTTGAATGAGGATTTGCTGAACCAGCATTCAGCTCCACGGGAAAATTCCTTTGAGCAAATTATTTCGTTATCTGTACCGTGTCTGGCAACCCACCGAATTACATGCAATTGCCTAAAATTCGTTAATATCGAACAGGATATCTTAGTGTGTGTCTTTGTGTCCCTTATTAAAGGATTTAGTGGTTGTAGAAAACAGGGGAAGGGTCGATTAATCTATGAGGGATTTGGAATTCCGAAATCACAGCTCACTTGTTTCCTGCTTTATACCTGTTCTTGCTTATGCTGGCTGGCGGGTAGAGAAGGCTAGTTAGCAGTGTTTACTCCGCCAGAGAGTTATAAATCAGGTCGGTTTTTGCCGCGGCGGGAGTATCGCGAACTAACCGCTCCCCGGGGCCGCGATTAGCCCGATAAGCTGATCCACTCCCTGTGTGTGTATGTGCCGGAGCTAGTGCTACCGCTGCGCCATCGTTGTCCGATACAATACTACACGCCGCTACATTTTTACCTGGTGGTGGTAAAGCGGCGTCGGCGTCGGCGTCTCCTACACACCAAACGATCCCACCGAAAACCAAACAAAGACGAACGTTCCCGGACTGCCACAGATGTAGACTCACATTTAGGATGGTTTCATTAGTCCTGCCTGAGTTTTAACGGATGGGAGATTAAACGAGCTTTCCGGTCGTTCCGTTTATTTGACCCGTTCCGCTAATACCGAAACTCTCGTGAAATGGTGAATAACCCCCCACTACCAACTACTGTTCTCTTTATTTTGATCCCGTTCGATATAGTTTCAGATTTTGTATTTTAAAACGGGAACATTTATCCGTCCTGTATACATATTTACTCCGATTTAGGATTAAAACAACTGGTTTGGACCAGAGGAAAAATTTGCCTGAAAAGTCGGCCAGAGGAATCCAAATTATTCTTTTAAATTAAAATATCAAAAACAAACGCTGGCCTATTTGCATAAAACATGCTGCTTTGGATTTTTAGAAATTAAATTTATTCCAGCAGTTGTAATGGCAGCAGAAATGTAATTGTATCACTTTCTATTTGTGTTTAAATGTCTTTCCAATAGACTTCTTCGATACCGAATACTATTCCTAGGTTATTATCAGTTGTTTATTATTTTGTAGACCAAACGGTAATAGTGATAACAAATAGGCCTTTCTTGTCTTACTTTACCTTTCCCACCTTAAAGGCCTACAGTTTATTCGCAGGAAAACACGCAGAAGAGAGTAACGAATGAGTATTGGAGTTCAAAGTTAGATAAGAGGCTCATTGACGAAAATGCACTTCATGCACGCGATATCTATCTTAAGATATAACTTTTGCGTCGCGACGCGTCGTCCGTCGCTTTTTACTACAGTTGTGTTTTTCGCAGACGGGTACTAACAGATACTATGGGAATTAGTTTTATTTCATTTATTTAAGGTTTTAACCAGTAATTTCTCATTTTTGTGACAGGTCACTATTTCTAATTTCGCTACAGGATTCTCTTTCCTTTGTCTTTTAATACACCCTCGCTTTTCTGTACCTTTAAAAGGATTCCTGACTTGCCAATTACTTTAGTGGATTCTTTAATTCACGTGAGCTAAATTCAGTTCTGAAAGCGAAATAAGAATGTCTAAGAATCACCTCTATTTATGTAATTTTGTGGAGAGAATGGGATTGTAATTCTAAACTGGCTACAATACAGAAAGTGATGCTAAACAAACCATAAAGCTCAAAAATTATGATTATAGCAAAACACAAAAAAAGCTTTAATTTATTATTTTGGGCGAAAACATTGTAGATCCTCAAACCTGCATAAATTTCCAATCCATAAATTCAGATGCAGTTACTCCCAAACCGCAGTCGTCGATCGGCGACTTGGTGTCATTCAAGTTTTCTCCAGAATTTCGCTTTCTTTCTTTGACATCATTCTTCAATATCCAAATTGAGTGAAGTTTCTGGCATAATCAATTTTGATATTAAATGTTATTTATTTACACAAGAATCTTTGACTGTTTTTTATTATTTGATATAGTCACATAGCAACCAACACCAAAAGAAATTGAATGGTAACCAACAACACGACCAAGATATGTAATCACACTACCGACTTTTAAGATGTTTTTCTTGGCCTTAATATGCAGCACATCAAGCGGTCTAGAACATTTGGGCGCGGCCGTTTAGGCCCGGCCATCTCGGCGCGGCCGTTTCGACCCCGGGCAGTTCGGCGCAAGGACACTTCGACGCAGGCATATTTCGGCGCCGGGACACTTAGGCGCAGGCACACTTTGACAAAAAGACAGTTCGGGGCAATTTTTCCGCGGAAAATTAGGGTGAAACTTTCGATCTTTAGATTTAGACCTTTAGATCTTTAAACAAAGCGTTTTTTGGACCATTGGTCTAATTTTTTGCGACAAGCTCCCTATTATCAAAGCAACCTTTTTTATTTTTATGTACACACAAACACCTTAATTCCAGAATTTCGCTCAGATTGGTTGGATTGGTTGGATTTTCCTATGTCATTTAATTGTTTTTATAAATTTTTTGATTTTTAACAGTTATATTAACCTGATTATCAAACATAATATTCTTATAAACAATAAGGATGTATGATAAACAAATTAAATTCTTATTACAAATCATTCCCTTATGCAGAGATTTGCAAAATAATTTTGATTTTTATGTTTTAGTAGCTTAGAAAAATGAATTTTTGTTAAATCTGGCAGTGCATACAAGCTTTTGTGAGTGGCAAATATTGAGTTTTTTTGTTTCTCATTATACTGTATTTATCGAATATTGTATTTCGTCGATCACACTGTATTTATTACCGGTAAGTACCTACAGATCTTATTCGTTACAATAATACGAGACAATCGCGCCGAAGTGTCCCTGTGCCTAAGTGATCCGCGCCGAAGTGTCCCTGCGCCGAAGCGTCCGAAATGGCCGCGCCTAAACGGCTGCGCCCAAATGTCCGGCTCCACAGCATCAAGCGATGTGGGACAGAATTTTTTAAGTGCTGCTGCTCATCCACTGTCAGTTTGTCCCATTCTGGTACCAGAGACTGTTTCAGCAACTCCAAATACGTGTGAGGCTTTCACTTGAGGCATCCTCATTACTCCTACCTTTGGAGGTAAGAGTGGGAGAAGCGTGTTAAGTAGTCGCAAACGGGAGTGGGAGAAGCGTGTTAAACTGTCGCAATAGGATTATTTCATTTGTATGTTCGCGCCCACCTTTACCTACTACTTTGAACACCTATTCTTGGACCTCCAAAATCGTGTAATCTGACAGTTATGAACAATTATGAAATCAAGAACACGATTTCCAACCAAATTTTATTTTGTGAACAGGAGCAGACGATCTAAACCCGATCTTCAAAATGTTTCCAAGCCCAAGACAATATAATCGATTCCAAAAAGTCTTTGCGGTATCATTCTCGATTGCCTAATGAGGACATTAATATATACTATGACGATGCATAACCGCATCAAACTGTCCTGGACGTTCACGGGATCATATTCTGTCATTTTTGTGATTGTACCATACCGTTTGTTGTTCGCAGCTTGTACGGGGTAAATTGAGTTGAGGCTTCTTTGCATTCAGGAGGGCAGTTGCTCGATAAATTTCGATTTCTTTTGTAATTTCTCTCATTGAATGTCTTAATGTCACGAAACGTGTAGGTTTTGACTGTTTGATTTTTTTCTCTCCGTGGGCAAGGAATACATTATGCCCGAGCTACTGCTACCGCTCCACTGTCTGGGGAGCAACACTGAGGGTTACGTTGATGTTTCTCAGCTTTAAAAAGTTCAATAATTGCACTGCGACTCTCTGATAGTTTTGCCATGGTGAACAAAATGGTAAAATATCAACAATGGTGAATTCTAGCATCTGCATGTGTACCAGAAGGAGAATTATCGCACCATCCTGAAGCAGCTCGCTACGAATGTATCAATAAGAAGAAGAAGCCGGGTTAAAAGCAATTAGAAAGCAATCTCAAAATAAAATCTTGGTTACATATTTTTAGGTTAAAGAGAATCCTTCATAAAAGAGAATCGTGATACCACAGTTTCAATTTCTTTTTCTTTGTCTTCTCAAAGGGACCAATATTTCTGCCTCGATGCCTCTTTGAACTGCCGAAAGTGGTTTAAAAGATTTACCGCACTGGCATTTCCGAAAACCTCTAGAATTTTTGATTGTTACACAAAATGAGTTAAATTAATGAGTTAAATGACTAAACAGCAATTAACTATCGTAATTCGAGGGGGGGGGTTATATTTGACAGAACGAAAAGCCATCTGATTGAATTAGATGTCACAGTGCCCGAGATAATTCTCGTGATCTCATTTATCCGCATATTCACCAGCTGCTTGTTTAGGTTAACACTGGGGCGCAATGCTCTGTTGATAACTCGAAGCTAAGTTTGTTTGGCACCTGGTTTTGCTCTTTTCAGCGTTCTGGACAAGTGTTGAGATATGTCACAAAATATATCCAGAGTGACTTTCAGATAAGATGGGCTGGGATTGTTTTTTATACAACCTTGGCTAAATGTTATATCCAGTACATACGAGGATGGTCTTAAAAGTTTCCGACCTTAACGTGAAGATGGCAGCACTCGTCAATAAAAGCTAGGGAATGTAGTTGTGCATCTTTTGACAGGTACTCACCAAAATTTCAGCCATTCTGGACGCGCAGTTATTATTTGACAATCGTTTGAGTGAGTCGATGTGAGTGTTTTTGTGAAAATGGAAAAATCGAGTTTCGAGCTGTCATTAAATATTTGTTTTTGAAAGGCAATACGCCTACGCAAATCAAAGATGAGTTGGACTCTGTGTATGGGGACTCTGCGCCATCATTTACCACAGTGAAATTTTGGGCAGCTGAATTTAAACGTGGCCGTACCAGCTTGGGAGACGATGAACGTTCGGGAGGTCCAGAAACTGCAACCACTGACGATAACATCGCTAAAGTTCACCAAATGGTGCTAAACGACCGTCGACTTAAAGTGAGAGAGATAGCAGAGGCTATGAATATGTCCAAAGAACGTGTTTGTCACATAGTGAATCAAGATTTAGGCATGAGAAAGCTGTCCGCGCGTTGGGTGCCGCGTTTGCTCACGTTAGACCAAAAACGTGTTCGAATGAACATTTCCAACGCTCTGTTGGCGCAGTTTAGGCGCAATAAGTCAGAGTTTTGGCGCCGATTAATTACTGTAGATGAAACTTGGATACACCATTATACGCCCGAAACAAAAATACAGTCAAAACAGTGGACTGCGAAGGGGGAATCGGCTCCAAAAAAAAGCAAAAACTGTTATGTCGGCTGGGAAAGTGATGGCGACTGTTTTTTGGGATAGTCATGGAGTTATCTTATTCAATTATCTTCAAACAGGAAAAACCATTACAGGAGCATACTACGCATTACTACATGACAAGCTGAAGGCAGAAATTGCGGAAAAACGGCCACATTTGCAGAAAAAGAAAATCCTGTTTCACCAAGACAATGCGCCGTCTCACACCTCCGCGGTTGCCATGGCGAAAATCCACGAATTACGGTTTGAACTGCTTGACCATCCTCCTTACTCACCAGATCTAGCCCCAAGCGACTTCTTTTTGTTCGCTCATCTAAAAATTGCGCTCGGAGGACAGATTTTCGTCAAATGAGGAGGCAATCACCTTCGTGAACAATTATTTTGCAGAGAAAAACGCCGAGTACTATTTGAACGGGTTAAAGAGATAGGAGCATCGCTGGGAGAAGTGTGTAGACTTACAAGGAGAATAAGTAGAAAAATAAAAATAAATTTAAAGAAAAAATGTCTTGTATCTTTGTTAGGTCGGAAACTTTTCAGACCACCCTCGTATTTACCAGTCTGTTATTGAAGTGGAATGCACATATCTCAAACTTTGCTGTATTGGACTGCAGTTGCCATTTCTGGTATTATTGGTGAAATATTGCAAGGTCGATTGATGAAACAGCGCTGTTTGTCGCCAAAATGGGTATTCAGGGCAAGCTCATCCGCATATGCATTTACGGGATTGTGCTTGTAGTGAGTAGTTGATATGAACATTAATAAGTAAGTGTGTCAAAACAGGGCCCTGAGGGAGTTCATCCTTTTCCATCCTTTATTGTGCATTTTTTCTAGTTTTATTATTCATGTGCACAATGATTCTGCGATCAGTCGGCACGTTTTGGATCAAATAGTGGATCTAGCACAGGTAATAACTTTCTGAAATTTATATTCCATTCCATTTTTCCACATTCTGTCAATGCTGATGATAGATTGATGGATCTCTAGAATTAAAGTGGTTAGAAACATCCAAGTGAGTTTCGTGCAGACTGATGGTGTCCACGCACATTTCTTTTGAAATTATATCAATGTAATCAGATTTGGTTTGGGATATACCTTCAACGTTTAGCTGTTTGGACTGAAGGTCCTATAACTTTAGCCAGAGGGTCATCAAAATAGCCATTGTAAGAGGTCGTCTTTCAGCCGTCTTTGCAGCTATTTGTAGAAAAAAGTATGCACAACAGTAAACCAGATCCACCGAGCAAAGTCGATTAAAAAACTCAATACGTCACAACTTGACTCCGGCTAACTTGACACCGGAAGAATTGATGCCCCCAACTTGACGCCGCTGATTTTTTTATTGACAGTTTTTTTTGTTTTTATGTAGTTATCGTTAATTTCCTTATTATCTAAACAAAATCCAAAGTATAAACCAGTTTTCTGTATGAACACCGATGTTAACCTAACCCAACCTAACCTAACAAACAAATAAATTAGAAAGAGAAAAATTTTATTAACAAAATAATTTTCGGCTTATTCGCTAAACAAAAATTAAGATTTAAACACCTAACATTACCTAACCTAACAAACAAACAAATAAAAAAGGAAGGAATTTTAATATAGTATATTAAAGAACGAGTTTCATAAGGCAAGGTTATTGCACGAGTTCAAATTTAGAAAACAAGCCGCTTGCGGCGAGTTTCCTAAAGGACGAGTGCAATAATGACTTATGAAACGAGTTTTTTATGCTATTTTTTTTTAATTTGCGTCTTTTATTCCCTTTTTAAATAAAAAAATCGCAATTTTAAAATTTAGGGATTTTTGTAGTAGTTGACAACACTGATGTGACATTTGAAAATTCATTGATTGACACAAAAAATTGAATGAAGTTTTTGTCAGTTTTCTGTTTTTTTCAATTATTTCTTCAATGCTACCAACTTTGGAAAAGTTGGGCTATTAAAGCACTCAAATGAGCTACTAACGCACTGTTTTGGGTGCTTTAACAGCTTTGTTATAGACGCAAAATAGAAAAAAATAATTTTCGACTTGTTATCTAAACAAAATTCAAAATTTAAACAACTTTTTTGTATAAACACCCAAGTTAACCTAACCCAACTTAACCTAATCTACAAACAAATAAATTAGAAAGGGAAAAATTTATTAACAAAATAATTTTCGGCTTGTTATCTAAACAAAATCCAAAATTTAAACTAATTTTTAGTATAAACACCTTACCTATCCTAACAAACAAATAAATAAAAAAGGAACAAAATTTTAATAAAATAATTTGCTAACTTAGCCTAACCTAACCTAACAATAAAGTAAATAAAAAGGAAACGTTCTGTAATAAAATAATTTTCTGCTTGTTATCTAAACAAAATCCAAAGTTTAAACACCTAACCTAACTCAACCTAATCTAACAACCAAATAAATAAAAAGGAATGAAATTTTAATAAAATAAATTTCGGCTTGTTATCTAAACAAAATTCAAAATTTAAACTAGTTTTTTGTATAAACACCCAAGTTAACCTAACCCAACCTAACCTAACCTAGCCTAACAAAAAGATAAATTAGAAAGAGAAAAATTTTATTACAAAAATAATTTTCGGCTTATTCTCTAAACTAAAATCAAAATTTAAACACCGAACATAACCTAACTCAACCTAACCTAACAATCAAATAAATAAAAAGGGAAAGCAATTTTAATAAAATAATTTCCGGCTTGTTATCTAAACAAACTCCAAAATTTTAACAATTTACATTAGGTTAACACAACTTAGGTTAACACCCAAGTTAACCTAATCCAACTTAACCTAACCTAACAAACAAATAAATTAGAAAGGGAAAAATTTTATTAACAAAATAATTTTCGGCTTGTTATCTAAACAAAATCCAAAATTTAAACTATTTTTTTAGTATAAACACCTTACCTATCCTAACAAACTAATAAATTAAAAGGGATCAAAATTTTAATAAAATAATTTGCTAACTTAGCCTAACCTAACCTAACAATAAAATAAATAAAAAGGAAACGTTCTGTAATAAAATAATTTTCGGCTTGTTATCTAAACAAAATCCAAAGTTTAAACACCTAACCTAACCTAACTCAACCTAACCTAACAACCAAATAAATAAAAAGGAAAGAAATTTTATTAAAATAATTTTCGGCTTGTTATATAATAGTATATTAAAATACAAGTAACAGAAGGCCTTTCATTCCAGCACGAGTTCCAAATTCGGACACGAGCGCGTATAGCGCGAGTGGCCGAAGGAACGAATGCTGGAACGGCCTTCTGTTACGAGTGTTTTATACCATTTTCTCTGTTTCGGATTGTATTTACATTATTTATTTATAGATTTTTTTTTAAATATACATTAAGGGATATTTTGATAAAATGACGTAGTCGCTTGGTAGCACTGATTTATATTTGACATTTTTGACTTTTGCAAGATTTGAATTGAAAAATTTGCTAAATTAGAAAAAACACAATTATCTGTGGGCAAAATGTCAGATGAAGAACTGCAATCTACGCCACCAGAATTGCGAGACGTGGCCTCCAACGCCATAAATAATTTACTACCAGATAAATCAAAAAGCATTTATGAAAAGGAATATGAAAAATTTATGGCGTGGTGTTCAGATAAGGGGGCCACTATTATTACAGAAAATGTGTTAATTGCCTTTTTTGACGCTATGAGTAAAAATTATAAATGCTCTACTATGTGGAAGACTTATTCCATGATAAAGTCAATGTTAAATATTCGTCAAAATATTGACATCTCCAAATTCTTAAAATTGCAATCACTTTTGAAAAGATGTTCAACGGGATATCAACCAAAAAAGTCGAAGATATTGGAATATGCTGATATTGAAAAATTTATTAAGGAAGCACCTGATGTTGATTACTTGGCAGTTAAAGTTATCCTACTGATCGGTTATTCAGGCGCATGCAGGAGACAAGAGCTAACTAATCTTCAAGTAGATGATATTGAATATAAAGCCGAATCAGTATTTATCAACGTACCAAAAACAAAAACAAATTGTCCAAGATTGTTTGCAATAACATGTAAACACTGGATTGAACTTATTAAAAAATATGCCGGCTTAAGACCAGGTCATACTACCCATAAACGATTCTTTGTGTATTATCGGCAAGGCCGTTGTACAGTTCAGCCCATGGGAATCAATAAAATAGGTGAAATCCCAAGAATTATTGCCAAATACTTGCAGTTACCAGATCCTGAAAACTATTCTGGGCACTGTCTTAGAAGGTCGTCTGCATCACACCTAGCAAATAATGGCGGGGATTTAATTACCCTCAAACGCCATGGCGGCTGGAAAAGTTCCAGTGTGGCTGAGGGGTATGTAGATGCATCCAAAAAGAAGAGGCTTGAGGTGGCGGCAATGTTGTCTAACCAGTCGGAACCTTCATGTTCTGCTTCAATAGCAAGTGCTGGACCTTCAACTTCAAGTGCTGGACCTTCAGCTTCAAGTGCTGGACTTTCAACTTCAAGTACTGGACTTTCAACTTCAATTTCTAGACCTTCAACTTCCAAGAATCAGGAAATTAATTTAACTGAAGGAGACAGTAATATCGTTTTGAATTCCCAAGAAAACATCCCTGGTATTTCAATTAAGGGAGGCAAAAATGCTACAATTTCTATTAAAATTTATAATAATTGCACATTCAATAAGGAAAATTAATTTAATTATTTATGTTACAAATCATTATACATTAAATTTCACTAAAAATCCAATGACCCTTCATTTTGTCCAGTCTGTCTTACTGCAGCAGTCTTTAACTTACGATGAAGTATTTCAATATTGCATTATTACACAAATTTCGAAGCATGCCCCTACAAAGTTTTCCCTGTATCAAACACTACTGAACTTTTGTTAAAGAATTACATTGCCTCTGTAGAGAGGGGCACATAATAATTTCAATAAGTATATTAAAAATTCATTAATACGATTAATTAGTTTAGAGTTCAAGGTTAGGTCATTTCACGAAATTTCTTTACTTCAGATTCGTATATATTGTCCATATTCGATGACTACATTTTACTTCGTCTGAAAATTCAATATAATTTATTGTAAATAATATCGTAAAATTCAAATAATCTCACCTGTTAGTTTTAACGTTTCTACTGAAAAAACTAGAAAAAACGAACGGCCGTGTCAACTGTCAGCAATGTCAGCTGTCCAAGTGGAATCAGGGGCACCAACCTACTTCTACTAAAAGAGAAAGTTACCAAAAATCGTTTGAGAATGGAGTCCATTCTTACACGAAAATGCGTGCTAGAAAACGTTGTTCTAATACCGAAACAGAGAAACAAAATTAAAGATTTAAACTAGTTTTTTTGTATAAACACCCAAGTTAACCTAACCTAGCCTAGCAAAAAAATAAATTAAAAAGAGAAAAGTTTTATTACCAAAATAATTTTCGGCTTATTCTCTAAACAAAAAACAAAATTTAAACACCGAACATAACCTAACTCAACCTAACCTAACAATCAAATAAATAAAAAGGGAAGAAATTTTAATAAAATAATTTTCGGCTTGTTATCTAAACAAAATCCAAAATTTTAACAACTTACATTAGGTTAGCACAACTTAGGTTAACACCCAAGTTAACCTAATCCAACTTAACCTAACCTAACAAGCAAATAAATAAAAAGGGAACAAAATTTTAATAAAATAATTCCGTCTTGTCTAAAGAAAATCCAAAATTTAAACTATTTTTTTGTATAAATACTGCGGTGTATTAAACCTTAAATAAATAAAATGCTAAACGTTCAAAGTAAACATAAATTATATACAATGAATTAAAATAAAAATACACCCCAAATATTTTTCCTTTTTCCAATTGACCAACTCAGGGTTTATTCGATAGAGCATGAATTGATTGAATTATTAAAATCTTATTGACTCTTGAAAGAAGAGAAAAACTTATACTGCAGACACTTGGGCTTCTGCAAACTGGACAACCACTGCTAAACTCTAAATGCAAAAAGAAGGAGAAATAGATACTTGTATGTACATCAATTAAACACATGAATAACTTGAAAACACAGACTTTATTTAATAAAAAAAATAAATAGAAATTCAAATTGAAAAGGAAATAAAAAGAAAAGTTATACAAATTGGTACAATAAAACAATTAGGAAATTAATTCCCAAGCTTGCTCAAGTGTAATTAATAGTCATAATAGCCTGACATAGGGCTATTACAGTCATTCACTTGAACAAACTAACACAAATCAAAAATATTCACAAATGTTCAAATGTTTAGCTTTATGAAAAATAAATTTAAATAAAAAAGAAATTGAAATGTTTTATTTAAGAAAAATAAATTCTTTTAATAACCTTTAAGGTTAAACAAAATAATTCTGAAATTATTCAGGTTAAACTTTACAAATTTTATTATTATTAGTAAATCAAATTTAAAACCTTTTAATTCAGACCAACCTGGTATATAATGTCAATAGAATTTCCTTTAAATTCTATCCTCTATTGGTATCACTGCAATAATACCTGTCAGCTGATTTCTTATTATTAAAAACGTTAATACGTAAAATCAATAATGGAAAATAAATTCTCCCAGAATTTATTTAAAACTCGTTCACACTTCCAAATAGTTATTGAACAATAATAAAATCTTCTTTAGTTTTTTTATAATAGTTCAGGTAAACACTTCAAACTTAATTTCAATCGTTGTTTATACTTGACGTTGACATAAATCATATGATCAACACTTCTAACCTCACTTAAATTTACAGATTTTCAATCCGAAGTCAAGCATAGATTCACCAAAAGCTTTTTATCGACTGACTTTGTTAAATTTGGCTCCAGCTTATATAGGTTTTGTAGAAACAAAGGCCGGCACTGTAACTTTTTCGAAAAAAATCGCAACGCGGAAAATATTTATGACGTCACCATTTCACTCAGCTGTTAAATTTTCTCACGGATCTTAATTCTATAAACACAGGATTATAGCTGATAAAACAAGGATTAAAACAATATAACACACTTATGTCCTAAAATGCATCGTAACGAAGATATGAGGCAAAAACGATTGACAATGAACAAATCTCATTATAACTTAATTACATACAAAATTCGATAAATCCAGGTTTATCCTTTACAAAATAGATACATAATTACACAATACAGCTAACACATATTAAATTTCCACAGGAACATCTTTACAATTTAAGAAAAACATAAATTACCATCCGTTACAACAATCGGATACAACCAAATGATGCACATCCAAGTGTTACCTTTGATATTAATTCAAATGAAGTCAATTTATAGTCAAATTGTCCAGCATACAGGCCTCCAAGTGTTTACATTAAAACAATGGTGAGAAAAATAGTATAAGAGTCAATAATTATCAAAACTGAAGCATAGCAACAAAATCGAAACCTTCAATAATAAGAATGCTCAGGATTATTATATAAGAGTTTAAAAGCTTAATGTGCTATATTAGTCATTACAAGATTGACCTAATTTATCTGTTTTTAGTTGACTGGCAGCGCGCAACTAAGTTGGTCTCTTGGAAAATAGAAAAATTCATCCTACGTTAAAGATCGTAGACTCGAGATTTAAATAAGAAGATTATATCTTTTTCTACAAATGCAAAACCATCCCAATATGCAACTTGGGTTGTATAAACATGTATTATCATAAAACAATCTAAATGATTGATATTCTTTTTTTTTAAATCAAACCTTTCATTATGCATATGAATTGAGGTTATGTTTGCATGAAATTCTATTCTTGATTTCTATTTTAAATATTGATGAGCCTAACTGTGACCTAATATGTAGCCTTTAGATTAATTATGCCTGTCACCTAACATATCCATCTTTTAATTTAAATTTGATATGTGAAATATTTATCTTCACATTTACGATCTTATCGTTAAATAAAATTTTCAATGAGATGGACTTATTACATCTCAATACCTAACATAACACCCAAATAAATAAGAAGGGAAAATTCTTAATTAAAATAATTTGTTAACCTAGCCTAACCTAACCTAACAATCAAATAAATAAAAAGGATAGAAGTTTTAATAAAATAATTTTCGGCTTGTTATCTAAACAAAATCCAAAATTTAAACACCTAACCTAACCTAACTCAACCTAACCTAACAATCAAATAAATAAAAAGGGAAGAAGTATTAATAAAATAATTTTTGGCTTGTTATCTAAACCCAATCTAAAATTTAAACACTTAACCTAGCCTAACCTAACAATCAAATAAATAAAAAGGGAAGAAGTTTTAATAAAATAATATTCGGGTTGTTATTTAAATAAAATCTAAAATTAAATACCAGTTTTTTGTATAAGTACCTAAACCAACCTAACCGAACAAACAAATAAATAAAAAGGGGACAGTTTTTTAATAAAATAATTTTCGGCTTATTCTCTAAACAAAAGCCAAAACTAACTTTAAATACCTAACCTAACCTAACTCAACCTAACCTATCAATCAAATAAGTAAGAAGGGAAACAATTTTAACAAAATAAATTTCGGCTTGTTATCTAAACAAAATCCAAAATTTAAACTAGTTTTTTGTATCAACACCTAAGCTCACCTAGCCTAATATAACAACCTAACAATAAAATTAATAAAAAGGAAACATTCTGTAATAAAATAATTTTCGACTTGTTTTCTAAACAAAATCCAAAATTTAAACCAGTTTTTTGTATAAATACCTAAAGCAACCTAACCTAACAATCAAATAAATAAAAAGGGAAAAAGTTTTATTAAAATAATTTTCGGCGTCAAGCCGGTTGCGTCAGGTTTTGAGGCGTCAAGATATCCGGCGTCAAGTTGGCATCGTTAAGTTGTCCTAACCCGTTAAAAAAACGCGGAGTACACGTTGCACACAATACACAGAACTAACGTGATATCTCAACAAAAAGTTTATTAACGAAGTAATAACCTATGATAGATAAAGATCATTCAATATGCCTAAATTTAAGATTTCCCGTTATTTCTAATTGTTTCTAATCTCATAAAGAATTCATTAGAGATAATACTAATTCCATTGTCAAGACATCAATTTGGTGTTTCAATTTGTTGCTAAAACATCTTCAATAGCAAACACAAACGTCAAAGCGTCTCATTTTCAGGAAACTTCTATTGAACGTTTCACTTTTCACTCTTTATTTGCGGTTTGTAAAGAAAAACGGGATTTCGGGTAGAAAAAACTGTTGCGGTCATAAATATCCCAACCCTCCTCCTATTTAATTAAAAATAAAACGATGCAGAGGAAGATATAACAATATTGAAAGTTACATTTATGTGGGTTGGTCTTTTCTAAAATGGCGGGTAAGTCGTGGGTTGCATTTAAAACGTACATGCATTTTGCAGAACGCGGTTTTCCCGGGCGCAACTAAACTAAAATAAGATGGGGGCTATAAAGAAGAGGTTAATAATTCTACTGTTGAATGCGAAACAAAAACAAAAACTTTATTATTATAAACTAGAACATTGCATTTTATGCAAGACTCCATTGCACTACGCCCAGCAGCAACTGTAAACAGAAATTACTGAATATTTCATGAAAATAATGAAGGAGCTTGCACGATAGCTCTTAGATTTTTTGTTAGTACAACTGTGCGCTGTTGCTGGTGCTGTTGTTGTTCTTTATGATGTTTAAAGAAAACTTGAAAATTAAAATATAAGAGCACACAGAAGAGGATAAGAAAAATAAAAATAAAATTGTTTCGCCGTGTGGTTGTATATTTTTCCTTCGTTTGCTCTTTGAGATGCAGTTAAAAGATTTACGGTTGATGGGTTTATCAATGATTCAAGCCAGGTACGGGTTAGGTACTATAAAACAGACTGGTTTCAGAGCTGTTTAGTTTTACTACCCTATCATGGCACCCATATTACGCTCAGCAATAAAAATAATTAAGTACCAACTCACCTCTTTAAATTCTAGTCTACGTTAACGAGAAAGGACAGGGTGCTAGAGGAAAAAATTAAGTGGCCAAATTACAAACTACTTTGGGCAATTTTAATAGCTTTCTTATGGGTTACTTGATTTGAAAGGCCACCAGAGGTTTCTGTTTTCTCTTAAAACACTAAATAAAATCACTGAATTGCAGTTGATAAACCGAATTGATCATAGTTTGCCTATTAAATATGTAAGGTCGAGATTTTTAATTATTTGCAAACGTGACATTATGTGAAGTTGAAAAAAAATATCTTATATACTATTATTAACGAATGACATTTTCGAATTTTTAAAATTTTTATGCGGGTAACCTTTGATTGACCCATGTTTTAGAACACCTGAAATTTAGAAACTAAATAAAAAGAGATGAACTTTTAAATATTATTAAGTAGTAAACTCCGTTACCTTAGTGAATGGTACAGCTCGTCATCGCGTTCTCATACGAATAACATAGGAATTGATGACGTACCTGTCCCCTTCTCTAAGGTAACGGACTTTAGGTGAGCATATTAATAGTTTATTATTATTTTAGTCCACTGCGCTGATTTTATTACTGAATTGTTTTTTCGAACAGACAAGGTTGCGTCCGTTTCGGTAGTTTCCTGGTCAAATTCTTTTGAACTAGTACTGCCGCATTACAATCTGATAATCTTGATTCATTTTATAACGGCATAGGTTTTAGTTTTTTCTGTTGTCACAATCTTTGGAGTATTAATATTTTTGTAAATATTACAAGTGTCTGTCGACTATCTCGTCGTTTATACAAAATGTATTTTAATTGAAGCTTTATGGCTGAATGGTAGATAGTTGGAATATAGGAGAGCAACTTTTCCTTATAAAGTTTGTTCTTCAAATGAATAGTTTTCGAGAAAATGTATTTTAAAGTTTTATTAAATTTCGAGTCCGACCCTGTAACACTAACCTACTTTAATTTGTACAACTTTAATTTAAAAATGTGATACCCTTTTAGATGTACCTGCCTTTTAAAAATTGTTGTTGTATGTCACATGAAAAAGCTAATTTATGGCTGTCTGCATGCTTTAACGTAATTAATGTGGTCAGAAATAATGTGTTGGAAAGAAACATGACATTTATTTTTTACACCTAATTATAATTGTAATTAGTAATTACATATTATGTTGGTTTTCCAATTTATACAACTTGTACCTATACAAATTTTATACAAATCCAGATGACAATAATTTCTGAAAACTGGTAATTCGATATACAGATCGCGGCACATTTGAAAGGGATGCGGTACTTTCTCTTCTGCAAATTCTTAATACGTATTTTGTTTAATATTTAAAATATAACTAAAGTTCTTTTCAATGTGGTAGACCTTCAGAAAAACTCACATAAAACTGTTTGTAATTTCCGTTTTAAAAGCATACAGAATATGGTAAGTATTGCCAATTATCTTTGTGTATTGCAACCAATTTGGGTTTGTCATTAAGAAAATAAAATAAAGATTTATGCATTTAGTGAAACCTGGAGTGTTTCTTTACATCTAAGTATCTTCTGAATGAATTAATTATTACGTCACGTCATTATTACGCTGTTTTAATCGATAGAAATGATCGTATTATACCATACCATTGTTATTTTTAAAATGAACGATCTTGTACGTTTTTAGTAGTTTAATTGCAGCTATGCAAATAAATAATTTCGGGATAAGGACATGTCACGTTTTTATATTTCGTTAATATTTCGTTTTACAGCAATTTTAACTGTTAATTGATTTTATTAAGCTACCGATTTACTTATTATTTCTAACGATGTCCGAGATTAAATACAATTCAAATTCATTATCATTAATAACGATTTGTAACCTAATACGAAAATGCAGTAGTTGTAATAATGACAAAAAACCCCTATTTATTTAGGTGCTGTCATTGTTTAGTCTACTTGACAAATTTATGTATTTATTACTACCTATAAACAGTTTAAATGCTAAACATCTTTTTGTTTGACATAAATTAAATGATTAATCAGCATAGAAATAATAGCTCCTCCAGACACCAGGGCCCTCTTCAGTTTGCTTAATTTTCCGGGGTGCCCAACAATTTTTAGTGAAAATTTATTTTTGAGATAGTGCGCAATTTTATGAATTTTTGCCTTGTTAATTTATAGATATGTTACCCATTAAGCCAAAAACCTTTATATAAAAAACGTTCTGTATAACCGTACGCTTATGAATATTAAATCAGATTTAATTTAGAATTTAATTTAAAATAATTTATTGCTGCCTTCTTTATGATTTTTTTATGTATACTTCCCTTTTTTATTCGAACGCATTTATAATTCCTTCAACCTAATTGAATTTCAATTAGACTATTTACTTTATTTGTTGCAGTAACTTCTAAAGTTATTAGAAAAGGTATAGCAGGAAATGATTGTAATAAATCAGTTTATAATCATAAGCCGCCAGTTATCCGAAATATCTTAAATTCAAAGTGTCATGCATTCAAATAATAAAGCTATTTAAATAAGTAACCCTCCCAACGTGCCACAATTGCTCCCGATAGAAAGATTTTGGTCCCTTTGTAAGCACATGTATCGGGAGCTGAATAAGCCTGCTACTAGTATTCCAGAGATGAAACGAATTTGGAACCGGATTTCCAAGCAGATTGCTGCTGAATCTGGAAAAACCCTACTTAAATAGTTTTGTGTACCAGTGCTTCAAATTTTTTCTATTATATTTTTAAATATATACTGTTTCTAGCACCTTTAACTCGTTTTTGTCTAATTCGTTTCGTTTCTCGGCTATTTCATTTAAAGTGTCGGACCTCTACATCTGGGCTGTACCTTACTAGCCAAACTGCGACTAAGCATTCTTTTTCAGTAGTGGAATATTTACTTTCAGTGTAATTCAAAGTTTGGAATGCATAATTACATAAACTACCGAATGGTTTACTAACTACTCTCAAATCTTGTCACCAACGAATGATGTAATGAAATAGCCGATCACGTAGTGTAGTACAGCCTTCGGCCATACATTATTACTATCGTTTAAGTCAGGCCAGTAATTCTTTGTATAAACCCTTTGCTTTTTCACTACTACCCTTTAGAAGGTTCGAAGGCTTTGGAGATTTATATGCTGCGCTTTCTAGTCATAAATGAAACGTTGCTTATCGTCGTGTCGCCATTTTGAATATCGGTCATGAAAAAAGTTTCTATCATTATTCTTGATCGACCATAAATGTCTCTGTGTGTATTATAAATAGGCACATGTAATTGTTTTAATTACATGTAATCACTGAATAAATTTTAATGCTGTTTTCACCATTCGATAGCTTGTTTCTTGGGGAATGTGTAGTTATATAAAGATTAAAACGGTCTTTCGAGAGTCGAATAATGAGCAAAATGTAAAAGAAATAATCAATAAAATTGATAAAGCAAACACGAAATGCCTCAATTGCTATGTTCAATACGTAAGAGGAGTTGTCTAAATTATGAAACCTATAATTCATAGGTAGTATTGGTCTAATTACAAAACCGTCAAAAAAAGAAGCGGAATCAAATGCGTTACTGTTATTCAAAGCAAGGTCTACCCAAGATAACGATGGACATTACTCATTTAAACATCCATGGATCAATAGCTCGCGAAAACTCCCAAAAAATCGATTTTTAGCAGAAAAGTGTCTCTATTTCGCCACACAAATTCGAATCAAAAGGTTACTCCGAAGTCTGCAACAAGATCTTTAATGACTGGACGAATAAAGGATTAATTGAGCAAGTATCATAGAAAACAGTAATTGTCACTATCTTCCTCATCAATCAATCTTTAAGAATACCGTAGCCACTCCTGTCAGACTGTTTTTTTACGCCTCTTGTATGAATGGTAGGTTCTCTCACTAAATGACTTATTATACAGTGCGACAAATTTCAACTTTTGGTTGTTGACATGGGATTTCTCTTCTGGAATGAAAATATTAGGTGCCAAATAGCAATTCCACAACATGTTGATCATCTTTAGTATCCTTAGAATCTTTCTTTGGCCATCCCCTAACATGGCATTTAATTCTGGCTCTGTAGCGAGTTTCCATAGGTATTACAACTTGATGGAATAGCTCATTCATTAGCTCCCTACGCTCATCAGACTCTGAGACTAACTGCTTTGAAAAGTATGCAAGGTGACTATTAAGAAAATGTGTTCTGGGAGAAATTGATAACTATCAGAAAAAAAACCTGCGGATAAAACACTCTCTGCCCCTTGTCTAACCCATCCCTCAATCAAATTAGCGCTTTAAATGTAGAGACACTTCAATTAGAGTCTGGTCAGTGCGTTGCCACAAGTGCCCGCCATTTTATATCACACTATTCTTGATAAAACTTTTCTATTTTAACGTCCTAATTTTAATGCTAAATAATGTTTTATATACACAACCCGCTATTTCATGTTTTGTTTAATTGAGTCAAATACCGTTCACATGCGTGCAATATTTGACCGTGTAACCATTTCTGTACTTTTCAAATTTGGCGCCACCAGTGTTGTGATATAAAATGGCTGCTTTGGCCAGACTCTAATTGAAGAGTCTCTATTTAAATGTAGAGTGACTGCATCTAGTCACCTAGGCCAGCTGGTCGATCAGAGTAACGCAAACCGCCGCCATATTGGGGCAGGGAAGGGTGGTTTTTAATAATGGGCAATTTAAAACCACGTTTTACGTGTTTGACATATTAGAGGTTTGATCTTTCAGAATAAGAAAAACCTTTTAAAGTAAACGTGGATTTGATTAAGTACAATACAGAACAAATAATGAACAATTTCGTGCTTCGTTTGTCCCAATATGGCGGCGGTTTGCGGTACTCTTGTCGACCAACTGGCCTAGGTCACTAGATGCAGTGACTCTATTTAAATGTAGTTTAAAGCGACCCCTGGCGGTGCAAAGATTTTACTTATACTGGGTCCGTCAACGGTTTTTAATAAGTCATTGTGAAGAAACAAAGGATATATTTGGACTACTTGTTACTAAACCCAAAAATACAATTCTGGTTATAACACTTTTTTTTTGCAAAGATCATATCAATAACCACCGACTTCTTCTATACATTGCTGCAATCTGTTCCTAAAATTGAGCATAACATTTCTGAGCAAATCTTCTTTTATCGAATTTATCTCTTCACGAATTCTTTCTTTGAGTTCAAGAAGTGTTTGGGGATCGGTAGAGTATACTTTAGACTTGAGGAATCCTCACAGGAAAAAACCGAGACCGTTAAGTCCGGCGATCTTACAATGCCGTCAAAATTTAAAATTATGCTCTGGCGCCGTGCTGTTGGAACCAGACTTCATCTTGATCCATTCTTTGAAGCTCCGCAGTCACAAATGATTTTTAAATCTCAACATACCGAACTGAATTGACTGTAACGGTGTGGTTGTTTTCTTCAAAAAGGAATGATCCGATAAAACCAATTGTGGACACTCCGTTACCTACACTACACCGTTACCTTTTGGTCATGAAGTGGGTTTTCATACATTTTTCTTGGGTTGTGTTCTGCTCAGTAGAGAAAGTTTTGCTTATTAACGTCGTCACTAAGGTGGAAGTTAACTTCGTCAGACAAGATCAGTTTATCAAGAATTTCTGCATTGTTGTTCAATGTTTCCAAAAATTGCCTAGAGAGATTCAGGCGATTAACTTTGTAATTAGGATTCGGCTTCTGAACTGACGGAATTTCAAATCCAGATGTAAGATTCGTCACAAACGTCTATCTGAGATTCAAGGTGCAATCAAGTGCCAAATTGCAGAACGTTGTGGACTTCTCCACTCTAACTCTATCAATATCCGCTTCTGTACGAACTGTACGAGTATGACCGACAACTTTTGAGTTTACACTGTCCCTTTCGTTGAAATCTCCTATCGATCTCAAAATAGAATTTCTTGTTGGGATCCGTTAATTGACCAATGGTCAATTCGCCATTGTAACACAAAAACCTTCAACAATAAAACACAATTTTATCACTATTTGACGTTTGTCAAATACACAGCATTGCCATAGCAGCCTTCAAAAAAACCGTTCAATCCTATTCCGGGTCCAGTATTTGTTTTTGTATCTACTTTAAATTTCTTTACCAACAAGCCCAAAAACATATCGAAAATTGTATTTTTTAGGTACTTTTTCCAAATTTTTCAAGCCAAGGCAAAACCCTGAGAACTCACAAACTTTAAAATTAAAAAAGTCTCTTATTTTAAATAACCTAAAGAAATGCCATTCGGGAATCGCTATTTGGCATCTAATCTTTTCATCCAGCAGAGAAACTCCATGTCAAGAAAAATTTGTAGCACTGTGTATGTACAAGATATCGGGAAGGATCAGAGGTAGGAGTCACCGCCGACATTCGCAAAGCCTTCCAAATGATGGAAGTAAAGAAAGACGACAGAAATTAAATTTGGGTGTTCATAGTGAAAGAAGAAATACCAGAATATACGACTTCGCAATCGGGTAGTTTACGTTTATAATACTTACGTATGCAGAGGCGGACTAAACCGGTGGAGGCTCTTGGCGGTAAAAATTTCAATCCATGATGGGATTAAGTTATTTTGGAGTCTGCCCCAAACATGCTCGATCGGATTAAGATCCGGAGACTGTGATGGCAAATTTAAAAGAGATTTGCTATGCTCCTGAAACAACTCCTGGCCTGCTCAAGTAGAGCAGACCACTATGGGCTGGAGGATATTTGTTATGTATCGATTGTAAGAAATTCTTCGGTAAAAACGAGTTCCATCGTCCGCGATTTCCTGGACGAAATGCAGCAACTCTAAGTGGACGACGAAGATAAAGCCCAACCTCATGCAATCTGTTTCTGATTGTTTGCAAGCTAACAACTATTATATGGATGTTTTCAAAACTCGAAAGAGATTGGGTGGCGGTATGAGTTCGGTTACGCCTCGCTTCCAAAGTTAATATAGCGATCCTGAACTGCAGTTTCTTTCTGCCCTTACCTAGATGTCTTTCGTCTACAAGTCCAGTTTGTCGATACCGTTGCCATAATCCACATAATCTACAAATAACTCTTCGAGAAATGTTTAATCTGACAGCAACGTCGAATTGACGCAGCCACCTTTAAGCATCCCCACAGCGCGTAACATTTCCCCTCGCGTCAAAGGACGACATTCCACGATAAGTTTGCAGCCAAACAATAAAGATATAAAAGTAAAAAGTTTACGAATCTTATTACTCACTTAATTAACTAGAAAGACGTTTTGTGAAATATAGGAAAACCTTGAAACGCTCAATATTGAAATAATTGTGATTAGTAACAAACAAAACATAAAACAGAAGAGTATAATTATGACGTGGCACAACTATGGCAAATAATTAGTGGCCCACATTTATTAAATTATATAACAATAAAAGTATTCTTACGAGTCAAAATACGTTTGTTCCTTAGACTTTTTTGAGCGGTGTATTAAATATTACATCTTTCGCTTTTTCTGTTGTGGCAGTTTTTAACCAGGATCTATCGGCCGCCAGATCCGCCAGCCGCTTAGTCCACCCCTGCACGTATGAGGGTAAATGAAAAGATCACAGTCCAGTTAATCCGAACAAACATGCCATGTTGTGCCACAACAGAAGCGTGTCTTTACGGGGTAAGACTCGTCCATCGCGTTAGAGATGCCCTGGACTCAAAAGTCGTCTCGACCTTTCTATGGTGCGACCCAATCTGAATAAATAGAAATGACAACTTGTGGGGAATAAATGAGGACTTTGTGGGGAATAGTGGAAAACAGATTCTTTGTGGCATTCGTCTACTCCAACGCTTTTGCCCTCTAGAATGTCCTGATGGCGACTATCTTTCGAGCACAATTAATAGTATTCCAACAAGACCCCTCTAACGCAGTAATCTTGTTAGGCGAAGTTTTCTGGAATAAAATGTGATATGAAACATTCTTAGTTTTGCTTTTGTCATACAGTTAAAGTGATCTTCAAACATAAATTCATAGCATTGGAGTAACGATGGATAACGAGATATAAGCATCGATTGTTGTCCCTACTGACTGTCTCTACGTACAGTCATGTTTTCTCCATATTAATGTAGACAAAGAAACTAATGTAGGCAAAGAAAATAAAAATAAGGTTTGGTGTATGGTGTAATTAAGTATCTATGACTACCTTACTTCTAAGGGCACGGCAAAAGCTTGCATTTTGGACGCGGCGATACCAACGCCGCGACCAGGTTACAATAATGCGAATCCAGATAGCCATACGTGTGACCTGTGACTACTATCGAAACAAGCGCTCTTGGTTATTTCTTAATTGGATGGCATGTTTTTTCTTAATAATTAAATGTGGGTGTGGATTACCTATCTGCGACTTGCGTTCAAAACGCGTTCAAAGCACAAGCTTGGCCGTGGCCTAAGGCAACGGCCAAGTTTGTGTTTTGATCGCCATGACCAGGTTACAATAGTATTAAAACTACAAAACTATCTTAAAAAACGACAAAATCGAATTTAAATCATAAACATATTTTTAGAAACGTAATTTCCGTTGCGGCAGGAAATCGAGTAAAACATAAACAATAACAAGGTTGTTATAATAAGGTTGGGTGAACAGGCGGGCAAAGAAATTTTAAGGTGGGCTAGCTAAAAAGTATATTTTGAGTCGAACAAAAACAATTCTTTTATGTATAGGAAAGTATCATATGACACACTCGGGACAAGCGTTTACAACGGGTAATGGAGGTAGCATCCCACACAGTCTAGCGGCAGTCTGCTATGCCAGGTTTATTTCTCGTCCGCAGCATACAACTCGTAACATACTCAAATTTTCAATTTTATAATAATGCAACTTTAAATGCATTAACAGCAAATAACCTTGGTATGGTCCTGCGTATTTTAGTATGTTTTCGTTAGACTTCAGTTTAATTTAAACGATGTTTTTAATGTCAAGGGTTACCTCATAACATGTTTTCCTATAGATAGAATATCTTTTAGAACAAATAATGCAGATTTTATTTTAAAGTAGTGACGTCTTCGTAAATATTAAAGTGTTCTCACGGTTACGAACTGTTTTTTTTCCTAGTAAAGATTCAGATAATATTGAATTTATCAAGATTCAGCAATAGTACCACCCTTTTAACAAGGGAATAAAATATCAAAAAAGATATTTAGTTTATATTTATTACTTCCCGTACGTGCCATTTTTAAGTTACACAAATAATTTCTTCAAATCCAGACGTATAAAAAATAGTCGAGGCTATATGTTCAGTTGTAGATTTTCTCTTTGTTTGGCAGATTTAAGCCGCTGTAAATTCCCTCGAAACTTCTGGAAGCTTTTGTTTAATGCTTGTTCCTGATTGGTTTATAAAAGTTAGGCTATTTCGCAATAGGCTAGTTTTAATTTGATTTCTCCGTTAAGTTTATTTACAATGCATATAAGAGTTCTTCATCTCCGAAGTAGTCTTGATTAGAACCTCATACAGTCCAGATTGAAGCTTCACTAAGAGAGTCGAGAAGAGGGGCTTTCGCTTCGGAGAAAACCCTGGTGAAATTCTTATGATGTTCGCGTTCCAAAAATTATGTCTTATGTAGGAAACAAAGTTTCAGCTTGAAAAGTATTAATTCTTGTGTTAATAACGTTTTGTGTAGTATGGTATAGTACAGGAAGCTTACTTGCTTCAAGTTATTGTTTAAACTCTCGATGTTAATAAATTAATACAAATAACTCAGTTTACCCGTTATTTTAAAGAAAAAGTTGTGAGGGAAAATTCAATATTGAATTGAATTTTACTGCTTGTCGTTTTGATTAACGAACTTATGTTTAATTCAGAGTGTTATTAGTTACACATTTAAAAGATAGGTTACATCATTCTGAATTTAACGTTAATAATCTTTGCCTTTGGGGGTTTTCGTTTTAATAATAATATAGTGGATTAGCAGAATCTGTGTTAGTTCTACAAAAATTACGTCGAAATGATACATGATCTTTTAATAACGAAATTTGGTTAAAGAATAAATCTTGTAACTATTAAATAAATTACTGGAATTATTGCAGTTTAAGAGTTTTAGTATTGTGGATTAGTGCCGAATGAATACGGAAATAATTTTTGTGATATCTGTTAAGACCATTCAATTCGTTGTTGCAGCATCTTTATTACAATCCAGAGTTCTACTTGTTTTACAGTTATGATCATGTGAAGTGTTTTGTATTTTGTGATTAAGAGGAATCAGGGCATCGTTATGCGAGCGTTTCCCTTTAAAAGTCCTAAGAATTACAAGATTTGAACAGTGTATTAAGGACTAAAGGATATCTTATTTGATTAGAGTAAGTTTACATAAAACTACCTGTACCATTTTCTTTCTTTAACGTTTAGTACCTGTAAATGTATGTATGTATTTTTTTCCTTAATAAGAATTCTTATTAGGGTATTTTTTAACAACACCATTATTATTGTCTTTCGAGACGAAAGAACATTTTATTTACAAATAAATTAATATTTGAATCAAACGGTACTATGATGAGGTGGGGCCATTTATTTGCAAATTAAGTTAATGAAATAAATCATCTTTCCGAATAATAATTTAACTAATAATGATTATATTCTAACAAACAAATGAAGAATCTCGGTCGCCGAAATCACGAGGGCTAACTTGCATACCGCATCGCGAATCACGCGGACAACGTACGTCACTGACATTTTTAACAGCTTAAATAATATCAGTGTTGCTTGAAATCTGATCTTACATTTTATGTGTTTACCAGGTGGTGATCACGCGGCGATCTAGATTCTTAATTTGTTTGTTAGAGTATAGTTATTGAATTCTATCAATACATTCAGGATTTCTTTTTGGTTGCTAATGCTGAAGTTACAACTTGCAACCAAATGGCGCTCAAATTCTGTTTTATGTTGACTATGTACCCTTGTTCCCCTTTATGATAAGTACGCTGTGGAAATCAGACCTACGCCCTAATTATAATTTGTAATTAAGATGTTCTTAGTCGGGGCATTAGAAAGTAACGTAAGTATCGCCTTTATGAGTTTTATAGTAAGTATTGAGTAATTTGGGTTTTATAGAGTTTTTAGTGAGATCCAACGCGCTTATATTATCTATTTTTAGTATTCAGAATAATGTAGAGTAAAGAAATTTTACGTTTCAAACTAGGGTTACCAAACGTTCTACTTTAGGAGGACATGTACTACAATTTTTCATTCTGTTCTCCGTCCTACCTCCCGCTACGAAAACCTTAAAAATGCTCTACTTTAAAGTTTTTAGTTTAAACCGTATGATTTGCAGTAAAATCTTATTCATTTTCAAAAAGAAAAATCATTCGACAGCTTAATCCGCGCCTGCACAATGCATCCCAAAACATAAACAACAAGCATTTAATGTTTATTCCGTAGTAGTATGTTTTTATTCGGCAATGGGGCTGAGTCACAAATTCTGTTTTAAATAATTTGAAGATCAGAAATTTTCCAAAATATAAATATTCAACAAATTAAATCTACAATTGGCAAGATGTTTCACAACGCATGTCCTGGGGAGTCAAGTGGTTTATTTTGCCAAGACTCAACTTCTGACTGACCTACGAGATGTTAGGAGGAGAGTACATAAAAAAATAAACAAAAGATGTTTTTAAAATAGGCCCAGAAAGAAAATAAAATGGACGGGTCCGAGGGATTACTTTAAATATTAGGCGTTTTTAAGATGTTGAAGTTTTTTGACTATTCAGTCTCACTGTTTAGGTTATAATAATGGTATTTTTATATATTAACCTATCACCTAGGTAACTTGCGAGATGATGGTTGGAATAAAGAAGTAGAAATGAACTTGCTATCTTGCCATTATTTGTTCTAATATCTTAGTTTCACTGCTTGGTTTTAGAGAAGAACAATTTATTAACTAGTAGTTAACTGTTACATTTGAATAGCGTCTTCAGTCAACGATATCGCTTGGACTCGCATTAGAAAGTCCATGACACCTGTTATAATTTTGAATCGTGAAGGGGATACGTGCCGTGGCAGTCTATGATCATGTGGCTGCAGCTGGGCGGTAGCGTAATTATCGTAAAGCGGTTTAGGACTTGCAGCTGGATCGAAGTTTTCCATTTGAAACTGGACGGAATATTATCTTCAAATACACGATTTATGTATTTTATTTTATGTACCAAAAGAAAAATGTTGATTTTACTCGAGCAAAACTAGATTTGCTGTAGGTACATCACGATATTAACGAAACATGATATTGTTTAGTACAGATCAACAACCTGCTTATATAGAATAATTTTCACACATAGCGATAGCTATTTTCTTAACTTTCCCCCAACATTATTGCTTTGATCTGAAGAAATGAAATTGAGCTGTTCGCTGTCAAACATTTCAGTCCGGAAATATAGCAATCCTGTAAAGAAACACGTGTAATGGAAAAGTTTCTCGATATAAATTTAATATTTTTAAAGCGTCCGACGAGTTATTTTCTGTATCAACTGTGCACAACCTCCTACCCCATTTTTCCACCCTTATCACAGCCTTCGTCGAAATGCTCCTTGATGGACGAGAGGAGCGTAGTAGAGAAAGACGAGAAAGAGACGGCGTTTCACAGTAGACGAAGCGACGACGATGTTTCATTATTAAATTAGCAGCTTTGTGTGCATCAACGCTAGTCATTAACTCGACAAACAGATATTATAATGTTTTCGTATTTTCATTATTTAGGCCAAGTTTGCATATTAAAAAGTGTTCAAGCGCAGTGAGCTGCCGCCTTGTTTTAGTAAATAATCTCGTTTCCCAAGCTTCTTCGATAACAATAACTGACGGGAATCATTAATCATAGAATAATTAGACAGCTGCCAGGATAATCCTGAAAAACTACGCGCCCCAGACAAGTTGATTATTAACAAGTCCGCTTATATTATTTGTTCACACAGCGCCATTTTCTCTTGGCGAAAAACGAAAACACTTTTTTTAAGAATTTTTAACATTGGATTTCCAGTGAATCGGGTTTGGTGGTAGTTATTCAGTCTTTTTGATGATTCGGTATACTGCAAGTGACATTTCTATTTGTTACGGTTCGGTGTCGCTCGAGGCTTCGGCAATTGAGGCAATATCGGTGGATAGATTTTCCCTTCTGTAACGAGTGCTTCGAATATACACACGGTCATATTGAGTCATTCATATTTGATAAAAGGAGCTTTTATCGTCACTATAAGTGTATTAGGATGTGATTGGTAGCTAAAAGCAAGGTCACGCTCGGAACGCGCCCTTTTAACTTTTACTGGATGTACTGGAGGATGAATGTGTGGGTGAGTGTTAGATTTGAAATCCCTTTTCATATTATGTTACAGCCCGTACAACGGACAGATACTTGGCTAGTTATCACCACTTTGCCACAAATGACACACGTTTTAGAACGAACGTGGGAAATGGTTCTCTCTTCACAACACAATACAACCACTAAAATATTTACAACGCCTATCTTTTCGCAACATTGGGCTTATATATTGTGCTTTTCTCTGCATGTAATAATGCATTTCGAGTTCTGTGTAAATAGATCCATTAGGGATGGCATAAAAAGATAAAAAATAAATTCATTGTGTGTTGTAGTAAAAACATGATTTTATGTGAACGCGCACAAAACATGTCGAATATCCTCAGATTTTTTTTAATTAGATTAGTTATATTAATATTTTGTTTTTTTACTTTCATTCCGCAAAATTGCAATCCATTAGCATCAGGCAACGTAACGACTCGGCAATGTCTTTTGAAAGAACATTTTAAGTAATGAAACCAATGTACGTAAATAGCTCACATATATAAATTTTCAATGATAATGTTACATTAGTATTAGCGTGACATAAAATATTTACAACCAAATTACAAAATAAACATCACTTGAAATTGAATCTTGGTTTATATAGCCAAATCCACTGACGGAGCGTTCGCTTTATTTTTCTTTTTGTACTTGTCTTGATGCCCTTCTGTATGTTTTTGCCGACGGATACACAATCATTCTTAAGTTTGCGCACGTCACATCGAATTCTTGAAATCTGTTATTGAGCCATTATGGAAGCAGGGAACGTAACGACGTCTCGGTTATACCTTTCACATTAGAATTAACATGGCTAGGAGATCGATAGCATAGAATAGGATAACGACAAATAAAACCAAGTTACAAAATAACCATCACTTGTATTATAGAGGTAAATTTCAAACTGAATCTATACTGCCATTTTGGTTTATATAGCCAAACATTGCTGACGGAGTTTTCCTTTTGTAAGATATTTTAGAGCCCACTTACTGCTGGCATAGTGTATGCAGTTTGATATATCAAACTTTCATTATGTATAAGGTTCGTTCCACTTTAGTTTAAATAACGTCTAACATCCGTGATAGTAAAGCCAGTCTTGCGACTCTGTGCTGAAGCTCAGCGTAGCCCAAACAAAGTAAATTTTCTAAAATATTGATTTTAGAAATAGAAGAGAACAATTCGCCGTTAAGATTATGTGCAGCAGACTAGAGGTCGAGAGGATGATAGGTTTCTGGGTGTTTAAAGTTTCTTTTCGGAGTTTTCTATGCTAGAAATAGAATTTACTGGGGAGAGTTTCCAAAGTTCGGTAAAGTGCTTCATGCAGAGGTTTCATACTGCCATTTTTTTATCCCAATCGCACGAAAATTTAGTAGTGTTATAAAAAGAAATCTGGACTATCGTACCCGCCTAACTGCAATATAATGGTCCAATCGGTTTCCGATTGAGTGGCGTGCAATAGGGCCAAAACTGAAACATGTTTTGGATCACCCTGTATAAACCGGTGGTGCTAGGACGTGAACAAAAACACTTTTGAGCACTCGTTGACGTCCTCTATTATATAAGATGTTAAAATCCGAGCTGGCTCGCACTCATCTCCCAACCAGTTTTTCTAACCTAAGAAATTCTGTAAACAGCCTGTATACTTGGGTCCCCAACATAATGTAGCCCGTCTCCCAGGGAGTTTTTCAGTATGCTAAGCTTTAGTGTTAAGAAATAGGCCTGCTAGAAAGAGTCAAAGCCGAGATCGGCCTCCTCACCTCCAATCCAAGCATTTTGGAAAGTAGGGATTTCTTTATACCTCGTGCCTCGGCAGATACAGTTAATCGGTAATGATTTCGATTGTCTGGCTATGAAAATTGAGCTTTCTCTACACTCGTTTCAGTTAAACAGTTAAAAACAGTCGAAGCTCGATGGTGCATCAATATGTTATGCACTATCCTAGAAGCTGTCTGACTGTGAAACTCCCAAGTCGATGTGACGTTCCGTTCCTGAGAAAAAGGGCCTTTTTTAGGGCGGGGAGAGAGAAACGAAAGCGAATCGGACCAAGCCTAGTCTGATAGTTAGAACTATGCTATACCACTACCATAATTTCAAGACACAAAAATCGCTAAAACGATCGTCTTTCGTTTTTTATCGAAAATTGGTGTCCAACAGATCATTGACATACAAGTCGCACGCCATATCCCGGAAACTGCGCCTTCATAGGTCTTATCACGACAGTGGGGAGTGTACTAGAAAATTAAGCTACCCAGTGTTGACTTGAAAGTAATCTTGAAGCTACCCGTCTTGGAATGTAATCGTTTTCCTTCTCTCTTTGATGATATAACCTCCAATCTCCAATACTGATTTTCGCCAACCGATATACCTAGAATCCCAACAAGTGTCTTCAATATATGACCTTCTTCTAGAGTGCCGTGTTCTATTTAGGACGTTAGCGATTCCCTTCCTATAATTATGCTGTGCGACTCCAATTAACACAAGTATAGGCATAATAGGTGTTCTCCGAACTACCGAAGTGTTCGTATACACTTCATTTAGGATAAATCTTCTGAGCAAGTACACCTTAAAGGTTTGCCATTGCCTCCCGATGTAGAATCGGCCATAAAAGTCAATTGGACAAATCAGAACTCGGGCCGCTGGCTTCTGCCGCTAAACTGTCTGAGCCACCAACAGACGAACAATGAAGAGTAATTGATTATTAGGTTAGGTTAACATGACCAGTGGACAACAATAGGGGGTGTTTTTAAGTTTCCATTACGTCTACCATTTTAATTTATCTATATATTTTGTTTTAATTGGACTGAAAATATTATTGATCGAAAAGTAAAGTACCCGTATGGTTAAGCCTGAATGCCAGAGATTTCAGGTCGCACTAGCGCCTCTGACATGACCTAACGACTACCAGTATCACTAGTAACCGAGACCGTCGATATGAATAAAAATTTTTTTTGGTTTTTCAGTGATTGAGGACTGACAGCCTTTAATAAAACATCTATTTTAAAATCATATTTATTTCAAAATTTATTTCAAAAAATATAATTTAAGTCGATATGAATGTTTGGTTACCTTCTTATTTTAAGCTTATTACCTTAAACTAAAGTAAGCCGTAATTAAACTTTTGGTGTTTGATTAATTTATTTCTGCGAACGTCTGGGTGTTCCGTCCCGTCTTATCTTTAATACACAAATTGCTAACACAACACAATGCTACCAGTAGCTCACTGGTGGGAGCGAGGTTACTATCCATCTTTTACCAGCTCTCCAGGCTAGTTCCGGAGCAACAAACGCGTTTACCCGTCGGCGCCTTCTCCAAGGAGATGACCCCTCATCTACCTTCGGACTATTCCCGAACATAGTTGAGGACCAGTGTTACCACATGTGGCTATTTATAGCCAAAGTGGCGGTTTTTCAAGTAACTTGCGACAGAATAATTCGATTGGCTACTGGCTACAAAATGTGGCGGTTTTTAAAAATTAAGTAATAAGAACTAGATGAATTGAATAAGAAATAATTTTTTTATTGACAGCGTAAAATGCAGCGCCTCATACAGATCAAACTACCCAGTTGTATATACAAGATATTTAATATAATGTTGGTTGATGTTGATAGTTGATTGATAAAACAGTTTCCGTTTAGACCGAAGTGATGAGATTGACTTGAAGTGATTGAATTGATGATTTGGTGAGATATTTAGGTAAAATGACCGATAGCTTATTGTCATGATTGTCATCAAATTACTGTCATCAGTGATTGCCATAAAATTACCGAATATCCAAATCCATTGATTTCTGTTGAAAAAAAAAGTCAAGATGGCTATTTGTGGCGGTTTTTATTTGACAGCTTGGCTATTTTGTGAGTTAATGATCTGGCAACACTGTTGAGGACCACTGCCCGATCGAATCCAACCTCAAGTGTAACAGAACTTGGTTTTTTAATGGTTTTGCCACCCTTATCTTCCAAATTATAGGCTTGGCGTATAGTAACCGGGACCGACGGCTTAACGTGGCCTCCGAAGCACGACCGGTTGCAATCTTCGCACCACTGTAGGGGCCACCCACCCACCTTCTCACCCGGGCCAACGTAACTTAACTACAAATACCGTTTGACGAGTACTCATAGCGTTAGGCCATGCAACCGATATTGATCGAAAAATATCATTGGACGAAAACTCTTAATTATAGTCAACGCTCTAAACTATATCAACCGAAAGGGAAGGGAAATGTTTCTAAACTCTGAAACTTAACATTATTCAAATTCTGATACTCCCTTATTTTCTGTATCTGATTTTTTCTTTCAGGCTCGATAGGTATACAGATGATTGTTAGACTATCTAGTTCATATTGAGTTACCTCTTCCGAAAGAAGTTTCTTACAACCAAGGCTTTTAGATTCAAAAAACTGATTTTCGGGATCTTAATTTTAACTGAATCACGTTCTAGTCTTCCTCCCCTCCTCGCTCCATCGAACCTATACGAAAGCGTGTCCCTAGGTAGAACATTGGTTATGTATCTATAAATTCCGTAGAATTATTGCTCCACAGTACTAGCATTCGCTTGAGTCGGTCTGACTTTCAAGATGGTTTGTGTCAGAGAGGGGCTGGTTGACTTCAAGGCTTGTTACCGGTTTAACGTCGACCGGTTAAACCTGGTACTGGGGGTCCTAGTAAGTCTACATCTAGAGATACCTTTAAATGAGTAGTTAATCCAACTTAACTAGCTTCTCACGTCTAAGACAATCTTTCATTCAGGTGGTGCTTTCCGGGAAAGTCTACTTAGGTTAAATAGAAGTTAATGAGAAGCTCTCGGAGGCATACCGGGGTCAGTATACGGCTAGGCAGTGGCCCAAGCCAGCTCAGCCTACACTTGGGTTGGCAGGTTAGATTTCTATGAGGCAGTTAAAAATCCACATGTGTACAAGGAGTTCGAAGACTCCCCAGGGGAGCTGGATCGCGACCGCTGAGCACGTAAATTGCTTCATCACTAACCTGGAGAGCTAGTAGAGTAGAGAGAAGGTGCATAGTAACCTGCAATAATTATGTACATGCGTCTAGTAGGTCTCAGCTCTTCAGCAGCCTATTTGGAGCTATCCCATTTAGAGATATCCCTATCACTTTAACAGCTACTCGTCATTTTTCTTATATGCTCGCGCCTTAATTAGTTTTTATTTAGAATCTTAATAGTACCTACTAATAAATTTATCAGACATGTTAATTTCATTACTTTCATGTTTACTATATAGAACACTTAAAACGTCCTTTGAAGCGATCACAACATCCGCTTCCTCATCTTTAACGTGTATAAATCAAGTTAGCTACTTTTTCATGAACTTGATGTTAGGGGAGGGATTCACCAACAGTTAGTGAACTTTAATATGGTTTGCTGCTCTTTAGTAGGTAACATCAAAGGTGAATTCACGAACTGACCTAAACTAACATAACAGTCGAGTGAAGTGGGCAAGGAAATGTTCCATTAAAGAACATCTCAGGGACTTCTTAGCTAATATAAAATAAGTAATAAAGCAAAATGTTATCTTTTTCTAATTTCAGGAAGACGTAGCTACGAGTAGGTATTATGCATTCATACGCACAGGTGGTTGCTTGAGAGATAGTTTTAGTAAAGTTCCCGTTTACATTATGTGGAAGATGTATTGTTTTTAAGGAGCTTTTAAGAGTATAGAAATTGACTACACAAAAACTACATTGACTGTCATACAATAATAATAATAATAATAATAATTACTACAACCCATAACCTTAACCAAGGCCCCAGAAGCTATAAGCTTGTGCGGGAGGGAGGGGGCGATTATTATTATTATGTAGGCCCAATGTGCGGCTGCAGCCGACTTATAGATGGAACAGCGCAAATCCCACATTTGTGTTACAGCTAAGGGAAACTGCAGAAAACCTTAACCAGATCTGCCAGCGCCGGGAGTCGAACCCGGGCCGCTTGGGTGAAAGTCCGGCACGCCAGACATTACACTACCAAGGCTGTACAAGGTATGATTGATCTTTTTAGATGCTTTTACAACAAAGGAAGCCATACAGTTTGTACCCGTTGGTGCAAATGCCAAGTCATGGACTTAAACGCAACATTCTAATAATAAAATTTAGTCAAGCAACCAGCAAAGATCTTAAATTGGACTATAATGTTCAAAGACTTACCCAGCATTGCGATAGATGCTTCTTCAGTGAGTTTATAGAAGGAGCTGTTGTTCCAACTGGATGAACATAAATTGGCTTTCTTCCTTGAACTCCCCTAAAGTAGACTCTAGCTCAGCTCTTAGTTCGATTAGAGATAAACTCTTAATATGGACGTATTTTATCATTTTTAAATAGCCCAGTGGGCTATATACTATATCGGACGAAAACAGACCAGAAGAGTACAAACACATAGTGAAAAGCACTTCGGATAACGGATTTCAATAAACCCACCTCGCCTCACGAACTTTACAACTACATAAAACTTCTGTCATTAAAAAAGCACCAGCTATTACCTGATTCCTAATGTGGCATTAAAAAATCTAATAAAGAAACCAATTGCCTATCTGGTCATCCTGCACAATGCTTGTCTACGATTAGGAGACTTTCCTACAAACTGAATACATGCACATATCCTGAGGTTCCCTAAAAGTGAACAGAACAACTCCATTTGCAGTTCTTATTGTCCAGTAAGTCTACTTACTGCCTGCATTACCCAAACTCCTCGGAAGGGCCATTCTGGAACGGCTTAATGCAGCATTTGATCATCAAATAATTCCTACGTTCCAATTTGGGTTTTGAAAAGGTCGACCAGCAGTTCAGCAACTACACAAGATCGTGAAGCACACTGAATAGGGATACGAAAGTAAAAAGTATACAGTAGCAGTCTTCCTAGACATCATGAACGCATTTGATATAAACCACTGCACTTACCATTTCCAAAATACTTAACCGCAATCACCTTCTCCTTCCTAGAGCACAGATCCTTTGCAGTCAGAGTCAACAGCTTAATATCCAAACAGAAGGAAACATATTGGGTCCTATACTGTTCAACACATACTTGCACGACATACCCAGCCAGAAACGAAAAGTCGAATGACACTTTTCACCGATGACATTGTCGTCTTTATACAAAATGAAAACCTACACATCCAATCCCTGCAAAAAGTAATTGACTCGCTCGGCAGATGGCTCAGCAAATTTTGTATAACACTTCGTTCCACTAAATTTGCAACAAAAATATTCACACATAGAAGAATACATCAGCACCACAACCTACACATCGACAATGAGACCATTTTATGGAATCATCATCTGAAGTCTTTAAATACTTAGGCGTATATTAGGCGCGGAAATAGGGCGCTCAGTTCAAAGCTGTAGCAGGATTTACAACGGATCCCCAACAATGTATGGATTGCTAGTACTCTCACCAGTAAGTAGCTTTTAGGAATCGTCAATCGAAGGTCAGTCAAAGAGATCTCTTGCGATAGTGCTCTACTTCGTTCTAAGACATTTAGGACATTCTATGTAGAAGAGACAATAAGTGTATCAGAAAACACGTTAGTGATTTTCTTAACGCATTGTACCACTACTCCTCTGCTAACTTTTGAGCCAACGCCAACTATTAATCCTTGGTGGTGGACGGTACCTATGTTAAGGTAGAGACACCTAGGAACTTCTATTTCCTTAGATAAACATTTTTTTACACAAGGAGGGGGCAACCGATCGTGGTTGTTGGCTGAGAGGATACGATACCGTATGACTATAGAGCTGGGTCTAGGAAGGCGATATTTTCTTAGTTAATCTCGGTTATAGAGATTTATTGGGATTTGGGTATGGTTCTGGATTCCGAGCTAAAAACGGTATCCATCTAATAAATTGTTACCAAAAAAAATGGATATGCATTACAGGACACCTAAAGTCATGCTTTAATTTTTGAAGGGGCTTGTGTAGTTTATTATTATCAATTCGAGGCTCCAGGTTCGATCCCAGGGTCAATCATACTGACAGGCAATTTTTAAAAGAGTATTTAGCCCTCAGGGTGCATTCATCTACTCAAATTGAATGTACAGGTAGACTTATCTGCGGTAATAATAGCTACAGTGTATAATTACTTCATTAGTTGGTGGTGTCACGTCCAACTACTTTAAATGGCCTTAGCCAAAAGTATTCTTAGCATTGAATATCAAGACTAGAATGTAGACTGCTGAACAGTAATGAGATATACTATTACTATTAATTTTTTTTAAATACTACGGTTCCAGCTGCTCATACGTCAAGTATTGACGACTACTTTCGCATTAGTTTTAGGGCCCTTAGTTTGGGTATGACCTCAAAACAAGGGTAGGCTCCAGTAAGAGAGTGATACTAGCAAGGTTTATCCCTGCAGCGACTACCTGGTCGCTGTTCTTGTGGAAACCGTAACGCCAGGTACTTCACCCTGGAACCACCCTTCCACACCTGTGGAAGCGATAGGTCGGTGACTAAAAAATTACAAGTATGGCTGAACCCAGGAGGACTTCTCCAGGGAACACCTTACAAGAGGAGCTGATACGAATGCGACCATTAGCCTGTCACCCTATGGCAACCCCACCTCCTAGTTGCTATAGGCCGGGTCTTTACTTTCAGGTAGAGTCGGACGGGGCTCTGTCGAGTGTCGGGGCTCACCAAGCCTTAATTATGGTAGGGCAGGTACGGATAAGTCTTAGAATATTCTAGGATCCAAGTCTTAGCCACACTTCAGGTTGCTAATTGAAGTGACGCGCTAATTGACCGTAACTCAATTCGTTGTATACGTAAGGGAGCCGTGGCCATTAAGCTTAACATAGGTGGGCCACGTTAAAACAAAGCTTTGGCATAGCACACGTCGTTCAAGCAAGATCAAAAGCAGAAAATCTTCAGAAGTGAAGTACTAATTTAAAACTACATAATAACAGCTAGCAAGTTAGGAAGACCTTTCTAGTTTGTCTTTGAACTATCTAAGTGTCTAAGTAACCTATGCCTGGCTCCCCTCATACCTTCAGAATAAGGTGCAGAGCGAAAACCAGTATCAGGTTTCTGTTCACAAGGAAGAGCCATTACCCCCACGCCCATATTCTCCAGAGCAGTACAGCATCTTCTGTGCCACCATATATCAAATTTGATGGGATCTACCGAGGAGTCTCATTCTCGTAATACGTTGCATATCAATGAGAATCTATATGAAAGTACCTGCAATTACAAGAAAAAAGACACAAAATCTTAAAAAATGATACTTGGGAAGAGTTGACAATTTTTCTGTGATATTTTCTGAGGGTTTGAATCTATTTCAAAAAACAGATCGTCACTGTGATTCGTTGCATCTGTATTAGAAGAGAATCCAACATCTTACTGTACCTACATCACTTGTTCTAGGTTTTGGGTTAGTTCTATTTTCTCCATGGGAAGTTTCTTGGTTCGGGAACCAAAGCTTCCTTGCAGAAATATAACTCAAAAAATGTCCGCTTCCAGAAAACATTTTCAACTCGGATGATAAAAGGTGGGTGTCGCAAACGGCATTTTCAGAAGCCATTTCTAAAATGACAATTAGTGATAGGTTACGAGTTCTCATGATGGCACTGATTGCTGTTATGGTATTAAATGTCTCAGTAGTGTCATTGTGGTAACATCTTGTGATGTCACTGGTGACAGTTTGTGTATATTCAAATCATTTAAAATAGCTAGATTTTGGTATTCTAATGTTTCTAGAGACCTATCAGTAATATTCTTGCTTGTAGGATAGATCTCTCCTAAACTAGAAATGAGTGCATGAAGAGGTTGCCAATAACAAGATACATGCAGAGAATATGCCGTCAATAACACCATCAACTCCGGCGTCTTCAAAAAGAAGCAGCATGCAGAAAGGTTGCAGTGGCATAAAAGTTCATACTGCTAGTACCGGAGAAGGCAATGGATGTCCAATAGTGAATTACATACAAGACAATTGACATATTGAAGAAGATCTCAAAGTAGTGAACTGCGATTTTATTTCTAGTGATGAGTTTGTCGTTTTTGGGTATAGTATCGATATTCAACTACCACAATTTAAGCTACTTGTAACTGTATATGATTCTTTGTTATAATCCACGATAGTTTTATATTTCTTTATTTTACGTTCTACAATATATTTCTGAATTAAATACGGTGGCTCCTAATGTAACAATCAAAATATATCAAAAGTTAAATGCAGTAACAGCACTACAAATGGTCATAAAAGTTGAATACTCGCGTTAGGCCCACACTAGTGGGCTAGTCAGAGTAGGTCAGAAACAGGTATTTATTAAAATTATATTAGGGAACGGGAAAATTGAAAGGTTGGCAGATTCGAAATGAACTACTATAGTTGTTTATTTTGCATAAAAGATCATGGAATAAATTAACAATTAAATCGGTTTATACTCAAGTTTTGTTGATCGGGTAGATAAAGTAATTGAATATTATTCTACAAATAAATAAATTATACAGGGTGTTTCACAGCGTATGCACCAGACTTGACCAGTGCATTTCTGATGGCATTTGGAACAAAAAAATCTTAATAAATGTTACGCCCTTTTTCTTTGTTAAAAGAAAGTTGGAAATATTTAGATACGGCGTGAAATTGTTCCGACTAGCCCAGAAGGAGTCGATGGCTTGGGATTTTTACAATGACGAGAGAGTTCAAAGATGTCCCGCTCTCTACACAAAACTTCATTAAAAGGCGGCACTGGCTCTACCACTAAACAATATGTAACTACGGCGGATAGTAGTCTCACATTAATGGAACCAGACGTTTCGTTTACTACCCAAGTAATATTCTTGCACAATCTCAACATAAAAACTTACCACCGACCACTGTTTCCCTAGAGACAAAATCCAGTGCTAAAAACTACGATAAGACTCATAAATATACAGTACCAAGGCCACCAATTTGTATCTCTATATTCTAAGCAATATAATATGGGTAATCATATTTTATCTAATATACTTGGGTATCATAAATTATTGACAAAAAGAGTTAAATCTGACCACTCTTGGATATATCCAGTCGTTTCATGCACAAAAAGAAAAGAGAAATGTATTTGATTGTTAATAGTAATTGCATTCAAAGTAATTGTTTACGCCTAAATTAATGCGTTGTGACCTAAATAATTCAATTAAATTCCACCATAAAAAGGTAGCTTGGCATTAACAATTTTTTTAGTCTTTGATAGCATTTATCTGTACCAGTTTCTCGCATCAGTTTAGCCGAGATCCACAGTAGTTTTAATGTATTAATGGATTAACGGTATCTTAAATTTAATCCACGTCTGGTGCAGCTACAGTATTCTTAACCAGATTATAAGGAGGATCCAACCAATGCTACTAACATCGAGTAGACAGGAACTCAACCAGGAAAATGGAGCAGAAAAGAAAGAGAAAAAAGCCTCCGAAATAAGTAAAATTTGCCATAACTAACTTGAATTAATGGAAAGTAAACACAAAGGTAATCGACGAACGTACTCAGAAATTAAACGGCTATAAGTTTTGCCGCACCAGGTGCCGAAATTCCCAAGAAATCCCTCCAACGAGATTAAACCTGACGCCAAACCAAAACGTCTATTAGGTCATTAATGGAATTGCTTAACGGACATCAAGAATTCTCTAACAGAGCCTCTAAAATACTATAATTACCAAAATATTCTAGAAAAATAAATTCATGTTTACCAGCACTTAAACTATGCCATAGAATTTCACTACACCAATTTAATCTAAAATTCGCCGGAGAACAAGAATGGCTAATCACCTTTTATCAACATTCCCTAGAAAAATGCAGTATGGCCACAATAAACTTTTAAATGTAAATATAATTCAAGGCCGGATTAAAAGTATAAAGTGTAGCCTAACCTACAGGAGAAAATTTTACAATAAATCAAAATACATTAGTTCCAATGCTAACGAAAGAATGACACGTAACATAAAGTTTTTTAATTAGACAAATTCAAGAAAGTCAAAAGTACGTATAAAACTATAACGCGCTAAAAGATAAAGTTAACTGTATAAGTATCAGTTTGAAATTTTAAAGCCGCACAAACATGATTACATGAGATTACATTTCACTGTGTATTTTTGCGGACTTACTAATTCAAACACACCATTTTTCAAGCGCTCACTTGTGTTACACTGTACTAGTGTAGATCAAATTGCTTCGCTTCGTTGATATAGTGGTTTTACACTAAACTAAAATGCACGTCTCTAAAGATGACAAATTCATACAAAACGATTACGTTTTGTATGAATAAATAAAATTGTGTATTTAATTTTTACAAGCCATCTGTTTCTAACGGAATTTAATTTAATATCATCTAAACGTGACCTTACATATTTGGTACTGTAAAATTACCGAAATTGTGCATTACTGATGAAAAACGCGGAAATATATTAAATCCTTATCACAATAATATTAATTTTATTAATTGCATGCGGAATTTTTGAGAGGTACATATTTACCATTAATACAAGAAATGAATCATCACAAATTACATGCTTGAGATGGGCATAGATATCCGAAATAACGCGTTATCCTAAGGATGAGTATATATAATTTTGATGCGCCACTGATATTTTTTACGACGTTCCGTAACAAACTAAACAGTTATTAATGCGTTCTTATTATTATTAAAAAAAACGCCCGAGTGTACAATGAAAGTGAAAAGAAATGACGAGTAAGTCATCTGGCTAACTGACCTAATAAAATTGTATTGCAAACGGAATCATGTTGCAGGTTGTAGCATCAGCAACGTAAACAAAACATACAATTTGAAATAAATTCAAGGTTTAATAACAGCTTTAAACTAAATCTGATTTTTAAAGAAAATATTTGATTTCCTAATCAGGTAAGTTAATTAGATTAAAGTAGGTTATTGTTAGTGTGGGCGACTTTAAATTTAATTTAAAACAGGAAAATTAGATTTACGAATTCTAATATCTGTGATGCGGTGCGGGGATCCCCTGAACTATGGCACGATGCCTTGTTTTGACTAGGTTAATTAAACATTTTAATAATGAGAACTCCAGGTTTTTGAAGTGCGACAGATTTTATAAAGTCTTGACCTACACCAATATCCTGTTCTTAATTATCGGCTATTTGAGAATTATCACCTGACTGACTGACTTCATAAAATTGTAATGTAAAAGCATCAAGTTGCATGTTGCAAAATCACCAACGTAAACATAACAACCATAAAACGACTTGTTTGGACAACATAACAAACCCTACTGTGGGTGCTAAAAACATTATAGCCGTCTTTATTTGCATTTTTTTTTTCGAAAATTACGCTTCTGAAAAAAATGTTATATGGATATTTTTTGTCTTATCGATGCATCTTATGAGGCACCCTGTATAAACAAATAAAAATTGTTTCGTAATCATTCGGGAGTAATGTTGCAAAGGTCAAACTTAATTTACTAATATTAAATTCTTAGTCGTTCAGTAGAACTAAATAAAATGATTAAATAAAATATGGGTGCCTAAGTTCTTTCAACCTGCATCCAATCATGCCAAGGTAGAAACCAAGTTTAGTGCATGAATGGAAACAATGGGTCGAACAAAACCCCACGGGAAAGACCTTCTAAATTAACATTAATTGATCGCATCGCAGTTCTCTGCTCGCAGTGTTGCCAAACATGCGTGAACTTTCAAAATATTTTAAGTTTAACTGAAATTTTTGAAAAAGGGGAATATAAAACTGCTAAATATCTTTAAAAATATTAGTTGTTCTTGCTGGTTTTAAGAAAAAGGGAAGTATTACCATATTAAAATATTGAAAATATATATTCGTTTTAAGAAATTAATCGGGAATAATTAAGAGTGAAATAGTTTATCAATCTTAACGAAAACTTAAGGGGATTCCCTTTTCAATCTGTACGCAACGGAAAGCAAATAACCCTTGCAGGTGCAGTCTAGACAGCCTGTTCCAGAAAATTCCTTTTGTCGGTATTTTAGTTACTAGTAGGATTACAACGCAATATGTTTTAAAACTACAGATTCAAAGTTTGTTATATTTTAACCATAAGGGAGCTTTTACTAAGGCTGGTATTATATTTTTATATTTTAGCCCTTGAGGACACAAAATTTAAAAACAAATTTGTTCTAGAATAATCCATTTTCTTCAAGGAGAAGCATTTAGTCAACGTAGGAACGCCTTAAAATAAACACTCGCATCAATAAAAATTCTGCTAAAATATAAAATATTGCTTACGGATATGTTTCAATATGACTCTTTTGTACTTGGGAAAACATTATTTAGATTAATGTAATATTTGCAGTTCCAACATCATTGAATTTTACTAAACTGCCAGGACCGTACTGAGATTCCTTTAGTATTTATTGGTTTCGAAAAACATGACGTTACAAATTCTATTGTTGTCAAAAAATGATTTTAGTAAATACTGTGATGATTATTTAAAAAACAACAAACGTTGATTACCACAATGGATTAGATGTTCACAAAATCGTTACATTTAACGATGAAACAATCACAAAAACAACTTGTTTACCATTCAGAAAATAAAAATAATTCAATCAAACAACTAGTGTGTGTATAAATGTGTTTGTTTCGTGAAAATCAATCAAATTGGTAAATAATTTGAACGGATTCAGCTCTCAAGCGACGAGTTATTTCAAATAAATTCTAAAGCAATCTTGTTTGAGAATTAAAACCAAATATGTTCAAAAATAACACATTTGCATTTAATGCAAGTAATAAATAAAAGAAATTTAAAAATAATGCTAGAGCGTTTCTTGAAATTCAAAACCCAATTCAGTTTGTTGTTTGCTCACATAAATTCTATCCAACAAGCACGTTATTATTTGTAGAACTAGCAAAACCTACATTTATTACACTAGATGTGCATTAACATAGATAAATATAATAATATAAATATACAATGAATCTAACCCCATTTATTATCAAGCAGCCGCATGGTGCAGCGTTAATTTTCATTAAACCGACTTTTTTAGCTTTGGGCATCTTTTTTCACAAACAGCAACATTTGCTTAGTTCACATCGATGTTAAAACAACTCAAAAAAAAACAACAACAACATTTCATTAAGTACAAGCAAATACTTTTTAATATTTCAAAATCTAGATTATTGCGAATCAGCGTTTAAGAGAGAAAATTGGAACCGGGATCAGAGTAAGCTAAATTTGCTTAGTAAATACCACTATCGATTTAATATTCGTAACATATTAGCTGATTATCCAAACGTAATGGGATAAATATTACCCTCTCTTTGTGTAAAATAAACAGAAATAGGGGCTCCAGGATGATGCAAACAAAACCCTTATATACCAGTATAGCACTGGACAAAGCTTTGTCTTTTGGAGACTTACTGAAAAATTCATAGCTACTTTAAAATGCTGTGATGTTGCTGTGTATTGTATACGTATATATGGTATACAAACGTACATACAACGTTAAGCATCACAACAAGCTAGTATGTAGTAAAATAAAAAACGAGATAAATACGGAAACATTTTTTCCTTGGGAGTTTGTTTTTATTTTGTTATCATCCGATCGGAAATAGAAAAGAGTCGGCAAAAGAGAAATTTGTTCGAAAATAATGTACACATTATTGAAATATCAAGTGAGGCCATGGAATTGTTGTATATAGAGCTAGGAAAAGCACAGCTGTAGACCGTAAATGTTTAAGAGCACGCTTTTCTTGAGGTCGTCGACGTTCTTGATGTTGCTACACACAACTAGCTTGATAACTAGTTCTATTACATACAGTAGAGATCTTTTTTATTTTCTTTTTGATTTTGTAAGTCTTGATTTTCTTGTTTCCTATCAGTAAAAGTAAACTCCTTCGGAAACCCATTACGAAAACAATTACCTTTACCAATCTCCACATGTGTTGTGTTTCAATAAAAAAATAAAGAATAAGATTTTTTTTTTTTTTGCGTTGGACCTTTAGTCATGCAGCCAAAGAATAAGATTTAGCTGTAGTTATAGATGCATTTTTCAAAAGATTAGTAAAATCTAGTATGATACCGGAAGGAAAAACCTTTTTTCCTCCTTTTTAAAAATCAAGTTGTAGTGATATAACTGTTGTGGGAACCGAGGCACATGGCCTGACATGTGAGGTTCTTGAAGAGATTGAGACGGGTCTTTTGTGTGGTATCTCAATAGCAACGGCATTTTCAGCCCTCTACAATTTCATTTTCACCTTCGCCTTTTGCCTAGATAGTTTAGATAAAATCTAATTATTAGTATATACTCTATCTCTGTGCTATATGGAAAGATTGTGTGTATTAGTTTAGCCTAAGGGTTTAATCAAATAGTTAGTAAAGGGCAATGGGTTTAATAGAATATATGTACCTCTGAACGTGTGAAACCATACAGCCCTTCCATTCTAATAATGACAATAATGGTATAATAATAACAGAAGTGCATTATTCAATAGATACTAAATCTACACGCAGTTTGTGTGTATGTGTTCATGAATACATTAAACCTGCATGTGTATTATATACGACTACTGTCGCATGTTGAATCCATTTATTTTAATCAATAGTATTTACTGAAATTGATAATAATGATTTAATAGGGTTAAATGTTTATTCCACGGCACAAAATTAAATTATCCTCCGGATGTTCCTGAATATTATATATTATATATAAAGGATTTATCGACAACAAAATTACACAGACTCTATATAAATAACTATAGCATAACGTAAATATAGTCGCAAAACTAAATGTAACGTTCTTTTGTTTTAAAATCTGGAAATAGGTTTAGGATGAGGTACAATAATGCGCAAAAGTTTTTTCAATTTAATAGTAATTGAGCAATTTACGCAATTAACTAGTTCACGTGTTTCTCCCTAACGGGCTCGCCGACTCGGTCATTAACGGCGTGTATCATATAAAGACGTCGTCAAGGGTTGTTTACGTTGTTGTGCAAAAGTGCATTCGGGTGTATTCGGGGTGTGTTCGGCAGAAAGTTGTTCATCTCACTGGACTTCTTAAGGCGTCTCTCATCTCAGGTAAGATCCTTTAGCAAATGGATCTATATTCGAGGTGTAGTAAGTCTTTCTTTTCTTGTACATATATATATATATATATATATATATATATATATATATATATATATAGATTTATAAAATGACTTATACGCACCCAAACGACATATGAAATATACAAAGCGGCACCCGGATTTTTCAATGCGACACCCGTTTTGGGTGCCATAGTGTTTTATACCTTTTTCCACGGTTTCGGCATGTACAAGTTGTGAAACGCCTAGAAACGAATTTTTGTGTGGGTGCCTTAAGGACGTTATATACCGAGTGATATACAAAAAAGTTCAGCGTATCACCACGAGTGGCGCTGCAGTCGATTTCTGTATATACAGAAGTATATGTCGCCTCGCAGTACTGGCACCCATCATAATTATTGTTCTACTGGCACCCATAGCACACGTTTTACCGGCAACATCGCATTACTACGCATTTTGCTTCTGATTTGCTTTTCGGTTTATTCTCTGGCCGCCGGTTTCGACGGCTGGCTACTGGCCGACGTTATAATACGAGGAGGTCAGGCTGATCAGAATAATCTTAACACTAAGTTAAAGTAAAAAGATTAATTATAAAGCATTTCGTTAGGAAAGACTATTAAACTCAATTTACCCCTCTATAAAACCATGAAGGTATAATAGATTGGGAACAATTCATATTTAGTTTTAAATTGATTTATTACGAGTCCTCTCATACGAATTTCATAAAAAGTTGGTCGACTGGGGACTTTGAATTATATGGAATTTGATTACCTATATTGATTACCCACAGTGTTAATGTTAAATTACCCTTATTTTTAAAAATACTATTATTATTGATAATAATAATTAATATTATTACTGATTGAATTCCTTTTTCTTCCTATGTGGGGCGTATTAATAAACTTTGATTACTGTCTTGAGGAATATTTCACATTTCTTAAACTGCATACACATTTTAAAAGAAAACAGCATAATAAACCTTTACATTCTACAATGAACGATAAAAACAACCTAAATAATCTGTGGGTCTTTGGCTTACGAAACGCTGTTAATTAACGCAGGATAGTTATTAAGCGTTTGAATTCTTGTTAATCCCTTTTTAAATAAACTTTATAAAAGGAACAGAATGGTATTTTATCAAAATTACCTTTTTAATGACAAAACTATACATAATAAAAATAGTTATTAAGATAATGGATGCAACAAACGCATAGTTATTAGTTTTGGAATAAACTGTTGGTCCGTTGCCTGTTGGTCACCTGCCGCCGGCTAGCAGTATAGTGTGAATGAGTATCATGTTTTGTCGGTCCGGTGGCTGTTGGTAGCTTGCCGTATAGTGAGAATCAACTTTTAGGCGCGAAATATATCACTTTCATAAAATGTTCGGGGAGGTACAGGTATTGAACTTGAACTAGCTGTACTATTTTATGTTCTTAAATTAAAAAGATTTCCTTCCGCAAATTCATGTTGAAGAACTAAAGAATGGGTATCTAGTGGTCCAGATACTTACTGTTAGAAATCACGGGTCAGTGGAACTACAAAAAGTGTTCGGACGTCTTAGGTACCTGCTACGCATGCTATACTACCCTAGTTTATGATTCCAAATATTTTTGGTTTAGGTCTATTTTAAAAGTTGAATATCTCGTTGAAAGTTGTATTCTGAAATTTTGCTAGAACTAGAAGTAGTTGTATATTTTATTTCTTCTTCTATTGGCCGTAATAATAAAAATAATAACATTCAAACGCTACGCATCGGTAAAACGCTCAAAAATAACGTTGCACATATTCATTCATACGATTTTTCAAATCAAATTTTGTAATTGTTATTTTATTTTCTACATAACCATACATTAAAACTTACTTTTAAAATACATAGGTACTTAAAATCTCTTGTATATGACATTTCAACTTTTCCACATTAACACTTATAATCATCAAAGAACGATTCTTTTTGTAAATGTTGAAATGTGATATAGGTAGTATTACGTGTTACAATGCGCAGATTTTTACAGCTTTACATCCGTCTATATATTCTTCTTTAACACTTTACGAACAGTTTTTTTGCATTTGCAAGTCGAAATTGTAGTCTAAATCAATTATGTTTTATATGAAGTGACTATGTGCCCCAACAATGAATTCAGTAACGCCCTTAATGTAAGAAACTTTAATAACATATTAAATGCTTATGGAAAAACACTTACTGGACTATTTAATCTCGATGTCTGAATACGTTTACTTAGAATATAAAGTAGATAAATTCCTTCATCCAATACTTAAGGAAGATCTCTATCACCTATCATTAGGTATTTCTATAAAAAACAATAGAACAATACTCAAAAAGCATTCATTTCTAAATCCTTACTTATTGGCAAATTTAATTTTAATAGATGTAACTTTGTTCGTCTATATACCTAAAATGAAATAAATATCATAAGCTGGGACAATGTAGCTGTTTTTTATAATAATTTAAAATTAAATTAAACCAAAATATCGTAACCATAAAAATATATATGCAGTATGGTTTAATTCTGAAATTCAATTGTTTAAAACTTAAAAACCATTACAGAAAACATAAAAGGCAAGAGTTATTCAAAGAAGAAGAAAGAACGAAAGAAATTAAATACACTGGTAAAACAGGCTTATGGTACTTATATCGCAAATGTTGAAACTGGTATAGAGCAGAATGTCAAAGAATTTTGGAATTATGTAAACACTAAAAATAAAAAACGATCGAATATATTACATTTCAATTACTATAATCAGCTAATTGAAGAATTTGATGTAGCGGAAAGCTTTAGTAAATACATATTTTCAATCTGTTTACTCTGCTTCATATAAAGTTTCCTCGATTTATTTTAATAATAACAATACCTGCTTACCAGCGACGAGGGTTGGTATGTTTAAAACATTTTGTTTAAAACTCTTGTTTAAAACTAGTTTAAAAGTTTTAAACTATTTCTTTTTAAACATGTATTAAACGTATATTTAAAATATGTTTTGTTGTAATTGTTTTAAAACGACTTTTCAAACATTTGAAAGAAAAAATATTAGATTATTGTACTGCATTTTCGAATTTAAATGACCAGTTTCCATCTGAAAAGTGTATTATTTTACATAAGTATAATAATACACAGTCTTTTTTGCAATGGATACATTTGGCACGAATTTTATTAGGTTCAATAGCATCTTTAATAAAATTGTTAAAAAATGTTGTCATATACTTTCGTTAACCCGTCATCATGAATATATAATATTTGACTGATTTTCTAATTCTGTATTCTTTTTAGAGGTCTGAAGACGCATTTAAAAAGAATAATGATCATTTTATTTATAAATTACAAAGTGTTGACTTAATAATATTTAACACTTTTGGTTTGGTGAGAATTGAAGTAGAATTTTTATTAGTGTATTTTTTATTTAAGTTGCTCTTGCTAGGAAGTTGTAAAATTAAAAAAGTGATGATAAGAATAAGAACTTTTATTATTGTTTCAGGCACGCGTAATCATGATTCATGATGATAATTTGTATCTGAATTTAATAATATCTTTCTTGAAAGCTTTTATTAAAATATTTCAAAATGTTTATTAATTTAAAACAGTTTAAATCATGTTTTAAATATGTTTTTATATGGGGTGTTTTACACTCATTTTCGATAAGAAACATTTTTATTTAAAAAAACAACTGTTTTTGTTTTTTAAAACATGTTTTTTGCCAACCCTGCCAGAGACGTTCCAGTTTGATCTTGATACATATCAACATTATGACTTTAGTGTTCCCCCAGGGATCAAATCTTAGACCTCTGCTTTTTTATTGCTAATAAATGATCTTCCTTCGGTAGTAACAAACTCCAAATGTTTTCCATTTTCTAACGATATACAATTGACACTCCTGAAGATGGACAGAATATATGGTGGAGTGTAAACAAAAGTTATATTTCAATATTAATAAATGCGTTGTTATAACGTTTTCCAGAAAGAGAAACACACTACGTATGGCTTACCTAATTGTAAACAGTAAATTGAAAAAAGACAAATATACGAGATCTAGGAAGATTAGTATCATAGCATATCTAGGAATATTACTATACCCAAACAAACAAATGAAGAATCCAGGTCACCGAAATCACGACGGTGAAAATGCTTAACATATCGCAAAACACGCGGCGATCATGAGGCGAGATGCGGTTATCACATGCCCGAAATTTTAAAAAGTACGATCCTAACATACCGTTGCTTACTTTCTTTAACAGCCGAGAGTAACACAAGATGCTGGTTACTCTCTTATATTAACTTAATGTATTTCACAGCTGTTAATCACGCGTTGGCCGAGATCCTTCAGTTGTTTGTTCGGATATAGGAATATCATTAACTGGTGATGAGCTTCTATAGCTCACTTTAAATGAAGTGGAGGATTTGGCCAAATATATTGTTGTCACCTTACGCGATACTAAAAATTTAACAACCAGGAGGTTTACAATAACGGACGATGGGTGTATTTTTAAACCTTGTGCTATTTATCGGAAATATGCGACTCTACGACCTCAAAAAAGTAAGGACCTGCGGTTGTTCTTGACGTACCGTAATGGAAAATGTGTCGCCCTAAATGCAGGTCAACATACTGTTGGTACAATACCTAAAAAAATTGCTGAATATTTAGGATTACAAGAACCTGCATTGTATACAGGTCAGTCATTTAGACGGACTGGAACAACGATGGTTGTTGATGTAGGTGGTGATACTTTAACTTTGAAACGTGGAGGTGGATGGAAATCAACAAAAATTGCAGAGAGCTACGTGGATGACTCAATCAATAACAAGATCGAAATGTCAAAAAGATTGTTTCCAGTTAAAGAATCTGCGCCATCTACTTCTACAGAGCATATATATAGTGCAAATACAAGTAGTAATGACTTAAAATTGTTCGGAAATTTCAGCTTTAGTGGAAATAACGGCTGTACTATGATTTTAATTATTCGATAGTAATAAGATGCAATAATTCTCATATGTTAGTAACAATTAAATTACTGCTAAAGAGTTTGGCTTTCATTTCAAATTATATAATAATAGAAAATATGAGGACGCGTGTAAAATTTTTTATGCACAGATGCATTATAATTAGACTATTATTGCAAGACTCATCTAAACATAAAAGTCTTTTTATGGCCCAAGAGTCTCTTTATGGTTAGACGGGCAATAATTTTTTTTTTTTAATTTATTGAGAAACTTTACAATCTGTCAGGGTCTGACATTTAGTAAATTGTGTGATAATGTGCATGCATATCGTGAAGGAAAGAGTTCAATAACAAATTCCTAAAGTAGTAGTAAATCAGTTTGGCTTATAGCTAGATGGCACTATGAATTCACTAACATTCACTCGACGCGGTTTGGAAGATCCAGGGTTTTAATCCGTTTAAGTCGTGGCTCATCTTCGGCAACATCGAGCAGGCCCTCGACAAGGGCGTTTGGGTGGGCATGAAGCCTATCACAGTAACGTATAGTGTGACGCTGGATTTCTTCGTTTACTGAAGGGATGCCTAGATCACGACGTATAAGTTCGTTGGGTACATACCATGGTGCGTCCACTATAGTTCGTAAAGACGGGCAATAATGAAACGTCAATTAAATGTCAGAAGTTTTTTTGTAGAACTTGATTGGTTCTTAATATAATTTGTAAACTTCTTACCAATGAAAATAAGCTGAAATTAAATATTTTGGAATAGTAACTATAGTAACGAACTTCGTATAATCACATAAGTATACGCACAGCTGCTTGATATACCTACGTACTGATTCAATTATATTTTTACACAATAATAGATTTGACATAAAAACTTAATCTGTGCATGAAATAGTGTATGTATAGCGGGCATAACTTGTTAGGGCCCTACAGCCATTTCCTAGCCCTCGGCTGACGCCTCGGGCTAGTAATAACGCTTCTGGCCATAAAATCTTCATTATGCCCTTAATACATAAATAACTATTACATGCTAGCCAGTTATTTTTTTTACACCCGTGGTCCAGTTATTAGACATTTTCAAGGGGAATACAGTGACTTGATAAATCGATGTTTACAAGTTAGGAACAAATAAAAATATTTATACTTGTTTATAGTTTACATGTTCTTTTTAATGCCTATTCTTGCAGGTTTTGAACCATTCCTTGGAATCTATTTTGATTGATATTTTTGTTTATATCGTTATTTCACGTAGAATGTACATTAGCGCTCATTAGATAAGTTTTGATATTGCAGATTATTAGTGGTAATTACTGATGTTGGATTATTTACAAAATTCAAAATATGTTTTCAAAATATGATTAATGTTACTCAAACTCAATACCCAACATGCACTTTCGTTCTCTGCTGCCTGTAGGAATCCCATTGATTAAGATCTGAGGCAAGATTAAAATACACAATAGTCCTTTCTACTCACGCTGAATCGTTGAGTCTTTTATCTCACTATTTATACCCTCTAATAGTTAGTAGTGTATACGTATTTGAATTTTTTGTTTATAGGCAAACTACTGCCGGACAATTTATAGGTTCAAATAATGAAACAGTGTATAACATTGATTCAATTTCGATAATACGTGTGCACCTATGTTTTAAGAATTTAAACAGGAAATAAAGATAACAACAAAACATCTAATTTTATTTTACAAACTAATGCAAAATATTTAATGTTACCATGTAACTTGTTATGTGTTTTTAAGTCATTAAATCAAAAGCAGGTTTTAGTTAGCAGTTATATACTTTAATTTCAATAAAATAGAAAAGAATATTGTTGTTACAAAAAACACATTATTTATTTTGTTTTTATAACACTCGATTCTGAGTTTTCTAAAAAAATATGTGCCTTTTATTTCAATTAAAATAATTAAAACTTTAAATTATTAAAATTTTTATCCCTAGATGAAAACATTCCTAATTACCTAATTCCTGATTTGCAGAAGTCAAAGAAACTTCATTAAACATAGATGAAATATAACTATACCTACATATATACAAATATTACGTTATGGACATTTAATAAAACTTGGCTGGTTTTAAAATATATATTGAAGTAGCTTTAAACAAAATCATGGGCAAACAGATTAAGAAATGCCAAAATGTGCAACTAAAAGTAACAAAGCAATAAAACAATAAAATTTTATTACCGATCGGTAAACAAATCTGTAAATATCGGTACTATTAGGTTTTGCGAAAAAGATTTTTGCTTTCATGAGGATGCATAAACAGAAATATTAAGAACTTCAACATCTACTTATTTTAATAACCGTTAATTTGCTTTTGTTGGATAGTCATTGACATAAAATAAAGCTAAGCAAAATATCTTCAAATGTTAAGAATTCTTTGTTTTTGATTTATATTTATAATTAACTGAATTGAGAATAGTTTGTTGTTTTGAGTAAAATTAAATGATTTTTAAAGCTGCCTTTATTAATTAGTAGTGCACAATGTTTGCTTATGATGTTCACAACTATGGAGTATATTCTAATCTCAGTTATTTTATTGTTAATATGTCAATAATATAAAGTCTTATTAATGTAAGCTCCAAAATATCAAATAAATTATATTAATCATGCAATAATGGCAATTGCACTAGATGTTTGATTATATCATGCAATGACTAGAAAGTTTACACCTTTTCCCTTAATCCCCGTCAGTATTCCATAATTCACGAAGATTGGAAAGGTTTATTATAACATCTAAAAGTATTTGTAGTTAGACTTTAGGCAAGGCGAATGCAACAATCCGAGGTAAACAATAAAAAGTTAAAATCTGGCATCCAAAACTGTAAGATGAATTATTCAAAAATTTTGCATAAACTTCCATACTGTATATAAATAATACAGCAAAAGGTAAAAAGGCACCCATAAATATGGCATCATTGGAGTGGTGCCACTTGGTCGAAGTTTATATAATTATTATACAAATGGGTGCCAGTTAACCAGTTAGTATGTTGGGTGCGAGTTTAACATTATATATCTTTTAGACAGTATAAAAGAATATTGCAGTTTTTCAACTTACTTTTTCTTTACTACATGCGATGAGTCAATTGGTGTAAAATATACACCATTATCTCAACTCTATCAAGTGGGTGCTACTTTGCCGGAATATGTGTTGGGTGCCACACTGATAGCTTGACACGTATATATATATATATATATATATATATATATATATATATATATATATATATATAAACTGAGATGTCTAAAATTCATCCCATTGAAAATTTAATAGACGATATGATCGTAAACGTAAAAATAATTATTTCATGCAATAAAATAAAATAAAGGATAGACATGCTAGGATGTTAGGTCTATTAATCTAAAGGCTACATGTTAGGTCACAGATAGATTCATCAATTTTTAAAATAGAAATCAAGCAGGATAAATTGTAATACACACATTACCTCAATTTTTATGATTTTTAATTGCCTGATTTGGCCTGATTTTTAAAAAAGGATGTCAATCATTCAGATTGTTTCTTGATAATACGTGTTATATGCAACCCAAGTCACATATTAGGATGGTTTTTTCATTTGTCTGGAAGATTTAATTTTGCTGATTAAACTTTGGTTCTACGATCATTAACGTAGGAAGAATTTTTTGTTTTTCATGAGACTGACTCAGTTTCGGGCTGATATTTAACTAAGAATATGTAAATTAGGTCAATCTTGTAATGACTAATCTAGCACAATAAACTTACAAACTCTTATATAATAATACTGAGCATTTATTTTAATGAAAGTTTCGGTTTTGTTGATATGCTTCACGTTTTACAAATATTGATTCTTATACAACTTTTCTCACCATTGTTTGAATGCAAACACTTGGAGGACTGTATGCCGCACAAGTTGACTATAATTTGACTACATTTAAGTTGATTTGAAAATGGATTTTGTATAAAGCATCGTTGGGATTATCTGATCGTAGAGAGGAATCTTAATTTGTGTTTTTCTTTTATTGTAAAGATGTCCTCGTGTAAATTTTATATGTATTAGTTATATAGTGTAATTATGTATTCACTTTGTAAAGGAGAAAGCTGGATTTATTGAATTGTGTGTATAATTAGGTCATAATGAGATTTGTTCATCGTCAATCGTTTTTGTTAATTATCTTCGTTATGGTAGACTTTGGAATATAAGTGTCTTATATTGTTTTAATCTTTATTTTGCCAGCTACAATTCTATCTTTGTAGAATCTGTGGTAATTTTTATCAGCTGTGTTCGACTACTGACGTCATGAGTAACATTCGCGAGGCGATTGTTTGAAAAAATTGACAGAATTTTCATTTGTTTCGCCAAATCATATATAAACCCCAGCTTAAATTAGCTAATTCAGTCGATCAAAGGCACTTGGGGAATCCATGCTCGACTCGAGACCCAAAATCTGAAAAATAAGTGTGGTTATGTAATAATCATATGGTTGGATGTCAATAAAAGAAAATTCCACGAAGTTTAAAAGAATATTTACCTAAACATTTTAAAATTAAAAGAAGATTTATTCGTGAATCAACAATTATATGGAAGTGTGAACGAGTTGTTAATTGGATAAATTCAAGAAGATTTTATTTCCATTATTGATTTAAAGAATCGACGTATTTACGTTAATAAAATTATCTGATAGATTTGAATGCAGTTGTACCAAATTAAAATAATATTGAAATGAAAGAGATAAAGTACATCAAGATCCATTTACCTTATATACAAGGTTGGTCGAATTAAAAGGTTTTGATTTAATTTTTCAAAAACAAATATTATAAACACAATCTGAATATGAAATATAATATAAATACAAAGATTAGTTAAAGTTTCACAAGTTTTATTAATATCTTAACCTGACAATAGGAGTTCCACAAAGTAAGGCTGGAGACAGTAAACAATCTGAATAATTTCAGAATTCATTTTTCTAACCTTAAAGGTTTTTAAATAATTAAATTCTTATTAATAAAACAAATTAAATTTATTTATTAAAATTTAATTATCATAAACAAAATTTATTTGAACATTTGTAAATATTTTTATTTCACTACATTGATTGATGTCAGTTTGCTCAAGTGGAGAACTGTTATAGCCCTACGTCAGGTTATTAACGACAAATTAACACACTTGAGCAAGCTCAGGAAAGAATTTCCTATTTTACTTTATTGTTCTGTTTTTAAATAATCTTCCTTTATTTTTCTTTGAATTTGATTTTCATTTATTTTCATTAATAAAATAAAGACTGTGTTTTCAATTTATCTATGTTTTTATTTGATGGATGTATACAAGTATCCATTTCTTTTTCTTTTCATATTTAGAGTTTAGCTTGCTGTTGTCCAGTTGCGGAAGTCCAAGTGTCTTCATTGTAAGTTTTTCTTTTCTTCCAGGTATAAGAATCAATAAGATTTTATTATTTCATTTATTTCATGCTCTATCGAATTAAACCTGAGTTAGCCGATTGGGAAAAGAAAAAATATTGGGGTATATTTTATTTTATTTTATTAGATGTCACCGCAGATATATGGGTTACCCTGCTTGTGGCGCAAATTAAATATCACCTCAATACACATGCTACATTCAAGACTTTTTTAATAAGAAAGTCAATTATTTAGAGATTGTTCAATTTTATCCTTTCGATTAGAATTTATTGCATTGTTAACATTTCAATTTATCGCCAAAGTTGATAACGTTATATTAAATTTATCAGTTTGTTCTTTATTTAATTAATTAATCTGAAATATTAAATTATCGATTTATTATTGGGTTAGAGATAGAATAATTAGTTTAAAAGTCAATTTATTAGGGTTATTTTATATTTATAATTTAATTATAATTAATTATTTAATTAATTACATAATAAAAGAAACTAGTTATATTCGCTTATCAGTTGTATGAATCCTACCTGCATGAACTCCATGTTTCGGATTTTTTTTGTACAAAAAGACTCATTAACTCTACTGAGGTTTAGATAAAGGGGGGATTTTGGATTGGATAATTGGTCATTTAGATTTAAAGCCTAGGCGGAATTAATATGTTTAATGATTTTGCTGCATTTTTGTATGTGTATCTTGTAAAATTTGTCTCTTAATAAAGAAATAGTGTGAAGCTTAAATTGTGTTTATTTGATCTTCCACCAATTTTCTTTGTTGTACTTTTCCAGCTGAGATTCTCTGATTAGAAAATGCTACCGGCCTAGGCCATAAAGATGTATCTAGTTACGAGATGCATTTCTAAGCTAGTAGACCGTTGCTACCAGTTCAGTATATATATAGGGTGATCCAAAATGATCGACGCTTTAAATTTACCACCACGTTAAATTTTTTTGTCACGTTGGCAACACGAATACCTTTCAGACATATTTATCATTCTTTTATTTTATAGTAGCGTCAACGTTACACAACGATGTAAACGAAAAGGTAACGAGTGAATACTAACAACATGCAATGCACTAAAACCTAAGGGGCAAAATTATAACCGTCCTCACTCATTTTGGATCACACTGTAGTTGTGATACAGTACAGCCTTGTGAGAAAAAAACACCAAGCGACGATTCTGCTTTTAGAGGTTGGTTTTCATATTTCCATGGAGGAGTGGCTGGTTAAGCACTGACGTAATATTTCCATGTCCTTGTAATTTTCGATGGTATCAGCGGGCATCCATCCACTTTGCAAAATTTTTTAAATAACGCTTTCTGGAATAATGTTATTTTCTAAAACAAATAAAGCATAAACCAAGTGGACCTAGCAAAAACCTTTTCACCTTCTGGTTACGTTGATTTCAGTCCTCATTTTCAGTTGGCTACGTCTAGTCTTCTACTTTCAAAGTTTCAATGTGATTGATTTGTCTTTTGATTTTGTGCAATTTTTGATATACGTTAGGGTCAAATGGGATAAATGTGAACTAGGAGCGATTATAAACAGCGCTGACTATATGGAAATTTAAAATTAAAAAGTCTCGCCCCTTTATGCGAGATGACACGTCGCACAGTTTATACTGTGCCAATACAACCGAGCGGAGACGTGCAGTGACTAAAGTAAGTTACGTACCTTGAAAATGTTCACTTGCCTTGTTGTTCTCATCTTTCCCAACAAACTTCACTAACAGATCAATAGACATCGAATAACGTGTTTCCATTTACCCCTTATACTTGGCACAGTCTAGTTTTTCGTTAAGATAATTGTAAACAGCCCTTGAAAGTCAGATAACAACTCGTATGAACGTTAAATTTTGAGAAAATGCTTAAAACAATTGAAGCTGTATTGTATTACTACAGTGATCAACAATTTTTTGTTAAACACAAAATATGTAATTTTAAATAATAAAATACAAACACTGTTTACATTTACCCCACTTGAGGCACTGAGCCAGGATTATTTACTAATTTGAAATAAACTTTTTTGTTTGTGGTTGACATTACTTTGCTGAATGATTTACATACACAAGGCCACATCAAGCGGTTGTTTATCTGGTGCAAAAACTAAACACTACTTTTCGAACAAACCATATAACGAAAGGTCTCACAATGGGACACCAGTTTGTAACAAGCAACAACGCTTAAAAATACTTACGTTATACTTAAATAGGCCTCAGCTTAGCCTGAACAATAAGCACGGCTCGTTTTCTTTTTAAATTAACGCAGGCCGTAGGTGAATTAGAATGCAGCCGATTTTACAGAGCTATGAAAATGGACGCCAGCATGTTAGTTTAAACAAATAAAGTGTTATAAATGCTTTGCCACAATAATGGAACCATTGATCTTAAAATAAATCCATTCTAACCATGCAAGAACCGAATTTCTTCACTCTTTTATAACACAAAAATATCACACAACAAATAGAAAAAGCACCCAGCCTCGGTTAATTGTGGTTTGCATGTTTTCTTCATAGTCCAAGGGTCGCAAGTTTGATTCCCGGCCTAGCTGGTAATTTTCATATCAAGAAAAATTAAAAACATGCCTTCTTCTCGGATAGGAAGTAAAACTGTAGGACCCGTGTCAATGTGATGTTTGGCACGATAGAAATCGCTACTGGGGGTGGAATTCCCCCAGATTCGCCTAAATTTTAATAGGATCGGCCGAATGATCATAGCGATCGGTGTCATGAGGTACTAATGATGCTCCGCTATCCTCACCAGTTGCCCAGAAATAAATAAATAGGAAATAGATAACGCCAATAATATCATTCATTTATTTATTCACACGTACAAATCATTAATTGGATTAATTGTAAACTGTAAGACCTGCAGCCGTTATTTAACTAATGACTTACTATTGTTAATAATAATGTCACAAAAAGATAAGTTGTTAAATATTCAGTGTTTTTTATAAAGTAATCTAAAACGATTCATAACTAATTTAAAAATGACCTTTTCACATGAAAATATAATATAAGGAAACTCACATGATTATTTCAATAAAATAAATTTGCTCTACAAACGTTACTTCAAGTGACTCGTAGTAGATGATCACCAGGTTGTTAAGAATGTTTCGGGATGGTTCCCAGAAATCACGAGTAGGTACTCAACATTTAGCAGGTTATAAGACTTATATCCAATTCCAGCCTTCATTAAACAATGAACGAATGAATGAATTATTTAATTAAAATTGGTAATTACTAACGACTAGTTTTGCAGCAAAACAAATAAAAGTAAACTAAAAGGCTTATGACTGTTATTAAGAAATCTTTTTGTTAATAGGTGTATCCACATACAAAACAAATTTGTTTGCGTTATTGCAGGCTATTCAGTCGCCATAACATTTATTTGGTCGCTTTAGCGACCATTGTTCTTTCTTTATTGGTTCGTGAAGAGAGCAGAATGTGATTTAATTAATACTTATTTAAGTAAGTTACTTAATACTTATTCCCTTTGTGAAAGAAATCCGTTAATAAAACTTTTGGTAAAGAAATTTCGAGTGGCATTCTTTTAAACTCGATGTCCTTCGTTAGTTGAAAATGAAAAGATCTGGTAGCCACTAGTGATGTCTAACTGAAGATGTCAGTACATCTGCCAAGTTTTTCTAAAATGTCGTCTTCTCGTTGAGTTTTCAGTAGTCGATTACAAGTTTCCATTTTGGTCTTCCTCGGTGCATCTGGCCTTTTAGTACGACCCAGATCGGTGACAATCAAGGCAAGCTGGATGGTTGAATAAGTTTTAATTCATAATAAAACTTTTGGTTTTGGTAAAGAAATTTCGAGTGGCATTCTTTTAAACTCGATGTCCTTCGTTAGTTGAAAATGAAAAGATCTGGTAGCCACTAGTGATGTCTAACTGAAGATGTCAGTACATCTGCCAAGTTTTTCTAAAATGTTGTTGTCTTCTCGTTGAGTTTTCAGTAGTCGATTACAAGTTTCCATTTTGGTCTTCCTCGGTGCATCTGGCCTTTTGGTACGACCCAGATCGGTGACAATCAAGGCGAGCTGGATGGTTGAATAAGCTTTAATTTATTGTTAAGTCCAATAAACTAGATTAAACCAAATTAAAACCTAAACTTGTAACTCGGCGCGTATAACCAAGTTTTAAATAATTCTAAAGTAATCTTGTTACAAGAACATTTGATAGCTAATCAACTCTTCGACATCGTCACGGCCGGTCCGACAGAAACTTACTGTTTTGTGTATCGGTCGCCAAGCGGCAGTGCAAGTCGCGTCTGTACCGAGAGTTTGCTGCATCCTTTAGAGAGCAGCACTCACACGGGTATTTATTCGACAGATAAGACCCAGCAACTTTTTTGGCTTTACAGAGGAGCCCTTTATAAACCACGATAATCGTGTACAGTGTAACGATACTAAAGATACTGAACTGAAAAGTCCCACGCATGGACGCCAATTGTGGCGATATTAAATTGATGCCTTAAGGTTAAACTGTCAATTGTAACACACTTATTAATCTCAAATTCAAAATACTTAATACTTATTGCAAATTGCTTCCTTAACACCAAGAACGATATTTTAATGCACCGGGGAAAGATCTCTTTCTGTTGACAAATTATCATTCAGGGCGTAGGTGCTGGTTTCTCTAGCTTATAGATTGTAAAGAATAAATAGGGTTTGTTAATAAGAAATATGGGCGCCATTTACTTGCAGGTCATTAGAATTCATTATCAAAATCCGCAAGTAAAAAAGATTCTGATTAAATTAATTGAATTTAATAACTAATCGTAATTAATCAGATTAACAATAGGCAGGTTAATGTAATTTAATAACTTTCACAAGTGCCTGAGCCAACATTACCAAAACCATGTCTAGTTTAAATTTAATTTTATTCTTAAGTCAAAAGTATTATTGTTTTTATAAATAACGGAACCATAATTTATTTCATTTGGTAAGAGGGATCCCTTTTAAATATAAATAGTAATAATTTATACTAACAGTGCCAATGTAAATGGGTAAAAACAATTTATTTAAAAATAATATTCACTAATCTAAAATAGATTGGAGAATCTACTTAAACACATAAAATCTTACGTTACTATAATGCCTTTTGTATTCACATTAAATCACAATAAGTTGTAGGCACCAAATACATAAGAATTCTTGCTGATGGAAGAATTGCGGACCCCGGTAAAAATACTAGGATGATAACTGGATTTTAGAACTAAAGTTTTCTGTAATAATGTCTTTAAAAACTTGGCCATTGCCTTTTAATGGTAAAAATGATTCCAATGGGATCTTCACTTTTATACAAGTTTTCATTATTGACACAAATTTGATTGCCAAACGGTTAAATTGTAGGTACTCAACATTTTACAGGTTATGAGACTTATATCCAATTCCAGCCTTCATTAAAAAATAAATGCATATTGTGCGTCATTTACTTCTTATTTAATTAAAATTTGGTAATTACTAACGACTAGTTTTATAGCAAAAACAAATAAAAGTAAGCTAAAAGGCTTATGACTGTTACTAAGAATTATGAAAATGCTAGTGGAACTACAGAAATTAATAAACACTTGAAATATTTATCAAAAATGGCAAATCAGTTAATAGGAAAATATAATTTAAAAGTTTATTTTTTTAAATTCTATTTCGTATCTCAAAATACTCTAGACTTGGACATATCGCGTTAATAAAGTTCTAGATAGTAGTAAAAAATGTGAATTTTAGACTTTAGTTCGTAGATGCGCTGCCACCATAAAAACATTTATAATCAAATCGAAATAAATTAAATAGTGTCCAAATCAAAAAATCATTACAAATGTTAATGGACAATAATTAGCTGCACAAATTTGTATGCCCCCTTAAAAAGACAGTATATCTATCTCAGTGTACAAATGTAGTCCTTTCATGAAATGCTGAATATTTTATTTAGTTTACGCTGAACATTTTTCATATTTTGTAACAAATTTCTGACAGATAACAAACTTTCGATTGCAAAACTAGATTACAAACATACCCACATAAAATTTGTCATTTTAACTTTTAATGGTTTTACTTTTTGTGAAAAGTCGTAAAAACAGAAATAAAATCTTGGGCCCCTCTAAATTAAATCTTATGCCAGTTAGAGGTTTAAGGGAAAGTGGTGGGTCATAAGAAATTCCCGAACAAGATTTATCTTGATCCATTAATATGAAAATTTGAATCAGTTGTAATAGGAGAAAGCAAGCGAGAACGTATCTCATTAACGCAAATATGGTCGGTCCATACCTAAAACCAAACTCTACCCGCACGTAACTATAAATCATATATTCCAATCTGTTCTGAGGCTGAGGGTATAGGCGGGCGATGAGGGTTGTGTTCATAATTAGCGCGTGGTTACAATAATAGCTTACCATCCAGATATATATAAGAGGACGCTTTAGTGTGATATAAATGAAGAGATAAGAGAGGGATAATGATAAAGCACGAAAAAGGGTTAATGTTCTAATAAAAATGCAGTCATTCGCAGAGTAGTACGCTTTATTGCCGTACATAGGGTAAGAGGGGCAAAATGCGGAAGAAATACGTCGCTCTAGCACTTACAGGTGGATGGGGGCTTTACCCAAGCAGTAAAGCCACCATAAAGTAGCTTGTGTACGTATTTAAATGTTTTTCTTTATTTTTCAGATCCGCCTGAAATCTCCGTAGAAAGGCCCGTCGTACATTCCGGTGAAGGATACGAAGCACAACTCGTTTGTATCGTACATGGAGAGAGTCAACCAGAGGTAAGAGCTTAAGGAATATTTTTAGTGGGTTCGAATTTTCTAGAAAATTTTTAATTTTTATTTAAGACACGTCCAAAAGTACTTTAAAGTTATAAACTTGGGGAAATTTTATGTGGACCGTACCGCGATAAATTTCTTATCAACTCTTTCTTATTATTTCTGAAAGCTCTTAAACGCCCGAACGTTTCCCCATAACAAAGAATTTAGAGTTCGATTTGTAAGAACTTTTCTGAAGTTTGATTTTGAACTGGCGGTTTTAAATCAGAGAGCAAAATGACACTACTTTTACCCATAAAACGTATTTTTCCATGCGGAAATGATGTTAATAATACACCAACACACACACACACACGTATATACGGCTTAGCGCATACATCTCTGCGCATGGTTGCTCCTGTCATCCACAAACGGTCCATTTCCATATAAATTATCAATTTATTTCTCCAAATAAACTTTTATTGTGAAAAGGAACAGTCAACTTTAACGCGCGTCGTAATACTACCAACCAACAACGAAAAATTCTTGATCGCGAATTCGCCCTCGCGTTCGCGTTTCGGAAATGTTTTTGGTTTTAACAGATAATGGGCGTAAATGTCGATCTACTAATGATCCCTCAGGGCTTTGCTGAAAGAAAAAAAAAGAAAGGAAAAACCTGAGCTTCGTCTCTTTATAAGAGAAAGCTGCGAAAGAAGAATTTTGCACCTTGACTTTTCTTGATGTTTTAAATCTGCTTTAATATATGTGAAAAGTTGCGCTAAGTCAGGATTGTATATCACACTCGGGCTCCATTTTCCGCAAGTGTGAACACATTCCTTGAATTATCGACTTCATATATATATATCGACGTCCATAAACATTCTTTGGCTTACGTTTTATTGACTGTCGGAATTATTTGTTAAATATAAGAAAAAAAATTGCCTCGAAATTACTCCCGACAAATAATATATCTTGAAAGAATTTCAGGAAGTTTGAATTCATCTTTGTTATTTACTTGCGAGAGATACTGCTAATGCCAAGTGGGAATTTCACATACCTACAGCTTATTTATCCAAGATAAAATAAGCTGGACTTGATAATAACGTAATTTTTTCTTTGTGAAGAAATTTTCGTTGTATTATATAACAGGAAGCAACTTTTTACTGTTTTTATGTAAATAAATTCATCTACATATCGATACATCAATGTGATGATCATAAGTGCACTGATAAGTAGCTACAAGCATTTTTTTGACTGCTTTTTCTTTGTCTGCCAACTATTTAATCTACACCAATTATTCAACAGTAGTCTTTATTTGTTTACTGTAGCGACCAGTGTTTCATCTTTAGTTAATTTGTGAAGAGAGTTAAGAGATTTAATTAATTTTATTTAATGTATATGTGCAACTAGTGATAAACCAACTATTCTAAGTAATTTTGTTAGAAAAGTATTTGAGACTTGGGCTATAAGCCCTTTAGCGCTTTTAGGTGTTTTATAGACCTTTCGTTATTGATGAAAACTTAGCCGTAATAAATTATTAAATTCGAAACGGCCGAAGGAGAAAAATGTTTTTTTTAATTCATGAATTATGCACGTGATTTTGACTCTCTTCTGGATTCAAGAATTTTAAATTGCAAATAATACTATTATTATTAACTCTTATTAAAAATCATTCTTATTGACTCTAGTGGCAGCCGCAATAATTTCCAGTTCATCTTAATCTGTATCGAACTGCTAGTTCTTACTATCTTATAAAATTTAATTCAGAATAATTTTCTTGGCCTGAATCCAAGACTAGTTTGTCGCGGTTCAAATTATTATTATTACTTTATTGCTTACTATAACAAGTTGTTACAATGATCCAATATATCAATAGGGCGTTAGGAGTCATATTGTTCTATACTATAACTAACACACAATCAGTTTGATAAAATCGGTTTTTAATAATCTGGTTATTTATCTTGTGCCAGTTAAGGGCTGTATGCCAAGAGAGATTTCAAGATTGGATGTCCCTCTATCTTATGTGACTGTCAACGCGATCTGAAACGATTTATACCATGAGTGAGTACTCTTCTATTAGTTAATGTTTAGTTAAATATATCATCAGGTAGTAAATATTGACGCAACAATTATTATTATTATATTATAAACAAATCAGAAAAATTGTACTGTATTTCTGAAATTGTTTTCAATACAATCTTCTATATCTTACTTTCAGAAATTATTTCTTACCCATTGTTTATAATGTTGAGTAATCAATCAGAAATATCCGAAGTTGTTGACGATTAAAACGAATGTTGAAGATGTAGTTTAGGAAGTTACAGTCCTCAGAATAATTAAAAACTGTATAGAAAAAACAATAAGTGTACAGACTACAGTCTATAGTATGTAGTCACAGCCTATAGTCTGTAAGACTGAAGACATAGTCCATAGTTTGCAGTCCTTAATCTACAGTATATCGTCTACAGTCTAGCGTCTATAGTCCACGATCTACAGTCTACAATTCCCAGTTTGAATTCACACTCTATAGATCACATGATATTGTTGGCGTCTAGAGTTCACACCTTATACACTAAGGTGTCTATCCACACTTTATAGACCACATACTTTCGTCCGATGTCTATAGTCCACAGTCTACAATCTACCCTCTACCGTCTACAGTCTATGGTCCACAGTTTATATTCCTCTGTCTAAAGTCTACTGTCTATAATTTACAGTCCGTAGTCGTAAGTCTACAATCTGTATTTTCCAGTTCATGGTTTACAGCCTATGGTATACAGCCTATAATGTATAGTCTACTGTTAGTAATAGTCCACAGACTATAGTCTACAGTTCCCAGTTTAAAGCCCACACTTTATAAGTACACACACTAAAGTCCACAGTCTATAGTCTACAGACTGCTACAGACAACTTCTAGAGACTGCAATCTGTCAATTATAGTCTAGTGACTATAGCTTACTGTCGATAGTCTACAGTCTGTAGTTTACGGTCTATAGTCTACGGTCCACAGTTTACCCTCTACAGTCTAGCATCTACACTCTTTAGTCCACAATCTAGGGCCTATAGTTATTATAATCAAATTTCACGGATTAAAGTTCACAGTCTAAAGTTCACTGTTTGCAGTCCACAATCTATAAGTCTTTAGTGTAGAGCCTAGCTACAGTATACAGTCTCTGGTTTGCACTACCGCCTTACAGACTGTAGACACAATTCATAGTCTACAGTTCATTGTTTGCAAACCTTAGTCTATCGTATATCGTCTACAGTCCTAACGTCTATAGTCTATAACCTACATCGACTCTGAAATCCACACTTCTATACCACATAAGACGTTAACAGTACGGGGTCTTCAGTCTAGTGTGTCTATAGTCTTTAATCCAGTATAGAATTCACACTCTATAGATCACATACTTGTGTCCGCTGTTTGTAGTCCTCAACATAAATCCTACAGTCTACCGTTTACAGTCTACAATCTATTGTTTACTGTATATAGTTTACAGTCTGTAGTCTACAGTCAATAGTCTTTAGATCATTATTTGTAATCCATGGTCTACAGCCTATGATCTACAATTTATTCTCTACAGTCGACTGTCTACACTCTCTAGTCCACAATCTCGGGTCTACCGTTTCCAGTCTATAATACGCAGTCTATATTTCACGGGTTACAGTTCAAGGTCTAAAATCCACTCTAGTACACAATCTATAATCCTACAGTCTGTAGTCTAAAGTTCACTGTTTGCAGTCCATAGTATACAGGATATCGTCTACAGCCTAGCGTGTCTAATCCACATTCTAGAGTCGGCAATTCCAGTTCAGAATCTACTCTCTAAAGATCACAAATTTAATCCGCGTCTATAGTTCACTGTCTAGGGTATACAGTCTACGTTTACAGTATATCGTCTACAGTCTAGCATCTACAGTCTATAACCCAGTGTCTCCCCAGTCTAGATTCCACACTCTATAGATCATATACTTTAGTCCGCTGTTTACAATCCACAGTCTGTAGTCCACAATTAAGAGTCTACAGTCTATATTGACAGTATAGTCCATAGTCAACAGTCTGTAGTTGCCTGTAGTTTGCAGTCTATGTACAGTCTAACGTCTACAGTTAATTATAGCACAAAAATAATACCAAAGTCAAGACTTGCAGTTTACTAGAGAAGATTTGTATTTACCCCCGTGCAAGTTTGACTCTTAGGAGATTATGAAAAGGTTATAAGGATATAACTCTTAGACGAGAAAGTAACATATTTTAAAGGATACTATTGATAATAATTTTAGGTGTTGAATGTGAATTCTGCTAATATTCAGCAAGAATTAGTTTTATGTAGACTATCGTTGTTTAGTTGATACTGCAATCCTTTTCCATCTCGTAGCATATTGTAGATGACTTCCGAGTAACAATTGCTACCTCTTGAGCACCTTCTAGAGAGGTATACTTTTCTTAGAGCCTGGTCTGAAAAAATATCTCCAGTATGTATCTTGGGTGCATATAATGGGTCAGTCGACATCAATATCGGAAAGTTGGAAAAGGAAATGTCCTTCAAAAGTGACCTTTGGTTTTACATGTAAGTTCTCTCTAAGGCATGATGAACCGCGCACAAAAGCAACATATACAGTAAAACCTTACAAGATGTTGAGATTTGTTATGTATGCAAGTTTCAAGTCTTGTCAGATTTCCAGCATTCAAGGTTTCACAGTTCTGAAGTTTCAAGTTTTCAAAATTTACAATATACACCGTTTCGGTTTTTCTAGGTATCCAGGTTTCAACCTTTCATAGTTGTAACGTCTCGAACAATCAACGTTACGAGATTTTGAAGTTCGTCGGGTTTCAAAGACACAAGATTTAAAAGCATGTTAGGTTTCTAGCACTCAAGATTACAAGGTTCAAGATCTCAAGAGTTCCAAAACTCAACGTGTTGGATGTTTCATTCAAGTTTTTACAATTTCAAGGTCTCCAACAATCAACATTTCGAAGTTGTTCAGGTATCAACGACACGAGATTTAGAAGTTTTAAGGGTATCTGGTTTCCAGCTTTTAATGTGACAAGAATTCAAAGTTTCAAGTTTTCAGAAATTTCAAGATTTAACGTGATGATGTTTCGACATATAGTGGTATCAATCTGTCAAAGTTTTTTAATTTTTTTTTGTGATTTTACTCTGAATTTCAAAATTTTCAAATTATTTTTTACGTTTGGTTTTGCAAACCCTAAACTTATACAGTTTCAAATCCTTCATTATCAGTATTTCAGTTTTCTAGATTAATTCTAAGTGATCAGAGTCACTCAATATTTCCCAGATTCAACGTTTCGATGTTTCAGGATATACATTTTTCGAGCTTTCCAAGTTTTTAAGCCTCTAGGTTTCAAAGTTGCACAGATTCCAAGGCCTCGATGTTTCAAAAATTTAACTTTAAATGATATCTAAATTAGAGATTCTGAAATTATATTTAATTATTTTTCTTTATTTGAGGTTTCTAAAAATATGAACAGTTTGCCTTCTAGGGTGTTGGTATTTTTGGAGTTGGGAGTTTTTCAAGTTCGAGCATTTGAGCTGTTAAAAGGCTTTGAAGTCCAGAAATCTAATATTTACTACGTTTGATTTAGAATTTATGAATAGTGAAGCCTATGTAAAGTTGACTGTATGTACTGAAAGCTCTAGCTTATAGTATGCCATGTGATCAATTTCTATTGAGATACAAGAGATACTAGAAGAAATTAAATGTAACTTTATTTTAATTTAACACCGTTACTCTAATAATGTAATTGTCGTTTGTCTAACAAAATAGTTGCTTTAAAATCCTTTGGTATTTTATGGGAGGCGATATCACTCGTCTTTTACATTTGAATTCTTTAAGTTTTAATTAGTAGTACTTTCGTTATTAAACTTTATCCAAAAATATTTAGTGTTTTGTATTTTCACTATACCATATGTTGGTTTCACAAATACTATACCTTTTCTATTGTTTTTTATTTTTGTTAATAAGTGTATCCACATACAAAACAAACTTGTTTGCGTTACTGCAGGCTATTCAGTCGCCAGTAATATTTATTTGGTCGCTTTAGCGACCATTTTTCCCTTCTTTGTTGGTTTGTGAAGAGAGCAGAATGTGATTTAATTAATACTTATTTAAGTCAGTTTAGTTTTCGCATTGTGACAGAAATAAAACTTTTGAAGAAATTTTGAGTGGCATTTTTTGTAAATTCGATGTCCTTGTTAGTTGAAAATGAAAAATCTGGTAGCCACTAGTGAAGATGTCAGTACACCTACCAAGTTTTTTTAAAATGTTGTTGTCTTCTCGTTGAGTTTTCAGTAGTCGATTACAAGTTTCCATTTTGGTCTTTCTCGGTGCATCTGGCTTTTTTTGTACGACCCAGATCGGTGACAATCAAGGCGAGCTGGATAGTTTAATAAGTTTTAATTCATTGTTCTCAAATCCAAAAAACTAAATTAAAGCAAATTAAAACCTAAACTTGTAACTTGGCGCGCATAACCGAATTTTAAATAATTCTAAAGTAATCTTGCTACAAGAACATTTGATAGCTACATAGGTTATAAAAGAGGTCCTCTTATTATTGATGGACACTAATATTTATTACATTTTAGAATTTTTAAGAAACAATCATGTGTACTTTTTTGTTCTGAATTTAATAGTAGTCAAGTACGTGATTTCGACTCTCTTCTGGGTTCAAGAGCTTTAAATGAAAACCTATACTATTATTATTAGTATCTTTTATTGAAATTATTCAGTGGCAGCCAGAAAGATTTACAGATCCATCCGTGTTGTAAAGTTTAATTGAAAGTAATTGTTTTGGATTTACGGAGTTTTTAACTTATAGGCGTTTAAATCACCTGGTACACTATGGTTAAATCAACCATTAAGTAGTAAAATTGCTAAAAAAATAATCTCACCCACACACGCACCGAGAAAAATCATACCAACTTCAAGACTTGCCAAATTCTGAGAATTTCTTCACCTGGGTCTCAAATCAGTGCAAAGAAGCTATGTGGTGTTAAGTCTCCTGGCTGGACTTGATCTTTAATTACAAAAGTCCCAATCCCTGTACTTACTTGCTTCCTCCAACCAGGAGCTGGCGACGACAGTATGCTTTTCCGGTAATCAACTCTTCGACATCGTCACGGCCGGTCCGACAAAAACTTACTGTTTTGCGTATCGGCCGCCAAACGGCAGTGCAAGTCGCGTCTGTACCGAGAGTTTGCTGCATCCTTTCGAGAGCAGCACTCACACGTGTGTTCATTCGACAGATAACACCCAGGAACTTTTTTGGCTTTACAGAGGAGCCCTTTATAAATCACGATAACCGTGTACAGAGTAACGATACTAAAAATACTGAACTGAAAAGTCCCACGCATGGACGCCAATTGTAGCGATATTAAATTGTTGCCTCACGATTGAACTGTCAATTGTAACACACTTAATAATCTCAAACTCAAAATACTTAATGCTTACTGAAAATTGCTTACTTAACATCACGAACGATACATACTTTAATGCACCGCCTAAAGATCTCTTTCTGTTGACAAATTATCATTCAAGGCGTAGGTACTGGTTTCTCTAGCTTATAGATTGTAAATAAAGCATAGGGTTTGTTGAAATAAAAAGGAATATGGGCGCCATTTACTTGCAAGTCATTAGAATACATTATCAAAATCCGCAAGTAAAAAAGATTCCGAATAAATTAATTGAATTTAATAACTAATCGTAATGAGTCAGATTAACTTAATAGGCAGGTCAGTGTAATTTAATAACTGCCTGAGCCAACATTATCAAAACCATGTCTAGTTTAAATTTAATTTTATTTATAAGTCAAATGTATTATTGTTTTTATAAACTATGTAACCATAATTTATTTCATTTGGTAAGAGGGATCCCTTTTAAATATAAAGAGTAATAATTTATACTAACACATACAGACTGTTTTTTGTAAGTATATCTTCGAAGAATCTATTCGACAGAAACGAAAATAAGAACGTAGATGATTCATAAATTTAGCTTAAATGCATTTATCATGTCATTTTATTTAGAAAAATAATTCTTATCTTAGTATTTTCATTGCTAAAAAAACAGATTTTTTATACGTTATAAATTCTGCAATTTTAACCTAATAAAAGACATTTGTATACACAGGGTCGTACTAAGATTATTTACAATAAATACATTTTCAAATTATTAAAATGGGGGTGAGTCTAAATGAAATAGTCGTCGTATACAAGTGGTTTACTTATCAGGCTCTTTTAAAAGAAATCGATAGTAAATAATCAATTAAAATATATGTTACATATCGTCCGTCCAGTTCAATCGTGTTACAAATGCAGAATCTCCCGTTTTCAATTACGTTTATACTGCTCAAGACGCACAATCGGTTCTAATGTATTGGTGGATAAGTGAGATTGATCTATATTGAGAACAATCGATTAAAACTGTTCCGCCAATATTATTTTCTTAATGTCTGTTAAATTATGTTTTTGACTCTGAAAACGTACAGACATGTAAAATAACCACTAACAAATTATTATATATAAATATTCAAAGGATTATTTTATCAATAAGAATTGTAACGGTGGAACTTAATAATGCATCGGCGAAGAATTTGTATCAAGTGCAATATTGATTCCAGTTTGAATCAACTGTCCTTGCTAGCATTATTTGAAAGCCATATTAAAATGACGGAAATTTTTAATTGTGTCGACGTCACTCATCATTTTTTGCCTATATTATAAAACCTTCCCCTATTAATATCAGATCCGAATAAAAACAATAAAAAGAGCTACTGAAAGCTTAACGTTTTGGGCATTTGCGCGGGGCGGATCCGGTTGCTCACAGTAAAAAGGCAAAAACCATCTTGTGTCGCTTCAAGAAACCAACAATGGGGCTCCTGTAAAATATGACATCTCTACCTAAACCCTATTTTCCCTTTCATTTCTCATATAGCTTCGCCCATAAATAACGTCGTTTGTTTCTCTCTTATTCTTGAGTAAAAGTCAGAATATACGTTCGTCTCCGTTCTCTTAAAATAACTTGTATATTGTACTGGGACTCTTTTGTGGTTGACAAAAGCTATTTTTTATTAATTCGAAAGTCTTTCTCTTACATAAAACCGGAGAACTTATTACATTATATAGAATACCCTTCTCTTGGTGATGCTTGCTTGGTGGTTGGAAAGGAGGAATGGGTGGGGTGGGGAGAGGGCGAAACGTTTATTTAAACAAAAAGAAAATGGCGGCCATGTCGTTCTTTATAGCAGGGGTCTTCTTCCTAAATCCTCATTTCGAACGACTTAAAAAACGATAAATTTCCTATTGAATTTACAATTCTCAGAAAAAATCTGATTAAGATTAATGATGGTGTCACCGGCAACAACTCACGGATGAGAGACTAAAATATGATCCCCTCTTTTGAGTGTGACCCTTGACCTTGATATGTAGTCAACGGGCCGAACACGAAGTTCATATTCCGGTACTTCCGGTTTGCGTGGTTGGACATCTGTAGATGAGAGAGGAGAGATGACGAAGAGCTTCCATCAGCAAGCTGATACGTGGAGCTATTACCGTTCTCCACACCTATTTCATCTCATATTTTCAGCACGATGCCTCTTATATTTGTACATTTCCGACCATAAAGTTCTCAAAGAAATGGAAATTTCTCGTGTCGAAATCACCCAAATATATATTCCCGTATTTAAAAGCTAAATGTCGAGGACTCTTCAGAAAAGGTCGTCAGGAAAAATATTACCTTACATTTAAGATGCGAAGTTTAATTTGGAAACGACGACGTTTGTGAAAGAAATATGTAACGGCAAAAGCGATACTATGACCGTAAGAACAAAAAAAAACACGAATAATAAAGCAAATTGGGCACTGTTCCTGTTAACGAGGGGAATATTGGAGAGACACGCGACGTTTATAGTCGAGTGGCTCGGAAACAAAAGCAAGATATTCTTTCAATTGCTCCTTCTTCTGTAAGATCGAGGATTCTTACACGAATATTGCGAGAAGTCACGTGCACTTCCCTAAATTAAATTTCATTTAGCCACCGGATTAAATTGGTACGAGTACTATTATTCGTTCGAGATACAATTTCTCTCCAATACAACTGCATTTTTGCCTCGTCTAAAGGGTTTCGTAAATGATGAGTCAGTGTTTTATGGCGGCGCCCTACATTTGCTTATTCGGCACGGATATATAAAAGAAATGTTAGGTTAGGTGTGAATGAATTGGGGCGCCCTACATTTGCTTAGACAGCAGGAATATAAAAAGTGTGGTTAGGTATGCATGTATGAGGATTACGTGCTTAAGAACATTGTTCAAGCAGGATTGTTAATTGGTTATCGTAGAAAATGAACACGAGACACTTGAATATCAAAAGGATTTTTTTCTATGGATAGGTAGGTCGGTAGGTGTGAGGTTATTCGCACATTTATACCCGCTATTGAACGCAGGGGTTTTAGAGCAGCGCTTCTGAAACAGCGGGGTGTCAACGGTTTTAAAAGAGAATTGCTATTAGAGGTAATTTCGTTTACGTTATTCTGTAATTGAACAAATGAAGAACCATTTATGTGACTCATATGGTGTACTGGCAACAAAAGCTCCCCTTGTAGATCAGTAGGGTAAACAATACTGAAATTGCTTTTTGTTCAAAATTAAGTATCTATAAAAAACTGAAAATAAAAGAAATAGCTAATACAAACAATTATTTACTTCTAGGCGTTTAATTAATGGTGAAATCAAAATAGAAATTTTATTATTAGCTTAGCCCTCTGCGTTATTAGCTTAGCGTAAGTTTAAAATATCCGTGTGTAAAGTTTGTGCAAAGATGTACAGGTAAGGAGAAGCGTAACTGTTTTTGTTTTCTCACTTTTACAGACGAGCTTTTATATTAGCGTTATAATTTACTCATCGTTATCATCGATATTTAGATTGGGTTAGGTAACATTAGATTACATTAGATAAGGTTATGCAGATAAAGATTGTAATGTGGAAATAAATTTATAGCATCTGTGTTTATATTCCTCTTGGAATAAAATTCGGTACTATTACAAATAAAATGTCGTTTTCTCGTATTGCTTTAAACAGAAGATGGTCTGATTGGTTCTTGATCCAGTGGCGTATAAAGGGGACTGAAAATCTAACCTGCATCGGATCATCTTGTATATTCAAAAGTGTCAGTAGCTCAGCTTCAGACCTATGATTTAATCAACTTTTATATCCTCCTTGTAGTGACTTCAGAATGTTTATGAGGTTGTCCAGGCGGAGCTTGTGGGTACACCAGGCTTTTGAACCAACCCCTACACAGTTCTATTAGTTTGTGTTGAGGTGGTGATCTTTCAATCAGTTTAAGTAATCTGTTCGATAACTAAACCGAAGGACGGAAATCGAAAAATGGTCATATAAAAATTCTTTTCGAATTTCAACGTTGGCGTACCTTGCTCTATTTGAAAACGAAACTATTGAAAAATATTGAGGTAAGTGTGACAGACTTGTGAAATATTTTCTGCCACCACTTAGTTTAGTATTTTATCAAATTAAGTAGAAAGTATGAGTTTAGTTAAGCTTAGACTAAGATGATCTGATGGAAAATCAAACTAAAGGCCGAAGTCGCGATCATCGTCTTGAGCTTTAACTTAATTTAATCTACCTAGTCCGATTAAATCAGCTCGGGTTTCGGCCTTAACTTCACTTAAGTTACTGTTTTTTTCGTGAGTTTCGTTTGGCCATCATTAGAAAAGAACGATAGCCTCGCAAGTTTAGAAATTTTGTATTTTTATACTATCAACCGTTTGTATATACTTAACTCACGTTTGTCCACAAATTAAATTAATTTACCCACTCTTAGCACAAACGTTATAACAAATAAATTTCGGGAGGCTAACTTCACGCTAGCCCCCAAAATTAAAGATTTTGTATTTTTATACTGTCAGTCGTTTGTTCATCGTTAGCTCACGTTCATCCACAAATCAAATTAATTTTTCTACCCTAACACAAAAGTTATAACAAATAAATTTTGGGGGGGCAACTTCACACTAGCCCCTAATATCAGAAATTTTGTATTTTTATACTGTCAATTGTTTGTTCATCGTTAGCTCACGATTGTCCACAAATCAAATTAATTTAACCCGCCCTTAGCACAAAAGCTATGACATATAAATTTCGTGAGGCCAACTTTACGCTACCCCCCCCCCCCCCCAGTTTAAAAATTTTGTATTTTTATACTGCCAATCGTTTGTCCATCGTTAGCTCACGTTTTTTCACAAATCAAATTAACTTTCCCACCCTTAGCACAAAAGTTATGACAAATAATTTCGGGAGGCCAACTTCACGCTAGTCCGCAAAATTGGAAATTTTGTATTTTCATATTGTCAATCGTTTGTACATCGTTAGCTCACGTTTGTCCACAAATGAAATTAGTTTGCCCACCCTTAGCACAAAAGCTATAGCAAATAAATTTCGTAAGGTCAACGTTTACGCTAGCCCTAAACTTTAGAATTTTTTGTATTATTATACTGTCAATCATTTGCCCATCGTCAGCTCACATTTGTCCACAATTAAATTTATTTACCCATCCCTAGCACAAAAGTTATGACAAATAAATTTCGGGAGACCAACTTCACGCTAGTCCCCAAGTTTGAAAGTTTTGTATCTTTATACTGCCAATCGTTTGCCCATTGTTAACTCACGTTTGTCCACCCGTCAAAATAATTTGCTCACCCTTACCACAAATAATAATAATAATAATTGCTACAACCCATAGCCTGGAAACCAGTCCCCAGAAAGCTATAAGCTTGTGCGGGAGGGAGGGGGCGATTATTATTAGTGCGGCTGCAGCCGACTTACAGATGGAACAGCGCAAATCCCACATTTGTGTTACAGCTAAGGAAAACTGCAGAAAACCTTAAGCAGATCTGCCGGCACCGGAAATCGACCTCGGGCCGCTTCGGTGAAAGTCCAGCACTCTAGACATTACACTACCAAGGCTACCAAAGAATATGACAAACAAATTTCGGGAGGCTAACTTCACACTAGCCCCAAAAATTGGAAATTATGTATTTTTAGACTGTCAATCGTTTGTCCATCGTTAGCTTACGTTTGTCCATAAATCAAATTAATTTTCCCACTCTTATCACAAAAGATATAACAAACACATTTCGGGAGGTCAAGTTCACGCTAGTCCCCAAAATTAGAAATTTTGTATTTTTATACTGTCAATCGTTTGTCCATCGGTAGCTCACGTTCTACAAATCAAATTAATTTACCCATCCTTAGCACAAATATTATGACAAATAAATTTCGGGAGGCCAACTTCACGCTAGTCCCCAAGTTTAAAAATTTTGTATGTTTATACTGCCAATCATTTGCCCATTGTCAACTCACGTTTGTCCACACATTTATTTACCCATCCTTAGCACAAAAGCTATGACAGATAAACTTCATGAGGCCAACTTTACGCTACCCCCCAGTTTAGAAATTTTGTATTTTTATACTGTCAATCGTTTGTTCATCGTTAATTTACAAACTAAATTAATTTGCCCATTCTTAGCACAAAAGCTACGACAAATAAATTTTGGGAGGCCAAGTTCACGCTAGCCCCCAAGTTTAGAAATTGTTTATTTTTATACTATCAATTGTTTGTCCATCGTTAGCTCACGTTTGTCCACAAGTCAAATTAATTTTTCCACCCTTATCACAAAAGTTATAACAAATAACTTTCGGGAGGTCAACTTCACGCTAGTCCCCAAAAATTAGAAATTTTGTATTTTTATACTGTCAATCGTTTGTCCATCGGTAGCTCACGTTTGTCTACAAATCAAATTAATTTGTCCACTATTAGCACAAAAGTTATGACAAATAAATTACGGAAAAAAAATTTTGTATTTTTTACTGTCAATCGTTTGTCCATCGTCAGCTCACATTTGTTCACAATTAAATTTATTTACCCACCTTTAGCACAAAAGCTATGACAAATAAATTTCAGGAGGCCAACTTTACGCTAGCCCTCAAGTTTAAAAATTTTGTATTTTTATACTGTCAATCGTTTGTGCATCGTTAGCTCACGTTTGTCCACAAATTAAATTAATTTGTACACCATCAACACAAAAGTTATGAGATATAAATTGCGGGAGGTCAACCTTACGCTAGCCCTAAAGTTTAGATTTTTTTATATTTTTAAACTGTCAATCATTTGCCCATCGTCAGGTCACATTTGTCCACAATTAAATTTATTTACCCACCCTTAGCACAAAAGCTATGACAAATAAATTTCAAGAGGCCAACTTCACGCTAGCCCACAAAATTAGAAATTTTGTATTTTTAAACTGTCAATCGTTCGTTCATCGTTAAATTCACAAATCAAATTAGTTTATCCACCCTTAGCATAAAAGATATAAAAATAAAGTTGGTGTGGCCAACTTCACGCTAGCCCCCAAGTTTAGAAATGTTGTATTTTTAAACTTTCAACCGTTTGTCCATCGTTAATTCACAAATCAAATTAATTTACCCACCCTTAGCATAAAAGTTATATCAAATAAAGTTCGTGTGGCCAACTTCACGGTAGTACCCAAAATTAGAAATTTTGTATTTTTTGATACTGTCAATAGTTTGCCCATCGTCAGCTTACGTTGGCCAGCTGATTAAATTACCCTTAGCACAGAAACTATAACAAATAAATCTCGGGAGGTCAATTTCACACTAGTCCCCAAAATTAGAAATTTTGTATTTTTATACTGACAGTCATTTGTCCATCGTTAGCTCACGTTTGTCCACAAATCAAATTAACTTTCCCACCCTTAGCACAAAAGTTATGACAAATAATTTCGGGAGGCCAATTCACGCTATTCCCCAAGTTTAAAAATTTTGTATGTTTATACTTCCAATCATTTGCCCATTGTCAACTCACGTTTGTCCATCCATTAAATTTATTTACACAACCCTTAGCACAAAAGTTATGACAAATAATTTTCGGGAGGTCAACTTCACGCTTGCCCCCAGATTTAGAAATTTTGTATTTTTATACTGTTAATAATCGTTTGCCTATCGTTGGCTCACTTTTGTCAACCAATTGATTTGCTGGCTTCATATCAAAGTTATAATAAATATATTTTCGGGGGCCTACTTCATGATAGCCCTAAGATTTTGTATTTTTTTATACTGTCAATAGTTTGCCCATCGTCAGCTTACGTTTGCCCACTGATTAAATTAGTTTGTCTATCGTTAGCTTACGTTTGAACACTAATGAAATAAATTTCGGGAAGCCAAATTTACGCTTGCTCTTAAGTTTAGAAATTTGGTATTTTTATACTATCAATCGTGTGTCCATCGTTAGGTCACGTTTGTCCACCCTTAGCACAAAAGTTAGACAAATTAATCTCGGAAAGCCAACTTATCGCTTGTGTTCAAGTTTAGCGATTTTGCATTTTTATACTGTCAATCGTTTACCCATCGTCTCAGTTAAATTCATTTGCCCACCCTTAGCACAAAAGTTATGGCAAATTTTAGGAGGCCAAGTTCACGCTTGCCCCCAAGTTTAGAAATGTTGCATTTTCATAGTGTTAATCGTTTGCCCATCGTTAGCTCACGTTTATCCACCAATTAAATTAATTTGCTCACCCTTAGTTGAAATGTTATGAAAAAAATTAATGCATGCTGGAAGACAATCTATACGCCAGATAAATACGAGGTGTGTCTAAAAAGTTCGGTGAATACTCCGATATCTCAAAGGAAACGGATCAAACGTGCGCACGCATTGTTATGCATATATATAGTTATATTTAGAAGCGTCATGTAGTTGGGAATGCAGCTGGCAGCCAAGGTTACCAGATATTGACGGTCTAACGTTGTCAGTGTGAGTCAGTACTGTCACAGCGCAATGGAGCAACACGTTAACATGAAGTTCTGCTACAAATTGGGGAGAACAACGAAGGATATGCTGAAATGTTAGTGCAAGTGTACGGGACAGAAGCCGTGAGTAGAAACGAGTGGTTCAAACGCTTTCGCTACTAGAAAGAAACGACTGAGGATGAGCCACTTTCGGGTCGGCCGTCGACAAGCAGAAGCTCAGCATGGCGTAACTGTTCTCGAACATCCACCGTACTTCCCTGATCTCGCATTTGCCGACTACTTTCTGTTTCCCAATTTTGAGGACGTGTTGGCCATCCAAGAACGTGTGACAGCGATCCTGCGATCGATTCCTAAAGATAACTTTGCTGCCAGCTTCCAGAAACTTTATGAACGTTGTCATAGGTGTGTTGTGTTGCAAGGAGATTATTTCGAAGACCAATCAAGATTATTTGTTTCTATCTTTTGTTTTCTTTGTTCTTTGATACCATTCACCGAACTTTTTAGATACACCTCGTATATATTTTCCGCTATAACTTCGAATTTAATTGATGGACAAACGAGTGTTTATGATTGGCAAACGACCGGCAAAGATAATAAAAAAGAATTTGAAGATTGAGGACTGAAAAGTCCCAGGGATTTCCGGGAATCCCGTGTTGGAAATTACTAACACACGTTACCTAATTACTTCCGTGGGAATATAGAAATAAATAATTTTAATAAATCTCGTTAACTACTCTGGTCCATGCTAAGCCCAACCGTATAGTGGATTCGAGTGTGAGGCCTACAGAAACCAAATCTATAAAGCGACAGACACACTGACAATAGATTTACCAAACCCTAAGATTGCTACCCATTGCACTCTTCGGGACCAAACAGAGTCAGGACAACATCCATTAATTTATTTATCAAGAAAGAAGTAAAACAATGAAATTGATAATATTTATTATCTAACCACGTAAGGTACGAGGGTGGTTTGATAAGTCAGTGACTTTTTGAATAAAAGATATTTATTTCGGCAAATAAGCGTTTTATTTCTCAACAAAGTCTCCTTTTAGCTCGATACATTTAGTCCAGCGTTTTTCCAATTTTGTATTCCTTCCAAATAATAGGTTTTCTCAAGGCCCTCAACATAGGCGTTTGTTTCAGTGATGACCTCTTCATTCGACCCAAATCTCTGACCGCCCAGCCATTTCTTCAGGTTTGGAAACAGGAAATAGTCACAGGGGGCTAAATCTGGAGAATATGCTGGATGGGGTAGAAGTTCGTAGCCCAATTTATGAATTTTTGCCATGGTGACTACACACGTGTGTACCCGTGCATTGTCTTGATGGAACAGCACTTTTTTTCTTCGCCAAATGCGGTCGTTTCTGCTTCAAATCAATATCGAATCTGTCCAAAAGCTCTGAATAATATTCGCCTGTGATCGTTTTACCCTTTTCAAGGTAATCGATGTGAATGACACCGCGTGCATCCCAAAAAACTGTGTCCATGACCTTGTTGGCCGACAGACCCACCTAGGCCTTCTTTGGTGCACGTTCACCCGGAGAAACCTACTGTCTTGATTGTTCCTTGGTCTCTGGTGTAGTGTGATGGATCCATGTTTCGTCTACGGTAACGAAACGCCGCAAAAACTCGTTCGGATTGCGGCTGAACACTCCTTTGAAGTGGTCAAACGGTTGAGCTTATGGTCGAGTGTGAGCAATCGCGGCACCCATCGCGCGAATAGCTTTTTCATGTCCAAATATTAATGTAAAATGTGATGTACTTACTCAGTTGAGATGCCTACAGCCTCAACCACCTCACGCACTTTCATTCTCGGATCGTCCAATATCATTTCATGGATTTTATCGAAGATTTCTGGCGTGCCATCTCTTTTGGGCGACCTGAACGTTCGGCGTCACTTGTGCTGGTACGACCACAGCGGAACTAAGTAAACCACTTCTTAACCATTGAATTTGATGATGCAGAGTCCCCATAGTATTTATCAAGCCTTTACTTGGTTTCGGTGATGGTTTTTTGCCCAAAGAATAATGCTGAATCAGCACACGAAATTCACTTTTTTCCATTTTCGTTAAAATTCACGAGGTTGTTTGCTTTCAATGGCTGTCAAACACAAACTAAATGGCGCAGCCTTCTCAATATTTTACAGTAGTCTATTCATAGATGGCAGTTGACGGGAGCAGTGTTGCATTTAAAGTTACTGCGCGGGAAATTTAAAAAGTCACTTGACTTATCAAACCACCCTCGTAATAAAAAGACTACAGCTACTTCCATTTTTACAAATTGCTTAAAAGACTTAGTGGCCATAATTATGAATGACAGAAATACACATAGGGATAAAATTTTACTATTCACGTGATCATATTTTCTTAAAGAAAATAATGAAAAGCATTGCTTATCCTGACAATTCATACAACCGTTTAAAGATAGCTACCCTGGGAAAAGAAAATCTTATCCATTTTACCCTGCAAGATTCCATTCTATCTTTATTAATAAACAAGTTATTGACTATTAAAGGTCAAGCACAAGATTCTGTATAGTGAAATATGCTTTTAATATAATACAACAATATCGTGATAAAAAGGAAAAAAGTTAAGCTCGGAAAACTGATAACAGTGCTCTCGCTTCCTTCCATCCCCTATTATTTACTTATTCTCATTTGCTAAAATTGTCTCGTTTTAATTCAAGCTGAAAACACTGGCGTTTCCAATTATTCTAAAACGTGTTGCCAACTAAAACGCTAAAAACGGCAACATAATCAATGACGTTCTTGAATAGAATAAACAAAAACTAAAACAACAACTTTTGCGGAAAAGTTGTAAACCCTCGTTTCAATCTAAACATGTGGCCCTTGTCCGGAAAAGCCCTGTTTGGAAAAGTTAAAACCTTGTAAAATCTAGAATTAGAGAATTTCATTGTATAGTTACTACAAAACCAAATTTTGTTAATTCACAAACCGCAATACAATCACGTAATTGGTTATTGTTTAAAGCGTTCTCAATTAACCTTTCCTGGGAAATCGTGACCCTTAATTTGCTCCGCAAATTGACATTACAAATTAAATTTACCTAGTCGTTTTGGGACTGTAGAGGAAAAAAAGAGAAACAAAACAGCTCTTTTAGTGCTTGTTGAAGTGAGGGTGTATTTAGAAGCCGTAAGTTTGAGAGAGGGTAGTAAAGTTGAAACAATTTCAGCAGCGCGTTCTTGTTTCTTTTTATTATTTTTTTAAAATGATCCCCAGAGCAGTTTACCTGTCATCGCAAGGAGAATACCGCGAACAATTAAAAAAGAAGAACAGGGTAACCAATTTAAAAACAATCAGAGAGAAGCGATTAAACGGTAGCTTAAAAGTACGTGTTAATGGCCTACGTCTAAAAACAAAGCAGAGAGTTTTGTCAACTCGTCGAGAGAGGAGAAAAAAATTCTGGAGAGCTTTTTTCTCGGTCTCCTTTTCTCTTTCACAGCCGCCGTTGATGTAATAACCGACGGAGGGTTTTCTATCGGGATACCGTGGAAAAGTAAAGCAAAAGCTAGAAGGGTGAAACGTCGTGAGGGAGTGACGGCAGCAAAAGAAACAGCTGGGAAAAGATTGCACGGGAGATGGGAAAACTGTGTTAGCCGCCCCATAAAACAAAATCTGATGTAGAGCTTGACAAGTTTAAATTGACCTGTGAAAGAAAAGCGACCGCCTGATATAGATTATCGTCTGTCAAAATTTAGGACGCGTTGTATTGTTGCTATTATTGCCATTATCCCTGTTTTTATTTTCGTATTATCAACTATTTTTAGACCAATTCAGTCAGAATTCATGAAGCAAAAAGAAATGTTAAATTTATTAATTTACGAATGAAACGAATTAAAAAAAAGAAATTAAATGACGCTGTTTATGCTTATTCGAAGCTAGATAAATACAAACGCATCATATTTTACGTTTTCTTTTAATATCATTAGATCTTACTCAAACTATTATAATTATAGAGAAGTAAGAGTTACAATTTAATTATTGTAATCACATTCAGAATTTGAAGAATTATTCATTCTGATTAAAATTTAATTTTCGATCTACTATATTTATGCAATATTTAAAGCACGTCAATTTCTGTAGTTCTATTCTATAAATTGGACTTTAGACCGAATAGTTGCGGTATTTCCATCTGCTTTTTACATATGCTCTCTTGAATCTTCTATCTCTCTCATTGTTAATTGTTTTTGCACGCCATGCTCCAACGGTAAGCATTATTTTGTTTGATATGTTTTTGTTGAAATCACGATATTATTCTTGACGAGGTAAGAAAGGCTTTTGTATACTTTCAAAACATCAAAAATTTGTTATCAACCACGTGGTCAGTCAGTATTAATAGGATATCTGTTTCTGTGTTGTGGAATAGAATAATACCCTTTTAGTATTCAAATGATTCCTTCTGAGAATAATTTCACCAGAGAATGGTGGGTTTTATGCATTTCTAGTCAATAAATTCAAACTATTTTGTTTGTTTTAGTTAATTAATTTTCTGTTTATTTGCTCTTATAAAATCATTAGCTAGTGGCTCGCTTTTAAATTATTTAGTAGTATACTCCATTTAGCTGCCTCGAGTTTGTGAAGCCTTGACGTAAAATTCTTAGTTAAAGTTTGAATATGGCAAATTAGGTACATATTTAAGCGAAAAAGATATATTTATACTACTTTTTCGCTTAAGTATATGGCAAAACAAATAAAAAAAAGTATTTTATGAGCTGATGCTAAAATAGGTCTTATTTGCATTTGCACAAAGACCTTTATTACCTATCACCATTGCTGATTTCAAGATTATATTATTCAATTCTTTTAGAAGAAAGAACATTCAACTTCTGCTTTATGCAAGTAATCCTAGCCAAGAATTACATAGACAACGCGAATCTAAAATGGTTGAAGAATGCCAGCCATCGTGAACTAGTCCAGTCTTCATATTCTCAAGAAGGATGGCAGCTATCGTTTGTGTATTGATTATCGCAATTTAAATGATATGCCAACAACATCGGATTTAAATTTTATGCTAAAAATTGAAGAGTTGTTACAAACTTTGAAGAGTACGAAGTCCATGATAGTTAATCTAAATTATGTTTACTGGAACATCGTTGTAGCAAAAATATATTATTACAAACACTATCATTGCCTGAGTTACTGGAAAAAACGGTTTTCAGGCTTGGATCATGTTATATTAAAAAAAAAACAAAATTCGAGGTGTTACCCGTAATTGTTTAGTAGAGATAAAAGGTGCGCCAGGAGATAGCTGCAAAGGTCTTTTCATCTACAAGAAGGATGACAGCTATCGTTTGTGTATTGATTATCGCAATTTAAATGATATGCTAACAAAATCGGATTTAAATTTCATGCTAAAAATTGAAGAGTTGTTACAAACTTCGAAGAGTACGAAGTCCATGAGAGTTAATCTAAATTATGTTTACTGGGACATCTTTGTAGCAAAAATATATTATTACAAAGACTATCATTGCCTGAGTTACTGGAAAAAACGGTTTTCAGGCTTGGATCATGTTATATTAAAAAAAACAAAATTCATGGTGTTACCCGTAATTGTTTAGTAGAGATAAAAGGTGCGCAAGGAGATAGCTGCAAAAGTCTTCTCATCTCCAAGAAGGATGGCAGCTATCGTTTGTGTATTGATTATCGCAAAAAAAATTGAAGAGTTGTTCCAAACTTTGAAGAGTACGAAGTCCATGACAGTTAATCTAAATTATGTTTACTGGAACATCTTTGTAGCAAAACTATATTATTATATTTTAAGACTATCATTGCCTGAGTTACTGGAAGAAGTGACTTTCAGACTTGGATCATGTTATATTTAAACAAAACAGAATACAAGGTGTTGCCCGTAATTGATGAATAGAGATAAAGGATGCGCAAGGAGATAGCTGCAAAAGTCTTCTCATCTCCAAGAAGGATGTGAGCTATCGTTTGTGTATCGATTACCGCAATTTAAATGATATGCTAACAACATCGTATTTAAATTCTGTAATAAAAATTGAAGAGTTGTTACCTACTTTGAAGACTACGAAGTCCATGACAACTAATCTAAATTCTGTTTACTGGAAGATTTTTGTACCAAAAATATCAACACTGAGGCTGATCATTTCCTGGGTCACCGAAAAAAACACTTTCGGGTTTTGACCGTGTTATGTTCAAAAAATAATAAATCAACATTTTACCCGATATTGTTTAGTAGAGAAAAGGTGCGCAAGGAGATTGCTACAAAAGTCTTCTCCGTCCCAAGAAGGATGGTAACTATCGTTTGTGTATTGTTTATCGCAATCTAAATGATATGCTAACAACATCGGATTTAAATTTCATGTTAAAAATCGAAGAGTTCGAAAAGTACGAAGGCCATGACAATTGATCTAAATTCTATTTACTGGAAGATCTTTGTAGCAGAATAATGTCATCACAAAAAAAACAAAATTCGCGAAGTGGACCACGTATTTATCAGTGGTACACTATTTAATGTTAATATGATATTTTTTGTGTCATTTTATGGTAGTAACCTGATCCTTAATTGATTTTTAAAATTCATAGTTTTTCAAAAGTTATTAACAAAAAATTCGTTTTTCTAAACTACCAAAACATTAAAATAAAAATTATTTGGCAGATTTCTGCATAAGGGAATCTAGAATAAGAAGAAATAAATATTTTTATAAACAATAAGCAATTTATATTAAACAAATTAAATTATTTCTTTAACTTTAAATTTTTCTAATCAATTTATATTCTGTATTAGGATACATACTAAAGTATACATTGCTAAAAAAAATTTTTCCGATTTAAATTTGCTAAGAAATCACAGTAATATCTTGTCGCGTCGTGTACTCGGATTTTAGCAACAATGAGTATAAACACAAGAACGCCACTGCTGTTTGGACATAAATGTAGTCAAGTCTTATTGAGAAATGTTCTGAATTCGAACTTGCGAAATGCCACAAAAACTGCAGTAATTTTCTAGCAAATCTGGATCGGAAAAACTTTCGTTTGCAATGTTTTACTAAATGTATGCAGAATATAAATTGATTAGAAAAATGTCCTAATTCGATTAAAAAGTTATAAATAATTTAATTTGTTTATTATAAATTGCAGCCATGGTAGCTCAGTGGGTATGGCTCTTGATTACCAATCTTGAGGTCCTGGGTTCAAATCTCAGCGATGATACGTTGGAATTTTTAAAATATCTAAGGCTTCCAGGTCGACTAAGCCTATGAAAATGAGTATGTGCGAAATCATTTCCTGTGGTAATAATAGGCGGTCCGTGCGTAAAGCTAGACACTTTACCAACCTTGAGTACTAAACTGCTAGAGAAATAACAGCCTACCCTGCTGTACCTTATGGGCCATTATGGCCTGTAAAAGAAGACTGTTAGTATTATTATAAATTGCTTAGTATCTATAAAAATATCATGTTTAATGAAAGATATTTACTTCTTTTTATTCTATATCCCTTATGCAGACATTTGCCGAAAACTTCTTATTTTATTGTTTTAATAACAAGACCATCATTGCCTGAGTCAGTGGAGAAAACGACTTCCTGGTCTGAACAATGTTATATTGAAAAAATAAAAGAATTAAATGTTTTTCTCATAATTGTTCAGTAGAGATAAAAATGCGAAAGAAGATTGAAGTTTCATTCAAACATGCTCATGGTCCAAACCAGATTTTCAGACGTTGCGCTTTCTTTACGCAGGGATGTGAATCAGTGCTTGAAACAATTCGTCTTCAACGCGATGAAATCAACGCAAAACAAAGAGAGAACAACTATTCAACTACTGAAAAAGAAGCTTTAGCATTTCTTGGGCTGCCGAAAATACTACTGAGAAGGAGTAACAGTCTGTTTGGCGATGATCAAGAACAACTTAGAATAGAGATTTCTGAAGATATGCGTTACACAAACACGTTACACAATGCAAAAAGCTAATGTTAAGATTCCAAATAAGAATCGTTTCGCAACAGGTTGATCATAGTAAATATGCAATTAATTATTTGAATGTCCAACGGAATTGTTTCATTAGTTTAAAAGTAAAACCTCGCGCTTCTAAGAAAGCGATTACATGTTCTTGAGTAACAAGAAAAACATAACAACTTGCGCAAAGAAGCAAAGTTATTCTTCTTAAAATTATTTTAGTGATGTAAAGGATTGCACTCAATCCTGCATTCAAATTTAAGATAATTGCAACATTCGTTATGCTAAAGACTGGCAAATGCGCTGAAATGAATAATTAATCTAGCACTCGCTTGAAAAATAATAAGTAACTACTTGCACTTGGACAGAAACTTAATAAAGCAAATAATTTTAGCTTCTCTTTTCTATTTGTGTGTAAGTGGTAGGTATACACTACTTATATTGCATGTAAAACACTTGTTGATCGCATTTAGCAAATAATCCCTCTCCGATTATAACAATACGTTAGAGTTCGAAGCTTGGGGAGTTATCAAACGTTATTTCTATTATCCAGGTATGATTTGGTAATTCTATATAGGTGATTTATAAAGAGATAATACCTATAAAAAGTATGTTACAAGTTTATAATATTTCTGTTTGAATCTCAAAATATTTTTTATTTATTTTTTTATGCTCATGACAATATTTCTCCAGATTTTAATCCATTAGGGTGTTAAAAGGAATTGTCATTTATAATATAAATGATATTAACCCTTTAACGCCTGAATTATTTTTCTCTTCAGAAATTGTTGAAATTTCGGGTATTTGTTAATAAGTAGTTAGAGAAATATAGAATGTAAGAAAAACACAATTTTTTTAAGTAGTTTTATTAAAAAAGGCCGTGTTCATATGAACACGCTAGGCGGTAGCGTAGTACAAAATTAGAACAAGGAGGGAAAAAGTTTGAATCGACATAATATCCCCTAATCAAATTTTTTTGACTGGCACATACATAGTAATTCAAGACATGTGAAAACCCTTAAAACAATTAACACATAGCCCTAAGTTACATTTGCGGCATTGTGTTCTGACGGTACTTTTACACTTAAATCCTCCACACCGACGTCGTTTACAAGGTTCAATTAGATGCCCAGTGTTGTCAAGTCGTATGTCGTCTGATACAGCAGCGTTTCCCAACCGCCGGTCCGCGGACCGGTGCCGGTCCGTCAGAAATTTTTGCCGGTCCGCAGAAAAATTACAATATTTTCAAAATTGTACTGAAAGAATTTTTTAATTCGTGTTATCCTGGTAAAATAGTTTATCGGAGTGGACCAAGAGTAAACTCTGACTTTTATACGGAGCCGACGATATATACAATACATACATACGTGATACATAACGGCTTCGTACCTATGTGGTGAGTTAATATCCACTAATCCAGTAATAGGTAATAAGGAGGATCTCCCATTTTAAAATGTTAAGCGGATTTAACGCACATGGGTCTAGGCATGCCGGAAACCAAAAGACTTTTTGTCTTGCCTCCCCGTTCACAATCCGGGTTTCGAGGGGCCGCAAAACTTGCTTCGATCCGGACCGCTTTTTGTGTGTCGATACGTCGGGTAGTTCCCGTCTCATATTTGAAGTCTAGACCGTCTCCGGTAAAGCGCTTAGGCAGAGGCGGCAAAAAGCTGCCTTGCCTTACGGTAGGTCGGAGCGAAAATCTGAAAAGCGGAATCTGTGCCAGCGCAGTACCTCAAATCATTTCTACCGGAAGTCTCGTTTGCCAACACTTCCGGGGGGAAGCTAGGGATGACATGGGGTTTTTGGGAGCGATCGAACATGTGTTGGCGGCATTCGATATTACGCGGCCTTCTACGATCGGTGCATATATTGGTTTTCCGCTCTAGGGAGCTCCGCCCGTTTTCGAGAGGCGGTATATCGGAAACTATAGGAGCCAAAACGCCTATCTTGGCGTCAAACGACGGGCAATCTCAAAATGCTTCCCCTTCAAATGCCGTGCAAAACTTATAAGAAAAAAGTTACAGCCGAAAAACTGAAAATTTTTCATTTGTTTTTCGCCCGAGAATCGTGCTAAAGTAATATCACCGCCCCCAGCCTAATCTGGTTTCTAAGTGGAAACCACTTCTGAAGGCCTTATAAGAATGTCTCCTGGGTTGTTTGAGTCCATTCCCGTTTTAGACCTCCGCTTCCAAAACCCACACACCAGCGTTTTCGGTTATATCTCTGCTCCCTGTCGAGATATCTTGTTCTGATTTTAAACGATCGAACGTCCTATGTATCTAGAACCCGGTAATGGTCTTTGGCGCCGTACCCCGCCCTACGATCGTTTCTCGACGTTCGTTTGGCGAAAAGAGAAAAACTCCGGCCTCTCTCGCACTCGCCGATTTCGGGCCGGGCCCCGTTTTGGTCGTTCGAGGTTTGGTATGCGGAAAGCGGATGAGGTACAGAAACCGACTTTTGTTATTATAAAGAACGGATATTAATTTATTTTAGATTGTTCTTGTACAGTAAATACATTTATTATTATAAGATTTATTTTACGAAATGTTTTCTTTAATTTTTTACCTTACCGGTCCGCAAGCAAATGCTACGTCGTTTGGCGGTCCGCTAACGAAAAAGGTTGGGAACCGCTGTGATACAGTGCTTCCTATAGCGCTGAATCTTGACACTGAAGGTCTTCCAGCTCCTTGTGGTAAATTTTTATTTTGCTCGATTAGTGTTTGAAAAATATGTCTTCTGAACTGCAATTGTGAAAGATGGGATCCAGTTTTTTTCATTAGGATCCAAGCGTTGTGTACTGAAACATTGATTATCCATGAAAAAATCGGCCACCACCACTTTTTGCCCCTAAGTGATATTCTGTAAAAAGAGATGTTCTGATCCATCCTATCTGTGCCCCCCATATACTTATTATAATTAGTAATTACTGATGGCCGATTGACACGGATTTTTCTTTTTTCTTTTTGGGAATAGCGTTGTGCTTGAAAAAGTGGTTCAACTCCAAACAGAGTTGAAGCTGCTGCTACCACCGAATTGTCCACCCATTTCACGATAATGATATTTTTTCTTTGGCTACTTGATATTCGTATGAACCGCGTGGTTTATTTTTCATGATTTTTTTGAGTGGAATTGGACAATCGCGTGAAATTCGGTTTTCACGCAAAGTTCCGGTGCCATGATACCCCCGATTTCGTAATTCACCCAGTAGTGATATACCGGTAAATAAATTGTCAAAATAAACATCGGTAAACTCTTGACTGCAGGTGGAAGAAGATCCAGCATTAGCACCATTGGAGCCGCGCATTTACCAAATGCGTCTTCATAAAAATCATTGCTATTTGGGCTCTTTCCCTGGTAAATATCAAAGTTGATCAGATAGCCGTCTGGTGTGTTGAGACACCAAGCTTTATAACCAATTCTAATTGGTTTGTTACGAATGCATTGTTTGCATCCATGCCTCCCAAAATATTCTATCATGGATTCGTCGAAACTGATATGTTCCTCTGCCTGATACAAGTCTAAAAATTTTTGTTGAATAATTTTCATCAGAGGTCGTAGCTTCCACATCTTGTCATTTGTCAAAGGATTATTGTTATCTGCACAATGTAGAAAGCGGGAAATAGTGAGAAATCTATCTCTACGCATTGAGTTGTATACAAATAAATTTCACAAATCATCCTTCGAATCCCAGTAATCTCATTTTGATGGTACCGTATTATAGCCAGACAAAATGAGAATGGCTATAAACACCTTCATCTCTTCTTTAGAGACTTGTGGGTCAGGGCAGTTTTTGTAAAATGCGTAGTTTGTCGATTCATTTATGAGAAACTCAATTACGTCATCTCCAAAAATAAGCTCAAACATTTCGGTTGGAGTCTTATTTCTAAATTGACCATACACTGGATTAGGAAATGGGCTATCTACAGCGATAATGTCCTCATTTTTCCACTCAAAAGTTGTTTTTTTCTTGTACTTTTTTTGGAAGTAGATGGCATTGGTTCCTCGATTGTCGTCATCTCTTGTGACTGGTCTTCGGTGGTTTGAGATTGTGAGGCTACAACGACTTCGACCCCTGCCCGAAGTTGTTTACCTGTCAAATTGTCAATAAAACCACCATCATCTTCATCGCCTGAATCTTCGTCAGTCAAAACGTTTCATTCCGGCGGTTCGATATAAATCTGAGTAACGTCTTGAGAGTCATCTTCCTCAATCATTGCCATGGCTTCTTCAAGGGTAATATTACTGTGAAATAAAACAGTGCATTTCACAAAACAAAAGTGGACACCAGGTACGTCATTGGCGTAAAATTTATAATTTTGTAACTCGAGAGATTTATGTTGAAAACGGTTGAAACTAAAAATGTGCCCTTTAGCGCCTAGCGTGCTCATATGATCACAGCCTAATATATCTGAATTTAGATAATTTGATTTCATGGATTATATGATAAAAAGTATTGACGATGAATGAGACATTATTAGCCAACATGTAACCATAAACAGAATAAAGAAATATAAGAAACACTAATAATTATGTTTACTTACGTGAACCGTATGTCCATTTTGAGGTTATAGAAATTGTTGAACAAAATAAAGAATTCACCACAAACACAGCTATCAATAAAGTTCATGAAAGTCTTCGAAATAACGATAAGTGGTTATAAGAGATTATATAAACAAGGGAAGAACATTTATTATTACACTCACAACGCAATAAACATGAATAGAGTGATCAGCTGACTGCTGTGTTCACATGAACACGCTAGGCGTTAAAGGGTTAATCTAGTCTGCAACGAATTCATCTTTTCGCCCTTTGTTTTTTGTAGGGCCATTATTTATTGATTTTTTAAATGAAACGGATTGAAGATTGATTAGTTAATTGATGGTATCTGTAATAATTTACTTTTGCTAAATAAACCGAGGCAATGATTAACAGATTTTATCAAAGTCATCGTAATTACGTAATTACATCGATGACAGGCCCGTAGCCAGAATCTTTTTTCGGGAGGGGCTAATTTTATATATAATATGGTTTATCTCAAAAAAGGGGGTAAAAATTATAATGTGCGCATGCGGAGGGGGGTATTATATCAATATTTTGTGAAAAAGATATAAAGTGGGTCAGTACTAAATATAGAAAATCATTTATATATTTCGTATGACTTAAAGTAAAACTTTCATATATATTATGAACATATATATTATGAAAAAAATGTACATTGTTCATTAAAAGCTATTAATAGAAGGAGAGATTCTTAAAGCTAGTTGTTATGTTAGTTTTTATGTATTTTCTCTTACATCTCTATTAATAATAATTATTAAAATTGTTTGGGTAAAAAAATAAAAACTCTAATAAAACGAACAAATAAATAAAAATAATAAACTACTGTAACAATTTATTCCTTATCAGAACTTTGTGATCGTGTATTATAGGATAGCAGAAGAGGTTGATGGTGGTATCCTGGAATCCTGGTATCTATGCATTGACATAGTGACCACAAACTGTAAGTATGCATTGATGACAAGCTGCAATATCATCATTAATAGTGCTACTGGTTACCAGATGGCGTTCAGTTGTTACAGATTCTAAAGAGTATTTAAAATTAAACTTTGTAAAGTTAAAATTTTTAATAAATATATAACAGAAAACGCATAAAAGATAACGTAACAATTATTATAAAAAATATTAATAAGAAATTAATGAAAGCAGGTGTGTTCAGCCCCACGAGCTCTGCTTCTGGCTACGTGCCTGATTTATGATTATTTCATGATAAAATGTTCATGTGAAAAACCTTTGTGTTCTAGCGCCTCATGTTTCTTATAAGCGAGGGTTTAACTATAAAAAATATTATACAGCTACAAGTAGAATAAGTCTTATCGATACAATAGTTAAACTGCAAGCACCTTCTTTTACTACTCTTATCATCAACTGGATAACGTCGAGACACAACAACAACAACAAGTAATCTCTATAAGAAATTCCCACTTACTCGTTTCTATATTTCGACTTGTTGGGCTTGTTAAGCTTCTCATAAACTAAATCAATCTTTTAAATATATTTTGATCAGATTCTGAATCTGAGTTGGCCTTAAAATGTCTACATCAAAATAATTTGAGAAGATTACTGAATTTTTAAATTGAGTTGTAACACGAATATAAAAAACTTGATGGGGTTACTTTCTACTTCATGAAAAAAGTAACAATAATGAACTAGAATTTAATTTTAATCTAAAGACACGTTGTGTTATAACAAAATAAATTATAAGTAAAAAACGTCTTTTTTTATTATTATTACATTTCAACCCTGAGATCTCGTACTACAGATTCGTGTGAGAAATAAAAAGTGTTTAAAAATGAAGTTTCAGACAACACAACGGTGGAAATGCAAGGACTTTTTTACGTTTTATTTTTTCCGTTCTGTTTTTATTTTTCTCTGGAGTACAGTTAATTGAATGTTTGTTTTTGTAATTAATTAAGAATACCTGTGCACTAACTTTATTTAATCGAGCAAAACTTTTTACAGGAAAAGGTTTATTCGCTTTTTATCGTTACACGGGTGTTTTGGGACTAATTATTTTTGTTAGTACGTTTATATTTTTCTGCTAAAATTTCTATCACCTTAATTATTCCAAAAATATTTATTCGTGTGTAAAATTTAAACACAGTTTTTTTCTTTAAATAATTTTATCAAAATAGTTCAATAATCTCGCAGATAAAAGAATCGAAAAAGCTAGCTGCATCCTTTACCTATTCAGCCATTATCGCATTTTATGCATTTGTAATGCTTATTGACGTGCTCAATTTATAGTCCAACATCACTAAGGTTATTGAGCTTACAATTAGCTGAATCCATGTCTGATATATTAAGCTAACTGAAATTGATACTATCACTGCACTAGCTAACTAAATTAAAGCTTAAGTAAGCTGTTTTTGCTGAGCCTAGCAGTAGTTAACCTTAGCTGAGTATGTTTACTTATTTAAACAATTTCTGTAGATGATTTATACTTTATAATGGATTTGGGTTTGCACCTTGCTGAATGTCTAATCCTGTATTATTTCGAAGAGATCAATGTTTCACATAATATAATTTGTTGCATATTTACTGAATTTAGCTGACTGACTGATTAAGCGTAGCTAAGAATTAATCAGATTTTAAGTTTTATAAGTCATTAAGCTGTACATAACGTTTTTAATGTAATCAACTTTAAGCAATAAAATATGTTGACTTTGAAAATTGAAATGAAGATTGTGATTGAAGATTGCTGACCTTATTCTGCAATATTTAGCTGAATTCATCAAGCTAGCTGAAGTAGTGTCTAGAGTTATTTTATGATACTGCGTGCTGCGCTAACTTTTCAACATAAAAATTGTATCAGCCTTACTGGTTTACTAAGTCATTTATTAATCAATTTATTCAACTGAGTTAGTTAAATCTAGCTTAATCATGTCCGTATTTAGCGAGCTTCACATTCGCCATCCTACGGTAAAATATGTAAGAGTCTATGGTAAGGTTAATAATAAAACTAGTTTTGATGTATTTCTATATAACTTATCTATATATCTTACTAGTTTCCTAAAGCTGAGATTCTAATTCCTAAATCTTACTAGTTCCTAAAGCCATTTAGCTGAGTTTGCTAAGTTTAAATGAATTCCGATTCTCATTTAGTTGTTGAGTCGTTCCTAATTAGTTTGTGGGGTATCTAGCAAAGCGTATCATTTGCCACGTGAGTAGCTCATTGGGCGCCTAGAAATACAACTTTTAGCTGAGTTTGATGCCTACAGTTGATTTCCTTTTCGCCCGACTTCACATCTCATACATGTTTTTGATGAGCTTTGCAACATATTTATAAGATATGTTTCACGCATTTATTGGTTTATCGAATACGATATTCTGCTGCATTTAGCTGAATTCTTTTAATTTGATTCTCACTGAAGTGGAATCAAATCGACAATTTATAATGCTGTGTGCTGAGCTGATCTTTTACCATAACAGTTATATCAGCCTTGCTGTTTTAACACTTATTTATTTAGCTGAGATGATTAAACAAACTTAACTTAATCTATGTCAAAGTTTAGCGAGCTTCATATTCAGTTTCTTGTGAGGATCCCTTATTAGATTCATAAACCTCTATCATTTAACTGAATTCTCTATGTCTAACTGATTTGAAGTACTCATTTGGTATACTAGATGTTTCAATCATTTCGTATCTAGCGAAGTGCAATATTTTGGCTCGTACCTACCGACTTACTAGGTTCCTAAAACTTCAATTCTTAGCTGAGTTTGATGCCTATACTTGATTTCATCTCCTATTTGCACGATTTTACATATTATATACATTTTTAATAAACTATGCAGCTTATTTATAAAAGAATAAAATTTGTTTCACGTTTATTAATTTATTGAAACACTAATCTTGTACCATTTAGCTGACAATGCTAAATATAGTTAAAATTTAGTTTGTATTTATTTTAATTGACATATTATACATTTCTTATGAGCCGTACGTGCTACTCAGTTTATTACATAATTTAATTTGTCGTTGGTTGCTTACTACATATCTAGAATTTCATCATTTAGCTGAATTTAATGCACCTGGTTGATTGCGTCTGCTATTCATTAAACTTTATATATGCTTTTGTTCAACTGCACAGCTTATTTAAGAGCAACTAAAATTTACTTCAAGTTTATTGATTGATTGAGCCCTTAATCTTGAATATTTAACTGAGAAACTGAATTTTACTTTAATTTTGTTGCTTCAGTTTAGTGCTTAGCTGAGTCCAAGTTTATATTCAGTGTGTATATTCAGTGTTGCACTTTTACAGCTTCCTCCCAGAAAGTGCATGACTTACCTCATTGCTAGTTTCTTATTTAAAAGGTTCATCATTTAGCTGATTTAAAGCACTTAGTTGATCGTCAGCTGTTTACCTAATCTTACACTATAGCTTTGCTGAATTAAGCAGCTTAGCATAGGAGAATAGAATTTCCTTCATATATTTACTGATCATTGTCACATTTGAATTCCTAATCATTTTGCATCATTTAGCTGAGATTCATAAATGTAGTTAATTTTAGTCTATTTATTTTCTATATTTTAATGAGTTTTGCATGCTATCTATCTCAGTATAAAGTTCACTTTTCGCCTAGTGGCTTACTAGATTCATACACATGCAATATTTAGCTGAGTCTGTTAAGCCTAACTGGTTCTAAGTTCATAATTAGTGAATTTTAAATGTTATACATTTGGAAGTTAGCTCTGTAAGGTACCCAGCAAAGCGCATAATTTACCTCGTTGTTCGTTGCTTAGAAGCTTTCTAGAAATTTAGCTGAATTTAAAGCACTTAGTTGACTTTTCGCCCAACTTCGCATTTCATTGTTTTTGTTAAGGTGCGCAGCTTATTTATAAGCAGGATTCTTTATATTTACTGATCATTGATTCATTGAATTAGTAATTTTGCATTATTTAGCTGAGATTGCTAAATGTAGTTATATCTTATTTATTATTGTAATTAATATTTTGTACGTTTCAATGAGCTTTCACGGTGTTTAGCTCAGTATAAAACTCACTTTGGCTTATAAATTTATGAACCTCCATCATTTAGCTGAGTTTGCTACATATAGGTAAATCCAATGTCATATTTAGTTTACTGGACATTTGGTGCGTATGTAGTGAGTCGTGTATGATATTTAGCAGAGTGCACAATTAGTCATGGTTTGGTTAGATTCATTAATTTCGTTATTTAGCTGAGTTTAATGCATTAATATGATTTCATCTCCTGTTCACCTATTTTTGTAATTATGTACTTTCTTTAAACATTTCATCTATAAGCACGAAGTACAGTTTTTCGTGTGTACTTACTTTTTTAATGCATTATTTAGCTGAGATTAGCTGTGGCTTAGCTTTAAATTCACTGTACTTAGTTAGATTTTAGTCTGTATTTATTCTAGTTGGAATAAATACAGAAGTTCGTATCAATTTAATAAGCATTTTCTGCGTTTGAGATGAGCTGTGTAAAGTATCTAACTTAGCTTGTCGTTATTGGCTTACTAGGTTGACCAACCTCCGTGATATAGCTGGATTTTCTCAGTTTAACTGGCTGCGTGCAAGTGTCAGTCAAGTTTATTTTATTGTATGTATGAAAAGAGATACACAGAAGATTAAATTATGAAAAACAAATATTATTTGTCATATGTATCAAATTGAAATCTTAGCTGAGCTTGTTATCTTGGATTTAATAATTAATCTACTGTAAATAGCTAATTTGGTGGTTATCAACTAAGTTTATTTGTCAGAAAATACGATATTTTCGTGAGTACAGCGTATTTAATTGTTAATATTGTATTATTTTGTTAATGTTGCTAAATTTAGCTGAATATTTATGACCTCACTCAGTCAATTTCATATTTTAAGCTTGTATGAGTAGTTGTATAGGTGTCTATGAGTAAAAAGAACATTTAGCTATTACTAGTTTACTATATACATAATCTTATTCCGTATTTTTCATTTTAGCTGACTAATTTAGCTGGATTCGTGTGGCTGTTCAACCCATTTTGCACTTTATACATTTTTTAGAATCTGTTGAATATATTTAACGAAAGTATAAATTTCTGTAATTTAGCTTAATTTTAGCAGATTTAGCTGAATTTATATATGTACTTATTTAATTAACTTCACATTTTAGTTGATGTTTTGATTCATCTCTGAGAAAATGGAATTTATCTTATTGTAGCTCACTTACTGGATTCTTAATCCTCCATGAATTAGCTGAATTTTAAAAGTTCATAATCCGGATGTTTGCTAACAACATTTGTTTAAGTACTGTGACTGCTGACCTCGACTAACATTCATTAATTTATATCATCCTAATTATTCAAAAAGTGCTTCTGCATGTGTAAAATTTAAATATGTACACATTTTTTTATTAGTCCTCTTGATGAAGATCTTTATTCCGAATATTTCAATAATGGAAGAGATAATTTTTTTTACTAAAACCCAAAAAAAACATTTATGAACGCCCGTATTATTCATACAATGAGGGAATCAAGACGCTATCATAAACCGAGAGAAAATGAAAAAGCCAATTATATTTGCAAATTGCAGAAGCGTGTGCTCGTAATGTTGTACAACAGTAAATGAAAGGGAAAGATTGCATCTGTTGTCGGAGCGTCCCGATATGAAATTACCCTCCGTAAAAACTACACAATGCCAGTTCAGTCTGCTCTGTTTCACTCAAATGCAGCAACACATTACACCTGATTAACTATTTGTCAATAACCAGTCTCCCGTCAATTTTACCCTAGTAGATTTGAACAATTGCAAAAACTAAAATTTCCTTTTAGTAGAGAAAATTTTATTTTTCTGTTTGTTTCAGGTTCTCTGGTATCGTGATACCATGCAATTGGATACAACCGAACGCAGGATAATGGAATCCAGAGGCTCAAGACATACATTGGTCATTAGAAAAGTTCATAAATCCGATTTTGGTAATTACACTTGCGTGGCAGATAATCAATTGGGAAAAACGAGAAAAAGTGTACAATTAACAGGTTTGTATTATTTAATTTTAATCTCTTGTTTCTTGGTGATTGAATAAATTCGAATTTTAGGTAAACCCAACCCGGCGAAATTTAGTAGCGCCTCAAGAGGGCAGTGGAGAGACAGCTATAATATAACGTGGGCCGTAGAATCATTAAGTCCCATTGAAGAATTTAAATTACTTTATAGAAGATTGCCTGATATTAATGGAAATACTGAAGATGGACATCCCAGACCTTTACAACATCAGGCGTCTAAAAGGGTTGGTATACATTTGAAATTTAAATCATAAATTGATGAAATAATATAGGAATTTAATGATGAAAGTTTTGGAGCAAGCTGTTCTGACGATTTTAGGTGGAAATGCAAAATTACGAAATATTACAGTAATAAAGTTATGCCGGGATTTTTTTATTAGTGAGCGGCGCACTCGTTAAATATGAAACCATAATGTTAATTTTTATAGTATCTGTTCTATCTTGATTATTCGATAAAAAAACGAGCTTGAAAAGTTCAGAATTCCTTATGCAGATTATGTTGCATACTATATAATATATTTGGTTAGGTTTGGTTGGAGTTTTGCGAGGTTAGCTACGTTTATATGCATATTGTTAAATATTTGTAATCTAATATACAACAATTTTATATTACACGGACGTGCCACTTATTCAGATTACTTACAGGTATTAGCACTGACCGTTACAATTCCATACTTCCCTAGATTACACCGTTTCCAGAAACGCATTAATTGAGCATACCCAAGCAGCATTTAAGTAGCAGTAACTGAGATCGGAACTTTGATTGAGTAGTTGTTACGTAACTGCAACTAAATTTATGACTTTATAGGTTTAATTTCTTCAATTCGGAATATTTTAGTAATTGTGTAGTTGTTTCTACTATTTATTGGAACTATGTAGTTTCATTACTTCTGGGTAACTATTAAAGTATTTGGAACCGTATTGCCACTTAGTATACTTACTTTAAAGTCGTTGCAACTTCAAAGTGGTATTATGATTGTAGCAGTAACTTGCCCGAAGCTACTTTAAAGTTTTTAAAACCTTACAGTAGTATTGAATGTAACACTTACGTTTTTGCTACCCAGAAAAATCACATTAAAGTAATTTTTCGTAAACTACTCCATCTCCATATTTACTTGTAAAATGTTGGATTAATCAATAATCATTAATCAATTTGCAATTTGTTATGATTGTTAATAGATGTTTTACTATATAACCTTCAATAAAAATAACAAATTAGTGCCAAATTGTGCCTTAGGGATTGTTATGTATGTAGGTTGAAGTTGGCAACATTTATTTATAGTGATCTAACTAACCAATCCTGGCATGCTCTGGGCGTGCGTCAGTAACACTCGAGCCGCCTTGGAGGATATACGTCTTCTACAGTCTATGCATTGTGTATTTAATTCGCCCAGCTCACTCAATATTAATAAAGTTAATTAATGACAATAATTGAGTATCTTTTATTTAAACACATAAAAGAACATAACAGGAATAATATAAAAATGGTTTCTATCATGTGTATCAAACGTATAAGTATTTCGTGTATATTTATCATGTTTTATTTTTTGACATTTGTGACATTTTTTTACTAAAAAATATAATTAAAGAAGGCGCGTTGTTATTTTTCGATCTATCATCATCATATTTAACAGAAAAGTTGCAATGGTTTATAATTTTGGTGTACTGGAATGACAAAATAATCAAACATTTCATCGCTCTTTGTATTAAGTACGTATTACAAATAAACTGGTAGTTCATTTTGTGACACGATCCAGCATTATATAGTATAGAAAATGATAGAATATTTGTTAAGTTGCAAGAGCAAGACAGAACAAACACGCGACATGATGTGTCAAAGAGAAAAGAAGTTCCACGAAAGTAGCAATTACTACGCCGCCACGTACCTGCTACCCAAAAATTGTTCCCCATTTTGGTTCCAGACACGTAACAATACCGTAGCAATTACGTTCTTGTGACTAACGGCAAAAACTTTATAGTTCCACCGGTGGTTGCTGGTACGTAGCGGTGACTAAAAATGCTGCTTGGGTAGTTTCACCTCCCCTTATACGAGTCTAATCACTGAATTTAAAAAACGCGGTGAAACATACTTCCGCTGCTCCAATTTGTTTTCGTCATTGCCTGACTTTCTAGCATTTGCTAGTCGATTCACTTCAGCTTAAAATTTTGAATCATAATAAAATGTATTGTTTTTTATACTGAAATACTGGACTGAGCAGCAGAATCTATAGACTCAATTCCGGAGATATTAAGCTGATAGAGCGACTTTAATAGGTTGTTACCCACAAAATGGGGACTGCTTATTGGGAAACGGTAACAACCTTTAACCGCAGTTAAATCTGTCGGCTGCCAGCTAACTAGTGTAAGGTCGTGGGTCTCACTAAAGGTCTTCTGTAATGGGCGCCAAGAATCGTCTAAAATAGCTACAGTATTGGCCGACAAATCTGAAAAGAACAACACATTTGCGACTACTACCAATATAAACCCCAAATATCAAACATATAAATAATAAATCGTCAAGTAAGAGATTTACAGTGCTTTATTATTAATTAAACAAATTATCAATTAAAACAAATTAACCAATGTGAAATAGCCTTGGCAAAAATTGAATGTTATTGATTTCTATTTACAAATTTGATCTGGGTGAGGATTGATGCGAGCGATTTATTTACTCTAATCCTGACTTGACTTCAAGTCTCAAAAACGTAACTGGCACGGTAAATTAACGCAAATACCTGTGATGTAGATTGCGCAATCATTAATCGTCAGATTTTTAATTGTTTTACCAATTCATTACGGAGCAAAGTCATACGTATTAACTCGCAAGTATTCCTAACAATGTAAGGTGATAAAATCTTATATATATCAAATAGATACGTGAATATAAGTGCTACACGCACACTAGAGAAAAACCATTTAACACATAAAATTATAATATACAAATATACAGTAGTGCTTTATATACAATAAAGGTTGTCGGACATTATTGATGTTGTAAATAGTTGCTACAATATAATTAACTCACGATACAGATGTATGTTCTTCGAACTGAAGAGGAACGTCAACAACCAGATCGAACGTAGCGTGATCCAACGAGACAACAGCAACCAAGTCAGCGGAGTGGTCATTTAACAACCCAAATACACAACGTAGTGTATGTAATTATTGTAGGACAACCAGGAAGTTATAAAATGAGTAAAGGTAAACCCGAATGAAAAAAAGGTCTATAACAAATAGAATCAAATTACCAGAATGCACTAAACAAACACTTTATAAATACCTTCGGTGTAATGTGACCTTAAGAACTAATTATATCGCCTTCAAATGCGGCTAGCGACGATTATACATCGAAACTTATCAATATAATTTTAGTATAAGAGACTGAATGATAGAAAAGTTAACCTATAAACACTTACGAGCACGTGCGATTCTAATCTTCAAAAAAAGAAATGTGGAAAAATCCCATTAAGGTTCCAATCTAACAATTGGAAAAAACTATCGCCACAAATAAATCGCAGATCTGCACCAATGCAATTCCCAATTCACAACATAAGAGAAGAGATTAATTAAACGGCGATGTCCACTAAAATATTCTTCAAAGAAGTTGACTCACGAACGAATCGAACAATGTGACAGTCTTTTATCAACACAGGAAATTAGTTCCACACAAACTGGCAACCAAAAGGAGAGAGAATGCGAAAATCCCTAAACGCTATATAAACTAACACAAAAGCATAGCTATACAGGGTGCTACAAAATTAGCACGTAACAAGGTGCCTATTGTAATTCAATCTTACTACCATCTAAAAATACAAATACCACTTTTCAAAGACCCTTTAGTTTACTTGTTACTTATCTTTGTATTCCCGACAGAAAATAATACCATTGTATTTTATCCTGCAGTCTAGATTCCAACATGGTCACGTCGTATTGACCTAAGAAATAGGTCATTTAATTAAGTCAAATGACCCAAGAAAACACGTATAAACGACGTAATATTGGCGGACTAATGTCACAGACCAATAACGTCAGTTTGTAACGTTTTTTAGACGTCAGTAACGTTTCATTGACGTCAGTTGGGAAAGTACGCCAGACATCATTGTTGACAAAAAAGACGTAGGTACTAATAACTACTTCTATATTCTTTAAAATAACACAATAAATTATTATTATTAAACGTAATTTGTTTATTACACGTAAAAATCACAAGAAAATTATTCTATTGAAGACTCCGTGTGTATTAGTGGAAAAGCAGCCCACAGCTCTGCTAACGGTAATAGTACATAGGTATTGACCACCTTTTTGAAACAAGAGCAATCCCGCCTCCTTCTTTCACACTGAATTGGACGCCGACGAGTAAAGTCGTCATTTTATAGGTATAGGTTCTAATTACAAAATTTGCACCACTAATAAATGCTCACCTGCTGGAGATTATTGTTTAATTCACAACAAACTGGCTGAACCAAAAACCGATCAGACATCGACAGCAGTCGCTATGTGGCCACATGCTAGATTGGCTGGGCTGGACTGGATGCATGCCGTCCGCTGAACATGCGAACATTTGAAGAGAGTTTTGAATAATATGAGAAGAGTTGGCAAACGGAGTCTCAACTTGTACGGATCGTTGCGGTGACGGGGTTTTCCTAAAGTTCTCACAAAATAAATGGTGTTAGTTCTAGTAAATAAAACGCACAATCTGTAAACCTAATAGCTTTATTATCACCAAGCTCCAACAAGCGTTCTCTTAGCCTTAAAAGCATGGATTAACTACGGTAGCCACAGTAGGCGGGGTGCAATACATCGTATGGTAACAAGCAAGCGTACAATAGGGTAACGAAATACGGGGTAGGTAAACAGGGGATTTAACTAAAACGGCTGATGCACTCTTTTATATAGGTGCTCGTAGAGCGTGGAGGAAATGGTAATAGTAAATAAACAGTTAGGGAGGGGACTGGTGCTGTTGCTTGAGTCGGCGACTTATCCGAACGGCTATTGATTGCAAGATGCGATAAGCTTATTTATTCTTACACCAATAACAATTAAGTAAAATAAAGTAACTTCGTTACAGTTGTATACTAAATGGTTTTAAAGAGCTTGCCAATTTGAATTTTATTATTATCTATACAACTTTCTTGTAATAAATATTTTAAATAAAAATTATATAGGTGGTATACGTACCTTAGAATAGTTAATATTAAAACACGCTAACATTATTATAAGCAGTAAACATTATGCTGTCGAAGCAATGAATGTAAAAAAATTGTCCCAAATCCCCCCCCCAATGTATAAATAAGTATACATAGGATAGAAACAAATAATGTTTGGTTAATTATTATGTATTAAAATAATTATTTTTCCAAAATTTTTCTCCCCCCCAAAATAAATCTCTGGATCCGCCTCTGATAAAGATGTAGCCAACAGCATATGATCATACAGTTAGGCATATACACGATAATCTTATAACTTGACTAGAAAAAGAATTGAATAAGAATAACACTTATCTGTACCAAATAATTAACGAACCTACTTAAAATATGCAAAAACATGTTACAAGAAGTTAGAATTCAAAACTAAGCCCAGGTATGAATTTAACCGCAGTTAATCCTGTTGACTACCGGCTGACTAGAGAGCGTGAGGTCGTGGGTCTCACAAGAAGTCTTCTATAACGGGTGCCAAGAGTCGACTAAAATAGAATCTGCCGACAATATCTGTAAAGAACTACACATTTGCGACTGCTTCCAATTTGGTAGACTCTTCGCAATAAAACGTACCTACCTAGTAATAGCTGAAAGTCCATTTCAGCGGTATATTTTGATCGAGATCTACAGTGATTGCACTTCAGTATTTTTCTTCATTTAGTCAACTATTAACTAACTTACTTACTGACGTCTACTAGTGTGTCTACTGTAGAAGCTACTGTGATTCCAAGCAGACAAAGGGAACACAACCAATAAATAATACTTGCAATAACCACACTGAACCAATGGAAAGCAAAATCATAAAGATAATAATTATTGAACTTACTTAAAATATGCAAAAAAAATATTACAATAAGTTAGAATCAAAAACTAAGCCCAGGTATGAATTTACAGCCCTCTTTGATGACTTTTATGTTAATTTTTGTGTTAACCCACCTGGGTTGATATGTGTAAATCAGCCTATAGTTATAAAAATTATCAAAGAAGGCTACAAATTCATCTTTTAGTTCTTAACACCGTTTTCTTATATAAAATCTTTCTGTATCTTTTCAAAAAGGATTCTTTACTCTTGTGCAAATTTTATATTTTACTCTACCCTATACAATATGCATGACATTTTGAAGCTCAGTGGTGGTTAATAAGTTTTAAGGCATGTCCCATCTCTCTACGGTTAAACTTCCTTGATAAGATCTGTTTGTGTCACAAATGAATAAATAAATAAATAAAAATAATAATTAGAAGAAGTTTCATATGGTGCGGAGTTTTTGGTCCTCGCTCTAGATTGTAGTGAACCGTAAACTTTAAACCGTAGACTAGATTTTAGGTAGTGGAGGATTATAGATTGTCGCTTTAGTATGAAAACAGATTTTGAAACTTGATAAATGACAACAATACTTTACAATTTCAAAAGTCGTAAAGTAAGAAATTTCAAACTGTTTTAAAAATATCTTTTTTTATGTCACATTTAATTTACGAAAAGCTGTAGAATGTAGATAAGCCTTAAAAACAGTAATGAAATGCTGTCACTTAAATTCACTGATCTGAACATAATTCCCAGCTTAACACCTACGAATTTGTTTTTTAAAATATCGACCGAAGAGCCTAACATTATTATCTTACTACACCTCAAACGTGAAATTTTAAAATAAAAGTATTAAAAAGATTTATTAAAATGTAGATAAACTCATAATAAAGTGTCTGTAATTGCCCCACTAACGTAGAGCATAATTTAGCGTTTAACACTTATAATTTCATTTTCTATGAAGTTAATCTTTTTATACAATATTAAGGATTTTAGAAATTTGAAAGTTTTTTAACTTTGTGAAAGAGTAGACATGAAGTTAAAGAACTGCAAATAAGTGAGGTTAGTAGTTACTTTACAGATATAAGTTTAATCCACCACTAAAACTTTAAAAACTATTATTTAAGAAGATACTTCGAAACGTGGCATTGATTCTGTGCTGTTGCTTTACAAAAAAGATGATGCTATTTCCTTTTCATAATTTTGTTTATATTGAGATGATATAGATGGGGCTATAGATTAATATTTATTGTTGGGAATAATAAACCCTCCAACACTTGATGAAAGATGAAAGGTTATAAATTTCTTATAAACTTATTATTGTTGATACTAATAAACACAAACACAAAATCATGGTATAACAGTCTGAAAATATACACAACAAAATATCATTTGCCTTTATCGTCAAAAAAATTTCTCCGGCTATTATTTCTAAACTGGAAAACAAGTTCCATAAATGCATGAGACGAAATGAGGCGGGTCGCTAATTAATTAGGAAGTTATTTAAATCTGTAAACATTGTTAATGGACCAGACACAAATAAATACACAAATAAATTTCTTTTTAAACATTTAAATGAATAATTTTATTTATGAACACACAAAAGATATAAAAATTTAAAATTCATTGGGGAGAAACGAAAACAATCATTAACATCTGAAATTTAAATTGATTAAACAAACGTGAAAAAATCAATTAAATCTTGGTCTCAAATAAATTTATCAAATAAGAATTAAGAGACATTCTAATTCTCTTTTCCTTTTTAATTCTTATCTGATCAATCCAACAATCTTAAATTATTAAAAAAAATAAAAATTGAAAATTATTTAAAATCTTAAAATTATTTGCGCCACACAAAAAAATTAAACACCCTAACTTGAAGGTTAGCAGATTCCTGTTATAGTTGGTAAAATTACCTGCGTATTTGTTGACAAGATATGCAGATTCCATATCATCCTTCAAATTGATTTTATTTATGATTTATGAAGATAATTATAATTATTAAAGGTGAAACATGTATCTTCCATGACGTGAGTACATAAAATAATTCGGTTATTTGCAACAAGATTTCATTACCTTCCTGTAATTTGTTCCATTCAAAATAAAATTCCAAAAAGTTCTTCCACTTTATGAAATCAGTTTGTACACCAAATTAACACTTCACTTTTTTATTTTGTTTTAGTTCACTTTAATTGTTCATTATAATTATTATTAATTAAATTATTAAAAACCTATAAAACAGATTAAAAACAAGATAACATTTGTCATAACCTCACTTTGTTGACAGTTAAGTGACGTAAAATTCACCAACATAACTTCGTCAATAACGTACAACCTGACATGATTTCTGCTTTGTATGTAATTTTAAGAGAAAGTAACCAAATCTTCGTGCTGTTTTTATAATAATTGGAAAACAATTGAGAATCGCTAGTGATTTTTCTAGTTAGGAACTAGATTAATTTAGTAAGTTACTAAAAACAAAAGAGTGTCTTTACACTAAAATGTTCATAACCACATTGTTAATAATAAATTAAACTAATTGTTTAAACAAATCTTATTAAACGAAAAGGAGAATTTTTACTTACTAACAATATCATCCAACATTAATGTCCTGATGCAAAATTAACTCCAGGATTCAATAACAATCATCTTGAATTTCCTCACAATCATTACTTTACAAAAATTCAGATAAAAACATTTTAACATCTTGCTACATCCTTTTTTAATCATAAGATTACTCCTAAGATCCTATCAAACAATAATTACATAAATTTTGGCACCAAAATTATAAATATAAACTAAATTTTAACATTCTAGCAGACCATGCTGAAACGTTACAATTTTGGGATTTCAAAGGCCTAAACCTTCTCTTGAAAAACGTGCCCACTATGACCTTTTAGTGTCAAAAGCACCCCAGAACTTGCTTAACAACATTGCAGTAAAGCATTCTAGTTAGAAATTCAAATAACATTGAAAAATATCCATTTACTATGGAAAATCATGAATCGTCAAAGAAATAGAACATTTTCTTGAAATTCAATAATAAAGACTGTAAGTAAAGTAATAAATACTTGTGTAGACCTTCTTACCTATGCCTTTAATAATTTTCAGGAGAAAACAGGCCTTAAAATGGCTTCAAAATATGTAAATGTAAGACTATCAACCAACGACATAGGATCGTCCATCATGAAATTGAGTTTGTGAAATTTAAGTGAAGAATCTGTTTAAAATTTATTCCTTCCCATCTCACAGTGTTGTAGTGTGTATCCTTCATAAATTGAACCACATTTAAATAAGTTAAATCATTTTTAAATTAAAAATTCAGTCGCCTGTCAGATAGGCAACACATCCTGCATATTTGCATTTCTCCACTACTCAAGTATGTTATATCATAACAATATGTAGAAAGTTTAAAAGTCAGAAAGTTTCAAAAAACACGAATTGTTTTTATTATTTCATAATATGATTAAAATAGCTATTTACTCACACTTGTGATCTTCTTATGAATGAATAGAGAATTCGATTGTGTTGTACATGAGGTGAACACGCCTGCAAGTATCGCTCTGGGGGGTATGTACGAAGGCAGCAAGTAGTACATATCAAATTGTTACCTCTAGACCAAGGTACTTGGGAACATACTACAGAGATCAAACTGAAGATGAGTGGTGCATGAGAACTGGTTTTGTTATACCGGAGAAGTGTACTTGGACGAAAATCCAAATTGGCGACTTGGATTGTGAATTGTTTTTCGAATTTTAGCTTTTACATGTTTGCGTCTAGAGGGACAAAGAGTTAGTTACTTTGTTACCCACAAAATGGGGGTCGCTAATTGGGACTCGGTAACAACTTTTAACCGCAGTTAATCCTGTTGGCTGCCGGCTGACATGTGTCAGGTCGTCGGTCTCACTAGATGTCTTTTGTAACAGGCACCAAGAGTCGACTAAAAGAGAGTCTGCCAACAATATCAGTAAAGAACTACATATCTGCGGTGGTATACTCTTACCAATAAAACGTACCTAAATAGCTTAAACAACCCACAAATAATACACATAAATAGTAAGTCAAATAAAACATGAAATGCTTTATAACAATGATAACTAATAATGTGTAAAAAAACCTTCAATTGAAGGTCAAATAACCTTAGCACTAATTTAGTTGAGTAATTAATAATTATGTACAAACCAAAAAATAGTTAAAAAATTTATGCTAGCAATTACTCTAAACTTGTTTAAGTACAATTATTAAATCAGGGTCAGAAAAGATTACGGAATGTTAACGTGTCTACGGGTTCATCTAAATTGTACAATCGGACATGCCCCAAGCACTTTTAATTAATACTCTTTACGAATCAAATTAAACGAACACACTCACAGGATTAAATTCTAAAAAAAGTATACATATTGCTACGAATATTATTATTGTATATAATTAGGATGACACCAAGTTCGGGCAACAAGTTATTATGATTGATATCGAGAAAAATAAATTAATGTATATGAGAGTATAAACAAATTATGAAGCACCAGACTTGGGTAGTACCACATAGATACAACATACAAACCGCCTACCTCTACCATAAAAAAACTGCTCCGGCTAAGTACAAACGTGGTGAAACTGAAAAGGCGAGTCGCTTAAATAGGGCACTAAATAAATATAGATCTAGGAAACACAAGTAATGTACACAAGATAAACCACATTTTCTTTAAATTGAAATGACAAAAAGTTTATTTACAAATGAACTCAGACAACAAACAACAAAAGAATTAAAATATACAAAACAAATTTTTGGATACCTTGAAGAAATGAAACATCAATCCTAATATAGTATAATGCCTTTTATCTGAGGAGTCATCATCATAATCTTAATTACTAAATTTTTATTTAACATTAAATAAATACCTTAAATTTTTAAAACAAACTAATATTTGACGCCAACTGAAATTGTTACAAAACAGCAATCCTCTGTTTTCCATATGGTTTAAATACTAAAATGGTGTAAGAACAACCACCTACCTCTCTTTTAAATAATATCCAAATAAATAGTATTAATAAATAAAATTAAAATCCGGCTGCTTGTTTTAAATATTTTAAGTCCATTTAATGATTTGATCATAAATCCATTTGATGAAGTTTTTTTTATTCCCTTCCAACATCCAAATTAGAACGAAGGTTAAAAGTTTCATTATCCAAATAAAATGTTCTCTTCGTAATTAAATATTATTCCACAAATAAATTCACAGCACTGATTATTATATTAATTAAATGTAATTATTATTTAAAAAAAGTCAAATTCAAAGATCTACGATAATATTTAATAATTTGACATTTCAAGAAAATATAACCTAACATATTTGACGTTTGGTTTGTTTACATTATTCAAACTCACAAAATAACCTTAAAATTTTAAATTTTTGCTCTTAACAAAAAAAAAGGCTGTAGTGAAATTTTTGGTTACAAACAAAAGAATTTTTAAAACTAAATTCAACAACCATATAATTATTTATAACTATGAATTATTTCAATAAATTCATTTAATAAATAGCCAAAAAAATCCCTTTCCAATGACCTATGACACTTGACACAGATAACTGAAATTAACTTAATTACCAAAAATTACTTATTTACATTTTTCTATCTTGACGAAATCCAACCTTACATCTTAATAAACATTATTTACACATTTTTATATATCAATACCATTAAAATAGTGGCTAAATTACATTATTTCAGCAAATTCTACAAACTTGCATTTAATTTCAATGATATCTTCTACAAAAAGCAACCATAACGTTCAAGATTGCGCTTAAAAACTACTTGACAAAACAGCAATGAAACATTTTAGCCACAAGCTGTAGAATCTAACTAATCAAAAAAATTTAACGATATCACTATCTCGTTCACTTGAAACATAATTTTTTTAAATAAATAACTCAGGTAAGGTAGCAAATACTTGCATACATCATCACTAGTATGCACCTTGACTGTTTTAGGTCAAAACTTTCCTTCAAATGGCCTCAACTTTATTTTACTTTCTTATTTAGGTAACAATGTCACATCGTTAACTGAACAACGAAAAATTGCCAAGATTGTAATAAAAATCAACTTTAAAATTTATCCTTTTACTGCGTAGTGTTTTCTAGAATGCATATTTATTAAATTAAAACCTTTTCTTCATAAAAAAATTATTAAAATTAAACATTTTTCTCCTTGAGGTTATGCAACCCATCTAAAATCTTCTTGGAAAAATTCTACCTGGGGTTGCATACTTTCTATTGCATGTCAAATATCATGACAATATATTACATTAATTAATTGATTACATTAATACAGTTGTTACCAGTTGATATAATTAGACATAAGTACACAAAAGGTTGGCATTCAACTTACGATACCTCTTACCAGTTACTGCAGGTTGTCGAAAATCCTCCAGGATCCTCCGGTATCGAGTCAGAAGGAGTGCCAGTTGTTCGGAACGGTACTCGAAGGTGACAGCAGCAAGCAATCAAATCCCAGATAATAGAAGGATTAAGATTATTATGAAAGGAGTGAGAAACTCAAAAGTAAAAAAGGGGAAAGATCTGCATAAATAATACGCAATAAACTACAAATAAGTATCTTCGTTGAAAGGTGGCCTTGATGAATTTCTATACCGCTTCCAGAGTCGAAGAGTGCGGCGATTAATGAATGATACCTGCATAAAATAATAACTATAAGAAGCGATCATAGTAAAACAAACTTCAAGGAAACGTGTTATAACTTCAAAAGAATTATAGTGTGCAATCCTGACGGCTTTCAGAACAAATGGAATATCACACCACCCAGAATCACGTTAAATCCGTAAAAATGCGTTCCCATGAATAAACAAAAAACGTAATTCACTAAGGTGATGCCACTAAAACATTCTCACAAAGTTAACCTAGCAACCTCTTAAAAGAAAGTAGCTTTTAGCTATTTATCAGAAACAAGAAGAGACTTTCGACAGATTTAGAACGGCAACTAAAATAGAGAGAATGCAAAAAACCCAAATAAACTATACAGGATAGCACAGAAGTCATGCGAGGGTGTCATGAAATCAACACGTAACAACTTGTTTGAAGTGTCGGCCACAAAGTGACCGGACTAATAAAGAATAAAAAAATACTCTAAGAACTTTAAGCACCGGAGTGCAGGTGCTTAACCTGCATTGTTTTTTATGAACGTGTTTAAATTAATACCAAGTGCATGCATATCCAGTGGGTATACAACATCCAGTTGCAAGTTTATATTCATTGCTTTTATCCCACTACCACTTTTATGGAGGCTTTTCTATCTGTATATGTCAAGCCCATGCGTTTCCAGTCTGTAGGTAAATGCGAACCAATGTTTGGATGTCATTCGAGGAAGGGTAAACCAACTTTAAACCAACTTGATACTATTATAGGGGGGTCACTTTATACTGTTATAGGCTATTAAAAATTTTGAGAAATCATCGACCAAGTAGCCAATTGCCAAATCTTATAACCATTGACTTTCATTGGGATTTCCACCAATACAAAATACTACCAGCGAGCGTGTGTCACAATGACTCAACATTCTGTGTATGAAGTCATGAACAAAAGGCAAACTACAGACTATAGATGAACAATAAAAGTGTTATAGACTAATGACTGTATTACAGAAAATAAATTACACATCTTATACTATAGACCATAGAAGCCTACCTTTTTTGATCGGTGATTCTAAGCTGAGAACTGCGCACGACTAAAAATGAAATGTAGGCTACACTAGGCCGTACGCTACTATAGGACTAGGTTGTGTACAATTGACTGCAGGCTATAAATTGTTGTATATATATGTGTACGGTCAACAATGAATCAGTTACCTTATAAGTTATATAGACTTTAGACTAGTTTAGGTTATAGGAAACTAAATACCAAGACTATATGAGCTATAGAATAATAAAGTATTTACCACTAACTGTAGCCTATAGTTTACTTTAAAGATTCCTTATTTTGGAATTTTAAAACATGGAGTTTCGAAATATTAAAATTTCTAGAACTCAACGTTTCAAAGACTTTCAAGATTCTAATTTTGAGCGCATTAGTCAGCTTCAACAGAGGGTACAGGAATACTTTTCAACTTTTCGTAACAACTGCTGCTTGTATAAATTGAGTCAGGTGCAAAAAAACTTGCTTCAATTTTCAAAATTATTTTTTGGCTTGGTAAGCTGAGCAACGGTTACTATAGACCTATCGGTGTTTGTGTGTGTTGGGTGGCTAACAGCTAAGTTAAATTTGTTAGTGGCATACAACCAACAGGCAATCATGGGTAGCAACTGCTATCCAGGTAGGTAGGCGAGCATCATAGGTATCTAGTTCTATTTAGACTATCGGAGTTGAGGTTGCTGGATGCTCTTCGCCGTTTCCAATGATATCAAAATGATGATTTCAAGTGTATAAAACAAAGCAAGTAAATTTTACATAAACTGGCAATGAAACAAACATGGAACTGTAGTTACATTTTTGACTAAATGTTGGCAACATGTGGCGCTGTTGACGGTTTTACTGTTATTAAGATCGTTGGTCTTTGTATCGATTGTTTCTAATATCTTCTCGTGCTAACGTCTGCGAAGAAATCGATTTACACTTCTGTATAATGGGTTGCCTACCTACACATTTTTATCGCAATTTGGCAATGACGCTACTTTCCTGTTTATGACGTTATTGTAAACAAATTCGTAAAGTTAGAAAAGAAATTACTAAAATAATATATGTTACTACACGAAAGGGAACGATTGAAGCTGATAACAATAAATATTCTAGTAAAATATCTTTAAATTAAATAAGATCTAATAAACTGCAACAAGAACGCATTAGAGTCACTACATTTAGTCACCTAGGCCGCACTGGTCAATCAGAGTACCGCAAACCGCCGCCATATTGGGGCAGAGAAGGGTGATTTTTAATAATGAACAAATTAAAATCACGTTTTACTTATTGACATATTAGAGGTTTGATCTTTCAGGATAAGAAAAACCTTTTAAAGTAAGCATTTGATTAAATGCAATCAGATACAAATAATGAACAATTTTGTGCTTCTTTTGCCCCAATATGGCGGCGTTTTGCGGTACTCTGATAGACCAGCGCGGCGTAGGTGACTAGATGTAGTGACTCTAGAGCGCATCAGATCATAGCGTTGCTAAAGTACATATTGACCTGATATTGACTTTTTCATCAAACGAACGCTACCATCGCCGGTCTACTATTTCGTTTTTAATATTGGTAGTAAATTTGGAATCTGTCTTGTGGTTTTATTGGTATTACTGTAACAAGTATCCTGAAGGTAGTTGTTAATGTAATGCGCAGCCGCTAAATTATTATTTTTAGTATTGATGAGGTAAAAGTTTAAATCTTACTTTAAAAGACGTTTTAAAAGCCTAATATTATACTTACTTTTCATTTAAAGCTTTAGGGCTCACAAAACGTCTACCAGCAATCAGAGGTTATGTTTATGTACTTTTTGTTTATATATAACGTTTAATCGTATCGAGGTTGTTGCCATTATAAGTTACTAAACTAAAGTAACTAGATCAGTAAGGCTAGCCAATATTCAGAAGTAAAAAAGGTAGACCCGTTTTTAATTCTGCATTTCACATTGGCGGGAAATAGGTCAATTCCCTGACATGACTGTTAGAATCGACGCATTTGATTATTAAATTTTAATTTCAATAAAATATGAAATGTTGCATGAAAATATAAAGAAAAGAAACGATTGGCAGATTTCGTGTTTCAGGCCCAAATAAGTAAACAAAATACGAATTTTCAGGAAAACAGAACTTACACGGCAACTGGTTATTACAACATGGGCTACGGTCGCCAATATGTAGATAGAAGAACAGACTGGAGGGATGTGATTCTACCGGCGATGCCAACACAAGCACCGGGCTTGCAAACAATGAGTTACGTTATAAGAGCATTAGAACCAGCACAAATTTACGAAGCTAAAGTTCAGTCAAGAAATAAATATGGATGGAGTCCGATCTCGGAAGCTTTCACGTTTCAAACAACGGATACCGGTGAGTTTTCTTTTTATTATTTGTTAATTTTGAAAATGGTAAGAGTTTGATTATTTTTGTTTTGTACTGCAACTTGAATTACACACTTTATAGCTAGTATAGTATAGAAACCCATCTTGTGCACATTGTAAATTTATAATTTTCAATTGTTTTCTTTTCATGCACCACCCTGCATTAATTTCCACCAAATGGTTTTTGTTTTGGGAAAAATATCCTCAGATTTGACTTTTCCTGATAGACCATCACCGAGACATATTTACAATGGTAAGTTAATTTGTGGAAGTGCAATAGTTATACCTTGTACCATTTTTAGTGTTGACGAAATGTATTATAACAAAGAAGGAAAATGCAAATTTCGTCGTTATTTTTGGTGTAAAACATTTATTTCCTACAGACAAGATATGTTTTACGGTTTATAAGCACTTGAACCAAGTAAATAAAATTATTATTTTTGTTTAACATTTTGTTCGTTAGTTTTCATATCCTGAAATGTCGAAAAGAATTTCATTCGGTTCATTTTTCTAAAAAAACCTTTAAATTATTACAACTGGCTTTTAAAATAATTGTGGTACGCTTGACAAAATTTAATAGCTCACATAGCCGGAGCGGGGTGATAACAATCGCAAGTCGCACCAGGTTCGATTTTCGATAACTTCTAAAACAAACTAAAATTTTTCTTTTTGAAACTCTTTATTTTTTGCATAATTAATAGTTTTTATAATTTAAATAAATAATTTATTTTTTTTTAAAAAAAGGTCCTTCCGAGAATTATAGTTAAAACTGTTCCTACAATATTTATTTTTCTAACTTAATTTTTGACATTGTTTTAATAAGAATTGCAGTTAAAATTGTCGCTAAAAGATTTATTTTGCTAATTTAGCTTATGCCAAATGTATTAAACAGCAACTAGGCCAGAGACTATATGTTTGCGTACGTACTCTAGTAGCACTGGGACGTCATTTTGACGTGATTTCTAGATCATTGTACGTCACCGACGTCGGGTGACCAATTATGGACGTATTTTTGACGTCAATATTAGCACGTGCACGTCAGTAAATGCGGTCCTTATAACGTCATATAAAACGCAAACGTACTGTTCGCTCACTCGTGCATCAAAAAGATGCAAAAAGCACTGGCCCTTTTAGGCTCTCTAAAAATAATTTGATTTGATAATAATAAAATTTGGAACAATTAAAGAATTCCCCCACCAAACATTTTTTGACCAAATTGGTGTCATTTTAACGAAGATGTTATGCCGATTCCGATAATATAAATCATTTTTGGTACAAACGCCCGCCCCTAAGCTTCCAGAATTAGTTGCTACCAACCTAACCTCCACAAAAATACTACTACCTAACTAAAACGCTATGCAAAAGCAAATTCGAGTTTCTTTCAACCTAACCTAAACTAAACTAACCTAATCTAAACCTAACCTAATCTAATCTAATCTCACCTAACCTAAACCTAACCTGACTAAACTGTGTAATTGTAAATTACAGAATTTCCTTGACATTTTCATTCATTGCCATGGAGATTAAGCATTTTTTACTTTTGATCCCCAAATTTAGGGATCAACCTAACCAAAACGCTATGCAAAAACAAGTTCGATTTTCTTTCAACTTAACCTACCTTAACCTAACCTAACCTAATCTAAACCTAACCTAACTAAATTGTGTAATTGTAAATTACATAATTTGGCAGTCATAGAGACTTAATATAATTATTATTCGTTGCCATGGAGATTAGGCAGTTTTTACTTTCACCTAACCAAAACGCTATGCAAAAGCAAATTCGATTTTTTTCAACCTAACCTAACCTAAACCTAACCTAATCTAACCCTTTTTTTCTAATTTGAGAATTATAAATCATAAAAGAAAGATTAGTCATCGCTAATAATTCCACTGACATAGAGATCCTTCAATTAAGGTAAGTACTCACAGCAGCGGATCCGCAGGCGGATGTCATAAGATTGGTCGGTTTTAGTCAAATCGACTCAAACCGACCAATCGTATGACATCCGCCTGCGTATCCGCTGCTGTGAGTACTTAGCTTTAGAGTCTGTCCAAGGCAGCCATTTTATATCACAACACGTGGCGCCAAATTTGAATAATGCAGAAATGGTTACACGGCCAAATATTGGCACGCATGTGAACGGTATTTGACTCGATTAAAAAACACGAAATAGTGGGTTGTGTATATAAGACATTATTTAGCAGTAAAATGTCAAAATCCATATAATTGACCCCATTGTGATATAAAATGGCGGGCACCGGGGCAACGCATTGACCAGACTCTAATTGAAGGATCTCTACACTGACATAGAGTCACTCTATATTACTTATAAGAGTTGGGCCAACGCGGGAATTGATGCTGATTGGTTGGATCCATTTGCACTAATGCCAATTTAAAAACACAAAATTTGACAGAATTATGTAATTTAGGACAGCTCTTTTCACTTCCTCATAAATTTATGTGGAAGCTAATTGCTATGGTTACAATTGTATCTGTGACAATTAACCGCCAAATAAAGTTACAAGGAGGTGAAAACATCGCCCTTAATTTGACAAATAAACTGATGTTTAGTAAATCGAAGAATTTTTATGTATTTCTCTTTAAGCTTTTAATAAATATTAATTGTAATTGAAGGGTTGATGTCAAAAACAGCATTTGTCAAAAAAAACTACAACCTTTAAGAGAACCAAAAACTAACTGTAAGGTCAAAATTTTTGTTATTTGTAACTATGTGCAGTTTATGAAACATTCTCATAAACATAATTCAAAAATCTGTGGTTTTTGACGAAAACGAATTTGTTATTTTTTTTTTATTAAACATATGATACATACATTTTAATTAAAAAATTAGAATACATCGGTCTGCCAGATTTAAAAAAATTTAAAAAAGATTCATATCTCTAGCATGAAAGAAAAAATCTTCGTAAGCACTGCTGTTATCGTCCTCAACAATGTCACCTGGGTCTTCATTAGTCTCCAGAATATCATAAAAACCACGGTGTTTTCGATTGGATAATACTTCACAAAGAGCTTGAAGATCTTTTAGCTTTGCATGATTGATCTCAATAGGACCCTGGTACATAGGTACAAGTTGTAATTCACTAGTAAAATGGAGTCTTGCTTCTGATTGTGCATTGCCTCCACGTTCCAGAATAGCTAACTCTTACTTCTATAAATTTATTTATTTAACACAAAAATGCTATTGCGTGAATGTATGCGATACATTCGCGAAGACTTTAGTGGAATAGGTGGTCGAGGATTCTTTACAAAAAACTTATCAGTCCACAATTTGAAGTTAAAAATATCTTTCTTAGTCGGCCCATTTGATAAAATGTGTAAAATATGTTACTGAGTAATAACTCTGAAATAAAACGATTAAATAAAAGCAAAATATTTTCACTTTTTAAATTATTATTATTTAAATAATTAACACGGAAATTGACTTACTAGAGCACAAGAGACATTACCAATTTTTTGTTGTAGCTGAGAGTAGTCTCTTCTTCTCAATTTTGCAGATAAAATATAAATATATTACTCTATTTAAGAAATTTATTATATGAATCAATTCAAATGAGCAATTTAATGTAATCAGTTCATTATGGTAAATTATAACAAAATAAATGTCACGTTATGAAACATTTGACATTTGCCAAGTAAACATAACCAATAATTCTTTCAACGTATATTTTTGGATCCATAATGGCGGTTTGACATTCGTGTTGGCTCAACTCTTATAAGTAATATAGAGTGACTCTACACTGACAAATGTGCGAACGCCATCTGTTGGCAACAAGAGAACTTAGAGATTACATAAAGTACTGTGTCATCAAATAGGATTGTCATTTTTTTGCTCCGTTGGCAATAGAACAGTTTCATTATGTTGGCAGTCACAATAAGAATTTCGAAACAAAAGACATAAATGTCAAATTAGAAGCAAATTAGTAATTTTATATAAAATGAAGAGTTAACCTTAGTCAACACTGTGTGAAATTTGACATTACATTTTTTAGAGTGAAGTTTTTATTAATTTTTACAGCTACTTGAGATTTAAGAGAAAACGAAGTTGCTTAATTGAAATCATAAAAAATGTTCAAAATGACCTCCACGGGCAGCAACACACTGCTGAACTCGTCGGATCATGGACTGCCTCAAGCGCTAAGAAATTCCTGATGTGTTTCAAATATGCTGGCATCCACCTTCCACTCTCTGTCGAAGATCCTGAGAGTTTTGAACTGGAATAGTATACACCATAGATTCTAGATGTTCCCAAACGTAAAAATCGATAGGATTTAGATCGGGAGATCGTGCAGTCCACGCTACAGGTCCACCACGACCAATTTATTCATCCAATATGTTTAGAGATTTGTGTGCTGTGTGACTGAATTGCTGTAACCACATGCGTCCTCTAAAATCTAGTGGAACAATTGCCAGCAAATCTGGTAAGTCACTTTCTAAAAAATACCAATCATTTTGGCTAGAAATTCGTCTGGGTACTACAACAGGACCAATCAAGATGTGGTTGATAATTCCTATCCACACATTTAATAAGAACTGCTGTTGATGCCTGTACTGAATAATGGTATGAGGGTTTTCATCTTGCCGCTTATGTAAACTGTGAAAATTGGCAATACCATCTCTTGTAAAGCCAGCTTCATCGGTAGGGCACAGATGGCAAAAAGAGAACCATGCACAATAAACTTCTCGTGGTGGGAAGTCATTTTCACTATAAGTCCCTGTACTCTTTGCACATGGTATGGATGCAGTTGATTGGTTATTGAAATCTGCCACACAGTTAGATGATCAACACCTTTTGCCAATGCAATACTTCGAGTATTCTCACCTGCATTTTCCTCAACATGATCCAACACGCATTCTTCCAAGTCTAAAGTTCTTGTAGTTCGTAGTCTGCCGTGATCTCAGACTACCGGTTTGAAAGATCCTGTTTTCCTTAATCTAATATGAAGCCTTTCAAATGTTTGCTCGTTTGGTAAAGGTCGGTTTGGGAAATGGTCTGCGTAAAGTCTTCTTGCTTCCGCCCTATCATAGTGTCCAGACCGTACAATAAATGCATATCGGACATCTCTTCGAAACAATAATATGCCATTTTTGTACAATTAACTCAATCAACTGCCACGACTTAAAACAAGAAGCGATTACCTACTTGATAATGGTCTGAAAAGCTTAAATACGTATAACCAGTGAATTTTTTTTTAATTCGCTCTCTGTAACTCAGTAACGAACAATTTTAGGGCATATGTTAATCTAAACTGATTTCCTTATTTTTAGTCGTAGAGACCACCTGTGTATAGTCAGCCCACCATTTTTGTTATACACTGCATAAGAGAAATATTTATCTTTTAACACATTTGCTGCCGTAGCAGACACCGGTGTCCGCTCCATATATTTCTCAACACGCCACAGCGGACACCGGTGTCCGCTGAATATGTTTGCCGACCACTTCCTTAATATGTATATGTATATGTATTGCTGGTTGCTGGGATGGATATGTGTCTGCTGTGGCGTATAAGTTATATGGTGCAATACGTGGTTTCTTGTTATATTGTCAAATTCTGTGTTTTACTTTGTGTCCGCCAAATCTCTCCGCCCTGGCGTGTTTAATCTGCAAAATTTCCTGCTTTTTTCTCTAGGCCACAGCGGTCACATTAGTTAAAAAATAATAAAAGAACATCTCATAAATTTATATTTGGGTTTTTATTCGTATTACAACATTGAAATATATAAAAATAATAATAAATTTAACACAATTTCTCTTTGACAAATTTTTAATAAAAATACAAATACATATCCAAAAAAAATTATGCAATTTTGTGAAATATTTTAAAACATTCTAAACAATATCTTGGTTGATCTGGACAATCAACACAGTATGTTGTTACCTTTTTAACTTTTGTCTTAGGTATTTCATTTTTCATTTTTTTTTATAACCTTTGCAATACCGTCTACCTATTCTGGAACTTCCAGGCAGTTTATCAAAAGTATGTCGTCGAAGACGTGAAGCATTCTGAAATTCTCTTTCTTCTGTCTCTTTTTTGGTTGAATAATTTAGTAAATATGACACTATATCTTCTCGAAATTCGCGGATTGATATATCTTTTCCAGTCACTTCTGAGTAGAGAAACCGTGCATTAATAACAGCAGTACCTAAAATAATCTCGCTGGCGACTTTTCTGTACCATTTGACGGTTTTCCTGAGACAAGAGCCGTAACTAGAAAATTGATCTGACAGGTCTATCGACATTTTATTATGATTGTAGTCGATGATCATCTTTGGTTTTTCTTTTTCTTTGTCTCTTTTTCTAACTACAACGGTTTCGTCAGTGTGTCTTGTCGATAACATCAGAACGTCTCGTTGGTCTCGCCACTTTAAAATTGAAACACCTCTAGTATTTTGTCTCATAACCATTTCACCTTTCTTAAGTTTTGCTCTTACTACTTCTGGGGGATTTCCTTTTCGATTTGCTCTAAGTGTACCCAGCAAATGCGTTTGGCGATCTAGCAATTTGTTCGCTAATTCTACACTTGTATAATAGTTGTCAACTACTACTGTTCTTCCCGCACCTAGTAACTTATCGCTGAGTTCCATTACAACTTTTGTTGGTACAGATTGACCAGCGTCAGCCTCTTTACCTGCGTATATTTTCATATTCCACGTAAAGCCTTTATCTGCGCAAAGTTTAAATATTTTCACGCCATATTTGTGCGCTTTTTGGGGGATATACTGCCTCATGTTTAGACGTCCTCGAAATGGTGTCAGACTTTCATCTATACAAAATGTTTTGCCAGGTGTATAATATGATTGACAGTTTTTTAAAAATGCACTAATGGCTGAATTTTAAAAAGTGTCACTTTCAGAATTGTTTTCATTATCAGAAAAATGCATCATCGACAAAATTAATTCAAAGCGGTTCCTGGGCATCGCTGCTGATGCTGTATCATTTTTGTATAACTTGTTTTGGCTCCAGTAGTCACTTAACGAAGGCATTTTTACAAGGCCCATAAATCCAAGCAGTCCAATGAATCTCATTATTTCTGATTTTGTAACCGGTTCCCAAGCATGTAACCTAGAGGTACTAGGGACGTCGTCTCTCTGTATTATTGTTTGCGTGGCGTATAAGTTTGTCTGATCGACTATTTTGGTAATAATTTCATTATCAATAAGCAACAAGAAAAATTCGTGGGGCAAACTATTTTTCATTAGGGCATAAAGCGCTTGGTCAACTCCATCCGTTCCAGTATATTCAAAATCTTGATGAGGAAATAAATTTACACCAAATGTTTCATTTTGTTCTAAATTTTGAAATTGTGGTTCAAAAACTTGTTTAGAAATATTTTGTTCTATTTCATTATTATTTGGATATTCTTCTAAGTTTTGTGGCGAATATTCCCTATATCCAGGACCATCGCCACTTGAATCACTATCGAATTCATTTTCTGATGGTGAATAATTTGTATCCTTTGAATCGTCTGAACTGTGAAATGGATCTGAATAAAACAAAATATTATTTTAGAAACAACGAAAAAATATTGGTACATACCATCTACTATAGACTGTTCACTTTCTTCGGAGTCATTTATATTAGAACACAATGCTAAAATTTTTTTTGCCCTGCTTCCCATCTTTACATAAACGACGAGGTTATGAAAATGCCAATGTTTACATGGATTGCACCGACACAATAAAAATCAGGTTACAACATGTTTCACGCATAATTTCCGATGTGACCGCCGCCTATCGGTGTCCGCTCTTTGTGACCGCCGCGGCCTAGTGAATATGCGTAAGGTGTCCGCTAATTGTGACCGCTGGAGCATATAAAGCTACTTTTGGGAAGATTTAACTGATAGCGCCAGAGATGACACCGGTGTCCGCTATACATTTTCGAAAATAACTCAAATATAAATAATCATAATAAAAAAAAATACACAAAGAGCACTACCACGCCATGGAAAATAACGTACAAATCATGGCCTGTAAGGATATTTTTATGAATATAGCTTGGCAGTGAATGTGTTAAGGGGGCGTTATTGGCGCAAAATATTAGCGTCAAAATATAGCTCACGTTTTTCATTCAGTTTTCTTTTAATAATCGTTTTTTTAGCAAGATAACGTTTGATGTCGATTGCTAAATTGTTAAGGTAGTGTGGATCATAGTTTGTAAGGAGTAGATATCTAAGAGAAATTTTATAATCGTAGTCGAACATCGCCAATTTTGTAGAATTAACGTTTTCTTAAAAATAACCAAACTAAACATAATACAGTCATTATAACACTGTTTAATAGCAAAATCTATGACAATGCATAAATGTTTTTGCTTACTTATTTAGTATTGATTGAAATAAGATAGATGTATACGGCGCGGAAATTTAAATATGGCAGCACGAAAATCAGTCATTTTTAGTTGAACGCTTTCTGCACCAGGAAGCGTTGGGTGGTAATATTCGCGGGACATTCAAAAGTAATTTAACTTTCCTAATCTTTTAACTATTATTTAATAAATTCCCGAAGTAAATGTTGTTTTTCTTTACTTAAGAGCATGTGACGGTTAATTTTTGAATAAACTATTTCACACTTAATTAGTCCTGATTAATTTCTTAAAACGAATATATATTTTCAATATTTTAATATAGTAATACTTTTCTTTTTCTTAAAACCAGCAAGAACAACTGATATTTAGCAGTTTTCTATTCCCCTTTCTAATTTCAACTACCTTAAATTATTCCATGGCATTTAAAAATTAAAAATTTCAGTTAAACTTAAAATATTTTGAAAGTTCACGCATGTCTGGCAACACTGTGAACAGAGAACTGCGATGCGATTAAATTACACGGCCTACTAGAGTCATATAAGCTTCGAAGCGAAGCTTATATGAATCTAGTAGGCCGTGTTAAATTAATTCCTGTAGCGCCATCTTTAGCTGTTTATAGTTTCTGAAGCTTCCTATTATTAACACTGGTGGCGATAACGCGCCCTTAAAGTATTTCTGAAATGAGAAGAAAAGCCAGGCATACTAACATTACAAAATCACATATCAAACTATTATTAAAGTGATATTCAACAAATTAACAGGACAAGGTAAAAAATTATTCAAAAATCACTTTACAATGTGCGATAGAACCTCCCAAGGAAGTTTAAGTAGGTGGAAGAGGCATGATGCAATTGCTGTAAAAGTGAAGCCTGCAGTGGAGTAAGGGGACTACAAATTTGACAGCACACATGTAAATACAATGCAGCGTTGGGTTCAGTAAATTGTTTAAAATACTATTCAGGACACCGTTAATATGAAACTCTTTTATTTTTTCCATTAATTACATTAATTTATTTGTCGCCTTAATTACAATTATTAAATTGAAATACATAATCGTATAATTTCTAAGCATTCTGCAAATTCTGTAAAATAATGATTATTTCTAAATTTTTAATTTCGAATTTCACTGTTATTGATTATCTGTATGTAAGTAATTTTTACATGTAAACGCCGCGCCGTGTGATTCCCCTAAACGGACAATAACTCCGCCAGTACGAATTTAAAAGTTTACTGCGTACCGATGACAATGCATGTATACTTCATAAACTGTTTTAGAGATGGTTCTCTGTAATTATTTAATTAAAAAAGAACATTTTTATACAATACGTGATAACACTCCCAATATAAATACAAATTATAAGTACTACGGACCTGATGTTCGAGTAAAAAGTTAGTAATGATGCAAATTTAAGGAAAAACTACTAAATGATGCATTATTATTCCAGGTTCTTGTTTTTGTGATATCTAATATCACTTCTACACCATCTAATCGAGTATCCCGACGTTTTTATTTGTTTTTAATTTAGTTTTTAACAAATAAAGTCTTTATCGCACCGTTTGACAGCCAATTTTAAAACTTGACAAGTTGTGCACACTTGAGGCTTCATGTGCACACCTCTTGTGCCACTTCCCCCTATTTAAACATCCTTGGAACCTCCTCTATGAATTTCGTCAACACTAAAATCTTACCGCTCAGCGGTCAGAACTTCTTTGCCACTGTTTAATATGTGATGGAACTAAATCTATAAACTTTGTAAGTTTTGTGTTGTAAATTAAACTTTGATAATAAATAATTTATCATGTAAGTTGTGCTTTTAGTAATGTTTTGTAAATTTTATAAGACATTACCAATCTTACAAATAAAATATGTACTAGATTAATTAAAACATAACTCCCTAACTGTTCCATAATGTATTAAAATTGGCATGCCTACATTGTTTAATGTTTTGCTAATTTATAAAAAAGTTTAGTAAGGTTTGTTTATTATACTTTTTGTATTTTTAATTAAGCAACGCAAAATTTAATTAACATTTTTGTTTGTTTTTATTTGCAGAAAATGAAGTTCGAGATATGGGAATTAGAATATACAGTTCTGCAAATGTTGTAAAATGGAATGTTTCAAGTGTGCTTCTCTTGGTGGTATTCTCCACTGTTTTAAAGACTTTAACATAATTATTAATAATAATAAAAGAAACAACATAAGTTTGTATGTGTCTGTGTCTAAAAATTTTATTTTATTTTTAAAAAAGAAAAAATAATGTATATCTTTGCTTTTTTTATAAAGTGTATTATTATACATAATTAAAAATCACTGGATGGAAAATTACACCAAAAATAGAAATGCCCGCTACATTTTCAGTTTTTGAGTTCAGTTTTTAAATTAAAAAAAAATGAAAAATAAAAAAGAATAACTGTAAATGTAGTGCTAATACCTATTTTGCTAATTAAATGTGCACTTAACTGTAATGTAAAAAAATAAATTTAAAAATAATTATTACCCTAAGATTAATGAAGAAAGAAAAAGATATGTATATTTTTTAATTGCCCAGGAAAAGCAATCATCAGGGTGTTAATTTTAATGATTTCGTTACCTATTTGATAGTTTTAAGTTAAATTTTAATATTGTTTGTCAGTTTGCGGACAGGGCTGAATTTGGTTTTCTTTTTTCTGGGAATAATCTATTTGAATCTGTCTACTTTAAAGTAGTATTTAGACTGAATCTTAAATAGACTTTTTTAATGCCTACCCAGCACATAAGTATGAGATGGCATATGCAACCCTATTCATTCATATACTCTTTGATCTTTATGAGCTGTTATAACCTTGAAATTTTTTAATTCTTCGATGGAAATAAGTACTAACCTAGTAAATAAAGCTATTAGCTTCTATTAAGCCAAAAACTTAAATATAATAAGAAATTTCTTATTGTTATTTTTAAAAGAAAACCTAAATCTGGTCCTCTCAATACTATAACCTGATTTCATTTTTACCTACCTCATAATTTGTGTACAATAATACAGTTTCATTTTATCGTTACAATTAAATCCAATAATATTGTTATTATTAAAAATTAACTTTTGTATTGATATTAACATTTATATACATTATGATATAGTGCCATGTGAACAAAAAAGCAATTTAGCTGTTATATTACCCTACTATATTAATTATTATATTTAATGATTTTAGTGTTTAATTTTATCATTAGAATATATTTAAATTATAATAAATTTATTTAAATAATGTTTTCATCCTTCTCTCCATGTATATCTATACCCATCTATTAAGTATATTGTAAATTTCGTTAAATTATAAAGATCAGATTTAATGTTGAAAATATAATATAAATAATAAAAATAATGTTAAAACACCGATTTGTACATTGGGAAGTATACGCTTAAAATTCTATTTAAAGAAAATAAAGAAGAAAATGCGAGGGGAATTAATCAGAGCTATCCTGAAAAATCTGGTGTTTTAACACTAAAATGGTTTTGAATTATTTTTATGTGAAAGGGTCCAAATAGCCTCTACTAAAAACAAGCTTAGTTTTTGCTTTTTGCAGTGTTGTATTTTATAAATTTTTTAAACGATCTGTTCCATGCTAAATGTGTTTGTATAAACTAAAATGGAAGGGGATGTCACTAAATGAATGTTTTATTATACAAGCACATTGGATTCGTTTTTCCTTGTTAATTTTTAACAATATTCCCTTAAATGTGAACCTGCCATTAATACGTACGAATGCTATTTTTGAATGTAAATAATAATCTTAAGCATTTAGTAGAAAGCTTTTGAAAATTAAAAATATTTCTACTATTACTAACTATTTACTTACTAACTATTATTAATTATTCCATAACTTATACAGTATTATTGTAAATATTTATTAAGTGTATCTTTAAGATGTGAACATTATTATTATTATTGTGAATTAAACCAAAATAGTAATATCGATAAACACGAGAAGGCTTAAGTTTTCAAAGATTTTTATTTTTAAGTGTAATGCTACTAATATTAATTATTATAATTAATATGAATGAGAAAAAAAAACTAAAATGCATGAATGGATTAATAATTATACAACATACACTACTTCTTTCTCTTAAATGTCTAATTATTATCTAGGAAAAATTATTTTTGTTAATGTAAAGTAAAAGCAGCTTTTAAGTGTCGTGATAAAATATTTAAAGAATAAACGATAATCAACAATTAAATGTAATGTCGAAAGCATTTTGTTTATTTAAATAGAACAAAAGAAAAAAAATGCTTTCAACAAAAATATTATGCATTCCACGAACCATTCTGTATAAAGAAAAGTAAATATAATGTATTAGATGAAAATATTTTCAGCCCAGTCATAAGTATAATATATTAGGCGATTTTGTAATATGTGTTAAGTACTATATGTGCTATTTAATTAAATAAGACACTGGAGATTGAACGACTGGAGATATAATTAATAAAACAGAATTGTTAATATAATGCATACACAAGAGAGTTTGAATTAACACGGACATGATTCAAAGATGTAATGTCAAATATTGGACTGAGACTAATATTAGTATAGAATATAAATAAACCATGTTTATATTAAAAAAGTATACAATCTGTTGTTTTATTTTTCTGGTAGTGAAGATTTAAAAAAATCACATCGTACGTTTTAAAAGGTTTCTCACTATTGTGTGCTGATAATGCACATTTTAGTTCAGAATAAACTAAACTAATTTCAGGTAATCATGAATGCAAAGAGGTTAAAATAAGAGCAAATCAATAAGTTAAAAGCTTCTTGACCATCATCGGAATAAAGATTTCTTAATAGTAGGAGGTTGTAAATGCAAAGAATTAAGATATTAACAAGCCAGTATTAGCAAAGTTTTGCAACTAAAGCTCATATAAGGATTTCTTATTGGAAGACTATGAATAAAAAGAGTTTTTTCTCCAACCGCACGAATATGACACTATAACATCAAATTATTTTGTATAAAAAGTAGACCATTTAGGAACTGTTACTCATTACCATAGCAATACAAAAAGTAGTCTGAGGTTATGTATGAACTATTTTCCGCGGTGCACTATAAGATTTTCTTTTATAGCAATAATACGAAGTAATAAGTAGAAATTTTATTTAAATAAAAATCATTTATTTTTTCTATGACAATATTAAATTAATTAAAGACATAAAAAAACAAATTCGAAGTTCTATTAAAATTTTAGTTGCTGCTCGGAATGTCAGAACGACGTCGCACACTGGACCGTTTAATACAAGCTAGACGTAAATAATTCTAATATCACTTTAAACGATTGTAGTTGTCATATTTTGTGTAGATATAGCTCAGTATAAGTAATTAAAGTATAATCGGTATAATTAACTACTTAAAAAATAGAAAAAATAGTTAAGTTTACGTAATAAGCTCATATGTGCAGACAAAAAAAAACAAAGTTTCTTTCTTAAGATGTAGTTTATCACTAGTTAGATTATAAATATTAACAAAAAGACTCAAATAATGTTATAAAGAAATAGTATATTACATTTTGAGAGTTGTAAGTAGCAACTTACACTTGGAAATTCGTAATGTCATGTGTACATAATTTCCTTCACAACTAGAGCGATATCTTTTCTTCGACCACACATTAAATTTTGAAATAAATAAAGATTAGTAAAAGTTTCACAGTTTTATTAAAATACAACCTGACAATATTGTTTCGACAGCTATGCTGTCATTATCAAAGGTAATATAATTATAAATTAATAAATTATAACACATTAAATTGATTGCCAACTTGTGACATTTTTTAAATACCAGTTTGAATTTTTCTGCTTGTCAAATATTTTGACAAAATAACTGGCAATGCCGCCAACACAAATATGTGATAAACAAAAATGTTCCCACTAACTGCAGCATAATATACAGATTACATAACAGTTTTTCTTTTCGTTACATGATAGTGTTGACGACACCTTACTTGTCCAGTAAATCGTTTGTTCTTGACAACTTACTTATATGGAAATAGAAAAAGTAATTAATGATTTGTAGTAATGAGACCAGCAGTACCAGTGTTCTTGCGCACCTGGACAACCTGGAATTGTCACTTATAATACCATTAGTAGTCAAAGTTATGTCGACTATTTTTGTGGTGGTTTCACGAATGTCTATAATGCTTGCATTTAAATACCACGAGTGCGCAGCACGAGTGGTATTCGCAAGCATGATAGACATGAGTGTTAAGCACCACAAAAATAGTCTACTTAACTTTGACTACTTATGGTATTCGAGAGACTATTCAACGAACACGCTTTAAAAAATCAAATTGTTTTTCATAAATGTAGCAATGTTACATTTAATAATTGTACGTTCAATACTCAAAAATAAATGTTGTTAAATATTTGTGTTTTATTAAAATTGTCGATTGTTATCACTAGTGAAAATTGTCGACAATTTTCACTAGTGAGAATTGTCGATACAATTCATTTTCATTGGATTAAAAATATCAAATGCTGCATTTTAATTGGTCAATTTTTAATAAATGACATGTGAGTTGAATAGTCACTTATAATACCATTAGTAGTCAAAGTTATGTCGACTATTTTTGTGGTAGTTTCACGAATGTCTCATAAGGCTGCCAGACTCCGCTAACGCGTAGTCCGGCAACTTTCTTATTCGTCCCAAAAACATGCATTTTTTGTACTAATGAAACAAATAACTATATGACGACAACAAATCAATATTTTCAAAACTTTTTGACCATCATCAAAGTAAAGATTTCTTAATAGGAGGTTATGAATGCTAAGAGGTTAAGAAAATGACAAATTGGTAATTTTAGAACTTTTTGACCATCCTCGAAGTAAAGGTTAACTGACACTAACAGGTTAAGATAACGACAAATTTATAATTTCAAAGCTTTTTGACCATCATCGAAGGAAAGATTTCTTATTTAGGAGGTTATGAATGCTAAGAGGTTAAGATAATGACAAATTTGTAATTTTAGAACTTTTTGACCATCCTCGAAGTAAAGGTTAACTGACACTAACAGGTTAAGATAACGACAAATTTATAATTTCAAAGCTTTTTGACCATCATCAAAGGAAAGACTTCTTATTTAGGCGGTTATGAATGCTAAGAGGTTAAGATAACGACAAATTTGTAATTTCAAAGCTTTTTGAACATCATCGAAGGAAAGATTTCTTATTTAAGAGGTTATGAATGCTAAGAGGTTAAGATAATGACAAATTTGTAATTTCAAAGCTTTTTGACCATCATCGAAGTAAAGATTTCGTATTAGGAGGTTATGAATGCTAAAAGATTAAGAAAACGACAAATTCGTAATTTTAGAACTTTTTGACCATCCTCGAAGTAAAGATTTCGTATTAGGAAGTTATGAATGCTAAAAGGTTAAGAAAACGATAAATTGGTAATGTTAGAACTTTTTGACCATCCTCGAAGTACAGATTTCGTATTAGGAGGTTATGAATGCTAAAAGGTTAAGAAAACGACAAATTCGTAATTTTAGAACTTTTTGACCATCCTCGAAGTAAAGATTTCGTATTAGGAAGTTATGAATGGTAAAAGGTTAAGAAAACGATAAATTCGTAATTTTAGAACTTTTTGACCATCCTCGAAGTAAAGATTTCGTATTAGTAGGTTATGAATGCTAAGAGGTTAAGAAAACGACAAATTGGTAATTTCAAAGCTTTTTCGATCATCATCGAAGTAAAGATTTCGTATTAGGAGTTTATTAATGCTAAAAGGTTAAGAAAACGACAAATTTGTAATTTTAGAACTTTTTGACCATCCTCAAAGTGAAGATTTCGTATTAGTAGGTTATGAATGCTAAGAGGTTAAGAAAACTACAAATTCGTAATTTCAGAACTTTTTGACCATCGTCGAAGTAAAGATTTCGTATTAGGAGGTTATGAATGCTAAGAGGTTAAGATAATGACAAATTTGTCATTTCAAAGCTTTTTGACCATCATCGAAGTAAAGATTTCTTATTAGGAAGTTATGAATGCTAAGAGGTTAAGATAATGACAAATTTGTAATTTCAAAGCTTTTTGACCATCAACGAAGTAAAGATTTTGTATTAGGAGGTTATGAATGCTAAGAGGTTAAGAAAACGACAAATTCGTAATTTTAGAACATTCTGACCATCGTCGAAGTAAAGATTTCGTATTAGGAGGTTATGAATGCTAAGAGGTTAAGATAATGACAAATTTGTCATTTCAAAGCTTTTTGACCATCATCGAAGTAAAGATTTCTTATTAGGAGGTTATGAATGCTAAGAGGTTAAGAAAACGACAAATTCGTAATTTTAGAACATTCTGACCATTGTCGAAGTAAAGATTTCGTATTAGGAGGTTATGAATGCTAAGAGGTTAAGATAATGACAAATTTGTAATTTCAAAGCTTTTTGACCATCAACGAAGTAAAGATTGTGTATTAGGAGGTTATGAATGCTAAGAGGTTAAGAAAACAACAAATTCGTAATTTTAGAACATTCTGACCATCGTCGAAGTAAAGATTTCGTATTAGGAGGTTATGAATGCTAAGAGGTTAAGATAATGACAAATTTGTAATTTCAAAGCTTTTTGACCATCAACGAAGTAAAGATTGTGTATTAGGAGGTTATGAATGCTAAGAGGTTAAGAAAACAACAAATTCGTAATTTTAGAACATTCTGACCATCGTCGAAGTAAAGATTTCGTATTAGGAGGTTATGAATGCTAAGAGGTTAAGATAATGACAAATTTGTCATTTCAAAGCTTTTTGACCATCATCGAAGTAAAGATTTCTTATTAGTAGGTTATGAATGCTAAGAGGTTAAGATAATGACAAATTTGTAATTTCAAAGCTTTTTGACCATCAACGAAGTAAAGATTTTGTATTAGGAGGTTATGAATGCTAAGAGGTTAAGAAAACGACAAATTCGTAATTTTAGAACTTTTTGATTATCATTGAAGTAAAGATTTCCTATTAGGAGGTTATGAATGCTAAGAGGTTATGAAAACAACAAATTCGCAATTTTAGAACATTCTGACCATCGTCGAAGTAAAGATTTCGTATTAGGAGTTTATGAATGCTAAGAGGTGATGAAAACGACACATTGGTAATCTTAGAACTTTTTGACCATCACCGAAGTAAAGATTTCATATTGGTAGGTTATGAATGCTAAGAGGTTAAGAAAACGACAAATTGTTAATTTCAAAGCTTTTTGGATCATTGAAGTAAAGATTGTGTATTAGGAGGTTATGAATGCTAAGAGGTTAAGAAAACAACAAATTCGTAATTTTAGAACATTCTGACCATCGTCGAAGTAATGATTTCGTATTAGGAGTTTATGAATGCTAAGGGGTGATGAAAACGACACATTGGTAATTTTAGAACTTTTTGACCATCACCGAAGTAAAGATTTCGTAGTGGTAGGTTATGAATGCTAAGAGGTTAAGAAAACGACAAATTGGTAATTTTTGAACATCCTCGAAGTAAAGATTCTGTATTAGGAGGTTATGAATGCTAAGAGGTTCACGACAAATTGGTAATTTTATAACTTTTTGATCATCATCGAAGTAAAGATTTCGTATTAGGAGGTTATGAATGCTAAAATGTTAAGAAACAATGATGGCAACAAATCAATATTTTCAAAACTTTGACCATCATCAAAGTAAAGATTTCTTATTTTGAGGTTATGAATGCTAAGAGGTTAAGATAATGACAAATTTGTAATTTCAAAGCTTTTTGACCATCATCGAAGTAAAGATTTCGTATTAGGAGGTTATGAATGCTAAGAGGTTATGAAAAGACAAATTTGTAATTTTAGAACTTTTTGACCATCCTTGAAGTAAAGAATTCGTATTAGTAGGTTATGAATGCTAAGAGGTTAAGAAAACGACAAATTGATAATTTTTGAACTTTTTGACCATCCTCAAACTACAGATTTCGTATTAGGAAGTTATGAATGCTAAAAGGTTAAGAAAACGATAAATTGGTAATGTTAGAACTTTTTGACCATCCTCGAAGTACAGATTTCATATTAGGAGGTTATGAATGCTAAGAGGTTAAGATAATGACAAATTTGTAATTTCAAAGCTTTTTGACCATCATCGAAGTAAAGATTTCGTATTAGGAGGTTATGAATGCTAAAATGTTAAGAAACAATGATGGCAAAAAATCAATATTTTCAAAACTTTGACCATCATCAAAGTAAAGATTTCTTATTTTGAGGTTATGAATGCTAAGAGGTTAAGATAATGACAAATTTGTAATTTCAAAGCTTTTTGACCATCATCGAAGTAAAGATTTCGTATTAGGAGGTTATGAATGCTAAGAGGTTATGAAAAGACAAATTTGTAATTTTAGAACTTTTTGACCATCCTTGAAGTAAAGAATTCGTATTAGTAGGTTATGAATGCTAAGAGGTTAAGAAAACGACAAATTGGTAATTTTTGAACTTTTTGACCATCCTCAAAGTACAGATTTCGTATTAGGAAGTTATGAATGCTAAAAGGTTAAGAAAACGATAAATTGGTAATGTTAGAACTTTTTGACCATCCTCGAAGTACAGATTTCGTATTAGGAGGTTATGAATGCTAAAAGGTTAAGAAAACGACAAATTCGTAATTTTAGAACTTTTTAACCATCCTCGAAATAAAGATTTCGTATTAGGAAGTTATGAATGGTAAAAGGTTAAGAAAACGATAAATTCGTAATTTTAGAACTTTTTAACCATCCTCGAAATAAAGATTTCGTATTAGGAGGTTATGAATGCTAAGAGGTAAAGAAAACGACAAATTGGTAATTTCAAAGCTTTTTCGATCATCATCGAAGTAAAGATTTCGTATTAGGAGGTTATGAATGCTAAAAGGTTAAGAAAACGACAAATTCGTAATTTTAGTACTTTTTGACCATCCTCGAAGTAAAGATTTCGTATTAGTAGGTTATGAATGCTATGGGGTTAAGAAAACGACAAATTGGTAATTTCAAAGCTTTTTTGATCATCAAAGTAAAAAATTGTGTATTAGGAGGTTATGAATGCTAAGAGGTTAAGAAAACAACAAATTCTTAATTTTAGAACATTCTGACCATCGTCGAAGTAAAGATTTCGCATTAGGAGTTTATGAATGCTAAGAGGTTATGAAAACGACACATTGGTAATTTTAGAACTTTTTGACCATCAACGAAGTAAAGATTTCTTATTAGGAAGTTATGAATGCTAAGAGGTTAAGATAATGACAAATTTGTAATTTCAAAGCTTTTTAACCATCATCGAAGTAAAGATTTTGTATTAGGAGGTTATGAATGCTAAGAGGTTAAGAAAACGACAAATTCGTAATTTTAGGACTTTTTGATCATCATTGAAGTAAAGATTTCCTATTAGGAGGTTATGAATGCTAAGAGGTTAAGAAAACAACAAATTCGTAATTTTAGAACATTCTGACCATCGTCGAAGTAATGATTTCGTATTAGGAGTTAATGAATGCTAAGGGGTGATGAAAACGACACATTGGTAATTTTAGAACTTTTTGACCATCACCGAAGTAAAGATTTCGTAGTGGTAGGTTATGAATGCTAAGAGGTTAAGAAAACGACAAATTGGTAATTTTTGAACATCCTCGAAGTAAAGATTTCGTATTAGGAGGTTATGAATGCTAAGAGGTTAACGACAAATTGGTAATTTTATAACTTTTTGATCATCATCGAAGTAAAGATTTCGTATTAGGAGGTTATGAATGCTAAAATGTTAAGAAACAATGATGGTAACAAATCAATATTTTCAAAACTTTGACCATCATCAAAGTAAAGATTTCTTATTTTGAGGTTATGAATGCTAAGAGGTTAAGATAATGACAAATTTGTAATTTCAAAGCTTTTTGACCATCATCGAAGTAAAGATTTCGTATTAGGAGGTTATGAATGCTAAGAGGTTATGAAAAGACAAATTTGTAATTTTAGAACTTTTTGACCATCCTTGAAGTAAAGAATTCGTATTAGTAGGTTATGAATGCTAAGAGGTTAAGAAAACGACAAATTGGTAATTTTTGAACTTTTTGACCATCCTCAAAGTACAGATTTCGTATTAGGAAGTTATGAATGCTAAAAGGTTAAGAAAACGATAAATTGGTAATGTTAGAACTTTTTGACCATCCTCGAAGTACAGATTTCGTATTAGGAGGTTATGAATGCTAAAAGGTTAAGAAAACGACAAATTCGTAATTTTATAACTTTTTGACCATCCTCGAAGTAAAGACTTCGTATTAGGAAGTTATGAATGCTAAAAGGTTAAGAAAACGATAAATTGGTAATGTTAGAACTTTTTGACCATCCTCGAAGTACAGATTTCGTATTAGGAGGTTATGAATGCTAAAAGGTTAAGAAAACGATAAATTGGTAATGTTAGAACTTTTTGACCATCCTCGAAGTAAAGGTTTCGTATTAGGAAGTTATGAATGGTAAAAGGTTAAGAAAACGATAAATTCGTAATTTTAGAACTTTTTAACCATCCTCGAAATAAAGATTTCGTATTAGTAGGTTATGAATGCTATGGGGTTAAGAAAACGACAAATTCGTAATTTTAGAACTTTTTGACCATCCTCGAAGTACAGATTTCGTATTAGGAGGTTATGAATGCTAAAAGGTTAAGAAAACGACAAATTCGTAATTTTATAACTTTTTGACCATCCTCGAAGTAAAGGTTTCGTATTAGGAGGTTATGAATGCTAAGAGGTTAAGAAAACGACAAATTGGTAATTTAAAAGCTTTTTTGATCATCAAAGTAAAAAATTGTGTATTAGGAGGTTATGAATGCTAAGAGGTTAAGAAAACAACAAATTCTTAATTTTAGAACATTCTGACCATCGTCGAAGTAAAGATTTCGCATTAGGAGTTTATGAATGCTAAGAGGTTATGAAAACGACACATTGGTAATTTTAGAACTTTTTGACCATCAACGAAGTAAAGATTTCTTATTAGGAGGTTATGAATGCTAAGAGGTTAAGATAATGACAAATTTGTAATTTCAAAGCTTTTTAACCATCATCGAAGTAAAGATTTTGTATTAGGAGGTTATGAATGCTAAGAGGTTAAGAAAACGACAAATTCGTAATTTTAGGACTTTTTGATCATCATTGAAGTAAAGATTTCCTATTAGGAGGTTATGAATGCTAAGAGGTTAAGAAAACAACAAATTCGTAATTTTAGAACATTCTGACCATCGTCGAAGTAATGATTTCGTATTAGGAGTTAATGAATGCTAAGGGGTGATGAAAACGACACATTGGTAATTTTAGAACTTTTTGACCATCACCGAAGTAAAGATTTCGTAGTGGTAGGTTATGAATGCTAAGAGGTTAAGAAAACGACAAATTGGTAATTTTTGAACATCCTCGAAGTAAAGATTTCGTATTAGGAGGTTATGAATGCTAAGAGGTTAACGACAAATTGGTAATTTTATAACTTTTTGATCATCATCGAAGTAAAGATTTCGTATTAGGAGGTTATGAATGCTAAAATGTTAAGAAACAATGATGGTAACAAATCAATATTTTCAAAACTTTGACCATCATCAAAGTAAAGATTTCTTATTTTGAGGTTATGAATGCTAAGAGGTTAAGATAATGACAAATTTGTAATTTCAAAGCTTTTTGACCATCATCGAAGTAAAGATTTCGTATTAGGAGGTTATGAATGCTAAGAGGTTATGAAAAGACAAATTTGTAATTTTAGAACTTTTTGACCATCCTTGAAGTAAAGAATTCGTATTAGTAGGTTATGAATGCTAAGAGGTTAAGAAAACGACAAATTGGTAATTTTTGAACTTTTTGACCATCCTCAAAGTACAGATTTCGTATTAGGAAGTTATGAATGCTAAAAGGTTAAGAAAACGATAAATTGGTAATGTTAGAACTTTTTGACCATCCTCGAAGTACAGATTTCGTATTAGGAGGTTATGAATGCTAAAAGGTTAAGAAAACGACAAATTCGTAATTTTATAACTTTTTGACCATCCTCGAAGTAAAGACTTCGTATTAGGAAGTTATGAATGCTAAAAGGTTAAGAAAACGATAAATTGGTAATGTTAGAACTTTTTGACCATCCTCGAAGTACAGATTTCGTATTAGGAGGTTATGAATGCTAAAAGGTTAAGAAAACGATAAATTGGTAATGTTAGAACTTTTTGACCATCCTCGAAGTAAAGGTTTCGTATTAGGAAGTTATGAATGGTAAAAGGTTAAGAAAACGATAAATTCGTAATTTTAGAACTTTTTAACCATCCTCGAAATAAAGATTTCGTATTAGTAGGTTATGAATGCTATGGGGTTAAGAAAACGACAAATTCGTAATTTTAGAACTTTTTGACCATCCTCGAAGTACAGATTTCGTATTAGGAGGTTATGAATGCTAAAAGGTTAAGAAAACGACAAATTCGTAATTTTATAACTTTTTGACCATCCTCGAAGTAAAGGTTTCGTATTAGGAGGTTATGAATGCTAAGAGGTTAAGAAAACGACAAATTGGTAATTTAAAAGCTTTTTTGATCATCAAAGTAAAAAATTGTGTATTAGGAGGTTATGAATGCTAAGAGGTTAAGAAAACAACAAATTCTTAATTTTAGAACATTCTGACCATCGTCGAAGTAAAGATTTCGCATTAGGAGTTTATGAATGCTAAGAGGTTATGAAAACGACACATTGGTAATTTTAGAACTTTTTGACCATCAACGAAGTAAAGATTTCTTATTAGGAGGTTATGAATGCTAAGAGGTTAAGATAATGACAAATTTGTAATTTCAAAGCTTTTTAACCATCATCGAAGTAAAGATTTTGTATTAGGAGGTTATGAATGCTAAGAGGTTAAGAAAACGACAAATTCGTAATTTTAGGACTTTTTGATCATCATTGAAGTAAAGATTTCCTATTAGGAGGTTATGAATGCTAAGAGGTTAAGAAAACAACAAATTCGTAATTTTAGAACATTCTGACCATCGTCGAAGTAATGATTTCGTATTAGGAGTTAATGAATGCTAAGGGGTGATGAAAACGACACATTGGTAATTTTAGAACTTTTTGACCATCACCGAAGTAAAGATTTCGTAGTGGTAGGTTATGAATGCTAAGAGGTTAAGAAAACGACAAATTGGTAATTTTTGAACATCCTCGAAGTAAAGATTTCGTATTAGGAGGTTATGAATGCTAAGAGGTTAACGACAAATTGGTAATTTTATAACTTTTTGATCATCATCGAAGTAAAGATTTCGTATTAGGAGGTTATGAATGCTAAAATGTTAAGAAACAATGATGGTAACAAATCAATATTTTCAAAACTTTGACCATCATCAAAGTAAAGATTTCTTATTTTGAGGTTATGAATGCTAAGAGGTTAAGATAATGACAAATTTGTAATTTCAAAGCTTTTTGACCATCATCGAAGTAAAGATTTCGTATTAGGAGGTTATGAATGCTAAGAGGTTATGAAAAGACAAATTTGTAATTTTAGAACTTTTTGACCATCCTTGAAGTAAAGAATTCGTATTAGTAGGTTATGAATGCTAAGAGGTTAAGAAAACGACAAATTGGTAATTTTTGAACTTTTTGACCATCCTCAAAGTACAGATTTCGTATTAGGAAGTTATGAATGCTAAAAGGTTAAGAAAACGATAAATTGGTAATGTTAGAACTTTTTGACCATCCTCGAAGTACAGATTTCGTATTAGGAGGTTATGAATGCTAAAAGGTTAAGAAAACGACAAATTCGTAATTTTATAACTTTTTGACCATCCTCGAAGTAAAGACTTCGTATTAGGAAGTTATGAATGCTAAAAGGTTAAGAAAACGATAAATTGGTAATGTTAGAACTTTTTGACCATCCTCGAAGTACAGATTTCGTATTAGGAGGTTATGAATGCTAAAAGGTTAAGAAAACGATAAATTGGTAATGTTAGAACTTTTTGACCATCCTCGAAGTAAAGGTTTCGTATTAGGAAGTTATGAATGGTAAAAGGTTAAGAAAACGATAAATTCGTAATTTTAGAACTTTTTAACCATCCTCGAAATAAAGATTTCGTATTAGTAGGTTATGAATGCTATGGGGTTAAGAAAACGACAAATTCGTAATTTTAGAACTTTTTGACCATCCTCGAAGTACAGATTTCGTATTAGGAGGTTATGAATGCTAAAAGGTTAAGAAAACGACAAATTCGTAATTTTATAACTTTTTGACCATCCTCGAAGTAAAGGTTTCGTATTAGGAGGTTATGAATGCTAAGAGGTTAAGAAAACGACAAATTGGTAATTTAAAAGCTTTTTTGATCATCAAAGTAAAAAATTGTGTATTAGGAGGTTATGAATGCTAAGAGGTTAAGAAAACAACAAATTCTTAATTTTAGAACATTCTGACCATCGTCGAAGTAAAGATTTCGCATTAGGAGTTTATGAATGCTAAGAGGTTATGAAAACGACACATTGGTAATTTTAGAACTTTTTGACCATCAACGAAGTAAAGATTTCTTATTAGGAGGTTATGAATGCTAAGAGGTTAAGATAATGACAAATTTGTAATTTCAAAGCTTTTTAACCATCATCGAAGTAAAGATTTTGTATTAGGAGGTTATGAATGCTAAGAGGTTAAGAAAACGACAAATTCGTAATTTTAGAACTTTTTGATCATCATTGAAGTAAAGATTTCCTATTAGGAGGTTATGAATGCTAAGAGGTTAAGAAAACAACAAATTCGTAATTTTAGAACATTCTGACCATCGTCGAAGTAATGATTTCGTATTAGGAGTTAATGAATGCTAAGGGGTGATGAAAACGACACATTGGTAATTTTAGAACTTTTTGACCATCACCGAAGTAAAGATTTCGTAGTGGTAGGTTATGAATGCTAAGAGGTTAAGAAAACGACAAATTGGTAATTTTTGAACATCCTCGAAGTAAAGATTTCGTATTAGGAGGTTATGAATGCTAAGAGGTTAACGACAAATTGGTAATTTTATAACTTTTTGATCATCATCGAAGTAAAGATTTCGTATTAGGAGGTTATGAATGCTAAAATGTTAAGAAACAATGATGGTAACAAATCAATATTTTCAAAACTTTGACCATCATCAAAGTAAAGATTTCTTATTTTGAGGTTATGAATGCTAAGAGGTTAAGATAATGACAAATTTGTAATTTCAAAGCTTTTTGACCATCATCGAAGTAAAGATTTCGTATTAGGAGGTTATGAATGCTAAGAGGTTATGAAAAGACAAATTTGTAATTTTAGAACTTTTTGACCATCCTTGAAGTAAAGAATTCGTATTAGTAGGTTATGAATGCTAAGAGGTTAAGAAAACGACAAATTGGTAATTTTTGAACTTTTTGACCATCCTCAAAGTACAGATTTCGTATTAGGAAGTTATGAATGCTAAAAGGTTAAGAAAACGATAAATTGGTAATGTTAGAACTTTTTGACCATCCTCGAAGTACAGATTTCGTATTAGGAGGTTATGAATGCTAAAAGGTTAAGAAAACGACAAATTCGTAATTTTATAACTTTTTGACCATCCTCGAAGTAAAGACTTCGTATTAGGAAGTTATGAATGCTAAAAGGTTAAGAAAACGATAAATTGGTAATGTTAGAACTTTTTGACCATCCTCGAAGTACAGATTTCGTATTAGGAGGTTATGAATGCTAAAAGGTTAAGAAAACGATAAATTGGTAATGTTAGAACTTTTTGACCATCCTCGAAGTAAAGGTTTCGTATTAGGAAGTTATGAATGGTAAAAGGTTAAGAAAACGATAAATTCGTAATTTTAGAACTTTTTAACCATCCTCGAAATAAAGATTTCGTATTAGTAGGTTATGAATGCTATGGGGTTAAGAAAACGACAAATTCGTAATTTTAGAACTTTTTGACCATCCTCGAAGTACAGATTTCGTATTAGGAGGTTATGAATGCTAAAAGGTTAAGAAAACGACAAATTCGTAATTTTATAACTTTTTGACCATCCTCGAAGTAAAGGTTTCGTATTAGGAGGTTATGAATGCTAAGAGGTTAAGAAAACGACAAATTGGTAATTTCAAAGCTTTTTCGATCATCATCGAAGTAAAGATTTCGTATTAGGAGGTTATGAATGCTAAGAGGTTATGAAAAGACAAATTTGTAATTTTAGAACTTTTTGACCATCCTTGAAGTAAAGAATTCGTATTAGGAGGTTATGAATGCTAAAAGGTTAAGAAAACGACAAATTCGTAATTTTATAACTTTTTGACCATGCTCGAAGTAAAGGTTTCGTTTTAGGAAGTTATGAATGCTAAAAGGTTAAGAAAACGATAAATTGGTAATGTTAGAACTTTTTGACCATCCTCGAAGTACAGATTTCGTATTAGGAGGTTATGAATGCTAAAAGGTTAAGAAAACGACAAATTCGTAATTTTATAACTTTTTGACCATCCTCGAAGTAAAGGTTTCGTATTAGGAGGTTATGAATGCTAAGAGGTTAAGAAAACGACAAATTGGTAATTTCAAAGCTTTTTCGATCATCATCGAAGTAAAGATTTCGTATTAGGAGGTTATGAATGCTAAGAGGTTATGAAAAGACAAATTTGTAATTTTAGAACTTTTTGACCATCCTTGAAGTAAAGAATTCGTATTAGGAGTTTATGAATGCTAAAAGGTTAAGAAAACGACAAATTCGTAATTTTATAACTTTTTGACCATCCTCGAAGTACAGATTTCGTATTAGGAGGTTATGAATGCTAAAAGGTTAAGAAAACGACAAATTCGTAATTTTAGAACTTTTTGACCATCCTCGAAGTAAAGACTTCGTATTAGGAAGTTATGAATGCTAAAAGGTTAAGAAAACGACAAATTCGTAATTTTAGAACTTTTTGACCATCCTCGAAGTAAAGGTTTCGTATTAGGAGGTTATGAATGCTAAGAGGTTAAGAAAACGACAAATTGGTAATTTCAAAGCTTTTTCGATCATCATCGAAGTAAAGATTTCGTATTAGGAGGTTATGAATGCTAAGAGGTTATGAAAAGACAAATTCGTAATTTTATAACTTTTTGACCATCCTCGAAGTAAAGGTTTCGTATTAGGAGGTTATGAATGCTAAGAGGTTAAGAAAACGACAAATTGGTAATTTCAAAGCTTTTTCGATCATCATCGAAGTAAAGATTTCGTATTAGGAGGTTATGAATGCTAAGAGGTTATGAAAAGACAAATTCGTAATTTTATAACTTTTTGACCATCCTCGAAGTAAAGACTTCGTATTAGGAAGTTATGAATGCTAAGAGGTTATGAAAAGACAAATTTGTAATTTTAGAACTTTTTGACCATCCTCGAAGTAAAGGTTTCGTATTAGGAAGTTATGAATGGTAAAAGGTTAAGAAAACGATAAATTCGTAATTTTAGAACTTTTTAACCATCCTCGAAATAAAGATTTCGTATTAGTAGGTTATGAATGCTATGGGGTTAAGAAAACGACAAATTGGTAATTTTTGAACATCCTCAGTAGGTATTGGGACACCTGAGACCAGCCCCTCCAGTTTTTTTTTGGCCACGCCTGCTGCGCTCTGATTGGTTACCCCCACTCCTGTAGCTCCTCCCCCTTCGCTGTGATTGGTTACCCCCACTCCTGTAGCTCCTCCCCTTGCTTCTGATTGGTCGCCGCCATCTTGGATTTCCCCGCCTACTGCTCTCTGATTGGACGTGCGCCATTTTGGAACTTTGGGCGCCATTTTGACCACGCCTGCCCGCCATTACGGGAATCTGTATTACCGGCAATCTGTGTGCTACCAATAGAGGGCGTAATGCTACAATTAGTGTGTATTGCTAAGAGAGGGCGTTATGAAGGGATCTGTATTATCGATGCGTTGTGTACTACTACTAGGTGGCGTGTCATGAAGAAGAAGAAATCTGTATTACTACAGAGAGGCAACCATTTTATATCACAACATCTTGCATGCGCGCGCTAAATTTGAATCCGTCAATTTTAAATATTTGTCATTTTTGCATCTGTCAATTTTGCTTCTGTCATTTTAAATTTGTCATTTTTGCATATGTCATTTAAATCTGTCATTTTAAATCTGTCATTCTTAAAGCAACCATCTTACCAGATTTGAATTTTAGCGCTAACTCAGGGATTGGATTCTTTCACTAAGCTGAAACGTTTCCACCACTACCTTTTCTAGAAGAAATAATAAAGCCATATAGGAATTTAAAAAAAATTATGTTTATTAATATAGTGTTAAGGCTACATTTAATTTATAATAAAAAAATGTTGATAGAATGCTGGTGCTTGAGGACTTCAGGACTGACCTCTGTTTTCTATTTGCGGTTCCAGGGGCTGTAACAACAATAACAATAGAACGTTAAAAAGGGGTTTATTGTATAAAATTGATGTTTACTCGTACCTTATTTAATTCAACAAACAGGCAGTCATCATAACAGTGTGTTTTCCCCATGCACATCAAACCTAGAGAAATCGTTTTAGCTTCAATCTGCTGGTTAAGCTCTGTAACCCTTTGATCTGTTAACTTATCGCTGATTCGCTTTGGTAGAAATGTAACATGCTTTTCAGCAACAATAATCACACTTTGACGCTTATCACGGCAAACGACTCTTTTGAATTGTAGTATCTCTGCAATTTCTTTTATTTTGTAATCACATAACTTCTTGATTGGCTTCTGGCTAACGGGAGATTTGTTCAATTGTTGTATTAGCAAATCCATTTTTTTTTCTATGTAAAAAAATAGACAAAAACTTAACACTCACAAGAATAATAAATGATTATTTTAACATACCTAGTTCAAGCAAACAATAACAATATTACTATCACCGTAACCGATGTCAAGACCAAACTAAAACGGAAGGGGGTTTGACTGAGCTTTTATAAACTTCGAACCTGCGCGAATGAACATGATTTTAGATAAGATCTTAATTTATTACCAGAACAAAAAGGGTATTGTTAAAAAAAACCTGCACTGTCAATTAATTACTTGAGACCAGATAAAAATCTAAATTTATTACCCTCGAAGATCGGTCACATAGATAAGTGCTACCTACATTTACAGCGCAGGTGTTCTTTAGGGTATTGTTAAAAAGGGATCGACACCTGCACTGTCAAAGTAACACGAGTAGATAAAATCTAAATTTATTACCGTCGGAGCAAAAGGATATCATTAAAAAGGTAGACACCTGCACTGTCACGAATAGATAAAATCTTAATTTATTACCATTCGGAACAAAAAGGGTATTGTTAAAAAAGGGATCGACACCTGCACTGTCATGTAACACGATTAGATAAAAATTTAAATTTATTACCCTCGGTGTCGTTTTTATAATTTACTATAACATTAAAATTTTAAATTAAACTTTTAGATGTGACTATTGATAACCATTTAATTTATTACACACACACACACACAGACCCTGAGCAAAGAAACTCGTTAACGAATAAAAGAACACCTGCGCTGTAAATGTAGGTAGCACTTATCTATGTGACCGATCTTCTAAATAAAGGTTGACTGTGTTAGAGCATTAAAACTATTTTTTGTCATACTTTAGACATTTTTTATTAAAAATATACCTATTTAAAGAAATGGTTTTTTCGATTTATCATAATCACATTTAACAGAAAAAGTTTCAATAGATTATAATATTGATATACTGTAATAGCAAAATAATCAAACATTTCATCACTCTTTGTATTATTAAGTACCTGTAAATCTCGCACGTTGACGGGTCTGATTTCTAAAGCTATTTCCAGGTAAAAAGACCTTTCTGTCTCTTAGAGCATTTAAAAGAACACACTTTAAATTTTATAGAATTTTCTTTAAATAAAAAAGGCACACAATTAAATCAAACCTCAACTGCTTGCCTCGTTCATTTCTGAAGTGAAAGTTATAAACACATCCTTAAAAGGGAATCATATCGAATTTTGACAACAATCTGTCTATTGCCTAATAAAAATAATATAATATTACCATTGCATTCTCTGTTCGCACAATACGTTGAAATTTATCAGATATCTAAACACAAATAGAACCGAGAAAGACACTAAAGTACAAAAGGCGATATCGAATGTAACCTTTATTTAATACAGACAGGGTCATAACTTATTCGTCACACCTGCGTTCAATAAAAAACGGTATGACAGTTGAATGAATTATATCCCCAGAGGGTTAGAATGATACACCGTTTTTTATTCTAATAGATAAAATCTAGAAGGTATGTCAACTCTGGTGCAGAAAAAAAATTTCAAACTGATTTATGACGCACAGGTGTTCACCGGAGAGAACGCTTTGTTCCTTTGTTAAGCGGGCAAATTGACTCGAGTTTTATTTTTAGCTTATTGCATAATATTGCGCAACAATTCGAACCTATAAAGCCAACCACGGAAGTAGACAAGCACTTGTTTGGGGTTACTCGAGACATCAACACATGTATGTTTTTTATGCGTACTGTTAATTATTACGTTTGTGTTTGAAGTGATTTGTGCCATTCTTGATTGTTATTACCAATTGTTGCTACAGAGTCTATGTGAAATCTACAGCTTTAATCGAACAAAAAGGTAGGATTTATTATTATTATTGTTTTTATAATAATCGGCAATCTCGTTCTCGCATGATTTTTCACGACACTGTAACATAATCGGTTTAAAATAATTATTTAAGTTGCAGGAATAGTTTTATATATTTTTTTAATTTCCCTAGTTTGATTATCGATTAAAGTAGTAATTGTTTTATGCGAAGTGTGATCGTTATTAGTTGTTTATCTATGGGTTGTAACATAGTTATTTAAATCATAATTTGAGGTTATGCTTTTTAGATCAATGTTTATTTAAATTAACAGCATATAATCTTTGTTGTTTTTAGCCGTTCCTTATTTATTTTTTTTATAATAATAATCTATCAAAGGGATTTAGTAACAATTTAAACTCTATATTTGTTTAAATTAGATTGTTGTTAAAAAAGTGTAATATCGATTAAAAGGTTTTATTAATTTGCATTGAAACTGATCTTCCTTTAACTTTTGTCAAAGCAAATAATTTGTAATATTTAATAGCCTGCATTGCATTCAGAGGTTATTGTTTATTTTGCGTCAATTTTTTTTACCATCACGTAGCATCTAAGCTTTTTATTTTTAATTAGGGGTTAAGAGAAGCAGTTCGTGAATGGTAAAAGATTTATCTGTCCATTTGTCGCTATATGATTTCTTACCTGTTGCTGTTATATTTCAAACAATTTTAGCTTATTTTGTTGTTGTTTATAATAATAATCTGTCAAAGGGATTTAGTAACAATTTTAAACTCTATATTTGTTTAAATTAGCTTGCTATTAAAAGTTTAAGAATGGCTAAAAGATTTTATTAATTTGCATTAAAATTGATCTTTATAATTAATTTATAATATTTAACAGCTTGCAGTGCATTTAAACTTTAATAATAGTAATTAGTCAATGTTTATTTAAATTAACAACATATAATCTTTGTTGTTTTAGCCTTTGTTAAGTGTGCAAGTGCGATATTTTTTTTTTGCTATTGTTGCTGTTACTCCTGTACAAAATGTCTTCTCTCTACGAAATTATCGATGAAAACGTGTCCACCATCAAGAAATTTGGCACTCTGAAACATCGACTGGTGTTTAAAGTAGCCGTTACGCCAGTCGATGAAGATCATTTGGAGCATTTTAAAACGGCTATTAACCTAATTCTAAGGGATGTGCTAAGCCGAGCACGACCAAATGATAAAGTAGGGGCCACATTTGAGTTTGATAGTTTCAAACAAAAACTTCCCGGCTACATGAGCCTCAGGCGCTCTGATGAAATCACCTTCAATGATGTCTGGGGCATTTTAGAATCGATTTTACAGAGCGATCCTGAAGCCTTGAGTTCGGACACCTTCAGACTAATAGCTACTATTGTAACACCACCTGCTGGACAAGGTCGCTGTCGTAACGGCACGTACAGCACCTTTGCCGAAGAGTGTAGCCGTCGCAGAGGGATTGTCACGATTAACAACACCACCAGTGACAATCTATGCCTACCCAGGGCTTTGGTCGTAGGCAGGGCTCACGCAGATAACAGTGCTGATTACGCTAAGACACGTCGAAATCAGACCGTGCAAAAGATAAAGGCCGAGGAAATGATGCGAGCTGCTGGAGTAGCTTTCATTCCACCGGAGGGAGCCGGGGTCAATGAATTAAGGTTGTTCCAGCAGTTCCTGGCCCCCAACTACAAGATAGTAGTGTATAGCCACGGCTCGAGAGGTCGTTCACTTATCTTTGAGGGGGTCGTTGATAATGATGCCGCAACAAAGAACATCAAGCTGTTGTATCACGAGCATCATTATAACGTCATAACATCGTTGACCTCAGCCTTTGCCTGCGGTTATTTCTGTGAGCACTGTCATGTACCGTATAACAACAAGAGAGATCACCGGTGTGAAAAGTCCTGCGTAGGCTGCGGTAGCTCTCCGCCCTGCGAAAGAACAGCGCAGCTGATTAGGTGTCCGGACTGCAGGCGAGACTTTAGAAGTCAAGCCTGCTTTAACATCCATCAGGAGGGCAACATGTGCCTAGAAGTTAAAAAATGCGAGGGATGTTTCAAAACCATCAACATCAAGACCCGGAAGCAGGCCCACGTGTGCGGGGAGATCTATTGTAAGATCTGTCAGAGCCATAAACCCGAAAACCATTTCTGTCACATACAGCCGGCCGGGCCTAGGAACATAAAGCAAGACACCTTGTTTGTGTTCTTCGACCTGGAGACCCGGCAAGAGAAAGAAATTGCGCCCGGCGTCAACCTCCATGAACCGAATCTATGCGTTTTCCAGCAAGTCTGTTCTGAGTGTTACAACAACGACTCATCATCAACTGCTACCAGTTGTGTAAGATGTGGTTTGCGAGAACAGATCTTGCGAGGAAAATGTATAGATGGTTTTCTCGCGCACCTGTTGGAGATGCGTAAAAAATTCAAAAAAGTTGTAGCAGTTGCCCATAACGGGCAGGCTTTCGACACACAGTTTATTCTAAATTACTTGATAACCAACAACACCTCTTTGAAACCGGACCTCATTATGCGCGGTTCAAAAATTCTGCTGCTGCAACTAGATAATCTAAAGATTATCGATTCGCTCAACTTTTTCCCCATGGCTCTGGCTGACTTGCCTAAAGCGTTCGATCTACCGGCTCCCAAAGGATACTTCCCGCACCTCTTTAACACCGAGGCCAACGCCCATTACGTGGGTCCTCTTCCGGACATCAAATTTTACAGCCCCGACACCATGAAACCCCAGGCTCGTAAAGCGTTCCTAAAGTGGTACGAGGCGAACAGGGACGGGATCACGGAGTTCGACATGCAACGTGACCTGGTCGAATATTGTCGAACAGACGTCGATATTTTGAAGAGAGCCTGTATCCACTTTAGGAATCTCTTTATTGAGGAATGCGACGTTGACCCGTTCACGGAAGCCATCACCATCGCCTCTGCCTGTAATCTCATGTTCCGGAGGAAATTCCTCAAAGAAAGCACCATTGGACTGATACCAAAGGGTGGTTATAGACGCGCAGATAACCAGTCTAAGGTAGCTCTCCAATGGCTGTTGCTGGAAGAACATCAAAGAGGTGTTGAGATTCAACACGTCGGCAGGCAGAGAGAAGCTATCGTGGGCGGGTTAAAGGTTGACGGGCTGTATGGTAATACCATATTTCAATTTCACGGGTGTTACTTCCATGGATGTCCCACCTGCTTCACTACCCGTCGCAACGAGCCTCTACACGACGATCCTAGCGACACCATGGATATGAGGCTCGAGAAGACCCGAGCCACAACAGAGAAGTTAAAGTCGCTAGGATACGAGGTTGTTGAACAGTGGGAATGTCGCTTCCGAAGGCAGTTAACACCCGAATTCAGACAGCAGGTTGAGAAACATCCCTTGTTAGTAAACACGCCCTTAAACCCGAGAGAGGCATTTTACGGCGGCCGTACAGGGGCAGCAAAATTAAAGAGAGTTGCAAAAGACGGGGAAAAGATCCGGTATGTAGATGTATGCTCCCTTTATCCTTGGGTATGCAAGTACGCCAAATTCCCAGTTGGCCATCCAGAAGTTTACGTAGGCAAGGCGGCTTGTGAAAATCTAATCAGGGATAAAGGGGGCCTGGAAAACATCAACGGCGTGGTAAAATGTACAATGTTACCGCCACAAGATCTATACCATCCGGTCTTACCCGTCAAGATGCATCAAAAGCTGCTGTTCCCTCTATGTCGCACTTGCGCCGAAGAATTGAACCAGGCCGAATGTCAGCACGGCGTAGAGGACCGAGTCATCAACGGAACCTGGGTCTTGGACGAACTGGTAATGGCCACACGAAAGGGTTACATCGTGCAGGACATACAAGAGATCTGGTCGTACGATGTAACCCAGTACAACAAAGCGTCCAAGACCCGGGGACTGTTTTCGGGTTTCATCGACAAGTTCCTGAAGATGAAGCAGGAAGCCAGCGGTTGGCCATCTTCAATAACTGCCAACAACAACGGCGAGGATGGTATCGATGGAGCCCGGAAACAGTACGTTGATGACTACTTCGAGAACGAGGGAGTCTCCTTGGATTCGTTGAAGATCGTCAAGAACCCTGGTTTGAGATCGTTGGCCAAACTGATGCTGAATTCCTTCTGGGGTAAGTTATAATAACCTTATGTAGTTTTCTTTACTTAATATTTTTTTTTGTATTCTAGGGAAATTTGGTCAGCGTGAGAACCAGGCGAAAACAGCCATAATCAGCGAGTCCAAGGAGTTTTTCGACCTGTTGTCCAGCCCAGGCGTAGAAGTTAATCATGTGCAGGAAATAAATGACGAGGTGATTGCGGTTAACTGGCAGCATAAAGAGGAAGCAGCAGATCCTCTGTCGTCAGTTAACGTGGTCATCGCGGCATTTGTCACTGCACAGGCCCGTCTTAAGCTGTATTCCTATTTGGATCAGCTAGGAGAGAGAGTATTATACTATGACACAGGTAAGTCATTCAGTACTATCAAACATCAACACCGTTTATATTAGAGTTAATTTTTTTTTCGTTGTTTCAGATTCCGTAATATACGTTTCGAAGCCGGGCGACTTCGAGCTACCAACAGGAAGCTTCCTAGGCGACCTCACAGACGAGCTCGAAGAGTACGGTCCCGGATCGTATATTATAGAGTTTGTGTCAGGCGGGCCGAAGAACTACGCCTACAAAGTTTATTCACCGACCACGGGACAGATACACGTGGTCGTCAAGGTCAAGGGCATCACCCTAAACCACGCCGCGACTCAAAAGATAAACTTTGAGTCCATGCTTAGACTGCTGGAAGGTATGGACGAAAAGATTATTGTAGAGTCCAACAACATCCGGCGTACGGCTGACCATCAGCTTGTAACGCGAGCGGAATCAAAAGTCTATAAGATAACGTTCGCGAAGAGACGCCGTATAGAAGATTTTGATTCCGTTCCGTTCGGCTACAACAACAACAAGCGACCACGTGTATAAACATTAAAGCCCCTCTTGTATATATGTAAGTGTATAGTAGTATAGTTGTATTTTTAAGTTTTGTAAAATTTGTATAGGTAGTATTATATTTAGATCTTAAGTAGTAAAATATTATCATAACGTATATAATTATTATACAGTTCAATCGTTGTAGTAATAGATATGTGTATAGTAGTATAGTTGTATTTTTAAGTTTTGTAAATTTTTGTATAGGTAGTATCATATCTAACTCTTAAGTAGCAAAATATTTGTATAGTAATAAGTGCATGTACAGTTCAACTGTAGTAGCAGTAGTCAGGGGTTATGTTAATCACAAGAGATCGACCTTCGGCTTGATGTAATTATTATTATTATAAGTGATGATGATGATGATGTCTAGGTTTATACTTTGTGTATACTATATTCGAAATTATTTAAGAATGTAATAATTAGGTAATTAGTTGTTGTTGTAAATTGTTCAATCATCTTTTGTCAGTATAGTGTAGTTATAATAATAATAAGTGAAGCTGACAAGAGTTATACCTTATGTACAGTAACTATTAAAAAAGATGGTGAAACTTAAGGGTGATTGAATGTAAATCACAAGAGGATACTCAGGGGAACATACTCATGAAATAGATCTGATAAACGCGATTTTGTTCTTTTCAATTATGTAGTAGTAGTAGTAGATCAAGACATTGTTGAAAAGAATATTAGGCATAACAAAGCGTACAAAGCATTCAATAGGATGTTTCATGAAAAATGAGTATGTCTTCATGGTTATCCGAGCAGATTTCAACCTAATAATAATAATTGTTTAGTTATTTTGATTATTGTCTAGTTGTTTAATAATTTTAAGAAACATTGTCGTCGTAGAATAAAAGATGTTCTATCATGGTTATCCGAGAACAGATAGTTGTTTAGTTATTTAAGTATTATTGTTTTGTTGTTTAATAATGTTTTGAGAAAGATTGTCATAGAATAAAAAGATTAATGTTTTATATATGTGTATTATTACTATTCTCACCCAGCTGTACCATGACATGAAAAGTGATAGCTATAACTGAGAGAGAGAGAATGAGGTAATTACCTACGAACACCTGCCTGTGATGATGATGACGTGTCAGCGACAGGATGAAACTTGTCTGCCAGCGATGCCTACCTGTTTACCGTATGCTTGTTACTGAGCATGCGCTGGATCTAGGTAAGTATAGGTGACTATATAAAGCCGACCGTTGTTAGCGTGTAGTAGTAGACAGCACGTGTGCAGCAGCAGTAGCAGCAGCAGCAATTACGATGATGTCAAGCAGTCCTAATTATTGTTATGATAACTGTGTGAGCGAACCCCTGGAAATAGGTAAGTTGTTGTTGCTGTTTATAAAACTTCAAGTTTATATGCTAATTTGTGTCTATTTTGTTGCTTCTTTAGATGAAGAAGGTTCGGATGTTGCAGATCATGCATCATCATCATCAACAGCAAGTGCCGACAACGACGACGGTCAAGCGTGGAACAACGAAGTCGAAGAAACAGGTAAGTTGTTTAAAACTTTTGTGTGTGTGTTTATGCTTATATTAAACGATTATTGTATTATTATTGTTTAGCGTTCCTGTCGCAGCAGCAGCCTCTATACTACGCTGATGACGCTGTAGCAGCATCAGCAAACTTTACCATCATAGATACACCGGTAGCAGCAGTAGCAGCAGCTAAACGTGAAGTACGTGTTCAACTGCTCGGGGCTGTCCAGTATCCGTTGTATGTAACGAGACCTCCAGGGGAAAAAGAAAACTACGATCATATACACAACATCCAAGTAGGACTTATTCCGCCCGACGACGACGCCCAGGGAGAATTTGCCGTGGTAGTGAAGCTTGAGTGCGTGAATAACGTATGTGAGTATGGTGAATTGGTGTTGTCGGAACGGGACTGGTTCGAGCTGTATGATATACGAGTCGAGGCACTGTTTAAAAATTTCTTTCATGGTTGCTGCTGTTGCAACAAGGACAACAGTGTACTACATTGCGATAAACATTTGAAATTCCATCTATGTGACAATTTATACATCGAGATTATTCACAACGAGTTTTTCGGCAACAGGGTTGCCATACATGATACACAGCGGACTATAACCTTAAAAGATTACGAGTTTCAGTCTATACTGCATTTAGCACCGTTGATCAATCATCATGCTCGAACGTTACGTCACCTCGACTTTTCACGTTTCTACCACGCAAACATAGAGAACGTAGCAGAAGGTCAACTGAGACGCCATGAAGATGCCTATAAATCGCTCCCGACATCCGATTCAATTTTATTCACGTCCGAGCTGTTATGCGGTTACTACTCAGCTACCAGTTTAATAGACAACACAGCAGCAGCAATTGGTGGTGGATTGAACTCGTTCATTTTATTAGAAATAATAAAACATTATCCGCAAAAGTTTATCGATGCCGTACGTACACGACTGCAATCATATCAGCAACAGCAGCAGTCGGAGACGTCAACGACAACAACGTTTGCACCGTCGTATTAAGAACACCATGGCGGAAATAAACTATCTTAGAAATAGACTGCAAAAATATTTGAACAATTTGCAAGTGTTACGCGATGATCTCAACTCATACTGTGTAATGAATAATTTGTCCAATCATATGTTACAATTGTCCATTAAATATCAAAATAAATAATATGTATAAACATTGTTGTTGTTGTTTCATTTACTAGCACAGGGTGAAGGGGTTGACTATATAAAAAGGTAGATCGTTGTCATCAGCGAGAGAGTACACGAATAAAGCCGAAGATTTCCGACGGCGAACATCCTAAGCTACAAATCCGGTAAGTAGTCATACTATGAGAGAGAGAGAGAGAGAGAAAGAGTTTCAACTTAGTGAAAGAAGGATCCAATCCCATAGTTAGCGCTAAAATTCAAATCTGGGAAGATGGGTGCTTTAAGAATGACAGATTTAAAATGACCGATTTAAATGACAGATGCAAAAATGACATATGCAAAAATGACATATGCAAAAATGACAAATTTTAAATGCATAAATGACATATGCAAAAATGACAGATTTAAAATAGATTCAAATTTAGCGCGCGCATGCAAGATGTTGTGATATAAAATGGTTGCCTCTCTGTAGTAATACAGATTTCTTCTTCTTCATGACACGCCACCTAGTAGTAGTACACAACGCATCGATAATACAGATCCCTTCATGACGCCCTCTCTTAGCAATACACACTAATTGTAGCATTACGCCCTCTATTGGTAGCACACAGATTGCCGGTAATACAGATTCCCGTAATGGCGGGCAGGCGTGGTCAAAATGGCGCCCAAAGTTCCAAAATGGCGCACGTCCAATCAGAGAGCAGTAGGCGGGGAAATCCAAGATGGCGGCGACCAATCAGAAGCAAGGGGAGGAGCTACAGGAGTGGGGGTAACCAATCACAGCGAAGGGGGAGGAGCTACAGGAGTGGGGGTAACCAATCAGAGCGCAGCAGGCGTGGCCAAAAAAAAACTGGAGGGGCTGGTCTCAGGTGTCCCAATACCTACTATCCTCGAAGTAAAGATTTCGTATTAGGAGGTTTTGAATGCTAAGAGGTTAACGACAAATTGGTAATTTTATAACTTTTTTATCATCATCGAAGTAAAGATTTCGTATTAGGAGGTTATGAATGCTAAAATGTTAAGAAACAATGATGGCAACAAATCAATATTTTCAAAACTTTTACCATCATCAAAGTAAAGATTTCTTATTTTGAGGTTATGAATGCTAAGAGGTTAAGATAATGACAAATTTGTAATTTCAAAGCTTTTTGACCATCATCGAAGTAAAGATTTCGTATTAGGAGGTTATGAATGCTAAGAGGTTATGAAAAGACAAATTTGTAATTTTAGAACTTTTTGACCATCCTTGAAGTAAAGAATTCGTATTAGTAGGTTATGAATGCTAAGAGGTTAAGGAAACGACAAATTAGTAATTTTTTAACTTTTTGACCATCCTCAAAGTACAGATTTCGTATTAGGAAGTTATGAATGCTAAAAGGTTAAGAAAACGATAAATTGGTAATGTTAGAACTTTTTGACCATCCTCGAAGTACAGATTTCGTATTAGGAGGTTATGAATGCTAAAAGGTTAAGAAAACGACAAATTCGTAATTTTAGAACTTTTTGACCATCCTCGAAGTAAAGACTTCGTATTAGGAAGTTATGAATGCTAAAAGGTTAAGAAAACGACAAATTCGTAATTTTAGAACTTTTTGACCATCCTCGAAGTACAGATTTCGTATTAGGAGGTTATGAATGCTAAAAGGTTAAGAAAACGACAAATTCGTAATTTTATAACTTTTTCACCATCCTCGAAGTAAAGGTTTCGTATTAGGAGGTTATGAATGCTAAAAGGTTAAGAAAACGACAAATTCGTAATTTTAGTACTTTTTGACCATCCTCGAAGTAAAGATTTCGTATTAGGAGGTTATGAATGCTAAAAGGTTAAGAAAACGACAAATTCGTAATTTTAGAACTTTTTGACCATCCTCGAAGTACAGATTTCGTATTAGGAGGTTATGAATGCTAAAAGGTTAAGAAAACGACAAATTCGTAATTTTAGAACTTTTTGACCATCCTCGAAGTAAAGACTTCGTATTAGGAAGTTATGAATGGTAAAAGGTTAAGAAAACGATAAATTCGTAATTTTAGAACTTTTTAACCATCCTCGAAATAAAGATTTCGTATTAGGAGGTTATGAATGCTAAGAGGTTAAGAAAACGACAAATTGGTAATTTCAAAGCTTTTTCGATCATCATCGAAGTAAAGATTTCGTATTAGGAGGTTATGAATGCTAAAAGGTTAAGAAAACGACAAATTCGTAATTTTAGAACTTTTTGACCATCCACGAAGTACAGATTTCGTATTAGGAGGTTATGAATGCTAAAAGGTTAAGAAAACAACAAATTCGTAATTTTAGAACTTTTTGACCATCCTCGAATAAAAGACTTCGTATTAGGAAGTTATGAATGCTAAAAGGTTAAGAAAACGATAAATTGGTAATGTTAGAACTTTTTGACCATCCTCGAAGTACAGATTACGTATTAGGAGGTTATGAATGCTAAAAGGTTAAGAAAACGACAAATTCGTAATTTTATAACTTTTTGACCATCCTCGAAGTAAAGGTTTCGTATTAGGAAGTTATGAATGGTAAAAGGTTAAGAAAACGATAAATTCGTAATTTTAGAACTTTTTAACCATCCTCGAAATAAAGATTTCGTATTAGGAGGTTATGAATGCTAAGAGGTTAAGAAAACGACAAATTGGTAATTTCAAAGCTTTTTCGATCATCATCGAAGTAAAGATTTCGTATTAGGAGGTTATGAATGCTAAAAGGTTAAGAAAACGACAAATTCGTAATTTTAGAACTTTTTGACCATCCTCGAAGTAAAGATTTCGTATTAGTAGGTTATGACTGCTAAAAGGTTAAGAAAATGACAAATTCGTAATTTTAGAACTTTTTGACCATCCTCGAAGTAAAGACTTCGTATTAGGAAGTTATGAATGCTAAAAGGTTAAGAAAACGATAAATTGGTAATGTTAGAACTTTTTGACCATCCTCGAAGTACAGATTTCGTATTAGGAGGTTATGACTGCTAAAAGGTTAAGAAAACGACAAATTCGTAATTTTAGAACTTTTTGACCATCCTCGAAGTAAAGATTTAGTATTAGTAGGTTATGAATGCTATGGGGTTAAGAAAACGACAAATTGGTAATTTCAAAGCCTTTTTGATCATCAAAGTAAAGATTGTGTATTAGGAGGTTATGAATGCTAAGAGGTTAAGAAAACGACAAATTCGTAATTTTAGAACATTCTGACCATCGTCGAAGTAAAGATTTCGCATAAGGAGTTTATGAATGCTAAGAGGTTATGAAAACGACACATTGGTAATTTTAGAACTTTTTGACCATCAACGAAGTAAAGATTTCTTATTAGGAGGTTATGAATGCTAAGAGGTTAAGATAATGACAAATTTGTAATTTCAAAGCTTTTTGACCATCATCGAAGTAAAGATTTTGTATTAGGAGGTTATGAATGCTAAGAGGTTAAGAAAACGACAAATTCGTAATTTTAGAACTTTTTGATCATCATTGAAGTAAAGATTTCCTATTAGGAGGTTATGAATGCTAAGAGGTTAAGAAAACAACAAATTCGTAATTTTAGAACATTCTGACCATTGTCGAAGTAAAGATTTCGTATTAGGTGTTTATGAATGCTAAGAGTTTATGAAAACGACACATTGGTAATTTTAGAACTTTTTGACCATCATCGAAGTAAAGATTTCGTATTAGTAGGTTATGAATGCTAAGAGGTTAAGAAAATGACAAATTGGTCATTTTTGAACTTTTTGACCATCCTCGAAGTAAAGATTTCGTATTAGGAGGTTATGAATAGTAAGAGGTTAACGACAAATTGGTAATTTTAGAACTTTTTGATCATCATTGAAGTAAAGATTTCCTATTAGGAGGTTATGAATGCTAAGAGGTTATGAAAACGACAGATTTGTAATTTTAGGACTTTTTGACCATCGGTTGAAAGACTCAGTATAGTATGTGTCATTGCCGCATGCCACATGTTGCTTAAATGTTGCCTCAGTGGAATTGCGCCTTAAATAAAACGCAGCTTACATTGGAACAAATCATATTTTTATTTATGATATTCTAACAGTCTAACGTCACATAATTAGCATAATAATTACAAATGTTTGGTATTATAATAATAATAATGATAATAATAATATGTAGTTTACTTTCGGTAACATTAGTATATAAGAAGTACAAAAACTACTCCTACTGGTTCATGAAAATATTTTTCTTATAGGATTCTTATTTTGTTACTACAGTAAATACGAATCACTTACATTTTTTTGGCCTCAACTATAAAAAACAATCAAAAATAATCATTTTAGATCTACAAACTTAAAATTTAACAAAACTAACAAAAATATGAACAAAACACAATGATAATAATACTATTAGAAAGTTTAGGGTAATTTTATTAAATTCTCCCTGTATCCATTTGATTCTCAAGTTTCACATTTTTTGCAAAAAGATAATCCCCGTTAGCCAACATCGCTAATGTATCTATTACTTACAAGTTACAATAAAATATTATTACAATAAGAATGGTGGGCACCATTATATTGAAAAAATAAATTTCTATTCTGCATTTAATAAGAAAAATTTCAACTACATAACAAATGTATCTTTTTTCTTTCACATTTTTTTTCAATAACTTTTTTAAATTACAGGCACAATAATGATGCTTAAAATTTGAACTCTATTTTCTGTTTTACAATTATTACAAAAAGATTGTGGTTTCCTTCTTTTATTATTATTATACAATGTTTTATTACATCTTAGCAGAAATACGAACACGGAAGCAATTAGTTTCGAAAGATAGTTTACATGGAATTAAAATTAGCTAAGCAATCGATTATAACATATACATTTATTCAAGACAATAAAAGCGCTCTTTTCTTTTTTGTTAAATACTGAGAGGTATTGAAGTTTCTTTTGCTTTGTTCTTGTTTTTGTAAACACACTCCAAAGTTGAAAAGAAAGTTATTTTTTTTAAGTTTCAACTAGCTTAGATTTTTAATACAATTGCAAATCAGTCGAATATGGTATCTTAAGCATAGATAAATGGGCTAAAGGAATTTTAAAAATAAATTACAAAGAGGAATGCATATAAAATAATTTATGCAACTACAATAAAGATTTTTCTTTTAATTTCTACACTAAATTATTGAATTTTTAACAAACTTGTATGAATTTAGTGGGTCCAGGTCATCACCGAGAAAGCAAACACTGAGAAACACAACTACCGAGAAACCAAAACTAAGAAACCATAACCGAGCAAATCAAAGCAGAGAATGGAAACTACCGAGAATAATAAATACTGAGAATGCATCCATGCACATGAAGTAAGAATTATTTAATTAATTAATATTAGAATATTAACACTCACTCGGCATAGCATGTCGTGTTAGAGTTAGTCTCTCTCTCTCAGTAATCACGTTAACTATTGGAGTCTGTCCCTGTTAGGTCTATCAAACTTACTAACTTATAACCTAACCTCCGCTGCATAGCGTTTCTTTACACCGTTGGTCTTTCTCTTTCTTTCCCCGTCCTATGTATTCTCCTCTGTTTCTTTTAGATCTATCAAAGTTACTAACTTTTAATTGTTACTTCATGCATTGTCGGTATTTGTTATTCTTGGAAGTTCCATTCTCAACTTTGGTTTTCTCGGTTGTGGTTTCTCGGTTGTGGTTTCTCGGTTGTGGTTTCTCGGTTGAGGTTTCTCGGTAATGGTTTCTCGGTTGTGGTTTCGCGGTTATGTTTTCTCGGTTGTGGTTTCTTGGTTTTCGTTTCTCGGTACTTGTCTTTCTCGGTGATGACCGGATACGGAATTTATTAAACAAAGAATATGTACCATACTTCTGAATATAGTTGCATAAATCACATTATATACCAACAACACACAAAACGTATCAATATAAAGTTTAAAACTTCATACAAACTATAAGAGTGATAGCAAAAACAAAATGTATCGTCACTTTTGTTCTTTTAATACTAATAACTAGAGATCACTTTTTTGGAGTTTCGACTATATACGTTACAACATTAGGATACAAAATTATGAAAAAATATTCTAAAATCTAATATTATCTATTTGGTAAAATGATTGGAAGTTATAATTATTAGGTTATTACAGTGATTAAATAGCATTACTTTTTTTGTTGTTTTCAATTATTGGTTATAATTACTCAAAGATTTGCATTGTATAAATGTGATTGTTTTACGATACCATGACTTGTTACATTCTACAAAGTTAATCAGCTGCATTACGGTAATTGTTACCATTTCACAGATGACTTCCTCTGCTTGATAACTATACTTTTTTCTTTTATCTCCTTCACATCAGTCGCGTCTCTCCTGTTTTATATATTTTTTTTATTCATAATATTTTTCTCTATTACACAAAATCTAATGCAGTATTTTTTCTAAGTACTTTTTACATTTAGAATACAAGCATCTCACTTTTGTGTATTTTAATTATTATTAATTTTTATAACTATTTTGGTTTCTTAAATAAAAATCAAGTATTTATATTTTTTGTACACATGTAAATTATATCTGACAAAAGTAAAACATGAAATTAAAAACTTCATGGATTCATCAAACAAATATAGAAATATTTGTACATAGTAAAGCACAAGCTGTAATGCAATCAATATTGGTTTAGCTTTAGATAATAAATCCTTTTTTACAAATTTTAAATAGTGTGAGTGTAACTAACACTGTTGGGGATAATGATTAGATGCTGCAGATACATTGAAGTTATTGCTATATCTGTTAGATGAACACACAATGCGGAAATAAAACTTTTTCTTAATATTAAATCTACTTACAGAAAAATCTTTGGTTATAGTTAAGTACTGAAAGTAAAGCTACTCAAAGTAAACTGTCAAATATACTATGGTTACTGTCAGAATTTCTGCATTGCAATCATAAGAGGTAATATAATAATAATAATTGCTACTATCCATTACCAGGCCTCAGAAGCTATGAAGCTTGTGCGAGAGGGAGGGGCAATTATTACTATTACGCAGGCCCAACGTGTGGCTGCAGCCGCCTTAACAGATAAGAGTAACCATTTAAGAAAACGAGTGATGTAGTCTCGATCTCCTTTTTCAATTTATGTTTAATTGACAAAAAATAAAAATTTGCTAATTTTAGTGGAAAATTGACTGTATTGGATTTTTTATGACAGCCTCACAAGCACAATTCACTTGTTATTAAAGATAAGAAAACAAAATTAAGAGAGCTAATAAAGAAGGCAAATACAAAAACACTGCTAGTTTTAGGTCCTTTTTTTAATTAAAAAAAGCAGTGGCGGTTAGTCCTAAGGGGCACAAGGGCATGTGCCCACCCTTCACTGTGCATGTCACGAAGAAATATATGACGCTATTATAATTTTACATTTTTTTGTAATATCGGTTGCGAAAAACTAAACTCAAAACTAATTTCACGTCCACCGTTACCGTTACCATTAAAGGTAAAGAGACTTTGCCTTTAAATAAAAAGTAAGTTTTTTACGGTCTTTAATTTTTTTTTGTGCCCACCCTCTGAAAAATCCACGAACCGCCAGTGAAAAAAAGTTGATTTTTTGTTGTAACCTACAACTCAAAAAGTTGAAATATATATACAAGTTGAAAAGAGAAGAAAATTTATATTTTTTCTAAGAACGATAGAAGAACTATTAAATTATGAGAATGGATTACAAAATAACAACTTGCATGGTTCTCTAGATTATAAATTCAAGTGAGTATTACATCTAACAACAAAAACAATTGCACCTACTACCTCTGTAGCTCTTACAAGGAATATATCCAACTTTTCAACTTGTACAATTCCTGCTTTCTGCAAAAGCTTAGTCGACTCTCGACCTACAGTTTTTTTTTTTGATATATTTGTGTTTACAAAACTTAGACTGTGTTTTGTTTATATACCTGTGTCTGAAATTTTTTGGGCAAGGAAACGAGATGGGGGAGCATCGCTCGTACCTCATGGAACTGACTACTATAATCATTTGGCCGACTCTACTAGAATTTAGCTGAATCTGGGGGAATTCCACCGCCAGTAGGAATTTTTATTGTGCCAAACATCACATTGACGTGGGATCTGAAGCTTTACTTGCTATCCGAAAAGAAGGCATATGGATTAATTTTTTTTCCGCTATGAAAAATGACCAGCTTGGCCGGGGATAAAATAAGGGATCTGCTGACCGGATATAATAATCACAGTCAAGTCTATGGAAATAATAATAATAATACACATTCGCACCCGGCAAGAGTAACTAAAACAACCACATTTAGTGACTTTTCTAGTGTAAGAAAAGTTTCTAGTTACTTGAGTTCCAAGTACTTGAGTAACATTGCAAAATTGTCGTAGTGTGAATCATGCTCCTACTTTGCAACTAGGTTATATGAAAAATAGTTTCTAGGTTATGTTGATTTCTGTCAAACTTTTGTCTAATGTTAAAATGGCTCTGTGGTCGATTGAAATTCATTCAAATCTTTTCTGTTCCTCACGTCAATATCAACAAATATCAAGTTTAGGATGATTTGTTTTTGATGATTTATTTCGTTTTTAATGTGTATAAAATATTAATAAATGTTTTGACGTTTGATTAGCATTTGTTTTTCAAATTTCCAAACAACACCATGCTAATGCCAACTTCAAGAAAATTACAAAAAGTTTCGAATGGCTAGTTTCAAATGCTTAAAAACATTTCAAATCAAAAGATCCTAACAGTTACTGTTCCCGCGTGCGAATGGAATATAATGTGTAAATAACTGGATGACATTTTGAGATTAGGTTCGGTTATTGTGACATGATGAAGTTATTCTAAGTTAGGTTGCATGTTTGTGATATTTTTCGGTTATTCGAGGGTAGGTTGAATATTGAGGTGTTTCAAGGTTAGGTTTGATCGATTGTAACATATAATACTTAGAGGTCTAGTTTTCACTGAGATTTAGGAAAAAGATAAAGCTATGTTGTTGTTTCAAAAATTTAGAAAAATCAAATCAAAAAAGGATTTAAAGTGGGAAAAGTTCCACAACTTTGTGATCATTTTTTTCATATTTTTGTTAGTTTTTCTAAAATCTACGAAACAACAGACCTAGAAATCTACCATATTAACATTGCTACAAAGCAACCTACAACAGCCTTTTTACTGTCTGTTGTCGCCTCCAAGGGCTGCAGCAGTTACTTCTCAGATTCTTTTTCTATTTTTATGATTATGTCTTCAGTTTATATGGTTTTACTTTAACCGTGTATTTGACTATCCTTTGCCAATTCATTGCATTCACTTAATATAAACGCATTCAACTTTAATTTTGAATAGAAACGTCATTGGCATTCGTGAAGCCGTCATCATCAACGATCATTAAATAAAAGCATATTTCTGGGTGCAAGTATTCTGACAACAATTTTTTTTTATAAGTATGAGGTTTGTCCGAAATAAAAACGATTTTTCAATATACCGCACCAATGAGTCGCTGCTCTCTTAGCTGCGTACCAGCATCGCGTAGTGGGATTCTTCAGAAGTAACATACCATTTATCGCATTATTCTACGTTGCTAAGTTTTCAGCCGTCAAGCGTTTTAAGTGAAGAAGTGTTTTATTGTTCTGGCGATTTTGTTGTAAAAGAAAATGAAGATTCTCGATGAGCAATGTGGGCGCATCAAATTTTATTTTAAATTGGGCTAGATGTTTCCAGAAACTCTAAAAAATGTTGCAAGAAGATTATGAGGAAAAATGTATGAGCCGTACACAATGTTATAAGTGGTATCAATGGTTCAAAGCAGACAGATTGAAGGCGATGCAAAACCTGGTCGGCTATCAACATCGAGTAATGACATTCAAGTTGAGCAAGTGCGTGTTGCAGCACGGAAAGATTGTCAAATAAAGAGTTTTGTTTAAAAATAATGCAGCATTTAAGGAAGTCTGTGAGAAAGAACAGGCTAGAAGCTTGGGCAAATGGAACATGGAAGAGTCACCAGTATAATGCCTCGGGGTACTTGGCGCTCCTTAATCGACAGTTTTTCACCAAGCATACACAGCTGTTGTACCACAATTACCCTATTCATTTATTTTTACCCTATTTGTTTGCGGCCTTATTTCCGAAGTTAAAATCCACCCTAGAAATAGAAATAGAAGAGATAAAAGAAGAATCGCTGCGAGACCTGAAGGCTATACCACAAACGACGTTCCAGAACGCATTCAAACAGGTGAAAAAAGCGCTGGGAGCGATATATTAACTGCGAAGGGAACTACTTTGAAGGGAAATAAAATTATTTTGTAAGAGTGCTTTTGTAATTGAGCTATTAGAGATTATACGGCAACATCGCGATACTTATAAATCATATTACATTGAAAGAATTTCCCAAGAGCGTCAAATTACAATTTTATGCCAACCTCCGTACCATTGTGATTAAAACCCGATAAAAGAAATTTGGGCCCAAATTAAAGGATTTGTGGCAGTAAATAATACTATATTTATGCTAAAGGATGTAGAAAATTTATTAAAGGAAGGAATCGCCAACGTAAGCGCAGAAGATTGGGAAAAATGTGTGAGGGATGCCCAAAAAATTGAACAATAAATGTGGAACCTTGACCTATAATTGATGTTCGTGTGGAAGACGTAGTTTTACAGACATCAATTATACATCAGAAGACTCTGATGTATAAGTGATGCCTGGTAAGTTGATTTATTTAAAAAAATTTCTTAGTTTGCTGATGTAATTTTTTAGGTTCGCAGAATAAAAAAACTATTTGCCACGGATGCTGTTCAAAAATTGCTCTTTTTAGAGCAAACACCTCTTTTAAATTAGGCTTTGTTATGTTTAAATAGCGAGTGATGAGTCTGATTTAATTGTGGTGTATTTAATTTTCTTCGGTATCATTTTCCATTCCATATTACGCTGAAACAGTAAGAGCGAGTTTAGCGCACACAGTACGCAAAAGCGCATCATTGTAAATGAAGCTTCAAGGGTCAGCTAACTTCAAGTATATTTACGTCTTGCGACAGGTTACCGCAAACGGACTTTAGATGGTTCAATACTTTAAGTAAAAAAGAAGTTAGCAAGGGCACTAAGATTAAAATCAAAAACTCTGTATTTATCCCAATTTTAACACACTGAGGCATGTCATGGGTGCTCAACGAGAAATTAACACTATAGGTTATGGAAATGAAGCTATTACGCAAAATAGAGCAAGTAGTTATATTACAAGATCGAATCAGAAATAAGAAGAAGACTAAAAAAAATAGCAGACAACTGAGCTAGTTTGGACAGATTGTAGGACCTTGGAAATCAAAGTACGGCAAACCATCAAGGCAAGCGTGGAAGCAAGAAATAAATGTAATCTTGAAAAGGAAAGCATTAAGTCTGAGTGGAGAAGAGCACAGGACCTTGTGTCAATTTCGAATTAGAAAAAATGTTAATCAGTATGTTCAAAAGAACAGATTTCATACAAATTGGAGTATGGTCAGATAACACCCTTTAATGATGATACCCCCCCTTCTTCTTGTTTTTGCCATTAAAAGTATCTTGAAAAAATAGTTGTTTTCTTCTATCTCTTACGGTAACTGAGATTCCCTATGCAGGCAAGTAATCTGAACCACTCTGTTCACTGTGTTCTGAATTTGACCTAAAAATAGGGAATTTTTAGTTACTATCACAAATAGAGAAAAAGCAATTTAGCAATTCTAAAAATTTCTATGGAGAATTCCTTGAGGAGGAATGCACAGGACACAGGGTACTTTTAAAGTATTTTTCCTCTAGAATTCAACAGTTTAGTTGAACCTTGAAACATTTAGATTTATATTGCTAATTTGTGGTCGGCCATGACTTCAAAAAATAGGCCTAAACGAAAATTCAAATAAGCCATTGTATTCCAAGCAAAAAGAACCTGCTGTATTTTTCTGTAAACAGGCTACATATTCAGCATTTATATCTGCAATTATGACCAAAACACAATATACATTTATCAGGCAATATCTACTTATGAAAGCAAACAGTTTTGGTAACCAAGTTATATATTAAATTACAACAATATAAAAAAACTAATAGAATAAGTAATATCACTTTGAGTAGCCCTATAATACATTTTATATTGTAAAAACATCACATTTCGTATTTCAAGGTCAGCTTTACCTAGAAAAAACCTTGAAACACAAAAACAGAACCGAAGCAAATGATATAACAAACCATATTTCAAAATAACCCACCGACCTTGTTCACATAATACATCTTATCAAAAAAACAGAATGGGAACAACGTACCGATTGTAGTTAACAACGAACAATAGTAAATAACAATATGAAGCTGTAGATGTCCTAGAACAACAAAAAGGAGACTCGAGTACGTCTCGAGTCTCCCTTGTTGCGCCGGGACATCCCCAACTGTCATAAACTCCCATCTTGTCCTGTCGCTCCAACGCCCTTGTTGTCGCCGCTCCCTCCACCACCACTAGAAGAACGTCCTTCGCCACCAGATCCACGACCTGAACCACCGCTTCCCCCACGAAACTCCAGTTTATACTGTAAATTGTTAAGAAAATTAAATGTTTTAAAGAAAATATGGGGGTTATAAAAGTTTGAAATGCACAAGCTTAATATGTTTTTTAAGGTTAGATATTAGTTAATTTTAAGCATAATAGCAATAAAAATTAAAAGTAGTAAAAGCAAAATTATTTTAAATAAGAATATTGCACTTCTTACAACTATACTAGAGTATAGATACAGTGCGGAACTATGAAAATAAATCTTTTATTAACTGTTTTTGAAAAAATGCTGAAACACGCCAATTTCTAACTTAAATAAGACATATTTTAGCATAATTGACTTTTTTTCCTGCCAATGTGTGAAATGCAAAATTAAAAACGGGTCTACCTTTTTACTTCTGAATATTGGCTAACCTTACTGATCTAGTTACTTTAGTTTAGTAACTTATAATGGCAACAACCCCGATATGATTAAACGTCATATATAAACAAAAAGTACATAAACACAACCTCTGATTGATAGATGTTTTGTGAGCCATAAAGCTACAAATGAAAAGAAAGTATAATATTAGGATTTTAAAACGTCTTTTAAAGTAAGATTTAAACTTTTATCTGGTAACATCATCACTAAAAATAATAACGGTATTTACTTTTGACGTTTTTAGCGGCTGCATTAACAGCTACCTTCAGGATACTTGTTACAGTAAGACCAATAGAACCACAAGAAAGATTCCAGGTTTACTACCAATATTAAAAACAAAATAGTAGACCGGCGATGGTAGCGCTCGTTTGATGAAAAGGTCAAATTGACCTTTTTTCTAGATTGTCTTTTAAAATGGGAATCTTGTTTTCTTATGATGAATTTGGAAAGAGCATGAAATTCTAATTTTAATGTATTTTGAAATTTTTGAGATAATTGCTTTTAAAGTTTTAAAAACAAAACTCGAATAACAATCAAGAATTCCAAGTTTTAATAAAAGAATCAAGTAGTTATGTAACAATTGACTTAGCGTTAAAATTACGACAGTTCCAAGAAGAATTTTTCACAAGAAGAATTTTATTAAAACTTGGAACTCTCGATTGTTATTTGATTTTTGTTTTAAAACTTTAAAAGCAATTATCTCCAAAATTTCAAATTTTCAAAATACAGTATCACACTATTTTAGTATATTTGGTCCTAGAAGTTGATGCTCTTTCCAAATCCATCATAAAGACTTAGGGTTTCATTTAGAAACATTTTTCGCTGTCGCCATAACTCATAAACAAAAGACAATCTGAAGATAACAATTACGCTAAAATATGTCTCATTTAAGATAAAGATTGACGTGTTCGAGGATTTTTTCAAAAACATTTAATAAAAGATTTATTTCGATAGTTTCTGACTTTACACTCGCACTGCAAAGATATAGACTATACAATATTACTAGAGTTCCTAAACACTAATTTAATGGTTGGTTCTCTTCATTTATGAACTCTACAGTGCTCAATTTAATGGTCATCTACTTACTATAGGCGTTTTTTTTATTGAAACGGTTTAAACTGTTTACTGTTATGTCATTAGCAATGCAACGGTAACGTCATACACGCAACTGGTTCAAACAGTTTTAAACCAAAGTGGAAAATGTATTTAAACCACAGACTTGCACACTAATAGCCTTTTTGACATTGAGTCGTTTGGTTGTAATAACATTAATTTGTAATTACGCAGGTCAAAAACTATACTTCTAACATTCATTATTTTGTAACAAAATAAAATTATTACACACTTATTACTGCAGAAAGGTTTTGTTAATTTGTAGATTATAGGTTATGTTTTACGTTTACAATTCTTTGAATAAACCACGCCTACAAAATATTGGTTTAAAATATAATGCTTCATTCTAGCGACTTTTTCTAATAATGATATACTTGATCAACCAAGTTTAAATACAATTCATCGCTAGAAAATGCCTTAGATATAGGAGTCCTAAATTCTTTCTTTTGTAAATCAACCTGCAATATATTGTCGATCATGTTTATGTTTGCCCATCTTGCAAACTGAATCTTTTGCACAATCTAGATTTTAGAGTGTTGTGGGATAAATGAAAGCAGAAGAATGGGAGTGAACATATGCAGTTTACAGCAATGGCTGCAAGAAGTAACATAGAAGTAAGTCAGAAGACGTTGGTGTTATTTTATGCCTTGTTATGAAGAGGTAGTATAAATATTCTGATAAGAGGACTGCTCATAAATCCTTTTTGCATAAAATTTCTTATACCTACGACACCTACGTGGAATACTTAAAAGGCTTAACTGTGATAATCGTCCTAGATTATGTAAGAATCACTCGCTATTATTTTGGTCATCTAACTAAACAGTGGTGGCTATTAAAATGAGCTAGACTACAGCAATGGTTTGACGAAAATCTATTAATCAATTCTTTGCGATTACAATACTCTATTATAAGGCAAATTAGCTGATTACAGTTTACTATACTTGGGCCGCTGAACAGATATAGTAATAAAAAACGCCTACAATTACCCCCTCTTTGTAACAAAACCTTTCTATTGGTAGCATTCAAATATACCGCTCAAATTGAAAGGCATGTTTAATTGTACCAAAAAGATATCAATTCGTTTACTGTCAAATATCCAGCAATCACTTGTTAGTTGTGCGTGACGCTTGTATAACTAAAATTTTCGTTCATTCATTTTCGATATTCTGTATTTGTTTGTTTGTTTAGTTTTCCGTTCTTTTCTGTTTTCAGTGTTCCCGTTTTCATTTTTTTGTGTTTTGTTATTATTTCGTTCTTTACTGTTGTTGTTTTAAAATCCAAGAGATATGGCCCTTTCTCCTCCAAAAAAAACGGCGGCGAATGCATTTTCGGTGTCTGATAAAGCATCCATCCTAAACATTTTTAAAGCGTGTCAAGAAAAACATCCAACTAATTCGAAAATTGAAAACGTCGAATTTACTGCAAAAGCGGCAGGTAGGCAATTGTAATTTTATTTTGCTTATTTACGTATTGTGTTATTTCTTCAATATCAATGTTGTAAATATTCATTTTATGACAGGCGTGGGTGTTGCAAGTGTTTATAACGTTCTTCGAGAATATAAGGCTGACCATAAATTCAAGCCGCCAAAGTCATATCATCGAAGTAAACCCATTTTGGATAACATTGATGAGGGCATAAAAAGTGGAGTCAGACGAATAATTCACCAATTTTATCTACGAAACGAACCACCAACAATAGCAAAAATAATGTTTGCTATTAATGATAACGAAGAACTGCCAAATTTCAAAAAAACTACTTTGAGGGCATTGCTGAAGGAAATTGGATTTCGGTAAATATACAATAAATAATGTTATGTCATTATCTAAATTTATTATTGTTGAAGGTATAGCAAAAGAAAAAGAAATGGAATGTTAAAGGAAAAAAATGAAATTGTGGCTTTGCGACGACATTATCTCCGGGAAGTGCGGAAATTGAGGGCAGAAGGGAAACAAATTTATTACTTAGATGAAACGTGGGTAAATGCAGGTCATACAGTGCAAAGAATTTGGCAAGACACAACCATAACTACAGCAAGGCAAGCTTTCCTACAAGGGTTATCTACAGGACTGAAGAATCCATCTGGCAAAGGAAAACGTCTTATTGTGTTGCACATTGGGTCAGAGGAAGGATTTGTAGAAAATGGCCTACTTTTGTTTGAATCCAAGAAGACTGGCGACTATCATGAAGAAATGAACGCCGAAGTCTTTGAAAAGTGGTTCCAATCAATATTGCCGGCTTTGGAGGAAGGAGCAGTGATAATTATGACACAGCAGAAAAGTAGAAAAAGTTCCTTCTTCAGCAAAAAAGGCAGAGATTTAAGCTTGGTTAAGTAAGAACTCTGTTACATATGAAGCCGATATGGTTAGAGCTGAATTATTAACGCTGGTGCAACAACACACACCGGCGAAAAAGAAATATGCTATTGACGAATTAGCTACAGCAGTTGGCCGTAAGATTCTACGATTGCCACCATATCACTGCGAGTTCGCATAGGATTAAGTTTAATCCTATAGAATTAATATGGGCCCAAATAAAAGGAGAAGTAGCAAGAAATAATACCAACTTTAAAATCCAAGATGTACGAAACCTACTACTTACTGCAGTTGCTAATGTTTCTTCCGAAAATTGGAAGAAAGCGATATCTCATACCATGCTGGTAGAACAGGGCATGTGGGAAGCTGATTTAGCAGCGGATATTGTGATCTAACCATTGATTATCAATTTGGAAAATGAATCTGATTCATCAACGAGCTCGGATTCTGATTAATACTTATTATGTAATTCATCGTGTGTACATATTTTATAGTTTTCATTTGTATCCTGTATTCGTTTAGTAGTTGCAGTTTCTGCTCTATATTTATATTGCTCTATAATCTGCATTTCTAGTTTGTATAAAACATTTTGTGCCAAAGATGTATATACTTAAAGCATGTTTGCATGTAAATTCATTGTTTTATTAATAATTCACAGACAAAATCAATGCGTTTACAGAAATTTTTAAAAATGTATGGTTATTATTTATACTAGCATTTCTCGAAGTGCCATTATTTATAATGAATTAACAATTCATTTCTAAAAATGTTCTATTGTAAATCTAACTTTCACATAAAACCAATCAGAACAATCTGTGCTGCCTTGATTTTTTTTAACTATATCTGTTCAGCGGCCCGGGTATAGATACAGTTCACCATACCACAGTAGACACAAGTTATTCTAAATCATTGTACGATTGGTTACGACGTACAGCATTAATTCAATCTAGTCCAGGTTTGATTTTAGTTCTAATTCTACATCATATGGATCTAATTTACATGAATATATATAATATAATATGCATTTATATAATATGCATTTATTAACCAAAAGTGTAAAGGTACGAAAAACAGTACCGCATAGTACAAAATAAAACAATTTACAGTACCTAAAATTAACACATTGTTTGGTCAAAAGGCTCTAGTTCAGTTTGAACTGTTCTTCCCTTAATTAATTAATTAATAATTAATATGGATGTATAAGCCATCCAAAACATACAGAAATTAAAATGGGAAAAATTTAATAAGATCAGAGTTTGCTGTGGCCTCCTTAACTTGAAACATTGATGTAAAGATTATTCTCAATAACACCAATTCTCATTGCTCCAATAACTTATTTTATAAATGGCAAATATCTTTTTAAATTGTACTACTATAAAATAAATAACAATGAATCATGAAAAGATAAGATAAGACAATTATTTTTAAACGGATTTCGTTTTTTGAACTCATGTTTTACAGAAATGCATACATGACCAGTAGATGTCAGCAGAAACAATCTAAAGGGTGACTCAGATATATATATATATATCGGGTATCTATTATTACAAGATTGATTTGGTTCTTGCAGGGTCGGCGCGAAGCGGGTTCAGCGCGTTCCCCGGAACTCGGCCCCACGCTTTAGAGGCCCAGCGCTTTCTAAGGTGCCGTGTTACAACTTACAAATACGAGCACTTTCTCTGCTGCTATAGTTACACAAATGTTTCTTGTCACTTAACGACTGGCAATGCAAACTCCTACCATTGAACCTATGTGAACCTTGATGAAGTAAATAAAAACTTTGCAACGAAAAAGGTCCGAGAAGTAACTTTTTAAACTCATTACTTTTAAAATGACATTTTGCAAATGTAACAGTTAAACGCAAACGTAGTGTTTGCACACTCATGCTTCAAAAAGATTCAAAACGCACTGGCCCTTTTAGGCTCTCTAAAAATAATTTGATTTGATAATAATAAAATTTGGAACAATTACAGAATTCTCTCACCAAACATTTTTTGACCAAGTTGGTGTAAATTTAACGGAAATTCTATGCTGATTCATTTTTGAGGCAACGTCCCTAAGCCTTCAAAACTGGTTGTTACCAATCTAACCTCCACAAAAACGCCACTATCTAACTAAACTGCTATGCAAAAGCAAATTCAAGTTTTCTTCAACCTAACCTATGCTAAACTAAACCTAACCTAACCTAATCTAACCTAACCTAACTAAATTGTGTAATTGTGAATTACACAATTTGGCAATCATAGAAACTTAATATAATTATTCATTTCCGTGGAGATTAAGCATTGTTTTACTTTTGATCCCCCAAACTTGTAGCCTTTTCGCCCGCGTTCGCCCAAAAAATCATTTTTTGGGACACCCCTAAGCATCCAAAATTGGTTGCTACCAACGTAACCTCCACAAAAACGCCACTACCTAAATAAAACGCTATGCAAAAGGAAATTCAAATTTTTCTCAACCTAACCTAATCTAATCTGAACCTAACCTTTTGAAATTTTGTGCAAAAGACGATGCGCGAAGTCATCTTTGACGCATTCGCGCAAATGAATCACTCGCTCTTTCGTCACTCGTGCTTCAAAAAATGCTCTCATGCGCGTATTTGCGAACTTCGTAAATAACTCTAATGATACTCTATCATCCTACTGTAATATGTAATAATGTGTTTATAATAAATAATCTATTTAGAAGTTGTTTTACGCCAAGTGCATTTTTAAATCGATTCAAGAATCTTTAAGTTTAATTTATTAATTACTATAATTAATTAGAACTAATTAATAACTAATTAGAACCATTGTTCTAATTATTTATCTAAAATTATCAAACATGTCGAATTTTACTTATTAATCACTATTTATTTACTAAAATCTATTGTCATTTATTTAACAAACTCTTAACACTTTTAAAATGAGTTACAATTATATAATTAAATTTATCATAATAGTAGGTAAGTTGATAAATGTACCGTTTTATCCACTGATAAATTATTGAATGATGCAGTAGCGTAGGTAGTACATAATTTTTTTCAGGAACTACTCAATAAAAATTCCAAATCAAAATAAGATTTTCATATATCATAGATTTTAACACTATTAAAAAAATTTCGGGGGGCTCCAGCCTGATAGCCCTGCCCCTAAATAGGCCATTGGAATGATATAAGTAATTTACTTATTTGATAGTTTTAGAGTGACTAAATATAAAGACAGTATTTGTTAGTTAAAAGAATGAGATAAATTCATACTCGCGAAATCACATTATTTTGTATAAAAATTATGTTTAGATTTTTTAGTAAGGTAGTTTGTATAATTCTTTTTATGTAAATTAGTCACAGTCTATATATGTTAATATATTTGTTTAGGTATAGTACATTGTCATGTGTAGCATGTTTTATAATCATTATATAAATAGTAAGTTAGATAATTATTTTAGTAGGAGTTTGTCTTGAGCAGTAGAGAAGTAAAGTTTACTCAATCCTCAGGTATAGAAAAGTACCGATCATTACGTTTTAAGTACAAAACACTGTAAAAGTTTTATAAAACATATTATAATTTAAATTTAAGTGTTTATAGTATTCAAAGTGTTTTATTGCAAAAATAAAAATGAGTGTAATTAGCAATCTAAGTGTGTTCTCCCTAATGCAAATACCCAAAGTAATTTGATATTTTTCATAATTAACTCTGGATCTCAACATTAATTGGAATTACCTAGAATACTACAAATTTATGGAAACTGATTTTGGATACATACAGGTATAAACCTTGGAATGGAATTTTGTTTTTGTCATAAATATGTTTGGCATGGTTCATTGCATAGAGCGCATAATATGAGTCTTGTGGTATCTTTGTCTAGTGAAACGTCTGTGTGTTTACCAACATCAACTGTAACCAGCTAAGTAAAACCACTACACTAGAAACCAACAATTACAGTTTTCTTAAAATAGCCACCTTTTGTATTTAAAAAATCCTGTTCTACTTTAAAAAATTTACTGTTTAGCCTGAAACTTTAGCATTTACTTCCTAGCAAATTCATCGTTACATAAATCACAGTAAAATCCAAGATCATATACTTCATGCCTTTTCAAGTGACATTAAAAGTTCAGCACATGGAATGGGTATGTCATACTAAAAACAAAAAAAAAAGCTTAAATCAATTAATTATTGTTAATTTAAAATTTCCTGTATTAGAAACATTAGTTGGTGTTAAATATGTTAGTGCTAAAAACGTTTTTGCTCACACATTAAAGTCTTAAAGACCTTTTTTGTTTCAAGACAGTGCAAATGCTAACGTGGAAGTGTGGCATACTCTCCAAAAACGCATAGTCTATTTAAAGCCTGCGGGCTGAGTTGCAGAGGTAAATGCCTACCATCCAAAGAAACGCATGGAAATTTCACCCTTTGCGGCATCGATAATTGATACTATTTGTTTCACATTAAAAATAAAATAAATAAAACAGTAGTACTGACAAAAAAATAAAAAAACAAAAAACAAAACTAATATAGTATGTACCTTTGTAGCACACTCGAAACAAGTTGTAACAACCTTTGATATGACATTCATAAGATTCTTTGTCTCCTGTATCACATTATCGACTTTGGTGAAAGTTGCCTGCTTTCCAACTGTATGATCCTTAACGGTAAACTGTAACCTTTGAACGAATGTTGGGACCTTATCTAAATTTTCTAGAAGTTCTTTCTTGTTTGCACCACCAGGTACCTAGAAAAATTATTATTTTAAATTTGTTAATAATGCTTTAATAAAAATGGATTTTAAAAATCACAGTACCTGATAACTAAATTGTCTTATAACTTTATACAGTCTATTAGCTTCTTCTGCAAAATATTCTGCTTGTGTAAATAGATCCTGAGTTGTTTTTAAAGAACCTTCTCCCTTAGTGAATTGGTACATAGAGAATGCCATCGATGACATGTTCTTCGCTCTTTTAACTATGTCATTATTTTCCTGTAAGTAAGAAATATACTTTTGTAACATACTTAAAACTATTGAAATTTAAATATTAGTGAAAAATGCAGCTAATATACGAGCCCTTACAACTAAATACTATTTGGACAGTTTTGAAATAAAAATCAGTCATTTCAATCCGTCAGCGCTTTTTTGAATTCTATGTTTATTTTTCCAACTAGTATTCATTTTCAAACAATAACCATTAACTTTGGTAAAAAACAAGATCTGCAGAAAACAATTTCCAAATATTTAACAAAAATTGTTGACAACTTAATATTCAGCTGGCTTACTTCTAATTTGGGAATTACAATATCCTGAAGTGAATGATTTCCAATGATTTCGCTTTTAACGCTGGAATTGTTGTTTGTACTTTAAAAAAGATTACGGACCTTTGGAATGAAAAAACAATTTGAGGCTGTTACGGCAATGCTGTAAGAAGTTTACACACAAATCTGTCCTTAGTTTTTGATAAAGCAGTTAGTTATCTTTAAACCTTGATGCATTGAGTGATCAAAGATTTTATCAATTGGCTCTGTGAACCACGTGATAGATCAATTCGCTAATTCTTCCTCATGATCATGTCCTCCTTGTTGGCCAGTGCTTGCCTTCAATTTTGAAAGCTTTCGCTAGCATAGCATCTGCTGCTTTGCTATGTCCTCATTTTTTTGGGTAAGAGTAAGTAATTAATCTAGGAACATTATTTTCTTTTAAACTAAGTTGCGACTTTAGGCTTCTTGATCAAAACGCCCTGGGCTTAACAGTTCAGTCTTCCTGGGGAATTCAAGCATTGTTTTAATTTTGTTTGTGATACCATAGATTCTGTTTTCATTTAAATACTTCAATAGGGGGGCAATGTGTATTTTCACTTCACTGCAGTAAACGAATGGTGCTTGTTTTTGGAAAATTCGTCTTACAAAATGCACCGATGCTGGAGTGAATTACAGATGAAAAGTTTAACATCGCTGTAAATTCGTATTTTCACTTAATTACAGTAAACGAGTGGCGCAATGCCTGGTTTTTTGAAAATTTGTCTTGCAAAATGCATAGATGCTGTAGGGAACTACGTTAGTCACTATCTTACATTAAAAGAAGAGATGAGCAAAGCCATAAATATGTATGTTCATTTCACTGGGGTAAAGGCGCGATGATTTGCTTTTGGAAAACTCGTCTTGCAAAATGCACCGATGCTGGAGAGAGCTACCTTTAGTCAACATTCTACTTCAAAAGAAAGGGTTAACCTTGCCGTAAATCCGTATTTTCACTCAATTCCAGCAAACGAGTGGCGCGATGCCTTGTTTTTTGAAAATTCGACTTGCAAAATGCATATATGCTGTAGGAACTACGTTAGTCAATATCTTACTTTAAAAGAAGAGATGGGCATCGCCGTAAATATGTATGTTCACTTCACTGGAGTAGATGAGTGGCGCGATGCTTTGTTTTTGGAAAATTCGACTTGCAAAATGCATAGATGCTGTAGGGAACTACGTTAGTCAATATCTTACATTAAAAGAAGAGATGAGCATAGCCATAAATATGTATGTTCACTTAACTGGGGTAAAGGCGCGATGCTTTGCTTTTGGAAAACTCGTCTTGCAAAATGCACCGATGCTGGAGAGAGCTACCTTTAGTCAACATTCTACTTCAAAAGAAAGGGTTAACCTCGCCGTAAATCCGTATTTTCACTCAATTCCAGCAAACGAGTGGCGCGATGCCTTGTTTTTTGAAAATTTGTCTTGCAAAATGCATATATGCTGTAGGAACTACGTTAGTCAATATCTTACTTTAAAAGAAGAGATGGGCATCGCCGTAAATATGTATGTTCACTTCACTGGAGTAGATGAGTGGCGCGATGCTTTGTTTTTGGAAAATTCGACTTGCAAAATGCATAGATGCTGTAGGGAACTACGTTAGTCAATATCTTACATTAAAAGAAGAGATGAGCATAGCCGTAAATGAAGACCGATACTGGAGAGAGCTACTTTTAGTCAATATTCTACTTCAGAAGAAAAGTTTAACCTCGCCGTAAATCCGTATTTTCACTCAATTCCAGCAAACGAGTGGCGCGATGCCTTGTTTTTTGAAAATCTGTCTTGCAAAATGCATATATGCTGTAGGGAACTACGTTAGTCAATATCTTACTTTAAAAGAAGAGATGGGCATCGCCGTAAAAATGTTTGTTCACTTCACTGGAGTAGACGAGTGGCGCGATGATTTGTTTTTTGAAAACTCGTCTTGCAAAATGCATAGGTGCTGTAGGGAACTACGTTAGTCAATATCTTACATTAAAAGAAGAGATGAGCATAGCCGTAAATGAAGACCGATACTGGAGAGAGCTACTTTTAGTCAACATTCTACTTCAGAAGAAAAGTTTAACCTCGCCGTAAATCCGTATTTTCACTCAATTCCAGCAAACGAGTGGCGATGTCTTGCAACGCGAAGCCTTGTTTTTTGAAGATTTGTCTTGCAAAATGCATAGATGCTGTAGGGAACTATGTTAGTCAATATCTTATTTTAAAAGAAGAGATGGGCATCGCTGTAAATATGTATGTTCACTTCACTGCAGTAAACGAGTGTCGCGATGCCTTGTTTTTAAAAGTTGTCTTGAAAAATGCATATATGCTGTAGAGAACTACGTTAGTCAATATCTTATTTTATGATATGAAAGAAAAAATGAGCATCGCCGTAAATACGTATGTTCACTTCACTGGAGTAAACGAGTGGCGTGATGCTTTGTTTTTGGAAAACTCGTCTTGTAAAATGTATAGATGCTGTAGGGAACTACGTTAGTCAATATCTTACATTAAAAGAAGAGATGAGCATAGCCGTAAATGGAGACCGATACTGGAGAGAGCTACTTTTAGTCAACATTCTACTTTAGAAGAAAAGTTTAACCTTGCCGTAAATCCGTATTTTCACTCAATTCCATCAAACGAGTGGCGCGATGCCTTGTTTTTGAGACATTTTTCTTGTAAAATGCATAGATATGAACATCGCTGTAAATATGTATGTTTACTTCACTGCAGTAAACGAGAGGCGCGATGCCATGTTTTTTAAAATTTGTCTTGAAAAATGCATAGATGCTGTCGAGAACTACGTTAGTCAACATCTTAATTTAGAAGAAAATATGAGCATCGCTGTAAATATGTATGTTCACTTCACTGCAATAAACGAATGGCGCGATGCTTTGTTTTTTGAAAATTTGTCTTGAAAAATGCATAAATGCTGTAGAGAACTACGTTAGTCAACATCTTAATTTAGAAGAAAATATGAGCATCGCTGTAAATATGTATGTTCACTTCACTGGAGTAAACGAGCGCAACGATGCTTTGTTTTTGGAAAACCCATCTTGTAAAATGCACCGATGCTGGAGAGAGATACTTTAGTCAAAATTCTACGTCAGAAGAAGAGACGAACAACGTCGTAAATTCGTATTTTCATTCCATTCCAGTAAACGATGCGGCCAGATGCCTTGTTTTTGAGACATTTGTCTTGCAAAATGCATAGATGCTGGAAGAAACTATGTTAGTCAACATCTTAATTTAGAAGAAGATATGAGCATCTCCGTAAATATGTATGTTCACTTTTCACTGTAGTAAACGAGATGCTTTGTTTTTAGAAAAATTCACTTGCAAAATGCATCGATGCTGGAGAAAACTACTTTAGTCGACGATTTTTTTTTCCAAAAAAGTGATGAAGCTCTCCTGAAGAGGGTATTCTAAATCTATGGCGGGATGTTTTCCATTTTTGAAAAGTTCATCTTCAAAAATGCAGGCGATTGCATTATTCGATGTTTTACTTCGAAAGAAGAGACGAGTATCACCGTAAGAGTGTGTTTTCACTCCATTACAGTAAACGAGTAGCGCGATACTTTCCGTTTTTAAAAACTCCTCTTGAGTAATAATTGTCTTGCAGTCGTACTGAGTGCATTAATGCAGGAGAGGACTATTTTAGTCGACGTTTTGCTTCATAAGAGAGTACCTTAAGTGCCTGTTTTGATCCCATCTCAGTAAAGAAAAAAGCATGATGTTTTGAAATTTTGGAAAATTCGTTTTTAAAGATGCTTAAAGATGCTGTTGAAGGCGACTGGTTTAAAAATTTGTTTATTTCATAATTTAAGATCTAAGAGCTGATTGTTAGCTACGAGTAAATATTTTCAACTGCTTGGGTTACTTCTAGTTATAGAAATAACATCGCTCACCAAACAGAATACAACAAAATAAAATAGAAAAAGTGCACCTTCTCTCGAAATTGCGCGAACAGTTACAAATAAAACAAGACAAGACTCCATTTGGTGTGGTCATGCTTTCAACGTAAGTATGTAAACCCATATAAACTTTATACTATAAAGTTCAAGACATCAAGGAAAGGGAAGTAATATAAAGTAAGATCGTGCATAAAATTTTGCAATTTCTGCCCACCATATTAGGTAAACGTACTACTTCTACCCAAAATCGTCTTTTTCTTTTAGCATATTTATCTCATGACCTCAAAACTCAAATACGACATCCATAAAACCGGTTTATGTTACAAATATTACTATTTCCTTGGTAAGGAGGCTATTTTCAATTTATATCTCTCCTTCTTTTATTTGCGCTGTTAAATTAAAATCTTTCTACCTTAATAAAACAGAATGAATATCCAGGATAATATTCGTTTAGTATAACCGCATGTGACAAATGAAACTATAAACTGCATCCCAGGAGATGGAAACGAATGTGTTTCTGAATGCAGTAGCATTCTGCGGACGTAAAATTACAGAAGCAAATGAAAAATATAAATTCTAAAAGCACTTACTTTATTAGCACCATTCAGTTTCTATATAAGTTTTACATTTTCCTCTCTTAGCTTCTTATTAACAGACGGACCATTTTAAACCTTTTACTAAAATGAACGTGAAAAATGCTTAATCTGGAAGGAAGCTTGGGAAATACACAGATGGCCATGATACTAGATTTATCAATACGGTTTCATTCATATTCTAAAAAGATACGACTAGAATTTAATGAACCCGTGGAACCGGTCTTTTGATTGTTTTACAACCCAGAGGCGCTCAACAAACATTTTGCTAGAGCGATACCAGGGTCCACTAAATCGCTGTGTAACTACCCTGTTCTGGCAGTTAAGTGTCAAGACTATTTCGATAAGTATTACCTGGAATCGGATGGGTTCGCAGACGCGAAATGTATGCTTTAAAATAGCTGCAATTTGTGCAACACACTTAGTATGTTTTTCACTAGGATGTCGGGACTGCAACCGCCTACAGGCGATGAGGCTATTTCTAGCACTTGAAATTTATTGTAGCACTAAATACTGCGCGCGTATAAATTAAGAAATGTTGAGAATAAAATCTACAATCGATCTTATTTGGAAAAATTCTTGAACATCAGTATTTAGAAAACATATAACTTATAAATTTTTTTCCTTAAATCGGCAGTAAAGTAATCCATTATTGTACATATACTTTTTATTTATATATTATTATTATTATGCATGTATTATCATTTACATGAAGTGCACAAACTCAATAGTTTTTTTGTAAATTTAGTGCGCGAAACGCTACGTTGGTGGTCAAGAATGAAAGTCTTTTAACGAGGTGTAGTCGAGTCCAAAAACTATTCTCATTCAAGACCACCAGTCATTTCGAGCACAAATTGCACGGAAAGTTTTTTGAAGCGTTATTGAAATGACCGAAAAAGTAGAAAAAAACAAAAAAAACAAAGAAATTTTTATTTTAGCGCAAAGTGAACAGTTTCGTTGTTGCTACGGAAACGACATGGCTCATTGCTTTGCTTATTTTAAATTATATCCACATAAAAAGTCGAACTTTAGCGGGGTAATACAGAATAACTACTTTCCCTATTTTTGGTTGATTTTTGTCTCTACTATTTTAAGGGGATTTTTATATTTTTTGAGTACTATAACTACTAAAATATAAAATCACAACTGCTAGAAATTGCCACAGCTCATGTCAGCGGTCTGCAGTCCCTAGACGCTAGTTGTTTCTCAAGTAGAACATTTTTATCATCTGTGATTTTTGTGTTTTTTTTAAATCACTATAATAAAGGTTAGTTTTTTGTATTATGAATTCATGTCTTACATTAAATTATATTTAGAATGCAAATTCATAGCGAAATATGTATCACCGCGGCTGGGAATCGAACCCAGAACCTTCCGCTATCTAGGCGGCATCTCTACCTCTGAGCTACCTGACGCAACTATCAGCACAGTAACAACATTTCTCCGACGATAATATAAATATTCACAGATACATGCTTTCATAGCAAATATAGATTAATTAATTAATTTAAATTAATAAAATAAAAAACTAATTTAGTTACTTCGTATGCTTGCTAAATATCAAATTCATGTGGAAAGATTGTCACTCTGTTGATAGTCACCTCAGGTAGCTCAAAGGTAGAGATACCGCCTAGATAGCAGAAGAGCCTGGGTTCGATTCCTAGTCGAGGAGATACATTTTTCGCTACGAATTTGCATTCTAAATTACACTTTTTTACAATAAGACATTATAATAAGAAACGTTTAATAAAAATCTGTATACGTACATATAAATCAAAGAAGAGAATTAAATAAAAAGTATTTCCTTATGTATCTCTTAATGGACAACATATAAGAAAGAAAGAAAGAGAAAGAAATACTCGTGACAGGTAGGTTGCATGACTATTACTTGGCTTCAGTTTCATGTCAGCACTCTCCCTTTCAGTTACGATGGTATTATATTTCACTGACAGGATGGAATATGCCAGAAAGTCATGGTCAGCTACATGGTGTAAGGAGTTAGCAGGTGACGCGTTGCGTAATAGAGAGAGGCAGAATATGTGAACCAATAAAAATTCGTCGAAAGTGCAGGGCGCGAAGTCGCGTTAATTTGAAATTATTCTTTAAAGAATAAAAAAGAAAAAATAAGTAAATTGGACGTTTAGACTTATAATATGCAATTTTAAAATGTTTTCACAGTAATATGTTTTTTAAATTATAAAATGAGTATTTTCATACTATAAAAATAAATCACATATCATTTATCATAAATCGCAAAGTTTAATTTTACTAGGGATTCCAAAAGTAAATTCACACACGTGCCAATATTTGACCATGTAACCATTTCTACGCTGTCAAAAATTAGCGCCACGTGTTGTGATATAAAATGGCTACCTTGGGCAAACGCTCATTGAAGGCTCTCTAATCGCATTTCGACGCTTAATTTCATAGGTGAGTCGGCAGCAGTTGCAGCATTGCTTGTCCACGGCATCCTCGATTTGAGAGACGCACGTGCCTTACACGACCGTCCGCGTTTATGGTTCCAGCCATTATTTCTGTTTTAAAGGGAAAGCCACAATACAAAGCAGCCAGGCTGCGTATTATCAAATCCTATTTGGAAATATTACCTTACTGCCCGGTTGCATTTATAACATTAATTAGAAATTATAAAAATAAATTAAACACTGCCAATTAAAGTTTTTAAATTTATGAAACTTATTATTTATTGAAATAATTACTACATGACTCGCTAGATGACGCCACAATAGGAATGCTGTCAAAAACAAAAATTTATCCAACGCGATCGCACGTGTAAGATACGTTTGTCTCATAAATCGAGGAGGCCGTGGCTTGTATTCAGCTGGCAGGCGATGTCCCGCTCGGCTCTTCGGCGGTCTCTGAAGGAGATCCAGTAAGTGCCACCTTTATGGGTCTGTCTTGGTCCGCTCTATCCATCGATATTCGATTTACGCAATTTCCGCTTGTACTTTGTGGGGATATAACGCGTCATTTCGGAATTTTCACTCAAATCTCGCTGTTTGATGCTCATCGCAGCCACTTTACACGCTAGCAAACTTCTATGATATCCTCTGTACAGATTATTATTATCTCGATAAATCAACGTTTGGTTTGTCCCAAGCATACGAGAAGTCTAGCTGGCATCTGATGCCATCATCGGCGCGACTGTCATCTTACGGTTAGATGGTTGTTCTATACAAACTGTATGCTTAGAATGTCTATATCTGTTAGTGTTGCGGCGTTATATGCCTTTTAAATCTGACATCATTTCGTTACGGTCGATTTTGCACCTATGCCATCGATCTAAACTTAAAGACATATTCACGTCAAAATAATTACGAATATACGCAACCGTTTTGAGGTTAGCACTTAAAAAAAAAACCTGAACGTTTTTGTTTGAGCACATGTTTTTGTTTGCACTTCCGACCAAATCCAATTGGTTTATAAAATTAAATCTACGCAGTAGTCCTTAGGAACGCGACACTTCCTTACAATCCTTACGCCATGGCTAGCGCTATTTTTTTACAAAGTGAATGGATTATACTTTTCTAGGCTAACTTAGATACTTCGACAAACAACCTAGATAGCACGTGACTAGTTGTCCCATCTCTTGGTCAAGAAATAAAATAAACCGTGGCGAGTTGTGCGATCTCTTGCGTCAAGAAATAAAATAGCATGAAAGAACAGTTTAACTATAGATGATGCTACTTGTTCATTCTTCAGTCGCATTTCCAAATAAACTGATTCAGTTTTACAATTCTTTCGATTTTTGTTTTATTCTTTCCATTACTTTTTATGTATCTTACGGTTTTCTACTTTGCTCATACTCATTGTTACTGCATCAACCACTTATTTTTACTCTTTTGAACTAGATGGTGCAATCTTTTGAGTCGCTGACATCACTGCTGATAATAGTGATAACAACGAAGAATTGAAGGAATTGACTGGATGGCGTTGCTACCTACAGGGCTGGACTAGTGGCTGGTGGGCTGTAAGTGGTGGTTGCTAAGATGGCAACAGTGTCATTTGTAGTAATTGAAATCTCGAGAAACGAAATCTTTCCAGCAGTTGTCTCATTGAACCTGTATCCCCTATTCGCTAATAATTGTTCCATTTATGGCATAAAGAATAAATGTATGGGATGTGGATTAAAGTATATATAAATATAGGGTAAGTATATAAAATTCCTTTGGTCCAAAAGCGCATAATTCGCTTTATTCCAAATTATAAAAGCGTTTTATTAGAATGCATTTTCAAAACAAAGATGGCTGACGTTGCGCTTTGCAAATGACGCAATGTGAACACTACACAAGGTGAGACACTAGAAACAACTAAACGTTGTTCACTGAACAGAAATAGTTAAACCATTCCCAACACAATGCTTGCGTAGAACAGTGAGCGCAAAAACCAGTTTCACACGCTATAAATTAATAAATTCAGTTTCCATTCAGTATATTTCTTCTTTTTAAATAAATGATAACAATCTTCTTTTAATAAATTTTGCTAAGGATAAATGCATACAGAAAATTCATGTCATCATAAAATGCATAAACTAGGGGCTTATAGATCTTTAGTACACCGAGCTTTAACTACTCCAATGAAACGATCACATTTTGATAAAGAAATTTCAATCATCGAACAATTAGACATGCAAACCATTATAACCATAACATGATTGACACTTTAATTCAACAAAAAGATTATAGGTTAGCTATCAAAAGAATATTTCCAATTGACACTCATATACAAGACACAAACTACATATCAATACCATACTTTGGCAAGATATCAGAACAAATTGCAACTATAATACGAAAAACCACCAGTTACAAAATAACCTATAAAACTAACACCAACACCTTTTCATTTTTATTCAATGCTAAAGACAAAACACAAGATATCATGAAATCTGGCATTTACAATTTCGAATAAGATACAAAGAACACGTATGCTCTTATAGACTTAAACATCCAGAAAAATCGAATTATGCCAAACACATTTTGGAACAGAACCACCCAATGACACCTCAAAACAACATTAAATTCTTACATTTTTGCAACAACAAACACAAATTAGACATTTTAGAAGCTTTTGAAATATACAAGCATAAACGCACAGTGCCATTAATGAATGATCAAACAGCTTAGTAATTCTCCTTTATTAGAAGTGTTAGATGTTTAGTTTTTGTATGTATTATATCTAGTTACCTATTTGCTGTATGTATTTATCCTTAGCAACGTGTTCGTTTATCAATCTTATCTACCTTTGATAATGACATTTTAATGTCGAAACAATATTGTCAGGTTAAGATAAACTAATAAAACTTGTGAAACTTTAAATTAATCTTTTAATTTGATTATATTTCATGATTATGGAGTTCCACACAGTAAGGCTGGAGACAGTAAACGCAATTATAAAATAGACTAATTAGTCTATTTTATAATTGCGTGATGATAATTATCAGATTATTTAATTCTACTTAATTTCGAAGCCATATGCGTACAGCTGGCTTATATTTTCGCATACTTATTAACAGATTTAAGATGCATTTCTGCTAAATACTGAAATTATCTCTCTGCTGCGAAATCTGAGCGCTGCAATGATAATTGGGAGGGAAATTTTCCTTTAGTATATAAATATTTTTTCTTTTTAAATAAATGATTAATCTTCTTTTAATAAATAATTATTACAATTATCTCAATATGTTGTTACAAAAAGTAAAAGTTGACTAAACAGTTAAAAATAAAGTAATTTTGCTTGCTTGTAATATGTGTTTTTAGAAAACTGACCAATAGTTATTCCCAATTTTAACAAACTAACCTACCAATCTAAGAAAAGTTTATCTCTTGGACCTAGTTAAGATATGCCCAATTTCTTAGAAAATTAGTTTTCCGTTTTCTAACATTTATCTTGCCTGTTAATTAAAACTGTAAATATTCAATATTGATCAAGGTCAGTCAATGACTGATTGCAACTATAATTTTCTTTTAACATTCATGTAATAAAACCGATTTTAGTCAACGCATTAATAATTATTTGGGTGTTTGTTTAACTTCACATTCTGGGTTTCGAGTATAAGTTTACAATTTAATCTTCTGCACTAATAAATGTTACTGCAAAGTTGTAATCCATTCTAAGATTAAAATATTATGTATTCTACAAAAAAGGGTTTAATTTATTTAAAAAATTTGATAGAAAATATTTTGGAAAAAAAGGAAATAAATTGAAAGACTCTTAATAATAACATTCGAAACTTAACAAAGCTTCTTCAAATTCTAAAATGGTTGAAATTTTAAAGTAAGTACATTCTTTCATCTTAAGTTATTACGTCATCAACTTCTTCCAATGTATAAATTACAACTAAGCAAGATTTACATTTTGTTCTTTTTACAAATTACCTTCAGAAAATTTTATAAGATTAAAAAGGCTTACCTCCATTTGCGTGCTACTTTCTTGCCATTTATCAGTCTCGGCATCCATTTCACTACTGGCCAATTTCATTTCCAATCCCGATTTTGCTATCTTTTCTTGCTCTTCTACATCTAAACGAACTGATTTAAGTGGTTTTGAGGTAGTGCCGTGTTTCTATTGAAAAACAATTCTCTTTTTATATTCAACACAGAAATAATCATATTTTATAGATAACTTACACCTGGTCTAGGCAAAGACATATAAACCTGCTTTTCCGGTCTCGTTTGACTCGCTTCAATGACTTCCTTAACGACCGCTGTAACGTCCGATACTAACCATTGGTACATATCCGCGAACACCTCTAAATTCTCCTGAGCTATTTTGCTTCCAGGATACGCAGCTAATGATTTAGCAGCAGTGATAACCTATAAATAATAAATAGAAATAGTGGGAAAAAGGCGCAGTATTATTAATTTAATACCTGAGGTCCATACACCCGTAAATTAATCTCTGTGAACCTTGCAGATACTTGCAACGTTTCCGAAACGGCAACATGTCTTAACAGTTTGCAAACTTCTAGTATGTGGTCAATGGAGTCATGGAAGGCTTCGGATGTGTGGTGTAAACGATCCGGTTCAGGTATTAGTGCATGCTGCCGTATTGCTGCTACAAGCTCTTGGCTTTGTTTGGTGGAAGTGCTTAGTTCTTGAGCTTGTTGTAAGGCTGTTTGAGCAAGTTCACGAGATAATTCCTTCGCGGCCGTTAAAGCAGACGAAACGCAGGCGTCTAACTCTGGACAACTTGTTGCTCCCTCTATCGCCATCTAAGAATAAGCAGTGTTAGAAAAAGGGAATTGAGATTTTTAGTTAAACGACTTACTAAATTTGCATACATTCCTAACACATGATCTGCTTCATTCTTCAGCCTATCGATACTATCTAAGATGGCTTGGCGGTGTTCATGACTTGTATAGGCACTATCTGTGAAGTCTTGTGAACGTTCCAATACAGCATCCAGAGCTGCTGGAAGGGACTCTTGATAAGAAGGATCTATAAAAGAATTTATTTGAAAGGGTTCTTTAAAACTGATGCTCGCAAAGGACATATTACCTAAACTAACCCGACATAACTCTAACATATTTTGCAAACGTCTCATGCATGCATATACAGTACTTCTTTCGACTTCCACATCCTCACATTGTAAAGATTGAGAAGGTTCCACCGAATTTAAAACGCCATCTTTCACTACGTAGTGTATTAAGTCCATAGCACGACGCATTTGACAAAATACTGTATCTCTATTTTCTCTAGCGGTTGTGCTTTCTGGATGCCTTAAGCATGTCTGCACACATGGAAGATGATTAAAGTGTTTATTGACGCTAACAAGTAGTAAAAGAAAATAATCGATTCACTGGCCGTTTGCAGCGACAGTCATCAAATTACTTGCTTCAATTACCCACAGGATAAAAGAACTTACCTTGCTAGATGTAAGCAACATCATCGTTGATCTTTCTAAAACCTGCCGCGCTGCCGCCATTTGAGCTCTTCTCCTTTCATCTTTAAGATCATTCTGTCTGTCGCCAGTTAAATGTGCTAATTCTACCATTTCAGCGCCGAACTGACTGAAGGCTTTTACAAATTCGGTGAAATTGTTTACAGATTCTAATCTACCTAAACTACGTTGCACCTGAAGATAGTTTGAATTATAATTCTTGTTAATGGAGATTTTTTTCACGATTACCTTGTCTTTGGCTAGTAAGAGTTGTTTAACCACTACAATATCTGCTAATAAAAGAACTCTAGTCACAGATCCAAGAAGGCATCGGGCAGCTCTCACTAAAACGGTTCTATCTGACAGTATTTCTTCTTCTGCTTCTTCGCATATCCTCTCAATGGCACTGCCTGCAAAGAAGAAAAGTTTATATATATTTTAAAAGTTACGTTTTTAACGATAAATATATTTTAAAAAGTATCTCACATGTAATCAATATAAATTAATAATGAATACTGCAAACAAATATCATAAATAGTGTAGTGATAGTTTCTTCGCTATTATAACAAGATGAGTGTACTTATTAAAAATTGATAAATAAAATAAAATACTACTAACTTTATTTCATTGCAGTTGAATAGATTAGAACTAAAGCCCCCATATACACAATTTGGATAAAATCCAATTGATGAAATGATTCATTCTATGCTTATTTCCATAACCTGATTGTAAACAAATTAGAATTGCATAATTTAGAAGCCAAGTTTAGTAAACAAACATAAGGAAGTGTTTTTATTTCAGCCCTCTTCGTCGGGGGAGTTAATTAGTTTAATCATACCCCTACCTAATTAAAATGAAACTAGTTTGATATGAGTTGTTCGATCGAGCTTAGAAATCTGAAAGCATTTATTTTCCTTTGATTAATTGGGGACTTTTGAAAAACTGTTGTTTATGATATTGGTACCAAACAATTTTTGCGAATGTTACATCACAACTCACAAGGCAGTAAATCTTTCTATTTTTAGAGCTGCTTTTCCCATGTTTTATCTGTGTGAGAAAAGATGTTTCCATCACTGATTTCTATCATTGGTTGTCATGGACCATCATCTTCATTCATTAAAATCTCATCAAATATGATGTAATGCAGACGGAATGTGGGGTTTAAAAGACAATTTAGAAAAATGCTGTAATCACTTAATGATATTGAATCGATATTTTACGATATCTGATGTTTAGTTAAATTACATTAAGTTAGGTTAGAGATGAAGTTAGTTAGATTAGTGGTAAGGTTTAGATTACGTCAGAGGTTAGATTATATCATAGGTAAGGTTAGGTTAGAACAGACGTTAGGTTAGGTTAGACGTAAGATTAGGTCAGGCTAGAGATAAGGTTAGAGGTTAGTTTAGGTCCGAAAGAAGGTTAGGTTAGGCAGAAAGACTGATTCAATGTGTTTTAATTCAAAATAGCTCTCATAGACTAGAAAGAATGCTTTGAAAATGTGAGGCCTAGATGGAAAGCCTATAACAGGCTGCAAAATCTTAGTACTTTGATTACTAAGCGAATAGGTATTACTAAACGCGGAGAACTAGTATTAATAAGAAAAATCCTCTTTGTACTCTGCACACCAGCTGTGCTCTCACCCCCCTCCCATGCCAACACCCGAATCAAGAAAAGGCGCAGACCAGACAGAGTCAGGTGGGTCCAAAGCGCCTTGTAGCTGTTGATTGAACAAGCCCGTCTTTCTGGGATTCGGGAAACCAAAACTAACAACCGGAACTTATTTAGGGGTCTTTAGCTGAATTTTTTTTTCAAAATACGAGCTCATATAGTCTAACAAATTATATTTTTTGTAACTTTGGTTCTAATAATATAATTTAGTAATAATTAATTATCACTAATACATAACACCACTCAGCACAACGAATGCCTTTTTACAGCTGCCTTACTTTATTTACCATATACAGTGTGTATTACTTCACAGCATGACACTCCTCTGTTTTGGTTATTTGTAATCGAATCAATTCCAAATTTTTATCAGGTATAGAACCACTTAAAAAAAATTTGTGTGTAACAAGAAATCCCATTTATTACAATTCAAAAGCCTACTACATTCAAAACTAAATGAGAATAATCGAAAAAACATTGTAGGCCATGTTTAATCGGAAAAGTCGTTATTGAAAATATCTAATTACACACAAATCTCTTTTGAGTGGTTTTATACCTAATAAGAATTTGGAATTAATTTGATTATAAATAACAAAGATACAGGGGTGTTAAGCTGTGTGAAGTGAAACACACTGTAGGTATATCAATGTAAATTAATCTCAACATACAACTAAGTAAGAGTTAAAACCTTGATGAGAATGGTTATAAAAGACGTACACATCGCTATATATAGACGATTTTAGGCTTTTCAAAACTTTAAAGTGTAACGAAGTTACTTTATTTTTGGTTATTTATTTTGGGTATACGAGTGAATATGCTTATCATCTGTGCAATCTCAGACCGCTCGGATAAGCGGCCGACTCAAGCGAGAGCACGCGTCCCTTTCCTAACCGATATTTGGCGTGCGCCGATCCGTTTCACTCCTACCATTTCCCCTACGCTCCGAGAACACCTATATAAAAACGTGCCCCGGCCAATTTATTCAATCCGCGTCCAGGACTCATCACCAGTTGGACCAACCAGTCAGCCAGCCCAGCAGACCGATCCAAGGGAATATTAAAAGTAAGTCCTCTTACCGACATTTCGATCGCCTTTTCGCCCCCTCTCTTGCTTGCATCCCTCACCCCGTTCCGACACTTCACTGTGCGTAGCCTGTAGGGCTCATCCTTACATCCTCTACCGTACCTTTTCCGAGACTTCACTGTGCGTAGCCTGGAGGTATCATTCTTTCATCCCTTAACCCTTTTCCAAAACATCTCTGTACCTAACCTGGAGGTCTCATCCTTTCATCCCTTACCCCGTTTTCCGAGATTTCACTGTGAGTAGCCTGGAGGTCTCGTCCTTCTCCGTTCCCGTGTACTACCCGTCCGACTTGCCCATTACCACCCTAATCAACCCCGTACTTCGATACCGTTTGCACGCTTGCTTATTACCGTACGCTGTATTGCACCCCGTTTGCTGTGGCTACCGTAGACTTCTAGTTTACAGATTGAAGCGTGCTGGAGGGTTGGAGCTTTCGTAGTAATAAATATTATTTTGTTTAATAATTGTGTGCTTTATTGGTTAGCATTAACACCCTCTTATTTAGTGAGAGTTTTAGAGACAAGTAAAGTGATCCAGACAGGGCCAACGTCAGCAACTCAAAGTTCCCTGGATTATCCTTTCTCCACTGGCAGTTAGGATCCGTAGAGCACGAACGGGCGTCAATTTGTAGCAATAATTATTTTATCAAAAACGAAAGTACTTTAAACGTTATTCAACTTATCTATGTTTCGGCATAGCTTAAACACCATAAATGAGAACTTTCTCTCTTTGAGATTAAGGCAGGTCATAGGTGGATCGGAGCATCATCTGTAACGTGTTCAAATTCTCAATTTTATAGAAATGCAGCTTTATATGCATTAACAGTAAAGGAATCTTAGCACGGTCCTGTGTAGTTCATAATATTTCAGTTGGATTAAAAATGCAGACGATATTTCGAATTAAATGGTGTCCTTTTAATACCAAAGGTTACCCCAAAATGTGTTCATGCTGAAGAAATTGTTCCTAGAATAAAAATACAGGCTTTATCTTAAAGCAAATGACGTCTTCGTAAATATTAACGTTCACTGCAAAACCATTCCCACGGTTAAAATTTGTTTTTCGTAGCAAAAGAAATACAGACAAAATTGTGTTTATAAAAATATTTCGAAATAATATCGTCTTTTTAACAAAGGAACTTAATGCCAAAGACATTTAGTTTAAATTTACAGATCCTGGACGTGCCTCTTTTTAATTTATCTGAACAGATTTTTCTGCAGTGCAGATGCATAAAAAAGCATCATGTGGTCACCTGCAAAATATTGAGTTACTCCCAAGACGCACAATTTAGACAGTAAGTAATGTCCCGCGAATTTAAACGATATATTCTAGAAGATTTTTACGCGGTTATTTCCTGATTGGTTTAAGAAATGTTAACTTGGTTCAGATAGGTTGATTTAAATTTCCCCTTTCTTAAAAATATCACGCCACGAAAAATCCGTACCCTTCATCTTGGGTGGAAAAGTGGAATCAGCGATTACACTTTCCAAGTTCTTCCTGCTTCATATCAGCAATTTATGAAGTGCTTTGCATTTAGTGTTAAGTGAAACAAGGGCATTATTGTGCAAGAGTTGTTTTTTGGGAAATTTAAAGAATTGTAAAATTCTACCAATGCATCAAGGACTAAAGGATACTTGTTTGGTTAAAGTAAGTCTTATGAAAAAATATTTGTACCATTTTCCCTAATGATCGTGTTTTAAAAATGTATGTCTATATTTTCCTTTAATAAGAATTCTTATTAGGATATTACTGTCTAAACCATTACTATTATCATTGAAGACACGTAAATACTTTATTTATAAATAAATGAACATTTGCATTAAACCCTACTGTGATAATATTGGACCATTCACTTGTGAAAGTCTTTAAAATATTTTAACCAGCTTAATATTAACGTAATTAAACATGACTATTAATTGAATTTAATCAATATGCCAGTATTCTTTTCTATTTTCGAATATTGGGTTTTAAGGACTTGCAAGCAGATGACACCCATAATATTTTTTATGTCTACACAAAAAAACCTTATTCTTCTTTATAATTAATAAGCTATGAAAATCATGAGCAATAATTTGTCATTAAGATGTCTTCAGCCGGGGCATTATAAAGTAACGCATCGTTTTTATGAGTTTTGCAGTAAGTATTCGAATATTTTGTTACAGTATTTTCAGTGTGGCACTTAAATATTTTATTTAGAGAATGTTTAAGTGCTACACATCACATTCATAGAAGCTATGGATATGGGCGCCAGTATGGTTAATTTAACAACCAAATATTAGCATTAAATCTCCCAATAACGGAGTCTTAGATCTTAACATAAATTAGTTTCAAATCGTGCAAGAAGCGATTTCCTTCACTCCGTTCTAGCACAAGAATATCAACCAATAAAAATAATAAATAAAACAAGTAATTGAAGTAATACAATTTATTTATTTATTTCACATAAAAAAATCAATAAATAGTAAAAAAAAGAACTGAAAGGCCTTCAGTTGTTTTTTAAATAATATCTTAACATGGGTTATAATAATATTACAACTAAATTAAAAAATACTTTAAAAATTCGTATTATGATCGTTATCAGGTTTGAAGTTGATCAATTTTACTTAAAAAATTAAATTCAGAATCTCATAAATTTACTTACTCTCATAACAAAAGCTTTCTTTAAATTGCAACTTTAACATTTCTATCACTAATAATACAAATCCACTCTTAAACTTCGCTTAAAACCCACCTGATCATTTCAATAAACTTAATTTAGTTTTCAAACGTTACTTCAAATGACTCGTTGAAGATGGTTACCAGGTTACTAGGAACCGTTTGGAGAAGACTTCCAGTCCTCACGTGTAGGGATTCGAAATACTGCTGCTTACAAGACCGATATTAGGGCCTCACATCCAAATGCAGCTTTCGAATTTCCACATCAACAACCACAACAACAAATAGGAAAACTCGCTGTCTCAACCAGCTGGTCAAACAGCAAGCTAGACTATAAAATCTATATCGATCTTAAATCATTGTACTCACATTACATTAAAAATACAAAACAAAAAAAATTAAAAAAACAAAAAAAATTTTTAAACAAAAAAAAATTAAATAAAAAAAATTAAAAAGATTTTTGCTCGTTTTGTATTTTTAATGTAATGTGAGTACGATATGTTCGCAATACCGTCACAAAAATTTTAAATTTTCCATGATGATCCCTTTATGATACTGTAATGGCTAACCTTTCCTTTTTTTCCTAGGTAGACATGCGGACAACGATTCAACTAGAATATTAACATTAGAATTTAAAATAAATCCAAATCGTCTACCTTTAGTTTCAATTTCTTCTAAACCCTAGTTAGTATTCATGCTAAAAAACATCCCCAAATGTAACTAACCAAGCACCCATTACACAAACATCAGTTCGGAAAATCCAATTTTCCCTTCACCTCTAACAGGTTATTCTACCAATCTCCTGTTGAAACTTTCTATCTTTCCAATTACCCGTATTAGTTTAAAAACGCAACTAACGCACAAAAAGCTTTTCAACCTCAGCCCTTATCAATTTATTCTGTAGATTTTACTTGAAAATTAATTCAAACACTCATCTCTCCTCATTCCAATTTCGAACTTTTACGTGATAATAGATAGAAAAAGACAGAATCAATAATAACAAATCCCCTTTTCGTCCAGTGGCTTTTCCTTCTACTGCTTCAGGAATTATTTTCATCTAAAATTAAATCTTTGAAAACGGATAAAATTGGAAAAGTTAGTTGAAAATTTATTGAACGTTTCTCACATTCATGTATAAAATTCTGGGTCAGAATGGAATTAAATTTCTAAATTGCATCATTTTATGTAGAGGACGACAAAAGCTCCGAAGTTAAGTCGCAAAATATATTGCCTTGTCCAGTGGCAGCTTTATGGCCATTTTTAAGGGAAGAACAATAAAAAGTTCATTTTATAACCGCTTTAATACTTGAGACTTTTATCCGATGATGAAGATTAATTTTCATTTTAATGTTTTAAAAGACCCTTTAAAGTAAGTTAGGGAGCTTAAAAACAGGCCCCATACTTCTTAAAAAATAAAATTAACCAAATTAGTTTATCGTCAAAAAAGAAGTGTTGCTGCTTTTACTTAAAGGAAGTTGACAAAAAACTTCTTTTTATAAGGATTTGAGTTGAAAGGAAAAGGCGAGGAATTGCCCAGAGTAGATTCATATAAAAGGATATCATCCTCTATTCTGCATAAAACATGAAAAGTATTAAATCTGGTAGTATTGATTCATGACGTTCTAAACCTGAGATTCACATATCAGGGATTTTAGACGAGGAAAAAGGTATTTTTAACCTTTAATATTTATTTTCTGACGCATTTCTCGGTCCAACTCGTACAATTTTATCCTGTAGGATTTGGCCACAATATACGTAAAAAGCCGTGGAGGTACTCCAAGTCACTTCACTGGTATGTGACTTTTTCTATTTAGTATTTTTATAATTCACACATGAAATACTACTGTCACCGAATTTCTACATTACAGAAGAGTATTCTAATATTTTTGTAGCTTTGGTACGTTTTTCGAATAAAAGAATAATAACAAATTATTTAAATTGTTATTAAATTAAAGATTAATGACAAATAAAATTTAAAAAAAAGTTATGCTTGTAACGGGGTTCGATCTTGCGTTCCACCAGCCCGTGCAGTTTAACAAGCCACCGTTGGCATTGAACGACGGAGGCTTCACGTCAACTTTTCAGGTTTCGGCTTTTAAATTAATGTTTTGCAAATAATTCATTAATTTATAATTTTAACTAAAAAAATCTACAACAAAATAGTTTTATATGTACGTCTTATTCAATGCTTGTTGGCCAGTTCAACAAATCTGCCTTTAATTTCTTTGTAAGAATGATCAAACAACTTCGAATTACACTCTAATAAGAGTGATATTGCTCGACACGAAGTGTCGCGACACTTCAAGTGCCACGACCACGAACAGTATCACGACACTCGACACCCAAGTTCCCATCACTAAAATAAATACATGTTTACCTTTCTAGCTTAGTTAAAAATACAGGGCCGACTTTAAATAAAATAAAATAAATACATTTTTCAGTCAAACAAACCAAAAAGTTTAGTAAGGGAAATGTACGAAAATAATGAAGATACAGTAAACATCAAGCAACTTCTACAAAACATTAACACAAAGATGAATAAATTAGATAAAACAGAAGAAAGAAATCAAAGAATTGAAACGAAATTAGATAATTTTCAAAAGGAGTTAGGTAAATTAAAAACTGAAAATGAACAGTTGAGAGAGGATAACCAAGTATTAAAGCAAAAAACACTAATGCAAGAAGATAGAATAAGGAACCTAGAGAGAGAGAAGTTAGAAAGAACAGAATAATAGTGCACGGAATAGATGAATTAAAAGGAGAAAGTGACCTTCAAATAAGAGAAAAAATAAGAATAATTCTGAGAGAGATGGAAGTACCTATAAATATGGAACACGAGATAATAGAAATAAGAAGAGTGGACAGGGAACAAGAGGGCCGAAGTAGACCAATATTCATGGAACTATGAGATTGGAATAAGAAAATGGAAATATTAAAGGCCACAAAAAAACTAAAAGGTACAGTCATCTACATAGAAGAAGACTTTACAAAAGAAATCCAAGAACAGCGCAGGGAATTAGTAAAACACATGAAACGGTATAGAAGGATGGGTCATCATGCAATCCTAAAGTGTAATAAACTGATAGTAGACGGGGAAACATACTCCCTCGAAAGGATGAACAAAACAAACAGACAGATAGAAACAGAGGAAATTCAAGGGACAAGCGTAGAAGAAGAAGAGCCACAGAACAATGACAACCCACAGAACATACGAGGAAAGTTAAAAGACATGGAAGAAGGAAAAGGAGGGGAAGAACAAGAAAGAAAAGGAAGAACTACGAGTCAAAGATCACCAGAGGGTAGCGACGAAGTAACATTAAGAAAAAAGCTACTCAAAATCACAAAAACGGGAAGGAGTTCAAAAAACTAGCAAAAGCTAAGGGACGGGAAATAATGATGACGACAAAGCAAAGTATAAAGGATAAAGAAAATGGAATTAATGGAATGAACAGAAGTAACAAACGCAGAGAAGAAATGATTAAAAACAACTATAAAACCAAGCACCAATCAAAACTAATAAAAGAAAACAGGGAGGGACAGGGGAACGACATAAGCAAGGGAGACGGAACGGATGAGGAGGAAGAAATGATAATAGCTACGTGGAATGTAACATCATTAAATGGGAAAGAACTAGAACTGACAGAAGAATTAACAAGAATGAAAATAGACCTTATCGGTATTAGCGAAACAAAAAAAAAATAGGAAGCGGGCATATCAAAATAAATGAAGGGTACAGTTTATACTACTCGGGTGTACCACACGGAAACAGAGCAAAAGAGGGAGTAGGGGTAATAATGAATAATGAAATGGAAAGAAGAATAATCAAATATGAACCAATATTCCCCAGAATTATCGTAATACACATACAACTAAAAATGGTGATAGTATTAATACAAATATACAGCCCAACAGAAGGAACAGAGGTTGAAAAAGTAGAGGCATTTTATAATAACTTACAGAAGGAAATAGACAGAGCAAGAGAAAACCAGGAAAAAATTCTGATAATTGGGGACTGGAACGCAAGAGTGGGCAGAGATGTAAACAGAGGCCAAGGAAGCATAGGAAGGCATGGAGAAGAAACCCTAAACAAAAACGGAAGAACCATGCTGGAGTTCTGTCAAACAAATGATTTACTAATAGGTAATACATTCTGGAACCAGGAAATGGAGGAGAAATACACGTTTGTAGTCGAGGAAAGGGACGCGAGAAGTTTAATCGACTACATAGTCTATACAAGAAATCTTGAACAAATGGTCAAAGATATAAAAACGGGAAAAAACCAGAGCTATCAACCCAACACAGAATGGTCACAGCAAGATTAAAGAATAAAATCATCAAAATAAGGGAAAACAAGAAATACTATAAAATAAAGATAAATAAATTTAAAAGGGATGAAATATAAGGAGTTTATAAAAGAGAAACAAATAGAAGGTTAAAAAGACACGAGGAGATGAAAACAGACTGGTCAGTGGAAGAAAGATGGGCCATATTGAGAGACACTATAATTGAAGTAGCAGAAACGATTTGTGGAGTTGCATGCAAAAATGGGAAGAACAAAAGAACCAGATGGTGGAACGAAGAAGTAAGGGAGGAAGTAAAAAAGAAGAAACAGGCATGGAAAAAATATCTTGCAACCAAAAATGAACAAGATAAGAATGAATACAATAAAATGAGGAGAATAGTAAAGGCAGCTGTCAGAAAGGCAAAAAATGAAACATGGGAAGACTGCGGAAAGGAACTGCAAGAAAGCTATTTAACTAATAATAGGAATTTCTGGACAAGAGTAAGGGCAATGAAAGGCAAGAAAGGAAAAGAAATAATGGGAATAAAAGACAAGGAGAATAACCTACAAGTAGACATGAATAACATTGTAAAGGTATGGAAGGAATATTATGAGGACAAGTTTGATAAAATAACAGAAGAACAGGAAATAATTATTGAACAAGAGGAGGAAGGTGTTCAAGTAGAAAATTCAAGGCTATTAAAAATATAAAAACAGGGAAGGCAGGAGGGGAAGACAAAATTGAACCTGAAATGATTAAATATCTAGGAGAGGAAGGAATAGGATGGCTATGGAGATTATGTAGGAGAGCATGGGAAACGAGAGAAATACCAACGGACTGGGAAACAAATCTGATAGTACCTATATATAAAAAAGGGGAAAGAGCACGATGTAGTAATTACAGAGCTATATATGCCTATCATCGACATGCTTTAAAATCTACACAAAAATAATAAGAGAAAAAAACGACACAATTTGTAGAGGAGGAAAAAGACGAAGACGAAGCATACATGCCAGGGAGACAGACAAACGAAAATATATTCATAATAATGAACCTGATGGAAAGGGGGCTGGAAAATGGGGAAGAACTCGTCATGACATTTATAGATCTCAGGGCAGCATTCGACTCGATAGACAGAGAAGTAGTATGGAAATGCCTGAACGAAACCAGTATCCCGAAAACACTCATACAAATAATACGAAGTACATACAAACATGTTAAAGGAAAGGTACAGATAGGAGGGGAAAGGTCAGATGAATTTACATGGAGGAAAGGAATTAAGCAGGGGGACAGCCTCAGCCCCCTACTGTTCATAATAGTAATGAGTAAATTAATTAAAAACACAAGGGAAAGAACGAAACAATTGCAAACACTAATAGGGTATCGAAACCTAGAGCCGGTAAAAGTAGACACACTAATGTATGCAGACGATATAGTGCTGATTGCGGACACAAGAAAGAAGATGCAGAAACTAGTGAACATATGGACTAAAGAAATAGAAAGAATGAAAATGGAAATAAATAAAGAGAAAAGTAAAATAATGGTGATAAACAAGAAGCACGAAGATAAAACAATAGTAAAATGCAAGGGCACAACACTAGAGGAAGTGACAACCTATGAATACTTGGGAAGCCTAATAACAAATAATGGTAACATTGATGCAGAGTTAATAAACAGATCGACTAAGTCAACTAAACTGTATTATGCACTACAACCACTTCTATCGAAGAAGGAACTAAAACAAGAAACAAAATTAAGAATCCATAATGTAATAACCATCCCCACACTATTATATGCATGCGAAAACTGGACGATACAGAAGAAACACGAAAGGAAGATAGAAGCTATGGAGATTAAACATTTACGAAGAATAGCTGGGAAAACAAAGTGGGATGGACTTACTAACAGAACAGTAAGGGAAATGACCAAGCAGGAGTCAATAATGAGTAAGATACAAAGAAAACAACTACATTGGTTCGGTCATATGACAAGAATGAGCCCAGACAGATTGACTAAAAAAGTATGGGGAGCGAAAAACTGTAAGAAAAGGAGAAGAGGAAGACCTAGACAAAAAAGGATGCAACAAATTGTGGAAATAGGAAGAGATAGAGGGAAAACAATGGTGGAAATGAAGGAGCTAGCTGAAAACAGAAAAGAGTGGAAAAAATGGACGAAGGAATAAGTAATCCAAATCCGACGCCCGCATGGGTAAATGGAAGGGAAGAAAGAAAGAGAAAAGTTATTTTAATTTTTACCAAAGGCTGCTATAAGTTTTATTTTTGTTATTTATAATTTTATTAATATCATTTTTATAAATATTAAATAAAAACGAAAGTGCGCGAGTCTTTAGGTGTTTCAACTTTTATTGTGTACGAAATTGTATTATAATATAGGAATTATAATTAAGAAAATAAGTTCGCAATCATTACAGAATTCAAGTTTATAAGATAGAGAAAATAAATCTAATGACATAAAATGCATTTGCAAGGTTAATTCTAACTGAAATCTTTATTTTAAGTAAAATAATTTGCAACATTCAAGCAATTTAGATTAATCTTTGTTATACTCCTAGTAAGCAAAATAGATTTGTTAAATTTCATGTAGTTGTAAAATGGATAAGAATTTAATAACAGTAGAATAAGTTTTATCTTTGTATTGGTACATCTGAAGACCTTCGAAACACTTCCTTTTGTTTATATAAAATTTTAAATTTAGTTATTTTAATTTTTACAAAATACACTTTACTATAATTTTTATTTTTAATATTTATAATTTTATAATTATTATTTTTATAATTTTATTAATATAATTTTTATAAATACTATTTTAACAAAATCTTAATATAAACACAAAATTATTATCTATAAATAAACCAAATATGGGATTGGATTTTATATAATGTCAAACATGGGAAGCTGTAAGATTCTACTTTATCAAAAAAGGATAAGGTTTACGTTTTCTGCAAGTTTCTGATAAAGAATCGAAACAGGAACTTTTTTGTAATATTCTTAGAAAACGATCGCCTACAATGTCTCTGTATGTAGAATAAGGGTAGAGAAGAAGTAAGATTACCTTTATATCATAAATTTAGATTATGAATGTCGAAGCAGAATTCAATTCTTCTATAAAGATAAGCAAGTTCTCCTTTACACTAAAATTTTATGATACAGACGGAATGGGTGTTGATATCATCCTGTGAGGATATTTAACCGTTTAAGTTTCCTAAGCACAAATTTGAGGAATTTTATGCTTCCCAGGATATACTTATCCTTAAATATTTGCGAGTCTTTGACAATTCCAAAGTAGTTTAATTCTTGTTACAGTAAAACTGAAACACGTTACAATTCAATGAGGTTAGTTTCAGAATTTAGTATCGACCTAGTAAATGGTAAAGTAATATATAACATCTCTATAGCGTGAAATTGAATTAAGTAACAAGAAATTAATGAAATGGACTATAAAGACATTTTAATAAGCAAATGCAGCCTTATATAATTAATTTACATTATTGAATGAAACCAGACAACATAAAATACTTGGTCGTGCTGCGGTAATAAATTTCTGAATACTAGAACGAGAAAGACGATTTAATCAATCTGTCGATGTTTTCGCGTTGAATAATGAATATATTCAATTTTCGTTGTATCAACTGGTGTTATTTAAAACGATTCAATTCGAGAAGCAATTATGCGACTACAGTGAATTCAACTAATTTAGAATGTTTGTTGAGCGCCACTGAGTTTGCAATATTTATTGTTGATCAACGGTTAACCATTAATGAATATAGAAATTAAAATTGTTAATCGAAGCTCATTGAAACCCAGAAAGTGCATTCTTCGTACATGTTGCAATAAGACTGTATTTTATCCTCAAAACAATTGATTATGTCAGGGTATCTTAACATTTTTCTTACTGAAGTTATTTTTCGTGTGATTGCGGAAATTCTCAATTAAGATCTTATCTTACTAAAAAGTGGTCAAGTGAGCGACAAACCCGTCGGTGAGGTACTTTCATGTCCCTTTGCAAAACAAGAAAAATACAAACAAGATTTGTTTATTACCTGAAACAACAAATTCAATCTCGTTTTGTTAAATCGTTGATTTTTTTCTCACACTTTTTTACTATGTCGTATGTCAACCTAATATATTGCGATGAACCCCAACACAAGGTCAATTAAAATATCACCCAGCAAACTTCGTTTGCCCTTTTTAAGCTGCTTCAGGTTTATATTAATAGAGCATGAGATAAAAATATTTACTTCAACCTTAATAATTCCTCTACCTGGAACGAGACTTACTACCAAAGCATTTGGACTTCTGCAGCTAGACGACAGGAACATAAACTCTGTATGAAGATAAGAACAATGGCTACTTGTATGAACATCAAATAAAAACATGAATAAATTCAAACACAGATTTTTATTTTTATTGTGGTTAAAACGAAAATCAAAATTGAAATTAAACACACAACACAAGTGTTTAACCAAAAGAAATTCAAAATTAGGAAAATCTTCCTAGAGTTTGCTCAAGTGCTTTAGGTCTTAGTTACAACCTGACAATGGGGGTTGAAACTGGTATCCACTTCAACAAAGTAACATAAAATAAATTTATCAGTCAATAAAATAATTGTTTATAAATACTAAATGAATTTATTAAACTAAATTGAATTATCTTTGATAATAAACAAATTCAAAATTGTTTAATTGTTATATCTTTGTTATTTAAAAACAATCCAAAATGATCCAAATCAAATTCTAGATTTAAATAAAAATTGTCTTTATAACTTTATAGTTCTTTATGTGAACAAAATCTTTCACTTTCGAAATACCTTGTATATAAACGTCCGGATCCTTTTAAAATCTTTCATTAAATTACTCCAATTTCATTGTTTGTAATACAGACTGCTTCCAATAGTCAACTGATCGATCTTCCAAATAAATCGATTTTTCAAACCAATAAATAAATCTTCTTTATTTTGTTTAAATAATATTTACAATCCCAAATAATTGTTCTAAATGTAGAAATATTTCTTCTTTATTTTATAAACAGGTAACTATTCCATAAATACTTTGTTTACATTCGACGTATGTTTATCAAAACATATGGTTATAACTTAACCTTACTTTATTTTTTTTAGAAAATCTTATACGAGCCGACGTGAACTTTTCAAATACGCTTAGCCGACTAAATTTGTTATTTTTCCGAGGGTCTTTTATATGTTCTCACAAAACAATTGACGACTATGACAAAATTCCACAAACAAAATCTAATCACTACATTTGTGACGTCACAGGATAAAACATATGTTTAAAATTAGCATTAAACTTAAATCTAAAAAAAAACAGAAATATATAGCTGGCAAAAAGACGAACAAATTAATGTAATACACTTATAGTCTAAAATCAACATTAACTGAGAAAATCAATAAAAACGATTAACGATGAAAACTTCATTAACACTCAAATTACAATGGAGACACATTTTCTCCAGTTATATCTTTACAAGAAATGAACACATAGCTACACTAGGTAACTCACACATATAAAATTTACATAGGAAAATATTTACAATAAAAGAAAAACTCTAATGAAAAATCTGTTTACACGTTTTAGGAGTTCAACGATGCTATAGAAAATCTTACACAAATATCAACATAAATGAAATCAAATTGTACTCCAACTTGTCTAGCATGCAGTCCTCCAAGTGCTTGTATTCAAACAACGGTGAAGAATGTTCTACTAAAATCAAAATTTGAAAAACCTCCAACATATTCAAAACAGCTGATTTTCCTTAATGATTAATACAAATCCTTTAATTACAGAAATTAGTAAGTTAAATGTACTGTTTGTTATAGACATCATAATAATGACCTGTTTTACATATTTCAAGAGAAATATAATCCCGAAACTGGTTCAGCTTACTAGGATAATGAAAATACCATCTGCAGCCCCATTATCGGTAGGGGAGAGGGGGGCACATTGGGACATGGGGCACAATGGGACATTTCAAATTGTGGCGCCTTTACGTATTATTTTTTACTTTAAATAGAGTATACTAGATGGCAACACCTTGCTTCATGTTCTCCAAGATTGTCGCGCCGATTCCTGATGTATTGCAGTTTTTTTTTTCATTTTAAGTGTTTGCTGGTAGTTTCTGTAAAAAGTTGGTTGAAAATTGGTAAGTGGATATTTTCTATATAACATACAAATCCTTTAAAACTAGTTGACTACTAAGAACACACAATATTTAGCTTCATGTTCATAGTTTTATTTATTGTATAAACCTAACCTATTTTTTTACAAACGATCTTATGTTGATTAAAGTCACTTTGGGACAAAAAATGAGGGGCACATTGAGACTGTCCCAATGTGCCCCCGCTTAATAAAAACTATTGGAAAAATTGAAAAAAATGTTTCAGGACATAAAAATGGTGCGTACATACAAGAGAAAAACAGATCGTGTTTCCATATCGGAGGAAGACATTGGGGCTGCAATTAAAGACGTCCTAGATGGAAGATTATCCATCAGAAATGCTGCAATAAACCACAATATCAAGAAATCTACCTTGGCAAACAGGTTGAATAAGATCAAAAAACGGAAAACAGAAGAAAACAGAGATGCGGAAACAGGGGAGTCTCCTGCCGTGCAACTGACAGAAGAACATGAATTGGTAGAAGAAGAGAATGAAAATAACGACTTGCCGCCTGAGACGATGGATCTTGCCACAACAGGAAGCGATTCAACAATTGCATTTCAGTGGCCATTTCAGTCCAAATATAGCACCCAACAAGTTTTTACCGCAAACCAGGAACAACAATTATGCGAGTATCTAATGCAAAGTTCAAAAATAAATTATGGGCTGACATATTCGCAAGCACAAAAATTAGCTTTTGAGTTTGCTCAAAAACTCAAAAGAAAATATCCACCGAGCTGGGCTAGGAACAACAGAGCGGGTTTGGACTGGATGAAATCTTTCATGAAAAGGTTCAGAAATCTCAGCTTAAGAAAACCTGAAAACACTAGTCTTGCTAGGGCAACAGGATTTAACGAAACCAGTGTGAAATTATTTTTCGATAATCTGCAAATTGCTTTAGAAAAATATAAAATAGGTCCAGAAAATATTTATAACCTTGATGAAACAGGAGTCACCACAGTCCTTCAGGCACCAAAAGTTATTGCTACGACGGGAATTAAGCAGGTGGGGCAAGTGGTTTCGGCAGAGAGAGGAGAACTGGTAACTTTTTGTGCTATCATTAATGCCGTCGGAAATACAGTGCCACCGGTGTATGTCTTTCCAAGGGCTAAAAACAAGTCGGTATTTATGAAAGGTGCGCCTAATGGTAGCTTGGGATTATCCAACAAATCAGGATCCGGTTGGATGACGGCATCTTTATTTTTAGAAGTGGTGAAACACATTCAAAAATTTACAAAATGCTCCAAAGAAAATCGCATCCTAATATTACTAGACAACCACGAAGCACACACCAGTTTGGAGACAATACTTTTCTGTAGGGACAATGGTATAATATTTGTAACATTTCCGCCCCATTGTACGCATCGTCTTCAACCTCTCGATGTGTGTCTATATGGGCCTTTCAAAACTTACTTGAAATCTGTCTTCAACGATTGGCTTATTTCCAATCCAGGCAAACGAGTGTCCATTTATGAAATCGCAGAATTATCTGGTCAAGCCTATTATAAAGCTTTTACATTGGATAATATTTGTCTCGGGGTTTAGAAAATGTGGTATTGTGCCATATAATAGAAATATTTTTACGAGAGATGATTTTGCGGCTGCATATGTTACTGACAACGTGCCCCCAACAAGTCAAGAAGTGCGTCCAAATACACCCAACCAAGAAATTGAAAGAAACATCACGATGTCAGCCAGCACATCAGCAGAAGTTTCCAGCTCGGTTTCAACGAACACGCCGTCTACAAGCAGCCGCCTTAGCTTGATAGAAGGGGTGATCACTCCTGAAAGTATACGACCGTTTCCCAAGGCACAAAAGAAAAATTCAACAAAGAAACGGAGGCAATCAGGAAAATCTAGAATCCTTACAGAAACCCCGGAGAAAGATTGTCTTGTACAAAAACTCATAGACAAAACCAAAGGAAAGAAAAAATTGTTTCATGACGTAAAAAATACCAAGAAGTCAAGTACAAGAAAGAATCTAGAAGACACTGGTAATGTAGCGGATGATGTTGTGATTTATGACGACGATGAGTCAGACTGTATTAGTGAATTTAGCAAGGAACAATCAGATGACGAATTTATGCAGCAGATTTTACCTCTATTAGATCCGGAAACCGAGTTGCCAAACATATTAATCGGAGACTTCCTATTAGCAAAGTATTGTACAAAGAAAACAGTCAGATTTTATGTGGGTCAGGTAGAAAAAATTATTGATAGCCAGTACCAGTTAAATTTTTTAAGAAAAAAGGGGAGTGGTTTTGTATTTCCTGTTGTGGTTGACAAGGACTTGCTAGAGTTGGAGCAAATCCAGATGAAACTCCCAAAGCCCAAAGAAATCAATACTACAAGTCGTGCAAGCTCAATAAAGAAGTTTCCAATAGATCTTAGTTCTTTTAATATCTTTTGAGAACATTATTTTGTTGTATTAAAGAAAAATAAAGATTAATTTTTCACTTGAGAGAGTTTTATATGTAATTTATCTGTGTGTCCACATGTGCCCCAGGGATGTCCCATTCTGCCCCACAAGGGGGGCACATTGAAACATTTGCATTAAGTTTTTGAAACAATAACAATTAAATATGTATGAACGAATTAGGTTTTCCAGACGTTTCATTCCAAAGGCAATTGCCTAATTCATGTGTTGTCCAAAAAGCAAATTATTTCGTTCAAAAATAAAGACTTCAAATTGGAAAGTGTTTCAAACGTCCCAATGTGCCCCCCTCTCCCCTACATCAAATTATCAAATTTGAAAAGATAAAAATCTTCTAAAGAAATGGATATGCTATCCTAAACATGCAACATGGGTTCTATACATCATGTTTTAGTACAAAACAATCAAATTAATTGATATTCCTTTTTATAAAATATCCTTTTTAATAAAGTTAGGTTAAATATTATCGATACCTATCATATTCCTATTTTTACTTGATAAAACTATCTATAATCAAGCATGTAATCTTTAGCATGAATAAAATTACTATCCTAGAATGTATATCCTTTCATTTGTTGCATGAATAATTATATAAATGCTATCTGGCTAAACCCGATACCTATCGTAGCCTATTGATTATTTTTAATATGTTGTAAACTCATGAAATTTTCAAATAGATGATCCATATCATCGCAATATACTGTATTGTATTAGAAGTTACTAGCGTAACAAACCCGCCCAGTCGGGGTCCATGGGTCAGTGGGTAGAAATGACCTGTAGAGACCGAAGTGAGTGTGGTTGATGCAACCGAAAAAAGGTGGGTCGACCGAAGCTAGAGACGGTGGCGCTATCTTATGTTGTAGTTCTCCGTCTTATTTTCCTGCGCCACCGTCTCTAGCTTCGGTCGACCCACTTTTTTTCGGTTGGATCAACCACACTCACTTCGGTCTCTACAGGTCATTTCTACCCACTGACCCATGGAGACCGACTGGGCTGGCTTGTTACGTTAGTGATGACTAACTCGCGGCACCAAACTGTCCCTGAAAGAGCAAAACCTTTAATGTCCTCTTCCGCCTCCTTCTCCTCCTCCCATTCATAAATTTAAAAAAACGACAAAACGCCAGGCGGGTCTTAGCTACAAAATGAGACCACCCACAGCTTTCAAAGTGTTCTGGGGACCGAGAAAAAGGGACCGGTAGCTTTGTCTTCATGAATTAGTATATGTATAAGAAGATATAATGTAAATAAAAGAAAATTAAATTTATGAATAAAGATTTAAACTTAATGAAGATTTAATCATGGAAACCAAAGCAGGTTTGAGAGTTTTCAATACCAGGTTAACCAACCAATCAAAATAGTAATATTTGATCAATAGTAACTGCGTATATGAACTGGATGTTTTAAGTGACACATTACAATAAAAATTTATAACAGTTTTTGTGGAATATTTCCATTATTTTAGTATAAATAACTTTTAAGAGCACAATTTAGGAACGGAAAAGGTGTATTGCACGGCAGCAGAAGCCTGTAAGGAAAAAATAATGCATTCATTTGTTCCTGCAATGATATTCGACATCATTTCAAATGTAACATCCAAATTGAATGTAATTGAATAAAGAATACAGAATATTTTTATGTGTAGGCGTTGGCGCCGAACAGACAATTACGGGCCTGCTTTTTATCAATAAAACCATTGCTTCTCGAGTATTATCAGCTCATCTCTTATAGTTGTCATTTCCATGAATAAATTAATCATTCACAATTCCTAGATTGCATCATCAATATTGCATTTCTCGTTCGAAATTCTCCGCTATAAGTAATCCTCTTAGCTACCTGACTTCTATATAATAACGACTCGACGGCTTGACGTAAAGCGCAAATTGCTTCTAAAAACGATGCGACGGCGTTGACGGTACGTGACGATACTACATTGTGAACGGAGCCTAATCTCGAAATACCAACACGTTTCGTATTTCAAAGGTCTCCATCGCCTCACATTCTTCCGGATTTAATCAAGCAAAAAAGAAAAACTTTCTGAAGTCTTATTTAAAGGTTTAATTCTATTTCGCTCTACCCACACGTTTATATACGGTATGCCATGGTTATTTATGTATACAACCTTATCATGAGCTCCCGCTAAAGCATTAGCTTCTCGAAATGTCAAATCAGTGTGAACCGGTTATTGATTGGCTTTCCTAAGTTTTCCTTAATCAGCAAAAAAAAGAGAACACTGAGAAGGGGTTGCATCAGAGCTAAAAGGTATTGAATCCGTCCGTCTACCTAAAGAACACGATAGAAATGTTCTCGGCGATGTCGTTCGTACATCCCTTAATCTGATCCTTTCGGAGAGACAGTATATTATCTAAGAAGATTTGTGGTTTTTGCAAAAGAAGACGTATCACCGTAAAAAGCTTTTTCTTTTGATATTTTTTATTTTTAAATTCCATTCATTTGTTACTGACAATCAAAAGAGATGAATGAAGTATTTTAAGCGTTCGAACGCTATAGTCGATTAGATTTCACATTACACACACAAGACATTCATAAATTTAGATAATGGCAGTTAAAAGATAAGAAAAGTTTTTTTAGTATGTTATGTTCGTTTGTATCAATCAAAACAAACGGATTTCCATGTGATCTCCGCACTGGTTATTTTTTTCCGATCTAATGGTAACTATCACTTATGAGAGATAAATCTTTGCCGAAATTCAGATGTTCTTCAAGTTTTATTACCTATTAAACGTTTTACCGTTAAAAAGATTTTTTTGCTGTTTCTAGTCCTTTTTTGTGTTCTCTACGAATTGAAAATAATTTGACATTGAAATAAAAACCTATTTGAGCCCCATCAACTTAGAAAATTATGTAGTAATAAACGTTTTCGATTTTCTCAACAATATTATTTTCCTTGTGGAATTGGGTTTTTACTAATTTTTTTGATAAATTTAAATTACCGGCTCACGCTTATTCATTACATTGTCAACAAACCCTTTCTCTAAAGTTACTGACGGAAATAATATTAAACTTAGAAATTAACCAAAAACTAATGCATGATGAACTGAATTTTCTCATTTATTATGGTTTTGTTGATAATGAAAATTGATACGTATAGCTCTTACACTATCCTTCCATTTCGAAAATAATCACGAAGGAATTTCCTGCAATTTTACTATTGGTAAAGATAATGTCATGCCGCTCTCAGAATGTATACATTGGAATCAGCCCACTTTTAAGATTTAGAAAAATGATGATAATTGCACCCTTTTTCAGTTCAGTTCCAGTATGGAGTTATAGCAAGAAAGGTATCAATTATTTATTGCAGTATTAGTAAATTTTGTGTTGTGTGATCATTAGGCTTTTGTTATACTGATTTGAGAAATGATCTGTAAGGTCTTTGTAAAATAAAGGATTGTTATGAGCTTTACGAAAAATTCACATCACATATGTTTAATGTAAGTGTCAAAATAGTATATTGTACAACTAGTGTTACAATGAGGATGTTTGTAATACGAGTATAAGTTTGCTTAACGAGCCGCGAGGCGGCGAGTTAAGCAATATACGAGTATTACAAAAAGGAATTGTAACACGTGTTTTACATACTACTTTGTCTATTTCGCCTTAATTTACAATTTACTTTAAAGAAATGGGAAAATGTACACGCGGGTATTTTCGATGTGGTAATGTTGGTAATAACTGATAACGCATACAATGACATCCACTGTCATTTTGAAAAAATCACGTAGGCAGGAAAAAATTCAAGTTTAAAAAAGGTGACAGTTTAGTTGATTCTTCTGTTATAAGATAAAAAATGTTTATTGTAATAGAAACAGTAAAACCTTGATTGAGTACATGATTGTCTTATCAAAATAATTATTTATAATAAAAATAAGTATGTTTCATTATTCTCGCTGTTATTTCTGAGCATCGTAACATTCAAATTTTCAAAACGGCGCCAGTTAATGAATACTTATTAGTACCTATCACAGACAGACTGACAGAGTAGGCTGGCAGCAAAATTTACTTACTGCCAGCCTTACAAATAGAAAGTCACTACTTCCAGTTGCACAAAGTAGCACTTTATGTAACTGTTTTTCGCAAAAACAGTGTCACAAAGTAACCTTTGTATACGCGAAATAGACAAAATGTTTTTTATGCTTTGCGTGACACCAAAAACGATTTCATAATAGAGGCTATTATAACATCGTTTTTGGAGACTATTTGTTTTGTAAGATTGGTAACATTTGTTTTATATTACGTATAAACACATTTAACTTTGACACATTCTAACCTCACAAAACGCGAAAATTCATTTTATAGTATTACCACGCGTTAAACGCAAAAATCACTAGATTGTAACGCAATGTTTTTAATAGCTTGAATTTACAATTTCTATAAAATTAAGGACACAAAGTATAAAAAATAGTATATTATATTTGTTTTATAAGACATATTGTAGCACTCGTTCCTTTGGAACACTCCTCGCTTCTCTCGTCGTGTCCCAAACAACTCGTGCTACAATAGACCGTCTTATACAACTCACAACGACAAACTGTTGATGTTCCTTTTCATTTGAAAGATTTGTTCAGATCAATTTAAAGTAGTATATTTTTAAGGGAAATCCTTTCCCAGGGTGTGGATTTCCGCGTTTTGTTTAATTATGCGACAACATCTTTACAGTTTGGGTGGCGCCCTCTATTTTTTATTTTGTTCCTGTGCTATTTGCCTAATCTAATCCTTAAGCGTAATCAGAAGCCTTTGTGATTAACACTTACCACGCCTGAGTATAATTTGAGTTAATGAGATGTCCCTACCTGGGCATACATTTTAAAGTAGGTAGTATAGTATCGTTGAAGAAGCATTATGTGTTTAAGTATTTGATTGACTTTTGATTTATATGTATACAGAAAAAGCTATTGACGGTCCAATCGTGGGACTTTGTTTCTTTTGTTTACCGGTTTTAGCTGTCACATGGTTACAAACTTGGAAAGTTAGTTAGGAAACTGGACACGATGGCTCCCATATAGAGATTTGTATGATCCAAGCCTCATGTCAGATCCAAGCCACTTTGACTGAAATGGTTAATTTACATATAGCACAAACCATTTTTCTAAAAAAAATCCGGGTTATCCATATTATCCAATTTTTGGCATATTTACGTTTAAAATTGCATTTTTGAAGGTTATGCTAATCAGTTTTGCACTAATGTTTTGAATATACGCTTTCTTAAGGCGCAATTGCATTGCTGCAACACTAGACGACATGTAATATGCCACATGTCCTCTAGCGTTGCTTACGCATGTGACGGGCAAAGCATGTTGCTTTGGTTAAAAAACTCAGTATAGCATGCGTCATTGCCACATGCCACATGTTGCTTAAATGTTTCTCTGGAATTGCGCCTTTACAGGTATTCAAACCAACCTTTAAACCTTACCTTTATCCTAACGTAAACTAATCTAACCTAACGTCTAACCTAATCTAATTTCACCTAACCTGATACTTACGCTCAACCCAGCTTTATTTAATCTAACCTCCCATCTCAACCATAACCTAACCGACCCAAGTTTTTAACCTAACCTAACCAAGAATATCACAAACCTAATAATAAGGAAGAGCGGTAGATAGGGAAGGCTAGAAGTCGTTGGTCACCGACGTCACCTACTGACATGGCACGAATGGGAGAGAGAGAGAGACAGAGAAAACCAAAAATATACCGTAACGCAACGATATAGATAACCTAACTTAAAGTCTAAGCTAAGCTAACTTCTAACGTAACCTTTAACCTAACCTAGTCTAACCTAACTTATAACCTAGCCTATAACTTAAACCATAACCCGTCCTATAACCTATAAGCCAATCTACAACCTAATTCATCACTTAACTTATAACCTAACCTATAATGTAACCTATAACCTAAACCACAGCCTAACCTATAACCCAACCTACAACCTAACCTATAATCTAATATATACCTAACCTTAAATTAGCCTTGGTAGTGTAAGGACTAGCGTGCTCTTTTCTTACCCAAGCGACCCGGGTTCGACTTCTAGTACCGACAGATCTGGTTAGGCTTTCTCCAGATTCCCTTAACTGTAAGACAAATGTGAGATTTGTGCTAATGCCATCTGTTAACTCGGCTGCAGCAGCACGTTGGGCCTGCGTAATAGTAATAATCGCCCCTACCTCCTACACACACCTCATAGCTTCTGGGGCCTGGTTTACCAGGTAATGGGTAGTAGCAATTATTATTATTATCACCTACTATTAGCGTTTGTCCTAACTCGGTCTAATCATTAACGGCACCTAACAAAGTCTCTAGCCCAACCTATCCACTAACATAGTCTAACATCTAACCTAATCTAGCATTACAATGTGTCCCCATGCCTTGATAGTCAGCTACACACCTCATCGGGTACTCTGAGAATATATTTGGTTTAGCCACCTTCCGCGAATCCGCTAAACCGAATCTGTTCTCTAACTTAACCTAGCCTCACCTTTAGGATAAGTTAAACGCAATCTGATTCCATCTCCAACTTATGCACCTTACCTTACCTTATTGTCTGAGTTATTCTATATTTCTCCTAAATTAATCTCGCCGCTAACTTGACAAGCTCTAAGTTATTCTTTAACTGAGTCTAATCCGTAACCTATAGCCTATTCTCTGACCTAACTTAACCTCTAGCCTTTAATTCAATATAAAATTTTTTTTTTAATTACTGTAAATATCTAACTTTTTCATTCTGTGATAAACAAATAAAAGCCTTGGGAACATTGCCTTACATACTCTCATGATATTTGACATTATATAGAAAGTATGCACTCCTCATTAAAAAAGATGTTGGTTGTGTTGCGTAACCTCTAGGGGAAAGATATTGTAACGAATAGTAAACCCACATATGACGTCATCAAACATTCTAGATGTATGAGTCATCAACTGTATGACTCATCAATAACACGTGCATGTATGACTCATCGACAACACGTGCATGTATGACTCAGTGACACGCCTCATCGACGCGACTTATCGGCAGCTGCGTGTATGACTCTTCAACACGTCATCGAACATTCTAGATGTATGAGTCATCGTATGAAAGATATAAATTGAGATCGCGAGTAGAAGGGAGTTAGTTAATGTTTGACCGGCAAAGTGAAATGTACTCTGAATAATTAGTGAATACATAAATAGTTTTTATATAAATAGTCCTCAAATAAATTTGTAAATACCTAGCATTTTTAATAGTTTGTTAAATAGTTATAGTGTTTTTAATTAAGTGCATTGTAAATAAGCTTTTCTTTATTAATAAACGATTTTAAACGGCATTTTTGATTATTATTTTAAAAAGAACGTTACAGTGGTGTTACAGGTGTGGAGTTTTAAAATAAATAAAATCGCATAATAATTAAAGTGCTGTGAGAATAAATTTTTTAGTGTTAAAAATAATTTCAACAAACAATTAAAATGGTGATGAAATTGTTAAAAGATCTCTTAGTGATAGATTTAAAACAGGAATTGGACGAGAGAGACTTAGATAGTAATGGAAAAAAAGAAGTTTTAATAAAACGGCTCAGAGAATGGCTTTTAGAACAGAAGGAAGATCCTGAAAATTACCGCTTCGAGATACCTGGACCCGCAATTGATACTAACGTGTTGTTAAGTAAAATGGAAGAAAATGCTAAAATGTTAAAAGAAGAGTACTGGGAAGTTCTAGAAAATCAGAAGAGAATTCTAAAATGCTTAAAGAAGAATTACTTGAAAATACTAAAGCACTGGAAGAAAAAGTTTTGGAAAATTCTAGAAAGTCCGAAGAAAATGTTAGAATGCTTAAAGAAGAATTATTGGAAAAGCACGAAGAGAATTCTAGAAGGTTTGCAGAATTATTAGAAAAGTCCGAAAAAAGTTACAGAAGGTTTAAAGAAGAACTGCAGGACAATGTCAAATTGTTAGAAGATAAAGTTTTCGAAGAATTGTTGGAAAATTCCAGCGCGTTAGGACTATTATAAATTAAATTGGAGAAACAGGATAGAGTAATAAAGATGGTAGAAGAGAAAATAGCCCAAATGCAATTACCACCAACAACTGAGAAAGATAGCGTAACTAAAATGTTGGAAGATAGAATGAGTCAACTACGGTTTCCCTCAACTTCTGAGTGGTCGTTTAATGAAGTAAAGAAACAGTTTAAAGAAGAAAAGGGTCCTGTCGTAGGGATAAAAGTAAAACCATCCACGTTCGATGGAAAGATACCTTGGTCCACCGACTACAAACAATTTGAGGCGGCCGTTGGGGCTAACGGATGGACAGGCAAGGAAAAGGCCGTTTCTTTAACTGTGGCTTTGCGTGGAGACCCGTTGAACGTCCTGCAAACAATCCCATCAGGACAGGAAAATGATTACCAGTTGTTAGTGTCTAGATTGGAGATGAGATATGGAGACGCGCATCTTGAACAAGTGTATCACGCGCAAGTAAAGAATCGTGTGCAGAAGAATGGAGAAAGCCTTCAGGAGTTTGAAGCCGATGTTGCGCGGCTTGTCCGATTGGCGTACCCTACGGCAGCCGATTCATTTCTGGGACAACTCGCTGTGCAGACCTTTATTGACGAACTAAGAGACGGGGAAACACAACAGTCATTAATGCTGGCACGACCAAGAACAACTGATGATGCGCTTGCTCACGCTTTAGAATTTGAAGCCGCAAAGCAAGCGTCCCGAGGCCACGGGCGGATTCGAACCGTTGCGGAAGAAGAGGAAGGTTCCAAAGATCGCCTAGAAGAATTATTAATGAGAGTTCTTCAGAAGGAAGAGAACCGTAAAAAGAATCCTCAAGAAGTTCGAGAACCCCGTTGCTGAAATAGCGGCGAACAAGGGTACATACGACGCCGTTGCCGTAAACCCAAACAAGTTCAGCCGTCGGAAAACTAAAGGGGGTCGACGAGAGGGGGCGAACGTTGACCTTGAGTGGAGATGCCCCGGAGATCACCATCCATGCCGTAATATCAAAGAATAGTACCAGCAGTTTGTTCGTAGATGGGAAGATTGTTAATCGAAGTGTCTCCCTACTCATTGATACGGGGGCGACAAAATCAATTATACGCCCTGACGTTCTACGAACAAGTATGAAGCTGTTACAGACAACTACTCAACTCCGTACAGCGACGGGTGAAGTAATACCAACACGCGGAGTGGTGAAGATGAAGATTGGCATTGGAAGTGAAGAACGTGATCATGAGGTGCTGGTAGCCGACATCATTGACAAATTCATCTTGGGAATGGACCTCCTGAGAAAATTTGGTTTTACATTAGACTTGAAGGAGGTTGTTTTGAAGGTTGGTAACGAAGAACTTCCGTTGCATCCACGAGAAGATTCTGTCGTAAGGGTTTTGCTGACAGAAGATGTGATATTGCCGGGTCAAAGCGAGATGGTTGTCGAGGCAGGTTTGGATGGAGATCTTCGGGTAGGATGTGTGCGAATGATAGAGCCTGTTTGTGATAAGAAGATCCATAGTGGCATACTGGTGGGAAAAGCGCTGATCAAGGTTGGAAAGACAGTACCGGTGAGGCTTACGAACGTTAATGTGGATCCGGTGACATTGAAGAAGAGTACCCTTGTGGGACAGTGTGTGCCAGTATTCCGAGTAGCCAGGTGTATGGCTGATGTTCCAAAACCAGTGCCCAAAGACCATGGTGAAAAATTAGTGGGTATGGTTGTTAGTTCGTGCGAAGACCTCAATAGAACGAAAGTGAAAGAGGTACAGGGTTTGGTTCACCAATACCAAGATATCTTCGCTCTTGATGATAGCCAGAAGGGACGAACAGATATAGTAAAACATAAAATCAATACAGGCAACTCTATTCCTGTCCGTCAGCAGCCGACGCGTCAATCTCTAGCAAGGCGAGCAGAAGCCGAGAAGATTATAACCGATATGGAAGAACAAGGGGTCATCGAGCCATCTAGCAGTCCATGGGCATCACCGGTGGTCCTGGTAAGTAAGAAGGACGGGTCAACGAGATTTTGTGTGGACTATCGGCAGCTCAATAACGTGACCAAGAAAGACAGCTATCCCTTACCACGCATCGACGACACGTTAGATACCCTGTCTGGCTCACGATGGTTTTCGACTTTGGACTTAAAGAGTGGTTATTGGCAAGTTGAAATGGAACCTGAAGACCGGGAGAAGACCGCGTTCACTATTGGTTCCGGACTATGGCAGTTTACAGTTATGCCTTTCGGTCTATGTAACGCTCCGGCCACCTTTGAGCGTCTTATGGAGACCAACCTGAGGGGGCTGTCGTGGAAGACTTGCCTGGTCTATCTGGATGACGTGATGGTAGTTGAAAGATCATTCAGTGAACATCTGAAAAATCTGGAGGAAGTGTTCCGGAGACTGCGTAAAGCCAACCTGAAATTGAGTCCGAAAAAGTGCCACATATTCCGAAGGGAGGTGAAATATCTCGGTCATGTCGTATCACAAAATGGAGTGGAAGCCGACCCCGATAAAATTCGTGCAGTTCAAGAGTGGCCAACACCGAAAGATAAACACCAAGTTCGTAGTTTTCTTGGATTATGTACCTACTACAGGCGTTTCGTTCCTGGGTTTGCCAATATAGCGAAGCCCCTGACAAGGTTAACTGAAGATGGGCGCGAGTATGTTTGGAGCGGAGAGTGCGAAACAGCTTTCCAACAGTTGAAGCGTGCCTTGACAACCGTACCAATATTGAGCTATCCACGGACAGAAGGGAAATTCATACTTGACACAGATGCAAGTAATCTGGCCATTGGGGGTGTACTTTCTCAGATACAGGATGGACAAGAAAAGGTCATCGGCTATTTTAGTAAGGTTTTGTCGAAAGCCGAAAGGACTTATTGTGTGACCAGAAAAGAATTATTGGCTGTCGTGAAGTCCGTTGAGCACTTCTACAAATACTTGTACGGACGGAAGTTTATATTGAGGACGGACCATGCTGCGTTGAAATGGCTCCTACAATTCCGTAATCCTGAAGGCCAGGTCGCAAGGTGGATCGAACGATTACAAGGAAACGACTTCGACACGGAACATCGAGCGGGGACTAGTCATCGAAATGCCGATGCTCTTTCAAGAAGACCCTGTCCAACGGATTGCCGTCATTGTTCTCGTTTGGAAGAGAAAGTTTGCCAAATATTAAGAACTACCATCGTTAACGACAATTGGTTGCCGGAAGAATTGCAACGACAGCAGGAGGCTGATCCCGAACTAAAAATGGTACTGGAATAGAACAGTGTTGGAGAAAGGTCTGTCTGGGAAGCTGTCAGCAGTTTCAACCGAACCCTAAAAACATATTGGGCCCAATGGGAGTTCTTGAAGGTGGAAGACGATCTCCTGAAGCGAGTACTGGAGAGTGAAGATGGCACCACCATTAGGTCTGTTCGTGGTTCCAAGGAGCCGAGTGGCTACAGTATTGCGACATCTCCATGACGGTGCCTCAGGAGGACACATCGGTGTGAAGAAGACTCTGGAGAAAGTTAGGGAGCGTTTTTATTGGGTCAACTGTAAAGAAGACGTGAAGGAGTGGTGCCGGAAATGCGAACTATGTGCCACTGGTAACGGACCCTTGGGGAAACGAAGAGCACCTATGAGGCAGTACAATGTGGGTAGTCCTCTGGAAAGAATAGCTATAGATATTGCCGGACCATCTCCTGAAACCGACGATGGGAATAAATACATCTTAGTGGCAATGGACTATGTTACCAAATGGCCAGAAGCATATGCCCTACCAAACCAGGAAGTCAAAGAGTTTTTCAGTCGTTTCGGAGTGCCCATGGAGCTGCATTCGGACCAAGGCCGCAATTTTAAGTCTGTACTCTTTGGAGAAGTCTGTCGATTGTTGGGCATTCGCAAGACTCGGACCACACCGTTACATCCGCAGTCCGATGGAATGGCAGAACGCATGAATCGAACAATGGGCAAATATTTGGCCAAGGTCGTCTCCGATCATCAACGAGACTGGGACCAATACCTGCATCTGTTCCTGATGGCTTATCGTGCATCGGTCCACGAAACAACCGGTCAGTCACCAGCGTCTGTGATGTGTGGACGCGAGTTACGGTTACCATGTGATCTGGAATTTGGGTCTCCACCTATAGAGCAGGAGGTAGCCAGGAATGATTTTATGTCATCAACTTAAAGAAGAAGTTGGAGGATATTCACGACCGAACCCGAAACAATAGTCGAATCGCGAGTGACCGGATGAAGGAAGGAGTTTGAAGCCGATGTTGCGCGGCTTGTCCGATTGGCGTACCCTACGGCACCCGATTCATTTCTGGGACAACTCGCTGTTCAGACCTTTATTGACGAACTAAGAGACGGGGAAACACAACAGTCATTAAGGCTGGCACGACCAAGAACAACTGCTGATGCGCTTGCTCACGCTTTAGAATTTGAAGCCGCAAAGCAAGCGTTCCGAGGCCACAGGCGAGTTGGAACCGTTGCGGAAGAAGAGGAACGTTCCAAAGATCGCCTAGAAAAATTATTAATGAGAGTTCTTCAGAAGGAAGAGAACCGTAAAAAGAATCCTCAAGAAGTCCGAGAACCCCGTTGCTGGAATAGCGGTGAACAAGGGCACATACGACGCCGTTGCCGTAAACCCAAACAAACAAGTTCGCGAGTGACCGGATGAAGACTACGTACGATGTGAGAGCCCAAGAAGGAGGGTTTCAACCTGGAGAGCTTGTTTGGTTATACAACCAGCAAAGACGTCGTGGCTATTCTCCAAAGTTACAGCGAAATTGGGAGGGCCCATACCAGGCGAAGAAACGAATAAATGACTTGATTTATCGCATCCAGAAATTGCCAAGAGGGAAACCAAAGGTGGTACACTCCAATCGTCTGGCGCACTATGAGGGAAACAATAACGTAGTCCCGGATCAAGACGATGATGCTGGGGTGGCTATCAATACCGTAAGGCCTGAAGATGATCAGTCAACCTTTGGAGAATTTATGGCTGCGTTTTCCGGAACTAGAAAAGCCCGATTCGAAGTCACGACTGAGATGCAACAAGAACTCTTCCGGGTCCCTGGTGATTATTCCATTTCCCACTGTGTCTCCGAGGATCTCCGCATGTCCAGGGGGATCGAAGTAGTGTTTAGAAATAAATTTGGACGGCTGGATGAACTTCGAGATCAGAATCCCTCTGTTGGCAAAGCCTTACACTTGCCTGATCATGACCGCTCCATTTACTACTTGGTAACCAAGCAGTTTTACTTGACCTGTGGAGGGCATTATGGGATTTGAGGACCGAGTTGCTTACCAGGGGTATTAACAAATTGGCAGTTCCCAAACTCGGCTGTGGGCGGGACCAGTTGGATTGGAGAATCGTTCGAAACCTGCTGGAAGTTATTTTTAGAGATACGGATGTGAAGATCTTAGTCTGTAGCTTCGATCCTCAGCCCAAGGCCAACAAAGAGTGTAGACTGTTATTTCTACAGTAATGGAACATGTAGTCAAGGTGAAGACTGTCGATACCGTCACGACCCTTTCTATAGAAACCAGAGAATAAAACCTGTTCTGGGACAGAACAGACTTGAATAGGGGGCCAGTATAAAATTTTCTTGTTTACTTGGATTGTGCAGTTTGTGGTTAAATTATTTCATTGAGTTGTTGTCAAGCATTTCCTTGGGCACAGTTTTGAAATGAATGTAAATGTTGGGTTTGTAGAAATAAAATGCAAAATTCTGCGTTTTAACATGGCAATCTAAAATAAGGTAATTTAGCTATTATTTCATAGTTCGCATATATAATAATAAGTGAAGAAGGTTCAATAGGATGTTAAGGTCGGATTTTATTAACAAAGGAAAATGTAACTAGGCAGTTTTGAGCAATTAAAAAAATTAATTTTGTTTTTTTATAGTTGTATATAAAAGATGATTCGATTGACATGTTCTAGTGAATTTATTATTTTATGATAGGACAAGTGTAAGATATCATTGTAAAGGGAATTTTCTTGGCTATCTATTTATAGAATTTGTTTTAACAATAATTACTAGTTATAGACAATTAAGTGGTTATGTAGTATTTAGTTCTAAATCCTCTTTTGTTTCTAACCGGAAACATCACTAAAGCAGTCGTTTCAAACAGGATATAAAAAGAGCCACATCGATTTGGTGACAAACTGTCTGTTATTTTAGATCTTTCATACACTGCATTTAGGCTTAAAGCAAAATTTAAAAATTAAAGTTATGTTGTGAGTTCGGATAATTTTGTGAATAAATGTAAACGTCAAAATGATACGTTATATTATTTTTAAAATTAATTTTTGTTTATGGATAATGAAATTTTCTACTTTGTTACAATTTGGAATTATAAAATAATTTTTTTAAATCATTAAATGGACTTACTGTATTTCAAGCAAGCAACTGGATTTGAATTATTATTGCCATTTATTTGGATTTTATCTGAACGGGAGGTAAATGTTCCATGTTGACATTCCATCATTTTAATTTCAAATCACTGTTGTCGTCAAATTTTGATTTGAACTTTATTAATATTTTAAGGTATTTATACATACATACATAATCCATTCCCCTTTTACCGCATTTCGCAGTGTCGGGGTTACACACAAACTCTTATGGGAGTGCAACGGAGGTAATGGAGCTATTGTAGCAAGTACATTACGCCTCCATGCTTTATTTTTAAAATGACTAAGTTTTTAAAATTCAGTCGCAACCGAGATTTGAACCCCTGTCCCTCTGAACGAGAGGTAGCATCTCTACCACTCGACCACGGAGGGCCTTTTAAGGTATTTATTTAGTTTATAAATGATTTTTAGTAAATTAAAATATGAGAATGCCAGAAATATTACTCCTCAGATAAAAAGCATTAATTTTTCTTTTTCTATGATATCAAAATTTTAGTTTCTTTTAATATTTATTTTTTGTGTTGTGTTATTTGTGTTCAATGTTTAATAAATTTTTGTCATTTCAATTTAAAGAAAGTTTTGGGGTCTTTTATTTTTGTGTGTACTTTACTTATGTTTCCTAGATATATATTGCGGTGATATCAAATCACCTTATTGAAAATTTTATTAACGACAGAACGGAAACGTCAAAACAAACAGTTTATCAGATTTAAATTAAAAGATAGACATGTTATGTCATAGGCATAATTAATATAAAGGCTATATATAGGACCATAGTTAGGTTCATTAATATTTGAATTAAAAATTAAGAATAAAAATTTCATGCAAACATAACCTAGATTTCTTATGCATAATAAAAAGGTTTCACATTTTTTTAAAAAGGGATATCAATTAGTTAGATTGCTTGATCATAATTATGTTCATGCAACCCAAAGTACACATTGGGTTGTGCTCTCCACTTGTAAGGAAGAAGTAATTTCCTTATTCAATTTTACAGATTACGATGTTCAACGTTAGGTAAATTTTTCTATATTCCAGAAGACCAGCTCAGTTTCACGTTGCTAATTAACTGAAAATAGATAAATTAGGTCAATCTTGTTATGACTTATATTATACAATTAATTTTTGAAATTGGTTATAAAGTTTCTGACCATTTTAATTACTGAAGGTTTTTAATCTCGTCGTTCGTGTCATTGTGACTCTGATTGACTCGTATCCTAATTTTCCTCATCATTGTTTTGATGTAAGTGCTTGGAGTACTGTATGCTGGACATTTTGATCATAAATTGATTAATTTTGAATCAATATTTAAGCTGGAACTTGCATATGCATTAATTGGTTTATTCATTGTAGTTCGTACTGTAAAAATTTATGTTTGTAGTAAATTGTAAAGGTGCTTCTATGGAGAACTTATTTGTATTACTTATATTATGTATTCATGTAACTAGTTTGTAAAGGATGAACCTTGATTTGTTGAATTTTATATGTATTTAGATCGTAACGAGATTTGTATATTGTCAATCGTTTTTCTTTTATACCTTCGTTACGATACATTTTTGGACAATGGATGTATTATACTTTTTTGATCCTTGTTTTAAGGGCTACAATCCTGTAATGATAGAATTAAGATTAGTGATGATTAATAACAGCTGTGCGGGATTAGTGACGTCATCAAGCTTACTTGATGTGCCTTTGTTTTGAAAATATGTTATCGCCGGTTTTGTTCTGGCATAAAGTATATAAGCTGGAGCAAATTTTAACAAAATCAGTCGACAAAACGTTCAAGGCAAAACCTATGCCAGACTCTGGATAAAATACCTGTAATTAATTTGAGGTTAGATATTTCAACCATATGTGTTTGACGTAAATGTCATGTATAATTGAAATTTAAATTAAACTAAAGTGTTACCTAAACAATTTCAAGAATCAATGGAAGATATTAGTGTTGTTCCACAATTATTTAAAGTGAACGTGATTGTTTAAATAAATTCAGGTGGATTTATTTTCATCATCGATCTTTGTATCGATATTTTAAACAGGAAATCAGCTGATGCGTATGACAGCAGTGTTACCACTAAAGGATCAATATTTAAAAGGGAAATTATTTCGTAACATACCAGGTTGGTCATAATAAATGGTTTTTGTTAATCTCATTAATAATAAGTAGCTTATAAACTTCATCCTTAATAATATAAATTTATTTGGTATAGTTTACAAGGTTCTTTTGATAATTTATTTGCTTTCCATTAAATTAAACCAACTAAATTTCTTTTATTTAAAATTTATTTTTATTTGATAAACAGTTTTATTTATAAAAAAATTTGATTTGTGTTGGTCTGTTCAAATGAATGACCGTATTGGCCCTATGTCAGGCCATTACAACTATTAATAACGTTTGAGCGAGCCTGAGAATTTATTTCTCAATTATTAATTGTATTGATTTGAATAACATTTTTTCTTACATTGACTTTTCATTCGAATTTTATTTCGTTCTTTTAATAAAGTTTATGTGTTTTCAAATTTACATATGTGTTTAATTGATGCAAATACAAGCATCCAGTGTCCTTTCCTTTTGAATTCAGAGTTTAGCAGTGGTTGTCCAGCCTGCAGGAGTTTTAGTGTTTACAACATAAGTTCTTCTTCCTTTCCAGGCATAAGAATTAATAAGAGTCTCGTAATTCAAATAATTTATGCTTTACTGAGTAAACCTGAGCTAGTTGAGTGGAATAAAGAAAAATATCTGTGGTGTATTCTCATTTCAATCCACCGTATATAATTTATGTTTATATTTGGAACGGTGGACATTTTATTTTACTTTTACAGATCATCCCATATATTTTATGGTTGCCCCGAACGTGACGCAATTTTAATTAGTTAAATACACCGCAATATTCATTTAATGCCCTATATTAAAGCGACCCACCTGTGAATCTCAGTTGTGATAAGGTTCAAGCATCACATCGTTAATTAGTCGAAGCATTTTTTATAGTAAAGGTAGGTGGTTTATATTTTGTATATATCATCACCGTGCTTTTACTGAAGTCTGTTATTATATGATTTTTTGTACTTTCAATTTATCAATTTTCTATAATCATCGTCATAACCGGGGAGGTTACCCACTCACCCGGCCTATTACATCATATTAATACGTTGTTCGCATATTGCTTGTTGGGTTATGTTGCTATACTTTATCACTAAAATGGTTAATAAGCTTAATTTTCGGATTAAAGTAGAACAAAAGGATTTTTTATATACAATTATTGTCAGTAAAATATATTTTGCTTAATTTTTGTTCCATCTGCGTGTAAAAATTCGTAAAGATGCGGTTATGATGTTTTCGGTGATTTTTATCAGTTTTTTTTTCTTTCAAATTAAACGCAATTCCCGCTCTTTTAAAAGCGTTTATTTAAGAGCTAAATGCCAAATTTATTTTATTTTAGAATTTTGCTCTTGTTTGCTCCAAACGACGAAAATAAATTTTATACTATAACGTTGAAATTCACAACGCTTGATTGTTTGAGGGTCACTGTTTAAAACCCAGCTTCTCCGTTAGTTTGGTTGTCACTGGGTTTCCCTTTCCCTCTGTTTATCGTAAAGTCGTACCTGCGCGGTCAAGCGCATTCTCAATAGTGGTGTTGATATAACAAAATGGCTGGCTTGCATTAGAAGTTGGATGGGAGATGAATTAGAAAATTGGTTTTAATATAATTCGCTTTAACGGAGAAAATCTCGCATTCAACAAAATGATCATTTGATTGTTTATATGTGATCAATCGTCAAATTAGACGGATTAGATTCTAGTGTTAACCATTTTAGGTAAACCTTTTTTATTTTCTCACAATGTGCTAACATCTCATAAAATCGTTTTCTATTTTAGGTAACATTTTCCCTATCAGTTACCTTGACGGAATCGTGTAATAAAAGACCTTTCAGTTTATAGACAGGTAAAATTCTGTTTAAATGTTTTAATCCAATACTATATACAGGGTGATTTATTTTTAGGTCTTTTCTTTTTGGGTTTTGTTGCTCGTCGTTTTTTTTCCTGCCCCTTTGACTTTGGGTTTAATTTCAAGGTCTTCCCCTTTGGGTTCGTACCTGCATACACAAGTAGAGGGTGTATGTAAAAAGATTATACGATAGAGTGAAACGAAAAACCCTAAGCAAGGCTTTTAAACCGTACCGTATCATCCGTGGGTCATCGAATGGTGGGATGTTTGTTTGAAACTGTATGTATATGTATATTGTGTCATTTTATCTATGTTTATATATATATTTATTAAACGTTTATACAATTTATTTATTCATGCATGTTAGTTTTAAATACTAGTTAGTTTAAATAAGAGATCTCGAGTAGTGAAATTATCATAGGGTAGTTTTTAAAATTTACAACCAGCTGTGATACAAATCACCATTCTGTTAATTTTACTAGACATTCAAATCATTAATCAGTATAATTACCGTTTACCATTTGCATTAAACAATAAAGCCCTACTTAGGAAGTTTACATTTCACTACATGTTTGAGTTTTATTTATTTCTATCTATTTAATGTGTGGTTTTAATATTGCTTTCCAGCTCGTCAACTGTAAGTGTATATGCACCGTACGACCAAAATTGTGGAAGTTGTCTTTATGTTAGTACAATATCTATTTCTTCGTTTATCTAATAAGTTTGGAGCTTTAGTAGTGAGGATTGTTTTAAAACGAAGTGGCGCTTGTTTTCTTTTATCTTGTATTACCCCGCCCCTCTCCGACTTATTGGGGTTATCCGGCAAAAACTAAAGCAGTGTTATTTCGGTCAAGCTGATACTTCCAGCACAGCTATATTTTGGTAGGTTAGGTATTTATATATATAAAAGTAGCCTTTGTGATTCTGTAGGCTATAATACGACCATAACTTAAAATCCCTCATTTCTTTTTACAATTTGATTATTGCGAGATTAATTGCTTTGCTCGAATCTCATGCTAGCTATAACATGATTTGAAAAACACGCAAGTACACGTAAGCAGATTCCTAACCAATTTCAGATCATTATCCACTTTCCCTGATAAAAAAGAAAACATTACAAATATAAGAGTTACACACACGTCTCAATTCACAGTAAATGTAGTACTTACCAAGCATTCATTTCTAACAAGATGTTAGATTGGAGTTTTTACTTTTATTTCGTTAACAAACAAAAACAAGTGTTTTTAGAAACACATTAAGGCATCAAGTGTGCTATTTTATTACAAAGGTTCGAATGTATTACAAAGCTGCAATTAATATTGCAGTTAGAATAATCATCATTTAGAACTTCGCATACATGCTGAAAATGACACCATCATCAGCACAGTTGGGCAAAACAGCGTAAACTTTTAATGGACTTTGTCTAACTGAAGGTCATAGTATTTAATAGTTGTATAGCAGTCGCTAATCGTTACGACTCGTTTGTTACGACTTGTCGGTATTTGCACTAACCAGTACAAACTTGTTCGCAACTTTTGTTTCTTTATTTTAATTTAACATTCAGTAATAGATCTAAAAGACCATCTATCTTGAAAATAAAATTTGAAGACATAAACTAGGGAAATTAAAACATAAATTACAGTCCCCTAACAGTTCCAGATATTAAAATGAGACACCCTAACAGTAATTGCATAACAAGTCGTAAAAGCCTAGAGGAATTAACGTTGGTGGAAATTTGTAACTAATTAAATTACTGTATTTACCAGCTTGTCGTGCTTCTTTGCATGCCTCGTACATTCCTTGCCGCACTTCTGAGTAATCGTCAGCAATTGTTTCGCCGACAGTAACAAAACGCTCCACAGCCATATTAACAGCTTGTCCAACTCGTGCCACCGCTGATGGTCGTAAAGCTCCAGCGCTACCATGTTGTTCTACTAAGGAAGAGATCTGTAAAGAACAGGAAAAAAATATTTAGAACCAGATTTACCTTGACCGAAATAAATAAAAAAAAGAGAGAACACGAATTAAATTAGGGTTGGTGAATGCGTTATAAAGAGAGCCGAGATATAGAAAAGTTTATGTTTCATCGATGCATGAATACAATCTTAAATCAACCCGCTAAAAATAACTACCTATTCCGAACGAACTTGAATGAGATGTCAGATTCAGTTAAACGCTAATGGATTTACAGAAGCCCAACCTAAAACGACACTGAACTTATCTCGACGTTCCATCTCAATAAGTAGTGAGCTTTCCTCCCCCGAACGAACGAATCGAAATGCTTCTGCTGCTTGCTGCTTCTCTTCACATGTCCCTGAATTTTGAGGCGTCAATTTATTTCGGCAATTTCCTCTAGATACGTTCAGGGTGACGCTTCGAATTACCGATCAAAATTATTTATGTTATCCATTTATTTAATTCGAAATAATATTTCCCTTATTTTGATATAATGTAGAACATAATGCTAGCTCATCATTTCTCTTTTCGATTTTTTCCCTTTGTAAGCTACCATCCGGTAGTCTATAAAAAGTCGCTTTAGGTTTACAAAGAAAATATTATTTATGGATTCCTTGGAATTAAAAGAGATACACTTTCATTTATAAAAAAGGTTGCTTTAGATGAGCTTAGATCAAACGAATCGATAGGTTTATAGAGATTCAGCAAAAAGATTTTCAAGATCAGGCTGATCAAATCTGGAAAACAAACGAAAGGTAGCTAAAAAAGTAACTTTCTGTTAAAAACTGATTCGCTTTTTTTTGTAAAACCAAATCATTCTGCATATATCTACCTATTCAATTTTCTATATAATCGATTAACTTGCACAACTCCATTCAAGATAATAGGACATTGTGATAAGGAACAATCGGGTATTGTAGGAAATTGCCAATCTCCTTAACAATCTGATTAGATGACATTTACAGATTGGTTAACTAATGATAAAGTCATGGTAGGTAGTAATGTTAAATTCTATATTGTAATGATATGCTAAGTTCTACCGTAAGACTCTTTTATATTCTATTTACGAAAAATTTCAATGCGGGGTTCTCAGCATTGAATCTTTTCCTTTACGCACTACTGAGAATAGGATATAGTATTTAAAATGATTATGATGTTCAATAACTATTTGACATAATGAAAGCCTTATTGGTGAAGTGTTAAATAATTTCTTTTTAAACATCAACATTAAAGTAGGTTGCCCAACTGGACCGCATGGACAGGTAAAAATTTAATGAAGTTTAGTAAAAGGATGTTTGATATTATTAATTTTATTTTATGCATTTCAGGATGTTTCACTCACCAGCAACTTTATAGTGTAACAAGGATCTTTATAGTGTTAACCTTTCTTACTTAGGCTGCTCTAATGTACCTCCTGTTTATAACGTCTCCTCACCGATGCTCTTAGCGAAATTATATAAAGGATACTTAATTTTATTCATATGTAACTCATAACACCTCTTTATATAATACACAAACCTTTTTTTGCGATAACCTTTTTTATTTAAACTCTGCTTTCAGATATTGCTTCTGCTACTTATTTATTTATCATCACCTAGTAACCCTTATTCATGAAGAATTAATTTTTTTATTTTAGTATTTCCATTATCAACAACCAGTCTGAAATATTGAAACCGTGATAATTTAATTCTTGCTGTACTGCATATCGCAAGGCTGGTTGTGATTTTAATAAAAATGTCCTCCAACATACTAATTTATTTACAACTTTTTCCTTTTTTTAGAAATATTGAGTTAATCCTGTTCTTTCCAAAATAACTTACAATGTACAGAAATTATAATAAAGGTCAAAATAAGCTTAATAAATGTGGTAAATGTATTAAAAGATAATGGATATACCATCATCATGTAATAGATGGGTAAACTACTTTCAACTGAACTCTGCTTAGTTTTGTGTGTTTTGATAAATATGAGTGTCTGTATATGATTTTTATTTTAATGTAAAGTATTTACTTTATTTTAGTAGGATCTTTCTGTCTTGAGCAGTAGTGAAGTAAAGTCTGTTTAGTTACAGAAAATAAGTAAGATTTATGTTTCATTAAAAATTAAACGATATAAAAAGTTTATAAAAGTAAATTTACAAATGCGAATATACAAGGTGTTCTGTTTAACAGTCTACCTTACACTCAATCGCTCGCCCAAGCTTCTGACTATTGCAATGGAATTAAAAAAACTTTGTATATTTCGATTTTTAGTTTACGAAATCAGTATTAAAAACCATTTTAGAAAATTGCTGGTACCGCATGGTACTGCATATGACGTCATCGGGGTTCTTCAGATTTTATGTATGACAATCTACATATACCGAGTTTGATTCTGAATAAAAAGGTATTTTTACCACAGGTCGAAAATGTGTAACAACGGAACTGGAACCAATTAATGGGTTCCGTGCCGTTTAATCATCTACTACATTCAATCATTCGGGAAAGCTTTTGACTCTAGCGATAAAATTAAAAAGACTGTACATCTCAACCGCAAGCTTATGAACTAAGTATTAGAACTCATTTTAGAACATTTACTGGTACTGTATATGACGTTATCGGGGTTCTTGTTATACAAAACCATCAGGTTTTGTGTATGACAATCTAAATATAGCAAGCTTAATTCTGAATAAAAAGGTATTTTCACCACATGTCTAAAATGTGTAACAACGGAGCTGGAACCAATTAATGGGTCCCGTGCCGTTTAATAAGCTACTACATTCAATCATTCGGAAAAGCTTTTGACTATAGCGATAAAATTAATTAAAAAGACTGAACATTTCAACCGCAAGTTTATGAACTAAGTATTAGAACTCATTTTAGAACATCTACTGGTACTACATATGACGTCTTCGAAGTTCTTGTTACAGAAAACCATCAAGGTTAGTGTATGACAATCTACATATAGCAAGTTTAATTCTGAAGAAAAAAGTATTCACGCACCACAGGTCGAAAATGTGTAACAACGGAGCTGGAACCAATTAATGGGTTCCGTGCCGTTTAATAAGCTACTACATTCAATCATTCGGGAAAGCTTTTGACTACAGCGATAAAATTAATTAAAAAGACTGTACATTTCAACCGCAAGTTTATGAACTAAGTATTAGAACTCATTTTAGAACATTTACTGGTACTACATATGACGTCATCGAAGTTCTTGTTACAGAAAACCATCATGGTTAGTGTATGACAATATACATATAGCAAGTTTAATTCTGAAGAAAAAAGTATTCACGCGCCACAGGTCGAAAATGTGTAACAACGGAGCTGGAACCAATTAATGGGTACCGTGTCGTTTAATAAACTACTACATTCAATCATTCGGAAAAGCTTTTGACTATAGCGATAAAATTAATTAAAAAGACTGTACATTTCAACCGCAAGTTTATGAACTAAGTATTAGAACTCATTTTAGAACATTTACTGGTACTACATATGACGTTATCGAAGTTCTTGTTACAGAAAACCATCAAGGTTAGTGTATGACAATCTACATATAGCAAGTTTAATTCTGAAGAAAAAAAGTATTCACGCGCCACAGGTCGAAAATATGTAACAACGGAGCTGGAACCAATTAATGGGTTCCGTGTCGTTTAATAATCTACTACATTCAATCATTCGGGAAAGCTTTTGACTATAGCGATAAAATTAATTAAAAAGACTGTACATTTCAACCGCAAGTTTATGAACTAAGTTATTAGAACTCATTTTAGAACATTTACTGGTACTACATATGACGTCATCGAAGTTCTTGTTACACAAAACCATCAAGTTTAGTGTACGACAATCTATATATAGCAAGTTTAATTGTGAATAAAAAAGTATTCACGCACCACAGGTCGAAAATGTGTAACAACGGAACTGGAACCAATTAATGGGTTCCGTGCCGTTTAATCATCTACTACATTCAATCATTCGGGAAAGCTTTTGACTCTAGCGATAAAATTAAAAAGACTGTACATCTAAACCGCAAGCTTATGAACTAAGTATTAGAACTCATTTTAGAACATTTACTGGTACTACATATGACGTCATCGAAGTTCTTGTTACAGAAAACCATCAAGTTTAGTGTATGACAATCTATATATAGCAAGTTTAATTCTCAATAAAAAAGTATTCACGCGCCACAGGTCGAAAATGTGTAACAACGGAGCTGGAACGAATTAATGGGTTCCGTGTCGTTTAATAAACTACTACATTCAATCATTCGGAAAAGCTTTTGATTATAGCGATAAAATTAAAAAGACTGTACATTTCAACAGCAAGTTTATGAACTAAGTATTAGAACTCATTTTAGAACATTTACTGGTACTACATATGACGTCATCGAAGTTCTTGTTACAGAAAACCATCAAGGTTAGTGTATGACAATCTACATATAGCAAGTTTAATTCTGAAGAAAAAAGTATTCACGCGCCACAGGTCGAAAATGTGTAACAACGGAGCTGGAACCAGTTAATGGGTTCTGTTCTCACTTTTAACAGCCTGCACTCAAATAATTCGAGCAAGCTTGTGGCTATAGCGATTAAATTAAAATCAGTTTGCGTAACTCGACCTCTAGTTTACAAAATCAGTATTAGAATTCATTTTAGAACATTAGTTGGTACCGGATATCACGTCATCGAAACTTTTTTAAATACAACCATTCGGTTTTTAAGTATGAAAATCGATACGGCGTGTGATTCTGCTTAAAAAAGTATTAGGTACCACAGGTCTAAAATGTATAATGACAGAACTAGAACCAAATAACGGGTTCTGTCTCGTTTAACAGTCTGTACTCAATCATTCGGGTAAGCTTTTGATTATAGCGATGAAATTAAAAAGGACTTTATATACTTCGATCTCTAGTTTACTAATACTACGAGATAAGTATTAGAACCCCTTTTAGAACATTTACTGGTACCGTACATGACGCATCGGAACTTTTTAATTGGAACCATTATGTTTTGACTATGTAAATAATAAACTAGAAATTGCCCCCTACGATGCACGTAGGGGTCGGAGACGGATAACCAAAATAAGTGCAAAATAATTTTCCGTTCTCAAACACGTCGAGAAACTCTAAAATCAATTTGAAAAACCGACTCAAAAAACTTTTCAAGAAAGATACCCTTGGAACACCCGAGTAGTTTTAGATACTCGTTTTCAGAGCCCAAAAGACATGAAGAACGCAAACACCGACGTCATTTTAAACATTTTGATTTAAAATACATTGCAAAAAGATTATTTTCTGGCATGGTTCATTATATGGAGCATACAATATAGAAGTCCCCATGGAGCTGAAATCGACATCTAAATGAGATGGGACATATATTATTCTTCAAAGAAAAAAAGTGTACCTTGGAGCCTGGTTCGGTAAATCCAAAATTTGTTCTGAATGCGTTATTACTTTAGTTACTATTTATTTTAGTTTTGTTTGTTAAAAAGTAATCAATAATTTAAGAATAATATTAAGATAGGATCTATATGTTTTTGATTAAATTTTGTAACCCATTTTGAGACTTAAGAATATAAATGCATATTAGTAAAGTTATGCGTATTTTACTCTAGGTTCCTGACATTCTAAGGAACAAAAGTTGCGGAGGAATGGAAGGAAAACATATCGTAATATTATCAGCATTGTTACATATAATGCATAAAACATTAATTGAAAAAATTAAATAATCAAATGATGGGAATAGCAGGCGTTGGTATCTTACTGTGATTACATTTCTTCATTTCTCTGTTATTTATGGACCAATTTTGTCCAGTCTACTTTCAACATAAGTTGATGAATTGTACTAAGCATGCAGATTGTAAATCGCGAGAGAAAGAATTCTTCCTGAGCACCAAACTTACTACTTTTATTTTTTTTTGTAACAAATCAGTCAAAAGGCTAGTGACGTTAACATATTCAATTTTTAAAAACTGATACCAATGTTTAATAGATGCGGAAAACATTTCATTTCGTTTCGATTTAATGTGGTATTTTATACACTAGACGTTATCACTTTTTAGATACATCACTATTTGCCGTGATTAATTTGGTTTGCTCTAGTTTATCCTCAGCTCAAAGTCGGGTTTAATTATAAGAAAAATACAAACATGATAGCATAGCTTTGTTTCAACGTGCGTGCTACTAATCTACGCGGTTGTGTTTAAGCGAACTAAAATGTTTTATGTTATTTAGTGTTTGAGGCTGTATTGATTGAAAACGGGAAGATAACCGGCTACATTAGAAAAGCTGAATGGAAATAGAAATAATAATTGTGGATGATTAAATTCGTAATGAAAGGTCGAAGAAGTAGGGGTAGAGTGTACAATGTAATGATTGAATTTAGTAACGCAAGGTTAAGTAAGACACGCAATTAAAAGAAAAATGTAACTGAAAGGTTAAACATTATAATGCATTCGTTACGCTAATTTTATGCAAAATGGTGATGGAACAAGTTTCTTATTTCAATAAGCTTATTGAAGGTAGAGGTTTTCACCATGCAAGTATGCCAGCCTAACCGGTCCATTCAGATTTGAGGGAACTGATGTTTACTATACAGGCTGTAACTGATATAACTAGAAACCTCGTAATGGGGGTAGCTGTAATGATTTAGAACATATTTTTAAATCGCATTTTAAATTTGAATGATACGTAGTAGTTGGATGATATTCCTCGTAAATCAATTGGGTAAGTGTAAAACGTCCACGACATGTTTTTAAATTAATTTATACATATACATAATAATTGGCGGTTTTTGCATTTAATTTTTAATTTAATTGCTAAAACATATTTAATCTTATTTAATTAAGCAATAACTTATTTAAGTATAAAACTTATTTATTTATTTATGTAATTTACCTGGTATTTATTTAAATTTCTATTACAACCTTTGGTTAAATACTTTTTGAGTACTTTATCCAAGTTTATGTAATATATTTGTTATAGTATATTTAATCATGTTGTATAGTATGCTTCATAATAATTTGTACATACTAGGTTAGGTAATCATGTTTAATGGGGAGCAGCGTTACTTGTAAGGAATCCTGTTTTGAACAGCAGAGATGTAAAGTCATTCCGTCTTGAGCGGTAGTAAAGTATAGACGTTTTGTCTAGATACAGAAAATAAACCAAGTCATTCTTCTCACCTGCATCATATACTTACCTGTCTCTAGTGATCAAAGTGTTGTATTTTTATTGAAAAATAAAGAATAAAGAAAATTAAAAGACTGAGTGTGTTTTAATTAATGCAAGCGCATTAATTTAATAGAACGAAAGAAAAATCATTTCACAAATTTAAAAATGCCCATAGTTCATTTTGAGGCAAAATTAATTCAATTTTAATTTTTTCTAAATAACCTTGAGATTGATATATTTATTTATTAATTTACAGTTAGTAGAAAATTTCCGCGTACTGTTAATATTTGCGTTGGCAACATTGCCAGTTATTCTTGCAAAATAACTAATTTGGAATTTGACAAGCACAAAACTGAAAAATTGTCATAATTTCGGAATTTAGAGTCATAGAAAAAAAGCGTAGTACATCGCTATAGTTGTATGACAATAACGTACTCGTGGAGTTCTAAGTCTAAATAATTCTGGTAAATTATTTGAAAGCATTTAAATTAAAATGGCTTTTATTAAAGTTACTTAATTATTAACTGATATTATGCTGTTATCGTGAAAAGAACCAGAACTCCTCTCTAAAAGCGTCTCACCTTTCCTATTTCTAACCTTTTAGCGTAGACATTATTTCGTAATTTTAATGAGTCTAACATCAATGAGGCTAAATAAATGAAATAATGAATAAATACAAAACGTTAACATACATACATAATCCATTCCCCTTTTACTGCATTTTGCAGTGTCGGGGGTTCCACACAAACTCTTATGGGAGTGCAACGGATGTAATGGAGCCAGTGTAGCAAGTACATTACGCTCCCCCATACTTTATCATTCATACAACTTTCATACCTTATCCTAAGGAGCTCAAACACGATTGAACTAAATTTTTAAAATTCAGTCACAACCGAGGTTTGAACCCCTGTCCCTCTGAACGAGAGGTAGGATCTCTACCACTCGACCATGGAGGGCCTACAAAACGTTAAATGTTATGTAAATTTGAATTATTTCAAGAACGGTAAAGATCAAATGAATGTATTTCTGGAATAACGGACGTTTTCCTATTCGTGGATTATACATATTTCGCAGAATTATAAAAATATAACATCAAATACCTCTCTAGAAATGTTCTAAGAATTGAAGTTCCAATAAAAGAGTCGTCATCGCGTCTGGGAAATTAATTTTTGCAAACTGTTCTCATCCCAATAAGTCAGCATATACTGTCTCTATTCCTTCTTATTTAGACCTACAAAATATTGAATAAACGCCCATTTTGTAAGCGTATCTAAATAATTGCCAAATTTTAGTAAAACTACTTTATATCTCGTTCCCCTCTCTCTATTCCAACTATTTTTTTCTTTGCATTAAGCGCGTTTACGAAGTACGTCGATTAATCAACTTTTTACAGTAGGTGGTGCTCGTGTTGAGTTTCAAGCAAAGAGAGATGGATAGGTATGGAAGCTAGTTGATGAAAACTTCTTTGCATTAAACTCAACTTTTCTTTTTTAATCAAACAAGAACCAAAGGAAAAAGTAGCTTCTGAAGTAGTTATGAAATGTCTCAAGTAAAAAAAAAAGGATAATCGTTTAAAGATAACTCTCACAGTTTTCATTTGGAAAGTCTTCATATTAATTCATTTTTTGGAACTTTTCAGATAGGAACTTAATTATGTTATGTCCGTTCGAGTTCATTGAGATTTATCAATTTTGTCACTCTCGTTTGCGAATGATTAGTTTAAGAGATAGAACCGCTTCTTTGTGCAAAAAATCAAGTGAGCGAGTGAGTGAGCCATCTACGACGTCCACTTGCATTGCTCTCCGTATCTCAAAATCACAAGAAAAAATAACTGTTATAAAAAGATGGAAATTCTCCTCACGAAGGGATTCCTAAGAACCCATTCATATCGAGTGCAACGAGACGAGACGAGTCGAACAAATAATATTGCATAGAATTCGATTAATAAATAACCAAGATCGAAGTATCGCACAAGTTAAAAATTTATCCTTAAGTGGATTTGATAGTTTGCTTGGTTGTAGCTCTACAAGCAATCAACGCAGGTTTAAGGGTCTACAATTCTTGTTTAAATACTCTAACCAAAATATCAAAAAACAAATCAACTTTTTATTGATGCGATTACGCTAGAAAATAACTAATTCAGCTGAGCGCTATTCGATGTCGAGTCTGACTCCGTAACGCTAGTCAGTGTAATTCCCCGATTACTTTGACGTTTTCTATCCCCTTTTTTGGGAGATGAAGGAGTAGGGTGATTGTATTTGACTAATCGTTAGGAGACGGTTGGTCACGCGTTATACTTTCCACTTACCTATACGTGTGATAGTTTTTGGGGGGGCAGTGTCTTGTAAATTACTTGACCCACAATGATGAAGCAGCAAAAAGCGTAGGTTCGCAAACTCTTTCCACATGGTGTCTCGCAAAAGGTATGCAAAACTAAAGTGGCCGCAGACTACTTAATTAATTACCCTGCAGTTCAGAATGTCTTTGGGGGTCCTATGTACTAGCCCCCTGAGTCGTTAGCATTGATTTCCGTCATTTTCACCCCTTCCATTTTCGACTGTTATCCCCGAACAATTTTTCACACAGTTTTGGCTTCGACAGTTTTGGTCGTATCTCTGCTCCCGATTGAGATATCTCGTCGTGTTTTCGGCGTTCGATAGTTTTATAAATCTATAGTATGATCAAAAAGTCTTTGGATCGTGGTTGCCATGAAATTAACAAGCTATCTATGAAATTATTTATTTCTATTATTTTTGACATTTAGGGGAGAGTGGGGCACAATGAAACGGAAAAGTTGTTTTATTTCATAACTTACTCGATTTCAGTTTTTAATAACACGAAAAATAACACACATACTATGCACTATTGTAAACATTATGTACACAGAGATAGAAAGTTTTATGGATACTGGCAGTTGTTATTTAATATGCAAAACATGATGTCATATGTTTCATTGTACCCCACCATTGGGGCACAATGAAACGGTAAATGGGGCACAATGAAACTGTATGGGAATTAGCCTAGGCTACATGGAGTTTTGTTTTTAGAAAATGTTTTCGTTCTGGACAGGCAATGTGGGTAAATTACAGTGGACAGAACTATAAATTCAGGTCTTTTAATAATGTCTTTATCAGTTTTTATCTCAAGTTCATGTTAGTAAAATTAAGTCCGAACGACAGGTAAGCATTTTGTCGTTTGGTTTGACCACACTTTTGAGGTTTCAGGAGAATCATTTTGATCTGATTCTTGTCAATTTTTGATACGTCCTCCGCATCAGATTTCATGAACTTTCCTTCCATCTTGTTACTCTTTCGCAAAAAAGTCACTTCGAGTCCATCTTCAGTGGTGGAACTAATGACTTCTCCGACATAAAACACTTTCTTCCTACCATTCACATCAAATTCAACGAGACACTACATCCCTTTCCAAAGCGTCAAAATTAGAGGCGTCGATTGCGTCCGACGTTTCATCTTCTTTATCTGAATCTGAATCTGCGGCACTTGGGTATTCTTCGTCATCGGACGTGTCACTGTCGATTAATTTGCGAGCAACTGATTTTCTGGCCACCTTTGCAGCACATTGTTTGGATTTAGAAGTTAACAAACGTTTCCTTTCAGCTATGGCATTTTCTCAGGGGTGCTTGTAGCTATCATGCTTTTCCCCCTTCGGCGGGACTGCTTGCCTTTTCGCTCACCAGCTTTTGGATATCCCCTGAATAATTCTGGGCTTTGAAAGTCATCAGTCGGCGTAGGCATTGGCCTACTGCAACTAGTCGATGTCGATTCTGTAGGGTCGATGTCCATGCTAGAGGTTCCGGAAGAAGCAGTTGAACTTGGAGTGTTAGCGACATCGTTGTGTGGTATCGGGTCACTGGAAGACGCAGATGGCTCGTTGGGACATGGATGGTCCGTCACTGCGCTTGATAAAAAATCATCGTCATTGAACACATGTCTGTCGTAGGGGAAAATTCCAGTTTTTCTGAAAGCCGCCGTTATGTTTGCCGGAGTCATCGATCTCTCGTGAGCAATCTTGACACTTTCTGCTATGTTATATATGGACACTGTTTCTCCTGGATGCGCCATCATCCAACTATCCAAGGCAGCATTGTAGTAAGTTTTGAACGGTTTGTAACAACCCACATCTAAGGGCTGCAATTTGTTTGTGGAATGAGGTGGAAACGTGTGTACTGTCACACCGTGTTCTTTGGCGAGATTGAGCACCTCGATTGATAAGTGGCTCTCGTGATTGTCATACAATAGCAAAGTCGGGGAGTCCTTTGAACTGTTTGTGTGGTAAATAAAGTGCTTCATGACGTCCAGAAAAAGCTCTGATGTCATCCACCCTGACTTTGCAGTCAGTTCACATGTACCACTGGGGGCGCCAGGGAATCATATGAGCTTTGAAATGGACTCGGGGGAAGACCATGGCTGGTGGAATTGTGTTGCCCGTAGCGCTTATGATGCAACATGTAACTGTTGTTCCCTTTTCTGCACTGGTACACTTGCTAACTTGTTTTGCCCCCTTCTCTGCTAGAACTTTCGGCGGTTTCTGGACAGTCGATGTTGCTGTTTCATCTAAATTATAGATTCTTGTCCCATCTGCGAACTCAGGAACAGCCGATAGAACGTTCTCTAGAATGTCGAAAAACTGTTTCACATTCGTTTTGTTGAATGAAGTGGCACGTGATAAACTGCAACCCTCTGGAGTTCGAATACTTAGAATCGGGTGTCTTTTCATAAAACCACGGAACCATTCAATACCTGCCATTTCATTCGCATGCTATGTGTCCGGGCATGGAATAGCATTGATACGAGCCATTTCAAATGCCAACTTTCGACATTCAATTGTGGGGAGACCGTAGAACATTTTTGCTGAATTCAGGATGTATTTGACTAGTTCCTCTTCTTGTGTTAACGTAAAAATTTGTCGGCAAGCATAATTTGGTTTCATTCTAATGTCTTTCTCGTTGTTTCACATCCATTTCTTTTTCACGTATCGGGACAAAGTGACGTACGATACACCCTTTCCTTTGGCAGCTTTACGAACACTCATCCCTTGTTCAACAAGCAAAACGGCCTGTCTCATTACGTCCTCTGAAAAGTTCCCCTTCTCTGTCTTCCTCTTTCGGTTTCTTGCCATTGCCGATTTTCCTGGAAAAATTGCGTACAAATGTCTTAAACTTTATTAAATTCGTCATTAATATAGTAGTATAATATACAGAATAGCCCAATTGCTGATTTGAAATGATTTTAAAACTAAAGAAATGTAGGTATAAACAGGATGTGGGGCACAATGAAACAGTTTATTGACTGTCATGTCAATAGACAACAGTTCAAATAAATTCCATTCTGTGTTCTTTCTATAAATGTTATTAAGTAACACTTAAAATAACTGCAAGCATAAGAAATAATAATAGCGTTCGCTAACCTAACATTTTCTGTGTACTATAGGGCTATTGTTTAGCGGTGTCGGCGCGTCGTATTTTCGTGACACAGGTGGCTGTCTCCATTAGTTCTACTCAAGATACATTGGCGCTACTCTGTACAGTTCACAAAAACTATGGACAGTAGAACTAAATAATTCTAGAGATGATTTTTACAGTCCATGGCTATTGCGATCAAAGACTTTTTGATCATACGATAGTTGGCGTCTACATAATACTTTTCCACTTCCAGTCGGCTTTTGGTTTCTAGTGGAGAAACTGTGGAACACCTGTATTCAACGTTATAATGCTGTCGTCCACCGTTCCATTTTCGGTGGGAAGCTTCCATATAGCAACACGGTATAAGATCTACAAAAAGGCCAATCGCGTAACCAATCCTTATACTCAGAAATGCCGAAAAACGTTTTCGCGGGTGAAAAACACACTGAAAGGTATGTTTAGCAAAAAAAGAGCTCAACTCAACATAAAAACCACTAAGTCGCAGTTTCCCGGTTAAAAGCGTTCCGTGACTTTTATCCGTGACAGTATCCTGCTTTAGCATAGATGTTCCGTTATAGGTTAGATTAAGGGTTAGGGGGAGAGATTAGATTAGGATTAGATTAAGTTTAAGGTTAGTTAAAGTTAGGTTAGAGGTTACCTTAAGAGTTTGATTAAAAGTTAGATTTAAGGCTAGGTTATGTTAAGGGGTTAGATTAGGTTTTAAGTTAGATTTAAGGTTAGAATAAGGGTTAGGTTATAAGTTATGTGAAGAGCTAGGTTAGGTCAAAAGTTATGTTAAGGCTTAACTTAGCTTGAAGGTTAAACTAGTTAAAGTTAAGTTAAACAAAATTTTTGTTGCTTAACGACAGCGAAGGCTGCAATAAAAGTGATGTTTATTAAATCAATCAAATTGGCCATTTTGATGAAGATGAAATTATAGTAACGCACTCCAAAGCAAGTTAACTTAATCAGCCAGCTCATTCAATAATTTAAAAAATTCTGATTATTTTTATTTTATATGTATTGTTATTGACATTTAAAGAAAAATCATGTTTTATACGAAGTAAAAGCTACCTTTTATGACTCGTCTGTAGTCGCCGGACTCGCTACCCTTGGCCGTCAAACCTTACAAACTCGTCAAAAAAGTGAAGATTTTAAGGCCACTTTTTGGTGAGATAACTTTTGCGCGTCATTCACTTTCGAGGCTGCTTAGACGAAAACGGCATTCAAAGAAGTAAACTGTGTGTCCCTGATTATTGTTTTAAAAGGCTTCTAACTACATTGCCTCCAATTTTAGAAATTTTGGTTCCTGGTGTATTGCAGTGAATATTTTCCTGCATTGCTGTTTTGAGAAACCTTCGTTTGTACGAAGGAAGTAGGTTTTTTATGTGACGATATTTTCTTTTAATATTCATTTGATTGATATGATATTGCTCAAATTGCTATTTGATCTAGTGATTCAATATTACTTTGGTAACACTCTTTTCTGGATAGATTTTCCTCTCTACCTTAGAGCCTTATAAAATCTGTTAACTGCCTGGACTTCTTCTGTAATTGTCATATCTGAAATCGCTGAGGTTTGATGTCCACTTGGGATACAGATTAACATGGAAGCTTCCCACTTAGAAGATTTAATTGTGAAGGCTTCTGACTTGCGGTTTTAAAGAAATTCTAGTTCTTACTTACTTTTTTGAGCTGTTGAAGAAAACTTCTGAATAATGCAGATAAGTGGGTCCTTATATACATAATACATTGCTTTGATTTTCTTATCTTTATTTTAAAACTTTTACATAAGATATGCATATATTGTAGTGATCTTTGAGAATATAATAAGAACGTGCTATTCACTTTTTATTATCTACGGTTATGCTATTTAAGATCTTATTTTCTTTTAAACATGATCTCAGGGTCTTATAAATCTATATATGGTTTTATTTTATGTATTTTTGAGACTTCTAGTTGTGAATGAGTCAGTTATTTGAGTTATTTGATCAACAACTGACAGTTCAGAAATATTTGTCAAACTTGACAGATGGATTTACTTAACCTGTACAACTCTATGAATGAATGCATGCTATAAAATCAAGTAAGTCTTAGATTTATCTCTTTGATGTATAAACTTTTTAAGGTAAGTATCCACTTTTAAAATAAATCTTCTTTGTTTGTATCAACACTGTTAAGCCTTTTATATAGAACAAAACTACTAAACCTTTTTCGTTCTTTATTTATTCAAAACACTTTTTCCATAACACAAACCTGATGAACTTAGATGTGTGTTTATTCCTTCTCTTCTTTCAGGTCCTGTCTGCTGTGAGTGGTGTAGTTGGACCCCTTCACTGTAGTTGCTGATACCCTGTAAAACAGTGTCCGGTTTCGATGTCTGGTAGTTGCTGAAACGTGTAGATAACTTTGTCGAAAACTTTAATTTACCTTCATACGTCGATTTGTATATTGAAGGTAATTGTATGCGCGGCTTGTCGATGGACCCACTGTTGTCTTGTCTTGACGTCTCGCCTTCAACACCCCACAACCATTGGCAAATTTTAAAAATTTATGTAATTTTCTTCTTATTCAATTTTCCTCGTATGCTTTGATATTATTTAAAACACGTTGTAATATTTATACATCTTGTTTTTCTAAATTTTATTTTATTTTCTAACTTTTTTTTATTTACATTTGAGACCAATCTAATTTAAGTCTCTTTTTACAGTTTCTTTTTTAGAATTAAACTTTCTCATAATATTTTAATGACTGATAATCATCTAGTTAACTCTTTCGCTAACTTATATATGTTAAAAACATCCCTGAACGCATCTAATTAAATCTAACAGTGTTCATAAATAATAGTCTGAACTCAACAATCTTTGTAATGATTAATCAAAGTAAAATGAATTAAAACAAAGACCATCTTGGTAAAGCACCTTAGTCATCGCAATATATAAATGTTTTATTTAGATAATTACAAACCTTGAGTATTAATTAACAGAACTGCACAATCTATTAAAATCTTGTTTTTTTATTAATTAGAGAGCACTGCTCATAGAATTAACTTTACCTCTTGATATCTTGTATGTATACTAGGGTGATTCTTATTTGGGTCATGTTGGAATTTCGGTTTTGCCGGGTGCTCATTTGATTCCAAAAAGAAACTGAAAATTTTAAGACCAATACGAACTTCCTATCTCTATTCTAATCATTTGCTGTAACGACGAGAAGTTTCCCATTTAAAATACATGGGTTTTTCAATTCTTATGCATATATTTGACCACTGAGACAAATTTTTGCAAAAAAAACTTGAAAATTGAATTTATAGAATTAACGAGCATCGATGCTACTTTTAGGGGAAAAAAATTATATGGGACATTCTACATCACTTCAACCCTAATTGAACGGTGGATCGTTTTGAATTTATTTATAAATCGTTGGAAAAAATCAAATGCTCCATATAATTTTTTTGTGCCTAAAAGTAGTATCGAACCCTGTTAATTCCAAAAAAATCAATTTTCAAATTTTTTCTCAACAATTTGTCACAGTGGACAAATATATTGAGATGTCATGAATTCATCTCATTGAAAATTTATTGGACGATTTGATCGTAAACATAAAAATAATTATTTCATGCAATAAAATAAAATAAAAAAGATAGACATGCTAGGATGTTAGGTCTATTTAATCTAAAGGCTGCATGTTAGGTCACAGATAGATTTATCAATTTTTAAAATAGAAATTAATCAGGATAAATTTCATGAAGACGTAACCTCAATTTTTATATATAAAAAGTCTGATTTATAAAAAGGATATCAATCATTTAGATTGTTTCATAGTAATACATGTTTTATGCAACCCAAGTCACATATTAGGATGGTTTTTCCATTTGTCTGGAAGATTTAATTTTCCTGATTAAATTTAAGTTCAACGATCGATAACGTAGGAAGAATTTTTTGTTCTGCATGAGACTGACTCAGTTTCGGGATCATATTTAACTAAAATTATGTAAATTAGGTCAATTTTGTAATGACTAATCTAGCACAATAAACTTACAATTTCTTGTATACTAATAAAGAGCATTTATTCTTATGAAGGTTTCAGCTTTGCTGATATGCTTCGATTTTTCCAAATATTGATTCTTATATAACATTTTTCACCATTGTTTGAATGCAAACACTTGGAGGACTGTATGCTGGACAAGTTGACTATAATTTAACTTCATTTAAGTTGATGTTGATGATGGAATTTGTATAAGCATCGTTGGGTCTATCAAATCGTAGAGAAGAATCTTTATTTATGATTTTCTTCATTGTAAAGATGTTCTTATGTAAATTTTATATGTATCAGTTACATAGTGTAATTATGTATTCATTTTGTAAAGGATTAAGCTAGATTTAATGAGTTGTGTGTATAATTAAGCTCTAATGAGATTCTTTCATCGTCAATCGTTTTTGTTAATTTTCTCAGTTATGGTAAATTGTAGAATATAAGTGTCTTATATTGTTTTCATCGTTATTTTGCCAGCTACAATCCTATCTTTTTAGATTTAAGATTAGTGTTAATTATCATCAGCTGTTTCGGTGAAGTGACGTCATGAAAAAAATTCGTAAGGCGGTTGTTTCTAAAAATTGACATAATCTTTAATTGAACGAGTTGTTTATTAAACAAATTCAAAAAGATCTTTATTTCCATTATTGATTTGTATATTCGACGTATTTACATTATAAAATCATCTGACAGATTTAAATGTAGTTGTACCAATAATTAATCAATTAAATACAAGGTTGGTCAAAATAAAAGGTTTTGATTAAATTTTTCAATAACAAAAATTATAAAACAATCTCAATAATTTCAGAATTATTTTTTTTCACTTTTAAAGGTTTTAAATAATAAAATTCATACGAATAAAACAATTTAAATTTCTTTATTAAAATTTAATTATCATAAGTTAAAATTTATTTTAACATTTGTAAATATTTTTAATTAATAACATTGATTGATGTCAGTTTGCTCAAATGGAGAACTGTTATAGCCCTATGTCAGGTTATTAACGACTAATTAACACATTTGAGCAAGCTCAGTGAAGAATTTCCTATTTTACTTAACTGTTCTGTTCTAAATAATTTTTCTTTTATTTTTCTTTGAATTAGATTTTTTTTAATTCTCATTAATAAAAATAAAGACTGTGCTTTCAATTTATCTATGTGTTTATTTGATGTGTATGCTAGCATCCATTTCTTTTTCTTTTCACATATAGAGTTTAGATTGCTGTTGTCCAGTTGCGGAAGTCCAAGTGTCTTGGTAGTAAGTTTTTTCTTCCGGGTATAAGAATCAATAAGATTTTATTATTTCATTTATTTCATGCTCTATCGTTTTAAACCTGAGTTGGTCCATTGGCAAAAGGAAAAAATATTGAGGTGTATATTTTTTTTATTTCATTAAATTTCACCGCAGATATTTTATGACACTGTCATGGTGAGGCAAAAATTAAATATATTTTATCATTATATCACCTCAATATACATTTAAGAAGTGAAAAAGCGTGCATTTTAAATGGGAAACTTCTCTTCGTTACAGCGAATGATTAGAATAGAGGATAGGAAGTTCATATTGGTCTTAGAATTTTCATTTTTTTTTTTAGAATCAAATGGGCCACCCGGCAAAACCAAAATTCCAACATGACCCACCAAATAAGAACCACCCTAATGTATACCTATTGATCTTGTGTTTTTTTAAATGTCTTTTATTTTTGTACTTTGTTCTTTTAAATGTCTTTTGCACAGTTTTTTTAAGTTATCGGAAGGAGGAGGAATCAATTAACTAAACCATTTGGAAGACCAGAATTGTTCCAAATTGTGACTTTTATGTCTATGCTTTGTGCACGTAAAAACCAACAATTGTAAATAATTCATGTAGATATTTATGATTATAATTACTTAATTTGCTATTAATGTATTGTACTTGTTGACTGATAATTTAATGTGAGAATTGTTGTATATTTATATTAGATTTAAGCTGTTCAAAGCAAAGAGCACCTATTAGTTAATAAATACTTCAATTCAGTGGAACAGGTTTCAATAGATTCGGAAGATTGCCGATTTACGTCCATTTATGCACACTAATTGATGAATAATTTACTAATGCTAAACTATCACTAGAACTTTTCCAGAAACTTTTGAAATTATGTACAGTTGCGATCATTCGGTAAGGAACGATGTCAAAATTATAACTGCCGATTTCTCAGTGTTTTGTACAATGTAAATGCAAGTTTAGTATATGGTATGCAAGAATATTTCATTTTTTAACATTATAATGTTAACCCAGTTCATAAATCAGGCCGAGTTACAGCGTACATTGTACTAAAAACTGAAAAACCAAAACTCACTATTTTTTCATCGTTCCTTAGCGAATGATCGCAACTGTACATGCTAACTGCAGCATTGAAAAGTCGATCGACCTAGCTGGCCATTGATTTTGTATAAAATATTGTAATTGTAAGATACAAATTATAATATCATAGATATTTATCAAACAGTTCCCGTGTTTAAAAATCGTGCAGCACAAAAAGCTTTTCCTTTTTTGTTAGGCCGCAAAAGGAAAAACTAAAAACCTGCAGATAATAGTAATGGCAAGTTAATTTTCCGTCATAGATAATAGACATTAGTCACGTTTCCCCGATAATGCACGCGAATATCAGACTCGGTCAAAAACTATTTCGCGTCACGCTTCTACTTTTTAAATCTCGATAACCTTTTTAGCATTAATCACGTTTGATAAATCGTTCTTTTAAAAACATATCATGTAAAGCTCGATTTGCATTTTTCGTTTTCCGTCTCTAACCCTTCCTTCGCTTCGCCCCGCAGCACTGCTCTCTTCCAATTTATATTTCAATCTATCATCTCCATTTGGTGAATTTATTAAGCATAAATCAACTTTGACTACTTTCCCAAGAGGCATTAAAATAAATATTATCTCTCTTTTTACATAACTAAACACAACTTTGTAGCATTTTATAATATATTCTGTCCACATATAAATTTCAAATATGGTCGAGTGTTATATTTATATGTTGTTCCTCAATATATTTCAAATAGCTTTTTTGTTATCGTTGAAAGAACGATTATTTATTTATTTTTTCTTTGATTATTTTTGAATGATTTATTTAATAAACTATTTTTTATTGCTATAAAACAATTGATTTGCAAACTAAAACCAGATATAGATTCCAAAAAAACAAAAATTCTTAGATTGAGATGTCTGTGAGTTCGAAATAGATCTAGAAAATAATTTCAAAGATAGTAAACCAATAATTTGAACTGTCACCTGTAACATTTGAAAAGCCATAACTTAATAAATTAAGTACTTCGCTTGATCTTCAATTGAGTCACCAAAATTCAATCTCAAAAACAGAAAGTAGATACGTCAAAGACGTTTGGTAGGAACTTATATTTGTAACCACAATACATTTTAATACAAGTTACCAGAAGAATAATAAAATCGATAAGTCATAAGAAAATTTCTAACAAGTAGAAATAAAACATGAATTGATGTGGCTTCAAGGATTAGCTTAAGACTTAATGCAATTAATGCAAACAGCTCAAGACATCTTCAAGCATACGCAAGGTTTCAATAGAAATTCAAGTCACAACAATGCTCATTGTTGTAGCTATACAAAAGATACTTAAAAAATATTTTTAAACATAGGTCAGTGAGACAAAATTAAAACCCACATTTAAAAATGAGATGTGTATAATTCACAGGAGACACTCTAGGGCAGCTGTTCCGATCGTTCGGATCTCATCAGTTAGAAGTAATATTAATCTATATTAAAGTTAGTGTTAGAGCTGTGCTATAGTGTCTTCTGTGAATTATACACATCTCATTTTTAAATGTGGGTTTTCATTTTGTCAAACTGCCTTATTTTGTAAATAATTTCCCCACTTTCAATTTTAATAATACCAATATTTTGTATTATATTTTGTTTTTTATTAACTATAACATTATCTCAGAAATCTTTCTTGTCATTGGTCTACAACTTTCTGGCCAATTTGATTGATTTTTTTGCACAGCGCTTTTGTACGTCGCCGTCGTCAGTAGTAAAAATGACCTTTAACTTCAACTAACTTAAGCTTTAACCTAATCTCTGCTCTAAGTTAACCCTTAACATAATTTCTAACCTGTCCGTACTGTAATTTAACTTCTCACCTAGCCACTTACCAAACCGCTAACCTAATCCTAAATCTAACTTCTAACCTAAAACTTAATTTAACCCAACATCACTTCTATCGCATCGGCAACCTATGACCCGCGGGTCACCAAATGACCCATTTGATAATTTCAAGTGGCCCACTTGAGTGCAAATAAAGTATAATATATAAATTTAAATTAGTTTGAGAAAAGATAAATAATAAGATTAACATTTTCGTTTGATTACAAAGTTGCGGAAATGAACATACATAAGGCGGAATACAGCGACATTTTCCGAAATGGAAATACCCATTGACCCGAAATGTCTTCTTAATAGTCACATTTTTGTTAATTTTGTCCCGCAGTCAAAAAAGGTTGCCGACGTCTACTTTAACCTAACCTCACCCTTAGCATAACCTCTAATCTAATCTTTTACCTAATTCTTAATCTCATCTCTAACGTAACATATATTCTAAATCTTAACCTAACCTCTAACCTAAGTTAACATAACTTCCAACCTACCCTTACTGTAACATAACATCTACATAATCTCTAATCGAATCTAACCCTAAACATCACTTCTAACCTAATCCTTAATCTAACCTCAAATCTAACTTCTAACCTAAAACTTAATTTAACCCTTAACATAACTTCCAATCTAACCTTTAATCAAGCCTCTTCTAAGCTAGCCTCTAACCTAACCTCGCCCTTAACATAACCTCTAACCTAATCTCTCATCTAACCCTTAATCTAACCTCTAAAATCGAACGTAACCTCTAACCTAATCCCTAACATAATTTCCTATCTACCCTTACTGTAACCTAAATTCTAACCTAGCCTCTTACATAATCTCTAATATAACCAGCACCTCTGAACCTCAAACCTGGAACTTAATTTAACCCTTAACATAACTTCTAACATCACTCTTAATGTTACCTCTAATCTAACCTCTTACTTAATCCTTAATCTAACCTCTGACGTAACATCTATCCTATACCTTAACCTAACCTATAACCTAGTGGTTCTTAACATTTTTGAAGTCACTCAGGGCTGCAAATAGAAATGTTGGACTGTAAAAGTCACTAGATACGTAAGGCTATCGAATGCCGACAACACGAACAAGATATATCAACCGGGAGCAAAGATATGGTCAAAACTGTCCTCCGAGGCGACAGTCGGGAACAGAAGCGGTGACAATGAGAAGTTTTTGCGATACACGCCATACATAAACCGGAAACATCTCGGAATTTTACGCTTTTTGATATCTTACCCGTTATTCTGAATCAAATAATTTACGAGACACTGTCCCCTAGCTATTAGTCATTCGGTTGTAGTACGTAACACGTCATTAAACCCTGCGGAAAAATCCAAAACACAACTCCACCTTCCTCCACTCCCAAAAAAGGAGTAGAACTTTTTTAGCTCAAAATAACCAAAGGATGGCACGGACTAATGTTCTGTCCGTTGTTGGTTGGTGTCCGACACCGACTGGACCGAACCGGAAACCGAAGACAATCGGGACTTCAAAAATGAGACGTTTGGTAGCGATTGAATGAAAATTACTAATCCCCTTAGCGCAAAGGATCGAATCATTATTTGGTTATATTATAAAAGGATTATCGTTTGTCACAGCTATCATCCCGATTCCTGACAAAATTCCCTGACTGTTTCCAGTGGCCACCCTGTCTTAAAAAACTAAAAAATACGACTTCCATTACGATTTGAAGACATGATAAAGGAGTGTGACACAATGACACAAATGACTTGTAAGCTAGAGTGACTATTTTACATCTTGAATTCGATTAAAACTTTTTCCTTCGATTGTCCAGTAGTTGGAGGAACACCGGTGTTCCGCGAAACAGCTGTTAAGAATCACTGAACAAACCTAGTCTCTAACCTACTCGCGTTGAACCTAACATAACCCTTAATCTAACTTCTAACTTAACCTAACCTTTAACATAATTTCTAACCTAACGTCTGACTTAAGCTCTAACCTAACCCCTAATCAAACCTGCAACATATCCTCTAATCTAACCTCTAACCTAAACTCTAATCTAAATCTTAACCTAACCTATTCGCGTCGATAGTGACAAGTACTTAGTGCCACCGGTGAGTCCCGTTACTAGCATACATCGAGTGGCGCCACTTCCTACCGTTACCTAACTTCTCAACAGGTCCAAATATTTCCAAATATACCGGGTGCTGTGTTGTCTCGCGCAACATTGAAAACCGAATATTTGGTTATTTAGGGAACATTTTAATATTGGCTTCCCTAGATATCTTAGAAATGTTACTAAGGTATTTTGAATAATATTCAAAAGGACAGTCGGTTAGCCTTATTCCACTTCTCTCTACTGCACCGTGAAAATATTTAGAAAAGCCAAAATTAGCCATTTCCAAAATTAGGTGCGACAATGCATCACGCGGTATATCAATCGAACAATTTTTAGTTGGTTACTAAAAAAATTCGGCTTCGTTTATAATGTACAGTTGCGGCCGAAAAATCTGCAACGGTTTATTGCGACAGCGTAATTTCGACTTTTCAATTTTCATAAGAGACGTCACTTTTATTCATCTGAAAAGTCATGAATGGCATACAAGCCAGATTCATTCGATGTAAATATCAGAAAAATGTGATAACTTGATAAATTACCGTTGAAAATCTTTCGGCCGCAACTGTACATACTATAATAGCATTAAATCGGAATGTAAGGTAAAAAATGAAATCATAAGAAAAAATTAATTCATTAAAAAGCATTGCTGAGAATCTTGACATTTAAACAGCATCTAGACGATGTTTTCATAATGTCACACACTTTTTGTTGTGGTCTGGACTTTTCAAGATCCACGCATCGCACTGCAAATTAAATTTGCACTGTAAAAAATGAGGTAAAATTACCTTGGGAAAGAGGTAACTTTTCGCTATTATTTGCGGTATTTTTACCCTAAAATTAATTTTACCTATACATTTAGTAGTTTTACTATTTGTGGTAAAATGCCCTGTAATTATGTAAAATTATACAAATATAAGTAATTCTACTACATTGAACTGGTTAAAATCACTATCCATAATATAAATTTACATAACTCAGACAATTTTTTCCTTACAAATGTATAATTGCTCAATAACTTAATTCATTTTTAGTGTAATATTAAAGATAAGATGAACTTGAACAAGAATAGTGTAATTTTACCCTTAATATGTTTTTAACCGTTGAGATGCTATTTCGCTGATCGCACTTGTTTGTGACCTTCGTTTCGTGAAAGAATTCAGGAATCCATTATGAACAGTCCAAATAGGCTTTTTGGGGAATGGTCGGAATGGTGTGTACCATTCTTTTATGATTTCGGCGAGGCGTACTCTATCGATACCGAACGAAGTGTTCATTGCTCATTAATATTTTGTTTTTCGTTGTAGTGTAGTGCGGATTTATTAAAGGCAAATATTTACACGTATGACCGAAGATGGGAAGAATTTTATTTTATAGTAGAAGTTAAAAAATAATAATCGGTAAGTACCTATATGTTAAAATTACAAATTTAAACCAATAAAATAAAAATATTTAATTTAATGTTTTTCTAGGATGAATCAAAAATTGAAGAATTCGAAATAAACTAGCATAACTGTAATTGAGAAAGGTACTCGTGTATAATTGTTTATATAATTTATAATTTTTTAATTTTCTAGGTGGAATCGAAACTTTATCTGAATGTCTTTGAGAGACCAAATATTTCCGAAAGCCCATGAAAAGAAGTTCTGTTAATGTCTTATATTTTATATAAGTACTTACGTTCAATAAAAATTACTTTGATTTTATTTTGTTTCATACAATTCCTTTACCTATGTAAGTAATATTCAGAGGAACGATTCAATTTGCAAGTACTTTCGCAAGTCATCGTTACATTCAAGAAGTATTTTCACATTTGTATTTTAACCCTGAAAAGTACTATTGCCATGAAATATTAACTTTGTCATGTAACTTTACACAGGTGTTTTAATGTTAAAATGTAAAATTACATTGAGATTGTAATTTCAATCTGTAAATTTACTTAAAAAGGAAACATTACAATGCAAACTTAACCTAATGTTGAAATTTCTCACTTCCTATGAAAATTACACTTTGAAGTAAATTTACCCCAAAAATGGAGGTAACATACTTGCCTCCATTTTTTAGGGTATAATTCACCGGTAATTTTTTAGAGTGTGGATATCTAGAGATGAACGAAACTACCGTTTTCACTTAGCGTCTTCTACAGGTCGTATTAAAGTCTCATTTCGGATAGTCTGCTCTACACCGAGTAGCACTTACCTTTGAAATAGTTATATTCTATAGTAATCGAATCGATAACAAAGTTAAATGTCCTTTTACTACTTTGGTTAGTTTATTTAAACAGGAAAAATTGTAAACCTTTAAACCTGCGTGGACTGCTTGTAGAGCTACAAACAAGTAAACCACCAAATCCAAATCTAATAGATTTGCATTCCACACCTGGAATTTATTTCAAGTGGCTACAAGATGTGGTAATGAGAAAGTTTAAGTTAATAAATACGTCGAGAAATATTTACGACTGTTGAGTGTGTAAAACTAGGTACTTCTTCTAGTAAGTAGCGAGTGGTTTACAGGGATGAATGTATTTAAAACTTTGTTTATTTTGAAACCTCAAACGAATTATTAAAAAAGACGGCGTGGATGGTGAATAGTATGGAAATTCTATATAGTTATGGAATATATAATTATTAGCTACAAAGCCAATACTAGTATTGAAAATGGTCCTAAGAATATTTATAAGGTTGAGGAGTACACAGTTAAATACTCTGACAATGGTATGGAAGAAATTGTGACTAATCAATACAAAACGAAAAGTACTGGTTCTACTAAAAAATAAGGTAGGAAAGTGTTTTTCCTTGTATTCGTTTTAAAATATGGTGGGAAAAAAGCTTGGATATATTACTGTGGATTGCATTTCAAGAATTCCATGCATTTTCAAAATTTTATTGTTTGAATGAAAAATGATCCTTTTAATTAAAAAAAGTTAAATAAAATTTACGCAACTTTACTTTTCGTTTATTATTCTTAAATCATACTGTTTATGAACGTTAAGTAAAATGTTCAAAGCTGAGTTTATATTTAGAGCGTATTGATTTTATGAAGAAGATGATAAAATCAACGCAAAAGCCTTTTAATTAAATACTTTCCTGATGAACGGTTTGCGAAGAAAATTGTATAAGAACTTTCAAACTGATTCATATCTACTTTTTCCTAAATTTCACCCAAATTCTCTGAACCGCATGCCCCTGGAAAACTTTCTTCATTACTTATCCATCAGCAAATTTACAATCGAAAATAGTTTTATTAGACCTCGTCAATAAGCCATATCAATATCAAAGAATGATCCTAACAAACTTTTGTTGCTTTCCTAATGCTCCACAACAACATCAAAAGGAACATTTGCTAGATTTTCGGATTCCCTGTAACTACCCCTATCCTTCCCCAACAAATTTCATTTCGTACGAATTTCCTTTCGGGAAAAATTATTCTGAAGCCTCGAATCTTACTGTTGATTGCTTTTTCAGACGCTGAACCTTTGAACAGGACATTTCTACTCCTCTTTTTAGCCAATGACATTTCGAAACTAATTTTCAGTAAACCGAGTGTTGTACGGTAGTAGGGATGTGATTCTTTTAACCTCTCAGCACGTTCTTTTGAACTTCGTTTTCCGCTTCGATAAAGCGAGCCTGTACAAATTAATTCGAACGAAATGCCACCGTCCCATCCCTACTGTTTCTCCTTTTAATATTATCATCATTATTATTAATGTTAAAATAACTTAATTCTGACGCTGTAAAAGTTTAACAACGACCGCAAAAGTTTGTCACAAAGATATAAACGGATAATGGTAGCTGCGTTACCACCTTCTAATTGAATTTATCTTTTTTCAGAAAGTTTTAATTAAAAATGTTTTGGAAAAAGAAAAGTCGACGAAAATTAAAAAGTCGTCTTTTTTACTGCTGGAGGCTGAAATGGTACATGTGATGAACAAAACAAAAATGGAAAATATTTCTTTTTTGCTTCTTCCTGTGTGTCATTAGTACTGCAACGAGAGCGCGGTTTGTGAAACTTTGTGACAATGACAGAACAGAATATAAAGGATCATTGTTTAAAAACTCTTTTCAGATAAGTGAGAGAATTGCCTTTTCAGTTTAGTGAAATATTGTGCTTGTGCCTGGTGTGCCACATTATTCAATGTTGTGGTTGTGGTGGTTCTAGTTTATTTTAATTACAGTTTTCGTTTAAATGGAATTAATAAAGAAAATTGGAACAATAATTATTTTTGCTGTTAAATCATTTTTGAAGTTAAATTAGAATTTACATTACGTTGCAGCTCCTATGTAATTATGGCATTCCGATTTTTCAAATCACCTTTAGAGCTTGATTCCCTTGAATTTAGGCAAAACTTTGTACTCTCCGAGCGTTGCGATATCAATGTTGATTGATTTAGCTTTTATCAGCCTTAATTTCAGATTGTACATAACTTTTGTATTAAAAGAGGCGTTTCATATAATTATTTCTCTTTATTTATCTCATCTGTAAATAATCCAGTTTATTATGGCCATTGAGAGTGATTAGTAAGTTTCTGTATTTTTATTCACTACAATGACTTTTTGTTGTCACTTTAAACGTCAAGATAATTTTTATATTTACACAAATGCTAATATTGAACAATTCTTAGTGTCAATATGGAAGATTGACCAATTTTTTAGATTTAAGTAAAATTTGTATATTCTCTTCACCCCCACCTGCGGCACATTTTTGAAATTTCAAATTCTAGACTCTACCTTGTGATACATCATTGTAATTGAAATAGTGTCAAAATTATACCACTCGGGAAGAAAAGGCTAACTTTCTTCCCTCGTTGCACAAATAGCGCGTACAATTGCACGCATTTTTAAGAAGACTTCAATTATATGAATATGTAGTCGATTTAGTTTAGAAGATTTCAACAAAACGATTAGCTGGCAATAAAATATAGTGTAAAAGTGTCTCAAGGCAACTTATATTTCCGTTGGCTACTGTAAATGACGCTTTCCATTCGAACAATAAATCCATCAGTAACTAAGTGAAGATGACTACGATAGAAGACTGCGATTCTGTGAAGAAATATCATGAAAAAAATCCCACATCCGTCGATTAAAAAATTAATCAAAATATGTCAAAAACATATTTTTTTGTTTCAGCGAAGTGGAGGTTAATAAAATAGGACAGGCGAAGTAGAATAAGCCAATGGAGAAAGAATATCCAACCGCGGCCAATAAAATGGAAACACCAGCATTAATTAACACTTTTTTATAATTTTACACACTGTAAGTGGGGTTTAGTGCTATACATCATTTAAAGGTTATTTAAATATCAAAAACGTTTGGTAATAGAACTGACAAATATATTAAAAAATAATATGACATCAGCAGTCTTGATTTTAACTCAATATATCCATTTACAATAGCAACAAATTAGGGTTGCCGTTTGCTATAGCCGCGGTAGTACGTTGATAGCGCAAGAGGCACAACTGCGGCCAAAAAATGGAAACACCAGCATTAATCAAGTTAAAGCTTTTTTTATACTTTACACACTGCAACTGGAGTTTAGTTCTATACATCCTTTCAAAGTTATTTAAATGTCAGAAACTTTTGATAATACACTTGACAAGCGTATTAAAAAATAATATGACCTCAGCAATTTTGAATTTTAACTCAATATATCCATTTAAAATAGCAATAAATTGGAGTTGCCGTTTGTTTTAGAAGCGGTAGTACGTTGATAGCGCAGGAAGCACAACTGCGGCCAAAAAGATGAAAATACCAGAATTAATCAAGTTAAAGCTTTTTTTATATTTTTACACACTGTAACTGGGGTTTAGTTCTACACATCCTTTCAAGGTTATTTAAATGTCAGAAACTTTTGATAATACAATTGACAAGCGTATTAAAAAATAATATGACCTCAGCAATCTTGACTTTTAACTCAATATATCCATTTAAAATAGAAACAAATTGGGGTTGCCGTTTGTTTTAGCTGCGGTAGTACGTAGATAGCGCAGGAAGCACAACCACAAAAAGATGGAAACACCAGCATTAATCAAGTTAATGCTTTTTATTATATTTTTACACACTGTAACTGGGGTTTAGTTCTATACGTCCTTTCAAGGTTATTTAAATGTCAGAAACTTTGGATAATACAATTGACAAACATATTAAAAAATAATATGACCGCAACAATCTTGATTTTAACTCAATATATCCATTTACAATAGCAACAAATTGGGGTTGTCGTTTATTTCAGCCGCGGTAGTACGTTGAAAGCGCAGGAGGCACAACAGCGGCCAAAAAGATGGAAACACCAGCAATAATCGAGTTAAAGCTTTTTTTTATATTTTTACACACTGTAACTGGGGTTTAGTTCTATATATCCTTTCAAGATTATTTAAATGTAGAGACTTTTGATAAACAATTGACAAGCATATTAAAAAAATATGACGTCAGCAATCTTGACTTTTAACTCAATATATCCATTTAAAATAGCAACAAAATGGGGTTGCCGTTTGTTTTAAAAGCGGTAGTACGTTGATAGCGCAAGAAGCACAACCGCGGCCAAAAAGATGAAAATACCAGAATTAATCAAGTTAAAGCTTTTTTTATATTTTTACACACTGTAACTGGGATTTAGTTCTATACATCCGTTCAAGGTTATTTAAATGTCAGAAACTTTTGATAATACAATTGACAAGCGTATTAAAAAATAATATGACCTCAGCAATCTTGACTTTTAACTCAATATATCCATTTAAAATAGCAACAATTTGGGGTTGCCGTTTGTTTTAGAAGCGGTAGTACGTTGATAGCGCAGGAAGCACAACCGCGGCCAAAAAGATGAAAATACCAGCATTAATCAAGTTAAAGCATTTTTTATATTTTTACACACTGTAACTGGGGTTTAGTTCTACACATCCTTTCAAGGTTATTTAAATGTCAGAAACTTTTGATAATACAATTGACAAGCGTATTAAAAAATAATATGACCTCAGCAATTTTGACTTTTAACTCAATACATCCATTTAAAATAGCAACAAATTGGAGTTGCCGTTTGTTTTAGAAGCGGTAGTACGTTGATAGCGCAGGAAGCACAACCGCGGCCAAAAAGATGAAAATACCAGCATTAATCAAGTTAAAGCTTTTTTTATATTTTTACACACTGTAACTGGGATTTAGTTCTATACATCCGTTCAAGGTTATTTAAATGTCAGAAACTTTTGATAATACAATTGACAAGCATATTAAAAAATAATATGACCTCAGCAATCTTGACTTTCAATTCAATATATCCATTTAAAATAGCAACAATTTGGGGTTGCCGTTTGTTTTAGAAGCGGTAGTACGTTGATAGCGCAGGAAGCACAACCGCGGCAAAAAAGATGAAAATACCAGCATTAATCAAGTTAAAGCTTTTTTTATATTTTTACACACTGTAACTAGGGTTTAGTTCTATACGTCCTTTCAAGGTTATTTAAATGTCAGAAACTTTTGATAATACAATCGACAAACATATTAAAAAATAGTATGACATCAGCAAGCTTGACTTTTAACTCAATATATCCATTTAAAATAGCAACAAATTGGGGTTGCCGTTTGTTTTAGAAGCGGTAGTACGTTGATAGCGCAGGAGGCACAACCGCGGCCAAAAAGATGGAAACAACAGCATTAATCAAGTTAAAGCATTTTTTTATACTTTTACACACGGGTTTAGTTCTATACATCCTTTCAAGGTTATTTAAATGTCAGAAACTTTTGAGAATACAATTGACAAGCGTATTAAAAAATAATATGACCTCAGCAATCTTGACTTTCAACTCAATATATCCATTTAAAATAGCAACAAATTGGGGTTGCCGTTTGTTTAAGCCGCGGTAGTACGTTGATTGCGTAGGAGGCACAACCGCGGCCAAAAAGATAGAAACACCAGCATTAATCAAGTTAAAGCTTTTTTTTATATTTTTACACGATGTAACTGGGGTTTAGTTCTATACATCCTTTCAAGGTTATTTAAATGTCAGATATTTTTGATAATACAGTTGACAAACATAAAAAATAATATGACATCAGCAATCTTGATTTTAACTCAATATATCCATTAACAATAGCAACAAATTGGGGTTGCCGTTTTAGCCGCGGTAGTACGTTGGTAACGCAGGAGGCACAACCGCGGCCAAAAAATAGAAACACCAGCATTAATCAAGTTACAGCTTTTTTTATATTTTTACATACTGTAACTGGGGTTTATTGCTATAACTTATTTACAGGTTATTTAAATGTCCAAAGCTTTTGGTAATACAATTATATTAAAAAATGGTATGGCATCAGCAATCTTGATGTTAACTCAATATTATCCATTTACAATAGTAACGAATTGGTGGTCGTTTTTTTTGACCGCGTGGTTTTGCAAGTGCGATTGCAGTAACCATCCAGATTATTCGCCCAAAAACAAACACGAGTCAACACGAGTACAGAATAGAAAGCGTAAAGACACACCTGAACTAGGTACTAGAAGAAAGCGTTTCGTAACTGAAAACACTAGAGTAATGTTTAACATGACTACAGTCAATGTAATCAAGACTACATAGGTCGCTGCAGAACATTTTTTCTCTCTTTCTAATTGCTAGATGGTAATTCTATTGATAAGTTTTCATTTGAATTTCTGGCCATTTCTTTGAAGACACAAGGAATGCTCTATACGCCCTGAGATAAAGAATCGAGATGGCTATCCTTAGAGGACGGCAATAACTACAAGACTTTCGTAGGGGGTTGGAAGATAGTTTTGATGTTCTGCTTTTTGAGAACCTCTTAGGCGTTTTTAAATATTTTCTTGAAGAAGCTCAATGCAATTGCGGTCGAAACGTCCTCCACTGTTCTCAAATTGGCACGATCAAACCCAGAATATTTTATAGAATTATTAGCAGTAGAAACAGAAAGGGACAGACTATAAAACTAGAAGGTCAAACGCTACGACCTACAAACATTGAAGAAAATATAAGAATAACGAGGTCAGTAAAGCTAAAGTATAAGATAGAGAAATTTCATTCTCTACGAGAATGAAAGCGTTACATAACTACAAAGAATAATAATGTTAGCGAAATGGCTGAGTAATGTAGAAGGAAAGTAATGGTGCAGCTTTTGAAATTGTGTGGGGTGCTGGGCTCACTTATGAAAGCGTGTTGTCTCTTAATGTCTAGATATGTGTTTTCTTTAAGGGATAGATTGAGTATTTAGAGCAAGAGGTATCTGAAATAGGCATACGATTAGATGAAATTAAAACAGAAGCATTTTTAAGAACACCTCATCCCAGAAAGGATGTTGAAAGTATGTTAGGAAATACATTCCAGAACGAGCTTCTAGAACAAATCAACATTAACAAAAGAAAAATTAAAAATTTGTATAAGGCAGATGATCAAGAAGTTGCTAAGACACGTGTTTGCGCTTTTCTAAATCAAAGACTGTTATTGGTTTTTTTATTCGAATCTACAGATAGAGTTGCACAGATGTTATCCGTTGGTTTTGGGGGCAACTTTATTTCAACGTCATCAAAAACCCTTTGAGAGAATTTACCACTACTTTTGGTTTCCATATTTCCAATATCTGCAGAAGCTACTGGCATATTTTATTATTAGTAGATTCGTTTACAGAATTCAGATTCATAATACTGCTTTCAACTCACTTTAAAATGAAATAGAATTATCTGACTATGTTTGGTATTACAAACACTTTTATTAGTGATAATGGTACTAATTTCACTGATACACTACTTAAACATTATTGTCTGATTTACAACAATTGATTACAAAAGGTACTTAATTAGGTACAAAAAATTAAGAGAAATAAGAGTGATAAATTCAAATCTTGCGAATTTTATTTCAAATGAATTATAGGTACACGTCAGGCTCTATCTTTTGTAAACTGACCAAATGCATTTTAGAAAATTCTATAAGTCATTCTATTAGTTACTGCCTTAAAGGAAAGTATGTCTTGCTTTGCCCCAAGATTCGAGTGTCTAAAAGTATAAATAAATTATTTGCGAAAACATAAAAGTGCGTTGTAATTCTAACATGTGTGTCCTACAGTGTGTCCCCAGATTTACAAGTGGAAAAACTTTTTTATTATTGATTTTATGACAAAAACTGACTATAAAATTCTTTGCTTGTCCCGATGCTATTAAAAAGTATAACAGAATTACAATAAAGTAGAAAATCTAAAAAAGTGGATTATTTTCTAGGAAAAACCCCTATCTTTATCTGTAAAAATGACGGTGCTTGAATCAATGCACTAACAATCAAGTAATATTGAGAAATAGCATTACATTATTTTATTTTTTATGCTATTTATTCAAACAAGGTAATATGATCTTTTAAAAAATATTGGCCGTTGTTTCCTTACAAAACAATGCATGTTTTAGATTCTATGCTCTATTATAAGTAATCTTAAATTACTGTTATAATTTAGAAATTTTGAATCCAGCAAAGCATTTTATAAAAAATGATTTTTGATCATAAAATCAATAATAAAAAAGGCTTTCCTTTTGCTAACCCCATCTGGAGACGCACTGTATATTATAAAATTACAATTTAATATATTTATTTTTTCTTGGTTGCTTTTATAATTATCTTCCTTTTTCAATTGTGGGTATATCAACATTGGTTAGGTAAAATCTTATGTTTCGATACATTTTACACGTTCATCGGGACTAAAAAATACAACAAATGAAGGATCGAGTGACTGCCCAAGCAACATTTTTAGTCATCGCTACGGACTAGCAACTACCGGTGGAACTATTAAGTTTTTGTCCCTAATCACAAGCACGTAATTGCTACGGTTTCATTAGGTGCCTGGAACCAAAATGGGGAACAGTTTTTTGATACCTAGCAGGTACGTGGCGGCGTAGTAATTACTACTTTCGTGGAACTTCTTTTTTCTTTGACACATCGTGTCGCGTGGTTGGTCTCTCTTACTCTTGAACTTAGCAAATATTTTATCATTTTCTACACTAATGCTGCGATCGTGTCACAAAATGGATTACTATTTTATTTGTAATACGTACTTAATAATACAAAGAGCGATGCAATGTTTATGATTATTTTGTCATTCCAGTATACCATAATTATAAACCAATGCAACTACAAATAAATGTTGCCAACTTCAAGCTACATACATAACAATTACCAAGGCACAATTTAGCACCAATTTGTTATTTTTATTGAAGGTTATGTAGTAAAACATCTATTAACAATCATAACAAATTACAAATTAATTAATGATTATTGATTAATCCAACATTTTACAAGTAAATATGAAGATGGAGTAGTTTACGAAAAATTACTTTAAAGTGATTCTCCTGGCTAGCAAAAACGTAAGTTTTACTTTCAATACTGTAAGGTTTTAAAAACTTTAAAGTAGCTTCGGGCAAGTTACTGCTACAATCATAATACCACTTTGAAGTTGCAACGACTTTAAAGTAATTATACTAAGTGACAATACCGTTCCACATACTTTAAAAGTTACTCAGAAGTAATGGAACTACATAGTTCCAATAAATAGTAGAAACAACTACACAATTACTAAAATAATCCGAATTGAAGTAATTAAACCTATAGTCATAAATTTAGTTGTAACAACTACTCAATCCAAGTTCCGATCTCAGTTACTGCTACTTAGATGCTGCTTGGGTGTTTTGTTTATATTTTCAGTTTTCTTTTCGAAAATAGAAACAAAACTGTCGTCGATCTCTGATTTTTTATAGTTTTTATCCCCGTGAAAGGTACAAAATATACCAAAAATTGCCGTTTAACCTAACAAATGTATTATTTATGACTGATATACCCACACTTAAATATCTACAATAATTTGCATTAATTATATTTTTTATAAATATTTTTGTTTATTGTTCCTAGCCTTATATGGTGAAACTCCATAATAATGAAATAAAGAAAACAGATTAGTAATAGTTTATACCTGGCAATTGTTTCGACAGCCCAGCTGTCATTATTCCAAAATTTTTGTAATTCCAAACGCAAAGTAGACATTTTAGAAGCTTTTGAGTTATACAAACACAAACTCAGGGTACATTTAATGAATGAACAGATTGAGCTCAGAAGTGTTAGATATTTAATATTTATTCTTTTTATCTTGTTATCTATTTGTATTTACCCTAGCGACGTGTTTCTTAATATTTATATTACCTTGATAATGACAGATTAGATTTAAGGTTACCGTCTTATGGAAAAGGAAGCACTGCTAGAAAGAAACAGATAGGATATAGAAAGAAACTATAATCTATACTCCAAGGCATTAAGTTTATTTATTATACAGGCTGTTCGCAGTTATCGGAGCACCATTGATATCTCCGTTATTATTTATTTTTTATTTATTATTTTTTCTGATGATTAACAAGGCGAAGACAAAAAAAGCAGTTGAACGTCGCGTTTTCGAGTTATTTTCTTATATTTATAGTTATTTATTTATAGTTATAGTTATTTATAGAGTTCTCTAGTAATTGTTATTGTAAGTATTTTATAATTTAGTTCATTATTATGTATACTTTTAGTTTTATTTTTTGTTCATTAGTTATTGTTATTACATTTTCTAAATTTTAATTTTGAATCCTGTTAAATTGTATAAAGTGATGTTTGAGTGTGACACAATTAATTTGCTAATATATATTTCGCATGAAATTATTCTTAGATAACTTATTTTTGAGACAAAATAGTTCAATTCAAATATAAGATCAATTCAATAAATGTTAACAAACATCCCAAATCTTTACAAAAATTCCCTTTATATCTTCTTGAAAAGTATTTCCACTTTGTATTAGTATTTTTTGTTTAAGTTTAGACTATACAACTGTAGTAATCTCTTGTAATAAAATGTAAAAGTATTGTATTAGCATTTAGTATGTTACGTGCGGAGTAAACGCCAAACCTTAACAATTATATGAAAATATATGTATATTAATTATTTCTAATATAAATAATTTTTAATTTTAATAGGATGTCGTTTTTTAATTAATTAAATTCGAAAAATATAAATAAGTGTTTTTTAAATTTAAAATTTAAAATCTTCAGTTATTACTGAAAATAACTAAGACATTTCATTTATTTATTTATTTACATCAGAGAAACCACCAAAAAATATTATCAATAATAAAAGATTCTCTATATCTATATAAAAATTGCTGCTTACCTTTCCATTAGAATGTCTACCAGAAATTGAAGAATGTCTAGACAGCATTTTCTTTTTATTTATTTATATATTATTAAATCTTTATTATACACTCTTTTTTATTTTTACAATAATTTATATATTTTATTTTCTTTTTATTTTATATATTTATAATAGTTATTATTATCTTTCAAATCACATAGAACGATGATATTGATTGAAAAATAGATTTTATTATTACTATTAAGAATTAATATACGTCCACTTCATCTTCTTTATCTATTAACAATATAATAATTAATTACATTACTATTAATTTATTTTATTATCATACTAATTAAAATTATTATTATCTGTTTTACTCGTATCTATTTACACGTTTTCCTTCTTTTTAAATTTATTATCAAATTTGTATCTTTCAGTTTTTTTTTAATATTTGTCGACGTAAATTCGATTCGATTCGTTTTTAATAAACATACAGTCGATTATAACAACATTAAGAATAAACAAAAACGAGATATTCGTTAAACGCTGATATGTTATTAATATTCTAATTATATTCAAAAATTATATTAAAAGCCTCTTTCTGAAGTAGTAGACAAAACAAATCATCTACGTACAATAAACTAACAACACAACCACCTTTTGTTTTTCCTCCCTTTATTGTTCTTTTATTACTACTAATTAATACAACCTGTTTATTATTTACTTTATCCTTCAAAACTTTCCTTTTTTTCGATGTGTTTCAAAAAATTACAAAAATCAAAACAATACAACCGTTTCGTTACTTTTTAAAATCACTTAAAAACAGTACCGCGGTTATTTTCTCAAAAAACTATATTAATTTATTATTTTTTTAATTATTAAAATTAGATAAATTGGTGTATTTGATGAATACTGTTTTGTGAGTGAGGGTGGAAGATCGTCGCTGTACGGCCTCTGCAAAACGCGTGACCGGGAAGACTGCAGTGTAGTAGGCACTCGCGAATCCCGGACCCAGAGCTATTGATCAACACGATCTCTTCGCGCCATAACACGACGCGCAACCTCCACCACCGTTCATAAAATAATACAGGTGGGTTTTATACACATATAGGTATAAAAAGAAGTTTGAGAGACACCCTCTGCAACTAGCACACTCTTATGATTATAATTACGTATATCATCTATAAGTACCTTCAGTTCAGAATTTTAGGATAAAACTCACCCCCTTGTACGTCATAGGAGATGATTCGTGAACTGAAAAATTCTAACTATATGCAGTGAAACATACCGTTGCGTCCGCCCACATATCTAATAAAAATGTTACGGAAAACGTTAAAGAACCTTTTTTCGGAATGAAGATATTTTTAAAAGTCACCATCAAGAAATTGAGGGGTTCTTTTTTATATTTTGTTTGACGTAAAAAAGTTAGAGGCTGAAATGGAAAGAACTTTAGTCAAAAGAAATGCCGCTGGGGAACGTTTCAGGTTGTCAGGGAAGGAAAAAAGATTGCAAAGAAGCAACAAGAGAGAACTAAAACAATAAAAAAATACGAATCTTTACTTAACCTTAAGTAGGGATTAATTTGCATTGGTGTATATGGCAAATAAGTTACACTTATGTAAAGATTAGAATTTTATTTTCTTAAAGAAATTCAACAAACTAATTGTTTAGAGGACTGATAAGGTTTTCAAAATCTTTACAAGTACTACAAGAATGTTGAGTAGAGTTTATTAACGGCCTACTTAAAAGTTAGAATTAGTATCTTTTAATTGGAATACTTAATACAAGCGACACGAATGTTGAAAACTGTAAAGTTTGCGAGTCACGTTTATGGGTTTTCCAAATGAAAGGGAACAGATGACAGAAAAATAATAATGTATAATTTAACCACCTCGTAGAATATTTGTAAGGTAGAATTTTGTTACAAAAAATTGTTTGCTACATTACAGAATTTATTAAACTCCCAAATTTATCAATTTAAATATTTTGCTCTGAATGTAAAGTGAAAGTATTTTTTTTTTATTGTCATGATCGTTGCATTTTTCCTGATATAGTTGTATGAATTCCATTCATTAATAGCACTACTTCGTGTATCTAGACGGGAAAATAAATGTTTTCCGGGCCGATAGAAGATACTGACAGTCGAGGCTGACCACTCCTTCAGATTCAGAAAACAACTGTTTTGGCTGGCGGTACTCCACCAGTTTCTTAAGTGTTTCGGTATTTTAACTAAATACGTTAATTAAAAGTTTAATAAATAAATGTTTATTACTAGCAAAATAAGTGTCTACAAAACAATTAAAGCATTTGCAATAAATAATATAAATAATACTATATGTAGGATTGTGAAAACAGAAAACATAAATTTAAACATTCAAGAATGCAAGGATCAGCTATTTATCGCTATTCCCCGTCACTTAGATTACTGTCACTCTCTTTATAACTGGCATTGTCATTAAAATTACTGTAGTTTTCTGATTCGCTGTTATGATAACTGGCACTACTTCTTGTATGAACGGTTCTCGTTCATATGCTGTCTTGTTGATAATTACACCACTTTAAATAATGGATATTAATGAGCTACTTGTCCAAGAACCATTAGGCTACTACAGATTTTCAAATGTATTTAGTTAAAATACTATAACACTTAAGAAACTGGCTGAGTACCGCGGTCAAAGCAAAACAACGCATTTAAACGCTTCCATACAACTACACAGTAAAACATCAGAACCGTGAACAATTTTTTGAGTACTCGGCAAAGATCTTAGTGTTAAAGTTTCTATTAGAAAAACATTTTTTTACTCTATTCTGAATTCTTATAACAAAAATAAGTCTTCACTACTGAAATATATTTTCTCTCTATATATATTGAACATTCAATTTAATAGTATTCTACTTTAAAAGTAAAACAAAATCCGCTCTAATTTTATTTTTTTAAGAGAAGAAAAGCCGTTAAAAAGTGATCTAAATTGGTAAAAAATGTTTGTTAGGGTTCATGTTACTCTAGTTAGAGTAAATAAAACGAATTGGCACCAATGTACACTTGACAGTATATTTGGAAAGAGAAGCGTGTGTACAATAACGACACTAACAAAAAGAGGGTACAATCAGCTGTCTGCTGTATTTGACTTCGACTAATTATAAACTGTTGAAACTTTGAAATTTTAAAAGTTACTAAAATTGGTGGGAATTTCAAAATCTTACAAATCTTTAAATAACTTAATGTGACTGTAGTACACTTTAAAACGTAATGAACAACTAAGCAAGAGTAAGAGATCAAAATTATATTGCCTAGACCAAAAACAAGTATCTGTACATAAATAATAGTACCTACATTAACTTTAGATTTGTAAAATTTTGAAATTCCCGCTAATTTAAGTAACTTTTCAAATTGCAAAATTTTAACCGATATAACTAGAGACCTGTTAGTGCAAATATGTTCACCTCATTTTACTGCTTGTGAATGTGAAACTTCGCAGTTTCTTTAATAATTAGTATTAATACAAGGCAACTTATAACAATTTTACATTTTAAACATTTTATTAATACATTATTTTACAATTTTAGTAATTACTTATTCAGTGTTACTTATGATGAGTAAGACGGGGGCACTTGGAAACTTATAAGACATGTTCAACAGTCAACTATTGTTGTGATATAGGCATCTCGCATGTATGCACAATGTGTTGCCTATCTTCCAGGCGAAAGGATTTCACAATTTTATTTAAAAAAAACATTTTGCATTAAATATGTTGAAGATACATACTACTACACTATAAGATGATAAGGGATAGATTTTAAACAGATTCTTCACTTGAATTTCGCGAACTCAATTTCATGTTGGACGATCCTATGTCGTTGGTTGATATTTTGACATTTAGATACTTTGAAGCCATTTTATGGCATGTTTTCACCTGAACATTATTAAAGGCATAGGTGAGAAGGTATACACAAGTATTTATTACTTTACTTACAGTTTTTATTATTGAATTTAAAGAAAGTGTTCTATTTCTTTGACGATTCATAATTTTCCATACTGGATATTTTTTAAATGTTATTCGAATTTATAAGTAAAATATTTTAATGCAATATTGTTAACCAGCTTCTAGGGTGCATTTGACACTAGAATGTTAAAGTGGGGAGCTATTTATAGAGAAGGTTTAGGCCTTTGAAATCCCGAGATTGTAACGCTTCAGCAGGGTCTGCTAGGATGTTAAGATTTAGTTTATATTTATAATTTTGGTGTCAAAATTCATGTAATTTTTATTTGATAGGATCTTAGGATTCATTTTATGATAAGAAAAGGATGTAGCAAGATGTTAAAATGTTTTTATTTGAGCTTTTGTGAAGTAATGTTTGCCAGAAAATTCAAGATGGTTGCCAATGAATCCTCTAAACTCTAAATTTGCATTTTAATAGCCGTGTTAGGTACCAAAATGAAGGAAAAATTCTCCTCTTTCATTTTATAACATTTATTTAAGCAATTAATTTAATTTTTTATCAACAATTTGGTTAGAAAGGTATTTGGTGGGAAATATGTTGTTTTGTTTCTAGTCAGAAACCAGACTAATGTAGTCCCAACTAAGAAGATCACTAGAGATTCGCAATTGTTTTCCGTTTATTATAAAAACAGCACGGAAATTTGGTTACTTTCTCTTGAATTTTCATACAGAGCAAAAGTCATGTCAGTTTGTACGTTATTTTGATAAAATTTCGAGGTTATGTTGGTGAATTTTATGTCACTTAAATGTCAACAAAGTGAGGTTATGACAAATGTCATCTTGTTTTAATTTTTTTTATAAGTTCTTAACAATTTAATTAATAATGATTAAAATAAATAATCAAAGTGAAATAAACAAAAGTGCAGTTTTTAAAATTTGGTGTTCAGACTGTTATTATTATTTGGAGAAATGTTTTGAATTTTTATTTTGTATGGAACGAATTAAAGGAAGGTAATGGAATCTTGTTGCAGATGACCGAATTATTTTATGTACTCACGTCATGGAAGATACATGTTGCACCTTTAATAATTATAATTATCTTTAAAAATCACAAATAGTTAAAATCCATTTGAAGGATGACATGGAATGTGAACATGTTATCAACAAATACGCAGGTAGTTTTTACCAACTATAACAGGAATCTGCTAACTTTCAAGTTAGGGTGATTAACTTCTTTGTGTAGCGTCAAATAATTTTAAAATTTTAAATAATTTTCAATTTTTATTTTTTTTATTAATAGTAATTCAAGATTGTTGGATTAATCAGATAAGAATTAAAAAGGGCAAAGAGAATTAGAACGTCTGCTAATTCTTATTTTGTTAAATCTATTTGACGCCGAGATTTAATTTGATTTTCTTTAATTTTAATTTAGAATTTTAATAGTTGTTTTCTTTTCTCTTCATGGAATTTTAAATATTTATTTCTTTTCTGTGTTAATAAATAAAATTATCCATTTAAATGTTTAAAAAGAAATTTATTTGTGTATTTATTTGTATCTGGTCCATTAACAACGTTTTACAGATAAAATAAATAAATAGCTTCCTAATTAATTAGCGACCCGCCTGATTTCGACTCATTCATTTATGGAACTTGTTTTCCAGTTTAAAAATTATAGCCGGAGAACTTTTTTATAAAAGTAAGTGATATTTAGTTGTGTATATTTTCAGACTGTTTTACCATGATTTTTTGTTTGTGAATTTCAACTATAACAAGTTTATTTTGCAATTTATAACCTTTTATCTTTCATCAAGTGTTGGAGGGTTTATTATTCACTACAATTAATTTATTTTTTCTTATTGACAATCATATAATCACATCACTATGTAATATTGATTTCCAACGGAGTTGCACTTTTTTCAATAATTCATATTCAGTGTTTTATTTCTAAACAATAAACAGTGATAGGGCCGGCGGTGGACGAGTGGTGTCAGTGCATCACTCGTGTTCCAAGGGTCGTGGGTTCGAATCTCACTTGGGGCGACGGGATTTTTCTGATTGGAAAATTCCGCCACCTCAATTATGGATGTGTGTATTCGTGTTGCATGTTAGATGGGGACAGATGACCTTAGCTGTTTGTTCCCCTGTAGTGTAGGCGTGCAATAAAAAAAATAACCAGAGATATTAAGAAATAAGGTAAGTAAAAGAAATAATTATATTTAATTCACATAACAAAAGAGTAATTACATCATAATTGTAGTAATTTTGAACTTTGGCGAAGTTCACGAAGTGCTGCAAGGGAAACTTCTAATAGAAGAAAGGGCAGTAGTTCACTCTAGCAACAAATAATAACCATACCATAGACCAAGAGTGTCCTTTAACCAAAATATAAGTGTCCCAACTGGGCTCGTATATATTTTTTTTCATGCGTTCTTATGTTTTAATTGTATTTATATATACTTTTTATGTATGTTTGCACTGCAATAAATAAATCACATATTTTATTATAGACCTTGACTTTAGAAAACTACTACACTATTTTCACTCTAAGTCTTAATGTAAATAGAAAACAAATTATACAAAATTTTTATAACAATTCATTCTGAATAGGCAATATTTTCCCATGTAGAGTAAAAGATTCAAAAGTCAAGACTAAAATCTTAGATTAGAAATTTGACTGTTTTAGTGTAAAAAAGTTACCATAAATGATTAAAGGTGTAATTGTTTTGTTTTTTAACATTGTATTGAAGTTAACTCTATGGTCTACACGAAGGTAGAGATTAGATATTTTATTATAAATGTATTGGACCTATACACTCTTTTTAGAGTGGTCTAGTGTTAATGTTTTTTCATTTGCTGGACGATTTGCTTTAGTAATCTTAATAATAGAGAATATTTTAATAAATCAATAATATAATAAGCACATTCTAAAAATTTAAGATAAAGCAAGCGGTAAATTTAATAGAAGATCCAACAGCTAAAAGTCTTGGAAAGTTTCTATTATTACCTCAAGGCAATGTTTGTTTTACACCACTAATGCACCATCTGGTGGTGTAATAGCGGCAAGATGACAGATATAATTAAAATTGATACACTTACGTCCATTGAACATAAGGATAAAGTCATTAAGTACTTTTACTAATTTTAAGTCGGTTGCAATGTATAAATGTAATGCTTAATGTATCGACTCATTGTCAAGAAATTACGTCATAAGGGTCAAGATATCTGATATAAGTGGATAAAAGCTGTCGCCCTACAGACACAAACCGGAACAGGCATTCCAAAATGGGATTAATGGCAACTATTATAGTTTCATGTTGTCTTTAATTTGGAAAGCCTTACAACATAAGCTAGGATAGAGAAAGCCTAGAAATATTTGCATGTTATAGCTACGTATAAGCTTTATACATTTATTTAATAAAATAAGGGATTTGAATATTATTTACGCTGTGGAAGATTTTCATAAGCTAGAAAAATGAATGAATATCTATGTACACTCTTTTAATATTCATTCTTTCAAGACTGCTTTAATGCCGCCGCAGGATACAGCTTATACTGCTGCTAAAGCTATTTAGGGACATAAACGGGCCAGGAAGTGTTAAATCCTATCAAAATAAATTATGGAAGAAATAAATACATAAAACGTTTTAGCACTATGGACTAAAGTAGGAAGTTGAAAAACTTTCATTCTTACCAAACGGAGGAGCTCAACACTTGGAACAATATACAGTGTGGAAATAAAGTAGCGGATAAATTCGATAATTTCGTTAAAATTAATTTTTTGGATAAAATCTCGAAGAAGTATAGCGATTTTAATTACTTGACGCTATACTGTACCATTTTCAACTTGTTACGTCATTTGTTTTTAAAGTTATGACGTCATCGATATTTTTTAAATGACAACCTATATTTTTTATTGTCGATTTCGGTAGTACTTTTTATTCTCTTTTAAACTGTATACAATTTTCAATATGTTACATTTGAAAAAAATGAGAAAACTGCCCTGAATTTCGAATATTAAAAATTCTTTAAATTTGCAAAATGAATTTAGTCAGCGTATAAAACAAAAACCTTAGTTAGGCTGCCAGAAGTAAACAATAAAATAAATGTTATTTTCTTGTTCTAAAGTAGAATTTACCTTTAGTAAACTATTTTATTAATCAAAATGGCGCACTTTTGAATTTTGAACTTTTACGAGAAACGTACCCGGATCAACCCATAAGTCAATCAACGGTTAGTAGGATTGAAATTTCGAGAACATGGCGTTGTAAAGAATTTTCCAAAAAGTGGACGTTCGGTGACATTAAATGAAGATGTACAACTTGATGTGCTACTAGAAATTGAAAACAATCCACATGCAACTAGTAGAAGCATTGCTTTGAACCACGACGTAAGCCACAGCTGCAATTGGTTCATGAGTTGGCAGAAGATGACTTTGATCGTCGACAAGAATTCTGTGACCAGATGATGGAAATTTGTCTTCGCGATCCAATGTTTTCCCAGCGTCTTTTATTTTCGGATGAAGCAACATTTTGTTTAAACGGTACGGTTAATAAACAGAATTGTAGATATTGGGCTAGAGAAAATCCTTATTGGATTCAGGAAACTCATACACAACATCCTCAGAAGCTTAATGTATGGGCAGAGATTATTGGTGACCAAATCATAGGGTCATTTTTTTTCGCAAATAATTTAACTGGATGAAAGATATCTGTAATTTTTACAGTTGGAACTGATGCCTGCATTAGCTGCATTATTTCCCAATGCAAACAATCCCGAGCTACCAAACAATAGCGTTTGGTTACAACATGTTGGCGCTCCGCCTCATTACGCAATTAATGTACAACGCTATTTGCACCAAGTTCTCCCAGGAAGGTGGATAGGAAGAAGAGGTCCAATGGAATGGCGGACTGATTAGATCCCCTGATTTAACGCCATTAGACTTCTTTCTATATGGGTACTTAAGTAGTAAAGTGTATAAAAATCGACCCAATAATTTAGAAGATTTCAAGCAAAGAATTCGACGAGATTAGATTATTACTACTTGAGACTCTTCAGAATGTGATAAATGAATTTCATAATCGCCTTGGGTATTGTCAGACGGTACAGGGTCGTCACTTTGAACATCTAGTGTAATAAAAACTGTGCTTATTTTTGCAGTTGATGTTATTGTTATTAAAGTTTTTTTTTCTTGTTAATCAATTTAGTTTATTTTTAGTCTAATTAAGATTTTAGACTGTTTTTCTCAACTTTTTTTAAACGTAACGTTTTTTATAGAGTAACTAGACTCATTTTGCAAATTTAAAGAATTTTTAATATTCGAACTTTAGGGCAGTTTTTCTCAATTTTCAAATATAACATATTGAAAATTGTATACAGTTGAAAAGAGAATAAAAGGTACTAACTAAATCAACAATAAAAAATATAGGTTGTCATTTAAAAAAAATATCGATTACGTCATTACTTTAAAAATAAATGACGTAACAAGTTGAAAATGGTACAGTATAGCGTCAAGTAATTAAAATCGCTATACCCCTTCCAGATTTTTCCCAAAAATTTAATTTTAACGAAGTTATCGAATTTACCCGCTTCTTTCACACTGTATGTTTTTAATCGACTGATTAATTTATATGATTGTATTAACTTGACTTTAATTGATTTTAGACCTTTTTGAGAATAAGCCTCATGATTGTAGTTGAATAAAACACTTTTGCAGTTAAAGATTTGAAACAACATTAACGAAACTCAGGAATGGTTAAGGGATACAGCTTATTAAGTATTGGAGTTGTTTTTTATTTCGACTAATTAAGGGTATGCGAAAACATTGCATTTTGTATTTAGTTTAATATTCTCGAGGTCTAACAACACTAACATTAGAACTTTAAACAATTAGTTTCATTTAAATAGTTAAAATATAATTTGTGCAAAGTTCTTTTTTGTAATTATTTTCTTTGTAGTTTAAGAAACTTTTACTAAGTTTACAACATTTAACGTAATTTAATTTGAAATTATATTAATGTGTTTAATTATAATAATGGTTAATATTGGACAATGTTTATTTAGCTCGTCGTTGTGGATTCAAAGAAGTCTAAATAAATGTTTGATATAAACTTGAAATCAACAAACACTTCTTACTAATACTAATTTATTCAAACCCATAATCCTCATTTTCTTTTTTTCTCCTGCATTTCTCTGTGGTTTTTAATTAAATTTAAGGCATTACAGTATTACTCGAAAGAAAACTCTAATAATGAAGTTATCCTATTTTGTATTCAAAAATCGTTTCTATGTCTCATGTTCTTGTAGGTTTTATTTCGAAGCTGCTACATGTTTCTAAGATGTGGTTATTTCTTGTCGTACTTCCAAACTTGAAATCAATACCAAATACGTGTACTTAACACGAGTTTTCGTTTAAGCCCCCTTAATAAGCATGAGAAACTAACAGCGGGGAAGAAATTACCAAGATTGTAATTTATTAAAAACGCTTTAATCTTTCGTTATAACTAACGAAGCAATTTTATAGATATTATTTTATCATAAAAGCGTTCAATTAGTAAGATTGTCAGTTTTTTTACATAATACAAGAATAAGCCAATCATCCAGCAATTTTTCTTTATTTCAGACTTTCGGAGAATGTCCATTTATCATAACAGAAAACCGAACAGAAATGATGGAATTCTGTCATTATGAGTTTTATAGTGTTTTGTTAGAAAATAGTGAAAAGCTAAAAAGGCATTCCTTGGTGGTTCTTTCCGAAGAAGATTTATACTATATAAATCCTACAAACAACTTTTCGGTCTTGTTAATATATCAAGTGCTATTTTAACTTTGTTGTGATACACTCCGAGATTTTCTTTTTTATTTGCTTTCTATTTTTATGTGTAAGAGGGGCTGAAGACAGTTTTAATTTTGTATTTAATCTAAACACAATAGATGGGGGAGTGCTTGTTATATAAAAGATGATTCACTTTTAAGAAATTGAAGAGCTTCAAATTAATTCTAATTAACGAATTCTTGGTTCCAGAAATACAAACCATGGTAATTGACTTGATTTTTAATTTAATTTAGTTTGTTCAAAATTTCTCAATTAAATAACTTAAAATTTGTCAAATAGATTAATTAAATGTACATTTAATTTTATAATAAAATTTTGTTTAATCTAATCCTGAACTCGATTTAATATACCGGGTGGGGTAATAGTGTGGGGAAGTCCGATAGCTCCTAAACGGTAACAGCTAGAAAAATCGTTCTAATACGGATGTAAACAGTGGATAGAGGCGCATCTAGAGAAAATACTTTCAATATACAGGGTGTTGCAGAAAAGTGTGGCACGCTTAAGGTAATCTTTTTTAAATAGAATGCCCCAAATATTTTTGCATATTTAACACCTCTCTTGGCAGGTTTATTCATATCTAAGATTTTAGCGCCATCTAATGACCGGTTTAGAAATGTTTTTCAAAAAAATTAAGTTTTACATTATCCCACTTAACAGTTTACCGCTTTCACGGCCGCAACTGTGAAGACGAATTTAAGTAGGATTTTGTTACAGGGGCTTGTAAAGTGCTCTTCTTTAAACGAAAATGGACCCACCATATACAGGGTGTTCAAAATTAATTTTTAGATTTAGAGAACTTCAAAGCTAAAACTCACAACTTTTTCAAACGGAATACCCTGTATATTTTGTACCTTTGTGATGCAGAATTAAATAACGAACATTTTTTGTATGTACGTCCCTATAGCTATCTGTAACCGCTTTTGATTTATTGAGAAAAAACTGCAAGAAGTACACAATTAAAAACAATTATTTATTTAGTTGTCAAGTGTGTTGGTTGTTTTTGTTCAACAAAACATTAAAGCATCTAGCAATTGTTGTGCACGTATGCAAGACATACATTTCTCGCAGTTATCGACCATCAGTGTTTAGTTCTAGTAGGTGTTTTAGTTTTTCAAAATGAATTTTAATAATGAAGAACTTGTAGACATGACTTTTGTTTTGGGCGAGTCGGAAAGAAATTGTTTGCTTGCCCGCAGAATTTACCACCAACGGTATCCTGAACGGAAGCTCCCTAAAGTTCACAGCTTTCAAAACCTGCTCAAGAAAATGAGTTATCTGTTGTGCTGGCAACGATTGAGAATCCCCATTTTAGTCAGAGAGAAGTGAGTTAATCTGTAGGAATAAGTAGACGTTCTGTTGGTCGAATCTTAAAGAAAAATAAGTTTCCTGCATATCATATTCAAATGCACCAGGAATTAACCGATGACGATTTTCTAAAACGTTTACAGTTTTGTAATTGGGCCATAGGTAAAATGCAAGACGATGCTACATTCTTCAACAATGTTTTGTTCACTGATGAGGCAACGTTTTATAAAAATGGATTTGTTAACAGGCACAATTTCCATTATTATGCTACAGAAAATCCCCACTTTTTCAGACAACTTGATAACCAGCACAGATGGTCCATAAACGTTTGGGAGGAATTATTGGAGAACATGCAATAGGGCCACATTTTTTTGATGATACATTAACTGGAGCTGTTTATCTTCATTTTTTGGAGAACTATCTGCCACAATTATTGGCGAACCTTCCTCAAAGGATCCCAAATGGGATGTGGCTTCAGCAAGACGGTGCTCCACCGCATTATTTACATGCAATAAGAGACTACCTAAATAATATCTACCTACATAATTGGATTGGAAGGAATGGACCCACTAAATGGCCTGCGAGATCTCCTGATCTTACAAAAACGGATTTCTTTTTATGGGGATATGTGAAAGAAATTGTTTATACAGACACACCAACCACAATCCAAAATATGAACGATAAAATAATACATGCTTTTAGAAGTATCACGCCGGCAATGTTAAGAAACGTACAAAGATCGTTCCAAAGGCGAATCGAAATGTGTGTCCATGCAAATGGGCAACATATGGAGCATTTGTTATAGTTTTTTTCTTTTGTTTTATTTGAAAAACCTTGATTTTTTAAATAAATAATTTTTTAATTGTGTACTTCTTGCAGTTTTTTCTCAATAAATCAAAAGTAGTTACAGATAGCTATACGGACGTACATACAAAAAATGTTCGTTATTTAATTCTGCATCACAAAGGTACAAAGTATACAGGGTGTTCCATTTGAAAAAGTTGTGAGTTTTAGCTTTGAAGTTCTCTAAATTTAAAAATTAGTTTTGAACACCCTGTATATGGTGAGTTCATTTTCTTTTAAAAAAGAGCACCCTACAAGCCCCTGCAACAAAATCCCTACTTAAATTCGTCTTCACAGTTGCGGCCGTGAAAGCGGTAAACTGTTAAGTGGAATAATGTAAAACTCAATTTTTTGAAAAAAAAATTTATAACTTCTAAACCGCTCATTAGATGGCGCTAAAATTTTAGATATGAATAAACCTGCTAAGAGAGGTGTTAAATATGCAAAAATATTTGGGGTATTCTATTTAAAAAAAAAATTACCTTAAGCGTGCCACACTTTTCTGCAACACCCTGTATATTTGAAAATGATTTCTCTAGATGCGCCTCTATCCACTGTTTACATCCGTATTAGAACGATTTTTCTAGCTGTTACCGTTTAGGAGCTATCGGACTTCCCCACACTATTGCCCCACCCGGTATATTAAATTACATTTGTCAGTCGTGTACGATAATAAATTAATTATATTATTAAATAAATTTTATTTTATTTAAAAATTAAGAATCTCTTTTTTTAAATTAAACAACCTAATGCAGTTAAAGTAAAACTTTATTTAATTATTACATTTAATATTTAATAAGATTTATTTTAATTAAAGTTTCATTTAACTTAAAATAGTTTATTAAAACGTCGTATTTTTATATTAACTAGAGATTTAGAATTTATTTAAGATTTAGAATTTACCGTGAGTTACTATTGTTCTTACTTAAAATAATAATAAATAATTAATATAAATTTTAATAAAAGGTTATTTAATCTTAAGATAAGCCCCGTTAAATGATACCGAGTAAAACACGGAATATTGCATGTTTTAATTTTATTTTATAATAAAATTAAATTGAATAAGAGCCCACTTTCTCAATTGGGTAATTTGAAATTTGCCAAATATATAATTTAAATGCACATTTAATTTTATGATATTCTTTAATAAAATTTTGGTAAATTTAATCATAAACTCGATTTAATATACAAGGTTATGTAATATATAGGTTACAAGGTTATAAAGTATTTTGTTGTTGTAAAATTACCAACCGTTCCTCCAAATTATATACAGCACAATTCAACATTTCTGGTTGAATTGCACGAATTTTCTCCCTGATACTGTCCTTTAGTTCCTCCAGCGTTGTTGGACGTGTTCTAAACACCAAGTTTTTTGACCAACCCCACAGCCAGTAATCCGCTGGGTTAAGATCAGGCGATCTTGGTGGCCATTAATTTGCAAAATGTCTGCTTATAACACGATCTTGAAAAACCGCAGTTAACAATTCTTTAACTAGTCGGTAAATGTGCGTAGGTGCTCCATCCTGCATAAAAATCATGTTTTCAATTCCTTCGTGCTCGTTTTGCAACTGTGGAATTGCATAATCCCTTAACATTTGCAGGTATCGTTCACCAGTAACAGTTACAGATACGGCCTCCCCATTTTTTATTTCCTCGAAAAAGTATGGGCCAATTATGAAATTCGCTGTGAAACCGCACCAAAAGGTGACTTTTTTGTCATGAAGACCTTGCTGAATGATTTCATGCGGATTTTCTGTTGACCATATTCTACAGTTTTGAGTATTAACTCCACCGTTAAGAGAGAAATGGGCCTCGTCTGTCCGTAAAATACGGGATAACCATTCGGGTTCAATTTCTATCTCAGCCAATATTTCTAATGAAAAATCGTACCTGAGAGCAAAATCTGCATCCTTTAATTCAAACAGTAGTTGCAGTTTGATACATTTTTGATACATGATACAGGGATACATTTTTAGGATTTTCCGTAAAATTTTCCAAACCGTGGTGTATGGCATTTGCAATCGTTTTGATATCGCATTCACACTACTTATTGCTAACGGATTAGTATTGGCTACGTTTTGATAATAACATTGTACTAAACCAATGCTTGTTTGCTGATCCATGTTCAAATTGTTACAATTTACGTTTACGCGAGTTTTATTTTGAGAACAATTATCTAAATTACGATACTTTCGTTTGACACTTGTATCAATAGTTGTCAAGACAATTCTTTTGTTTTCCATAGATACACTAAAATCCCATTATGTAAGCAACTAGATTCCATTTACTTTTTATTATTAATTTGATTTGTTAAAAATATATAATAAGTTGAAATATATCTCTTACTTTATGATAACCCGTTATATTAAATTACATTCGCAATCATATAATAAAATAAATCTCCTTTTTGAAATTAAACAACTTAATGCAGTTTAAGTAAAACTTTATTTAATTAGTACATTTAATTTTTTATAGAATTTATTTTAATTAGTCTCAGTTGACTTAAGATAATTTATTAAAAGATGGAGAATTTACCGTGAGCTATGACTGTTTTTATTTAAAATAATAATTAATATAAATTTTAATAAAAGTCAATCAATTTTAAGATAAAGCTGGTTTAACTAATATCGAATAGAATCCGAATATTGCTAGTTTTAATTTTATTTTCCACTGAATAAGTGCACACTTTATCAATTAAGCAATTTAAAACTTGTCAAATAGATATAAAAATGCACCATTTAATTTATACTATTTAATAAAATCTTGTTTAATTTAATCCTAAACTCTATTTAATATATTAAATTACATTTTCCAATCATGTAATAAATTAATTACATGATTAAATAAATTTTGTTTTTTGTTTATTGTTTCGAGCTTTACTTTGTGGAACTCCATAATCATGAAATAAATAAAGATTAGTAAAAAGTTTCACAGTATTTATTAAAATATAACCTGACAATATTGTTTCGACAGCTAAGCTGTCATTATCAACGGTAATATAAATATAAACAAACACGCCGCTAAGATAGATACAGAAATAGGTAACTAGATAAAAATAATAATAATCAGAATTAAATATCTAACACTTCCAGTAACGGAGAATTACTGAGCTCAAGTTGTTCATTCATTAAAGGTACCCAGTGTTTGTGTTTGTATATCTCAAAAGCTGCTAAAATGTCTAATTTGCGTTTGTTATTACAAAAATGTAGGAATTTAATATTATTTTGAGGAGTCATTGTGTGATTTTGTTCTAAAAGGTGTTTGGCGTAATTCGATTTTTCAGGATGTTTATTTTTGTAATGACGTACGTGTTCTTTGTCATGTATCTTATGTCAAAATTTCAAAGTGTTTGTCCAATATATACCGAACTACAAGAAGAACAATTTACACGGTAAATGCCCGATTTCATGATATCATGTGTTCTGTCTTTAGCATTAAATAAAAATGAAAAAGTGTTAGTGTTGGTTTTAAATATTATTTTATAATTGTTGGTTTTTCTTAGTATATGTGCAATTTTTTCTAATATTTTGCCAAAATATGGTATAGATATGTAATTTGTGTCTTCTGTTTGATTGCCAATGGGATATATTCTTTTGATAGCTAACCTATAATCTTTTTGTTTAATTAAAGTGTCAATCATGCTCGGATTGTAATGATTTGCATGTGCTAGTTGTTTAATGGTTGATATCTCTTTGCTAAAATCTGGCTTTGTTAGTGGAATAGTTAAAGCTCTGTGTACTAATGATCTGTAGGCTGCTATTTTATGTGCTTTATGGTGACAAGATTCATTTGGTATTGTTATGTCCGTTTGTGTTACTTTTCTGTATATGGAAAATTCAAATAGATTGTGTGCGTTAATCTTGATAGTTAAGTCTAAGAAGTTTATAGCCCTGTTTTGTTCTGTTTCTAGTTTAAAATTTATGTTTTGGTGGATACTGTTAATAAGAATTAAAAATTCATTGGTAACCTCAAAAGAACTGTCAAAACAAGCTGAAATGTCATCAACATAACGAAACCAGAAGATAATGTGTTTAGAGAGGTTTAATTCAAATATTCGATCTTCAAACTTGTCCATAAATATGTTAGCTAATAGAGGACTTAGAGAATTACCCATAGGTAAACCATCTTGTTACGTGCTAATTTCGTAGCACCCTGTATAGCTTTGTATTTTATATTAAGTTGTATAGCGTTTAGGGATTTTTGCATTTTCTCTCCTTGTAGTTACCATTTTGTTGTGGAACTATTTCCTGTTCGATAAGAGATTGTCACTCTTGTTTGATCCGCTTGTGAAGCTAGAAGTTCCTTGAAGAACCTTTTCGTGGACATCGCCGTCTAATTAATCTTTTCCTTTTATGTTGAGTTATGGGAATTGCCTTAGTGCAGATTTGATGATTGATTGTGGCGTTAGTTTTCCGATTTAGTTTATTGGAAGCCGTTTATGGGATATATTTCCACTTGTTCTTTTGAGGTTATGGAAGCACACCTTTTCGTAAGTTTATTGATTAACTTTTTTTATCATTCCGTCTCTTATACTTAATTCTTTCGAAAGGTTTTTATGTATAATCGTCGTTATATGGAGGCGATATAAATCTCTCTTAAGGTCAACTTCCATCGAAGGTATTTATAAAGTGTTGTGATGGTCATTCTGTTATTGCGATTTATTTGTTACAGACCTTTTTATCTTGGGTTTGTCCTTTACTCATTTTATTACTTGCTGTATAACAAGTATACGTTGAATGTTTGGATTGGTACAAGACCGTTACACGGACTTGGTTGCTGTCGTCGGGATCACGTTACGTTCAAGCTTTGGAGACGTTCCTCTTCAGCTCTAAGAACAGACACCGTATCGTGAGTTGGTTATAATTTAGCAACTGGTTACAACAACAATAACGTTTGACAACTCTTTATTGTATATAAAACATTTATGTATATTTGTATATTATGATTTTGTGTTAAATGGTTTTTCACCAGTGTGCGTGTAGCACTCATTACTAGATATCTGCTTCATATTTATAATTCTATCGCATACCATTTATTGTATGATATTGTCAAGACTATTTGCGAGTGTGTACGTAAGTCTTTGCTCCGTAATAGATGAATAGCTCACTACTGGAGCTGATGATTGCGCAATCTGATTGGTACCTGTAGACGTGTTTAAATTACCGTGCCCTTTGCTTATTGCTTTTGTGACTTTAAATCAACTTTAGAGTAAGTAATCGCGCTCGCATTAATCTTTTTCCCCTTGCAATTTGTGTATAGCATTCAATAACCGCTATTCAATTTTTGCCAAGGTTATTTCACATTAAATAATTTGCTAATTTGAATTAATTAATAATAAAGCACTGTATATAACTTACTTGAAGGTCTATTATTTATATGTGTGGTATTTGGAGTTTATATTTTCAGCAATCGAGGAGTCATTATTGGGAAAAGTCGACCACATTGGTAGTAGTCGCAAATGTGTTGTTCTTTTCAGATTTTGTCGGTCAATACTGTAGCTATCTTAGACGATTCTTGGCGCCCATTACAGAAGACCTTTAGTGAGACCCACGACCTCCCACTAGTTAGCTGGCAGCCGACAGATTTAACTGCGGTTAAAGGTTGTTACCGTTTCCCAATAAGCAGTCCCCATTTTGTTGGTAACAATCTTTTTGTAAATAAATTATGTTATTAAAAGTGAAATAATTTTGACTTATACAAAGGTCAAATAATTGAATTAACTCTAACCTTTTAACTAATTCTATATTACTATTGATCAAGAAACTATCTAATAAAGGAATACATTCTTGTGGGGGTATTCTACTAACAAGTTTTGAATGTGGTGAAAGATGTGTTTTGTAGCTTATCTACTAATTCTAATCAATTTCTAACAGAGTGTTTCGATTTGTAACCTATCGTGTTAATAATCTGGTTCAGTTTTTTGGATAAAATGTGATTAGGTGCAATGATGTATGATACAACTGGTCTTATAGGCATATTCTAATTAGACATTTTAGAAGCCTTTGAGATATACAAACACAAACCCAGGGTACCTTTAATGAATGAACAACTTGAGCGTAGTAATTCTCCGTTACTGGAAGTGTTAGATATTTAATTCTGATTATTATTTTTATCTAGTTACCTATTTTTGCATCTACCTTATCGACGTGTTTGTTTATATTTATATTACCTTTGATAATGACAGCGTAGCCGTCGAAACAATATTGTCAGGTTATATTTTAATAAATACTGTGAAACTTTTTACTAATCTTTTATTTATTTCAAAATTTTATTTTAATCAAAAAATAAGAATCTCCTTTTTTTAAATTAAACAACTTACTGCAGTTTAAGCAAAACTTTATTTAATTAGTACATTTAATTTTTAATAAAATTTATTTTAATTAAGTTTCAAATGACTTCAAATAATTTATTAAAAGTCGTATTTTTTATATTAAGAGATTTAGAATTTACCGTGAACCACTATTGTTTTTATTTAAAATAATGATAATATAAAATTTAATAAAAGTTTATTTAATCTTAAGATAAGCCCCGTTAAATAACGCCGAATAAAATACCGAAAATTGCTAGTTTTAATTCAATTTAATCCTAAACTCCATTTAATATATATATTAAATTACATTTGTCAATCATATAATAAATTAATTAATAGATTAACATTATTTTTATTTTTAATCAAATTTAAAAGTTACCAATGGTTTAGAAATTTTTGTTTCTTTTAAATTAATCAAAATAAATAATTAAATCTTATTTAATTTTAGCCTAAATTACGTCTACTTTATTAAAAAAACCATTTTATAAACAAGTATTATGTAAATTACATAATACTGCTAATTTTATTTTTATTTCCAGTTTGATTAACTAACTTTAAATGTGACCTGGTCCAACTCATCGATATTTTATTAATGATTCCTTTGTTGAGTTGAGTAACTTCAAACTTGCCAAAAATCTTGGATTTAATATTCTTTTTTTTTCATAAAATTATAATATAATTTTGATCCATTGATTTATAAAAAGTTCCTTTTTTGAAGCAGGTACAGCATACAATATTTTTAGTTTTAATTAAGTTTCCTACTGTGATCACATTGTTTTCATTTCAATAGCATATACTTAATTAAATTTTAGTTTAGCGACAATTGAATTTCATTTTAATTCCACCTAACGCAATTTTTGTCAAATTAATTATCTCCGAATTTATTAAACTTTTATATTCTCTTATGCATTCATTAATATTCTCTTTTAAAATTATAATTTTTCCTAAGCTTCTATTTAATTTAATTGTAAACTCCATTTAATTTATAAAAAATATACTAACAACCGTACTACACTTTGTTTTCTTTTAAAACGAGAATGAATAAAATTTTATTAAATTTTAACTCAGACTTTTAAGTTATAAATAATTATATTTTCGAATTAAAATACAGAGAAGTTTACACGATAACGCGAATTTTAATTGATTTTTCTCAGTGAGATAACATTATTTTCATATTTAAATGGATACATTAAATATTAGTTTGGAAAAATTGATTCAAATTATTTTATTATAATTACATTTATTGAATTAAATTATAGCTTAGAACTTGACAAAACCTGTACTATTAATCATTTTAAAAAGATTGACCGGTTCCACAGAGCTAATGAGAATTAAGTTAATTAGAATTTAATCAAGCTTTATGAAAACGGCCAAAAATATTTTTATAAAGCTTTATAAAAACCATAAAATGTAATTAAACATTAAATATAATATTTCTAAATTAAGTAACAAATAACTTGCAGCACATCCTTAGTATTAAAAAATATTTTAATTCTGCCCAACGCAAATTAATTTATGAATAAACATCTTTCGAGAATTAATTAATTGAGATTTTATGGAAAGCTTAATACATTGTGTTAGTGTTTTCTTTTCAAATTATATTTTTGAATAAGAGTTTATTAAATTTATATTTCTGAATCAAGAAGCATGTTTGCAGAATTTATTAAGGTTTCCATTGAGATAATATTATTTTTATGTTCAATGGAATAGAACTACATTTTAGTTTCGTAATATTCAAATGCATTTATTAGAAAAACATTTATTGAATTAATTAAATTAAAGCTTACCGAAAAGTGGACTATTAATGTTAGAGTCTTTAACAATAATATTAAAATATTTAATTTTAATTCTATCCTAAAGTGCATTTAATTTATAAAAAAATCACAATTATAAATTAAATATTATATTACAACACACTTTTGGTGTTGATAAAATTATTTTCTATTTAATGCAGCCTAATTGAATTTTATTTATTAATATGCAATTTAACAGAATTAATGGTACTAATATATAAACCCTACACTGTAAAAAATGAGTTGAAATTTACCTTGGGAAAGAGTTAATATTCCTCTCTTATTTGCGGTAGTTTTACTCTAAAATTTAACTTTACCTATACGTTAATAGTTGTTTTACTATTTATGGTAAAATATTCTTTAATTGTGAAAAATTACACAAATATAAGTAATTCTACTACATTTAACTGGTTAAAATCACTATCCATAATGTAAATTTACATAACTCAGAAAATCTTTCCTTGGAAATGTATTATTACTCAATAACTTGATTCATTTTTAGTGTAATATTAAAGTTAAGATGAACTTTAACAAGTATAGTGTAATTTTGCCCTTAATATGTTTTTAACCGATGAGATACTATTTCGCTGATTGCACTTGTTTGTTGATGAGTGGTGACCTTCGTTTCGTGAACGAATTCAGGAACCCATTATGAACAGTCCAAATTGGGCTTTTGGGGAATGGTCGAAATGGTGTATACCAATTCTTTTATGGTTTCTTGTTACAGGTTTCGCAATCGGCGAGCGTGCCCTATCGATATCGAACGAAGTGTTCATTGCTCATTAATATTTTGTTTTTCGTTGTAGTGTAGATTTATTAAAGGCAAATATTTGCACGTATGACCCAAGGTGGGAAGAATTTTCTGTTAATGTCTTATATTTTATCTGAGTACATACATTCAATAAAAATTACTTTTATTTTATTTTATTTCATACAATCCATTTACCAATGTAAGTAATATTCAGGGGAACGATTGAATTTGCAAGTACTTTCTCAAGTCATCGTTACATTCAAGAAGTATTTTCACATTTGTGTTTTAACCCTGAAAAGTACTATTGCCATGAAATATTAACTTTGTCATGTAACTTTACACAGGTGTTTTAATGTTAAAATGTAAAATTACATTGAGATCGTAATTTTAATCTGTAAATTTATTTAAAAAGGAAACATTACAATGAAAATTTAACCAACTATTGTAATTTCCCACTTCCTATGAAAATTACACTTTGAAGTAAATTTACCCCAAAAAATGGAGGTAACATAGTTGCCTCCATTTTTTAGGGTAAATTTACCAGTAATTTTTTAGAGTGTACTATATTAAAATAAAGTTTTACTTTCAAATGGATATACATATTGTCATGATATTTGACATGCAATGGGAAGCAGGCACCCACATATAGAATGTTACCAACAAAATGTTAGATGCCTAACCTCAAGGAGAAAAATATTAAATTTTGAATTTTTTTTATGAAAGGTTTTAATTTAATAAATATCCACTCTAGAACACACTAGACATAAAAGGAATCACGTAATCATCACGAAATCATCAGTAATCACGCGGGGTTGGCGTCCTTTTGGCGTCCCTGGCTCTCGACGCCCCTAGGCACGTGCCTAGTCTGCCTACGCCTAGCTACGGTCCTAATCGTTACCTAAATATGCAAGTAAAATAAAGTTGAGGCCATTTTAAGGCAACTTTTGACCTAAAGCAGACAAGGTGCATGGTAGTGATGATATATGTAAATATTTGCAACCTATTAATGTAAATAAATTACATTACAAGTTAACGAGACAGTGAAATCGTTAAATTTTCTTATTTAATTAAATTAAATAGCTTGCGGCTAAAATGTTTCATTGTTGTGTTGTCAAGCACTTCCTTGGGCACAGTTTTGATACTTTAAATGTTGGGGTTGTTTTTTGTAGAAGCTATCATTGAAATAAAATGCAACTTTCTGCGGTTTGCCATAGCAATCTGAAATAATGTTGATTTATACATTATTTCATGATTTGATATCTTAAAAATATGCAACTAATGTTAATTATGATGTAAGGTAGAATTTTGTTTAGATAGAAAGATGTAATTAGGTAATTTTAAGTAATTAAATTAATTTTAGCTATTTGATAGTTGAGTACAAAATGTGTTTTGGTTGACTTTTTCTAGTGACCTTATTTTATTATGCCAATACAAGTGTCATATATCATTAAAAAGGGAAGTTTTTGGCTATCTATTTATAAAATTTATTTAAAGGGCAATCAATAGTTATAAACAATTTTGTGGTTATGTAGTATTTAGTTTTAAAAGTTCTTTTATTTGTAACCAAAAAAACAATATAGTAGGGGAAGAGGGGGAACAGTGTTACACGTACTACAGTGTTACACTTAATGTTTTTAGGATTGCTTTATATTAAACATTGTTCATATTTTCATGTTAGAAGTACTTTGGTGTTAACCAAGTGTAGGTGCATTTTGGTTAATATTCACTGATGGGTTTTCAAGAAATTAAGGTATGTATATTTTTAATATTAAAAGTAATTATTTCAAGTAAAATACAATTTACTTCAGGATCAAATTAATTAAAGCTAGATTATTAAAAATTTATTTATAAGTAGTTTGTAAACTTATTTACACCGGAGAAGCACGAACTTAACCTCAAAACTATTTGTGCCCTTATTAACTATTCGAGTATAGATTTTTGATGACTATGAATACAGTTACAGTGGATAGTGGGGTTCGGTGTAACATTATTTATGTAACACTTGTGCAGACAGTGACAGTCCAAGTTTCATCTAAGTGACAAAGATACATTATTCCATTCAAATGATATCAATGTTGAAAACTTGTGGCGATACAAGAAGAGACTACAATAAAACACAGAATTTTGTCAATTAGGGGAAATTACACGTAAAAAGAATACAGAAGTTAATCCAATTTATAAATTCATACTTACAACGCAAGAATTTAAGAATTTTAAGTTGTTTTATTAACATTAACATTGTTAACCTTTCCTTGTAATTCTGTACCCCACTATTAAGATACAGTATTACACAGAGCACCAAGTTGAACAAATCTTAATTTCTCTAAAAGTTGAAATAATCAAAGCAAGTTAAATGTAAAAGTTGAAACAAGATTCGTAACTCTTAAACTAGGAAGAGAATAAATTTTAAAATTTTTATTTGGTTCTGAATTATATCAAAAAATATTTCTGTGTAACACTGTTCCCCCTCTTCCCCTATTCTTTTGTTTTAAAAAGGATGTAAAAAGTGCGACATTTTAGTGACAAACTCTCTGTTATTTTGAATCTTTCAAGCAGTGCACATATGTTCAGAGCAAAATTTTAAAATTTAAAGGTTATGTTGTGAGTTTTAAAATGTAAACACACCAAACGTCAAAATGTTAGGTTATATTTTGGTGAAATGTAAAATATCTTTGAATTTGACTTTTATAAAGACTTGACTTGAATTAGTTTTAATTAAATTTATCAATTAAGATTATGTGGATGTCAGAAATATTACTCTTCAGGTAAATGGCATTAAACTATTTATTTTATATATTGATTTTTCATTGGTTCATGGTATCCAAATTTTCTTTTATATTTTAATATTTTTTTATTATTTGTTATTTGTGTCCAATGTTAAATAAATTTTTGTCATTTCAATTTAAAGAGAATTTGGTTTATATTTATTTTGCGTACTTTAATTGTATTTCCTAAATCTATATTTATTTAGCGTCCTATTCAAGCGACCCGCCTGAAAGTTTCATTGTGGTGGAGATTTTGATTTTTCACCATGTTTGTTATTAGCCGGAGCACATTTTTTAAGAGTAAAGGTAGGTGGTTTATATTTTGTATATATTATCACTGTGCTACTACAGAAGTCTGTTGCTGTATAATTTGTTTATACTCTCTCTCATATAATTCAATTTTTGTATATGCCCGAAAGTAGGGGTCTTCCTAATACATAATACGGTTCTTAATAAATATCGTAGTAAATTATTGTCCGAACAAGGGGTTTTTCTAATTAATTATAAAATACTAATAAAGAACATAGTAATATCTATTAGTTTTACTATTTTATTATTTATTAGCAATTATTTACAAATACTAATTACCTACTTATTGTATTCTTTATGTGATACAATATACATAGGGGTGATAGGGTGTTTTGGAAAATGTGTCCTTCCCGTTAAAGGACAATAGGGAAACATGTGTAGAGTAACATCTTACTAACAATTTACTGAAATGCCCCTTTGAAATGACAAGTAGTAGATAAAAGTGTATGAAAATTATGCCTATTAAATAGTATATAGTTTTAAAGGTCATCAACAAAATAACCATAATAAACCAAGCGGTAGCCGGGTAAATAAATTCTTCGGAAATTGTAACCAAAACAAAATAGTAAGTACATGCTTTTAAAACGTTTTAGCTAAATGATAACAAACATTCATTCTGACCATCTGTAAATAACTGTTAATGATTCAGATCTTTGAAATTTGTAATCTGCAGTTTGTCGTCAATTTTCTTTGTGTTAAGGTGGCGGTAAACTTTAGTTTCGATTACGTATTAATACACTTTTCAGAATTAATAACTTGAGTGAGGTAGTGTTAAGTGTTTGTTAGTGTTAAGTAGTTTAATTAATTGAAGTTAGTTACTGTTTAAATTATAGCAGAACCAAACACGCCTGCTGAATGGACAGAACTTATTATTTTATACGGCGATTTATTTATATGTCATCGCAATGCTGCTGCCACCGCCAGAGTATGCTCTTCGCTTCGGGCTTTGAGATCACCGGACTTGACTCCCCTCGATTTTGTATTTGGGGATATTTTAAAACGTTAGTGTACAGGACAGAAGTGAATACTGAGGAAAAGCCACGCGCACGCATTGAAATCGCCGCAGAATAATTCGCTCAAATGCCGTTTGCTAACATAAACTTGTGCGTACAGACAAACGGCGATTTATTTGTACACATGTTATAGAGATTATTTGCATCTTAACGGTCAGTTTTACTCATTTTGTTAAAATGACATTCGTAAAATAAAAAACAGGCAATGAAATTTTCATCACAATTAGGTCAATGAACGTATGTTACATTTTATTTACCGACCTTAATAAATGATCAAGTCATCAAGGTAGTGAGTAACTCGGCAACCGCTGCTGAAATTCAATTCTGTTGTTTCTGTAAATTTATACGTACGTAGCGGAGGTCAGTTATTAATTTAGTAGTGCAGATGTGAGATCATTGTTTGCTTTATCAGTAATTCATGGTTAAAATCTTACAAACAATAGATAGTCGGATCGTGTCTTGCAAAAAATACGGAAAAATCCGAAAAAAATTTTTAATTTTTAATTTTTATTTTATGTATTCTGGGGTCTCTATATGGTCACCTTTCACCCCCTTAAAGCATTGCATACTTATCCGGAACACCCTGTATAGTAAAATATGACAATAATGAGACTTTTACGCGTTGTTAATATAAAACTGCAATTTAAAGACTGAATAAAATTTTTATTATAAATTAAATTAGATTTTAAATTTAAAACAACTATACAACTGATCCAAAAATTAATAAATAAACTATGTAGTTCTGTTCAAAAATAAAACTATTTAAAAATAGGATCCAAGAAACGGATATCGATATACTTAGTTAGCTTGATATACTACTTTATATTCTATTTATATGCAACCCTACCAACTAAATCCACTTTTTATAAAATCACAACGGCAAAAGTAAATATCCATTTCTAGCTTCAACATAATTTTATATTTTCTGAATGATTTCCTCAATCCTGATTTCATCCGTAATCCTATTTGAGCCGCTCCAGTTAACGTACATATTCATCCACAAACAAAACATTTCCTTAAAAAAAGAAACTTAATAGAGAGACGCTTGTAAACCCATAGGGCACATTTTCACGAAATCTTTTCGAAAAAATCGATCTCCATTATTAACGCATGGAAAACTGAAAAATTTAAAACCTTCCCTTCAGCAGCAGAAGCAGTCCCTTCACAATTCTGTTACAGTTTTATATATCGCGTATCTAACACAAAACGTCAAAGTTTAAAAAATTCATTTTCAAGAACTCCTTCCTCTCTTTTGTAACTGCGTTGCATTATTTAAAAAAATAATAAAAAAATGTAATCCCAGCTTTCTTCTTCTAGATTTACAGCGACCGAATTTCATTACTGTTTTTTATTGAATTAACATCGTCAATTAAAAACCCTCAGACTTTATTTTTATAGCATCCTCTTTTCATTTCATAGCATGCTCTAATACCCTCAAAACCCTTTCTAATGGAACAAAAAGGTACAGAATAATATTGGTGGCTTATATTCTTATATATCAAAAACCAACTACGGCCAACTTTCAAGATAAAAACTACTTTATTAACCTCTACCCACTACTAAACATAGAGTACGAGTACTCCCAGCAGTAACAGAGGATTTCTTTTTCTAAATGAAAATGGCATGTAGGGTGGTTTTGCTGTAGAGGTTACGATTACGATATGAGATACGACACTGCCATCACCCCAGGAGGTTGAATTGTTGGACTGTTGGACAGTGGACGTTTCAGTCCTGGCATTATAATACCTCGGAGGTATTTGTTTTCAAACAAAAGGCTTCGATTCCCTCCGTTTGAAATACAAATCGCAAGGGTGGAATTGAAATGCGATAAATGGTGGGGAAAATTAATTAATAAGTCCTTGGAAATCCCTTTAAAATATTTAAATTGCCAGCAATGCGACAGAATCGAACTCCGGGAGGAACTCCTTCCCTTCTTTGAAATGGAATATTAAAATTTTCCAATTTCGAACTTATCGCAATAAATCATCCCTCTCAAAAAAATAGGTATATACGTAATTTTATTATACTTTGCAACAATAAATCTGGTGGTTTCCACTCTTCCACGTAACGCGACTGTACATGATTTTCCAAAGTAAGTATTTATTGCGTTTCTCTTTTGTAAGACTACCTCCATCAAGATTATCCCTACAAAAGAAAAGGGATGCTTCAAGCTTCTGCGTATCATCCTTCTATACCCTTACAAAAGACTTCCTTGTAAATCCTTTCACGACCCTTGCATTTTTCCCAAGCTCCATGCATTTTGTATCTCGTAAACATGTAAACAGGCTCGGTTCAAAAGAATCTCCACCCTTCTGCAAAAAGGAAAGTTGTTGAAGTCGATCACATCCGTGTCATAGTAGAGTGAAGAAAGGACCTTAATATTAATGGCGTCCATAATTTTGCTCTCGGTTGTCCAATAAAAAAAGCAAAAAAGCGTGGAATGAACATGACAAGTGGCAACGCTCCGGATGGGGCGTCCTGAATTTAGGTGGATAGAGATGACAGCTAACCGAAAATCAATCCCAATAGTGATTTATAACAAGGACCCGCCAATGGGGGTGTAGACATCGAGTGGAAGATGATAATTTAGCACACGGGGTTGCTGCTTTAGTGTAAGCATAAATTCTCCGCTTAACTCCCATCTCTTGATTGAAATTTCGATATCCATTCCGGGGAAGAACGTCGGGAGCTATTAAGGCGCAATTTAGACGATGTTTGGGCCGTCACGGACTCGTAATTATTTCCGTTTTAAGCAGGAGGCTGTTCATAACACGAGTACGATTTAATTGTTTCCGTGACGAGAAACTTGTTTCGGAAAATTCGGGTCTCTCTCGCCTTTTTTAATCTGTTGCTCTCTCTATTGTCCGACCTAAACTCTCTTCTATGTGAATCGGAAATTTAAATTGCTGCCATCGATTTTAAAAGGTTACATTATTAGTGAGAGGGAGCGAGCGGATCATTTAGGTAATCCTCCGGAATAATCCAAACAATTAATGTAAATCCCTAATTACAAAAGTTGCAGATTTTTCGTTCATTTTTTGCTCGTTTCGGTGGCCGCAGTTTGTGTGCTCTTTTTTTAATAACCCTCATCATTCTTTTGATGTTTAAAACGTATTTTTTACAAAAAAAAACCATTCATGTACGTACTATGTACGCGAAGTATTGAATTGCAAATGTGTACATACATGGGGATTTTTGTGTTAATTCCCACACATGCTAATATTTTTCACTCCCTTTTATTACACATCCAAATTAACTGCTCGATGTTATGTGGCAGGGAAATTTACATCCAGCATGAATAATTTTGGCCTATTCGACAGTTTTTCTTTTCCTGTTAATTAAAATTTAAAAAACTTCAACTGGAATTGTTCAACAATAATATGATATAACTAGTAAAATTGTCATTCATTGTAATTTTCTTTTAATTAATTCCCGTAACCCTAGAAAATCTTAAACTTCAAAGAATATATTTTTATAAAATAATTAATAGAACCAAAACAATACTTATCTATCTATACCGACTCGCATATTTACAAAATAAACATCAATCGTACTACAGTTGGATTTTCAGCACTTATTTCCGTCACACCCTGTATTTTTACATTGGCAATTTAATGGTTTCAGACAATAGTTGATATCAATTTGACAGCTCTAAATTTAATGAGTTTTTTTATTGTTTAAGATGTTTTTGAAATTAGTCTGTGAGTGGGCACACATTTTTGTCGGTTTTACGTCTATTCCTTCTCGATACTCAGTCAATATTTTGTAATTTAGTCAGAAACAACTTCAAAACTCTTAAAACATTGATACGTTGTTTTTGAATTATTCTGTGAGTGGACAAACATCTTTGAAGGATTTATATCCCTTCTCGATAGTCATTCAGTAGTTTGTAATTTAAAGACAAATAACTCTTCAAAACTCTTGAACAATCGATGTTTTTTTTTAATTATTCTGTGAGTGGATACACATGATATCAATAGAAACAGAAGATTATTGGGCATAAAATGTAACTGATAATAATATAAGAGTGCGGTTTTTATTTTAAAATACTAATTCAAAAGTTGACTGTTGATAAGTATGACAAGCCATGATTTTCAAAAGATTTCATTTTATCGTATAAACACTTGTTTATCTTGTGCATTAGGACGGTTTCAAACATCACAATTGAATAACGACTGCTTAAACTGTTCATTTCTTAATATATATTGATTTAGTATAGAAGTATAGCAAAATACATAAATGCACAATATTAATTGCCTATGATCGACTTTGAGAATGGACACCCGGTATAAATATTCTGTGAGTGGATACACATTTTGATGGATTTGTACCCACATCATTCAGTATTTTGAATTTATTGATAAACAACTCTTGTGAAATTGATGTTGTTTATTTCCTAATTATTCTGTGAGTGGATACACATCTTTGGCGACTTTACATCTCTTCGCGATAATCAGTCAGCATTTTGTAATTTAGCGACAAATAACTCTTGAAAACTATTGGATAATAAGATGTTGTTTTTTTAATTATTCTCTGAGTAGATACACATCTTCGAGGAATTTATACCCACATAATTGAGTATTTTGAATTTAATGATAAACAACTCTTGTGCAATCGATGTTGTTTTTTCCCTAATTATTCTGTGATACACATCTTTGGCGAATTTGTATCTCTTCGCGATAATCAGTCAGTATTTTGTAATTTACCGACAAATAACTCTTCAAAACTATTGGATAATGAGATGTTTTTTTAATTATTCTTTGAGTGGATAGTGGATACACATCTTTAAGGAATTTATACCCACATCATTCAGTATTTTGAATTTAATGATAAACAACTCTTGAGCAATCGATGTTGTTTTTTTTCTAATTATTCTGTGAGTGGACACACATCTTTTGCGAATTTATCGCTATCGAATAACAATCGAATAACGAATCGCTATGTTACCTGCTAAAGTATGTATTTTGTTGCGTTTCTGTTGTAAGAAGTTTTAAGAATTAAGAAGAATTTAAAAGAGAATATTTAACTTGCTTTGCTTTGCGTTTACTCTGCCAGTTCGTCCGAGAAAATGCATTTTGAAATGTATCCCAGAAACTGAGAATACCCATAGTTACTTCTTTCTATGTTATATTCTTTATGGCGAAACTCGAGCATTGCCCAAGTGTCGACTATAAGTGACGACATAACTTCTGGAATTGAGAAAAGTAGAATATAAATTGGTAATTTACAGTTTCATATCTGTTTCAGCAGAAACAAATACCAATGTCATAATCTAAAGATGTGGAAAGACATTTTTTTGTCAACAAACTAAAGCAGTGGCAAACCCAAATCCAATCCGTCGCCCTTCTACCATCCATCTTATTGTAACTAGTGGACTCCGAATATATTTTTTCTATGGGAGCAAAGTAGACTACTTGTATCTTTTGTTACAATCCGTTTTAAGCAAATTGTCTACAAAGAAGAGAATTACTTTACGATTTTCATCAAATGGATACAATTACGGATGCCAAAAGATTGCTTCATGTTCATGTGCTGCTACAATTATTAGAATGAATTGTAAATTTATTCTAAGGTATCAGGGTTTATCAATCTGGGAAGTAACCTACCTAAATGAGAGGATTGCTTGATCGTGGAAATCCATGCAGGTTTGAGCATCTACAATTTTAGTGTGCGAGGATAGATCGAAAAATTTCTAGAACAAGACGAAAAAACAACTTTTTGGGGAAAATCGTATTTATTTTTCTACATAGTCTCCTTTCAGCTCTACACATTTAGTCCAACAATTTTCAACAGTTATAAAACGTCGCAAAAATGTTTTTCATTACGTTTGAACATGTCTAGACATTGCTGAGAAATGGTCATTCGAACTCGCTTTTGGTCGATTGTCAGCAGACGCGGCACCCATCTAGCACTAAGCTTTCTCCTTTCAAATGTTGATGTAAGATGCAATGTACACGGTCGTATGAAATGCTTACTTTCTCTGCTATCTCTCTCAACTTTATTCGGCGATCCATCATCACGATTTCATGGACTTTTTCAATTGTTTCTGCATCGATAACTGTTTTTGATCTGCCAGATTGTGGTGCATCCTCTATGCTTGTTCTACCGCGTTTAAATTCAACAACCCAGTTTGCAACTGTTGCATACGAAGGCAAAGACTCACCATGAACTTCATCTAACTCCGTTTTCATTTGTTTAGCATTTAAGCCTTTAAAAAAGAAATGCTTTGTCAATGCACGGAACTTGTTTTTATTCATGATTAAGAAAATGCACAAATTGTTTACTTGAATCGATAGTAACGGCGTGTGTTTATATCCAATCCGTTTAAAAATTTGACAACTGTTGTACGTACAATGGCGCTTTCAAAACAAGTGATCAGCACGCGCCAATTACAGCATCTTGTGGTTCATTCTAGAAACATTCCGATCTATCCTCGTAAATAGCTAATCCAAATTCTTGTTTTTAGTTTCGATTAAAATTTGTATTATGGATATTTTAAGTTCAGGCAAGCACTTAATGCAAGTGGTAAGCATATTTGCTACTGCAAATTATCAACTTCTGACGCCTTCGTAAATATTTTTGTTTATTATTAAGTATGGATCTTAGTGATGCCACAATAAATTCTAATTTGTCATTGATAGTTCTTTGAATCCCATGCCATATCCACTCATTTATACCATCTCGTATTTCTCGTTTTGTCATTTCTGTTCTGCCCACACACATACCACATACTTGTAAATGATTTTGAAATATCGACAAGGGAACTTCAATAAGTGAGTCGAGTATGAAAACGTTACGTGGTACGTAATCAGATTGTGAGTTACGTCTAGGGTTTCATTTTATAACTTTGCACCTCGTTTTCTGCACGCTATTTGAATTTCACGTCATTAGCCGACCTTAAATATATTTTTTACATTTTCTTTCCGGCGACCATATACACGCGCTTTTAACATTATTTTTTTAATAACGCTCAACAAAATTTCCCCCTACTATTAAAAGTGGAAATTTTAAAGTTTTTAATGGAATAAAAAATGCGGGCGACTTCGTTTTAATCCTTGAAAATTAGGGCTCATTTTTTTGAAAGGCACGCATACTACATCTGAGCTTATACCAGTTAAATCTTGTGGAGAATTCAAAATGTCTGGCATAAATCTTCACGTCCTTAATGAAATGGAACTCGACTCTGTGCATAGCATATCCTCGTTTATGAACGTCTTTTCTACGCTCGGAGCCTTCTCTTGGCGAATGAAAAAGGGGATGATATTTTCCTTTAAAAGGAAAAATGAAAAGCGAATTAAGAATAGAAAAATGGCAACAAATGAGATGAGAATCTCATTCAAAGGGCCATGCTTAGGACACTTCATGCTAAGTGAATTATGACTTTTAATTTCGAGCGTTTACTATTTTATGACTACTTGGATACTTAAAGTCACTAAGAAGTGCAATCACTTATCATCGATTTTTTGTAAGAAATAATTTTTTGTATTTATTTGAGTTGAAGGTTCCTACTATAAAGTCAAGTAAATGACGCAATAGAACTATAATGAATATTGGTAATAATCGCGCGTCTTGATCATGTAGAATAAGCGTACCGATGACGTAGATTATACCTACCCAATCATTGGGCGAAAGATGCATCCGTCACACGTGTGCAGCACAAGTAAACAGTTGTTACGTATTTATGGGAAGTTGTCATATAAATTAACTAGAATAATGAAACTTTCAGAAAGCTTCAAACATTTACCTTATTTAATATTTAGATGTTTTTTTTGTTTTCATTATTCTGTTTGCTTTCTTCCCTACTTCCGTAGATTTCCTAAAATTCTCTTACAGCCTTTTGAAGTTTGGATATTTCTAAAGTAATAGTCAGATCAGTGTGCAACTGTTTAAGATACTTGTTGTACATTTCCATATGCCATATACATTTGGAATATGAAATTCTTACTGTTGCCAGTTAGGCGAATCCTCAAAAAACTCCAAATCCCCAAACATACGCATAACGTGGTGTTGGTGATTTAGGTTTTACTTAAAGTAAGCTATGACAAACCTAAACTAATAAGTCATCAGGTGAGAAATTTCTAGAAGCTTTACATAAGAAATGCGAATATATCGATTACAAGAATACGTCCTTTTCTGAAGAGAAGTGCCCTAAAACAGGTTAAGGCAGGTTAGATTAGGTTGGCTAGGTTAGGTTAAATGTTACACGTTAGACGCGGTTAGATGTCAGTTTATGTTACAGGTTATGTTGTAGGTGAAGTTAGGCTAGAGACTGATTATGTCGGTTAGGTTAGATATGTTGGCCAGGGTCGGGTCTGTTTGATTGGAATGAGGTAGGTAGTTTTAGAATTCTTACTTCAAAACCCTAATATTTATTACTCTTGGAATATGTAGCTATCGAAATGTGAATTTGGCAACTTCAAAGAATTTGAGATATGAACTTTAACCTGTCGGAAATTTTAAACTCGTCAAACTCGCTCCAAGTTTTAGTATTTCGATGTTCTACTGTTTGAAACTTGCAATTATCACAACTTTCCTCGTTCTCGATTATCCATGTAGTCATCAAGTCACTAGCAACCAGTCAGCTTTTCAGCAACTGATCTACTCAGTTAGTTATATAGTCGGCTAGTTATCTAGTTAACCACTCATGTAGTCGCCCAGCCAGCTGATCATCTATTCCTTGAGTCATCTAGCCGTTTACTCGACTAGCTATCTAGATAACTAGCCAATAATAAGATGGCTAGCCATCTCTTCATCTAGTCCGTAGTCATCTAGTTCCCTAGTTGGCTATTCACTCTAGTCATATATTCCTCTAATCGTCTCTTCGTATATTCTGATATTTGTCTATTCCTTTACTTGTTTTTTTTGTCTATTCCACTATTCATCTATTCGCCTAGTCATATAGTCAACCAGTTATACCTAGACATCTATGCTTTTATAATTCGATTCACCTATACATCTAGTCGTGTAGTCAGGTAGTGATCTAGTCACCTAGTCAAGTATACATCTACTCAGCTAGTCTTGTAGTTACCTAGTTGTCTAATCATTTTTCCTATCTTCATCAAATTATCTAGTCATAGAGTCAACTGGTCAGTCAGTCATCTAGTCAAATAGTCATGCAGTTACCTAACTATTTAGTCATCTATTAACCTCTTATCTAGTAATCTACTCCACTATTCGTCTAGTCATCTATTCGTCTATTTTCCTATTCATATTCGTCTATTTATCTATATCTATTCTTCTAGTCATTTATTCATATCTTCATCTAGTCATGTAATCACTTCATCTAGTCATCTTTCTATATAGTCATATAGGCATGTAGTCACCCAGACATCCATTCAGCTTGCTAGCTAGTAATCTAGTCAACTATTAATCTATTCATCGAGTCATCTATTCGTCTAATCATTTAGTCGTTTCGTCAGTTAGTTATCTATTCACCTCTTCATCTAGTCATCTATTCCTCTACTCATCTAGTCCTCTATTCGTCTATTCTCCTATTCATATTCGTCTATTCTTCTAGTCATTTATTCATATCTCCATCTCGTCATGTAATCACTTCATTTAGTGATCGTTCTATCTAGTCATGTAGTCACCCATACAGCTATTAAGCTTGCTAACTAGTTATCTAGTCGACTATTAATCTATTCCTCTATTCATCAAGTCATCTATTAGTAATCTAATCTAGTAGTTAGTAATTATTAATCATCTAGTAATTTAGTCGTTTCGTCATTTAGTTATCTATTCACCTCTTGATCTAGTCATCTATTCCTCTACTCGTCTAATCATCTATTCGTCTAGTCATAAATTTGTTTATTTTCCTATTCATATTCATCTGTTCTTCTAGTCATTTATCCATAGCTCCACCTAGTCATGTAATCACTTCATCTAGTGAGCTTTCTATGTAGTCTTGTAGTCACGTAGTCACCCAGTCAGCCATATTCAGCTTTCTAGCCAGTAATCTAGTCTAACTATTAATCTATTCTTCTATTCATCGAATCATCTATTCGTCTAATCATTTAGTCGTTTCGTCATTAAGTTATCTATTCACTCCTTCATCTAGTTATCAATTTACTTTTTCATCTAGTCATCTATTTCTCTACTCGTCTAGCCATCTATTCCTCTATTCGTCTAGTCGTATATTCGTCTATTTTCCTATTCATATTCGTCTATTCTTCTAGCCATTTATTCATATCTTCATCTGGTCATGTAATCACTTCATCTAGTCATCTTTTTATCTAGTCATGTCGTCACATAGTCACCCAGTCAGCCATTCAGCTTGCTAACTAGATATCTAGTCAACTATTAATCTATTCCTCTATTCATCGAGTCATCTATTCGTCTAATAATTTAGTCGTTTCGTCATTTAGTTATCTATTCATCTCTTTACCTATTCATATATTCCTCTACTCGCCTAGTCGTCTATTCCTCTATTCGTGTAGTCATATATTCGTCTATTTTCCTATTCATATTCATCTATTCGTCTAATCATTTAGTCGTTTCGTCATTTAGTTATCTATTCACCTATTCATCTAGACATCTATTCCTCTGTTCATCTAGTCATACAATCGGCTCTTAGTATAGTCTCCTATTTGTATATTCGTTTACTGGCCTACTCATTGTTGAGTCTATTTCACTAGTCATCTATGCATCTAATCATGTAATCGTTTAGGCATCTATTCTTTATAAATCTAGTCATGTAGTCAGGTAGTGATCTAATAACCTAGCCAGGTGGTCATTTACTCAGCTAGTCATGTAGTTACCTAGTAGTCTAATCACATATTCATCTCTTCATCTATTCATCTCGTTATGTAGTCACCTAGTCATCCAGCCAGAAAGACATCTATTCACCTAGTCGTTTAATCATTTAATCGTCTAGTCATCTCTTCATCTAGTCTTGTAGTTAGGTAGTTATCTAGTTGGGTAGTCATCAAGGCAGTTACTCAGATAGAGTGATGTCTTTATCTAGCTATTTGGTCACCTATTAAATTCTTCATGTAGTCATCTATTCGTTTTCTCATTTATTCCCCAATTCGCTGCTTATTTAGTCAGCTAGTCTTCTAGTCAGCTACTAATCTATTCCTCTATTTTTCAAGTCATCTAGCCGATTAGTAGTTTAGTTATCTTGCCATGCATTCATAGATGACTCTACTCCTCTAGTCTGCCGCTCGTCGTCATCTAGTAATCTTTTCCTCTATCTGTCTTCGTATATTCGTATATATTCGTTTACTCGTCGGTTCATCAATTTCACTAGTCATCTACTCATTTGTCATCTGTCCGTACCCCTCTAGTCATCTAGACGTGTAGTCATTGGGAACCCAGTCAGCCGTTCAGCTAGTCATCAGTCAGTTACTCATCTAGTCATCACTTCATCTATCTATTCCCCTATTCGTGGAATCATCAAATCGAATCATTCAACAGCGCACTTGGAAAAGATACTAGATGTTATTCCTCTTTACAGTTTTACAGTAAGTGGAAGTGTCTACATTATTATCTCATTATATATATTATTTAGTTGCTTGAGAATTCCTAAGTTTACGTAACAAAAAGGCGCAAATTTTACTAATAGTTAATAACTCTACGAGGTTCTTAACAAAAACATTAATAGTATCTATTCTTAACATTTGCTCACTATATCTCTAAATGCCATTTTAACAAGACAAAATAGAATTGCTAAGTTGAGCAAGCGAATCGTAAACTTCAAAGAGCAAGAGAGAACGAGCTAAGAAGAGGAAATTACAGTATGTACCCTTGAAACTTGCCTTGTCATAGATTTTCCCTTGTATTTACTGGATTAAATTGTGTTTGAGTAAAGGGTTTATCAGGAGTTATGCTGGTGTTAACATCAGATCAACCAACTTTATCACTTCTGAGAGTTGCGTGTGCCTTTGCTTTAAACATTTATTCTCTTTGCACGGCAAGTTCAGAGAAAATCTAGTCTTCGAGCTCTTATAGCAAATCCTGTAAAATTATTACATTTACATTTTAGGAGTACTTGGGAAATAAACGAAGGGAAAATTTGTGCGATTAAATTTTGGATAATGTTCTGCGTTTACTTGATTCTGTAAAGAAAATATTTTATTAGCTCCTAAGATTTCTAGATAATAAAATATTAATAATTTGGTGGCGCAAGGTTTCGGGTTTGAAGAATTTCCTCAGAAATACAGAATTTAAGTGTTAAACAGGCAGAGAAAATTCACGTTTTCTTTTATTAAAATAGAGCGACAATGTTTTTCTAAACTTATGTAAGTTGGAATTAAACTGGTACCTCTGATTTGGGGCAAATATAAGGACATGTACACTATTTCATTTTTCAGGATTTAAACCCTTCTCATACAGCACCCCCGACCTTCCCAAACTCTAAAGAATCCTAAATTTGAGGATAAGCCGATATATCCAGCCCCATTCCACAGGCTGATCAGTTTTTCTGCGTTGAATTGCTCTCACTAACTACTATTGGCGACTTTTGTGAATTGACACCAAAATAAAGGAAATCGAACTTACACTGCAAATGTCATCGAGGTCAAAGGTCAGCAGTGATTATTTATTGTTCAGACTTATTTGTTCTTCAGCAACCAGTTCAGATGTATGCCGTTACACACAAACATGTTGCATTTCATTTAACCTTTGACCTCCACGACATTTCCTTCAGCGCAAGTTCAATTCCTTTTATTACATGAGCCGGGAATAAGAGTTCCAATAGCAGTTGATGAGAGGAATGTAATGCAACAAACCTCAAAGTGCACCATGGCCAAAGATATCGATTTCCCAAGTTTTATATTTTTCAGAGTTTGGGGTGATGTTGCATGATTAAAGAAGTGAGATGCCCATAAATCTTAAACTTGAAATCCTTATAATTGTACCAAACTTTAAACCTATCCAATATGACAACTCTTTTTATTGTTAAAAACGCGTAATAACTTGACGAACACTTAAAGAGAGCTGAAATACGTAAAATGGTTAAACTTGGAAAATGAAAATTCTAGATGGCTATGGAACCCGGAAAAATCTCGGGGGTTCTTTTAACAAGGAAAACGGCAAAGCACTAATTAAGCTGATCTAATAGTTTTCATTATTAGATGATGATTTTCATGTATGCAATTGAAATATCCTTAATAAGGCGATACGAGGATAGAGCATGGAACACTGAATAGGAACTCCTGAAATTAATAACCAACAAATTATTTCAAATTCACATTAACCCTTCACCAATATATCGTTTCCTTACAGAATCCCATCAAGCACCGAAAGCAAATTTTTCATCACCCGAGGCAAGTAGATATGAAAAAGCAATAGAAGCGTTCCGTGAAGAATGTTTGAGATGTTTACACGTTATACGCGGTTATCAGTCACTTTATGTTCGACTGTATTGTAACTATCTGATTTATGATTTTATTTACAGATTGTCCTCGATTTTAAATCGCCGATTTCCCTTGAATTTAGGCAACACTTTGTACTCCCCGAGTGCCACATTATCAATGTTGATTCCTTTACAGCTTTAATTGCGGATCGTTCGCAATTTTTGTATTAGCAGGGGCGGTTCAGAGAATTATATTACTTTATTTATCTTTTTCTTAAGTAATTCAGCTTATTATGTTTGTAGTGGGAGTGATTAATGAATGTTCCTCTTTGTTAATATATTTGTAAAGGCTTTCTAGTACCGACTATGTTAACCAATCAAACGTTTCTGTGATCTGTTTCTACCCCTCCTATGACATTATACGATTATTATAGTTCATTTTCATTTTACTTTATTGGTAAACCTAGTTAGATTTCGAGGATTTCTGAAACAAAATTGGAGGTAAGTCTTTCCTGTTTTAGGCTTTTTCGTTTTAAAGAATTTCTGCTTTACAACGTGCGTGCGTGCGTACAATTATTTTTTAATCAAATCATAAACTAGACTATTTCCTGAGATTCTAGAGTAATTGTTTATTTCCAGGACTTTTTCGTCTTTTCTTTCGGGGTATATTTTTTGCCTATCCATTTAGTCACTTAGCGCTTCTGGGCCAACACCTAGAATGTCTTGCTAGCTCTCCGCTTCTGTCAGCAACTATTCGGATCGCCACTTTAGAGCGGGTGTCACGATCCTGGACGGCTATCATTCCCCTGGAGTCAGTCGCCGTTAAAGGAAAACTTAATAGAATTTAGTGTACGTGAAATTAATAAAAGCCAAATGCGATGAACTCATTTATCTAATGGCGATCAAAAGCGAAGATCACGTTTGATTTCGGGCTTCGCTCAATTGGATGTTTTTTAATTACTAGTATGAAATTAAATCCAATGTTCTTTGTTTGTTGGTAATCATATATACAGATTATCCGAAAACCAGTCTAAACATACAAAAATTAATGAGTACAACAAGGAAGACACAAACAATATAGGTAGCACAACAAAGATTAAATGCAATCATGGCTAGGTAAATTCTTAAACTAAGAATCTCTCTCCAATATCAAGCAAGCAAGCAAAAATATCTGTCATAAATATTTTACCTGTCATTAAAAGCATTAAGTGAGGTTAAGTTGCTGATTGTTTTAATTCGTGTATTCAAAGTTTTTTCTTTCTGCTTATACGACATTTCGAACTTTTTAAGATTCTAATGACAAATTGTGATAAAATTGATTTTTACGACAAAAGCAATTTATTTAGTAACATACTATTATGTAGACATAATTATTTTAACCTCACTTTATGCTTTTAATGAGAAATAAAATATTTGTGACAGATATGTTTGCTTGCTGTTATTGGTAGAAATTTACCTAGCCATGATTGCATTATATCTTTGTTGTGCTACCCATATTATTTATGTCTTCCTTGTTGCACTCATTAATTTTTGTATGTTTAGACTGGTTTCCGGATAATCTGTATAAAGTTTCAATTGTACTTTATTGAGATAATTGCGTTATTAAATGAACAAAATCTTTACCTAATAATAATAATTCTTTCTCTAGTCTGAATTATTTAAGTAGTTTTGTGCATTAATAGCAACTACTGGTGTTTGTTGCATGCATAAAGTAATATTTGGAATCCTTTATTAAACGTTTTTTACTTGTTTATAATTGTTGGTTTATTTGTTTATCTCTTACATTTATTTGTATAATTATTTAAACATTTATATTTATACCATATTTATACCTTTTACGTTGTATTTATGAATTATTTAGTACCTATCTGTACTGCCTGGCTTAAGTGGCGTTAAGCCGTTAAAAGGTTTTTATATTCTGCCAGTATTTGAGCCAGCGTCATTCAGCGTTTGAGTGCTGAATCATAATTTTGAATTTTGCAGTAAGAATACACCAATGGCGTTTGAATATTTTAAATTTCGCATTAGTTTCAAAAAGATGCCACGAAAGTTGTTTATTTGCAAATTGGGAAATTGCTTTAAAGTTAACAGTAAAATACGAAATTGCATAGATCCTAAACTACTAGTTAAACTAGTAGAATTGTGCACGAAAAAATTTGGTCGTCATAAAATATTAACAAAGATGCGCATTGCTGATCAATTTCAAATTTTATTGTATATTTTACAATAATGATTTCTTATTAACATGTCATAAAATGTATTTTAATCTATCGACATTCCAAGACCAAATCTTCGAACGTTCTTCTTAACTCGGCTCATCATATGCTAGTTTGTCTAATTTTTTTTTACTTCTTTTTGAAATCTTTGTCATTTTTTGCTAATTCTGTGCTCTTTTTAAGCAATCCTTTTATTATAGCCCAATATTGTTCTATTGGGCGTAGTTCAGGTGTATTTGGAGGATTATGATCCTTTGGTACTTATTGGCTCGGAACCATTCTTTTGGGTTGCTTTTGCATAATGAACAGTGGCCAAATCAGGCCAAAATAACGTAGAACCATGGTGGTTTTTAATAAACGGAAGTAAACGCTTTTGGAGACACTCTTCTATATAAACCTCTTTAGAAATGGTACCGCCAGTGACAAAACTGTCCCTTCTTTTCCCGCAAGAGCAGATTGCCTGCCAAACAAGAAACTTTTTGGCAAACTTGTCCAATTTTTTTTTCTTGTAGCTATCATCCACTTCAGTTTTGTCTACACAAGTATAAAATTCAAGTCCAGAAAGCTGCCGAAAGTCTGATTTTACATAAGTCTCATCATCCATTACGATGCAATCAGATTTTGTCAAAAGTCCATTGTAAAGTTTCCGTGCTCGAGTTTTTGCCACTAAGTTCTGCTTTTCTGTTCAGTTTGGTGCTTTTTTCAGTTTGTACGTATGGATGCCGTTTCTCTTTTTGCACATTTGGATGTATGAAGATGATTTTCCTACCTTAAAAGCAACATCTCTTACCGAACTGTTTGGATTTTTCTTAAAAATCCGAATCACTTTTCTTTCTGTGTTTGGAGACACTGCGCCACCTTTCCGACCGGAGCCAGACTTTCTATGGGTTGCTTGGCGTTGCGAAAGTTGCTAAGTACATTGATAACTGTAGATTTCGGGAGATCCAATTGTTTACTTATAGTCCTACACGATACATCAGGATTTTCAAGGAACGTGTTCATAATCTTTTATCGTATGTCTAATTCACGTGATGCCATTTTAATTACTGTTTGACAACTGAACAATTTACTAACTAAGTTTTTGTTTGCAAAACAAATGCAACAAGTTAGCAACGTTCGCGGCCCCGTTTGCTATGATTTAGCTGATATTCACAACACTTTTGAGTGGCCAAATTTTTTCGTGCACAAGCTTTAGATCCTAGTAAAGTTGGTATATACTCATAACTAGATAAATAAAGCGGTGTATTAAAAAATATTTCTAATTTCAAAACATTTAAAATTAATAAATTATCAGACATCGGTTTACCTCAATAAGTGCGTCAATAACATGTAATCACTTTTATATTTATTAGCGAATAAAAAGGTTGAGAAATACTGGCGTATGATTAAAAAGATTTCTTTGTTTTTAAAATGTATTTTTGGAATTCCTACATTGAAACCTGTCACTTGAAAGTGAAATAAATGCTTTAGGGCATAAAACACTGTTGGTAATATTTTTTAAAGATCGACAGACATGTTTAAAAACAAAACAATTTTCTTTTAAATTTAAATTTTAAATCTTACTAGAGTTAAATAACCAATAGAAGAAGTCGAGTATTTTTAAAATCTGGCGGTATTATTTGTTGTAATTATTGAAGAAGTCAAAATGACTGTCCTAAGATCTAAAATAAAAAGAATGCGATGACTTCAAAATTTTGTTTTCAAAAATTTAACTAAAGATTTTTCAACATTTGGAAGATTACAACGTCATAGAAAATCCAGTGAAAGTGTAAATAAGGTGAATAAGTAACATGTCATTACACATGGTGACAGTTTTATTTATGTATTTTTTAAATCTTACCCAATAGTAGTGAAGTATTTTTTTGACCTGGGGGATTATCTGATTTTTCAATTTTACCGGTAGAAAAGGTACAGCAATTGCGTTGGAAATATTGTTTCGAAAGAATCTTGTTTATTATTCGAATGTTCAATATTTGCGCTAAAATACACCAATAGCATTTGAAATATTGTTTCGGAAGAATGAGCTGTGACGTCGCGAAAAAAAACAAACTCAAGGTTATTAACAAAGTAACAACTAGTAAACATACCTACAGGAAACTCTAAGATGGCCGCCAAGCTGCCCTGGCAGCTTGTTAAAAATATCCACAGGAGACTTACAGCTCCTATAACTCCGACTGCAGTTGAGTTATTCCAAAGTGGCGTTTCCCCAGGCCAACTCTGGTCAAGTTTCTTTAAATCACTTAGCACTCAAAAACTCCATTGAACCACATACTTTTTGCTTATTTATACGACCTCATATGCTTTTTAAATTTCGATATATCCATGCACACAATGTAATAAATAGTGTAGTGATTGTTTTTTCTGAGATTATATTAGAATGATGATATGCAAATCTTCATACATTCAACTTCTTTTTGTGTAAATACAATAATTAGTTGCAATTCTATTTTTACTTCATTACACTTAATTGCATTGCCAGGATAAGTAGTGTTTGATGAAGAAAACTTTGTAAAGTTATCAATTACATGAGCCTCTTCAAAGGTAAGCTCCGTGACCAATAAATAATTAAACTTTATAAATTATGTCTGTAGTTAATGCCCTTCTCGCTTTATCTCTAACTAACCAAACTCCCTTATACAAACGAATCACGAAAAAGATATACATCTAGAGCCAATTTATTAGTCAATAAAACGAACACGCGAAACAAATTACTTAATCAAAAGTTTTCTATGAAATGTTTCGGAAAACGATTAGTTTTAGCAAACTTCTAAGAAGCTGATACTATTCAATTCCTCCGCGCCTTCTCTTGCGCATGCACCAACTAATAACTCGTGCTCTCTTTTTCTCTCAACTTTTGCCATATAATAATGTAATGTCTAACAATGCCAACTCTAATACAATGAGACCTAATAAGAAATTCATGGGGCGATTCAATCAAGCTAATATTATACGCGAGAAACTCGAGCAACAAGGACAGATGCATGTTAAACCTACACTTTACAAATCGATTTGGGAAAAGACAACGAGGTCGGATGCGTAACTGTATTAAAATGAAACCGTTTAATTCAGATGAATAGTAAGAGATGTAGGATCAATGAATTTAAGAAATGTATGCTCAGATTTAAGCTGCTCAAGTATATTTTATAACAAGAGCTCTATATAAACTTCCGTATGTTGCGAGAATAAAAATAATACGTTATTTATTGCGCTATCAAAACTTTATGGTATGTTTCAGATTGTATTTTTACGCGTAGAGCATAACCAACCGGCTATTAATCATTTCCTATTTTGAAACTTGGTTGTTCTTAATGTTTCTCCATATGTTTTTAGCACCAATGATAATAACGTGTCGGTGCACCGTGATGTTGAAACCTGCATACTCTAAATAGAGCGTTTGGTCGCCCTTTTAAAACCGTTTGCGTTCTTCTTACGATCAAAAAAAATATAAAACAGAAATTTTGGTTAATGTGAAAAACTTTAAGGATCCTATACAAGTGAAATAAAACAATGAAAATATATATTATATATTTAAATAATGTCAAAATAATGACATGAGTAACTATTATTTATTACTTATCTATACCACTAAAGCCACTATACACGTTTTTAAAATATATGTTAATATCAGAAACTAGTTTTATTATGGAAATCATAATATAATATCATGCTTTCATTCAAACACCGATCATATAACACGTGTAACATTTAAAAAAATTTCTGTTTACACATTTTGTGTCGCGACTTGATATTCGGATTATGTAAATTATTAACTTTATCAGAGTTTGTATTTAAACTGGAATGGAATGCGCACTAAAAAACTAGATAAAATTATGCCATATGAAAATTTAGCTGAAAGTCGCTGGCATGCACTCATTCAAGCTTTGCAAATAAATCGCGAATACTTCTAGAATTCAGAAAGCCCTCATATTATTCATGGCAACACCAAGGCATCGAGCGTGGATTTAAATTCGAGCAAGAGCAGTTTCATTTTATTATAGGTTAGGTTAATTTAATCTCGGTATAAGTTCAGTTTAAACTCGGTTAAAATTCAATGTACATTACTTAAGTTTATTTTAGGTTAGGTTAGTTTCAAATTTAAATTTCAGTTTAAGTTCATTTTCAGTTACACTATAGCGTAAATTAATGTAAATTTTAAATCGTATGGTCAAGTTTTGTGTACTTAATTCGAATTTAAATTCAGATTGTTTAAGTTGAGTTAAGTCTGCTTTAAGTTTCACTTTAAACTAATTTTAAGTACTTGTTCATGTCTAGGAACTGTAATTTTAGGTGAGGTTAGGTTAGTTTAAATCCCGAATTTATTTGGTGTGAGTTCAGTTTAGTTTTTCGTGTAGGTCAGGTTAAGGTAGATTGGTTTAAACTGGGTTTAAATACATTTTGAGTTTGACTAGAGTAAAAACATTTGGTTCATTTTAAATTTAGATCGAGTCCAACGCCATTTTAAGTTTAAGACGAGTTAAGTTTAGTCTAAATTAGTCTTAAATTCGTTTTGAATTAATTTTAAGTGTGACATCAAGTTGAGTGTAAGTTGAATTAAATTCGTAGGTTAAATGAGTTTGTTTAAGTTCAGATTAAGTTTAAGCGGAGTTTAAGTTAATTGTAAGTATTAGGGAATTATAACGAAATAAAAGAACTTAACCTCCAAAAGAAGTAGTTTCAGCAGGGTAGTGAGAATTGTCAGACAGATAATGCAACAGTGAAAGTAGTAGTCTCACAAAGCCCCCTAGTGGCTTTCATTGTAAGTGATATGTGATGATTGTAAGTAATCTTATATGTAGCGACACCATAAGAGATCTGGAATCTTCAGTTACATAGAGCTAACAGACTCTTTTTTAATGCAAAAATTACCTACAAATGTCGTATGTAGTGTCACCAGTTTTGAGTATATCTAGAATTCTCAAATTAGATTTGATCTTGTCTACAGTCACGAAATATCCACTATAGTAAACTCGACATAGTGCTTTAATCGTTAAGTCCGCTCTGCACCATCTTGCTTTACGAAAGTATATTGAAAAACTACGATCCCGAAGATCGAGCTAGCGAAATAAGTTGTCAAGCAAACCTTTTCACAAAATTATCACCAGACCGGGAAATGATTGGCAATATAAATGCTAAATGTTATATTAAACAGGTTTTAAACATTGTTCAGCTCTTCTTTGCCCTTATCACTTACCTTTACAGAGCTATATGCGTTCAGTTCACCTTTTATTATCGCCATTATGGCTTAAGACAATTAAAATACAATCTGTTTTAACACACTTAAATTTCCTTTTCAGACATTTTGCAACAAGCCGGACCTCACATTACGGTTTTAACTTCTGCAAAATGTATTTTGTGTAGGGTCACTCTTGTTATACTATTACCGTATTGTATCTACATAAACTATTTATAACAAGCAGAAAATACAAAATTAAATATTATACCATTTTAGTTTTAATATGAAACACTAAATTATCTACACCCTTGACCCTTTCCTTAAATTAAGGACGTCTACTTCTAGTTGGTATATTCATAAAAATAAAACTACCAGTTGCATAAAATATAGTTAATCGCGTGATTAGGTAATCTAATTGGATAAAACTGAACATGTTTAAAAAACCAATCACACTACTGCTACACTTGCTATGAATTAACCAATCGCATCAGTTAATCATCAAAATAATCATGTGGTTAATAATACTTTATGCAATCGACACTTTAATATAGAATCAAAGATTATGCAGAGCAGAATCTTCAATTGAAGTATTTTCGATATTTTAAGTTCCTTACAAGAAAAAAAATCAAACACCCCTACGAAAACAATTCCGTACGTCACTGGTTTTATAGCAAACTAAAAACACATGTGTTACAAAAATACACAAAACATAACCTTGCAATTGTTAACTTTCCAATAAATAATCAAATTGTTAATAAGTATTTAAACAAGCAGCATTGATAACAGAGATCCCTACTAGAATTAGAGCCGCTATAATTCTAGAATTAAATTATTAGTGCACGCCCAAGACTACTATTAAATCACTAAATAAAGCGAATGCAGGTTTAGTGGAAAATTAAGAATTAAATGCAAAAATAAAATTCTAAATTAAAATTACCTGTTTTATTAGAGGAAGAAGGGTTTGCTCTATGCTACGGGTTTTTATTTCTAAACAATCAAAATTTGAAGAACCTACAGCTGCCATTTTCTACACTACTGTTTATCCCTTTTTATAAATAAGTAAAGATATGTTGGCATCTTTCTCACGCAGATATTCAATTATTTTGGTGTATGATGGGTTGCCTATATACAAGAAAATGCAAAACTCCAGACTTATCTTTATTTACAATTATACAAAGTAAAAAGCTTTTTATAAACTATTAGAATTATTATAAAGCAAATAAATATTGAGTCTCTGGCAACTTTTTGCCAAAATTTAATTTTCCTGCTTGAGGCATGTTGACACGTCTCAAAACTTCCCTAACTTCAGCAACACTAATTGGAGGCTGTCCATTATAAACTCTGCTGTAATCAGGATTTGGGCCACTAAATTTGTGTTCGGCAACAAACATTGTAGCTGAATAATGAGCTCCACTTAAATTACTTAATGGATCACTACCACGTCGAGCATCTGCTCTTACAAGCAAAGCATAATCTGTTATTTGAGCAACTGTTTCATAAGCATAGTACAACAAAACTTCTATCGCTGGATTTGTAAAATTTATTTCTTTTTTTGGATCGACCCATAAGCGTAACTTTTCATAATTAGCAGCCCTTGACATTTCTCTACTACTAAAAGAAGTGCATCGTGCTTTATAAAATTCCATATATTTTTTCTCATCCAAAGCCAATGATATCCTATCAGCTCTTACTTGACGTTCGTATTTAATTTCATCGAGTTCTGTTAAATCGGTCAACTCTCCAGTCTCATCGATTTTTTCAATAAAATCCATTAGTTCATTCTTATACTTTTTGATAGGTTTACTGTCTTCTGATAACTCGGCTTCGACTAGTGCTTTACGCTCTTTATGATGTAAATATTTAACAAATCTCCGCATCTTCCATTTGTTTTTTCTCATTAAAAAGACCAATTCTTCTCCACGTAAGAATTTTCCTTCACAATATTTTAGACCTTCTTGAACAATGGTGCGAAGCTGTCTTAATACTAAACTTTCGACAAGTCTTACTGTTTCAGGATTTGGTTTGTGGCTGTCGCCAAAGCCAAACATCATTAGAGAGATTTCGTTATAATAAGTAATTTTTTGAGGCTCCATTTAATACGTGCAACTTTATTTGAGCGTGTACTTTGAAAGTTTGTTGACATTTATATTTATAGGTTAGGTTATTGTTTGGGTAGATAATGGATACCAACATGAAATTAAGAAAAATGTGACGGCTTTTAAAATTGATATTGAGAAAGAAAGAAGAATTTGGCCCATTTATAATGTTAAAAATGCATATATTGATTTTTAAACTAGATTTTAATTTATTTAATACTACTATTCGCATTTTACGTCAAAGTATCAGTGGTTCTCAAAAGGGTAGAATCAGTGCGCAGAGGGTATAAACTTCACTTAATAAGAAGCGTTTTACAATTAAAGTAGGAGCGACTTTCGCACTGCCCCGTACGTGACAACTTTGTTCCACTATAAATGTAATTAAAGCTTAATGTTTAAACTACATCACATTAAGAGCAGTGTCAATTACAATAACGCACTATTGTCTGTGTCACGCACAGATAGAGTAATTATTTAAAATGGGTTGAGCTCCGTGACAGAAACCCGTTTCACACTGTAAGGACACTTTATTTAACGTTGGGGAAGTTCCGTATCGGGACCGCGCAAACCGCGCAGAGAGCGCTGCATGACCCGATTTCCAATTTCTTAAATAATATTTCTGCACAATGACAAAAAACCACCAGCGGCCAGGCTGCTCGGTAATGGGCATGCGCGAGGCGAGTACACGTGTACTCGTGCAGAGAACACAGAGAAGTAAGACTTCGCTACTTCCCGTGATCTGTGAAATGGAGTATTATACTGAAATATGAAAGTTGTGGGAAATAGAAAATGGAGAAACTGTAGACAAAACTGCGTACCGGGGTATATGTAAAATATGAAAACTAACTCTATAATTTAAATAATAATTATTTCAATAAAACATAAATATTCAAATGTAGCGCTCACATGTAGGAGTCGACTAACTGATGGCGTGTTAAAGTAGGAACCAATCACAGTTCCGTTCACAAACCCGACCCGAGTCAACAGTCAACAAAAAAGTTTACTCGTGGTTTACTCGTTTGTAGTTTGTGAAAGTGTGATTATTGTTTTATCTTTGGTATTTAGACAGTAAGTATATTAGTATTGTAATGTCGATTATTGGAAATTGTTGCATTTCAATTCAAGGTATTATAATGCCCAAATCAAAGGCTTGCCTAAGTAGACAAAAAAGTAGTAGAAGTCGAACAAACCGAGCCAAAAATATAAAACGTTCTTGAAATTTAAAGAAAGAAAAAGAAAATGATGCCAAACGAAACATGTAAGTGATAGAACGGTATATGTGTTTAAACTGTACCTAAGAATAAGTGTATTAATTGTTAGAGTTGGAAATGTGGAAAGACCAGAGTCTCCTGTTGAGCTTACAGAGTTGGAAACAGTATGGGATGGTTCGTCTGCAGCCAATAAATACTCTCCAAAAGTATCTGAGACAATAGTTGATATGGACATGGCATGGGGAACCGCAGAAGAATTCGACAGGTAAGAATAACACTTGGGAGCATATGACTAGGTTTGAATAAACATTGAGGATTATCACAGTATAATGGCTGAGGAAATACCGGTTGAAAGCGTAGAGCAACCTGAAAAAGTTGTAGTAGGAAACAGAATTGTAAACATTAGTTTTTTATTGGAAAAAACTATCTACATTGCTGAAAAGCATGCAAGAGCTTGCACATGTGGGTCACTGAAAATAAGCAAGGAAGTACGAAGTGGTCTTGAAAGTGTAATCAGCCTACACTGTGATATGTGTGAAAAAACATTTACTTGTTCCACTGTTGATTCCACTGTTGACTCACTGAATAAAGCTGCAGTGTGGGCCACAGTAGCTGTTGGAAGCACATACAATCATACACAAGAAATGTTGAGTGTTATGAACATTCCTTCTTTATCAAATACACTGTTTTATACACTACAAGAACAATTGTCACAGGTACTTTTTTATTTTATTTTGCTCTACGTTCTTCCCGTATATGAATCAATTAATGTTGGCAGGTGTGGATGGCTTCCAGTATCACTGACATGGAGGCAGCTGGGAAAGAAGAGCATGCTATAGCTGTAGAAAAAGGTCATGTTGACAGTGATGGTATACCTTGGATCAGTGTATATTTAGATGGTGGTTGGTCAAAGAGGAGCTACGGTCATTCATACAATGCAGCTTCTGGTGTTGTATGTAGTAATAACATTAACAACTTGCTAATTTTTTAATCACTCTATTTTTAGGGTGTCATAATAGGGAGGCAAACAAAAAAGGTTTTGTACATGGGTGTACGAAATAAATTCTGCATCATCTGCAGCAAGGCGGAAAACCAGAAAGTAGCTGCTAAACCCCACAATTGTTTTAAAAATTGGGAAGGGTCGTCATCTGCCATGGAGGCAGATATAATTGTTGAAGGATTTTGCTCAAGCATTGCAATGCACAATTTGCGTTACAAAGAATTTGTTGCGGATGGTGACTCGAGTGTGTATGCAAAGATTGTGCGACAAGTACCATATGGCAAAGAGGTAAACGGTATCTTGTTTTTTTTATTAATTAACTATCATTGTTTTCAAGATTACAAAAATTGAGTGTACAAATCATATTATTAAAAATTATGGAAAACGGTTGTATGCTCTCAAACAGGACACGAAGAATATTTCGCTAGCAGCTAGGAAGCAACTAACGGGAAAACGAATTGTTGAATTACAAAAAATTGCACAAAAAGCAATATATGACAACGCTCATGGTGACATAGGATCCCTTATTGAGGATTTAAACAATGGACCAAGTCACATTTTTGGTCATCATCTAAATTGCAAAGATTACTATTGCAGCTGTGTTGGTGAGACAGGTCCGGAGGTAAAGGATGTTAAGTTGTCTGGTCTTTTTCGATTAGTGCAAGGTGGGTACAGTAATGAAAAAAAATACATTTATCTTGATATCTTGGTTTTCCTTCTAGGCGCTCTAAATCCAGTTGTTAGGAAAGCAAATTCTTTAATTGACAATGAAACCAACAATAGGGCAGAGCTATTCATGGCAGTATTGTCCAGGTTCAATGCTGGCAAAAGATTGAATCTAACCCAAAGAGGTTCATTCCAATACCGAGCATATTTAACAGCACTTAGATATAATAAGGGTGCGTCCTTCACCTTTATTACCATTAAGCAAGAAAGTTGAATTGAAATCATTTTTAGGAGTTAACTGGCACAACAGTCCATGGAAGAAGACTGTACAAAACAGCCCTGGAAAGTATTTCAAAAAATTTATGACTTCTCAGAATAAATATAAAAGAAAATTAAATTATGGAAGAGACAATGGAGAGGCCAAACGCAGGATAACTAGTAACAAGAAAAATGTAACATCTCAAAAAAATACTGATTATGGTCCATTGGCTATCCAGCCTGAACTTTCTAACGAAGAACTTGCAGAACAATGTTTGCATTATTTGAATACTTTAACTGTAAATAAGGGAATATGTAGTGATGTTGTTACCTCTTTGATGTTCTTCTAGGTTACTGCAGAAGATGTTAACAATATTGCCGCAAGTACAGTAGGGCAATTTGATAATCCAATCTACAGGACTCACAGAGCACACAGGTTAACCGCTTCTAATTTTGGTGATGTGGTGAGGAGGCGAAACCAAACTTCTTGTCATTCACTAGTCAAGAGAATATTATACCCAGTAAATGTAAACACCCCTGCCATTGAGTATGGAAAAACAAAAGAGGCAGTGGCTATTTCCTTGTTGGAAGAGAAACTTGGTGTAAAAGTTGCACCGAGTGGTCTCTTCATTGATATAGACCACTGCTTTTTGGGAGCATCGCCTGATGGTTAGAGCAATGAAAAGGATCTGGGATCAATAATTGCTTTAAGACTTTGTTTCAGGCTTAGTAGGTGAAAACGAAATTGTGGAGGTGAAGTGCCTCCTAAAGGTATCTAACCTAGGTATTACATTAGAGGAAGCAGTAAGACAAAAGATGAACATATGTTTGGAATTCAAAAACAACAGTCTAAGTCTAAAGAAAAATCACAATTATTACTTCCAGGTTAGCCCTTATTTTATGATTATTATTAAACTTAACTTGCATACTTTTGTTTCTAGGTACAAGGTCAACTACATATAGCAAACAAAAGTTCATGTTATTTTGTAGTATTTGTTAATACAAAAACAGACCTTTTTGTAGAAAAAATTAAACGAGATGATCTGTTTTGGAAGGAGCAAATGGAAACTAAATTGGTCCAATTCTACAAATGCTGTATTCTTCCAGAAATAATAAGAGGTAATTTGCAACGCGGTTTAAGATGTGAAGACCCTGATTACATCAAAGAAGCCCAGAACAAAGTAGCCTCCAAAAAAATTACTTAACTTTATATTTTATAATTTTCATTCAATATATCCACCAAGGCTGGAAACATTTGTGTTTTTATTTTGTATCCATTAATCCATGAAGTAATTCAAAGTAATTAACTATTAATGCTCCCACTAGCGCACGTTTAAACACAGTAGTGGAAATTGCTTATCTTTCAATGTAGAACAACGTTACTTTACAATACGTATCCATTCTGACAGGTTTTTAAATTAACTTTACATCTGACTTCATTACATTAAACGTTCATCTATTTTGTAATACTACGTTTCCGTATCTTCGTTTTCATTATACTTGTTAATCGATCCCAAGCGTACTTTGAAAAACAACAATTTTCAACTTTAGGTTAGGATGTTAGGAACAGTTTTATTACTTAGCGCCATCTCGGTAAATATACTCAAACTACTCTGCCGGTACAGTGTATTGGGAAATAATGGCGGCTATGTTGAAATGGACGTTTTTCATAATAAAGTTTCTTTCATGATCTACAATTTCAATTGCTTGAGCATTTTCGTTTTACATACGTTGTGTTATTCCTCTGGTCGAATAGGATGGCTTGATATGTATTTTGTCACATATTCATTTAAAATGTATGCGAAAGAAATTTTTTACACCTCTCAACAATACCGGTATTTCATGTTTTTTTTTTTTATTTGATAGGAAGTTTAATGACTTGGTATCTATATCATCTTGTTCTCTGTTTCATTGAGCATAGCTTGGCCAAAAGAGAAAACGCTGTGCTTTGTAATTTTCGAGTTTATCATGAAATTCGACGTGCCTGCATTTGCTTTAGAATTCCCTACCCTTAATGATTGCGTTAACAGATGTCACTTTCAGGATTATTTTAATTAAAAAAATATATTGCATTAATTTATTTAGCATTTATTATTACAACGCTGAATAGATATTAACTGCATAATTTGTAACTAAAGTGATATTTATTAAAAAATCCACTCGAGGCTGAATAATATGATGAATGAACTTAACCTTACTTTGGCATCTTGTACTATTTATTAAATACGAGTTTATTTATTCTGTATTTAATTTGTAATAAATACATCCAAGATTTACTGTAATAAATAATTAACGTATTAATTATAAAGAAATTGAATTAGGATGGTTCTGCATTAAACGTGCAATACTGTAAATTGCAACTATTAGGCTCGAAAATGCAATTTTTGCAAAAATTGACTAGACTAATTAGATATGTATCTAGGTACCAAAAAAGTATCTAGATACATTACAACACTGCTCCTACCTAATCTAAGGAATAAACGGAACAACGATTGAGAACCTCTGGCATTCAGAACCTGCAACCTAAAAATCTTAGATTTCCCCACTATGTGTTGGATGCAATGCTGTTTATGAACGTTTTTGTTGACAACTATAAACATTAAAAATACTTAATGTTAATTTTAAGTCTAACCTGAAATTTGTTGTGAAAATCACTTTAAAAATGGTCATAGTTACATCATTTCAACAACCAGAATCTCCTATAATCTATGAACAATCTGACACAAGAGCTGTTCTTGATAAAAAGGATTTAGGAGTAGGTTCCCTTATTATCAGTGAGAGGTTAGAAAATTGAAATGTTCATGAAACTTGTTTCTAATAGATTTTAATTTTTAAGAACGCTATGTTGGAAAGAACCGGGTGGTTTAGGTTTCAGTATTGGTTATACAAACGTATCGATGCATGCGATCGCAAAAGATCCCACAGTGTATCCTACGGAATGCATATTTGTAGTTATTGATGGACAGCTGACGATGTCAGGTATTTATGATTTGATTAATTATTCTCTAGTCAATCTCTTCTGAATCCAAGTAAACCAATGATATTAGGATGTAGAGAATAACTCGGAGAATAGAAAAACTAAAGACGCAATAAATGAGAAGCGCACAGGTTACACTTTCTAAAAAGTTGGCTGCATTTACATAAAAATGTTTTTCTAACAAAAACGTAGAAACATCTAGGGAACTGTCTATCGAAAATTGTTATCATTACCTTCCAGGTTCTGAAAACCCACAAGCCAACGTAGAAGATGAAGACGAAGAAGATGATGATGATGATTTGGAATCCATTACATCACACTTAATTTTGATTCCACCAGATTCAAATTCCATACGTACTATATACACTGCTTTAAATCAGTGTCAGCTTTTAAATCCTGACCCTGCCGATGTAATGGACGAAGATGATAATGTTTATGAGGATGCTGAAGAATATAATGGAGACGATTTTAGCAACGATAGACTGAATGATGTAGCAGCAGGAGGAGATACAGGTAGTAGAAAAATTATTAATTTTATTGTAGGTTAATAAATGTGGTTTATTTCTGATCTCAACAAATATTTTCAGACATGAACCATTTGTCTGCACAGTTGCGTAACAATTCAATTCATAATACTACTGGTTATTCTTATGGAAATGGAGACCAAAATTTTGACGATGACCAATTTGAGGACGCTGATTAATTTTTTTGTTATAAGCTTTCTTTTGTATCTTTATTTAATAGTTCTTACAATTTTGTATTAATGGGTTTTTCTTAAAAATAAATAATTTTAAATATTAATACGTGTTATTATATTTTTATTTTCAGTATTATTTGCTGTTCATCAGAGAATCTTAAGAGTTGGTCGCACTCTGCTAGAACTTCTCAATTAAGCGTCAACGTGAACATGTACATAAATCAAGATAACACACAAACAATTAATTTAAGATATTGTCAATAAGTAATAAAAATTGTAACAAAGAGAAAACAAATTTATTTTTGTATTGACTTGTACCTGTGTTTACAAAAAAAGAAAACTCAAAATTTATTGAAACTCTTGTACATTTTTCCCCCATCAAGATCAATCTAGTTTTTAAAAGCCATAACTATCGGCTCTTATTAGAAAGTATCATTTTGATTTACCATCCATTCAGCCATTTTGTTTGCTTCAACGAACACGTTTTGGACCGAAGATTAGATCTGCATCAGGCGCACCCTTGGGATGTTGATATTTTTTCCGTTCTCTATTTAAATTCTGAGTAGAAGGCTTACTTTGTTGCTAATAATAATGATAATATAAAGTTTTAAATAACAAAAATTAATATTGCTATACGTACTTGTAACATTTCTTGATAGTCTTCTTCTTCAAATCGTTCTGTGATATTCAAAGTTAAACGTTTGACACGTTCTTTCTCTTCACGCTGAGCTAATTCTTGATCACGCAAATTCTGAGCCAATTCGGAATCTATATCTGCTTCAAATGCTTTATATTGCTGCTTGTTTCCTTTGCGAACCATAAGGACAAAGCCCATAGTTTTTCTTTCACTTTCTCCTGGGGGATCCTATAATTCATAATTTAAAAAATCACATACAAGGTAGAAGTTATGGTATGCCTCGGACCCAGAAGGAATAAAAGAATAAAATTGTAAGGCTTGTAAGAATAAAATAATGTTTCATAAATACTTTGGCATTGTGACCATTAAATGAATGATTTAATGCACTGGCTATCTTGCCATTTTCCGATGTGATATCGCAGTTTTATATCATGGCTTTATAGAAGAACAATTTTGTACAAAAAACAAGAACTTAAATGAAGAAGCAGTAATTTAATACATTATAACATATGATTTAAACAATTCGATTGATTAAAAGAAGGACGCTCTTCACGAAAGCCATCTTTAATGGTAGCACCACCCCTTTAAAAAAGGTACGTTTTTCCCCGAAAGCAGTTTTCATTCTATCCAGACACCCAAATTCATTTAAATCACGCTTGAAATCATAGACACATTGAACCATGATAGCACGAAACTGCTCTCGTCTGAGATCCAGTATGACTGATTCTAAAAAATTGTTTTCGGTGATGGGTGTGGCACAACGCTCTGGAATGCACTGAAGTTTTTAATAAAAAAAATAAATAAAGAGACTTCCAAAGCTTTTGGTTTTTACGAAATATAGAGCGCCCCTCGTATGGGATATTTCGTACTTCTTTCTTAATTTTTCTAGCAGTAAGTTAATAGAGGTTATTTTTACCACTTTTAGAATTTCTGACGGCGTACAAATTTTATAATTGTCACTATTACAATGCAGTTCTTAATTTGTTTAATTAAAAAACATAACTGCACAATATGAATAATATATAAAGTTATTACTCACGGCTCGTAACTAATGAACATCATTACTTAACAAGAAATGCCCACTATAATGAATGTTTTACTAAATAAAACTAGAAAAAATATATTACTGTACGGTCCACTTCGCATGTACATTATCCAGTCATCACCGGGAATGGAAACTACTGAGAATGCATGAAGTAATAATTGAAAGTTAGTAACTTTGATAGATTTCAAACAGACAGAGAAAAATACATAGGGCGAGGAAGGACAGAGAAAGACCAACTGCATAAAGAAAAGGCTATGCAGCAGAGGTTAGGTTATAAGTTAGTAAGATTGATAGATCTAACAGGAACAGGGGGTGGGGGTCGAGTGTGTTATCATTGGATAGCTTTTTGAAAAATATTTAAGACGTGTTTTTTGTTTTTTTAATCTTACATTATCTTATGTCTCAAGATATTTGACCATTCCGGGATTTTCTCCGCACCCTGTATATTTTATTTTACCTAAAATTGGAGATTGCCGCCTTTGAAATTAGTACAGTTCGGTTCTTATAAGAAAAGAGTTACGGCGCAAACCGATTGTATATTCGTGTGTTCACGGCGACCCGTGAGGTGTTTGAAGCTCCAAGTACAGACCACGCTGAAAATATTCGGGCGAAGTACGCATTATATTTCAAGTCGCGCGTTAAGTCGGTAACTAACGTTAACTGAATGGCTAGTAACACACTTAAGTGTAGGACATACCACGTGGGTTGTTATGGAAACTGACGATGCAGACTACTGCGCAACTTTTTTCTTATAAGAGCCTATCTATACTCTAATGTGTCAAATATTGAGAAATTAACCATTTTACATATATATTGTCTCTCCTGAGCCTCAATCTCTTTGGAAACTTGGAAAACTTTGGAAACTATGGCTTGTCTAATGGTTCAGTTGACACCTGGTAGAAGCCAGAGCAGAGTAAACTCTGTTTAATTTTACAGTGTTTCGTATGGTTTATATTCAAGTTACTATACTCGGGACGCTGAACAGATATAGGGTCATTCCATGCGAAATCGATCACTAAAATGGGTCGATCTTACGGATTTCGATGAAAATCAATTATGAGGTAGTAATCAACTAAAGAACATAACTTTCATTCATCAATTTGCTATATTACGCAGAACTTCGGAAATATTCAACCTAAAAAAATTGTCAACACTGCTTGCACGTCTTTAAAGAAATATAAATATCTCGAAAAGTATTTATCCTAGAACAAACATTTTTTTTATAAATTACTCACAAGAAGACGGGCTTTTTGGACGGCCTAATAATTTTTTGCTACCAAACGTATTTCTATTTTTTTCTTAACGAAATATTCTAAAATTGCAAAACAATCGGTGTGGTCACATTTTTAAAAATCTGAAGAAAATTGTACAGATTCTTTGAACATTTCTGTATTTAAATGCAAAATGGCAAGCTGGACATTTTAATAGTTTTTGCAGGAGAAATTTTTAAGGAGCGCATTGCAAGCAGTTGGTGCACCATAGCCCACGACCGGCCGGCGCAATCCTATCACTACCTTTTAGTTAGTAATAACATGGTCCCTATAATAATAGCGATATGTCTTACCTAGTGTACACAAGATAAATGCATTTATGTGGATATGATTATATTGATTAGTTAATTACTTGTGTATTTCAGATCGGCTTCGTATTATAAATTCCAACTGTTCCGTTAAAAGGGTACCTATAGTAAATTAATGTTTATGATCTCATAAACTCTTAAAATGTTTATGATGAAGTACTGAAGTTTTATTGGTAGCATGGTATAAAAATTGATATGTCCTGTCTCGGTCCTCTTTTACTACAATAGCATTTAAAACCTATTTGAACAACAGGCACAATAAAACATTTACCTATTTCTACAAATGAGTTTGACGAAGAGTGTTTTTCAACATTCAAACTATGTTATAACGGTACATATAACTTTGGATCTCGAGTCATAAATATTCGACAGGCAATTTTAGAAAAAAGGACGGTAACGGCATTGACACAGAGTACAATTAGTCTTTTATTCTATCTTTTATTGGTTTTATACTATTTACTTCCCTTTACCGACAACTAAATATAAACTTGGTTTTTAGAAAACAGCAGCAGTTGATAACGTGTTGTTGTTCTGTGAACTTCATGAAGTTACATATCACGAGTTTTCAATAATGCCAAAATTTTATTGTTGTAACCCCCATAAGAAGCGAGGTCATAATCGCGTAACAAAAAATGTGAGAAAAGTGCCTGGACAGTTACGTGCGTTGTGTGAAGACATTAACTTAGTTTTAGGAGAATATATATGTTCTAGTTGTCGACTAAATCTATGTCGACTTAAGAATATAGCTACAACAGGCGAAAGGGAGTTAGAAAATGTTGATGTTAGCACATCAAGAGGATCTGAAATTGATATTCCAGGATCATCATCAAATGAAAATAAAGGATCTTCCACATCAACTACTTCCGCTGTATTTGTTGACCAAGAAACTGAGAGGCAAACGATTATAACAGCTGTTAATAAGGTGCTTCCAATAATCAAAGAGTCGCCAATAAAGGAAGATTTTAGCAGAGATCCAAACAAGCGTCAGAAGATTGATAAAATCCAGAAAGCGCTAAAGAGAAAGCTATTCGAAGATAGTAGTGATAGTTCGGAGGAAGAAGAAACGGTCGGCGGTACTATCATAAAAGACCTAAAGGAGAAGTTCGTGTCCGTGGCAGATTCCAGTGAAAAAGTTCGAATTCTCACAGTACTTCCAGAGAGTTGGTCAATAAGAAAAATAATAAAAGAATTCGGAACAGCTTTTTATATGGCACGTAAGGCTAAAAATGTACGTAAAGTAAAAGGATTACTTTCTTCTCCCAATTTGAAACCTGGTCAGACTTTATCAGCAGCTACAGCAACCCGTGTAGTTGATTTTTACAAAGATGATAGCATAAGCCGAATGATGCCTGGAGCAAAAGATTTTGTCTCAGTTAAGCAGGGAAATCGTCGGATACATGTACAGAAGCGATTGGTTTTGTGCAATTTAAAAGAAACGTATGAGGCTTTCAAAGAAAAATATCCCCTGGAAAAAGTAGGATTTTCTAAATTTGCGTCTTTGCGGCCAAAAGAGTGCGTGTTAGCAGGATCCAGTGGTACTCATTCCGTGTGTGTATGTGTCATACACCAAAATCCCAAATTAATGTTAATGGCAGCAAAACTAGGCGAACTTGAAACGGATACAGTCGCCTTTCCTACAACTTATAAGGGAATACTAGCGATGGTAATGTGCCAACCACCTTCCACGTCTTGTCATTTACAAAACTGCAGTCTGTGTCCTGGATTTGAAGACATACAATTACGTATGGAAAAATTATTCGATGAACATTTTATAACTCAAATCGAATATAAAGAGTGGACACAAACGGATAGGTGTACCTTGCGAACATCCATTTGTACACCCGATGAATATGTTGATAGATTATTACAACAGTTGCGGCAGCTTCAAACGCATGATTTTATTGCCAGAACGCAAAGCGACTTTCTGAAAGAAAGAAAAGAAAATCTTGGTATTGATGAATTAGTAGTAATCGCAGATTTTTCCGAAAACTATTCTTTCGTAATTCAGGATGAAGTACAAAACTATCACTGGACTAACACACAAGTGCTGTTCATCTTTTTCAATGTCGGCTAACTTCATTCGTAAAAACAAAATTTGAAAATAGAATTGAAAAGATGTTTTACTTTTCGGATGGAGCTGCTTCCCAGTACAAAAATAAGTACAATTTTGCAAATTTAGTTTATCACCAAAGAGATTTTGGAATACAAGGTGAATGGCACTTTTTTGCTACTTCCCATGGAAAGGGCCCATGTGATGGACTTGGGGGTACAATCAAACGATTAGCCAAGCATGCGAGCCTGCAAAGACCACATACTGATCAAATTACAGATCCTTTACAATTATTCCAATGGGCTAATGAGAATATAAAAAAACCTTAATATAGAATACTGCACCAAAGAAGAGCACGCAAATCATACTGTCGAACTAGCAAATACATTTCAATTAGCTGTACCCGTAAAAGGTACACGAAAGTTTCATGGATTTTTACCTCAATCTCAGACAGAGCTTATAGCCAAAACGTTTTCTTCCTCAGAGGAAAGCTCCGTTATTCAGGTAATTCATGCAATTCTTTAAATTCATCTTTCCTATCCTCGACTTTTTTCCCATTTTTCCTTTATCCTCTTTCCTAAACCTTTCCTGACGGAAGGCGATTCACCACCTTCTCGTGGTTTCCGTCGAGCAATATCATTTAAGACGTGTTATTGGCCAAGAGTGAATCAGTATACATTTTTGTTTACAAACCTTATTAGTGATGTTTACTAGATCAAGCTGTTACTATTTTTTTCTCCATCCAACCAGAAAATGAGTTGTTTTTAATATTAAATTTAAAAACAGTTTACACTTAGTCCGGAAAAGCTGCACCGATAAACGCTTTTTCCGAGTTCTATTGTAGGTTCTGATGTTTAATAAAACTTAAATTAAATAAGCTATTGCATTATAATATTTTAGGATCTTTATTTATGTAACACCCGAAGAAACCGATTTAAATACTAATTAAATTAGTAATTAACTAATCAGTATAATCATATCCACATAGATGCATTTATCTTATGTACACTAGTTAAGACAGATCGCTATTATTATATGAATCGTATTATTACTAACTAAAAGGTAGAGATAGGATTGCACCGGCCGGCCGTGGGCTATGGTGCACCAACTGCTTGTAATGCGCTCCATAAAAATTTCTCCTGCAAAATCTATTAAAATGTCCAGCTTGCCATTTTGCATTTAAATACAGAAATGTTCAAAGAATCTGTACAATTTTTTTCAGATTTTTAAAAATGTGACCACACCGATTGTTTTGCAATTTTAGAATATTTCGTTAAGAAAAAAATAGAAATACGATTGGTAGCAAAAAATTATTAGGCCGTCCAAAAAGCCCGTCTTCTTGTGAGTAATTTATAAAAAAAATGTTTGTTCTAGGATAAATACTTTTCGAGATATTTATATTTCTTTAAAGACGTGCAAGCAGTGTTGACAATTTTTTTAGGTTGAATATTTCCGAAGTTCTGCGTAATATAGCAAATTGATGAATGAAAGTTATGTTCTTTAGTTGATTACTACCTCATAATTGATTTTCATCGAAATCCGTGAGATCGACCCATTTTAGTGATCGATTTCGCATGGAATGACCCTATAGTAATTAAAACCTCCTACAACTACTCCCTCTTTTTAACAAAACCTTTCTATTGGTAGCATTCAAATATACCGCTCAAATTGAAAGGCATGTTTACTTGTACCAAAAAGATATCAATTCGTTTACTGTCAAACTGTCTTACTCACGAACTTTTAATAACATTTTTATTAAATTAATAAAACTGCAATTTTTTAAAATGTATGGTTATTATTTATACTAGCATCTCTCGAAGTGACATTATTTATAATGAATTAACAATTCATATGCAAAAATGTTTTATTGTAAATGTCACTTTCACATAAAACCAATCAGAACAATCTGTGCTGCCTTGATTTTTTTGTACTATATCTATTTGGCGGCCCCAGTATAGTGTTAATAGAATGACCATGCTGCAAAATTGAAATTGTTAAAATTATCAAATTATACAAATTGGTAGGAAGAGGAAGACATTTTGATGTAGCTATTAAATTCTGACCCCCTCCCATCTTTAAGGGGTGGGACGTAACTTCAGAATATTTAATGGAATGATACATTTTTCTTTTTGAAATTCGCATGTACTATTGATTTCATAATGATCTAGGACAACAAGGCTAAGATGATGCTAATTTTTAATTTTTGTTCAATGTAAATGCATAGGATAAAATAATAAAAAATAGCATCGTATTAGCCTTGTTGTCCTAGATCATTATGCAACCAACAGTACTTAAAAAGCTACGTAGTATTGTATATAATTATCCCACTTATTGCAGAGATATTAATTAGATTATTAAAATAAAAATAATAAGTTATTGGTCCGCATTTTTCTGAAGGGCCTTTAAATGTAGAAGTGTATACAAATTTCTAAGTAACGAGTAGCTCCAATTATTAAACATAAATCTGATAAATGTGGTTTCAGCAGAATGGGGCGCCCGCCACCACATTATGCAAGAACTGGTCTGCAATTATTTAAATGAGGTTTTTGTGAACCAGTGGATTGGTCGGGCTGGCCCAATAAATTGGCCTCCTCAATCACCCGATTTGACCACCCCTCGACATTTTCATAAAAGAAAAGGTTATGGCAACTGTACCCGCTACAGAAGAAAATATAAAAAATCGTATTCAACATGCTTGCCAACTAGTGATTCCTGAAATGCTACACTTGAGTACGAAATTCATTCAGGAAACGGGTGTAGAAGTTGAGGAGCAAAAAATTTCCAAAACATTACTTCAAGGTTAAAAAGATTCTTCAAATACAAGCTTATTTTGTTAAATTACCTGTAATTGATCATAAGTCTTTTTATTCGATTTCAAAACAACAGGAACTGAAATGTCCACATTCGAAGCTTTGACAGGCTCACGCATACGCTCTTGTATGTTCTCCGAAACCATCTTGTCTAGTGCATTAAGGAATTCATCGTCTTCAGGACAATCCACTTTACGAGGACCACTAGGTATTGCTTGTGATTCTGATGTGGGTTCTTGTTCAGCATCTGTTAAATCTGGATCACCTACAATATTAGATTAGATTTGAGATATTTAGGAAATATTTAAATTAACCTTCTTCGTCTGATTCGTGTGTGTGATCAATGGTCTCATCCTCGGTAGCTGTATCGTCAGTGATCGGACCAGTAACACCTTCAGACACCTCGTCATCACCTTGATCTTCATTATCGGTTTCGGCTATGCTTTCTAATGCTCCATCAGTGGCCTTGTTGGAATCGTCCAAAAGATTTTCTATATCAAAAATGAATTAAATGGATATTTCATTATTTTTTTTATAAACAAGAATTTTTGTTTTAGCATTTCACTGCCATCTGAAAAACAGACAGCAGCTCTTTGGGGAAACTCTGCGTGGAACAGCATTTTCACACGAGAACCTCGTAAAGAAAATATTGCAACCTGTCGAAACACAACCAGAACTTTCAATTATCCTATAATTTATAAACAATCCTTCTTTTCATTCTTTTTTTTTAGGTTCTGTAATAAAAATAAGAATTGCAATGTTTTGATATTTATAACACAGTTGCCAGTTGTAATCTAAATTACCTTTTCTGCAGAACTGTATAAAAAAATCATTCATATTGTCGAGGGCACAGAACTTGCTTGATAAGTTTAGAGGCGCCCAAAAGACCAAAGAGTCGAAGTGTAAAAGCGGGCTGGGCTTATTAACCTAGCAGAAACCCTAGTTATAATCAATCAATGAGAAAAATTGTTCCAGAAGAAATTCGAGATTACGAGTAGTTATTTTTATAAAGACTAATCTTACAAAATTACTTATCGGCGAGAATTAATGTGGTTTTCATGTACCCATTTGTACAACCATATGCGGCGCAATCATTTACTATTTTGATTCTTTTAAATAAAATAATTACCACTAAATTCATGCTCACAACACATATGCACTAACACCATGAGATAGAGTGAAATAGCAAAACCTCTACAATGCCTGTCCTTTTCTTCAGACCCAGAACGTCTTTTTGTAATATCTTCAAGCAGCAGTTTGGATTCCAGTCTCTGCATATAGTTCAATCAGTTCAATAGTTAGGTTAGAGGTTATGTTAAAGATTAGGTTTTCCTTTTGCGTCATTTTGTCCTTTATGATATTTTTTACCTAGCCATATTTTGTCTGTGATACTCGGTCTTGTAATATTTAGACCGCAACCCCAGAAAGCTCAACTTATCTAAATCTTTTGGTCAACATTTAGTTCAACATGTTACCAAATTTTAAATTGTTACATGTTGATTTCATGACACCCTGTATTGCTTTGCTTTAGTACCATCCAATATGGTTTCTCTGGGGATCTTTGCATTCTCTCTACTTTAGTTGCCCTTCTGAAATTGTCAAAAGTATTTTCCTTGCGATGCATGACTTGAAAACGCATTTTGCAGGTATAATGTAATTTTCTATTTGATTTGGAAGCCTATGGGGATTTTGCACTGTTATTCCTTTTGAGGTTATAAACACATTCTCTTGAAGTTTGTAAAATGTCTGTATTTACTATGTTCATTTCTTAGTTGTATTGCTTGATGCATAATTCATATATTAATCGGAACTTTTCCTCCGAACTCCCGAACCAGTTTGGCAATAGGCTACAGGAATTACTTGTTTTTTTTTAAATTTTATTGCAGTCAACACCTACTAGTAAAGCAGAATATCAGCAAATAACTTTCCTCTGGCTGTTTTAGGCATAAAAAAAATTCCTAAAAATTGTTTTAAATTTAAATGAGTAATTTTCCCGCTCTGTATACGTCATAACTGCTAGCTTGTACGCCATTAGCTGAAAATGCGCATTTGCCAGATGCGACCAGCGTTGTGGCATTGGCTTGTTGTTTACTTTACGTTGTCATTGATTTGTCCGTCTACGCACGTGTTTGTTAGGTTATATTTTCATTGTTTTTGCTTTTTGAAAATTTTGTGTAAATAAATCAGGTGTTTTTAATAATATTTTTTAATAGTAAATTGCTGAAGAATTTGGGTTCTTGTTTGCAGGTAGATTTTGTAATACACATTTTAGCGGTATCTCGATAAGCCAGGAGGTGATTCAATACAAGAGACGCGGACACGCGGTGCTAAGAGCGGCCGATAACTTGCGAGCGCCGCACAAGAGAGGAGAAACGTTACAGAGTTAATTGTTTGTTATGAAAATACAATATATTATTGCTGTGTGTAGAATAATAAATCGGATTGTCGATGATTTGTTATTTGAATTCGTAGTTTATTAATTATCTTCGACCCTTGCTAGCACACATACATCTCTTCAAGGCTTGGGCACGAAATTATTTGTACTTTTCTTTAAAAATAACCAGATCAACTTTGAATTTGAAAAACCTGTTCACAGTAATGGCTAAAATGAGTTTTATAAATAAACTAGTAGATATTTATTGTCAACACTCTGTGTATTTCAAAATCAAAACGACTTATCACTGCTTTAAGAGATTTTTAAAATTAATAAATTTATTAAAATTAATTTTTTTTATTTGTAAGGTTAAGTTGTGTTCCGAATCACATGTGGAAACACCGCAAACAAAGAACGCATCAAACCATACATTACGTTTTTAGCAACCATTTTATACTAGTTCAATGCCAATTACCTGTAAGATTTAATCGCGTATGTCTTTACATTTTGATACTGCGGAGAAGCAGCTATGACGTATGTGATACAGCATTTTTCAAAAGCTATGAAAATTTTACATTTTTAATTTAATTTTTTTCATTATGTAATTTTTTATATAAACTATTTACTGAAACTTTGTATTATTTTAGAGGTCTAAAATTGAATGTGTACTGTTTTAAATGAATTGATGGACGGTGTCCACTCGCCTATTCTTCAAAGCCACCTTTCAACTTAGATAGTTATTTGAATGCATAACTATTTGGTAATGTTTGTTTTTTAAACCTTTCTTTTTTTTTCTTTTTATTTATCTTTGGTCTTATAATCCTTCTACTTATCTGGGATTTGATTGCTTGCTGATGTCGCCTTTAAGCAAGGTTATGCATAGTTAGTAGCATTCCTTCCAATTCAACACCTGGAGGATTTCTACATCAACATCATAGGGAATCTACAATTATTGAAGAGAGTAGAGGAATTGTGAGTTGTATGTCAATAAACTTCTAGCAATCATCTAGTAATCACTTTATTAATATAATAGAAGTATTACATATTTTTACTGTCTGAAACTGTTTTGTTGTGAAGTGTGAGTTACAGTTGTATTTGTTCTAATTTGTATATACACCTTGTTAGAATTTATTCATGCGAGTGTGCACATATATTTTGATATCGTAAAGAGTATTAACTGTTTACTTGAAGCCATTTTCGATTGTACAATCAAAGTGAATCTGTGGACACATAACATTTCGTGAACTTTTGTGCTACACCGATTTAATATTTATACATACATATTCAAGTTTCGAGTAATTAACTTAATTATTTTCGTTTGTACATAATTATTATCTAAATAAAAATAAATATTTAGCTAAATTAGTGCTAACGTTATGTCATCTTTGTATTTTATTTGGTGACTTATTATTTATGTGTTTGTTTCTGGTAAAAAAAGCTTTCAGGTTTTCTTGTACATTTTCTAAGGAAAAGTCTACTACATTGGAAGTAGTCACAAATGTGTAGTTCTTTCTTAACAAAACTATGAATTTTGTCAACAAATCTTAAGGCAAGTTTGCAGCTTTGCATTTATACGGTTGCATTAATCTGTCAATGGATGAATTAAGCATCTCCCTTTTTGAAGTGTTCATACCGGTGCACATTTTGACAGTCGACTCTTGTTTTTTGGTTTGTAAATTTAATCTAAACTAGTGAACAGCCCAGGCTCCAGATTGAAAATAGCAAACACCTACAGAATATGTTGTTAATGCATTTATCATTACCGTAAACAAAGCTAGGCATCTAACCTGACTATTTGAAAATATTACGCTATCAACGAAACAAATCTACTGCAAAAGCGTTCCAGTTAATGGATACAACAATGGATGATAGAGAATTTCCGGTACGCTAGATAATAATGAGTTGTGATTGGTAAACACTCTGAACTTACCTTTACTGTAGTGATGTGTTATAACACTTCTCGTGACACCCATCGCCCAAGCGTCGGTAAATCAAAAGGTCTCTAATACTTCTCGAGACGTCAAGCTAAACAGTAGCGGTGGCACGTCATAGAATTTTGTTATCGGAAGTACTAACAATAAAGTTGGTGCATTTATCATCTCACTCAGATGCACGTAAACATGGATGGTACTCTTGAAGGTCGCTCGAATTGTCAAACCAGTGGGAGTGATAGAAACGGCAATATATAAAAATCTGTCTTTAAAATAAAGATGGATATACTGCATATTTCAACGCTTCTTATAAGCATGTCTCATGATGCCTAGGCGTTGTAACACTCCGAGAAGCATCGATACCTTGATGCATTATAACCCACTACTACTTTACTGCTCTGTGGCAAAACCATTTATTGTCACTTGTTTTTAAAATGTAATTTATTTTATTGTCTAAGTGCAAGTATTGCCAACGCAGCTATTATAAACAGTCACAATCACATCACTTTTAATTATGTTTTTGCATAGATTAATCTTTAAATCAACAACAAGTTGTTTATTAATTAATATGCATAAGCTCTTACTATAGTTAAAAGAATTGTTGGAGATAGCATATAAAGAAAACACAGAATTCCAATAAGATACAAGTATAATAATAGGTATAAAATAATCAGAAAATATAAATGCACTTACCTATTCCAAGGCTGGTCCTCACATTGTTAACTTCAGCAATGGCTTCCTCGTAGTTATGACACAACTTCAATTTAGGCCTTAATGTCTGTAATGTATCTTTAACTAAATGTTCTAAAGGAGGTGGAAAAGAGTCACCCCAAACAGATCGTTTAAACCAATAATAAGCTTGGAAAAACACTAAATAATAATCTAAACGTCTTTTACTACTTCCACTACTAAAATAGGTACCTGGAATTAAGCCACATTAAATACATTTTAAAATGTTAAACAAATAAGCACAAATTACCACAAGTCTCCAATAGTACACATGCTAATCTAATACGAAACAAGTGATCTGGTGGATCTAACGGTGAAGGTATGCTATGATCCATCGTCACACCAAACGTTATTAACGAGTACAACACTTTAAAAATATCTGCGCTTTCTACCATCCGATAATTATAGAGTTCTCCTAGATATTTTATTTGAGCAACACGTCTTTGGTTGAATTTCGGTGAGTTCACTTCTAAACCTAAACGTATATCTTCTAAGACACCATCTACCACTCTTGTGCCAACTTCGTCTTGATATGCAACGAGGCCCGCTAATAGATTAGCTAGACATCTGTAATTTAAAATGGTTAATAAAGTATTAATTAGGACAGACCAGGTATTCTGAATATACCGTCATGTGTCCATTTAGTACTCCGTTCTTTCGATTATGGGTTTATTGTTATCCAGATAAAAAATTCAATTGGGGGGGGGGGCGGAATATTAATGAGTTTAAAAAAGGCACATTTTAAAATTAGTAACACATATACAGGGTGTCTCAAAAAGTGTGGCGCATAGTAAAAGGGTATTTTTTTAAATGGAACAACCTATATTTTCTCATTTCAAATGAAGCCTCTTTAGGTTCTTTAGGTTTTTGTTCAATACCAACGCTTCATTTAAATTTTAATATCTATGTCAGCCTTTGTTGATTTTTTGTAAAACTTTATCTAAACTATCGCAAGCAAGAAGTGTAGAAGTAATTTTTTTATACAGGGTGATCAAAATAATCTTTTTAATATCGACATTATCAATCCATTTTTTGCAATTTTTTTAAATGGAACATCCTATATTTTATGATATGTGTTAATAGAGTATTTATTTTCCTTTATTTTGATATCTATAAAAATAAAAATGCAGAAGACTGTGAGTTATTATTTATTACCAGTTGTATGATATCTACTGTTTTCCAGCCACAACTCGAGAAGACATGGTGAAAAGGATTTATCAGTCTTTCTAGCATATTACCCCTGCTATGCTCAACAATGTGAGACGATCCTTAACAGGTGAATAGACTTATGCTGGCAGAAATGGCAGATATTTTGAACAATTGTTGTGTTAAGTGTATTTTCGTTCATTCTTCATTATCAATTACATTTTTATATTCTATTTTATACTCTGCATAACTTTTTACTTTTTGTTAAAGTTTACTAAAATTTGAAAATGTAAATAGTGATTGCTTTGCAGTTCTCTGCTCACAGTGTTGCCAGACATGCGTGAACTTTCAAAATATTTTAAGTTTAACTGATATTTTTAATTTTTAAATGCCAAGGAATAATTTAAGGTAGTTGAGATTAAAAAGGGGAATATAGAACTGCTAAATATCTTTAAAAATATCAGTTGTTCTTGCTGGTTTTAAGAAAAAAAAAGTATTACTATATTAAAATATTGAAAATATATATTCGTTTTAAGAAATTAATCAGGACTAATTAAGAGTGAAATAGTTTATTCAAAAATTGACCGTCGCATACTCTTAAGTAAAGAAAAACAACATTTACTTCGGGAATTTATTAAATAATAGTCAAAAGATTAGGAAAGTTAAAGTATGGGAAGGGATATAAACATTAATCTGTTACTTTACATCGACAATCACAAAAATATATGTAACAATAACGAAAATGCGTCAAATATATTAACAGTCAAATCAAACTCCTTGAAACTTCCAGCTTTTTTAACTCGATCCTCGCCTACAGCGCATTACGTGAGCAAAAGCCTGAACTAAAAATGATAGTTGCTATTTACCAAAATATATGAATTAACGCGGGATATGACCTTTTTTTAGTTCATACAGTTCTTTTATACTGTTGTATATTCGGGCACTTTTATCTCAAATAACACTTGAACGACTATTCAACTCACATGTCATTTATTAAAAATTGACCAATTAAAATGCAGCATTTGATATTTTTAATCCAATGAAAATGAATTGTATCGACAATTCTCACTAGTGAAAATTGTCGACAATTTTCACTAGTGATAACAATCGACAATTTTAATAAAACACAAATATTTAACAACATTTATTTTTGAGTATTGAACGTACAATTATTAAATGTAACATTGCTACATTTATGAAAAACAATTTGATTTTTTAAAGCGTGTTCGTTGAATAGTCTCTCGAATACCATAAATAGTCAAAGTTAAGTAGACTATTTTTGTAGTGCTTAACACTCATGTCTATCATGCTTGCGAATACCACTCGTGCTGCGCACTCGTGGTATTGAAATGCAAGCATGATAGACATTCGTGAAACCACCACAAAAATAGTCGACATAACTTTGACTACTAATGGTATTATAAGTGATAATTTAGGAAGTACACCTTACCATTTTTAAAAGCTCTCTAGCTACAGTTTTGTTTTTATAAATTTACACTTTTTTATTCATTAAGGAAATAGCTTTTGTAATTTTGTATTTGCTATAAAGCATAATATAAACTAGATAACACTCTTAAGAAAAGATCTCATGCAAAATAAATGTAAACTAAGTGCAATTTTTAAAAATTGTAATGAAATTCTTTAAAGCTGTTTAAGCGGTACTTTACCTACGCGATAACGGAGCCTTAAAGATTAAGGTAGACTTATAGCTAGGGCTGTGCGATTATCGAAATCAATAATCGAAAATGGATTAGAAAAAAAATCGACGATTAATCGATTGATTGATTAAGTCGATTGATCGATTAATCGGATTAATCAATTTATAGGATTAATCAATTTATAGGATTAATCAATTTATAGGATTAATCGATTTATAGGATTAATCGATTTATAGGATTAATCGATTTATAGGATTAATCGATTGATAGATTAATCGATTATTTAAAATATAATCGAAGGTCCGATTAATCACTTACGATAATTCGTGTCTTCTATATTATAGTCTAAAGGCTTTTCTGAATTAACATAAATAGTAACGTCTACTGAAATTTTGCTAAAGTATATTTTTATATAAATTATATTTTTAAAAATCCACTTCAGTCTGTGTGCAGTCAAACAGTGTATGTTCAGGTTGATACCAGTCTGGTGCTATGGTCGTACCTTGTACTTATAATAATAATAATAACGGTCTTTATTTTTTCCCAAAAGAAATACAATGGGTCTTACACCTTAATAACTAAATAAATGTAATCACATCTAAGGCAGTATCAAGTTCTGAATCAGATTTATTTCTGTTTCTGCTCTTCCACTTAACCTCATACTAATAAATTTTATTTTGCATTACACATAGTATGAATACGAGTAATACGACATCATACATCATCAATGTTGTGGTTTAGTAGAGAAACAATTTGTGCAATTCGTGGTCGTTGTTAATGCTACTTCAACCAAAGTTTGAGAAGCAACTATGGTTATGCTATTATGAACATCAATAATAAAAAAAGATTAAAAAAGAAATCGATTAATCGGTTTAATCGACTGATTGGTTAGTCGATTATTCGGAACTACAATTATTTTCTAGAAATAATTGATTAATCGAACAATTTAACTGATTAAATCGATTGATCAATTAATAGATTAATCGATTAAATCGATTGATCGATTTAAAAAAATTAATCGATGGTCTGATTAATCGATTAGTATGCACAGCCCTACTTATAGCTATCCAGATAAATAGTCTATTTACACATATAAAATACAGGGTGTTCCATTTAGAAAAATTGTCAAAAAATGGGACACCCTGTATAAAAAAGATTTACTTCTAACACTTGCTTGGGATAAATTAATCCTAGCTAGATCTGACCCAGATTTTTACAAAAAATCAACAAAGGAGATATTAAAATTGAAATGAAGGGTTAATATTGATCAAAAAATACTTAAAAAAAATCATAACTCGGCAACGTCGCATCTAGAGTTAAAGACAGAACCTAAAGAGAGCTCAATTGAGATTAGAAAATATATGCAATTAAAAACAATAAGCCTCTATGTGCCGCACTTTTTTGAGGCACCCTGCATATGTAACACTATTTAAAAATGTGCATTATTTAAACTTTTTAACATTCTCCCAATAGTATTTTTTATCTGGGCAATGATAAACCTACAATCAAAAACCAGAGGACTAAATGGACACCCAGTATAACCTTAAAAACTGTGTCCTCAGAGTTAGGTCAAGGATATCAAATAGTTTTGGTGATATTATTATCATTTTGTACAAAGTTGGTAATACTTAATAATATGTAACATTTGCTTGACATAATGTCAAAATACATTGGTTTTATACAGATTATCCGAAAACCAATTTAAACATACAAAAATTAATGAGAGCAACAAGGAAGACAAACCATATGGGTAGCACAACAAAGATAGAATGCAATTATGGCTAGGTAGATTTTTACCAATAACAAGCAAACCGGTCATAAATATTTTATCTGTCATTAAAAGCATAAAGTGAGGTTAAAATAATTATGTCGATATAATAGTATGTTACTAAATAAATTGCTTTGTGGTAAAAATCAATTTTGTTCACTAGAATCTTAGAAAGTTCAAAATGTCTTATATGCAGCAAGAAAAAATTCAAATGATTAAATGGATTTATGGTGGAATGGATTTTATGCGCTTAATGACAGATTTTTTTGCTTGCTTGCTTGTTATTGGAGAGATTTTTAGTTTAAAAATTCACCTAGCCATGATTGCATTCTATCTTTGTTGTGCTACCCATATTGTTTATGTCTTCCTTGTTGCACTCATTAATTTTTCTATGTTTAGACTGGTTTTCGGATAATCTGTTTATACAAATTAACCAACTTCTCATAGAATGCGAGAATTGGATAAACTTTAACAACTGGTTCAAGCACAAATTAAGTAAATAAATCTAAAACGTTTACCCACAAATGTGTACAATTCACAGACAACACTCTGAGACAGACTGTTTCAAGTTTGTTGACTCTCTTCAGTTGGAGCTATTCATCTGTAAATTGCATACACCATCCGGGGCTTTATATAGTATCCCTAAATAACATTATTATCGAATGATATCAGTGGTGACACCTGTGAGCCAATGTACTATATTTATTTTTTTTTATTTTAACAAGCTAAGAAACCAAGAGTCTTCAAAAATGTTCAAGTGGAAAGTCTTTCTTGTAAATATGTTAACCAATCAAGTGCATGGATGGATTCGCATTTGTTTGAAAAGTGGTTAAAAGAATTTCTGGCAGAAACGAAACTCCCGTAAAAAGCATTGTTGCTTCTAAACAATGCACCATCTCATCCTGATTAAGCTACACTAGTCTCTAGTATATTAAAGCTCTTTTTTTGCCTCCAAACATAAAGTCACTGATTCAGCCTACTGAGCAAGCTGTAGTTCGTGCAGCTTCTTTAAACCCTATGAAACTATACATTTCACATCTGCGAACCCATCCAATGACAGACAACACTTATGAAATTAGCCTGTTGCTTACTGCCAGAACACTATAGTTACACAGCAATTTCATGTATGGAGAAAAATGAACTATATTGCACACTGCTCACAAGGTGAATGTAGGCTCGAGCAGAATAAACGAATTTCTTGCATTTAATTTATAAGCAAATAGTATTTTACTTCTCTAAGGCGCAATTTATGATTAAAGAGTAGATTAAGAGTATAATTAATATAGCACGGAGGAATAAACTTAATTACTCCTTGATTACTTTGCAAAAAAATAAGTGGCCATCATTTCTTCATTACAATTTTTTACACTATTTTGTTAAGAAATGTTTCTATAATAGTTATTTAATAAATTAGTTTGTTAATGAAAGCGATTAATGATCGAAACTGTTTAAAGCACGAACGAGCGATAGGGAGTGAGTGCCTTTAATAGTTGAGATCATTAGTTGCTCATTAACAAACGAATTGATTACAACAGTTTTTCGTTGACCGTAAAATTCTTCGATTTTAAGATAGAAAATTTCAAATAATACCGAATCCATACCGAATCAAAACTTGTGCGTATATCTGGTTGCCTATAGTAAAACATCATCAAAACGTCAAAATCACAAACGGGTTTATTAATGAAAAAGAGTGTATTAATGAGGTCCATTAATGCATCCTTTTTTCACAAAACAGTTACTTAATAAAAAAGAGTGTATTAATGACGTCCATTAATACATCCTTTTTTAGAAAAAATCATTCATTAATATTGACATTAACAAACGGTCAACGAAAAAGTGGTTTAATGTGCACTAAAATAGAAAGAAACAAAAAACGTATCTATGATTTTGGCCTAGAAAAAGATAGCATTTGACATCTGTGCTCCAACTCTAATATTTCAGTATTGAGGTTATGTATTCAGCGACTTTACACCAGACTATAATAAACCTAACCTTATATTAAGATATTTAACATTATGGGCTCCCATAAGACACTTCACAGCATATGCAGCAATTTCTTCAGTATTCCAATCCAACTTCCTCATTAATCTCATTACTTTATCTGTATTATTCTTTTGCAGATCTTGATACAGCAATTTTCTAATAAACTGATGCATTACTGGCCGCTCTTTCTTTGTAACAGGTGCTATATCTGGTGGATTAACATAATAATAAGCATTTTCTATTTGCGTAACATATCTAGAATCCAGAACCATAACAGATTTCTTCCTCATCATTTGTTCTAGATAAACTTTGGTACGCTGATGGGAGTCTGGACTACAAAATAAAAACCGACCACATACTTCCAATAGATTACAAGCCATTTCTATGTGATGATGTGAAAAATCATGCAATAGGACTTTTAAACAATAAAGAGCTTCGATTTTTGAATAAAGATTAAATTTGACCAGCTCTCCGATGTATCTTACCACTTTTATCTTAGATTCAATATTAATTTGATCTTTTTTACGAACGTGATATTTAAAATCATGCCGTAGCATAAGACACAATTCATTAGCAACCTCAGGTACTGCTGGATAAAGAATTGCTACAAATCTCGCATAGAATGGCAATAAGTCCAAACGAGTACGATTTACTCCAAATAAAGCTCGTACCAGTTTTTTGCGGTTATGTTTATTATTTAATGTAACCAAGAAGTCTATAGCAGCATTATCAATTAATTCACGATTTACACAGTTGGGTAAGTTGTTGAGGTATGCTTCTAATATTATTTTATTGCTCACTGTTGTTGAAACAGAATCGTCTACTTCTTCTTCTACAATGGGTTCTTCGGTTTTACCTGTAAATAATTTATAGATCTCAGATATTTTAAATTACGAATTAAAAGACGAAATCATGCAAGAATATATCAGCACAAATCTTGAATTCTTATTTTTAACTATTACTTGTTTAATAATTATAATGTATGACATCAGGGTTGCCAGACGTCCCGGATTTTGCAAAATTGTCTCATGTTTAAAGCTTCTGCCCCGCGATATAACCATATTGTCCCACAAAACAATTTTTCTTGTACATACATATACGAGAGATGTCTGATGGGAAGTGAGCCTAAGATATTAAAACACAAAGGTCTGAGTTATTTTGTTTTTATTTTTCAATATGGTTCCCTTGAACATCAATACAACATTGTCAGCGATTATACAGCAATTCTAACTTATGTAAAAAGTAGTCAGAAGATTTGCCTGCAAAATGCTCTTCGGCTGCTTTCATCTTAAGATCTCCTACGAAGTAACTATTTTTTCAAATTAGGAAACAGATTGAAATCGCTTGGGGCAAGGTCTGGACTTTATATTTGTTGGTTGGTTTCCTCAAACCCTGCACAGTTCAGAGCATGCTTTGCAACATGAGTCGTGTAGAAAGTAGTGTCTTAATTCTTGTCTTTTTTCTTTCAGTGCCGCTCATAATTGAAGTATTAAACTCAAATAATATTCGCCGGCCTACGTAGATCCTCTGGGAAGGTAATCAATAAGTAAAATGTCATTGCAGAAGGTGGTTGCTATAAGCTTAGCTAGATGCGGCGATAAATTAGATCCGAAGCTTCCCCACACATTTTCAGAAATTGGAGTGAACATTCTACTCATCGAAGTCAGTCGAATGCTGCTAACATTCTGGGAACCAAGCAAGCGGTTACTTTGTTCGTTTGTAAATGATTGTGTAAGATCTCTCCAACACATTCTTTGTTCATGTTCAACTGTTCCATTATTCCGTTTCCAACACCATTTTTACGATTTACATCAGTAACTACCATGAAAGCTGGTTCAGGACAATCTTTATTTTCAATAGACTCTTGTCCACATTGAAACAGTCATGTCCATCTTTTTAGACTCTGAATAGGTTATGTTCAACTACTCATGGATATCTTTTGCACTTTTCCCTTTTTTAACGAGGTATTTAATGACGGCACAGTACTCAAATTTCCTAATTGAAATGGTTTGACTCAACGTTGTGAAAAACACTCGTTGCTTACTCACAAACGAAAAATGCGATTAAATTTGAAGCAAGCCTACTGAGATTCCTACTAATGCACCACAACGCAAGCGGTTTCTATAAAACAATTGCATTCAAGGCTCACTCCCCGTCAGACACCCCTCGTATAAATAAATGGTTGTTTATTTTGTGGACCCAAAGCTTGGCATTTAGTTAATAGCTAAACAGGTCTAAACGGGTTATACGAAAATTGAATTGTACGGTATCTACCGCGTTTCCATCGGGAAACAGCTGATATATATGGTAGATGGCACCGGTATAAGCATTTCCTAACATTTATGGTGCGTCTTACTTACATACATAACTTACAAAGCCATATGTGTGTTCATTAAAAGGTTTTTCAATAGTGTTTAACATATCCCTAATACGTTATTCATATTCGCTGTAGAGAATGAAAACGTAAAAAAAAACCACACACACCTATGAAACTATTTCTATTTTAGGTTATGTAATAACTAACACACAACACTCGTTGAACTCAATACCCCCACATAGTTGGATCTTGGATCAAACTGTTCCAAAAACCAAAAAGGTCAAACAGAAATATCCGACATGGTATAATAGAACCGTACTTAAATTAATTAAGGAAAAAAAAACTGCAGAAAGCGATTACAGAAAAACAACAATGAATTTAATAATAATAAATTTAAACAAACTAGAAGGGAGTTAAAACGTGAAATTCGAAGTGCGTATCAAAAACACATTGAAAATATTGAAAATAATCTGAATGTTGATAATAATTTCTTGTGGGACTATATAAAGAGTAAAAAGAACTCAACTTCTATTCCACTGTCAATGAACTCTGGATCCGAAGTGTATAAAGGTATCGAAGAAATAACGAAAGGGTTTGCTGAATATTTTAAAAGTGTTTATGAAATATCACCTCCATTTTTAATATCAGAAATTCAAAGTAACTTTTGAATAAATGAAAATATCATAAACTTACAAACTATTTCAGAAGAGCAAATTATACAGGGTATAATGAAATTAAAAAATAAAAAATCAGTAGGGCCAGATGAAATTAGTTTATGTGATTAAAGGCTCCAAAGAATGGTTTGTAAAACCATTACATAAAATATTTAATGCTTCACTTCAACAAGGAATTTTTCCTACAGCATGGAAATTATCCACGATATGTCCAATTTTAAAAAGTGGTTGACCATCTGACATGCAAAACTACAGACCAGTAGCTCTATTGGATGTGTTTTCAAAACTATTTGAAGGAATAATATTTGATGATCTTTACTTTCAATTAAAAAATAAAATTAATTCTCGTCAACATGGATTTTTCAAGGGCAGGTCAACAGCCACTTACTTATGTACTTTTACACAATTTACAATAGATGCGTTTGATAGGCGGAGTCAGGTTGATACGGTCTATACGGATTTCTCCAAAGCTTTTGATAAAGTTAATCACAAATTATTGCTTGAAAAAATTATTCAGTTAGGTTTATAATAAATTTATTAAAATTAATGTACTCTTCTCTCATAAACAGAAGTCAGTATATTGAGTGTTGTGGTTATAAACCGGATAAAATCGTATCAACATCTGGTGTCCCTCAAGGGTCCAATCTAGGGCCTCTGTTGTTCTTAAATTTTTATAAATGACATACAAACCCATGTGAAATACTCTCAGTGCCTGATATTTGCGGATGATTTCAAACTTTACAAAGAAATAACATCAATAGAGGATTGTGGAGAACTGCAAGATGATTTAGTAGCAATTCATAGCTGGTCGTTAAACAATAAACTTAAATTTAATATCAAAAAGTGTGCGATAGTGACATTCACAAAAAAAGAATAATTTTATCTATGATTATAAAATGAGCGATCACATACTAATACGTAAAATGGATATTAAAAGACTTGGGAATTACTTTTGATTCAAAGTTAAAATTCAATCAACACATAGATACTTTATCCAGTAACTCCCACAAGATGCTTGGATTTCTTTTTCGGTTAACTGAGGATTTTTGAAGCACCGACGTCATGATAACATTTTTTAACACATTAATCAGACCTAAATTGGAATGTCGGTCGGTGGTTTGGAACCCGCTGTATAAGCATCAGGAAATCAGTATCGAAAGAATTCAAAAGAAGTTCCTAAAATATTGCTTTTTCAAAAGAACAGGGGAAGGATTTCACGGCAATTATCAAGAACTCTTCAAAGTTAAGACCTTAGGTAGTAGACGGTTGATAAGTCAATGTTTATTCTTACATAAAATTGTTAACGGTAGCATAAATGATTCCAACCTCCTAGGAGCAATTAACTTCTATGTTCCCACAGCTTTTCTGAGAAATCCGTTGACCTTTCAATCTGACTTTGCAAGAACCAACTATCGGAAAAATAGTCCTTTAATAAGAATTTGCAATAAATGTGGTGAAGTCGAAAACCAGCAACAGTTAGATATATATCACTTGTCACTTACAGTATTCAGAACCCGTTTAAATGAAATAATAAGCTAGGGAAGACAGCACTTACACAACTATCCAGGAATTGAATTAGTTTTTCTTTTTACTTTTTTTTTAAATTATAAGTAAGAAAATTTAATTTCATTGATAATCTGTATTTACTGACATTTTAGTATACTAGGGAAATGAAATGTTTAAATGTTAATATCTATATAATTTTTTTCTTCTTATATAGTTAAGAGCGTCTTGCCAAATTTGTTATTGATTTTTCTTTGTCATTTTTTTTACTCTGTAATTGGGCATAAGCCTGTTGAGTAAATAAACATTATTATTATATTATTATTATTATAGTGCAGTCCTGTGCTTCACCTCGACTAACGCATTTGTCCCTCAGACAAATCGTCCCCCGTATAATTGGTCCCCGATGTAAACTTCAGAATAAATTTACTTGGAGCTAGTTTCGAGTTAAATAAACAATTAATACCGAACTAACTTTAGTCTTCATTTTGACATTCACTTTTCTATGCTTAAAGTGACCCTTCCGTTAGTAGGTATAACACATCCACAACTCCAGTATCCCTATCGTGATTGATTGCTTGTCAGCCACCCAGTATGATGTCACTCTGCCTTGTGTATGGTTGCTACAAATGCTTCATGGGTAGATTACATAATAGTATATTAAAATATTAGAGCCATAAGACATGTTTTTAGTGCACATGTCCCAGTTTTCTAGTCGAAGGACAAGTGTGCTAAGACCGAGTCGTGAAATCACACGAGTACGATTATGCCTTTATCCCACATGTATTATACAAAATGTTATCTACGACTGCCTCATTATGTCATTCATTACTTCATTAGTGATATAATGAACTTCATTACCTAACTCAAATGAATGACATAATGAGTTCTTATTCAAGCTGATAAAAAATAATACCTAAGTTTTAAACAAAATTTGTTATGGGTTACTTTATTAAGTAGTTTGACAGTTGGGCCTGCATAATAGTAATAATCGTCCCTCCCTCCAGCACAAACTTCATAGCTTCTGGGCCTGGTTCGCCAGGTAATGGGTAGTAGCAATTATTATTATATTATAGTTGGCAACAATGAAAATTCTAATTCATTATTGGATTTTGTAAATAAATTTACAGCGTAAATAAGTGTGACAAAGAACAGCTGTTCAACAGTGATATCAACTTTAAAAAATAAAATGTTACTGTTTCCAGTATTCAAATACATTTCTTTTGGACACGCAAATAGGAAAAAGTGAATTGAATTTTAAACAAGGATTCATTGGTAACAATTTTTAAAAACAATTCCGACATTGCATAAAATTTCTGGCACACAGCAAATACACTGTTTATGTAATGTAATAATGTAAAGGATTGAATTTTTAACAGAAATTTTTAGGATTATAGGTTGATGGCATTGGATTTTTTAATACATTTTTTGGGATTAAAGATTGAATTTCTCAAAATCTCGTTGGGATTAGGAATTAAGGATTGGATTTTTTTTAAATATCTTCTTGAGAATTGAAGCTTTGAAAGTATTTATTTGTTTGGGATTAGGAATCAATTTTTTTTAAATATTTTTGAGACTAGGGAATATTTTTTAACAAATCCATTAAGATTAGGAATTGGTTTTACACAGAATTTTGGGAATAGAGATTGGGGATTAGATTCTTTAAAAATATTTTTTTCAATAAGGTTTTGGGGATTGGAACAAATATATAAACAATCAAAAAATTTACTATAAAATTAAAATTTGTCAAAATGATGGGTCTGAGCAGCGTTCTGAGTAGCCCCCAAAGAGTTCTATACACAACTATGATTAGAACTCCTAATTAAACAATGTTTTAATTATTATAAACAAATTAAAAGTGCTACTTCAGAAAAATCGTTTCGGACCAGTGGAAATGCAATTTGACCAGCTCAATGATAGTTCTGAGCAGAGTTCTGAGTAGCCCTCGAAGAATTCTGTAGAGAACTGTTAACAGAACTCCATACTTAACAATATTTTTAATTGTTATAACAATTTAAAGTTTGTAATTATGAAACAAGTAATTTATTGAACTCGAACAATAGTTTTGAGCAGAGTCCTGAGTAGCCCTCGAAGAGTTCTGTATGGAACTGTTAACAGAACTCCATAATTAACAATAGTTTAATTGTTATAAACAATTTAAACTTCGTAATTAAGAAACACGTGATAACTTTCCCCGTTACAGGTCTGCAATTACAGGTACCAAGTTTTTACTACAACTATACCTAAAAACGGTCGACGATCTCCGGATGTATAATGCATGGTCCCGGATGCTATCCGATAGTGAAAATTCCATGTCGATGCGACGATTTGTTCCCGAGAAAAGGTGATAATGCGATTGTGGGATGGGGGGAGCGAAACAAAAGTGAATCGGACCAACCCTGGTTTGTTGGTTAGAGGAACCAATTTAGAATTTTACTTACGATACTACGTAACGTAAATGGAAGAAGTCGCAGGCAATTCTTACCTTTTTTCCAACATGGTGTCCGCTTGAAAACCCAAGGACAATCATCTTTTGTTTTCTTATGGAAAATAGGTGCCCATCATGTCACGAATTTGTAAATGCCAACCACATGCCACAAGAAATTAAAAAATACAGAAGGGAAAAGTATAAAATTAAATACAAATATTAACGTTTTTTAGTTTAAGTTTGCCGCCTTTTCAATTTGTAATAAACCATCGTACTAAAAATCTAAGATATCAATCTAGAAGAGTGTGCCAAATGTAACCGCATTCAGAAATATTTAATTTTTATTTTTATATAAGTTGTCACACTGTTCTGCAGCGACGGTCCACGTTCCGAGAGTTTCCAAGCTGGCCAAATTACATTTTCACCGATCCGAAATGATTTTTCTTAAGTAGCACTTTTAATTTGTTTATAACAATTGAAAAGATTGTTTAATTAGAAGTTCTAATAATAATAATAGTTCTGTACAGAAATCTTCTAGGGCTACTCAGAACTGTTGTTCGAGTTCAATAAATACGTGTTTCATAATTACGAACTTTAAATTGTTTATAACAATTAAAAAATATTGTTAATTATGGAGTTGAGTTAACAGTTCTGTACAGAACTCTTCGAGGGTTACTCAGAACTCTATCAGAACTATGGTTCGAGTTCAATAAATCACCACGTTTCTTAATTATGAATTTTAAATTGTTTATAACAATTAAACTATTGTTAATTATGGCGTTCTGTTAACAGCTGCGTACAGAACTCTTTGAAGGATACTCAGAACTCTGCTCAGAACTGTTGTTCGAGTTCAATAAATCACGTGTTTCTTAATTATGAGTTTTAAATTGTTTATAACAACTAACTATTGTTAATTATGGAGTTCTGTTAACAGTTTTCTACAGAACTCTTTGAGGGCTATTCAGAACTCTGCTCAGAACTATTTTTCGAGTTCAATAAATCATGTGTTTCTTAATTATGAATTTTCAATTGTTTACAACAATTAAACTATTGTTAATTATGGAGTTCTGTTTACAGTTCTGTACAGAACTCCTCGAGAACCACTCAGAACTCTGCTCAGAACTGTTGTTCGAGTTCAATAAATCACGTGTTTCTTAATTATGAGTTTTAAATTGTTTATAACAATTAAACTATTGTTAATTATGAAGTTCTGTTAACAGTTCTGTACAGAACTCTTCGAGAGCAACTCAGAACTCTGCTCAGAACTATTGTTCGAATTCAATAAATCACGTGGTTCTTAATTATCAATTCTAAATTGTTTATAACAATTAAACTATTGTTAATTATGGAGTTCTGTTAACAGTTGCGTACAGAACTCTTGAGGGCTACTCAGAACTCTGATCAGAACTGTTGTTCGAGTTCAATAAATCACGTGTTTCTTAATTATGAGTTTTAATTTGTTTATAACAATTAAACTATTGTTAATTATGGAGTTCTGTTGACAGTTTCGTAAAGAACTTCGAGAGCGACTCAGAACTCTGCTCAGAACTATTGTTCGAGTTCAATAAATTACGTGTTTCATAATTACAAATTTTAAATAGTTTATAACAATTAAACTATTGTTAATTATGGAGTTCTGTTAACAGTTCTCTAGAGAACTCTTCGAGGGCTACTCAGAACTCTGGTCAGAACTATCGTCAAGCTGAAATTGCATTTCCAGTGGTCCGAAACGATTTTTCTGAAGTAACACCTTTAATTTGTTTATAACAATTAAAAATATTGTTTAATTAAGAGTTCTAATAATAGTTCTGTACAGAACTCTTCGGGGGCTACTCAAAACCGTCATTTTGACAAATTTAATTTTACAGTAAATTTTTTATTGTTTATACATTTGTTAATTAAGCGGAACTATTCAAATTTTTTATCAGGAACTCTAGGACTCATACAATTATGCCAAAAAATGGCATCAGAACTCTTTTTTGCGAAAATTGGGTGCCGCGTGAAGTTAGCACCCTAAAATCCATCTAGGCTTAAAATACCAGAACTATCGTTAATATTATAAGAAGCTCTAGAACTCTTATAATTAGTATGCAAAAAAATGCCATCAGAACTCTTTTTTGCGAAAATAAGGGTGTTGCATGAAGTTAGCACCCCAAAAACCATTTTTTCGATTTCCATTTTTAAAATACCAGAACTATTGTTAATACTGTAAGCAACTCTAGAACTCTACTTTATTTATTCAGAATTCTAAGAATTTTTTTGTTTCAAGAAATTAAGGGTGCTAACTACACACGAGTGAGAAAAAGTATTAAAGTTTTTCCAAAATATTTTTTTAAATCAGGGATTGGATTTTTAAGAATATTTTTTACGATACGAATTAAGGATTCGATTTTTCAAAATATTATATTGCATTAGGAATTGGCAATTGAGATTTTTAAAGATTTTTTTAAGATTAAAGATAAATTAGATCTTTTCAAAATATTTTTCGCGTACCTGAAGTATGGAATAATCGATATAAAATAGAAACAAGTAAATTCAGAAAAAACTGTCCGATTTTTGTTTTATATTAAGCAGGGATCGCTCATAAATATATCTTCATAATTTATTCTTTTGTTCCGACATATGGCATCAACACCAAACAAACAAAACTGAACGTTATAATTATACGTTCATTTTTGTTTATCTTATTGTGTTGCTTTCTTTATTCCAAATTCAAGTGAGGTATCGACCCCATCTGGGTGTCTATACATTTATGGGTCGGTAAAAACAAGTGCGAAATAAAATCTGTCTAATAAATTTGTAAAATCTATAAATTGTTTAATTACAACAAAGTCTGTAAAGAATATCTGGTTTCAGCAAGATGGTACTCCAATATATTACGCTGTAAGGTGTTATTTACTGTTTGAAGTTTTTGATCGATAATGGATTGCCAGGCGATTGACAATCCAGACAAAAAAGATGTATGAAAATATTATGAAAAACATTTAAGTGTCCAAGCAGTTTTCTCTTACTCTAAAATTTTTGGTCACCCTGTATATCCAAACTCATTTAAATTTGTAAGTTTGAATTTGCCTAGCAAGCAATTTGTACCAAAATTACAAATAATTTCAAGTTCAGATAAGAATTTTTAAATTCTTGGAAATCCCCTACCAGTGCACTATGATGAAGGTGCATCTTTTTGTACTCATACCAGTATTGTAAAATTCTTTAAATGCTCATTGAAGATTTAGTTGTGATTTGTCATCTAAAGTCACCTAAATAAATAAAGATTAATAAAAAGTTTAACAGTATTTATTAAATTATAACCTGACAATATTGTTTCAACAGCTAAGCTGTCATTATCAAAGGTAATATAAATATAAACAAATACGTCGCTAAGGTAAATACAAACAATAGGTAACTAGATAAAAAGATAAAAATAATCTAACACTTCCAGTAACGGTGAATTACTGAGCTCAATCTGTTCATTCATTAAAGGTACCCTGAGTTTGTGTTTGTATATCTCAAAAACTTCTAAAATGTCTAATTTGCGTTTGTTATTTAAAAATGTAGGAAATAAACAAGATTATTTAACAAGATTACAACAGGCCAGTGGGCCCCTTGCGGGGTTTTTTGTTTGAATTATAATGTCTATAAAGTTACTTTTTCAAGTGCCATTTCTCTCACATGATCCACCTAGTAGGATGAGGAGTGGTCAGAGATCACCTGCGGGAAGGTTTCCAGGAATCCACTGATTACATATAATCTCGTTGTAATTTTAACGGTAGTTTAAAGTGAAACTTCTTACAATGTGTTGTTTAATAATAAATAATCTGTCAAAAATTTTATAAAAGAAATACAAGCCCGGATAATCCTTTAAAGAACATGTCAGTATGATGCTAGGATGCCTACATATTTTTGAGACTTTAGACGATAAATCACAAAAACTAAATTTCAAAGAAGCATTTATTATCCATTCATTTTGTAAAAAGATGACAGTTGGCAATGTTTTATTTTTATGAAAATGTCACCACTGACAATATTTTTTATTATTTTACGGTTGTATAACCTGTGGAAGCAAATTTCTAGAGCAGTGTTGTCTGATGTCCATCATTATTATAAATGAAAATAAATTAATCTGAAAATAGACAAACTGAAAAGTTTCCAATTGATATTCATTATTTGTTTAAATTTAAATTTATTCCATAATAAAAACATGTAAAAAATAAAATTTATTACAAAATTGATAATTCTAAAATTTTCATTGGCACACATAAAAACTCTAAGAAAATGGCAATGTTGTTTTGCTGCCATGTGATTGCCAAAATTCCTAACCTTACAATATGTAATGTCAAACACTATCACAAAATCAAATGACCTGACACTCATCTTTTTTACAAAGTGAATGGATAATATTATGAATTGAGATTGGTTTTATTTAAAATTGGTTTTAATTTTTATGTATTAGCAACATCAAATCCGTTTCCTATCGATCAAACAATTAAATGCTCTAATAAAGTCAGTTTTACGTTAAACCACACTAAAACTCACTTTTGACAGAACAATGAATACCATTTAATGCTTTTCACATGTTAAGCAATTTCTTCTTTAAAACTCTTACCATCATCTTCAAGCTCTTCAGCAGGTAGTTCAGAATCTAAAGTTTCTTCCGTGACTGCATCGGCTGGTAAAGCATTCTCCGTTTTATCCTTATCCTTTTGCAAAAACGACGTTGGTAGAAAAACTTGCAATTCTGGTAGTTCACAATAAAACCTTTGCGTTTCTATGTCGCCCCAAATATTTTCCAAATTAGAATTATTTGCAAAACCCTCTTCTGAATCCATGCCAGTTCCTGTGACTATCATTGTTTCTTCTTCTTTTGGAAAATTTTCTGTAGGTAAGACTGGTAGATCTTCATCTAGAATATCAGCAAAACTTTGTGTGGCCGTTAGTAATTTATCAAACGAGATTTGTAAGTTTTCTAGCTTTTCTTTACGTTCTTGACTAAGTTCTCCTTTTGAATGTAAAATCCTTCTATTTTGTTTTTCGTATTCACGCATCTCTTTATGATCTCTAACTAGATGTTTACTAAGTGAATTATAATATTCTTTCAATAATACACGAACATTTTGTTGCTTTTCTGGTTGAAGAAATGTACTCTTTGGAATTACCACATCATATTTTCCAGCAAGTTCTAAGATCTTCCTTGGAACCAAACCTAAATTAATAATAATTAAATAATAACAATTTTAAGTAATATATCAAAACCATACCAGCATAATCCTCTCCACAATGCTTACAAAAACTTAAAATTATCGATATATTATAATGTTCTTCCTTATCCATATTTATCAAAGTTGTTAAAACATTTCCCAATAATGTAAACGCATTCTTATTACTAAATAATCCACAGCTCACAAGTTCAGCATAAAATCGCAAATCAACACGTAATTTACTAGGATTAGCAATCTTCTCACCAACTTTAAGCGATAAGATTTTCTGCCAATTTTCAAACAAATGTTGAGAAAACTCTGCGTAAGTCTGATGCAAAATACTACACATTCTTAACGCAGCTGCTACATCAGTCATTTTTAATTTAGCTTCAGCAATCGCAGCTGCAATTTCAGAAATGTATTTCGTCAAATTAAGCCCAGCCATATCTTTTAGGTACGAATCTAATTGAGTAGAGGTGAAATTCCTTATTTTCTTAACAAACGTTGTGTTTTTCTTCAAATTTGAATCTAGTTTACTAAAATGAGCTTCATTAGGTCGGGTATTTTGTGCACCTTGATTTGCTGTTCTCAATTCAAGTTTTTGTTGTAATCGTTCTTCGGCTTCCTTAACATATGAGGTTAGGTTTTTCTTTTCTTCTTCTTCAACATTCTGTTCATTTTCGATTTCTTTTTCAGGCGTCTCAGATGTATCTGAAACCGTCATTTTTATAGAACTTTCGATTATAATCTAAAAAAACCACAAATGAGCATTTATTGCAATAATCTTGACAGTTTTTGATAATGTCAATATCTTATATTGTTGTTATGTAGTAATGTTGGCAGTCATGACTTATATCCATCAAAGTTATGCAGTGCTGGATCGGATATTTTCTGCTAGGGAGGCAAGTATTTGGGTGTTTGGGGGTTTCTGTAGTAAGAAGCCTTTTGTGAACAGGATTTCTTTTTTCAGATTATTGTTTTCTGAGTTATCCTCTACAACTCAGTATCATTGGTTTACCTGGGTTCAGAAGGGTCCATATATCGAATAATTAATTTATTTTCTAATTCTAATAACAATGTTAATAAAGAAATTACTTTTGGCACGTCAGGTTTTAAAAAGAAAAAATAAATAACACTTATTGAGATGCGCCACAAGGTTCGTAAATTTATAAACAAGCTTAGAAATATAGGTCATCACAATGCCGCCATTTTCGCACTCAGTAAAAGTTGCAATGCGGCTGCTATTGAAGCCGACATGATCGTCATATGAAGCGCGTGACGTTCTAAAACGTTGAATTAACGCTAAATACTAACAAGTACATAACTGCAAACAAGTTTCCTGTTAATCAACATCTTCCGCCATTTTCGCGCTAGCTGCATAGTGGAAGTGTATGAGATGACTTATCTATCTAAGCTTGCTTAGACATTTACGGACCTTGAATGCGCCAAAGATTGATCTACACTCTCGCGATATTTTGTTAAAAGAAACTATGCGGTAGCTCTTTTGCAATATGTATATTGTATAATCACCAGTACAATAAACATATTCCAAGCAGCATTTTTAGTCATCGCTACGTACCAGCAACTACCGGTGGAACTATTAAGTTTTTGCCACTAGTCACAAGCACGTAATTGCTACTGTTTCATTACGTGCCCGGTACCAAAATGGGGAACAATTTTTAGGTAGCAGGTTACGTGACGGCGTACTAATTGTTGCTTTCATGAAAGTTCTTTTCTCTTTGTTCGCGTGTCTCTCTTACTCTTGAAATTAACAAATATTTTATCATTCTCGATACTAATGCTGCGATCGTGTTACAAAATGGATTACTGTTTCATTTGTAATACGTACTTAATAATACAAAGAGCGATGAAATGTTTGATTATTGTCATTCCAGTATACAAAGATTATAAACCATTACAACTTTTCTGTTAAATATGATGAAGATAGGTCGAGAAATAACGCCGCGCCTTCTTTAAATATATTTAAAAAAAAAGTTTTTTCATAAAATATCACAAAAATACTTATAAGCTGATACACATGATAGAAACCATTTTGATATTATTCCTGTTATGTTCTTCTATGTGTTTAAATGAAATATACTGAATTATTGTCATTAATTAACTTTATTAATATTGAGTTAGCAGGGAGCATTACATACACAATGCATACACTGTACAAGATGTGTGTCCCACAAGCCGACTCAAGTGATACCAAAGAATATTAACCTTAACGGAACAAGAAGCGACACTTAAGGCGGTTCGTTTGATGTTTCCACTTCCCTTTTTCGTGACCTTCAAGCACGTCAGCCATTTTGCCAGGGTGCTATACAGCGCGCGAATTTAAAATTGATAAATATGGGTAGAGGTAGAAGTTGGTACAACCACACGTAAGATTTATTAATGATAATATAAATTGGAGTAGGTAATCAACATAAGCAAATTATACAGGTTTTTTTTTTATTCATAGGTAATTACATCGACTGTTAATATTCAAAAATATTACAAATGTAAAATATGAGCAAGTTTCCGTTGCTTTCGAGGCGTGTTTTTCAATTCGAGATTGAAACGTTTCAATGTATGAAATATCTTCATTCGACAAAAAAGCTTCATCAAAAAGTCCAGCGGAAATTGTGGGCATTTTGGTGTATATTTAATCAATTTAAACAAATTTAACAGGTTATGCCCAACACGTGATTGAATAGCGATGATTTTAAAGTTACTTTCAAACACAATACGCCCCGGTTCACATGCGAACAGCTGACTGACCGCTCTTCTGGCCCTCAGCTGCTGTTCAACTGACACTTCCAGTAAACATGCGCATTAGAAAACACTTTCACCCCATTCGCATTAGTGTCGCTTCTTGTTCCGTTAAGGTTAATATTCTTTGGTGATACTAACGGACGGGGCAGGATTGGCTAGTTACATCACTACAAATAAATGTTGTCAACTTCAAGCTACATACATAACAATTCCCAAGGCATAATTTAGCACCATTTGTTATTTTTATTAAAAGTTATGTAGTAAAACATCTATTAACAATCATAACAAATTGATTAATAATTATTGATTAATCCAACATTTTACAAGTAAATATGGAGATGGAGTATTTTATGAAAAATTACTTTAAAGTGATTCTCCTGGGTAACAAAAACGTAAGTTTTACTTTCAATACTACTGTAAGGTTTGAAAAACTTTAAAGTACTAGCTTCGGGCAAGTAATTGTACTAAGTGACAATACAGCTCCACGTACTTTAAAAGTTACTCGGAAGTAATGGAACTACACAGTTCCAATAAATAGTAGAAACAACTACATAACTACTAAAATATTCCGAATTGAAGTAATTAAACCTATAAAGTCATAAATTTAGTTGTAGTTACGTAACAACTACTCAATCAAAAGTTCCGATCTCAGTTACTGCTGCTTAGATGCTGCTTAGGATTATTGAGATGAATCTATAAATGACAGTTACATTTTACTAACATTTCAAAAGTAATAAAATCTTAATGATATCAAAAGTATTAACAGGAATTATAATTTAATCTGTTAAAATTACAAGCACCATTAAAATACAACACAGCAAAAACAACCGCTAAAAACTACGTCATCAACTATCGCATATCCAAGACATTTTGATGTAGTACAACTCCATCTATATGTAGTGGCGCGTCCGAATTACACATAGCAACTAGTAGGTATTGCGACACCTGAGCGTGGAAAAATTTTGATGACCGTGGGAACCTAATTAGCATAATTAATTGCTCTAATTAAATTGATTGATCTAATAAATATGCAAATGAGGCGCGAATTAAATTGATTGATCTAATAAATATGCAAATGAGACGTGAATTAAATTTATTGATCTAATTAAATGTTCGAATTAAATTATTTGATCTAATAAATATGCAAATGAGGCGCGAATTAAATTTATTGCTCTAATTAATATGCAGGTGAGGCGTGAATTAAATTGATTGATCTAATTAATATGCAGGTGAGGCGTGAATTAAATTGATTGATCTAATAAATATGCAAATGAGACGCGAATTAAACTAATTGATCTAATTAGTATGCAGGTGAAGCGTGAACTAAATTGACTGATCTAATAAATACGCACGCCATCTTGAATCTGTCATTATAAATCTGTCAATTTTGAATCTGTCATTCTTAAAGCAGCCATCTTGGATTTCCCCAGATTTAAATTTTTCTCCTTCTCGCTACGACCTACAAGTTCTGCTACCTTTCTCTCTCTCTCTCTCTCTCTCTCTCTCTCTCTCTTTCTCTCGCTTTCTCTCTCTCTCTCTCTCTCTCTCTCTCTCTCTCTCTCACGCGCCCTGTACTCTTTCCACCACCACCTTTTCTAGAAGAAATAATAAAGCCAGATAGGAATTAAAATTATGTTTATTATTAATATATTGTTATGACTACATTTAATTTATAATAAAATGTTGATAGATAGATTGCTGGTGATGATGATGATAGCTTGAGGACTTCAGGACTGACCTCTTTTTTCTATTTGCGGTTCCAGGGGTTGTAACAACAACAACAATAGAACATTAAAAAAGGGGGGTTTATTGTAAACTTGATGTTTCCCCATACCTTATCTGTTTCCACAAACATGCAGTCATCATAGCAGCCTGTTTTTCCCAAGTACACTAGGCCCAGAGAAATTGTTTTAACTGCAATCTGCTCATTAACTTCCTTAACCCTTTCATCTGTTAACTTGTCGCTGATCCGCTTGGGTAGAAACGTGACGTGAGCGTCTGTCTCGACAATCACACTTTGACGTTTATCACGGCAGATGACTCTTTTGAATTGTAGTATTTCGACGACCTCTTTGACCCCGTAGTTGCATAATTTCTTGATAGGTTTCAGGCCGCCGCCGCTGTTGCCTGAAGGCTTGTTCAATTGTTGTAACAAATCCATTTTCTACGTAAAAAACAAAGATACACACACATGTTAGAATTTAAATAATAGCATTTTATTTAAAATTTTATGCGTAAACACGTACACGTTAATAATAAAAATAACATACCTGTTTTTAATGCTGAAGCAAGCACTACTGAGTAAAAAACTAATTAATAATAATAATATCACCGGAGCGTTAGAAATAATTATCACCACCAATCCGTAGCGCAAGCAAGAATAAAACTAAAGTTAGTGTGGGGGGTGAGGCTCGGTTTTATAGTCAGTTCAATCTGCAGGAATAAACTTGTAGGGATCCCAAACTTGTATGCGCGGAGACCCAAAAAAATGCAGCTGTTCTTAACATCAAGATAATATCTGAATTTATTGCCTTGAGAGAAAGCATAATGAAAAGGGTTCATTTTCGTTAAAGATGAAGATCGTTCGATAACAAGCAATCTTCTACCTGTATACATAGTGTGTAAAGAAACATACAAGGATAAAGTTGATATTTCAAAACGATAAAACTTATAAGCTGGTAGTAGACTCAGTTCATTAAATTATTGAAACTAGAGCGCAAGTACGTTTTCACCCGGGGAGTTTATTAAAATTAAAAATTATTGAAACCCCTTAGCAGGTAAACACTTATAAATGGAATACATCTTTCTTGCAAACAAGGCTGTATGTAGGTTGTGATATTTTCTATTAAAAGTTTAAAACTAATGTTGATAATAAAAATATAGACCTTCCTTTTTAACCCAAAAATGAAAGGGAAATAGGTAAAATGTAAAATTGTTCCATGATATTTATTAATAAGCAGAAACATTTTACTTTAAAGTTAAATTATCGGCTATTATTATTGCCGCTGTCGTTGAATTTAAATTTTGAAACTCAAGAATCGTCAATTACACAAAAATGGGTTTATTTACGGTTAAAGGTTATTTGGGAATTCGCCATTTGATCGTCTCATTAAAAACGACTGCTCACTTGTCAGATAATTAAAGTTTACCAGGGTTTTATTGAGAAGAAGAAGAAGGCATTTTCAAAATATAAGATTATTTAGCACGTTTACGAATCGCGAGAGAGAATGGATATTAATCAAAGACTGATACTGTTTAAATCGACTATTTTAACATATATAGCCAGTTTACATATCGTTCACCAAGGCATGTCTCATGTAATTAATTAGTTAAATAAACGTTAACGTCTCAATGTTAGTACTAACACAATATGTACCAATAAGCTTTTTACTGGTAGCCCTCTGAAAATCACGCATAAATAATAATAAAAAAACAATCAAAGAGAACGAACGTTCTTAAACATCGACCAGCAAGGGATGATTTTAAATTTAAAAACAACTATACTTTTAAAATCTAAGAATATGTACTACAGGTAGTTGGTTAGACCCTTCCCCATCTGCACATAAATTTAAACACCTGCGTTGTCAATTAACACTTATCTAGGGACAAATCTAAACGACTATGTATGTCTGTACCATCAAATGCGGCGTATTAAAGGGGAAAAAGCGCGCAACGACTCGTATAACATTTCAAATGGTTTATGACCCTTAGCGAGTGTTCGATAGATATCATCGGGGCGCGCGGTTCCTTTGTTGAACGAACGAGTTGAATCCTGTTTATTTTATAGTCTTGCGTAATAATATGCAATACAGCTCGAGCCCTATAAAAGCAAACCCTGAAGTCCCCTGCGTCACTTGCCTACGTCCGCTATCGCTGTTAATGGTACTTTAATTCTAATTTGTTGTTGTAGTATATTGTGCTTTGTTTAGTGATTTAAATAAAACTAATTTAAATAACTTTGAGTGTTTGCTTCAGACGATCCTAGCAGCCAACAAAGGTAGGAATTTATTAATTGTTTATTACGTAGTTACTTTTTTTCTGTACCTTATTTATTTTTTGTTTTCTCACCTGCTATAATAAGGGACACTAATTTACATTATTCAGGTAAAATATTATGAAGTTTTACACTTTTCAAGCAAGTTTAACTTATTTTGTTATTTATAATAATAATCTGCTAAAGGGATTTATTAACAATTTAAACTCTACTTATAATATTTGCTTAGATTATATTGCTATTAAAGTTTAAGACTGATTAAAAGGCTTTATTAATTTGCATTAAAACGGATCTTTCTTTAACTTTGTACAAAGAAAATAATTAATTTATAATATTTAATAGCCTGCATTGCATTCAGAAGTTATTGTTTCTTTAAAATTAACAACATGTAATCTGATTTATTTTGCGTCAATTTTCACCATCACGTAGCATCCAAGCTTTTATCTTTAAATTAAGGGTTAAGAGAGAGAGAGAGAGAGAGAGAGAGAGAGAGAGAGAGAGAGAGAGAGAGAGAGTTCGTGAATGGTGTTTTTATCTGTCCATTTGTCGCTATCTGATTTCTTACCTGCTATAATAAGGGACAGTAATTTATGAAGTTTTACACTTTTCAAGCAAGTTTAACGTATTTGTTATTTATAGTAATAATAATAGTTTGCCAAAAGGTTTTATTAACAATTTAAACTTTAATAATTTGCTTAAATTAGATTGCTATTAAAATTTAAGACTGGTTAATAATAATAATAATGGTTATTTGCTAAAAGTTTTTATTAACATACGTCATTTATTAGATTTTCGGCCGGTTTCATAAAGCTTGATTAAACTCTGATTAACTTAAGTGTCATTAAACTCGAAATTCAGAAATTTTATTAGCTGAGATTTAAGAGACCTGAAATCTTATCCAATTATATTTCTAGATTTCAAATTTAATCACAATTAAGTTACTCAGAATTTAATCAAGCTTTGTGAAACTGGCCATTTGTTTATGCCAAACTTGTTGCATCAGGGTAAAACACGAAAATATTACATCATTTATTCGATTTGTTTATTCCAGACGTGTTCCGACTCTAAATAATAAATGCCCTCGTATGCTAATTTGAGGGTTTTTAAACACTAATTGTTTATAACAATATACATATAATGCAAATAATTATTTATAATATTTAATATTACATAAAAATTTGAATAGCTTATGTTTAATGTACTAGTTGCTTAGTAAACTAGCTTGCATTGCATTCAGGTGTTATTGTTTAGATAAACAGTTTTCGAGCAAGATTAACTTTATTCTAAATAATAATAATAATAAATGTACATGTCTACTAATTTAACTAATTTCTTGTAATCTGATTTTTTTGCGAACAATAATATTTCCCTATGTCATTTAATAATAAGTCAGTCTACCTGCCTTTGTTTAATGCCTAGTTACTTAGTAAACTAGATTGCTTTGTTGTTGTTTATTTATGCCAAACTTGTTGCATCAGGGTAAAACACGAAAATATTACGTCATTTATTAGATTTGTTTATTCAAAATTGCGTACAGTTATTAAAAATTTCCAGTGTCAACATACTTTGTAATGCATATAATTTCTCGGTTTTAGCATTAGACGTGTAAGATCAATTATAAACCCGTACGTGTACTACTACTACTACTACTACCCGTAACAAAATGACTCTTTATGAAGTTATTACTGAAAGCGTATCTACTGTTAAGAAGTTTAATACCCAAAAGCGTCGAGTCGTATTCAAAGTGAAACAACCTTCAGCTAACCAAAACCTATTGGTCTTTTTCAAAGCAGCTATCGAGCAAATAATTACATATGCCATGTCTAACGTTTCACCAACCGACTGCGTAGGAATTACTTTCGAGTTCGATAGTTTTAAAGATAAACTGCCTGGTTACATGAGTTTTAGACCGGCTAGTGAGGTTACCTATAAAGATGTTTGGGGAATTCTAGAGAGCATCCTACAGAGCGACCCTGAAGCTCTCAGTACTGACAAGTTCCGTATGATTGTTTCATCTGTGACGCCACCTGCAGGGCAAGGGCGTAACCGAAGCGGCATTTACAGTACCTTCGCCGAAGAGTGCAGCAAGCGTAGAGGGATTGATCAAGAATACTGACAATCTATGCCTACCCAGGGCTTTGGTCGTAGGGAAGGTCTACGCTGATAATAGCCCTGATTACAAGAAGACCAGGACTAACTAGGGTGTACAAAAGATAAAGGCTGAGGAATTAATGCGAGAGGCCTGTGTACTCGTCATTCCAACAGAGGGAGCAGGTGTCAACGAATTAAGATGCTTTCAAAGGCATCTTAATGAATACAAGATTACCGTGTATGGGTATGGTACAAAGGGCCTGTGATCTTCGAATGAGCTACTGATACATAGAAGAAGATCAATCTACTGTATCACGAAGGGCATTATAATTTAATCACCTCGTTGACCTCGACCTTTACCTGTGGATACTTTTGCGAAAGCTGCCACACCCCGTATGATCATAAAAGTCATCATAGGTGTGAACAGTCTTGCGTGGGCTGTGGCAGTTCACCACCTTGTACTAGACAGGCCCTACTGATCAAATTTCAGGATTGCAGAAAAGACTTTAGAAACCAAAACTGTTTTGAGAATCATCAGACTAAAATGTGTCAGGTTGTTAAAAAATGTGAGGACTGCTTTAGGATTATAAATCTAAAGCTGAGAAAAAAGCCTCATATGTGTGGAGAAATTTATTGTAAAACTTGCCAAGCTCACAACTCTAAAAACCATGTTTGTTTTATAAAACCAGTCGGGGAAATGTCTGCTCAACAGAATGAGACTCTATTTGTGTTTTTTGACCTGGAAACAAGGCAGGAAAAACAGATCTCCGAGGGTATTAACATTCATGAGCCTAATTTATGTATTTCGCATCAAGTATTCCGAGTTGTTACAACGAACACAAATTGTATTGCTGTCAACGTTGTGGTATTAGAGAACGGGTCATAAAGAAGGATTGCATTAAAGGGTTTCTATCGTATCTGATGGAAGCCCGAAAGAATTTTAAAAAGGTGGTAGCTATAGCCCATAATGGGCAGGCCTTCGACATTTAGTTCATACTAAATCATATCATAACAAAATCCAGTCTTAAACCTGAATTGATAATGCGGGGCAGTAAGGTTTTAATGTTGCAAATAGACAACCTGAAATTTATCGATTCTCTGAACTACTTCCCGATGGCTTTGTCTGCACTCCCTAAAGCGTTTGGTTTATCATCACCAAAAGGATACTTTCCACATCTGTTCAATACGGAAGCAAACGCGAACTACGTCGGACCTCTACCAAACATGGAATATTTCAGTCCTGGTACCATGAAACCAGGGGCTCATAAAGAATTTCTCAAATGGTACGAGACGAACAAAAACAACGAATTCGATATGCAGAGAGATCTAGTTGAGTATTGCAGAACAGATGTGGACATTTTGAAGCGTGCGTGTCTTCACTTCAGAAATCTTTTTATTGAAGAGTGCGGCGTCGATCCTTTTACAGAAGCCATCACCATCGCTTCGGCTTGTAATCTAATGTTCAGACGTAAATCCCTGAGACCCGAAACCATAGGGATAATACCTAAGGGAGGGTACAGGAGAATCGATAATCATTCCATCATAGCTCTACAATGGCTCATAAGGGAGGAAGAAGAGAGAGGAATTATAATCCAACATGCTGGTAGAAAGAAGGAAGCGGTAGTAGCCGGGTCAAAGGTTGATGGGTTCTTTGAAAACAAAGTATTCCAATTTCAAGGATGCTATTATCATGGATGCCCTATCTGTTTTCCTACACGGCGGGATGAATCTCTACACGACGACCCGTCGGATACTATGAATATCCGATACGAGAGGACCTTGGCTACTACGGAAAAACTAAGATCGCAAGAGTACGAGGTCGTAGAAAAATGGGAGTGTTGCTTTAGAAAAGAGACGGACCCCGAAATAAGACAGCGATTGGAACGCCATCCCTTACTCGTTAATTCACCTCTCAATCCTCGTGATGCTTTCTTCGGCGGTAGAACAGGGGCTACTAAGCTAAAGTACCGGGTAAAGGAGGGTGAGAAGATCCGGTATGTCGATGTATGCTCCCTTTACACCTAGGTATGCAAGTACGGTAAATTCCCAGTTGGCCATCCGGAAGTTTACGTGGGGTCGGAATGCGATGTACTAATAGCGGAAAAGGGGCTAGAAAACGTTGAGGGCGTTATTAAATGTACTGTGTTACCGCCCCAACATCTGTATCACCCTGTTCTACCCATAAAGATGCATAACAAATTATTGTTTCCGCTTTGTAACACATGTTCTAAAGATTTACATCAGGGATAGTGTTCTCATTCGGAGAAAGAAAGAGTTATAAACGGCACTTGGGTTATTGATGAAGTTCTGAAGGCTGTGGAAAAAGGTTACAGGGTAGTAGAGATACAAGAAATATGGCAGTACGAAGTCACAAGGTACGAGAAGGCTTCGAAGTCGGAGGGTTTATTTGCCGGGTTCATCGACAAGTTCCTGAAGATAAAATAAGAAGCTAGCGATTGGCCTGGTTCCTGCAACACGGATGAGACCAAAAAGAAGTACATCGAGAAATACGCCGAAGTAGAAGGTATTTTGATGGATGCTTTAAAGATTATCAAGAATCTTGGACTTAGATCGCTGGCTAAGTTGATGCTAAATTCATTTTGGGGTATGTCATACAATTACTTTTTGTATAGTCATAGGACAGAGACGAAGACGTATCGGGTGAATTTTACAAAGAGACGTAGAGTTGACCACTTCGACTCTGTGCCTTACGGGTATAAAACACCTCGAGTCGATTGATGTTACTAGGTTCTACTAATATCGCATTTCAGCATTCTCGAATTTTCTTAGTAATGTTTTGTAATGTATATATTTTATTATCTTTTAACGGCTGTATATTACTGTGTTTTTAAGATTTCTAGTTTTGTAGTGTGTAAATATTTTAACATCAGTTATCCCCATATATTGTATATAACTGTATTTTTCTCTAGATTTCTAGATTGTATTATTTCTTGTGTTTCTATTTCTGCAACGACATAAATAAAACATCGAATATTTTATATTAGTCATGCCTATTAATTAATTAACGTGTTCGTAAATTTTTGTATATCATTTGCATAGGTAGCCCCATATCTAACTCTTAAGTAGCAAAATATTTGTATAGTAATAAGTACAACACCAACTGAAGGTCGATGTTTTCAATGATTACCATTATTAATGTATATATATATAATTATTGTACATTTCCTTCGTAGTAGTAGTAGTAGTCGGGTATGTTAATCGGAAGAGATCGACCTTTAGCATAGTATAGTTATAATAACAAGTGAAGCTGACGAGTTATACTTTATGTACCGTTCTTGTAATTATTTATCAAAAGATGGTGAAACTCGGAAGTGTCTGAATGTAATCACAGCCATCACGGGGATACTCGGGGGACATACTCATGAAATAGATCTCTTACCTGATAAATGCGATTTTGTTCTTTTGAATTGTGTCTGTTAAGTAGTAGTAGTAGTAGTAGTAGTAGTAGTAGTAGTAGTAGAGAATGAAGACATTGTTGAAAAGAATATTTGGCATAACAAAGCGTACAAGGCATTCAATTAACCGTTTCATAAAAAATGTGTTATGAGTATGTCTTCATGGCTATCCGAGAACAGATTTCAACCCTAATAATAATTGTTTAGATATTTAATTATTGTTTAGTTGTTTAATAATTTTTGAGAAAGATTGTCATAGAATAAAAGATTAATGTTCTATATGTGTATTATTACTATTCTCCCCTGTACCATGGCATGAAAGTGATAGCTATAACTAGTATGAGAAAGAAGCAAGAATGAGGTAATTACCTACACACCTGACGGTGATGACGTGTCATTAAACAAGATGAAACTTGTCTGTCAACGCCGACAACTTGTTCACCGTATGCATCTTACTCTAACAAAGTTTGTCAACTCATCAACATTAAATTTTAAGGTTAATTACATTTTTCGACTAAGTGTCGTTTATCGTTGGACTCGCAAATTTAATTTTCTACAAGACTGTTTAGTTAGTTTTTGCATTAATGAAAGTTTATAAACAAGAACCTGGTTATTGTATTTATGTGTCAACATCCAATTGTTTAGCTGGAATTTTATATACAGGGTATTCAGAAATAACTGATATCCTTTAAATGGTAGGTAGAGGGGAGGCAGTAGAGCTAATTTACCTTGACAAGTATAGGTCAAAAACGAATAGTTTTCCAGAAAATGAATTTTAAAGTTTAATGAATTTTGGATCCAAAAGGATCCAAGGTCAAGACCGGATCCAAAATTCATGAATTTGTATCCTTCTGTATCTATCCTTCAGTATCCTTCATTAATTCTATACAGGGTGATTCAGAAATAAAGGTAATCCTTTAAATGGTAGGTAGAGGGGGGGCAGTAGAGCTAATTTACTTTGATCCAAAAGGATCCAAGGTCAGAACCGGATCCAAAATTCAATAAAACCTTAAAATTAATTTTGTGAAAAACTTCGTTTTTGACCTATACTTGTCAAGGTAAATTAGCTCTACTGCCTCCCCTCTACCTACCATTTAAAGGATATCAGTTATTTCTGAATCACCCTATAGAAGTCGTTTGTTTTGGCCAAATCAAATAAAAGGACGGTTATTTTTTATAAAAATCTTCTAATTTCATCTTTCAAAGGGAGCACACTTTTTGTTAAGATTAAAAAAATGTAAGGTTATGTTAAGTTTGTAAACAAATATGTGAAGTTATTTTTGAGAAACGTTAAAGTGTTTTAATTTAAAAAGTTTATAAATAAAAGTGTTTAATTAACCAGTGTCAAAAGTTAAATGAGTGTTTAATTAACTCCTCGATTGATTTTGATTACAAGAAAGATTTATGAAAATTATAATAATAATAAATGAATTTGGATGTTAATAAATACAATTTACTTACCATTGATGTATAAGAATTATATGGATTTGAAATTTCGATTTGTAAAATCTTTTTATTTAGACATAATAATCAATAGATCGATGACACATGTTTCTTAAATTATTTGTCAACTTTAATGAAAGCAAGCAGTTGATACAGATGAGATTTGGAAAAGAAAGTTGGTAATCTTGCAGTGCCAATTTTTAAAAAAGGAAATCATCACATGGATTTTAATAAAAAATAATTTTTTATAGTTAATGAAAATATTAAGTATTTGTTTAAAAAAAATTAATCTACAAATAAAGGAAGCTTAACTATTTTGGGATTGATTAAATTTGATTAGAGAATTAAAAAGAGTTTTGTAGTCAGATTTTTTTATTGTAATTATATTTAAAAAGATTTATAAAAAATAGATATTTTATATATATTATATCTTTTTAATTCACACAATAGAAAATCTATTTTTTAGGTATCAATTATTTTTTTGTTTGTGGTTTCATTGTTTTGTGTTGAAAATAAAATTGTATTATTATTATTTTGGAGACTTAGTACATAATTGATAAGACTTTGGAAAACCTTTAAATTGACCCGCCTGAAAGAGCCTCAATTCTGTGAAAAATAAAGCTTTTCACTACTGCAATACATTTAGCCGGAGCATTATTTTATTATAAGGCAAGGAAGTTGTATGCTTTGTGCCATTCTTATATGCAAATCATCTTTTGTCTATCTCGTATTGCTATTTATTATTATTTATTTTTAAGTCTACCCCATTACATGATAGTAATCTACTTTAGTATTTTAGTTTTAATACAAAAATTTTATTACAGCATAGCAATATAATCTCAAAGGGGTCACTTTGAAATTATTCAGATACATAAAATCCACTTCAAAAATTGTTTATTGCGTTATTACAACAGAGGCGTACTTAAAATTTAAAATGCGATTTTCTCGGAAACTAGCAGGAAGCGACCACATGTTGACATTTATTTAAGTTAGTCTACTTGAGGAACAATGTAGGCAGAGCTACAATCCGCATTTAGCGATGAAGTGCCATCCCGCGCAACTAGCTTACGAAAATATGTTCGCTTCTTGCAAGATCCTAACGGATAAAAATCGGTTCATGATAGCACCTCTTTTCATACTGAGGCAACTTTGTGAAGGAAAATGGTATTACAGTTATTAAATATAGTCTGATCTCACAATCTTCAGCTTCTGGTATTCTCTAACCTTAGAATAATTTACGTAGTCGTCGTTTTACTTCTTCTGAAGTAAAGGAGGTCAACATCGACATAAGACAGCATCTTGATTATATTCCAGTAAAGTATCACGATGTAAAAACAAAAGTATCTTTGAAAAGTTCATCTTCAAAAATACATCGATACTGAAGATGGGTACTTCGAACACTTCAAAAATTTTATGCTTCTAGCTTATACAGTTCCTCCTGCATCTCAATAATTTCAAAGTGACCCTCGTATTTAACGTACGTTTAAAAAGTGATGGGATCAGAGTTATTTGAGAGCTAATCAATTCCTCTATTTATTATAGACGAAACCAGCTAAGTTCTTGAAAATGAATGTTACAGAAAGGTTATACTCAGAAGGATATACTTATTTCTATAACTAGTAAATTTTGTGTTCTACCCTGACTCCATTACTTTTTGAACGCATGTTACATCATTAATAGGTCTTGTTACGTTCTACTATAGATACTTTATAACCATATACTGGCTTTAATGTTATACTAGTTTCAAGTAAGACATCTTCAATGCTCTTGTAGTTGGTTGAAATGCGATATTGTCTCACCATTGTTGCAATTATCGTTTTCATTGACATCATTGCATATTTGAAACCTTCGAATATTTACTTTTACTTAATACATACATATACTAGAAAAAATATACGTTTAGAATTTACCAATACAGGATCTAGGACCACCTGAGAATGGTAACCAGCTATACGGATGACGCTTGGCAACTTCTTCGGAAAGAAACCTGTCAGGATTGAATTCTAACGGATCTGTCCATATTTCCGGGTCTCTGTGCAAGGATACTATGCTAACAAAGACAGAGCTTCCGGAAGGAAGGGTGAAAGAATCTAAACACATAATTAGTAAAACACTAGGGAGTATTGGAATAAATTAGAACAATTCTAGTATTACCAAGTTTAGTGTCTTCGGTAAGAGCGCGTATAATTACTGGAACAACAGGAAACAACCTCATGACTTCTTTTATTACTCTTTCTAAATAAAGAAAACTTGCAACGTCTTTATGGCTCACAGGTCTGGTTGGCCCTAGGGCATCCATTACTTCTACGTACACTCTTTCCTGAAAAGATGGCTTATGGCAAATGAAATTTATGCGTTTAACACATTTGTTTGTTTCGTTTAATTTACCTGTATTCGAGGAAACATTCCAAGAGCAAGAAGAGTGAAACTGACTATTGTGGCACTGGTGTCACTTCCCTAATAAATGAAAAGTTGAACATTTAAAGATATCAGTTAAATTTATATATTCATCTTTGAACTTCAGTTTTAAACTAAACGTATGTTCCCAGCAGCTAGGTTATTCCCGGGCAACTTTTATATAGGGTGTTAAGTCAGTTATCAGGGTGCTGAAATAACATCCAATCTTGCAAGTGTCACTACATATTTAACGCTTTTGTACCTCATTGGAGGCTAGTGTTCCTTGTTTATGCAGGATGCCTGTGACTCTTGGATCATCTATGTTCTGGTTCAGGAAATATTGTATTTACTAAATCGGCATGAGCGCGATGACGTCATCAAGCTTTTTTAAATTACATGATAGGTATTCTTTTTACTGAAATCGATCGAGTATTGAGTTCTTCTTTCAACCATAATACATATTCATACAATTACATAAGAAAATCTTTAAGAAAGACGTGAAAAAGTGATTTACGAATAGTAGGCTTAGGTAAATAACGAAACTTTAGTTCTTACAATGGCGTATTTACAAATTTTTTTCGTGGTTAGCCGCCCCTAAATACGCCTGAGTTATTCTGATCTTTAATCTTCAATTAGGGAAAATATAGAACAAAACAGTAAAAATATAAAACTCTTACAAGAAAATTTCATTATTAGTATTTTCGTTTACTTAAAATACTTATTACGTAACTACATTCCTCTTAGGTATGAGAATAATAAATATTATATTGACGTTTTAGTGTAATTTTATTTTACAAGTATATTTTTTTAGACACTATTATAATTTTGAGGGGAAGAAAACTCTGATCTGGTGGATTTCTGGCGGAATGAAAAGTGTCGTTTAGCGGTTTTAGAATTTCAAAAGTTGGCATCACTGGACTTGAGTTAAATTTTTTCATAATATAATAAATTAATGTAAATAATACATAGTAAATTAATGTATCGTTTTTTAGACTCAGCAAAACAATCGGGAAGTTCCAAAAGGACACTGAAAATAGCAAACAGACATGATTATGAAGAGCCTCGAATAGATCATCTTTATTAAAAAAAATGTAACTTTCTATTCTAAGCAAAAAAAGACAATATATTTTTTGATTGATGTGAATTTTATTTCTATGCCTAGTATTAGCATTTTCTTAAATGAACATCTTCAAGCAGATGTCTTAAAGATATCTTGTTGTAGACATCTTTAAGAGGTTGTGATAAAGACATCTTAAAGACGTTGGGTTTTGTAACAATGGACGTCTTAAAGACGTCTTTAAGATAACATGATGAACATCCATAAGACGTCTTGAATATCTAAACTCTACATCTTTAGATGTCTATAAGATGTATTTGTGCTGTTTGGGGAATTTTACATCTTGTTAAGAAAATTCAGCACCACTCTTTGATTTTTTTGTTAAATAAATAAATAAATGTTATTGCAGGAAACATTTGTCTTAATTATGGTGGGGTGGGGGGCGTAAGCATTTCATGATATCAAAAAGGTGCTGCCACAGGAAAAAGTTTGGGAACCACTCGCCTACGCAGTATGCGCGAGATACTGTCAAAAGACTATGCCGCTTTAGATGCTTTAGACATTCCAGATCTTGGCGACTTTCTTTTATTTCAACTCACTTTTCGCGCATTAGGCACTAGTACCAGGGGAGCATTCGAAGTTATTCAATATTCGAATCATATTCAAATGCAACATTCACCAAGAAATGCTGATACAGTTCCTACTTTTAAAGAACTGCTTGACTTTCTTTCTCCATACTGTAAAGTGTTAGACGCTTCCTTGTTAGTATTCCCTAGACCTTCAAATATGCAAACTCTTCAGTCTCGTACTGAAGGATTTTCTGAAAATAAAGATTTTAAACGATCTTTTATGTTGCCACAGCTACCCACGTCCCAAATTAACGCTGGAAAACGCAAATTAGTTGTCCAGTCTGCAATGACAAACATTAAATCTATAAATGCAATCAGTTTCAGTCTAGTACTCCTGCTCAACGTAAACAGATTGTGTTATCTCTCAACCTTGTATGAATTGTTTTAAAAATCATGCAAAACTTGAATGTAAATCTACTTCGAAATGTTATAAGTGTGGGGACCTTCATCACGCGATTCTCCACTTCTTCTGTATCTTGCTCGGACCCCGATGATAACATTTGCGAAAAAATATAGTCTTCGCAACATTACCACAACGCAAGACCTCGGAGGTTCCTTTTGGCTATCCTCTGAGATGTTTTCTGAATCTAGAACGCCCACTAGGTCACAATGCTGTTCTAAAACAACTAGGGTACATGTGTGCCTTGATCCAGTTTGACGTTCCTGGAAAATACATAATCTCTCATGATCCCGTCTTTAACTAGTTAAGCTTAGCAAAAAATCTGCGAGTTGTTTTCAATGGCTCTGTCAAAGCGACTTCGTCTCTCCAACTCAATGATGTACTGCATACCGGGCTAAAACTTCAACAAAACATCATAATTATCATTTTTAAATTTCAACTCATATGATGGTGGTACTCTTCCGATCGGTCAATTAAAAAATATGTGCTCTTAACAAATACGTATGGACTTCGTTCCGCCCCGTACATCGCAAATAGAAATTTGCGCCAACTTGCCATCGATGAAGGTCAATTATACCCTAAATATCAAGAGACTCGCTATGTTATGAACAACGTTTATGTTGGTGACATCATTTCTGGAGCATCAACAGTTGAAGAAGCATTCGATACTCAAATTGAAATAATGCAGTTATTGAACTTAGGCTGTCTAAAATTGAGAAAATGAAGTAATAATTCTCCAACGTTACTCTCGAATGTACCTCTTGAAGATCAAGAAGAACCAATCGATTTTAACTCTGACGACCACGTTGTCATTAAGGCTCTTGAACTTAAATGCTTGCCAAAAACATATCAATTCTTATATAAAATATATAATCTTAATCCTCGATTTACGAAAAGGTGCATTATTTCTGATATTTCAAAGCTGTTTGATCCCATGGGATTGCTTTCATCGGTAATAATTTTTGCAAAGCACTTTATTCAGCGATTATGGTCTCGTGGACTATCTTGGGATGAGCAAATTCCTAACGATTTAATAAAGCAGTGGTAAGCTTATATAGAAGAATTGCCACGTCTCTAAAAACTCCACGCTTTATGAATGTATATATTCTTTCTTTAAACTTCGAATCATATGATTTTCGGATGCCAATGAGATAGGCTATGCGGCAGCAGTTTATCTATCAGTGTCCTATGAAGAAAATTGTAACTCATTGTTGTTAATGAGTAACTCTCGAGTTGCTCCGCTCAAACCTCTGTCAATTCCCAGACTCGAGCTATGTGGAGCACTTCTCCTGTTGCGAACAGAAGTCTACTCTTTACTTGTATTTGAAGAAATTCTTGCTTTCACCGATTCTCGTACAGTTTTGTCGTGGCTGAAAACTCCACCGCATCGATTGAAACAGTTCGTAGCGAACAGAGTGGTAGAAATTTTCAAAATTGTACCTCCATCACAATGGCTCTATGTTTGTTCAGGGCAAGATCCTGCTGATTATGCCGGCAATGGACTTTATCCGCACAAATTTTAAATTCTACCCCCTCTGGTTTACTGGAGCATCCTGGTTACAATCAAAGACTGAAGAATGGCTAATATATCAAGAACGTATTACAAAGCATGAAGAACGATCAGAATTGCGATTAAAACAGGTAGCATTTGTTGCAACCACTAATCCTCAAAGTAGCCCAAATTATACTCAAAGATTTTCATTATTCAGTAAGTTGCAAAGAGTTACAGTTTGGATACTACGGTTTAGTTTCAATTCACGTACCCAACAATCTTCTCGTATTGTTTTTTACTCGTATTTGTTAATTTTAGATAATTGCTGCCCGACAAAGAATTAAAAATAGAAGTAGTAAAAGAAAGTAAAAAAAATAGTTTTCATATTAGCGTTGTAACGAAATCTTCTTCATGTAAACCGATGCCTGATAAAAGAAGACGTAATAATCTGTGGTGTGTAAAAAGAGCGCTAGGTACAGTTGCGGTCAATAAATCTTCAACGGTCTATTTCGACTTTCCAATTCTCATAAGAGACGTCACTTTTATTCATCTGAAATGTCATAAATGGCATACAAGCCAGATTCATTCGATGTGAACATCAGGAAAGTGTGCTAACTTGATAAATTACCGTTGAAAACTTTTTGGCTGCAACTGTACGTTGGCGTTGTTGCGAGTGCACGTCCTGTAGAGATTAGTTTAGGTCACAGGTGAACCTAATGTTTAGAGCCTAGCCATTTTTTATTTTCTGTCGTGTAGTCATTCTGGGTCCGTGCGTCGTGTAATAATTCTGCGTCTTATAGCCCTATGAGATCTATATATTTTTGTGATACCTGAGTCTGCCTGACCGAGTTATAGCATTAGATTTAGCAGGTAAGCTATTGTCCTCACTCCTGGAATTTGACATCAAGACATTACCTACACTAATTTATTTGTCGATTCATGGAGGTAGAGGTAATCATACAGAACTTCAAATACGTTCGCATTTTACTTACCGCATCTATGAATGTATTTACTTCCTCGCGTAATTCTTCGTGTGTAAAATTGATACCATCGTCTGATAATTCTATCAGTAGATCCAAAAAACTTTTTCTTTTTCTTGATTCTGCCCCGTTGAAACAAATAAGATGAATAGATACATAAAGATACGAATAAAGTTGTATATAATTTAGTAAAATCTAAACTGACAGCTTTCGCATTAAGATGATTCTTAGAAATATCCACCACCTTCATTAGACTTTCGCATTCGTTGCTTGGCTATAACCGTCAGTAAGGTAGCGATATTGCGGATTATAGTTGTACGAGAGCGTTTAAATGGTGCTTTGACCATCGGTACTCAACCAATTTCTTAAGTGTTTCGGTATTTTAACTAAATACGTTTAAAAATCTGTAATGGTTAGAAAAGTAGCTTATTAATACCCATTATTTTAAGTGGTGTAATTATAAACACGGGTAACTGTAATTTATTTTCCACTGATCACTTACTTTAATAAAAAAGTACCATTTTTATCAATAGATTGATTATTCTTTACATTATCAGTTGTTTTTGGATGAAATAAACTCCGACTTCACCCTATTCGTATCTTTTGATTTTAGAAGTGTTTGAAATTCAGTACAATTGAGCCAAGCAAAAAGCATTGCGTAAAGAAGGACGAGAGTTGGTATTAAATTATGGCAGGATAGTACTGGCAAATTAAGAAGGCTTCTGCAGGAAAACACTTCATTATTGTGCACTCAAGTACCAATGGTTTTATTGAAGATGCAGGTTTAATATTTTCGAACAAAACAAGTCACTGGACTACCACGACAATATGAATGCGGAGTTATTTGAAAAGTGGCTCAAAAAAGATTTATTAAAGATATTGTGAAGTGGGTGACCGCGCGGTAAAGAGTCCGACTCTTACTCAGGGTTTGATCCCCGGAACCGGCGAAAAGATTTTTCTCGTTGATAAAGCCTCAGTACACTTCGCGGTGCTATCAAATGGGCACGTTAAGCAGTCGGTCTCGACAACCACATAAAATGTTTCTGTAGTTGTCGTTAAAAATAACACCGCTCTATACCACGCACAAGTATGTATTTACTTCAGTGGTTTGGCAATGTTAATTGTAATTAACATTTATACTATAACTATCATTATCGGAAAATTGAGAATCTCTCAGGTAATTGGAAAAACCGAAATAATTCATGTAACGGTTCATTTTTTTAACTTCCGAAAAATGCAATTTTATTTGTATAAATGATAAAAATCCTTAGTGCGGTTCTGTATATTAATGTATATCTTTTCTTGATTTAAAATTGTGTTGGTATTCGAGATAAATGTGAGTAAATATCAGAGGTCACTTTTAAAAAAGAAATATTCCAGACTAATAAAATTATTTCTAGAAAGATCTATAGCCTTCGCTTTAAACAAAGGTACCGTTTTTGCACATGTTAGCATTTACCATCTCTTGTTTTCGTGAAAAAGGATATTCTCGAATGAATTTGTCCCCTAAGTTTAAAAGGCCAGCGATTTCAGTTGACGTGAACGTACATTTTAAATATTCTCATATACGTTTAAGTTGAAATTCTATGAAAAATATCATTAAAACCTTTCTTGCCTTAATTTATGATTTCCTTATACGTGCTTATTGGTAAATTTCAAATAAACACATCTACGTTTCCAAAGATATCATGTCTGCAAATCTTGTCGTGAGACCCCGGGGTCTGAATTTTCTTTGTGTTAAAATACTAATTTTGGTTGGCTTAAAAAAAGTCATGTCATTCCCTTATTGGTCTATGCTCAAAATGCTCTTTCTTAAGATTGCCCGTCACCATGTAAGTTTGAATCCTTTTTTAAGAGAGTATGAAATAAGCTTTTGGAGAGCACGGAGCTCTGGGGCTCTCTCGTGGAGGGATGTCCCAGGTAAAGTTTTTGTTAATCTTTATTTTAAAACACTACTGTTTTTGATATGAATAAACTTACCGTCTTCAAGAGTATAATTAAGTTATACTACTACCGTTTTGTGCGTTTAGTTCTGTTATCGTACCGGAAGCTCACTTGCTTCAATTTATCGTTGATTTTTGGGGTTAATAAGTTAACCAAACTATAAAGCTTCCCGTTTTTGTTGTGAAAGTTGTGGGAAATACAGAAAGTTAAGTGATTAATTTGGAATCGCGCTTACCGAAACTTAATAAATAATTTACAGTGCAGTTAACGTTTAGTAGAGGCATTTTCAGTTTTAATGATTGATCTGGCTCGATCAAAATACAGTTAATTAAAAAGGGACTTAATTAAAAATCAATTCTACAAAAAGACAATTATACCGAACTTTAATTCCTTGGTTTATGGATTTTGCAGCCATATAAGAATTTAGGGTGTTTTCCAGATTCTTCTGTTTCATTTGGCGGTCGAGCTTGGTGACAAGTGTTTGTTCAAATTTAAAAGGCAATATTGTATTAATTGCTTTGTAAGGTGATGTTGGAGTGAATTAGTCGAAAAAGGTATTGTGACTTTACGAATTTTATTTTGTCAATGTTAGTATAAGAGAATTATCATTGTGTATTAAATATTTTAGACCTTTTATTTTTGCTATTGTTTACTACGATGCTTTATATGAAAGTTTTTTTATTTTGTTGGTTTTAAATAAACTTATAATTAAATCTAATTAATCTGAATATTACAGAACCATATATTTATGAAAGTCTTTAAATATTTTACTCAATCTAACTTTGACATAACCGATTATGACTAAATAAAAATCAAATTAAATTTATTAGATCTGATTCTAGTTTCTGGTTACTGGTCAATATCGAGTCAATATTTTTATAAAGATTACTGAACTTTCCTAATCAGATGGCGCCCTAAACAATATGTATTTTTTTGTGTCTTGAACCTTTATCTATTCTTTTACAATTTGAAGTTGTGGAAACAATACCTGCGACCTGAAATTAAATTTGCAAAGATAAAATCTCAAGCCGAGGCAATTTTGAGTTTTGCAGTAAGTATCAAAAATTTTGTGTTGTATAGTTTGCGTAAAAACTTTTGAAAGTTAAAGTAATTTGCTTTGTTGTTTTTGTTCCGGTAAAAATGCTTTGTTTCATTCAGTGGCTGGAAGACAAGAACATACATTTTGACCTCTCGCTAACTAAAATGGAGTGTTGCAGTTGGGTTCTCAAGATAACAAAAATCGGGATATGTGGTTGACGAATTGCAAGATCTTATGGACATGAAGTGCTTCGGTTACCTACCTAACATTACCATTTTAACCCATTTCCACCCAATGTTGCGTTAACGCAACACTCCAGACGAAATTTCTTTTAAGTATGTTGTGTCTAATTTATATCTGTTTTTATAACTTCTGTGTGATTCTATAGTGTGAAACTAAATGTAGCATATTTTTTTCTATTTAAATTCAGCTTTTATTTTATCAAAATTACAGCCTGAATTTATTGAATTTTGAATACTATTGCATGGGTGACAGAAACGTCGTTAAAAAAATTACTCTTACAAATAAAAATTTTAATTTTTATTTAGAGTGGCTCTGGAAACATCAAAAAATGTTACTGTTGATATAAAAAGTCAAAAACTTATATAGTTTCAAAAATACATGATTATAAATTAGAGCGTTGCGTAAACGCAACATTGGCTTGATAAGGTATACAAATGTACATACCCTGCATTATTAAAAATTCCTGCATTTCTGGAGTTAAATGGTGAGTCTCTTTCAATCTATTGTGGTTGCAGTGTTGTTTCTTGTGCAAGTAAATACTTGCACAGGGAGCAAATTTATATTCGAAAAAGGGTATTGGATACTACGCCGATCGGACACAACCCCGACCGCGGACCCTTTGTCGACCGTGGTCAATACGCTGACTGACCGTTGTGGACACTTTGCCGACCCTTAAAATAAATTTTACTATTGGACACTTTTCCGACCGTGGACACTACGTCACCCGCAAGCGGTGGACACTTTGCCGACCGTGGGCACTATGCTGACCGCAAGCGGTGGACACTTTGCCAACCGTGAACACTACGCTGGCCGCAAGCGGTGGACACTCTGTCGACCGCAAGCAATATACACTTTACCAATCGTGGATAACCTAAGGTCATATTGTAGAAAACATCTCAAAGATTAGATTTGTGAAAATCATATCAAGATTGGCCAACAGGTTAATTAGTTTTAGCTTTAGCTTTAGTGGAACTTTATGTTTGTATTCACATCAGTGTCCACGGTCGGCAAAGTGTCAACTGCTTGCGGTCTGCAGAGTGTCCACGGTTGGCAAAGTGTTCACAAGATGCGGTCGGCGTGCTTTCCACGGTCAGCTAAGTGTCCACAGCTTTCGCTCGGCATAGTGTCTACGGTCGGGAAAGTGTCCAGTAGCAAAATTTATTTGAAGGGTCGGCTTAGTGTCGTCGGCCGGCAAAGTGTTCAAAACCACCAGTTAGCGGTGGCATTGTGTCCCCGATCGGCGTTGTGAATTGGCGTATGTGGTATCCTCTCAATGTTGCGTTTACGCAACGTTCAATTTTTTATGTTCTAATATATTATTTAATTTTTTTTTGTATTAAACAGTTTCAGTTAATGTTAATAAAAATATCAAAACACAAAAAAAATTAATTTGTGGTTTTTCTTTAGTAGTGGTTTTAAATGGGTTAATGCTATTCAATTGATATGGGGAAATAGCAAAGGAAGAATATGACAAACGTATTATGGAAACAAGTGGCAGTGATAAAGATGTTCTACAAACTTGAACAGAAGTGCTGGCTAAGATTACAACCGAAATCTAGTCAAATTTAATTCGACATGTTGGAAATAGAATTAAAACAGCATACGAACGGGAATAGTTTATTCAAGAAGAAGTACATCTTCTTATAAAGCAAATACAGGAGAATCAAAAAACGACAGGAATTTTAGTGACAATGACATCGATTTAACTGACGGTGATTAGCGACAAATGGCTGATCGTTGCATTCTTGAATGTTTAAATTTAGGTGTTATTTAATTTATTTAGTTCGCATGCGTTAATTGTTTTGTAGGTACTTATTTTACCAGTAATAAACTTTTATTTATTAAACAGATTTTCAAATGTATTTTGTTAAAATACCGAAACACTTAAGAAACTGGTTGAGTACCACCGGACAAAGCAAAACAACATTTAAAGGCTTTCATGCAACTATGATCCGTAAAGCCACTACCTTCCTGACGATTATATCCAAGTAACGAATGCGAAAGTCTAAACAAGATGGTGGATATTTCTAAGAACCATATCTTAATCAGAAGGGGGTCAGTTTCAATTTTACTAGACTATACCTTCAAATGTTTCTGCTTCAAATGTTTCTCTACTTCTTATCTTTTGCCGATGCGCAATTTGTTTTTGCTTTATTACCTATGTAACAATATTATTCTTTTAGCCAGAAGAATAGAACCTATAATCTATAGTTACTTACATTATCTGTAAAAGAACGTAATTTATTTGCAATGTAATAAAATTCCTTTCCTACAGGCAATCTTTTAAAAATAAAATCGTTGTGATTCCATATAAATAGAATCTTCTTAAATACTAGTTCCAAATATCTAGAATAAAAAAAATATATTAATTGAAAAAGTTATTTATGTTTATAAATGTTTTCTATTATCGACACTACAACTAGGCTATTAATGTCGTAATTAAATATGGGAAACTCATTTTACGGGCTGCTATTTAGTTTCCATAATGAAGCCCAATAAACACAGCGTTTCAAATGACAGTGAATAGCTGATCTTTGCATTCTTGAATGTTTAAATATAAGTTTTCTGTTTTGTAGGCACTTATTTTGCTAGTAATACACTTTTATCTATTGCAGTTTTAATAAACAGATTTTCTAATTATATTTAGTTAAAATACCGAAACACTTAAAAAACTGGTTGAGTACCGCCAGTCAAAGCAAAGCAACATTTAAACGTTTGAATATAGATTAAAATCATTTTCGTATGAAGTTTATTTATTATAATTGGATCGATATTTGGAAAAGAACGATAATGGGAAAAATTTCGTACCAACCACATGTCATAAGTGTCTTTGCGGTCTCGGTAGGTGTACTTTTGAAAATCGCTTCCCATGATCGCAGAGATATACTTAGAATACAATTGTCATATAAATAAATCTCATAGTTACCTATGCAACCATTTCATATATTCACAATCAGTTGTTTGAGCATTGATTTTAACGTCCATAGCAGTTTCTAAAAGAGCAACATTTATATTTTATTTACAAAAACAAATACCAAGTTTTTACCACAAATTATATCTAAAACACATCTGCTGACGTAATCAGAAATATCAATATTTTCGTTTCCAAAACTGTTTCGTAACCTACGCACCAGAATCTCAGAATGTTTAGAGAATATCTTCACATAACTATCTAGAACCTTCTGGTTAAATGTTGGCATTATAATTTTCTTATGTCGTTTCCATTTTTCAACTAAAAATTACAACTAATCTTATGAATGTTCACTAACACTTATTACCAGGACCGGGAATGACCTTGGTCGTTGTATAGCTGATACATAATCACGTATGGTTGTACCTATTACAATTAGGTACAACCATACGTGATTATGTATCAGCTGCGATTGATTGATTGATTGATTGAATTGATAAATCTTAATTTTACCTGTACGGCTACATGAAATTGTGCATTTAACTACACAATCGGCAACATCTGCCCGATCCTGGTTATTACAAACGTATTTTTCTACAGTTCGTTTTAAAGATCGTTCGAATTTGAGTGAAAGCTGGTAATTATTAAAATACCTGGAGCTGTAATTAATCCGGTACCAATCAAGATCTCATTATGATTATAAAGTTCGTCTTTCTTTAGTTGCCGATTTAAAATTATTTCTAGCTGCTGTGGTTTCCACATTAGAAAAAATAATCTTTGTCCAATCCATAGTCTCACAGGACTTTTATATGTTTTTCGAATATCTATAAGATACCTTAACGTTTCTAAAATAAGCAACAAATAATAATTATTGCAAACGTTAAATCAATGTTTAAATCAAACAAATCTTACCGGAGGTGGACCCTGCAAATTTCAAAAGGTTTCCAATAAATGGTAATGGAAGAGGCCCGTTTATTTTCGACGCAAATGCATATAATTTTCTTCTCTTCCAAAGATCCTGAATCCACCAAATAATTAATAAACAAATTAATAGAATTAATAACTCTCTAAACATGCCTCTACGAAATAACGGGAAAAACTCTAAAATAGAAAGAGTTTCTATCATTTTGAGTATATCTCTGTATTAGACCGAGGAGCGAAATGCAAAATTAAAATTTTTTTAAAATATTTGATTACTAATTAAACTAGAAACTAAGTCAAGGTAGGTCAGCAAAAAATATAATATTTAAATACATACATATTAATTAATTTCAGCAATTAATTAAATTTTTTTAAACACACATAATCTAAAAAGGTCAACACATAGCTAGAAGAAAAAAAGCAATATTAATAAAAGCCGTAAATAGAGGCACGGATTATTAATTAGTTACTACGGATTTTTTTGTTACGGAACTATTTTTTTTTTATTTTGCTTTTATTTATCAATGTTATGTAATTATTTCATTTACAACGTCTAATTAAATGGTGATAACCAATTGATAAAATTGGAAAAAGGTATAGTTATCATAATTGTGTTGTTATGAACTTTACTATACAGCACCACAAGTAGGTACCCTGCACCGTTAATTGCTTTTTAATTGTTTCTTCCTGAGGCTAATTACTTTTCAATTGTTATAATGTGTCCTGGACTTCTCATGTAACGTTATATTCAGTGTTTTTAAAAATGTCTAATATAGGAACTGGCGAGAAGTCAATCGAATTAGTCAATCAAAACGTGTATTTAATTATTCATTCTATTAGGACACGCTAGTAAATATACAGTGCGCGTCTAAAGTCCGTTCCCCCCCTACTAATTTTTGAACCACCTGGTATATCGCAACGAAATTTGGATGGCTTAAACAGGAGATAAAAACCTAATTTTTTATGGAAAGATGACATCTAAAAGTTTCAAAATTGCGGCTGAGCGCCCTCTTGAATTCCTTTTTTAAATAGAACACCCTGTATATTATTCCGTTTTCGAAATCTGCTCATAATTCTTAACATTTTTCTCTAATACACTTTACTCCTAAATTTAATTGATTTCGAAATATTAACGTTTGAAAAGTGACATTACGGTTTAAAATGAAGTATGGATTTTGGTCACTTCCGGTAAAACATTTTTCTAACTAAATTTTATTTGACAGCTAACAGTTAAGTTTGACAGTAAACAAGATGTAAGATACCCCAACAACGATTTTTGTTTTCAATGCAAACTTGATTGATAGCAGAATTCGTGTCTTTGTTGGATTTGAAATTAATTAAAATGTCACTTTCTCACCTTAAAATGTCTCACCCAAGAGTGAGTAACTCCAAAAACTAACATGCGTTGAACTATGGGGGCACTGCAAGTGTATATAGGCTTTCTGGATCATAATGCGAAAATAAATTTTATGGTTTTAAAAATCTAAAAAATAAAAGAAAATAAAAAGTTAGTAATTTTTGCTAAATCTACCGTGTCAAAACACCAATAAAAAAAGAATAATGCAAATTATTCTTACGGAACTTATTGGTCTGATAGAACTTATAGTAAAAGAAGTGGAACAAAAATGAGCCTTGTATTTTAAATATATTTAAATTCAATAACATATTGAGATGATATAGATGAGGCTAGATTAATATTTATTGTTGGGAATAATAAACCCTCCGACACATAATGAAAGATGAAAGGTTCTAATTCCAAAATAAATTTATTATTGTTGAATTCACAAACACAAAATCATGGTAAAACAGTCTGAAAATATACACAACTAAATATCAATTAACTTTATCATCGACAAAAAAGTTCTCCGGCTATTATTTCTAAACTAGAAAACAAGTTCCATAAATACATGAGACTAAATCAGGCGGGTCGCTAATTAATTTGAAAGCTATTTAAATTATATCTGTAAAACATTGTTAATGGACCAGACACAAATAAATTTCTTTTTAAACATTTAAATGAATAATTTTATTTATCAACACACAAAAGACATAAAAATTTAAAATTCATTGGAAAGAAACGAAAACAATCATTAACATCTTAAATTTAAATTAATTAAACAAACGTGAAACAAAATCAATTAAATCTTGGTGTCAAATAGATTTAACAAAATAAGAATTAAGAACATTCTAATTCTCTTTGTGCTTTTTAATTCTTATCTGATCAATCCAACAATCTTAAATTATTAAAAAAAAATAAAAATTGAAAATTATTTCAAATTTTAACATTATTTGGCACCACACAAAAAAACTAAACACCCTAACTTGAAGATTAGCAGTTTCCTGTTATAGTCGGTAAAATTACCTGTTTATTTGTTGACATGATAAGCATATTTCCATATCATCGTTCAAATGGATATTTTATTGTGATTTATGAAGATAGTTATAATTCTTAAAGATGAAATATGTATCTTCCATGACGTGAGAACATAAAATAATTGGGTTATTTGCAAGATTCCATTACCTTCCTTTAATTCGTTCCATTCAAAATAAGATTCCAAACATTTCTCCAAATAATAATAATAACAGTCTGAATACCAAATTTAAACACTTCACTTTTTGTTTTATTTCACTTTTAGTTCACTTTGATTGTTCATTATAATTATTATTAATTAAATTATTAAGAACTTACAATAAAAATTAAAAACAAGATGACAATTGTCATAACCTCACTTTATTGACAGTTAAGTGACGTAGAATTCACCAACATAACCTCGGAATTTTATCAAAATAACGTACAACCTGACATGACTTCTGATCTGTATGGAATTTCAAGAGCAAGTAACCAAATTTCCGTGCTGTTTTTAAGAAAAGATAACGTGTCTTTTACATTAAAATGTTCATAACCACATTGTTAATAATAAATTAAACTAATTGTTTAAACAAATGTTATAAAACGAAAGTGGGGAATTTCTGCTTTCTAACAATACCCAACATTAATGTCCTGATGCAAAATTAACTCCAGGATTCAATAACAATCATCTTGAATTTCCTCCCAATCATTACTTCGCAAAGATTAAAAGCATTTTAAATAAAAGCATTTTAAATAAAAGCATTTTAACATCTTGCTACATTCTTTTTTGATCATAAAATTAATCCTAAGATCCTATCAAACAAAAATTATATAAATTTTGACACCAAAATTATAGATATAAACTAAATTTTAATAGTTTAGCATACCATGCTGAAACGTTACAATTTTGAGATTTCAAAGGCCTAACCTTTTCTTAAAAAAGTTGCCCACTTTGACCTTTTAGTGCCAAAAGCACCCCAGAACTTACTTAACAACATTGCAGTAAAACATTTTAGTTGGAAATTTAAATAACATTAATAAACATCCATTTACTACAGAAAATCATGAATCGTCAAAGAAATAGAACATTTTCTTGAAATTTAATAATAATAGAAACTGTAAGTAAAGTAATAAATACTTGTGTATACCCACTTACCTATGCCTTTAATAATTTTCAGGTGAAAACAGGTCTTAAAATGGCTTCAAAATATGTAAATGTAAGACTATCAACCAACGACATAGGATCGTCCATCATGAAATTGAGTTTGTGAAATTTAAGTGAAGAATCTGTTTAAGATTTATTCCTTCCCATCTCACAGTGTTGTAGTGCGTATCCTTCATAAATTGAACCAAATTTAAATAAGTTAGATCTATTTTTCTTAAATTAAATATTCAGTCGCCTGTCAGATAGGCAACTCATACTGCATATTTGCATTTCTGCACTACTCAAGTATGTTATATCATAACAATATGTATACACTACCACGTGTCTATGAGTAGTGGGTGTCACTGACAAACATCGTTAGTCAGACTATGTCATATTTATAAAATTTCAACAATTATGAAATTATCTTAATCAACCAAAATAACTACGCATATGTAACCAAAGATATTAATAAAACAGTTAATTAACAGTTACTCTATTATTTGTTTTATAGAGTAATTATAATTACAATAAATTGTAACGACTAGAACACTAACAATACAATTAAACAAAATAATGTAACCATAAAGTCGCATATATTTAATGAAGCACTTGTACGTACAGGTCCATTACAAAAGCTTCCCGTGCACATCTCGCAATGGTCCACGAATATTCCTATATTTTCCAAACCCTTTTTGATTTTCTCGTCTCCGAAGTAAGTGCCGCAGCTAGTCTTTTTACCACAGAATTTGACAATTTTTCTCTCCATCGTATAATATTCATCTGTAAATATTATACATAAAGAAAATAATAACGAAAACATTAGATTCCATGTCTACATAAAGCAACTTAGGCAATGGCTATGAAAGACAGTCGGGGCTTAAACCAAGCGATAATGGAGAAGAATAATTTGATTTCTTTAAGAGCTGACTACATGTACTACTCAGTTTTACTAATAAGGCGGTATCTTTGTAGTTTTGCCCTAATATATACATGAGATCCAAAAGACCGAAACAGCTGTTCTAGAGTGTCTTATTATACACATATCATTTTTAAATATTGGTTTTAATTTTGTGACACTGACTTATTTTGTAAATATTTTCCCCACTTTGAATTTTAATAACATAAATATTTTGTTTTTATACAATATATAAAACAGATAACAGAACGTTGAATGGTACGCGAGATACGCTAAAATACTTCTAGTACTTGTAATTTCTGAGAGCCCTTACCAAACGATCTTAACAACCTGGTGATCATCTACTACGAGTCACCTGAAGCAACGTGAGTAAATTAAATTTAGTTGATTGAAATAACCAGGTGGGTTTTTTATACCTTATTTTCATGTAGAAGCGTTACTTATTTCGTTGTATCATAATTTAAGAGTGAATTATTAGAACTATGTGTTAGAATGTTCATAAAGTTACAATTTAATGAAGACCCATTTATATAGTAAAAAATCAATTTTTATAAGATTCTGTTCTACTAGGTCTTATCTGTGAATAAACAAATAAATGATATTATTGGAGTTATTTTATTTGTTGTGTTTTAACGGAGTGAAGAAATTCGGTTCTTGCATAGTTAGAAAGGATACACTTTCAGATCTATAGCTCCGTTGTTGTGGAGAACTACTGATAACACTTTATTTGCTTAAACTAACATGCTGGCGCCCATCATCCATAGCTCTATTAAATCAGCTGGCATTCCAATTTACCGATGACCTACCTTAATTTTAACAGAGAACGAGTCGTGCTTATAGTTCAAGCTAAGGCAAGACCTACTTAAGCATAATGTAAGTATTATTGTTTAGAAATTTTTTGTTGTTACAAATTGACGGTCCATCGTGGGACCTCTGTTATTTAAAAGAGTAGTTTTGTATGCTACAATTTAACGAAGGGCTATCGCATGCACTGAAAAGACTGCAACGTTCGTCATCGTGAAAATACGAAAAGACATCTAGTCAAAAACTTTCGTGCTCTCTGAAATATCATACTAGATCAAAAATGGCTTACGTTGAGCAGAAACCCATCAATCACGCGGGCAAAGTGGAGGTTTTGGATGTCGACATCGTCGAAGAAGGTTTTCAAAGTGCAATTGAAGGAGGAGAGTTGCCGATTTTTGCATAAGGTACTATCGCGTATCCATGTGGACGAATAGAAACACACCATAGAATCAGAGTATATTTTGAAAATAGAAACAGATATTTTGAAGAACGCTGCCGTGAAGAACTACCAGAAGTCAGATCTTAATGTACTACAACTGGAGGAGCTGAGCATGTTGACGAATACAGACATGACGCTCGAATCCATTAGCAAGAATTAGTGGTTTCCGTCGATGACTCAACAGAAGTAGGCATTACTCCTCACCAATCAAATTGTCTCTTGTAACTATTCATTTGTCAGCGAATCAAACTTGTGTTATTGTTCTGTAATTGATCTAATAACCGTTTAACTTCAATTAACGCAGTTGGTTTTCTATTAGATTAACTACCTTGGTTACTTCCTTGCATTTAGATTCCAACTGACTATATCTCTGCTGGGGTCCCGTCTAAAAACAACTGTCCCACATCGCACGTCTTCGAGTGGCTTTACGTTACAATATTTTGCTACTTTTCGATTCCCAAATATGTTGATGCAAACTTGCTTAGGTCCCATTAGTTCACATTCGTAGCATGTCAGGGAAGCTAAATATAAAAAACCTTATCATGCCAGTTTGCATATGTACCATTGTATTCACAAATGACTAGGGTATTGCGTGCACTTAGACCCATTACCAAATGCAAATTATTTTAAGATTTGCGTGGTGATGGCTAAGTGAACACAATGTCCTAGTTTTGTACATACAATGGTACCATCGCAGGCACACAAAATTCTGTTACTATTACTGAAATTTTGAGGTCACATTAAGAGTGTGGGCAAGATTTCATGTTTTAAAAATTATTGGGTTTTGTATGCTGTGATGTATGTAGTTTGGAAAGCTGAGAGTTTTCGTGTAGTGTATGAATGAGTTAGAAGATACTCCTGTGGTCGACTTAACTAGTAACAGTATTATTTCTCTGTGCTTTCATATGCGTTTTATAAATTATCCTTCTAATTTTACCCAGTTTGCATTTACGAGTATTAATAAACATGCATAAAACAGTCCACTCGTTCGAGCCCATGTATGTATATACGTTGATATATATTGTTTTTTATAAATCCTTTAGATGAGGTTGTATTATATAGGAAATCTACCATGTCTTTTTATAAATAAATATTTGAATAATTTCATATTCTCGATTTTAATTTATAGAAGCTATTATCATATTATTATAATTTTATTTTTTTTAATTTAAAAGTTTATTTACAACGCCCTTTAAATTCTTAGAAAAAATACCAAAACGGTATCAAGTTTCACTACCCCATACAAGGTGATAATTTCTCCAATTCAGGTGATTTTGATAAAAAAAGTCTTGGCGCCAAACTCATTTTTAAACCTCTTTAAATTATTTGCCAATCAAGTGAGTTTTATCCGATAACGTACTCCTTTCAGAATCTTCTCCCTAGGGAACAACGCCACTTAATCGAGAGTAATTAGTCATTACATGATATCTTACAAGCGTTTAGTTTGTGAATTGTAAAAAAATGTTTTCGGTGGCTCTTCTAACGCTAAATGCAATCGTTCGTTGACTTAGTTTATTGTATTGTTTTATATTGAGTCTGGTAATTGCAATTTCCTGGATGGTTTCTTGGTGAAAATATTATCTACTTTGTTTTCACCTGTCCTTAAACGCATTAAACGAAAAATCTTCTTACAAATGAACCTGGAAAGCATAGTATTTTTCTAGTATTTATTTACTTCTTTTTTGTACTAAAATTATTGTTAGTCGATTTTTGTTTTGTACTAATCTAATTTAAATTTGTTTATTAAAGATTCTTAACGTGGCGTTTTGTTCAACCCGATCACGTTATTTTTGAGATCCCTCCCCTTGGGTTGTTGCATCGTTTGAAACTAGGGTTAACTTGGTTTTCAACAATTGGATGTATTAGAAAATTACATGTCTTCAAAAATTGATTTGAATAATTTTTCTGAGTGGCTTTTGCAGCGAATTGCTAATCAGTAAATGCTCAAGTGGTTATGATTGTTATTGGTTGAACAATGTAAAATGTGTGTGAGTTCTTTGGACCTATTGTGCAAAGAAAATTAAGAAGTTTATTTTACAAATAATTAAAGTGTTAAAATCTATAAAAAAAGAATTAAACGAAAATCATGAAATTCAAGGTTAGTGTGTTTTAATTGCTAAGTAAACTTTACGTGTAAGTTAATTTTGAGTAAATAATATTTTAAACTTTTAATTTAAATTAACCTTTGTAATACTCCTACCTAAGTAAAATAAATTTGTTTAAATTTTATTTGGTTTTGAAACAATACATAATTCAATACTACTGAAATAAGTTTGATTGTTGAATACTTCCTTCGCAGGCCTTTGAAACATTTTCTACATTAATTGTTCAATTTATAGCACTAACAATATTTAGATGTGACGTTCTGGTTGATGATTTATTCCGAGATTCTTTTATATAAAATAAATATATTTAATTTTATTTATTGCATGTTTATTTCTATGTTATTAAAGGCTACGTTTGAAGGTTTGCTTTCTTAACTCGAAATTAACCGCTTGGAATTGTGTTCCTATGTTGGGGAAATTTAACGATAAGTTACAAAATTGTTAAAACTATTTTCAAACAAGCTGGTGCTTGTTTATAGTTTCCTATATAGTCCAGCCATTCGGTACTTTTTTGGTGCAAAAGGTTGAGGAGTTTTGAAACTTGGCAGGAGTGTAGACTTGGGGACTGTAAGTATGACTCTAAGATTGCGACCTGATGCAACCGCCGTGCCGCTATCTTAAGAAAATTGCGCCAAAAATCAGTTTTTAGCATATAACTCCGTTCCTTACCTAAACCTTTAGGTATGCTAATTGGCGGATAAATGGTAAAAAGTAGCGTGCAAAAGCGATTTTAAAAAATCGACCTTTGTTCATCCCTGTAACTCGGGAAATACTAATCTGAAAGAAACCTATAGAAGCAATTTTGTAGCAAATCTTATCCTCTCCAACTTTCAATAACAAGACTTTATCTATAAAACCTACAGGAACGGAGTTGTATGCCAATAACTGATTCTGGGTGCCAGTTTTTTAAGATGGCAGCGTGAGCGGCGGTTGCAATCTTAGGGTCATACTTAGGACCCCCAAGTCTACACACCTGTCAAGTTTCAAAACACCTTTCTTATGTCTTTAATAAATTGATTAATAAGGCACCTTTCAATTTTCCCATGCCCGGGGCAGATAGTAAAACGAAAATAAATCTATACAATTTTGCTATATGCCTAGGCATTTACTAAATGCTGTTGTTTAGAACAGGCAGTTAGTAAATGACTTCATGAATTTGAAGGGACTACAGGTATGGTTCAATCAGTCTGGATTTTATTACAAGACTTTTTTTAAATTGTGCAGTTTTATTAATTTAATATAGATTTTTATAGAGATTTTTGCTGGCCAGATCTTTATGTCTGTCGGTGTAGTTGTGACTGCAAGCATTCTGATCAGTAGCGGCTGGCAAGTTTCAGCAAGTGGGTTCAGAATGTCTTTAAAGTTGTACTTGTGCTGCACAGCTGGGCTATTATCATTTTTAAAGTACACTGTAGTTATTTTCCGATTTTTTCCGTAACAACTGCATTGGTTATCAAAATTCAAAAACCATTAAAAACGTATACTACATCTTTTGTACTCGAAAATGGTTCCTTTTCGAATTATAACGAGTTAAATGAATTAATGCTACCCGCGAAAGATCGATTCCTTTTGATTCATAAATTGCACTGTAACTAAATTCATAAAACTCGTTTTAATCTTGAGATGTAAACACAAACAAGTGCTTGATATAAGAGTTAGTGTAGATTCTTAGGCTTATAATGCAATTTGAATTTTAAGGAACAGAGTAGTCGTTACGGGGAAATGTGGAAAATAATTTGTAATGCACTAAAAGAATGATTGATGATGACGATTAAGACAACAATGTGATTCCTTGCAGACACTTGCCAGCCGCGACATATCCGGATGCAAAATGTCAATTGTTTCTGAGTAAAGGTGGCATTTTTTGCATTTGTCCAAGATAATGTTGGGCCCTTTTATTATGCATTTGCAATAGTTCAATGTGTTGATTGCCAGATCCTGTATAGCAATCGCGAATTACTCTGCTTCAACCTTAATAATAATTGGCCATATAATAAAAAAATTGGCATTGTATGAAAAATGTTTGTGAACTGCGAAATAAATATTTCGTCAACACTAAACACATACAACCAGGTGCTCGTGTAATAAGAATTTTTTCAAAAGCCGCCTCAGCGTCTTCTGCTGGTGGTGGGTCAGCTCTTGGTTGTACTGAAAAAAAACAAACTATTGTAAATATTAAATTACAACTTCTATAGATGCATGTATTGCTATGCAGGATAATGTAATTTTAATAGCTTCACTGTTTGAGAAATTAATATTTTTAATTATAAATTTGTTTGTCTTAGTATCTTCAGCTACAAGATTAGCAGTCATTTTTAAAACAACTGTTTAACTGTTTTCAAGTTTAAGCGTGACAGTTGTGAATTCAAGGTTAATGTTAAAATTTAACAAAAATACTAATTTTTTTTTAATTTTATCTGCAAACAGTACCTACTTTGATTGGAAAATACTGGCCATATCATCATATTGGTATGGTAACCAAAATTACGTTAACCAGATAACCCCCATTGCACTTATCTGGCGCATGCCCATAGGACTGCGCATAGTCCAACTGTATATGTGGTATTACCTACCTTACCCAAGTCTATATAAGCACACGCATACTGACAAACAATTTACCACGCCCACCAGGCCCACCCATTGCACCTCTCTGGTACATGCTTGGCATTGATACTATGACTGTCTTTCATGACTGAATCAGTCTCGGGCCCCCATCCCTTAGTTTAGGGTGGTCGTGTAGATTAAGGCTGGAATCTAGTACGGAGAAACTAGTTAGATCTATCCTATCAGTGTCCCCCAGATCGCTGGCCAGTGAGAGACCGTGCCACCAGGTAGTTTCCTAGTGTAACCAAAACTGTCGAGCAATTACTCTGGAGATTCTCCGTAAACTCGCCTCCCCCCTCCGGGTTCGCGGGATAGCAGAGCTAGCAAGATTTATCCAGTCCTTAAATTGGACACCAATAGCAATAGTATAGCAACTATAGGAAAAATAGGAGAAATAACACATGACTAGTTCTTGGTATAAACGTTGAGTTGGGAATGAACTTTAACATACTAAAAGTAGTCAACGACACTTAACAAATAGTTGTATACAAAAGGCGTGGGAAATCTACAAAAAAGACATTTTTATATCCAGCCCCTCTAGTTTTTAAGTTCTAAGTCCGCGGAAAGTATGGGGCGATTTACGGATGACCACATGTAACAAAGATTGGTTCGAAATAAACATCGTTATATTGTTAAAAGTACGTACCAAACCGTAATAGTATTAGCATATTCGTAAACAGCATAGAGTCCAATTCGCGTATTGCTGAATACATGGTGCGCTCGACGCTCCGCTCGCTCTCCGAGTGTAGGGGAAATGATGCAATTATTTTGGTTGTGTCGCCGAGTTTGACTAGGTTTATCTCGGCCACCTTATCGCAACATGACTGTGCATAGTATTTTTTTACAACTATCAACAAGATCTATGCAGTAGTTTGAACTAAACATTTTAAAACTCTTTTTCTTGGATGTAATAGTATGAATCGAATGTGTACCAAAATATTAATTGACAGGTGGCTGACAAGGTTGTCGACGATTGTCGCGATTACGCGACAATCTTCAGGTGTCTTTAGATATGGTAAAGCTATAACTAGGAAGAGATCTTTGAAATTGTTGCCTTGAAGCTAACCAGATTTTGATCAGTGGCACCTTTTTCCTGCAGGCCCGCCTTGTATCGAACTGTTTACAGATTTCTGTACCAGCAAACATGGCAGAAAAATTTGATTTAGGAAAACCAATTATTTTTTGTCTTGTCGTACTTGAGAAGAGCTTCTTCCAGATAGAAACTCTTTGAAAGTTAGATCATCTTATGGCTGATGGCTGATGGATCTCATGGCTGCAAGTCTTTAACTCACGATTTTTAAAATCTCCTGATCCAGTAGTTCCCTGACATGTTAATTTTAATCTTAAATCGTAATCTAACTACATCTATAAAGGACGATATGAATAACTATTTAGCGCGCAACTGGCATTCTTGATTGAGTAAAAATGGTCTGACAACCGCTTGCGATGGATCGTTTCTCTCGCATAGACATGTTTGCAAAACCGCTGCCAGTAAATTCCCGATCTCTGCCCTCATAAACAGGGTTGCCACGTTTTTCGAATTTATTGATTTTGTTAACAAAATACAGAAATTCTTACATGCTTCAGCAAAATAGACTTAAGTAAGATTATAAAATAAATGAAATTTAACAAAACATGTTTTTCTCGGCAGTTGCAGTTCTGAATTTTGCAAATTGCTCTTAAAGCCTACTTTTCTGTCACCAGTGGGGCCTACCGAGCACTGCCCGGTTACCCGGGGTCCAGTCCTACACTGCTAAAAAGTGTTTCACAGCACATCTTACATAAAATGCGGTACTAAAACTCTGGATTGTCTATCACCGTTAGTGTGGAAGATAAACTAGAAATCATGTCGAGCAATATATCAGTGTTTTCTTATATTAATTATTCTGACAACACATACCTGCATGTCTTGATGTAATATACACTTTTTCAATATCGTCCGCAAGACTTAGCGTTGACTCTGATCCTCCATCTAGCCGAGATTGTTCTGAAAATAACCAATTTATTGTAAACTTTCTGTGTTTGATTATATCAACATTATCCTTAAATAATAATTAGTGTTTTGCATTAAATGATATTATTCGTGCCTATATAATAATAATTTCGTGCGATATAATTGCTTTATCAAGTTTGATGGATCGACAGTTCACCGACAACACATCAACTATCAAAGCTATTTTAGATTTTTAATAATCCTATAAAGAAATTAATATTTAAATTTAAGATAAATACTAATTACTTAATGTTTTACATTAAATCATATTACACATGCAAATCCGTATTCGATAAATACTATTACTGTGTAGAGTGTTTAATTTAAAAAAACTAACTCTTTACTTGTCTTTTTTTCTACAACACTGCATAAGCAAACATTGTTTTGGTAAATGCGTAAGATTGAAGTAGAATCGATTCGATATTCTGGTGGATTTATAAAGAATTATTCAATAATAAGTTACCAAGTTTATTCCATTTCAAATCTCCACTCTGTACACTGTATGAGTCTATCAGACGTGGTTTACAAGAAAAAATCACAAAATGATATTCAGTTATTTTAGGACAGTAACAATTACAAGTGTATTTTAGAAGTTGACTTGGGATATCCTAGAGACCTGCATAATGATTTACCTTTCTCTGCGGAAAATCTCGTAGATATCGCCTGACTCAAAATTACAAAAATGAATTTCAAATTTGTCTGATAAATCTGATTATATTGTAAAATATTGTATTCTCTTATAAACAGAGATTAAGATTGAAACAAGTTCACAGAGTACTAACGTTTAAGCAATTTCCTTGGCTAAACCGGTATATTGATCTAAATAAGCAAATGAGAAATAAAACTACTGTGGCGTTATGGAGTTTAATTTTATCTACCTACATACATTTGTGGTAGCGGAATGTGATCCCATTCACTTGTTATTATTTAAATGTCGCAGGTGGAATCTTATATAGTGCACTTTTTTGAGTAACCTTTTTTTAATAAAAAGGGTTAAAACTGTAACGGTTCATTTTTTTAACTTCCGAAAAATGCAATTTTATTTGTATGAATGATAAAAACCCTTAGTGAGGCTCTGTATATTAATGTATATCTTTTCTTGATTTAAAATTGTGTTGGTATTCGATATAAATGCGAGTTCTTAAATATCAGGGGTCACTTTTAAAAAAGAAATATTCCAGACTAATAAAATTATTTCTAGAAAAATCTATAAACTTCGCTTTAAACAGAGGTGCCATTTTTGCATATGTTAGCATTTACCATCTCTTGTTTTCGTGAAAAAGAATATTCTCGAATGAATTTGTCCCCTAAATTTAAAAGGCCAGCGATTTCACTTGATGTGAATGTACATTTTAAATATTCTCATACACGTTTAAGTTGAAATTCTATAAAAAAATATTAAAATCTATCTTGCCTTAATTTATGATTTCCTTATACGTGTTTATTGGTAAATCTCAAATAAACACATCTGCGTTTCCAAAGATATCATGTCTGCAAATCTTGTTGTGAAACCGCGGACTCTGAATTTTCTTTGTGTAAAAATACTAATTTTGATTAGCTTAAAAAAAGTCATGTCATTCCCTTATTGGTCTATTTGAAATGCTCCCTTTTAAGATTGCCCGTCACCATGTACGTTTGAATCCTTTTTAAGCAGAGACCAAGATAAGCTTTTGGAGAGCACGGAGCTCTGGGGCTCTCTCTTGGAGGGATGCCCCAGGTAAAGTTTTTGTTAATCTTTATTTTTAAAACTACAGTTTTTAATATGAATAAAGTTACCGTCTTCAAGAGTATATTTAAGTTATACTAATACCGTTTTGTGCGTTTAGTTCTGTTATCGTACCGGAAGCTCACTTGCTTCAATTTATCGTTGATCTTCTGGGGTTAATAAATTAACCAAATTATAAAGTTTCTCGTTTTTTAAAAGTTGTAAAAAATACAGAAGGTTAAATGATTAATTTGGAATCGCGCTTACCGAAACTTAATAAATAATTTACAGTGCAGTTAACGTTTAGTAGAGACATTTTCAGTTTTAATGATTGATCTGGCTTGATCAAAATACAGTTAATTAAAAAGGGAACATAATTAAAAATCAGTTCTACAAAAAGACAATTATACCGAACTTTAATTCCTTGGTTTATGGATTTTGCAGCCATATCAGAATTTAGGGTGTTTTCCAGATTCTTCTGTTTCATCAGGCGGTCGAGCTTGGTGTTCGTTGAAGTGTTCGTTCAAATTCAAAAGGCAATATTGTATTAATTGCTTTGTAAGGTGATGTTGGAGTGAATTAATCGAATAAGGTATTGTGACTTTACGAATTTTATTTTGTCAATGTTAATATAAGAGAATTATCATTGTTATTAAATATTTCTTTTATTGTTTACTACGATGCTTTATATAAAAGTTTTTTTTACTTTTTTGGTTTTAAATAAACTTATAAGTAAATCTAATTGATTTGAATATTACAGGACCATATATTTATGAAACTCTTTAAATATCTTACTCAACCTAACTTACTAACTGACACAACCGATGACGACTAAATAGAAAAGATCAAATTAAATTTATTAGATCTGATTCCAGTTTCTGGTTACTGGTATCAAGTCAATATTTTTATAAAAATTACTGGACTTACTAAAATTACTTATGGAAAATTACTGTTTTTTGTGTTAAAATAACGAGTGTTTTAAAACCAAAAACGAAACACGTCACACGATCGTTAATAAGACGTCATTTAAAAATGCATTTTTATCATTATATGACGTTTTCTTTACGTAATAAAACAACGTCTTTTTCACGTCGTAAAATGACGTTTTTGGGCTGTGACATTTACCCGTCTTGTTAACATCATTATAACGTCACCTCAAAAGTGAAAATGAAGTAATGACTGACCAATACACTACGTTAAAATGACGTCAGTCTGCTTACTAAGATGCTGCACTTATGTAGAAATGTGGAAAACTGGAAACGATATCGTATAGATGTCAGTAAACTGCATGAAGATGTTACCGGTAACGTTAATCAAATAGAGTTTTACAACCATAAACCGCCCACATTTTACAGACACTGCCAGTTGAAAATCTATGATGTTGACACATACAGCTGCAGAAGGTACCTCGTCAATATTTTATTGTATAATGTTAGTTGTACTTAACATTGCCAAATCGCTTAAATAATACCCGTACGTACAGGGCGGTTATTTTTAACGACAACCTCAGAAAGATGTTTGTAGGCGTTTACGAAAATTAGATTGTACGGTATCTACCGCATTCCCAGCAGTAAACAGCTGATACATAAGATAGATGGAACCGCTATAAGCATTTCCGAACGTTTATGGCGCGTTTTTAATAACCTACAAAACCATAGTTGTTTATTAAAATGTTTTTCGATAGTGTTTTATTGTATACCACAGACAGACCATATTCTTGGCACGTTATTCATATTCACTGTGGAGAATGAAAACGTACATAAAAAACCACACACACCTATGAAACAACTTGAATTGTAGGTTATGTTTACCGGTAAATTTCTATTTACCGACCATAAACCTCGATCCATTGATTATGGATCCGGTAGATAAAACGGCTATATACCGGCTAATTTCCGAACGCCGGTAGAGCACCAATGATACAATTTCCGAACGCTTTCGGTACATCGGTATATATCCGATACAATTTTCGTAAACGCTTTGTAATTGTCGAGACCGACTGCTTAACCTGCCCATCTGACAGCACGGCAAAATGTACTGAAACTTTATCGACGAGAAAAATTCTTTCGCCGGTTCTCAATAAGAGTTGGATTCTTTACCGCGCACTTCACTTATTTAACATGTTTTTGCACCCTTTGATTGCGTATTTTAAATCTTAATATATAAAACACCTAAAACTAATTTTAGAGCATCCAGGAGCCGTTACCTTCGTCATGTTCTCTTTTGAAAACAACAGCTCACCTGTTTCTCTAATCACTGCAATCAGGAATACATTCATCAAAGATGTTTTATTTTAGGTATTAACATTTAAAATGTGTATGTAACAGATAATATACGCCGTAAAATTAATTTATTGGGTATTAGGATCCTTGGCCGCAAGACCGGTTGCATATCTGTCAGGCGCGGATACTAGCATCCGCCCATTTCTACCCTACTAAGACTAATCAGATACCTGTAGGTTTTGATGTAATATACTTTTTGATAAGATCGTTCTCAGGACTTAGCGTTGGCTCAGCTTCTCCACTTGGTCGTGATTGTTCTGAAAAAATTAATCTAGTGAAGACCTGCTTTTGTATATTAAATTACAGTTTTGATTTTGACTGTCACTCTTTTGCAGAACATCCTATATACGCAAAAAATAGTTCTGGAATACGCCTTAAATTAAAATTAAGACGTTGTTTTAAGAATTATTTACTAATAGGTTACTGATTTCGTAACCCGTATACAGTGTATCCTCAGAAGCAGTTCACAAAGAGGAAAATCTTTTTTATTGACTCATTGCTTATAAAATTTTTTGCTTGTAGTGCAAAACCACTAAAAAAATATAACGGCATTACAATGTTAATATTATCTACAATAAAATTAAAAATGTTAAAAATTTAATAGAAGTCCCAACCTGATTCTAAGGCAACAGTTAGTAGCTACAACGCTGCTTAAAGTTTCTCCTACGCGACAACCATGTTGAGAGGCACATTCACACCGCCTTACTTGCTACCGTCCTGGTCCGAATCAAGTCTTTTCACTTCAACAAGTTTTTAAAAGTTTTATTGATAATGGGAGATGCAGTTCAAATTCTGAGATGTACTGAACAAACGACAAGAGCTAAAGTAACGCGTTTTTGGGGGAAACATTCAAACATCGTGGTAGATTCAAGTCCTATTTTACGAGCCGTAGGTACCTTTTTAATAGTTAAACTCTTGAAACTCCACAAATTGCCACAAAAGGAATTGACCATCGGCTACAGACATTGGCAGAATCACATTCTCGCCGACCTTACTTTCAACCGTCCTGGTTTAATCGACGCTATCCTTGGAGCAGACGAGTATGGAAAAATAATTTTACATGAACTACTGAATATACGAGGGTGGTTCAAATATAAACCGGAATTTTGCTGTAAAAAATTTTATTATTAAGTTACAGAGCTGAAATGTTTTACAGTTTTTCTAGATAGTCTCCGTCACACTCTACACACTTTTGCCATCTCTCCGGAAGCTTTAGGATGCCTTTTTCGTAAAAATCTTTCGGCTTGTCACGTAACCATTCGCGCACGAAAGATTCTACCTCCGCATTGCTTTTGAATCGCTGTCCGCCAAGTGCCTCTTTCAATGGACCGAATAAATAATAGTCGCATGGCGACAAATCGGGACTATAAGGAGGGTGTTCCAGTGTTTCCCAACCCAATTCGTGCAATGTTTCCATCGTAAGCCGAGCTGTATGCGGTCTGGCGTTGTCTTGCAGCAATATCGCAGTTCGGATTGGAATCTCGCGTCGTTTCGATCTGTAGGCAGGTTTCACCGTGTGTTTTAGAAGGTTACTATAATACTGCGCGTTCACAGTTCGTTGTTCAGTGAGAAAATCGACCGCAATTACTCCTCTCATGTCCCAAAACACGGTACACAACACCTTTCCCGCTGACAGTGTAACCTTCGCTTTAACTGGCGCGCCTTCCTCTTGCTTCCTCCACTCCATAGACGCGCGTTTACTCTCCGGAGTATAGTAGTGCACCCAAGTCTCGTCTGTGGTGAATATGCGCTGCAATAAATTGTCTCCTTCGTCTGCATATCGCTGCAGGAGACGCGTGTGAATTTCTGGTCCAAATTCAAAAGTCTTGGCACCCATCTGGCTGATATTTTGCGGTAACCGAACCGTTCATGAATTATTTGCTCAATACTGCCTATGCTGATGCCCACTTGTGCAGCCATATCGCGTACAGTAATGCGTCGGTCTCCCAAAATGAGTTTTTCTACAGCGCGGACGTTCTCATCGGTAACGCTTGTTTTGGGGCGCCGCGCATGTGGCAAGTTTGCCACCACTTCTCGGCCATTTCGAAAAGCGGAACACCAATCATACACTTGAGTCTTGGAGAGGCACTCATTCCCGAACTGCTCGAGCAATTTCCGATAAATTCCCGCGGTTTTTACATTATCTTTGACCAAAAAACGAATAATAATGCGTTGCGCAACAGACACTGGTACGTCCTTCTCACTCATGGCTACAACTACACTGACAAGCGAAATTACGCGGTCCCAGCTGTTCTCTACGCTTTGTAACAGACCAATCTAACATCCAGTACAGCTACTTTAACGACACTAACTTCTTCGCGCGTTTATTCAAAAATTCCGGTTTATATTTGAACCACCCTCGTAGATTGGGTTGGATCTTTTCTTACCCTGATAATCCGGATGGACGAAGAATAACAGCTTATCAAATTTTTGAACTTGAATAAAGTCAGTAATTCCTGTAATATATCTAAAGAAGACATTTCTAGATAACCCTAACAAGGCATCCTAATGGAATCATTACTGAAAAAACACCTATTGATAGGCAACTTCGAATATCGAGTCGCAGCCAAAATACAAATGACAGTTACCACTTGACACTGTTAACGAAATAGAAGGCCATGTTAAGTAATAATCTAGACATCTTCAGTTTTTAGTAACTGACACGATTTAAACCGTTCTGTTATACTTTGAAATGAGAATAACTATAAAATAAAGTTACCTGGCGATGAACTGGTTTTAGACAGCACAAGAAAGCATGAAACCACAAGAAATAGTATTTTCCTTCTTCTTTTCATTTTTACACCATGACATTTGTAAATCATATCTTGGATACAAACAAATAATTCATTTTTTTTGCTAAGTAAGTTAGAATAAATAAAAAAAAAGGTTTGAAATATAACTAGGAAACATGCGAATAAAACCAATCCCTTTATAGTCACAGAAAGTAACTTGGAAGGCCGTCTTCTTTTATTGTTTTAGTTTAGTTTTCTATTTAATTGTTGCTTTCATGAAGAGACGGTTTTTCAGTTTCCGACGCCCGTTTGAAACGAAAAGGTAATTAAAGTTGTTTTGAGTATATGTGCGGGACTAAAATAAGGTGTAGGCGTTAGCCAGATTATTATCTCTAGGTCCTAAGTGTTAATTGAAAAGCTTACTAATTTTACGTATAAGAAGAAATAATGATTATAAAAACTTTGGAAGGTCGGCCCTGACTTAAAGTTGTTTAAATTAAACCGCTATTTAAACTTTAAAAATACTTTAAAAAATTGCAACTGTATTAGATTAATAACCCACAGACTGTACGCAAAGATTCGTTTAACTTTTATTTTAAGCTTCAAACAGATTTTAGAAAATCGCCACAGAATGGATTTAAAAAACTGAAAGCGCACTACAGTACAGTACATATACAATACAGGATGTTCTGTTTAACAGTCTTTACTCAATCATTTAGACAAGCTTTTAGCTATAATTAAGAAAGAATGGAATTAAGAAAACTTTGTATATTTCGATATCTAGTTTACGAAATCAGTATTAGAACCTATCTTAAAACTTGTGCTGGCACCGGATATGACACTGTCACAAACGGAATTATTTCGACTCGAATAATTTTATAAGTTCTACATCTTGCATTCCGTTAGTGACAAATATCGTGCAAGGTTACACTCAGTTGCCCACGTTAGTCAAGCAGCCGCGGCGTCGTCGCCTACGACTCTCAAATAGCTGTACACTCATTCGAAGAAACCCTACCACAGCTGCTGCCGCGTCACCCACGTCTGGCCATTTAATGCATTTTATCTACTAAGGTTGCTCTCATCTATGCTAAACAGCCCGCGTTCGTCCACATGCAGTCAAGCGGCTGCGAATTCCTTTAAAGTATTTCCGCTCCAGCCCACGGCAACCTACGAGCCTGCAACCAGGAAGCCGTGCGCTCCGTGCTGGAAACGACTAACGCGCCTCTGCAGGAAACTCCTACCATACTTGGAACACCAACCTACGGATTCCCACTATTATGCTAATCTCTTCCGCATCGAGCAGTATGTATACCGCTTGCTTTGGGATTAGAAGTCATTCAGTGAAAATGACTCCAACACGACATCTCCAAGCAAGCGGGTAAGTGCCTTTATATTTATTTTATGGTTAGTGGTTAGAATCTGGAATTCAGGGACCTCGGTTACCATACCCTTCACTACTCTTAGTTCTGCTTAGTTATAAGGGGGTTGTGCTAAGGCTCTCTCTCGCTTAGTTCTGCTTAGTTAATAGGGAGTTGTACCAAGGCTCCCTATGTGTAGACGCTTAGTTTGTAGATCTAGTGCTAGTGTAGGGTGATTCCGACCACCCTCATGATTATGTTAGAATTAGGAGGACCTGTACGTCCTCAAACTATATAGCCAATATGTATAATACCTTTGTATTTTATTACTTTGTTATTAGTACATAGTTGTTTTTATGCCTTGTGTTTTCTTTTCCTTTCTACCTCTGACTACGTCCTCCAGTCACGAAAAGCCCACGTGACAACACCCTGTATATATCCGAACGGTACGGTAAGTCTCAACGGAATCTTCACTTAGTCCGAATTGGTTTAACTCTACAATTAAATAAATCCATAAACCTCAAACTGTAACCAGTCCCACAAAATTGACTTAAAGGGGCGCAAGACAGCCTCATAACGCTGTCTCTACCGTATTCTGGTCGGGTTCTTCCTACCAACCGCTTGATCTCCCCATAGTCTAAATTTCACAAGAGAAGAAATAAACACTCTTTAAAATATATTGATCTTTCTCTCACATTCTACTTATATGACGATTATTTAATAATCTAAAATACATGTAGGATTCAATTAAAAGCAAGCGACTTACTTGATCTCATTCAAATAGATTCAATTAGTCTGTTGTGAGTTTAATATGCGAGGCTGCAGTCTTGGAGCACTTATACCCATCCGAACACTGCAGATCATATCTAAAATGAGGTGTGCGAAACCGCATACCAACCGTGTTCTTTTCTTACGATCGCTATAACTTAAGACTAAAACATGAGACTGCGTGTCGGCAGTGATCAAACTTATCTAATCTTACTTTAAGAAATTCATCTTAACAACAACTTAACTTGATAAAGAAAGATCCTTCTACATATCGTACAGAGAGGTACAAAGTTAATTAAATCTCACAGTTTTATACACATCAATGATAAAATAAACAAGACACCTGCCTCTCGCATCAATTTTTCATGTCTAGACTTAAATGAATACTTATGATCCTATGAGACGCCACTGCTAATAGAAGATTAGGAACAATTTGGCATTCAAATCAGATAAAAGGCTAGAAAATAGACATTGATAAAGTGACATTTGAGGAGGACAAAGTGTTGCCTAAATCCAAAGAAAATTAAGCTTCAATTCTAATATCTCCTATGCAATGCGGGGATCCCCCACAATATGGCATGACGCGTTGTTTATTGTCATCGTTTACAAAATAATTATCGGCGTTCTAGGAGTTATCTGATTCGATTGCAGGTTGCAAAATCAGCAACGTAAACATAACAATACATAAAACGTCCTTTATTTTATTTATTTTGAAGACCATAAAGAAACCTTACTGTATAAGCTAAAAACATTATACCCTTCTTTACCTCTTACACCCTGTTTGAGGCAGCGATTCGAAGAAGATAAGACCTTTTTATGGTGAACGTACGTGGACATGGTGTTTACTTTTTTCGACGTGAGGGATCTAGGTGGGAGACTTACACCGCTTGATATGATATTAGTAACTATTATTGAAAAGTCCAGATGTTGTTGCTGATTTTCGTTCAAAATATTTTGCAGTACTTAGATCTCGGCAGACGTTTGCGTAAGTAGATTCAGGCCATGCTCAGGAATGGATCGATGGTTATGTGCAAGAGCGTATCGAGTGTCTCTTTTTCCATTGACGCAGCGAGGTGTTAAAACAAACGTTTCTCGCATATAACATCAAGTCTGCAATGTATTTTTAAGAAGAAGCACTTGCTTGACGAAGCAGAAACGGTATGAGTATTTGGATTGTGAGTTTGTGTGACTAAGGCTTGTTATAAATCCAGGTACGGAAAATCCTGTATCAGCGACCAGGTATATATATATATATATATATATATATATATATATATATATAGAGTTAATTTTTATCAAGTTGGATAATGATTTTACATTAAATAATATTTTGAATGCAAATTCATATAGAAAAATTTATCGACTCTGCTGGGATTCGAACCCAGGACCCTCCACTGTCTAGGTGGTATCTCTACCAACTGAGCTACAGAGAACGACTACCAGCATAGCGAGAAATTTTCCATATGAATTAGATATCAAGCAAACATGCAAGTAACTAGATATTTTTTTTTATATATATATATATTATATATATATATATATATATTTTATATATATATATATATATATATATATATATATATATATATATATATATATATATATATATATATCCAGAAACAAGGCAATGACTTTGGTTCATCTGCACAAACAAAGGGACGTATTGGATTATAAAAAGTTAAAAAAATCTGCCAGGAACTAACTAAACTAAAAAATTACGCACAATCTAGGGTTAACGCAGATGAAAGCTAAAAAATTAACATTGATAACTCGGTACTCGGAAAGTACAGGGAGGTACAGTGGTGGGTACTTGATAGCAAAGAAAAGGGGACGATTTCATTAATAAATAAAGTGCATTGTGACAGGTTTACCTGGTTTACACAACTTAATTTTTTTCCCGCCGATGGTGAAGTGCAGAATTAAAAACGGGTCTACCTTTTTTACTTCTGAATATTGGCTAAACTTACTGATCTAGTTACTTTAGCTTAGTAATTTATAATGGCAATAACCTCATTATTATTAAACGTCACACATAAACAAAAAGTACATAAACATAACCTCTGATTGATGATTGTTTTGTGAGTCCTAAAGCTACAAACAAAAAGCAAGTATAATATTAAGGTTAAAAAAAAATTAAAGTAAGATTTAAAGTTTTATCTCGTGACTCAATAGTAAAAATAATTACGGTATCTACTTTTGACGTTTTAGCGTCTGTGTATTACATTAACAACTACCTTCAGGATACTTTTTACAGTAAAACCAACAAAACTACAAAAAAGACTCCAGATTCACTACCAATATTAAAAACAAAATAGTAGATCGGCGATGGTAGCGCTCGTTTGATGAAAAGGCCAATAGACATTTTAGCGGCAAATTTGATCATATTAAGTACATAGAATACACGTTTCATGCAGTTCAGATTATATACAGTGAAAGTCAAAAATTGTTGGCAGTCCTTGAAAAACGTGACGATACAAATTCGTTGGCGTTACTAAGGATAAATCTTGGGATACAAAAACATGGAATTTAAATAGAGAAATATAACCTCAAAAAACATCAAAAAGAGCGACATTGATTTATGCCAGTGTAGCCTATATAAAATTATTCGAATTATTTTAATTTTGGATTAAAATATTAAAGGATTAAAGATTTTAAAAACATTTGCTGCCAATATACAGCTATTGATTAGACTGCTGGTGTACACAAGAAACAGGAATGGTTCAAGAACCAAACCCTGCGTAACTTCACTTGTAACTGGCTAGTAATGATGTTCAATGTTTTCAAAGATAAACTCTATGGAAAATAAAATAAAATAACTTTTAACTTAACTAACGTTTATTTTTATGGATAGCTAATTACGTACAAGAAACAAGTAATCAAATTGAGTAAAGCAATATACATATAATTGACGTACAATCTAATGACACACCTGAACATATCCCATATCCCCAACCATTTTTCTAGAACTACCTTTACCAAGCAGTTAAGTAGATCAAATTTATCTGATATTATGATCTGTTACATACATATTAATAAACAACTAATGTACCTATTCGAAGAAAATGATGAACACATTTCGTTCTGTAAAGTACTAGAAATTGCTCAAATAATTTCAGTAGCACTTTGTACAATATCCAGTTCGCTACAGACCGAAATTATTGTAGACTATATTTACTTATCGACTCTACTTAACATAGATGAGTCAAATCGTTGGGTTGTCTTTTGCGTATGCTACTTTTCAATACAGTCTGGCCCGTTCTTGGTATTCTCTAAGACGAACATTTATGAGCTAAAACGTTTAATAGATTAATTTATGTAATCAGTGGAAGTATTTCGTACTTACAGTCTTATTTTGGCCTTTTATTAAGAAGCACTCATTGTATATAACATTTATAACGAAACCTCTATAGACTATTTAGGTTTTTCGAAAAAGCTTCCCCAGATGTGTTCGGCTTGGAGAATACTACGAACGAAACAGACTGTATTGAAAAGTTGCAAACCCATCTACGTATCTAATAAAAAGGTCCATAGTCCACTGCAATGCCACGCCACAAAAAAGCCTAAAAATAAAGAGAATGTTCTATTATCTGCAATAATAATACATAGGTTAGCATTGAATTAAATTATTTTTTACCAGAATTGCCCAATCTAGAAGTTGTTAGGTTCTGTAACCAACCAATATCAAGGCATTAAATAAAAAATATTCAATTAAATAGACAGTGCATACACCTCTCATATCAACAGATTCATCTACTACCATAAATAAAAATTAATCTTTTTATTTTCCTACTCTAGCAGGTTTTGAAACTACACACTAGAAAAAATAAAATTTTTCATTACCTTTAGATCACCTAATTGCAGCAAATTCTTAGGAACGTGAAGCTTCAAGTGAAATAATAAATTATTATTGCACTCGATTCAAAATATTTATATATATGTTACATGTGGAGGAGATATCTAAAAAGTCGACAATCTGGTGATAATGTGGTCAAGGTTGATTACTGAAATTGGACTTTAGCAGCAAACAGATTAATGATATTTAAAAGTTAACATTTTAATAAGGATGCTTTGATGCAAACTAGTTATTTATAGTACGTATAAAATATGCGCATATTTAAACCTTTAAATATTAATCTTTATATGAAACTTTACAATGGCTGATCAGTTGATATTTTCTACGGCCTGATATTACGAAACGAAACATTTTTTGTGCAAAGCAATTTACTGCAAAGGTCGCAAACTCATATGGTCTTTGGAGCCGGACAGAGTTATCCCAGCAATTTGCTGCGTGCCAAAGACAAGATCGAGTTAGTTAATTTGACCCCACCCATTTAATAATAATAATAATAATAATAATAATAATAATAATAATAATAATAATAATAGTTTATTTCACTCAACAGGTTTACACCTACTTATAGAGCTACATACAAGTACTGCTACGTTCATTAAACATTCTAAACATGAGCTTACAATAAGTTATAACAGTTATTCTAAAATGTGATCTACATATTTACAATAATTAATTAAATATAAAATATATGAGATATGAAATTTCTTATGATGAAAGCAAGGACAAAAACATCTCAGAGATACATTGTAAAGTAGAACAATAAATATCAGTTTCTGTTGCTATTTTATTTGCATTTGAGCACATAATATAAATAGGTGATTTACTTAAAATATTTGTTCTTGCCCTATCACAATAGAAGTCATTTGATGATCTGGTGTTTAAGCGAGGAACAAGTATATTAATTTTTCCAAGAATGGCGGAACAGTCAATAGTGCCATGTATTAGACCATGTAAGAATTTAATAGATATTAAAACTCGTCTATCACTCAAACTGATAATGTTAAATCTATTTAAAAGTCCATTGTGGCTACAGCCTTGTGTTGGATAAATACCATCTTCTTTATAAACCAAATATTTCAAAAATCGACGTTGTACTGTTTCTAGTTCACTAATGTGGCATTGGTAAATTGGATACCATATTAAGCAAGCATATTCGAGCGTGGGTCGAACAAATGCTTAGTATAGTCGAATTAATGTGCTAGTATGATGAAACAACTTAGAATTTCTTATGATGAAACCCAAAGATTTGTTAGCATTTTGTGTTGTTGAATTAATATGATCTTTAAATTCAAGTTTATTATCAAAATAGACACCCAAGTCTTTTATTTTTGTGGTTCGTTGAAGTGTGTTTTTATCAATAGTATAGTTAAAGTCTATGAGATTAGATTTACGACCAAAAGATATTACTCTACATTTTGATATGTTAAGAGCTAAGTGATTTTCTTTGCACCATTCGTACACAGCGTCGAGATCTTTTTGCAACAAATTACAATCCTTTCGAGAATGGACTTTAGAATATATTTTAAAATCATCTGCATAGAGGAGTGAATTATTTTTTATCTGATCTGGTAAATCATTTATAAAAAGAATAAAAAGCAATGGTCCAAGGTTCGATCCCTGGGGTACACCAGAAGTAACTTCAAATTCATACGAATTAAAACCACTGTACTCAATATATTGTGAACGCCCATATAAATATGACTGAAATAAAGAAAGTAAGTTATTGGGAAATCCTAACGCATCTAATTTCCTTATAAGACTGGAGTGATTTACCTTATCGAAAGCTTTACTGAGGTCGGTGTATACGCAATCTACTTGACCACTAGCGTCTAGTTCCTCAGTCACAAATTGTGTGAAACATGCCAGATTAGAAATGGTTGAACGGTTCTGAACAAAGCCATGCTGCTCAGTGGATATGTAAGAAGATACAGATTTGTAAATGCATTTGTAAATAATAATTTCGAAAATTTTTGCAAAGTTGCACAGAATGGATATGGGCCGATAATTTTCAGCTTGTGACTTATCTCCAGACTTGTGTACCGGACAGACTCGCGCACATTTCCATACTTTGGGAAACTGTTTGGTATCCAAAGATAAATTAAATATGAATTGTAAAGGTTCCGCAAGCACATGGATGCAGTCCTTAACTACAAAGCTTGGGATCTTCTCAGGTCCAGCTGTAGGTTTATTACTCAGAAGGTTGGATGCCGCAATGATGTCTATCTCCGATATTTGTTTCATATTCTCAAAATTCCCTACATTAGCAAAAGAGTTATTATGATGAGTTTTAGAATTTGTATCTATAGTATAAGCTGATCGAAAGTAATCAGCGAAAATGTTGACAATGTGTTGAGGATCACTATATGCCTTATTGTTGTAAGTAATAACCCCTGGTATTCGAGAGTTGTTCCTATGACAATTAATAAAGTTGCTTTGGATCAGTTGAAATATTTTCCTCCATCTCAGCTGAATAATTTTTAAAACACAATTTAGAAGAGATTTTAACCTTAGCTCTCACAAAACAGTAGCTACTGTAAACATCAGTTGATCGGGTTCGTTTATACTGCTTCCATAATTTCTCTTTTTGTTTTATTAAATTAATTAAGTCCCTATCAAACCATACGGGAAATCTGCGTCTAGACGTTCGTTTTTTAGGAATAGTAGCATCAAAAATGCGATAAAGAATTTCATAAAAATTGTTACAAGCTAGTTCTACATTTTCAATAGAGTATAAGTCAGTCCAATCAATTGTTGTGAAGACATAATACATGGTATTATAATCGGCTCTTCTGAAGTTATAATTCTGAAGGCTCGTATCCGCGTTTTCGTTAGCTGTTATAGATGATTTCCGATAAAAAACACCTAGATAGTTTTTTAAAGAAAATGTGAATACCAAAGCCGGATGGTAATTATCTTCATAAATCAGTGGTAAGGGATCACGTGATACATAACAGAAATTATTAGAAAATATTAGATCTAGAGTATTCATTTTAGAATTATATATGCAATTAAACTGATCCAGACTGCAAAGATCACGAAAATATGTTAAGATTTTATGCTTCTTATCATTTGGGTCAAGATCATACTGCGAAGCATTAAAGTCTCCAACAATTACTACATTACATTTATTTTCAGTTATAATACTGGATAATGAATCCAGGAACATCTCCAGTTGCATAGCATTTAGATGAGGCGGAATGTATACGACAGCTAATAACGTTTGCGAGTATATGGGGCCTATTTTGCAACAAGCAATATCGATAAGTGGGAAACTTTTATGAAGATTGTCTACGTTGTATGGTAAGCACGGAATCGTGTCTTTAATAGCTATTAAGACACCCCCTCCTCTAGTTAGTTTTGTAGAATTTCGGTCTTTACGATATACCGTATAAGAATTATTAAACAGTTCGGCTGATAAAGTAGTATCTGATAACCAAGTTTCTGTTAAGCAGATGATATTGAAATCTGAGGAACAAGTACTATGAAAGAAATCAGTTATTTTAGTGTTTAGTCCTCGCACGTTTTGATAATAGCAGTTGATGTAATTAGAAGAAGAAGATGCCGGTACTGTTAAAGTTTGTTGCGGAGGTGTTGTATTGTTCAAAAAGTTTATAGGACTCTGTAATTGCTATTGGGATATAATTCTACGTTTCAATGCAGAAAGATATTTGGAGTACATATGACATTTGCTCTTGTCCCAAACAGCATGATGTGTATCAATATTTGTTGCATCCTCATTAGTGTTTTTATACAGGGAACAGTTGGAACAGCATAAGGTTTTCGATTTACATTCTTTAACAGCATGCCCACCAGCACAAAGGGGACATTTAATATCGTTCTTGCACCATTTTGCAGAGTGGTGATATGCATTACATTTATAGCACCTTAATACATCGGTAACATCGTACACTACACAACTATCTAGGCCAATAAACACACGCTTAACATCCAAAAGCTTTCTGTAGGTGTTACGATCGACTTGGAATGTTGCTTGAAATATATTTGCGTTTTTCTTCGTTGGAGAATGGTTGATTAATTTGCAGGATGAGCCATCATCGAAGATTTCCGCATTTTGCTTAAGGAGAAGCCGAGTTAAAGTGAAGTCATCAATGTCCTGTGAAAATCCGACGATTTTAATACGAGGTGTTATTTCTTTAACAGATTTAATTTCGTATGTACTTGCTAGATTAGTTTGAATAGCACATTTGAAGTCATCTGCGCATGCTTCATTTTCAAAATTTAATATAACACCTCCATTGTTAATATTTTTTGCACCCTTTATTTTTATCCTGGAAGAGATTAAGTCGATATTTTTTAATATATCAGACTTAGTAACATGTTCACTTTGAGATTGTTCTTTGGGCTTCACGATTACCTGTGACTCGATTTTCGAGGCGGTTTTGGCTGCATAGGTGTTTTGGGGTGGTGTAATGGAGTTTGAAGAAAATGCGCATTCTTTAGTAATTTTCTTAAGAGTAGTTTCAATAAATTCTGTTTTACACTTTTCAACTAGTTCTGATTTAAACTTTTCCAAATCACTACGTAATGCTTTACTAATATCATCGATTTTTTCATTAAGGAGCTGCAAACATTCCGGAAGATTAAATTGAGCGTTACGACAGTCCTTACACTTCCATATAAGTCCTGAGTTTGATTTGATGGTACTGGCTATCGTCGGTGGTAATTCTACACATTCAAAGTGAAAGGAGTTTTTACATGATCCGGCGCAAGATAAGCCAGCTGATTTGGTAGTAAACGGAAGTTTACATTTAGAACAATTAGGACGCATGATTAAAAGTTAATCGGATTTGTAGTTTACGTTTCACCTTTCAGATATTTGTATATAAAATTGATATGATAAACTTACGATTTTAGAATTTTAACACAATTTTATCTTATGAGGAATACAAAGTTTACACAATACAATGTAATCGCTGCTTTGCACTAATCATTCTTCTAATAATACTTGTTTATTCCTTATAGTTTACGAAACTTTTAAAACGATCCAAAATAATTTAGTTAATTAGTTAAATTAGTTAAATTGCAATGCATTAAATAGATCACAGAGAAGTAGGTATTGCGCCACCTGGGCCAGACATTTTTGTGGGGATGCAGTCGTCGTTAAGTACGGAATCTGCATTACCGGCATTCTGTATTACCGGCATTTGGTTCGTCACTCGGCTAAATGGCAACGCTGTTGCTAGGGGAAAACAGATGGCGCCAGTGTCGTTTTTGTACCGACATTCTGTATTATCGGCATTTGGTTCGTCACTCGGCTAAATGGTAGCGTCGTTGCTAGGGGAAAGCAGATGGCGCCGGTGTCGTTTTACGTGATTTTTGTAACGACATCCTGTATTATCGGCATTTGGTTCGTCACATGGCTAAATGGAGTTAGTGTTACTAGGGGAAAACAAAGGGCGCCAGTGTCGTTTTACGTGATTTTTGTACCGACATTCTGTATTATCGGCATTTGGTTCGTCATCATGAAGAAAGCTGTATTACCGATTACGGGCGTTTTACTGATTGTTAATAGGGGGAGCCAAGGTTTATCATTTTATATTAATAAATTTTACCGATTTCTTAAAATAATTATCGTCGTCATTAATACTTTAATTACATATAATAATTTAAGATAATTAATGCAGCATTAAAATTTTAAACGCAAATCACGGGACAATTTACGGATAATAATAATAATAACAATAATTATAATAATGTCTTTATTTCCCTTACAGGCTTACACCCAAATAGGGAAAAATATGAATTTACAAATGTTTTCATCGTTTATGCTATTCTCGTGTAATATATCATGGGTAATGTGTAAAGAGCGGAAAATATACAATGTGCATTTTATGATGTTGATGAAATAAGAATTATTTGTAGATTCAATTAAAATGCCTAAAACCTAAAATTTAAGGCTTTAATATTATTGTTTATTGTATATTTTATATCAATAAATGCGAAACTCCGTGTAATGCCATGTAATAATAATGCAACAATGTAACATAACTGTATACATAAAATAAACTTGATGTTGATGAAATAAATAATAGAAACAAAATTTAATTTATGATTTGATTTATTGAAATTTCCTTATTCTTATAACAAATAAGTTTTTACTAATAATATTTACTTATTACTAGTTAGTTAATAGTATATTATATACATATTTGTTGCATTTTTTGTCGAAACCCATGCATTTTTTGTCAAATTTCGTTGCATTTAAATGTGCATATGTTTTCTTTTTGCCTTGCATTTTTCCGCTCTTTAGTAATGTGTATTGTGGTGACAAGATTCACTTGGTATTGTTATGTCTGTTTGTGTTGGTGAATATTTCACCATTTACAACATAATCATGAATAAAGTGGTTGGTGTATTTTTGCATACGAAACAATGGAACATTTATTTACGTTTAGATTTAGGCGATTAGCTTTACACCAATCACATAGAAAGTTAATGTTAGACTGCAAATATAAGCAATCATTGATATCTCGTACTTGATGATATATTTTTCAATCGTCAGCAAATAATAGTTTCTCGCAGTATATAGATTGATGATGATGATGAATACCACGTAGACACGTCCATTCGCGACGGGTATCTTGGAATACGTTCTGCTTGGTTCGGACATCTTGTATCCCTACCCTCTGGCGTTTAATGTCATGTGTACCTTGCTATCTCTCTCTCTCTCTCTCTCTCTCTCTCTCTCGCTCTCTCCTTCTCACTCTCTCCTTATCATCTATTAGAGAGGACGCATTAAAGAGCCTTCTCTCTCTCTCAATGTCTCCCCTCTCACTCTCTTGCTCTTTTGTTCTCTCCTTATCACCTATTAGAGGACGCATTAAAGAACCTTCTCTCCCTCTCTCACTCTCTCTCCCTTCATCCTAATGCTAGTAAATGAAACAGTAATGGATAGAAGTAACCGTTACGTCTACTGTTCTGGGACTGGTTCTGACGGTTTTGTTATTCAAAAAGGCGTAAAAGCATACGATGTTTACTAAATTAAATGCGGGCTGATTACGAGAAGTCTCAGTACCGTCTACGATTATGTCCGAGAACATCCGACGAGCTGTATAAATCTCATGACGTATTGAAATATGTACATCATAGCGCTATGAAGATCTCAGCTATAAATACTGTGTATTCTGTTCATGCGTGACAGTTATTTGTCATACGTCATCATGAACACAATAGACCTCTTCGGTAGAGCTATGATGAGTATGACAGATGAAGCAATGGCTGCAACAAAACGTGGACCGAGAGGTTATGGTTTCAAATTAACACCAGAGGGTAATTTCGATGTTGAGAATCGACGTATAACTAATGTAGGCGCTCCTATCAACGATAACGATCTTGTCACGAAGCGTTCTGTACTAATGTTGTCAGATAGCGATGAAGGTGTAATTGATGTTAAGAAAAGAAGACTTGTACATGTTAAAGAATGTTTGCACGAAAAAGTATACCGATGAGGTGGTGGACGATGTTGAAAGAAAATTACTCTCTAATTGTTTGAGACGACGACGAGAGGCTAAAGGACAGGGCTCGTACTATGATGCTAAAGATGGAAGAATTTGTAATATAGGGGAGCCTCTAGAGGATAAAGATGTAATCTCTAGGCAGTATTTTAACAATCGGGCTATGCATACAAACGATCAAATGCAGTTTACGCAGATGGTAAACGTATTGTTTCAGTAAGTTACCCTATAGATGGCACGGATGTCACTTCTAAAGCTTATGTAGATGCTCAATTCGACTCTGCTGTACAAACCTTCATTACAATGACTACCGACACTCAGAACACTATTAAAGATCTAAAGCAAGAGGTAACAAAGGTTGACATTGAAACTAGTAAACTTAACAGTTTGCTAACAACGTTGGAAAAAGAAACAAAGAGAAATCACCTAATAGCGAATGATGAGATGGAAACTAATCATTCGAGTGTGCTGACAAAGATAGAAGAAACGAATAATACCCTAGATAGTAATTATAAAAAATTATTAGATAAAGTACAAGTGCTCGAGGATACTCAAAAAGTTATGCGATCATCGTTTGATGCCCTAATAGCCGAATCTGCAACACGTACGAACTCTTACAACATAAAGAGAGTGTACAATACCGACTAATAACGGAATTTACTACTACTATCGGTTGACCTAATCATATTTACACCATTTTTTATTCTAGTTTTAAGTGTATTATATCAAATGCCTGATTAGCGCAGATAGGAAATGTGGTGAGCCTTACGGGAATGCTGCGCAAATGCTTAGTTTGCTTATATCTACGCTAATCAGTTATTTTTTTCTTAGCCTAAATGTATCGTTGAAGAAATAAGAAAAATGTATTTAAACAAAGTTTTTAGTTTTACTAATGTCAATAACTCTCCAAACATAGCGATTTGTAGCAACAGCAGCAGCAACACATCGATATGGTAAAGAAAGTAAGTTTCGCCGACGCAAGCATGAATAATATACATCATATGATAGTATGGGAGTATGCATACAGACAGGCGAGAAAGGGAGACTGGCAAACATTAGCTCTGGACAGATACCGTTTTCAAACAAGAATACATAATGTTGAAAAGCATCTGTGTGAAATTCTACAAGCTGATCATAGAGACTTTATCTATACGCAGAGATTTCAGAACACAGATTAGTCCGGCTACAGTGGTGACCGAGTATAAATACAGGTACAAGCAGTCTCTTCTCTCAGTACCAGATGTTAGTTCACGAAGGTAACGGCTTTGTTAACAAGCTCATAGACAAGCTGCCTATTGAACTACATCTTCCTTCATATCAGTACTGTGGACCTGGTACTAAATTATCTAAAAGATTACAACGTGGCGATAAAGGTATAAATCCTTTGGACCAGACGTGTATGCAGCACGACATCTCGTACGCTCAAAGCTCCGATTTGAACAGTAGACACCAGGCAGATCGTGTATTAGAAGAAGCCGCTTGGAAGCGTGTTAAGGCTAAAGACTCTAAATTAGGGGAAAAAGCATCAGCTCTGTTTGTAACCGGTATAATGAAGGCTAAAAGAAAGTTGGGAATCGGCGTAAAGACAAACAAACTGTCGGCGAAAAAGGGTCTCGCTAAAAAGATGATGAAGAAAACTGTCACTTTCAAAGGTGGCGTTTTAAAAGAGCTTGTTGGTGTAGTGAATCGTGCAAGCAAGAGACTCACGGGTAAAGATTTAATACATCATGCCCTGAGCGCTGCCAGAAGAATCATTCAAAACGTAGGCGGTCGAAAAAACGTTAAAGTACCCCGAATAATTCCTGTGCCTACAGCTACAGGGGGTATTTTACCACTCATACCAATTTTTGCTGGCCTCTCGGCTCTCGGTGCAATTATAGGAGGCGCCTCAGGGGTAGCAAAAGCTGTTAACACTGCTAATAGTAATAAGAGACAGCTAGAAGAAACTACACGGCATAATAAAAGTATGGAAGCTATCGCTTTAGGCGGTAAGAACGGGAACGCCCTTTACCTGAAGCCGTATAGAGCTGGCGGAGCTGCATTGTACTTAAAACCATATGTCAGGCGGTCAAAAAACTGAATAACTTGCCTCGGAGACCACTTACAGACCTAGATATAATAAAACATGCTAAAGACATTCCCTATTTTAGAGGTGTCTATATGAGAACAAGTCTACCTGCAGCGAAACCTTTGCAATTCGAAAGAGCTATTGTTAATCTTGACGACGCTGGAGGACCGGGTACTCATTGGGTTGCCTATAGAAAGGATCGAAACGTGGTTTTGTACTATGACCCCTTCGGAGACCTGAGACCACCAGCTGAACTTGTGAAATATTTAGGGCCTCGCTGCACCGTATACTACAACGTAGCCCAAGAACAAAAGTTCAATACATACAACTGCGGACATCTGTGTCTACGATTTTTGTATAAAAGAGAGGTGAAAGTGTAAATCGGTTAAGTATGGCTAGGACCATCACGGTGTACGGTACAGGAAACAGGCTTTCTACGGATCGTATTTATCCACCTATAACATTAGATCACGTGCGTTACGAATACTCACTAGGTTTAGTCGGCTTATATACAAGTCACACGATACGGAATATATACCCAGGCAAAAATAAATTTTATTACGGAGAAAAGGCGATAACTATTGAACCGGGTAGCTACGAGTTGTCTGAAATCGTTAACTATATAAACAATCAAATTAGTGGCGATCCCGAAGAGGGAGATCTACTACTACAAATCAAAGCTAACACTAATACGGGAAAGTGTGAGATTGAATCAGCTACCGAGTTGATTGATTTTACCAAACCCGATAACATAGGATCACTACTAGGATTTAAGAAGCGCGTGCTAGAACCCGGTAGTAGACACGTATCAGATCGAGTTGTCGATATACTTTCAACTCCAAACATCTTTGTAGACACGAATATTACAGGCGGCTCATATAGAAACAATCAAGCAGGTCATACAATCTTCGAATTTGGTGTTTGCGTACCACCCGGTTATCTGATTGAAAAGGAGCCATCGCATGTGATTTACTTTCCCAACACTGTCACCGAGATCGACAACATTACCATTAGACTGGTAGACGCGAGAGGAGAGTTGATAAATTTGTCTGAAGGCACTTTCACGAGCATCAGGCTAGAACTTAAACGTGAAAAATGGGAATAAACTTTAGCTATAAAAACATCAGCATATGTCCATCAAAGGTCATTCACCGTCGAACGTCGGCACGTGCAGACCTTCGATTAAAACTAACTAAAGCTCGTCGCCTTTTTCTTGAATCTTTAGGCTTTAAAGTACGATAACAGCAGCAGCAGCAGCATGTCAAAACGAAGTAAAATGCATATTAACACCGACACCTTTACCATTGTTTACGCTAAATGCCAATCATTCCGACACCATTAGAATCAGCATACAAAATTCCGATAACGTTTTAGCTTTGTATGACAGCTATGTACTTGTTAAAGGTAGCATAACGCGTGCAGAAAACAAGCAATTCCTTCTGGTAAACAATTTTGCCCACTTTCTGTTTGATGAAATTCAACTAATATTAGGCACAAACCAGCTCATAGATGTCTGTAAACAGCCCGGCATTACAAGCACTATAAAAGGTCTCGTTTCACATGGCGCCGAGGATAGAGCTTTAACCAGCACAGCATGGAACTTAGGGATTACTAGCGATAATGATTTGTTACATAACCAGGGGAATAACGTCTTTCATTTCACGTGTAGAATACCATTAAAAGATATCTTTGGATTTGCAGACGATTATAAAAAAGTAATACCTCATATGAGTTGTCAGCTAGTTTTAATTCGCGCCAAGAACGATTTTAATTGCTATAAAAGCGACGCAGGTGATGCAGGTACCGACGTAGATATCAAGATTGATAAGCTCTCGTGGGAAGTTCCGCATATACTGTTATCAGATGAAAGCAAAGTGAACCTGGTGGAGAGTTTAAGAGATAATTCTTCTATTATCGCTCCGTTTAGACGTTGGGAATTACACGAGTTACCCTCGTTGGGAACTACTAAAAACCAGGTTTGGCGTGTAAAGAACTCCAATGATCTAGAGAAACCGCGCTGGGTCTTTGTAGTTTTACAAGACGAGCGTCAGCTGGGTATAAGAACGGGTAGCCCGACTACATTTACTCATTCGAACTTAGTTGACGTTAAGTTGTATTTAAATTCGCAAGTGTTCCCGCATCAGCGTTTAAATCTCGATTTCGACCGTAAGGACTACATTCCTGCGTATCTGAATTATATTCGTTTTCGTGAGAACTACTATGACGGTATAGGTAGAGGTGCGGCTGAGAGCTGTTTACTCAGCTACAAATCGTTTGAAACGTATCCCATTTTTGTTATTGACTGTTCAAGACAGGTAGAGAGTTTTAAGGATTCCACTGTCGATATTAGACTAGAGCTCGAGTCTTCAGCCGCATTTACGAACACAACTAAGGCGTATTGTTTGATCCTTCACGACGCATTAATCGAGTATAATCCGTTTAACGAGACCGTGACTAGACACGTACGCATACCGTAATGAAGGTTGTTAAACAAAACAAGTCACTAAACATATGTAACCTAGACGACTGCGATGATACATCTTTACAACGACGATCAGGCGAGGATGTTAGAAAACATGGCGACCTGTTACCTGTATCATGTAGAGCAATATTGAGCGGTCCATCTTCCTGCGGTAAAACTAATGCTATGTTAGGTTTACTTATTAGCGAAAACGGATTAAAATTTGAAAATATCTACCTATACGCCAAGTCTTTATTTCAGCCTAAATATGAATTCTTAAGACGTGTTATGAAACCACTTACGGGTATGGGATATCATGAATTTAGCGAAAACGATGACGTAATCAGCCCCGGTGATGTTAAACCTAATTCATTGTTCATTTTTGATGATATAATTTGCAGCAAGCAGGAAAAGATTAGAGAATATTTTAGCATGGGTAGGCATAAGGGTGTCGACTGTTTTTATCTAGGCCAAACGTACGCCAAGATACCGAAACATCTGATTAGGGACAATGCAAACCTAATTATTCTCTTTAGACAAGACGAGTTGAACTTAAAACACGTGTTTAGCGATCATGTTGTAGGAGACGGTATTAGCTATGATCAGTTCAAAAACATTTGCTCTCTGTGTTGGAAGGAGCCGCATGATTTCTTGGTAATTAATAAAGACAGCTCTCTAGACCGTGGCAGATATCGGAAGGGTTTTGATTCATATATAAGTTTATAATTAGAGTCGATTCGTTTAGTAGTCTCTGCATAGCCGACATGTCTAACACGTATGATCTGAGTTTAAAGCGTAAAATAATACACGCTCGTAATTCTATACGTAAGAAGTTTGCATACTTTCGTCGTGATAGAGCAGAAGCAGAACGTATGTATCGCGTCACGCACAATCCAGTTATATCGCCACTGGAAACCATTGCTAAATCAGTTAACACCTCTAACGTACCCCTATTGAAAGTTAAAACACAACCATCTGCTGCTACTACTACTACTACTGCTAGTTACATTCCCCAGTTGAAAGTTAAAAAACAACCTGCTACATCATCATCATCGGAAGCAGACGAAGAAGAAGAAGAATCTAATAAAACTCTTGATCTCCCTACTCATTACGGTATGCTGATAGCTAACGCTGTCGGAAACAAAAATATAGATAGAACTAGATTCGAGAGACGCGTGGACATTTGCATCTTCCCCTGTGACTATGCGTGATACAAACATCATAATTAAAAACAACGTTTTCAAAGCAACACCCGGTCTGTTTGACTTACTCACGTTTAGTGAATTGAAAGTGAGTCTATACCATCGCAAGCTGATATCAATAATTATATGCAGATAATAGCCCTTACTAATGCGCATAAGAAATCATATAGACCACAGGGTAAACTAACAGCTGTTAAACATTGGAAGTATGATTATATAATTAAACCGAACTTACCCAGAATCAAAGGTTTAGGCATTAGACTATCATCATCATCGTCGTCAAATTTTAAAAATTAAGCGATTGCAAAGTCGAATACGTCTACTGGAATAAGGCTAACGAGCTAGTCGACCGGCTTCGTTTGTTATATGCTGTAAAGAGTGCCGGCAACACTAGTCCACAGAATGAAAACGAAATAATATCAATTATAAGCGAACTTAAGGAGGAAGGTATCATAGAATAGAATATTTCGGGGGTATATAATGATATATTGCTTTAACATTGTTCAGTATTCATCAAACACGGCTGCTGCCAATATAATTATTTGAGACGTTGCTCTCTCGGTGTCGTTGAGATTAATTGTATGATAATGACTAGTGCTAAACAAACCGTTGTTGATGAAATACACAGGGCTGCTAGAAAAAACTTTCAAAGACGTCGCACTATAATAAAAGATTTCCAGGACTTGTTCCAGGCTGACTTAGCCGAGTTTATGCCCTATGCTAAAGTAAATAAGGGGTATCGTTACATACTGCTGATGATAAACTGTTATTCGAAATATCTGTATGCACGACCGTTGAAAACTAAATCCGGAGAAGAGGTGACAAAACAGGTCCGTAGCATCTTTAAGAGTTCAGTCATACCCAAGAATCTTCAGACGGATCTCGGGAAAGAGTTTTACAATAAACATTTTAAACGATTAATGAAAGAGCACACTATAAATCATTACTCTACATATTCCGTAATTAAGGCTTCGATAGTTGAACGCGTTATCCGTACAATTAAGCAAAAGTTGTATAAAGAGTTTAGCTACCGAGGATCATTTAAATGGATAGATATATTACAGAGGGTAGTTGACAGCTATAACAACACCAGACATAGAACGATAGGTCGAGCTCCTGCTACTGTTACACCTACCACCAAACTAACCGTTTATGACACTAATGTAAAAGCAGATGTCGCTGCAGGAAGTAAACGTAAACTAGACTTGAATGACCTCGTACGTATTAGTAAGTTCAAGGGGTCTTTTCTAAGGGATACACGCCCAGCTGGTCAACTGAATTATTCAAAATAGTTAAAGTTCAATTTACAAAACCTGTCACATATCTGCTGGAAGATCTTCATGGGGTTGCTGTTCGAGGAGCTTTCTACGAGTTCGAGCTGCAGAAAACCAATCAGCCAGACGTTTACTTAGTTCAAAAAGTACTTAAACGCCGCAGCAATGGTGACATGTACGTCAAATGGCTCGGCTTGAATGAAAAGTCCTGGATAAAGGCGGAAGATGTTAAATGACAGTTCTTGCCTATATAAAGTTTATATTACTAGATTAAATAAAGTATGTTGTTGAGGTTTAAGTTTAATATATAGTTAATATTCTATTAAGTAAATGTTAAGTGTTAGAATATATATATATATATATATATATATATATATATATATATATATATATATATATATATATATATATATATATATATATATATATATATATATATATATATATATATATATATATATATATATATATATATATATATATATATATATATATATATATATATATATATATATATATATATATATATATATATATATATATATATATATATATATATATATATATATATATATATATATATATATATATATATATATATATATATATATATATATATATATATATATATATATATATATATATATATATATATATATATATATATATATATATATATATATATATATATATATATATATATATATATATATATATATATATATATATATATATATATATATATATATATATATATATATATATATATATATATATATATATATATATATATATATATATATATATATATATATATATATATATATATATATATATATTTATAAGCTGACCTAAGTTATTTTGTTAGAAAATTAATTTGTAACATTCTGATATAACATATCTAGTTTATATTGAGTAATAAAGTAATATCCTATATAAAACTATAATCACCTAGTTTAAGCTGATTTACAATAGAATATTAGTAATATTGTGTAACTATACGAAAAATAATAAAAACAGTAAAACATTTATCGATTTTTTTTATTTTCACGTATAAAATAACAAAGCCGTCAGAACCAATCCCAGAACAGTAGACCTAACGGTTACCTCTATCCATTGCTGTTTCATTTACTAGCATTAGGTTGAAGGGAGAGAGAGAGTGAGAAAGCGTGAGAGCGAGAGAGTGAGAGAGGGAGAGAAGGTTCTTTAATGCGTCCTCTAATAGGTGATAAGGAGAGAACGAAAGAGCAAGAGAGTGAGAGGGGAGACATTGAGAGAGAGAGAGAGAGAAGGCTCTTTAATGCGTCCTCTCTAATAGATGATAAGGAGAGAGTGAGAAGGAGAGAGCGAGAGAGAGAGAGAGAGAGATAGCAAGGTACGCATGACATTAAACGCCAGAGGGTAGGGATACAAGATGTCCGAACCAAGCAGAACGTATTCCAAGATACCCGTCACGAATGGACGTGTCTACGTGGTATTCATCATCATCATCAATCTATACACTGCGAGAAACTATTATTTGCTGACAAAATAGAATCTGACAAAATGGCCGGTAAAATTAAAAAATGGTATAATTATTATCTCGAAACAAGGGAAGCTATAGTTTACTATACAGAGAAAGTTTTACACTAACATTTTAACCATCAATATACAACACGAAACTTTTGCATAGAATATTTTCTTAACACTTTAATACTAAATATTTATATACAACATTCAGAAGCTATTACACCCCACAGAATTTTGATCAAAGAAATTGGACGCGATTTTTTTTACACTATATTATTAACACTGCGTTATTTAAAAACGTTTGAAACCATTGTATCAAAATTGTAGTGTAAAAAATCGTGTATGATTTCTGTGCTCAAAAGTCTGTGTTTAAAGCTGAGCTGCTAAAGTTAGTGTATGTTTATTTTAAGTGTTCAGTTTTTATTGTGTTAAATAGGAATCTCCGCAAATCTTTTATGTTGTATAAACATTCAATGTGATCAAATCATGATTGTAAAGCTTTTTAGGTGTAGTAACTATATTTACCAAAACAAGTTGCCGCATGCAATTTAAAAGGTTTCCAAAAAACGTATTTTCATGACAAAACGTGTTTCGCCCTGACTCGCAACCTGCGTGTCAGCAATACCGATTGGTGATATCGTGTTGTATGTTTACCAAAGCCACGGTGAAAAATAATTTTGTAAATTTAGCAGACTCGTGTCCAGCACTCGATTCTGCATAGCAACATTTAAAGAGGGTATATCTGCAAGTTCAACTACGGCTCGAAGATAGTATGACAATAACACTAGGGTTGAACAGTCAAAATCAGTGCACAAAAGGTGAATTCCGAGGAATCACTCTTTTTTTGTCTCCAGGAAACCAACTAACACTATTTTAATTCTTATTGGTTTTGTCAGTTACTTTTTTAAACTATTAGTAGAACAACAGGATAGGTAAGATAAGTGAGTTAAAATGCATACTCTTAAATTTATGAATAAAAGTAAAATTTATTTAAAATATTATCAGTAAGACAATTATTAAATAAGTAAACAAATGTAATGATTATTTAAATTTTTTCTTTTTATTTTGGAAATTTCCCTTATTTGATGATGCTGGTCCTCTCTTATTATTAAACTTCTTTCCTTTTTTCATTTTACTATCATAATCTTTCATCCAGCGGTTCCTCTTTTCTTCCCAGGCAATTTGTTTCAAATCTAAAAATAAAACAAATAAACGATATATTCATTTATATATGTAAATATATAAATAAGAATATAAACATACTGGCATTGTCTTTATTAGCCCAAGCATTGGAACCTCCTGGAGCTCTATTAGAACTGCCTTCATCTTCAAGAAGTGAAGCAAATTCTTCAGCATTAGCAAACAATGAATGTATGGTTTCGTTTTTCTTCTTTTTCTTTTTAGGCGACTCTTCTTCCTCATCAAGATCATCTTCACCATCAAAGACTATATCGTCATCTTCATCATCATCAGAAATCCGAGTCAATTCTGAAAATCCCAGCATACATCAAAAACATGAAAATCAAATATCAAAAATAAGATTTACCTTTGTCTTCTTCGTTCATTTCTAAATCATCGTCTTCATCTAAATCATCCTCATCATCTTCCATGTCATCATCATCACTATCTTCTTTTTCATCTTCATCATTATCTTCATTGGTCTTGTTTGTTTTTTTCTTTTTACTAGCTTTTAGATTATCTCCAACAGCATCCATATAATCTAAGTCATCATCTAACTCTTTACCGGAACCGGTCATTTTATCCAACATGTCTTCAAATTCATCACTTGCAACTGATTCTAAATCACTTTCTTCTTCATCATCAGCACTTTTTTGTCTTTCTTCATATTTCTTATGAAGGAACCTACAAAGATCGAAGTATTAGTAACAACTACAATCATATTTTTCTGTTCAAAATTGCTTACGTATATAAATATAGCTCTTCAACAGGTATATTTTTTTGTTTTTCATTTAAATACACGCTGGAGTTTACAGATAGGTTACGTATTCCATTGGGAATGTATTTCTTTCTTTTACCAAATGTCGGATGACATCCTTTTATCTCTTCTACTTTTTTAGGATTTTTAAATACAAATCTATCGAGGAACTTTATTAAACTAAAGTCTTTTAGTGGATCACCGTTGTATCGTATTGTCTCTCCTAGAATTAAAAAAGACAATGTTACCATACAATTTGGTAATTGTGATAATTAATGCTAGGTTTTTGATTTTCCTGTTTACAAGCAATGGTCAATTAAACTGTAGTATGAGTAGTATATATTTACATGAAAGATCTACTACAACAGCCCCCATACACGTAGGAAATGTGCACTCAGTTCGAGTGCAGTGATTATGTCAGAACTGCCCATAGAGGCGGGGTACTATCCACCCTCTACTAACTCTCCAGGCTAGTGTCCGAGTTGTCTCAGATGTAAGGGACTGTATGTTCATATCATGATTTTTTTAAGTAACACAGGCTCTCATAAGTTTGATTGGGCCAGGGGGATATCAAATGTGATAGACCTGACTAGACTCTCGAAACTGGATCCAGAAGATCCAAAACTTGCCACATATACCCAGCAACTAGTGTGCAACAACGGAGACCAAGCAGGGGTACTCGTGGCAGGAATACAGTCCTATAATTAAGTTTCAAGACTTGCTCCAAATAACGATGACATTACCACTGAGTTGTACAGTCCCGGATTCGGAAATTTTGTTTTGTTCATATCTCGGTGGCGGTAGCACCGATTTAGCGTAGCAAGATTTACAGTGGTGTAGATAGACAAATTTTAAATTGTCATAGCTCGGCAACTATAAGTCCTATGGAGACGCGGTTTGCGGCATACGGCTTGCAATTTACATGTCAGTGACTCGATGAGCACCGGTCTTCGATAAAAAGACAAAAGACAATCGTCCTAGGGTTCTCATGTTTTCATGCAGTCGACATGTTCTAAATAGGCCAGAATTGCCTACATTGTCTTGAAATTATGGCATGTACTATAACAGGTTTCGTCCGATTCGCTTTTGTTTCGCTCCCCCTTCCCCGCCTCTAAAAAGGCGTTTTCGTTCTCGGGTACAGAACGTAGCATCCACACGGAACTTTCACTATCGGGCAGCATCTAGGACCCTAAATAACATATCGGTGCACTGTCGATCGTCGACCGTTTTGAGATACAGTTATGGCCAAAAAATCTAGTTTTTTGAAATTTGAAAGACAGCGACACTATTTATAGGTCTGTAACAGGGAATGTTATAACAGACGATAACCCTTTGTATCCTCTATAACAAAGCCCATATGCATCTTTTCCGTTGGAGACCATATTCCGGGTCAAAAAATTAAAAAACCGAAACGAATGCGGAAAGGGCCTAAGTATGACATCCAGTCGATCGAAACTGTCACCGATTAATCGCACCTGCCGTTACAAAGTCGAATTCATAAAGAAATCCTGAAATTTCCAAAATGCCTCGTATGGAGGTAATCTAGACCAGCGTTTCCCAACCGCTGGTCCGTTAAAAATCTTTGCCGGTCCGCAGAGAATTAACAGTATTTTCAAAATTTTACTGAAAGATTTTTTTAATTCGTGTTAGCCTGGAGCTAACGTAGGGTCAAATGGTTTATCTGAGTTGACCAAGAGTAAACTCTGACTTTTATACAAAGACGGCGTTATATACGTGATATATAAGCGCAGGCTCCGTACCTTTGTGATGGGATAATATCCAGTATTAGTAATAAGAAGGATCTCCCATTTTAGAATGTTTAAACAGGTTTGGCGCACATGGGTCTAGGCATACCGGAACCGAAGAAATTTTTGTGTTGCGTCACCGATTAACGCGAACGATCAAAATCCGGGATTCGCGGTTTCGGGGGCATTGGCGGCATTCGATGTCACGCAGCCTGCTACAAGCGGTGCATCTATTGGCTTTTCTGCATCTCCGCTCTAGGGAGCTCCGCCCGTTTTCGAGAGTAAGTATCTCGAAAACTATTGGAGACAAAACGACTATCTTGACGTCAAACGGCGGGCAATCTCAAAATGTCTCCCCTTCGAATACCGTGCAGAACCATAAGAAAAAAGTTACAGCCAAAAAACTCGAAATTATTTTTTTGCTTTCCGCCCAAGAATCGTGATTAAGTAATATCGCCGCACCCAGCCTAATCGGGTTGCTAAGTGGAAAGCACTTCTGGAGGTGTTATATGATAACCTCCTGGATCGTTTGAGCCCATTCCCGTTTTTGACCGCCACTCCCGAAACTCACTCGCCAGCGTTTTCGTCGAGATACCTTGTTCTGGTTTTGAACGAAGGACCGTCCTATGTGTCTACAACCTGGTTATGATCTTTGACGCCGCACCCTGCCCTGCGATCGTTTGGCAAAAAGAGAAAAATTCGAGCCTCTCGGTACTCGCCGATTTCGGGCCGGTCCCCGTTTTGGTCGGTCGAGATTTGGTATGCGGGAAGCGGATGAGGGTCGAAAACCGACTTTTGTTATTATAAAGAATGGATATTTATTTATTTTAGATTGTTCTTGTACAGTGTAAAAGTGTAAATTTATGATTATAAGATTTATTTTGCGAAATGTTTTCTTTAATTTTTACCTTACCGGTCCGCAAGCAAATGCTACGTTGTTTGGCGGTCCGCGAACTAAAAAGGTTGGGAACCGCTGTTCTAGACCAACACCCACCATTTAGGCTTTGATCCCTTCTAGCACGCCTATTTATTAACCATAAATAAAGTTTAGCATACTGGGAGATTCCTTGGGGTGCCGGATACATTATACAATGAACAAAGAGTACATATTATAAGAGGCGAAAGTTGGTAGAGAAACCTCAATTCCGAGAGAGATAGAATACAACAACCGCTTTAAAGGGCCCATCGCCGATTCTCGGTTACTTTCAGCTTGCTCTTAGTTTGTTGCGATGCCATTGGACTGGAGCACAGAAATGCCAAAGATGGATGCTTATTTTCATTCTTTTATACCTGTCAAGTCAATTCGTTATTTCGTATGTGTTCCGTGAAAGTGTACCCATATTGCGACAAACAGTTAATGTATAGTGTGTTTTTTGGTGAGAGTTTTATGAGAGTTTAATAAACAAACAATTGAACATTTATAGTGAAGCAAAACATCAATGGAGAAAAACGTAAACACCGCGGGTGTTTGCAAGAACTGTAGGAATTCATTTTATTTCGATGACAACGACATTCACTTCTTTCGTTTTCTGAAAGATGAAGTATTGTGTTATTTACGTACCGTATTAGTTTAAGATTATTTTTTTAAATTCTTTAACCTCAAAAGTAGATATCATCTAATCTTAAAACACACCTGTTAACTCATAGTGGCGAGAAACCATTTGAATGTAATTTGTGTGACAATGTTTACAATGTGTACAAATGTTTTCAAAAGTTACTCAAAGTGTTAGTCTTAAAACATACATGTTTTGGTGAGAACCATTTGGGTGAAATCTATGTGATTATAAATGTTTACTGTTTAAAGGACATGTTAACTCACACTGGTGAAAAACCATTCAATAAGTAATTTATAGTTTCTATACTAAATACATATTAAATATCATTCTATAATGAACTGCAATTCATTAATGAACTGTTATCATTAGTTGATTATTAAATATTTTATATTGTTGAGAGAGAATACCATATATATCTACCAATCACTTGTAATAAGCTTTTTATGTTTGTAAAACTTTATATGCAATAAAGATTTGAATTAAATTGAATAAAGACAACAATTGGTTTATTGTTTTATTAAAATCATCCCTCATATACTACCCAACTAGTATACATACGAAATTAACAACCCTGGACGCTAGCTGGTTGAGTTGAGACGTGGTGGATATCTAAATTTCGCGCGCTTCTATACAACCGAGTTAAAGGGCCAAGCGTTCCAAGGTCATTGAAACTGATGACGTGAGATCAAAGACGCCGCGCAAAGTTTCGCCTCTTATAATATACTACTCTTTTCAATGGACCTGATATACGATAAGGGCGTTGAGCAGTGTTTTTTCCGTCCTAGCAGCACTGGTTTATACAGGGTAAACAAAAAAATGTTCCATGTTTGGTTCCCTTTGCATGCCACTGGATCCAAGACTGATAGGACCCGTGGTATAATAAGAACCTGTTAATTTTCAAACTTTAGTAGTATTATTCTGCAGTCTTCATGCAGAATTACTAGGGATATGAAAGTCATCGGTTGCCAACATTGGTAGCTATATAACCATTGGCTCCACAATAACGATGGCAGGTCCGAACTCTAGCCTGGACCTGGACTAATGAAGAAGGGGAGGCCAGGGCCAGGCACTAACCTGGACCTGAGCAACTTCAACAACCAGGGCAAAGTCCAAACCTGGACTAGCGAGAAAGGGGGCTTGGTCGACTTAAAAAGCCGAGTAAATTAAAAATGCTACTGTAATGATAGAATTGTACAAGTGATTTGTACAAGTTTTGAAACCCTCACTTGAATATATTCTACTTCTTGCGCTTGAGAACTCAGAAAAAACTCAAACATTCCCAAAACCAATCACCTTCTCGATCTGTACTCTCCTGCAAAGACCTTTAATGGCAACTCTTTCCAAAAGTAATATTTTAAACTTATTTGGTGTGAGCTACGCTAAGCTTCAACACAGTTCAGCCACTGTTTGTTACAGTTTGTAGTTAACTTTATAATAAAGTTAGGAGTTACAAAAAGACAATAATTTCTGAATACAAACCTACCATTTAATAAGTTTTGTGCAAATAAAGAAACAGTAGGATGAAAATGATCCTTTAAGAAATTTAATTCTGTGTAAGCACAAAATTCTCCACCTGCATACTGTGGATTCCTACAGAAAGCATCATAGGCATGTGTAGCTCGAGCTAAGTTTGGTTTTACTTTTATATTAATACCATGAACCCAACTAGGTGTAGCTTTGTCCTCTTTATCATTAGCTTCTGGTTTATCATTATCCTCAATCGATACATCAAGTTTTTCTTCTTCTTTCGTCTCTTTTTTATCATCTTCTTCATCTTTTACATCAACATACTTCTCTTCTTCATCATCGTCATCATTTTCTGGTAGGGTATTAACATTTGAAGCTTTCAAAATTAAAGCAGTCAATTCTGGTTTTTTACTTATCAGTTGTGATACTACATAAAGTATGCCGCTAGCCATTGATGGTTGCATAAAAGCTGCATTTTGTAATAGTCTTTTGATGAAAACTTTTATACGATCTGTTCGTGTATCTCGCTTAAGTGCTTTATAGACTAAACTTACAAGCATCGCTTGATGTGTAGAGGAAGAAATTTGAGGATCTAATAATTTTCTGTATAATGCAGAATAAAACCTGAAATTTAAGAAAAACATTTTGATTAACTATTATTTCATAAAGTTATCTTTTTTTCTTACCTATCGCTAACTTCTTCAGCATTACCAGACACTTGGAAAAGTAACGTAAGTGCATGAAGACTCACATTGAAATTTGCAATATGTACAACTCTATACATGGTATTTATGTGATCAGAAATTTTCTCTGTTTCCAATTTAGCATATGGATAAGCTCTGTTAACGCCCATTAATAATGCCGACATCATTCTACTATTAACTTCGCCCTGAAATCGTATGCAGTTTTAAATGAAATATTTTAATCCATTATTTAAATAATCTGGAAATGAGTATATCTTTTCGTTACCTTTTTAACGCAAGCCTTAAAGAATGAAAAATAAACTTCGATTAGATGCCTTGCAACTTCACTGGCTTCATGGTTCAAATAGAATTGCGACAAGAAACATAAACAGTAATATTGCGCCCTCGATGAAATGTTTGGTCTGAATAATAATTTCTCAATTTCACCTAAAACGATGCCTTGCATATTTGAGTGTTGATTTAATAATTGTGTCAGACAGTATATTGATTTTGAAGCAACTTTTCGTGATGGATCTCCCAGTTTATTTATTATGTTTGACAAAAGATTCTAAAATAATTAAGAAAGTTATTATAATAAACTACATTGAAGTATCATGTGAGCAAAAATAAAAAGAAATACAGCATGCCATGGCCAAGCTATTAAGATTGGTAAGCGTATTGTATAAGGAGACACTATCAACTGGGTCAATCGTGTGCCAATGCAATCCCTTAAAGAAAGAGCCCCTTATACCACCATGACCACTTAAACATCTACCACTAAATACATGGAGCCCGTACTGACATTTATCTCTTAAATCATCAACCCCTTATTACAGTCGCCCCTTAAAACGGATATCCCTGCTACCACTTACCACTACATATCAGCATCTCTAAAATCGTCAGCATTAAGTTCCCTATACACGAGCAAACCGAGGGTCAAGTCACAGAGTGACAACTCATTCGACAACATATGAGAGAACCAGAGCAGTACACTTGACACCGCCAACTCGACGCCCCCAACTTGACGCCACTTGTTGAGTTGACAGAAAACTCAACGCTGGAACACACTGACTGACAACACCAAAAACTATTTTATTAAAAAACGTTTCCCTGTTTATTTATTTGATTGTTAGGTTAGGTTATAGGTTATTATAGGTTAGGTTATAGGTTAGTTTATAGGTTAGGTTATAGGTTAAGTTATAGGTTAGGTTATAGGTTAAGTTATAGGTTAGGTTATAGGTTAGTTTATAGGTTAGGTTATAGGTTAGGTTAAAGGTTAGGTTATAGGTTAGGTTATAGGTTAGGTTATAGGTTAGGTTATAGGTTAGGTTATAGGTTAGGTTATAGGTTAGGTTATAGGTTAGGTTATAGGTTAGGTTAGGTGTTTATACAAAAAACTGGTTTTAATTTTGTTTAGATAACAAAGAATTTAACGATAACTTTACAAAACAACAAAATTTTTAATAAAATATGTTTAGCGTCAAGTTTTCCAGCGTCATTTTATGATTTGACATGATGACATCATGTAATCAAGTCAAGAAATAGACGAACTGTCAAAATCAACCTGTATGCATTAACAACATTGACAGCAATAAAAGGCAGTGATACCAAACTTCACAACCTGCTTTAATTCCTTTTTAATTTGACTGCATCTACAGGGGCTGGCAAACATATGGAATAATGTTAATTTTGTTATTATATATTTGGTATGTTTCATATGAAAATTTATTTTTTCCCCCACCATCTTATTTAGCAACTTTTTTATTTAGCTGCTAGTAAATCCAACTTAGCAGTACTGCAACGATTCCAATCCAAAGTCCTGCATGCTATAATAAATGTTTCATGGTATATCGCTTAACAGAGTTAAATCGAGTTTGCCCCGGAAAGTACTCGGATGGGTAAACCACATCCACATATCCACTCTGCAGCTTGCTGCGTCCGACACCTCGACACCGAGCGTTAAAGATTATGTATGTATATATGAGAATAGACGCAGAGAGAAATTAATTGTTTTGATTGAACAAAGACCTGCAATTTATAATTTATACGGTGAAGATTCATCACAACAAAAATCTGATCAATTATTAAAATTATGGCAAGCGCTTTTCGACAGAACAAAATGTTTTTGCTTTCAGCAAAAACGTCTCTGCTGAAAGCAGTTTTGCTTTATGACACAAAATGTTTTTTGATTCAACCAGGGCCGACGCGCGGCGGGTTCAGCGCATTCTCAGGAACCCGGCCCCGCGCTTTATAAGGCTTATATTTTACAAGAACTACGTGCGCTTTCTCTACTGTTTTAGTCACACCGATATTTTCGTGTCAATTAACGACTGGCAGATCCAACTCCACCATGCAACAAAAAATGCCAGAAAAATAATTTTTCAAACTAAAATAAAATAACGCAAACATAGTGTTTGTATACTCGTGCTTCAGAAAGATGCAAAAAGCACTGGTCCTTTTAGGCTCTTCAAAAATAATTTGTCTTGATTATAAAATTTGGAACAATTAAAGAATTCCCCCATCCAACATTTTTTGACCAAATTGTTGTCATTTTAACGGAAATTTTATGCTGATTTCGAATATGTTTTTGGTGCAAACGCCCCTAAGCCTCCAAAATTGTTTACTACCAACCTAACCTCCACAAAAAGCCACTACTTAACCAAAATGCTATACGCAAAGCAAATTTGAATTTTTTACAACCTAACCTAACCTCACCTAACCTAATCTAACTTAACCTAACCTGAACCTTACCTAAGTCTATCCTAACCTAACTAAATTGTGTAATTGTAAACTACACAATTTGTGAATCATAGAAACTTAATATAATTATTGTTCATTGTCATGGAGATTAAGCATTTTCTACTTTGGATTCCCTAATTTGGGGGCTTTGGGCGTTCGCCCTAAAAATGAGTTACATATTCGAAATCAGCATATAATTTTCGTTAAAATGACACTAGTTTGGTCAAAAAATATTTGTTGGGGAAAATCTTTAATAATTATACCTAAAATTTTTTCCCGATTTGGGTGTAAAAAATCACATAAAAAGATTAGTAATCGCTAATAATTCCATTGACATAGAGACCCTTCAATTAGAGTCTGGCCAAATTTGAAAAGTGCAGAAATGGTTACATGGCCAAATATTAGCACGAATGTAATGAAGGTATTTGACTCATTAAAAAAAAAAAAACGAAATAGTGGGTTGTGTAATATAAAACATTATTTAGCAGTAAAAGTAAAATGGAAGTAACAAAACAATGTGATATAAAATGGCAACATCAATTCAAATGTGGCAACGCATTGACCAGACTCTCATTGAAGGGTCTCTATACTGACAAATGCGTGAGCGCCATCTATTGGAACCAAGAGTATCATATTGCTTACTTGGTTTTGTTTTTTTTTAAATCCTAAACAGTATTACAGATTTTGGTTAATTATGTCCTTTTTTTGTTAAAGTTTGTTTCAAAAAATCTTTTGCAAAACCCAATGCGCGAAGTCATCTTTGACGAATACACGTAAATGAAAAATTTGCTCCTTCGCCGCTCGTGCTTTAAAAAAGTGCACCCATGTGTTAATAAATACTTCGCATTCTTCGTAATTAACTATAATAATACTCTTTGATCCTATTGTAATATGTAATAATGTGTTTATAATAAATAATTTATTTAGAAGTTTTTTAGGCCAAGCGTATTTTTGAACCCAGCCCCGCAAAAGCTTACGCCAGTACTGGATTCAGCAAAAAAGTTTCTGCTTTAAGCAGAAACGCTTTTGCTTAAAGCAGTTTTGCTAGATAAATCTGCGCCCAGCATTACACTTTGATTTATTTTTGGAACCCATTTACAGCCTCTGTATTGGCCCAAATGTTAAATAATCAAATAATAAGAAATCTATGATTTCAATGCATGTAATACCATCTAGTAACCACATCCAAAAATGATTATAAATCTTTTTGACAGCTTCCGTTAGTAACGGTCACTGATCACCACTCAATGATTACTTTAACAAAAATTTAAACATATAAAGCAGGGAAACATTGCTTATCATCTGAGTCACAGTGGTAAGAAACCTTTCAAATACTTCCCCACAACGGACAGCTCTACTAAACATTTGCCAAATCATTAAATTAATATTAAAAATAATCAACCTTTTCCTGTTCAGGATTTCCAGCCAGCAATTTGTACATAGCAGTCAAAGCTTTTTCCTTATTATGATCGACAGTATCATGAGCAACTGAATTTAATGCTCGAACAAACATAGCGTACGTCTCCTTTAATTGATCTTCAAAATACCACAACGATAAATATTTTTTTCGTGTAACAGCATTTCCAGAACATAAGTCATTTATTGAATTTAAAGGCCTCTGCCTGAACGGAATCAATTTCCTTGTTGGCGGTAATAAAGTGGTCAAGAAGAGTTCCACTAGATTCTCTAAAATACACAAAAAAGTTAAACTTTAAACAAAAAATAATTAAGTGGTAACAATTAATTTACCAACAACAATAGTACATTCTTTCTTTTTTCCAACTTTAACCATTCCTATAAGACTTGATAGTGTATCGAGACTATAAGTAGGATTGTCTTGAACTGTAACTGTGTAAGCTGCAATTTTATCTGAAGTAACACCTTTGGACATAATTGTTTTCATCCATTGGAAGTTTGAATTTGCTTTCGAGTTTCCTAATTAAAAGAAACAACAATAAATAAGCGTTTGCCAAAGATTCCAAATTAAATCTTACGGCTGTTATAAGTAGCGACATCCGAGTCCAGACATCGTTTTGCTTCATCTTTCAGTTTAATTAACAGATCTTCTTGAACAGGTCCAGATGCTTTCTGGTTTGTTATCTACGAGAGAAAAATTAGAAATTAATCGAAAAATCTTTTGGTATGATTGGGTTTATAAATTGACTTACTGGTTCGTTATACCACATGTTGGATTTGGTACCCTCTGAGAATTTCGTCATTTTGTGTTAATTTTAAATGTGGACATTTATTTTATGATTTGTAACAAATCTCAATATTAAAACACGTTTCTCTTGTAATCACGCATTTATTTTTTTAGGTTATGTTATGCACGCGTCACGGGGACGTGCAGTGGAAGGAGTAGGAAATTTATTCTCAACCGACTTTACATGGGTGTGAAAAGGGTTGCCTATCCAGTCTATCTTTAAATATTTGTCTATTAGAACTTGGAACTTGATTAGAACATTATTTATTAGATATTAAAAATAAATAGCCGAACAGTATTCCGAAGTCGCCGGGCTCCATAAAAAAAGCAAAATGTAAAAGGTGTAATTAATAATACATTTATTATGATAACTTCATAAAAATGATGAACAAAATTTGACACCAAAACATTTCATATAAAAACATTGTAAGATTGTGCCGTTAAAGTTTCAAATTTATTACGAAGATAGTTTTGCAAAAAAAAAATTAATACGAAGAATTTGTCGAATGAACGCTTGATATAGCTCATAAAGTAACGTCGCATTGCGACAAACGAGCAGGAAACTTAAATGTTTTATATAGCTGCATGCAGCACTACTGGCCGCTCGTAATTTACATCTCGAACACAAAATCAGTTAGATACATAATTCGAAAATTTTTTACTGTTACGTTTTAAATGAATCTGAATAGTGTTTCATTCGAGGGGTCCCTCACTCCCAAAAACTATGTACACCTATTGCCGCTTTACGGCAATAACTGTTTATTCATTTTATTCATTTCAATTAATCATACAATGTGATCAACAAAGAAGCTGTAGCTTGTGCTTGTTGGATTACACAATTTAGAAAATTTAAATTAAAATACAATATACCAAAATAATTATACTACGCGTTCACTTATAATTATTATTATTTCCGTATTCTCACTTGTTATTCCTGTATTGCCGTTTTTATTCCTTTATCTTCGTCTGTATTGCCGTCTCTATTTATTTATGTATTGCTGCATAATTTCCCTATTACCGTGTTTATTTCCGTATTCCGTGTATGACCTTAGCAGTGACTATATTTGAATGAAAGATGCTTTATTGTTATTGGTTTAATTGATAATATTGCAAAAGGTCGTAGCTCAACTAAGAAAAAGGTAAACAAAATTCTTCACAAATAAAACATTATCTGTAAAAAGTAGTTATTTATTCGATCATCATATACATTACATCTTTTAAGTGCTGTTAAAGTAACTGAGAACCGAATACTATGTGAAAAGAAGAACTTTAAAAAATATATCAACGATAGATACACTAGAAATACAAAAAAAAACATTGAAATAAATAACAAAAATTTGAAAAATGAGAATCCCAATTCTCATAATAAATAAATAAATAAAATTAAAAAAAGAACAAAAAAACCAATAAGTTGTAATAAAAATCAAAAATCATTCGAATTATTTTGAAATTTTGTATAACTTGTTAATTGAGAACCTATCGGGAACAACTGATTTTGAATGTGTAAATTCCAGTAAAATTTACAGGAATAAAATATAAGTTCCGAATCTACTTCCTGAATGTCGTGTTCTTTCGGTCATATGAAGTTTTCCAAATTTTTTTCAAGAATTTTACCCAACATTTTTCTTTATTCGTTCAATGTACCATCGGTTGTCGTAAAATACCACATATCTTTCTAAATCTAATTCCAGCTTTATCTTCCATTTTGTTTCTTGCATGTTTCCCCTTATACCTATATATCCTATACAGACCTATACCTATATAGACCTATACGAGTCTTATTTAATTTGTCTTTCAGTTTACGTTTTAATGCAAGTTGAGACTGTTAATTCAAACCAAAATTGTTTAACTACAATGATTATTAATAAATAAGTAGTATGTTTATAATATAAATTTTATGAATTTTTTGCAAATTTTATTTTATAGATACGTTTATTGTAGTTTTTATAGTTATTTACCTGAAGTGAACTAACCTAAAAATTAAATATTGTTGTTTTAAATTTTCTATAACATCACAATTTCAGACAATACATACTCTTATTCTCTTATCATTCATGTGGCAATCTTATTAAAATCTTAAATTATATCCATATTCGTGATAAAAAGTCGGTGTCTTAATACAAAAATAACTATTTTTCCTATTTTGAATTGATTTTTGTCTACTATTTTAAGATTTATAATATATTTTCTTGAGTATTATAACCATTGAAATATAAAATTACAACTGCTAGAAAAAATAGCTACTGCACATATCGACGACTTCAACCCCCTAGACGCTAGTGACGGAAGTGGTTTGTCTATTAAACGTAATTCCAAAAGTTAACACGTTGGGAACTAATAAGAGGGCGCTGCAAGTGGCTTTTCTGGAGCGTCTGGAAATAATTATTTTTAATTTTTGGATTTAAAAATATAAAACTTAAAAGTAGTGTTGACTAATCTTCACAGCGAAAACTTCAATATAAAAAGAGAATTACGTAAATCGGCCCAGTAGAACTCTCAAACAAACTGAACAAAGAACAGCCTTGTGTTTTAAAGCAGCTACAGCCCTTACAGTCCAGACCTAGCCTTCAATCATTGAGTGTTTAATATTCAAATTGTTCTGATGTATAGACCACCCCTTGCATGCCTCCATAGTTCTCCTTTACGTGTTCTACAAGACCGATTTGCTACAAAATACACCCGCTAGAAGACCACCTAGATTTTTAGCTGCGCTTGAGATAAAATGTGTAATGGAAATTGAGAAGAGTAGAATGAAGTGAAGTGTTATTCCTAGTGTGAAGTTTATTTCTCAGTATTGCCGTGTGTTCCCTATTTATTGCCGTTTATTCCTCTGTATTCCCGTTATTTCCTATATTGCCGAGTATTGCTCTTAATTTCTGACTCAAAGCAATTTCTTCTCGAGAAACTGTACACCTATTGTTGAGAGTGACGGACACCTCGGTTTCATCCATTGATTTGTATACATATATTTTCAAAGATAACCTCAAAACTTGAATCAACGTCATTTAGTGCATTAATTTGTTTTCATCAGAACAACAAACAAAATACTGGTGCCAATTTAAGGCAACGTTGTCACTTATTCACTACTCTATAAGCATATAATTTGGATATATTCTAGAGAGATTTCTTTATTTTACTAATTACAAATATTACATCCAAACAGTTTCTCACCACTATGAGTAAGCAAGTGATTTTGCATTTTCGTTTTTCTGAGCATTTATAATTAAAAATATTAGGGGAAGTTCGCGTAGCCCCGGACAGCGGGTATCCCTGGACAATCAAATTGCTAAGTCATTAATTAAAAAAAATCGTGTTAAAAACATAATGTTAAATCGAAATGTGTCGCATATGGCCTACAAACAAAATATAATTCAGTATAGTCGTGGCCCCCAAATGAATTGTATATTACAGAAGGTTTTGTTCCAGCCAACTATCTTATGTCCACTCCTATCAAACCTCATACGAGGTTATCACATAAAAAACGCATTTAACTAAACTTAATTTATTGGCTGAAGTTTTAGTCATGACATGTATTTTACGACTACAATAAGTAGTATTTATCTGATTCTGTTCATAAATTAAGTACTATTAATAGAAACATAGCATTTAAGTCAAGTCAGTTGGGTACCCTCGGACATTTTTCATTGCTTTAAATTTAACAAAAAGAAAGTAGTTTCTGGATAATTAGGTTTATCCTAGGTATTTGATTAAAATATATTCCTATATTTGGAGAACGAGTACACCAATACCAAAATTATCATCACTTCCTAATGGAATCTAATGCTATAAATCTAAAGGTTATGCTCAGGAAGTCTGCGTTAACATTGATCTATAAACTAATTATTACTATTGTGTCATTTGCAAGGATAAAACCACTTAATAAGTATGCCCGGGGCTACCCGTCATCTTTTCCATTGTCCAAAATCAAGGGATAATTATCCTATTATTACTACTTAAATGACTACGAGATGTTTCATTTAAATGTCTGGGGCTACCAGAACTACCCCTACATCCAAATGGTTTATTACCACTATGGGTGAGCAGGTGCAGTTTCAAACGTCCTTTTCGTAAGCATTTATAATTACAAGTATTACATCAAAATGGCTTCTCACCACTATGAGTGAGCAGGTGCCGCTCAAACTTTCTTTTCGTGAGCATTTATAATTACAAATATTACATCTAAATGGTTTCTCACCACTATGAGTGGGTAGATGTTTCATCAAGCTTTCTTTTCGAAAGCATTTATAATTACAAATATTACATCCAAATAGTTTATCACCACTATAAGTGAATAGGTGTCGTGTCAAACTTACTTTTCGTGAGCATTTATAATTACAAAAATTACATCGAAAAGGTTTCTCACCACTATGAGTAGGTGTTTTTTTTTTCAAGCTTTCTTTTCGAGAGCATTTATAATTACCAATATTACATCCAAATGGTTTATCACCACTAAGAGTGAGCAGGTGCTGTTTCAAAGTTCCTTTTAGTGGGCATTTATAATTACAAATATTTCATTCAAATGGCTTCTCAACACCATGAGTGAGCATATGCCGTTTCAAATTTCCTTTTTGTAAGCATTTATGATTACAAATATTACATCCATACGGTTTCTCACCACTATGAGTGAACAGGTGCTGTTTCAAACTTTGTTTTTGTAAGCATTTATAATTACAAATATTACATCCAAATGGTTTCTCACCACTATGAGTAAGCAGGTGGTGTTTCAAATGTCCTTTTTGTGAGCATTTATAATTACAAATATTACATCCATACGGTTTTTCACCACTATGAGTAAGTAGGTGCTGTTTCAAATGTCCTTTTTCTGAGCATTTATAATTACAAATATTGCATCCAAACGGTCTTTCACCACTATGAGTAAGCAGGTGCTGTTTCAAATGTACTTTTTGTGAGCATTTATAATTACAAATATTACATTCATACGGTTTTTCACCAGTATGACTGAGCAGGTGCCGCATCAAACTTTCTTTTCGTGCACATTTATAATTACAACTATTACATCCAAATGGTTTGTCACCACTATGAGTGAGCAGGTGCTGTTTCAAAATTTCTTTTCGTGAGCATTTATAATTGCAAATATTACATCCATACGGTTTCTCACCACTATGAGTGAGTAGGTGCTGTTTGAAATGTCCTTTTTGTGAGCATTTATAATCACAAATATTACATCTAAATGGTTTTTCACTTCCATGAGCAAGCTTATTGCATTGCTGTATATTTTTGTTCATTGTGCTTTTATAGCGGTTATGTTACATATGCATGATTGTTTTTATAGCATGAAGTATGTTTTACATCTCTGATGTAGTATCCTTTTTGTTGACGATTACAGCTTGTTAAATTGGTCATCAACTACAAATAGTTAATTTGTAATGATGAGCATATTTGAAGTGTTTTTTATATAAATTATCTTTTCTTGTGTTTTTGTTATAAATACTGCTAGTTCGAGTATTATTTGTTAGATAGATCTGGAGCACCAATAGAACATGGGGGTTGCACTGACCTGGAAGATTTGGAACATTAGTACAACCAATTTATATAAATTAAAAAGAATGTTTTTAACCTTCCAATGAAAACTCACAAATTCTGCATTCATTCAATCTTTTCCACTATTATTAGTATAGTAAATTGGCCTAGTGGGATCAGATTGGGATGCACCAATAAATATAGATAGCGTTGTACCAGCGTATAGGTATAACAAGTAGGAACACTTGCTAAAGGCGACTTTGATGTTAATTTATTTACGGCATTTATTTTCAGCTAGCAGTTAAAAGATGTCGCTGTAAAAAGAGGCAAATTCAAGAATATAACGGTTTATACCCACAATTAATTTGTATATAAATTATATTACTAGTTAATAAAATACACTTGATGTTTTGCAATAGTATACAGGGTGATCAAAATTGACTGAGGACTGTTTGAATTTACCGCTACGGTAAATTATTGTCACGTTGGCAACATGAATACTTTTCGGATATTTTTATCTTTCTTTTATTTTACAGTGGCGCCTGTCACATAATATAGCTTATAAACTTCATTGATTTTAAATAATAAGCTTACTTGATAATAAAATCGTCTAACATACCGTGGTTCTGAAAAGAACTGTTTTGTAAAATAAGAAAGAGAAATAAAACAAAAATTCAATCAAAATCCAGAACAACATGGCAAAGCACACTGATGTAAACGAGAAAGTGACTAGTTGACGCCGTAATTTGACGCTACATATTTCAATAGTGCTACACTAACAACGTGAAATACACTAAAACCCAAGGCGCCAAATTCAAACCATCTTCACTGAATTTGGACCACCCTGTGTTATTATACGAGTTGTATAAGACGGTGTATTGTAGCATAAGTTGTTTGGGACACGACGAGAGAAGCGAGGAGTGTTCCAAAGGAACGAGCGCTACAATACGTATTATAAAACAAGTATAATATACTATTTTTTATACTTTGCGTCATTAATTTTATAGAAATTGTAAATTCAAGCTATTAAAAACATTGCATTACTAGTTATCTAGTGATTTTTTCATGTGATAACACTATCAAATGACTTTACACGTTTTGTGAGGTTAAAATGTGTCAGAATTAAAGGTCTTTTCTAGTAATGAACCGTATTTATAAATATATTTAAACATGGTTGAACGAGTACGTCATCTTTGAGAAAGTCGCTAGAATGAAGCATTTTAAAGCACTATTTTGCAAGTGTGGTCTATTCAAAGAATCGTAAACGGAAAACATAATAAAACATAAATTTTTGTACTTTGCGTTCACAATGTACATTGTGACACCGAAAACGATTTCATAATAGAGGCTATTATAACCAGGGACTGGAACAGGAACCCAAAAGAACCGGAATCGGAGCCGGAACCGATTGCTTTTATAGAACCGAAATCGGAATCGGAACCCTTAATAAAATACGAGTTAATGTTAAGATGAGAACCCGAACCTTTAATAACTTTCGAAGGAACCGATATTTTTCAGTTCCACATTTCGGTTTTACTAGTAACTAAAAAAAATAGCGCAACATTCTCCTAACAGCGCTACCATAACCATTTTTTACTGAGTTAATGTTGATACTAGATCCACTTCCACTACTAATAGGGAAGACGCATATGTCGTCAATTGTGGAGATTCTTGCATTTTCATAAACGTCATTACTAAATTAGTTAGAATATCAGTTATAAATGCATTAAACAATTACCAATTTTAAGTAATTAATTTTTGAAAACCTTGAAAATTTAAATAAATTTAAAATGCAATACTGGTGTCCTCTAATGGATAAAACTTTGTTACCTCTTACAGTTCCAAAGACGACCCACTGTTGGTGCTAATGAAACAGTTAAGAGTCCTGTATTACCCGTCAGTTTGAAAATTTTTTTATTTTCAAGTTGAAATATCGTCTACTTATTAACGAGTAATTAATATAATAATGTACGTTATGCTGTTGTGTTAACTGCCATAATTAAAGTGGTGTTAAATATTTCTGGTAATATTAATTCAAAATTCAGTTTATTGGTTTTCATCAGCGCCATCTAACGTTGAGTAGATCGTCAATATTGCTTCTTCACATTCACAGCGGTACCTACTTTTTTACATCAAATAGCTTTGAGGGAAGTTGCTCAAGGCCAAATTCGGTTTTAAATGAGGAGAATTTTTAAATTTTATTTTTTCAAATAAATTGAGGGTTTTTAGAAATTCCGCTTATCTGGAAATATTTTTCTAACTAAAATGAACGAATACAAAAATTAAAAAAAATACGTGCGTCTTCCCTATTGTCCAATTATAGTCTGTGAATTGATTATAAAAGTGTTACGTCACATTTTATATTGGTAGCCCTGAATATTTCCAAACAAATTTCATTTTAAAAAAATCTACAATAGCCACGTTTGGTATTTCACATCTGTTTACTCCAAGAGCTCAGTTTATATGGTATCCATTGTTGTAAATAATTGTTACTATAGCCATAGAGCTTTCAGAGTAAAAATAGTTGAAATACCGAACTCAGTAAATATATTTATCACCCATGTTATAACCAATACTTTAACCTAACATGCACCGACTGTCAGTTATCAAGGTCATATTTATTTGGGAGTATTTGGAGCTATGTGACGTCATTACTTTTGATTCCGAAACCCTTATGGAACCTAAAAATATTCTGGAACCGGAAACGGAACCTTAATGTTTAGAAAATTAAAATTGGAACCGGAACCCTTATTTTGAATTTCCAAGAACCGGAACTGGAACCGGAACCTATATTTGTAAAGGGTTCCAGTCCCTGATTATAACATCGTTTTTGGAGACTATTCGTTTTGGAACATTTGTTTTATATTACATATAAACACAATTACTTAGATTAGGTAGGAGAGAGGATGCGTAATCACTTATACACTCGCATATTATCATGTGCCATGAAAGCAAATTCGCCATAGGCGTCTCGTAAATGCGGTAATAGGGTTTATAATAAAAGTCGCATTTTTATTCAAATCTTTATTAATTAAGACAAAATCTTCAAAAATAAAAAATATTTACGTAGTTATCATTTTAATTCATTATTGTCTTTGAAATAAAATTAGTTTCGTTAATTGATTCCGGATTCGCTCTCTAGATTGATTACGCATTTTGCAAATAAAATGTAATCGCATGTCTAATTTTTTTTATATTTGCGTGTCCTAATGAAATTTATTTGAATACTGGAAACAGTAACACTTTATTTTTTTAAGTTGATATCACTGTTAGACAGCTGTTCTTAGAATGTCAAACTTATCTTATTTACGCAGTGAACTCTTATAACTGAAATGCAACGCTTGCAAAACTAGTATTGCAGGCTAAATAAAAAGCCCTGTTACGGGCGTAACAATTTACTTTATTATTAACGAAATTGTAACTTTTGATGCGGTCATCTTTGGATGCTCTGTGTTGTGTATAAGTGAAGTCTGCTCACAATGAAGATGAACGTAACGTAATAAAATTTAGTTTCGTAAAATTTTATATTTTTACTTTATAAATTATCGAAAAGGTCCAATGAATAATTATTTTTGTTAACAAAAATCATTATTTGTTGAAAATACTATAGCATTTATATCTCATTAATTTCTTTAAAAAATAAGATATTTATTCTATGAAATGAAATATAATTATTCTTATTTCATCCAATTTTTTAATTAGTTAAGTAGCGCTAAATAAAAAGCCCTGTTACGGGCGTAACAATTTACTTTATTATTAACGAAATTGTAACTTTTGATGCGGTCATCTTTGGATGCTCTGTGTTGTGTATAAGTGAAGTCTGCTCACAATGAAGATGAACGTAACGTAATAAAATTTAGTTTCGTAAAATTTTATATTTTTACTTTATAAATTATCGAAAAGTAGCGAGAAATAAGTAGCGATTATCATTTATGTAAAATATATTGGCATGCATTCTACTTTAAATTTATAATTATTTTCAACAGTACAAATAATACACCTGGCAAATGTGTATCAGACAAGAACGGGGATTTCTTCGTCGCACGGATTGTCTGAAGTACGACCCTCTAGATTTCACGAGACGAAGAGACATCGTCTCGTGAAATCTAGAAGGTCGTGGTCTAAAGTTAGCGACGCTACGTGAAAAACAAGTGAATAATTTCTATGTTGCCAACTGTCATGCTACTTACCAAAATATCTCTAACAAATCTTATTTAAAACGCCTTTAGAACCCGAACGCCTAAACTCGGACGAGTGCACTAAAAACGTGTCTTATAAAACTAATACTTTAATACTTATACTATTTACGAATTGCTTTGATTATGAAATATAATATGATTTGTTTCTGTTTCCAAAACATGAGAGATTAGATTGACAAAAATATCTTTGTTAAAATTAGATATAATCTCGATAATACATTTCGAAATAATTTGTTTCATATAAACGGTTTTGGTTGGCCCTCAAATATTCTTCAAACCTTTTACAAATTAGTATTACATCATCTGACGGGTACGTCAAATTTCATGTGCTTTGCCAGGAAATGCTGTTAGAAAAACGTTATTTAAACCATAGTTCTATGAAATCAATTGCATTTAATTCAATTTTTCATGAAAAGCAGCGAAACTTATTTTTAATGAAGTTCCATTTTACGAAATTCTCTATTTAACGAGTCTTTTGATAGGAGTCTGCCTTTTGAGTAATTTCGAAATAGAATTCGATTTATTAACGAACTAAAACTAAAATATGAGCCGGTTTTTGTAAACTTCTGTCTGAATTGAAATCTTGGAACTTCATCCATATAGCTTTCAGTACAGCGTTTTAACTAATGCCGTAATAATCCAACTTGCAAAGTAATATAGTCCTTTATTTAAATGCATTTTAAATGAAGACACTAGACATATTTGTCATTGTCTAGTTCTCAGAATTCACGCGGGCGTAATACCTTTTGTTATTAGATTCCAAAATTGGACTTTTAACACATGTGATATGATTTAGTGATAGTGGATGCAAAAAGAAAGGTGTAGCGTTAAAGTACAAAATTTTTTAAATCATAAATTAATCTAAAGTATCAGTTACGTAAATTATGTATAAGAGTAGTAAATTACAGATGCAGATAAAGTTTTATTTTATTTTTTTTTATTTTAAAAACATCCAAATTTTATAATTTTAAATGATTTCCTTTGTACGAAATTTCCGTTTAACGAAGTTTTTTCTTGGATTTAGCATCTTTGCTAAATAAAAGTTCCACTGTATATCGATATATAGAATAAGTAAATTTAAGGCGGATACAGCGAAATGTAAAAATGTAGAGAATGACGTGAAATTTAAACCTCGAGTTCTTTGACACTTATTCTATTCGGTAGCTTTTTTTTATAATTTTCTTGTGTACCATTACCGAGAAAAATGGAAAATAAAACCCAGAATTTAACAAGGGCTCTTATGGAGACCGTCTAACCTTTAGGAGTTTCACTAAAAATTCTGATGAAGAAATGTAGAGAATCTTTTAAAAAACTAAAATGGCATACTTTCATATTCGAAGAACAATGCTGCCCAATATTTTTGAAATCTTGTGTCTAGTTAATGCACAATAATAATTTAAAGTAAACAAAACAAGAATTTTTCACGACATATGTGGAAAGACAGCAGAGATGTGACAACACCTCATAGCGCGCGAATTCAAATAACAGAACAGAATGATGACATTTAATAATGACTGTTATAATAATCTATATTTTATTGTATTAACTAATAAATAATATATTTTATTAATCAAATTATGTTGAACAATTCAGTCTTCTGCGTTAATAATCAGAATACAAATGTTAATTGGACGGAAATATTGCAAAATGTAAAATTACATTTTGCAATGTGATGAATACAATTTATCATCACAATCAGAATCTTCACGGAATCAGTAATACAAACATACTACTTTTAAAAATATATGTATTAAACTTTAACAACTTTTTATATATTTCTTGTATCTGCTTAGCAGATTGTACTATTTAGACTATACAAAAGTTAAAAAATAGAATATTTCCATCTGTAATTGCATACAAAATTACAAAACATGCAACATGTTTCCACTTATATTTTAGGATTGACTTTTGGAGGTTAGGATGTCAACTCAATCGAAAGCTGAAACCTAACATTGCTACCAACAAAATCGATTGATTTCTTTGAGGATGTTACATGTTTAGGATAGCTTGTTCATTTCTTTAGAAGATTTTGATCTTTTCTTAAATTTGATGTGCCGATGATGGGACCACAGATAGTATTTTCATTATCCTAGTAAGCTGAACCAGCTTCGGGATTACATTTCACTGGAAATATGTAAAATAGGTCATTATTATGATGTCTATAATAGTATAATATTTGTATCTCATGTTCTATTAATATAAACCTTAGTCAGCTTAAAAGGATAAACGAAATTTACTGTGTAATTTTTAATTTTTCATTATTGTTAGATTTCATCGCAATACATATAAGAAAAATTGCCGTATAGATGATTTAATTTTACAATTTTAAAGATATTTAAAAATCTAGCAACTACTTGATTATGTACAATTGATTCAAAATGTTGTTTAATGATTTCTTCTAAATCATATATATAAAAAAAAGAAAGTATCATGTGGTATATTATACTAATTACCAAATAGTTAAGTATTTGTGATTTTATATGCTTTTAATAAGTGGCATAAAGTGTTGTCTCATCCAAGTCTTTATGTGCGTTTGCGTTTTTAACCATATTAAATTCGAGCAATTTAGTAAATATAAAGGAAGTTGTGGCTGTAGAAAAATGATGAAAATGTAAAAGAATTAGTGCAGTTGACAGATTTTAAAGCACAACATTATTTTCTGAAAAATTTTTAATGCTTAGGAAGTTTGTTTAGATACATATAAATTGCATTGAAAGATAACACGCGATCTTATGCAAAATAATAAATTGTTGATATATTTATTATGATAACTTCATAAAAATGATGAAAAAGTTTTACACCAAAACATTTCACGTAAAAACGTTGTAAGATTGTGGCCGTTAAGGTTTCTTTGTTACGAAGGTAGTTTTTCAAAAAAAAAAATTAATACGAAGAATTTGTTGATTGAACGCTTAATTGTCGCGTTGCGACAAACAAGCGGGAAACTTAAACGCTTTATATAGCTACATACAGCACCACTGGCCGCTTGTAATTTACATCTCGAAAACAAAATCAGTTGTATTAAATAAAAAGATAAGTAATTCGGAATTTTTGTACTGCTACGTTGTAAATGAATCTGAATAAAGTGTTTCAGATACATATATTTGCAAAGATAACTTCAAAACTTGAGTCAACGTCATTTAGTGCATTAATTTGTTTTCATCAGAACAACAAACGAAATACTGGTGACAATTTAAGACAACGTTGTCATTTTTTCACTACTCTAGAAGCGTATAATTTATTTATATTCTAGAGAGATTTCTTCATTTTTTAGTGTTTACATAGTAATAATATTTTATTTTTATTAATAAAAAAGTAAACTTGAATGAAATTTCTGGTTAGAATAATTGTTTTTTTGTCAATTTTTTACGTTAAGTTTGGACTAGACAGTCAAAAGTTAATCTCTGACTTTAAAAAGACTAATAATTAATAATTAATTAAAAACATACATATATAAATAATAACTAAACTGCTTTCACATGCATTCTAATAAAAATAGTATCGCTAGAGCAATTATTTGAAGCAAAACTATGTAATTATTTCTATTTGTCAAAATAGCAAAGCTGCATAACTTTTGTCTTAGGCTGCAGTCTCACTGAGCCACCGTCAACCACCCACCGCCACCAACTAAATCTTAAACATGCATGAATCAATGGCGCTGGTCCCACTAAGTCACTGTTAGCCACCTACTACCATCAAACGGTGACCACCAGTTTGAAATTTCCGACGTGTTCGAATTTTGGTGGTTGGTAGTCAGCGGTGGTTGACAATGCGCACGCGCTAGTGGACTTGATGAAAATAAACACTAAAAATTTGAATTTCCTGTTTATAGGTTTTTCATTTTCGGTAATTGGTAGTGAAAACTTTTCAAAACAAAGTTTTTCTTCGTTTGTTTATAAGCTGGGACTGGGCCGCTGGGGCACTAATTATTTATTGATAAAATTCTCCCAACTGCACCCTATGAAGAAAGATTTCCCGTACCCACATATTTCGTGATTTTTTATATTTGATTCCACATGTACCATAGCACATGGTTATAACTTCCTCGCTATCTGACTCATCTGATAATGTCATATTTTTGCAATAATTTGGTTTATTATTACTTTAAATACAACGCGACAATAGTAAACAAACAATGCACATAACCTCATTTAATAGGAAATAATAATAATAACAGTGCTTGCTAAGTTGGCAATATATCTATTTCAGAGATAAACATAAAACAAGCGCGAAATTAAAATTTTACATGATACTGGTGGTCACTACTTGCTTCAGTGGGACCGCACGGGATTATTTTAATTGGTGGTGGTCGATGGTAGTGGGTGGTGGTGGGTGGTAGTGGCTGCAGTGAGACTGCGGCCTTAGACTATCCCACCCTAGAGTTCCTAAATGAAAACTTTAACTGTTATTTTAGAGTTAAAACACGGATGTCAAAATGTATCTCTTTCTAGGCCAAAACTAAGCTGTCTGAAACAGAGATACTTTTTTCTCTTTTTTTACTTTAGTGACAACATTCAGTAGCTGTCAGTTATAAATTTTAGGTTATGCTGTCATATTTATTTTTATGCATGTAAAAATTTTTAATGTGCACATTATATCAATTTTACGACAGCTTTTAATAAAGTATACTTGTACCGAATTTCAGATTTATACAATTGTCATACTGACAGTTTAATTTATTAAACCAATTTTCATGATTACTAACCTTCTATTAAATAGTTTCGAAATATGTAATGTCACTAGGAAAATTTGACATGCGTGACTTAACTCTAAATAACACAGAACTCAGTTCATATTCAGGAACTCATAACAGGATGCTGTTAGCGGATTTATTTCTTTGGTGGCAACACTGCTTCACCATTTGTGTCTAAAGTAATAATAACAATTTCTGTTGTAAAGAATAGCGTTTTTACCTTCAGGTAAATAGTTAATTTGCTTATATCAACAAGCATTTATTTTAGATTTGTTCAATAGAGCAAAGTTGTATTATGTAGCGACTGAATGCAAATGAAAATATTTTCAGGATAGTCGTGTATAACTGTTGAAAGCAATTAATAATAATAATAATTGCTATAATCCATTACGTTGCAGCAATTATTGCTGTATGTAGAATAAACAAAATTATTGTTTATATAAAAGCTGATTCTCACTATCTGACTAGACGGCGGCAGACAACCGACAGCCACCAGACCAACAAAACATTATATTATGTATTTTTATTAAGGTATTCACATCAACTATCACCGACACAGACCGTCGCCAACAATTGTTGGTCACCGTTGTTTGTGAGAAAGTTTTGCATGTCGGTGTTGGTCCGTTCCTGGAAGAAAAAGTCAGTGTGAACAGTCGGTAGCCGTCAACTATGGTGTTGGTGACCGTAACATACAAATTTTCTGAACTTTTCTGTAATCAGTGTTTGTTTTTTACATTCTACAATGAACCATGAAAAATAATCTGTGGCTTATGAAACATTGTTAAGGCTCCGTTATCGCGTAGGTAAAGTACCGCTTAAACAGCTCTGAAGAATTTCATTACAATTTTTAAAAATTGCACTTAGTTTACATTTATTGTGCATGAGATCTTTTCTTAAGAGTGTTATCGAGTTTATATTATGCTTTATAGCAAATACAAAATTACAAAAGCTATTTCCTTAACGAATAAAAAAGTGTAAATTTATAAAAACAAAACTATAGCTAGCGAGCTTTTAAAAATGGTAAGGTGTACTTCCTAAATTATCGTTCAAGTATTATTCGACATAAAAATGCCCGAATAGACAACAGTACAAAAGAACTTTATGAAGTAAAAAAAAGTCATATCCCGCCTTTATTCAAACATTTTGGTAAATGACAACTATCATTCTTACTTCAGGCTTTTGCTCACGTAACGCGCTGTAGGCGGATCGAGTTAAAAAAACGGGAAGTCTCAAAGAGTTTGATTTGACTGTTAATACATTTAATGCATTTTCGTTATTGTTACAGATATTTTTGTGATTGTCGATGTAAAGTAACAGATTATTGTTTATATCCCTTACCATACTTTAACTTTCCTAATCTTTTGACTATTATTTAATAAATTCCCGAAGTAAATGTTGTTTTTCTTTACTTAAGAGAATGTGACGGTTAATTTTTGAATAAACTATTTCACTCTTAATTAGTCCTGATTCATTTCTTAAAACGAATATATATTTTTAATATTTTAATATAGTAATGCTTTTCTTTTTCTTAAAACCAGCAAAAACAACTGATATGTTAAATAAAGATATTTAGCAGTTTTATATCCCCCTTTTTGATTTCAACTACCTTAAATTATTCCTCGTCATTTAAAAATTAAAAATCTCAGTTAAACTTAAAATATTTCGAAAGTTCACGCATGTCTGGCAACACTGTGAGCAGAGAACTGCGATGCGATCAAATAATGTTGCTATTTACATTTTCAAATTTTAGTTTTAAATAAATTAATTCGCTTTTGTAGAGTCACTGCATCTAGTCACCTAGGCCAGCTGGTCGATCAGAGTAACGCAAACCGCCGCCATATTGGGGCATAGAAGGGTGATTTTTAATAATGGACAAATTAAAACAATGTTTTACATGTTTGAAATATTAGAGGTTTGATCTTTCAGAAAAAAAAACTTTTAAAGTAAACGTGGATTTGATTAAATTCAATACAGAACAAATCATGAACAATTTCGTGCTTCGTTTGCCCCAATATGGCGGCGGTTTGCGGTACTCTGGTCGACCAGCTGGCCTAGGTAACTAGATGCAGTGACTCTACCCTTTTGGAGACCATAGCGCCATCTTTAGGTGTTTACAGTTAATGAAGCTTCTTATTATTAACACTGGCGGCGATAACGGGCCCTTAATTGACCATCTTAATTGACGCAAAAGAGTTATTAAGCGTTTTAATTATTGTTAATCTTTTTTTAAATTAACTTTATAATAGGAACAGAATGACATTTTATCAAAATTACTTTTTTTACGACGAATTTATACAACAACAAAAATAAGTTACTAGGGTATTGGGCGCAACATAGAAAATTATAATAACAATACAATCATAATAGTTATTAAGTTAATGGACGCAACAAATGCATAGTTATTAGTTTTGGAAGGAACTGTTGCTCCACCAGCTAACAGTATCGTGTGAATCAATACAACGTTTTGTCGGTCCAGTGGCTGTTAGTTGCCTTCCGCTGTCTAGTTGTATAGTGAGAATCAGCCTTAATATGTAAATTTAGCTTTTAAGTCTACTTAATTGCTTTTGTTGCAGCAGGTTGCAATAATGTTTCAAATATTAATATAAGGGATAACAAGAAGATAATTGGCATTGAAAACTGAAACGGATATACCGTAGAATCACAGATAATGGAAGGCTCTAATACCAACCATGAGATCGAGAGCAAAATATTATGTATACCCAAAAATGATCAGAAACAATTTGACATCAGTACTTCCAATGCACAGAGACCAATGAATACGGAGAGTACACTTTCTGAATCTAACAAATATCAACGAAAACGTCCCCAGGAAAGTGATTTCAAGAAACAAGTACTCATTCAGAGAAGTGTCAAACAATTTGAATGTAGTGTATGCAGTTATAAATGTTTGCGAAAGAGTGTTCTTAAAAAACACATTTTTACTCACAGTGGGGAAAAGCCATTTGAATGTAATATATGCGGTTATAAATGTTCACAAAAAGGTTATATTTCACAACACATATCTAATCATAGTGGCAATAAACCATTTAAATGTAATCTATGTAGTCATAAATTTTTACAAAAGGGTTATCTTAAAAAGCACATTCGCACTCATAGTGGGGAAAAGCCATTTGAATGTAATTTATGTGATTATAAAAGTTCATACAAGTTCCATCTTAAAAGACACATGGTCAGTCACAGTGGTGAAACGCCATTTAAATGTAATATATGTGATTATAAATGTTTTCAAAAAAGAAGTTTACAACAGCATCTGATCACTCATAGTGGTGAAAAACCATTTCCATGTAATATTTGTAATTATAAATGCTCACTAAAAGGAACTTTGAAACAGCATCTGCTTACTCATAGTGGGGAAAAGCCATTTGAATGTAATATATGCGGTTATAAATGTTCACAAAAAGGTTATCTTTCACAACACATATCTAATCATAGTGGCAATAAACCATTTAAATGTAATATATGTAGTCATAAATTTTCACAAAAGGGTTATCTTAAAAAGCACATTCGCACTCATAGTGGGGAAAAGCCATTTGAATGTAATATATGTAGTTATAAAAGTGCGCAAAAGAGTAATCTTACACAACACATGGTCAGTCACAGTGGTGAAACGCCATTTAAATGTAATATATGTGGTTATAAATGTTTTCGAAAAAGAAGTTTACAACAGCATCTGATCACTCATAGTGGTGAGAAACCATTTGCATGTAATATTTGCAATTATAAATGCTCACTAAAAGGAACTTTGAAACAGCACCTGCTTACTCATAGTGGGGAAAAGACATTTGAATGTAATATATGTAGTTATAAAAGTTCACAAAAGAGTAATCTTACACTACACATGATCACTCACAGTGGTGAAAAGCCATTTGTATGTAATGTTTGTAACTATAAATGCTCACAAAAAGCACGTTTGAAACAGCACCTGTTCACTCACAGTGGTGAAAAGCCATTTGTATGTAGTATTTGTAACTATAAATGCTCACTAAAAACAAATTTGAAACAGCACCTGCGCACTCATAGTGGGAGAAAAGCCATTTGACTGTAAAATATGTGCTTATAAATGTTCAGGAAGGAGTAATCCTAGAAGACACATGTCCAGGTGCACTCATAGTCGGTAATTCCATTTGAATGTAATATATGTGATTATAAATGTTCGAGGTGCAGGCGGTGGATGAGTGGTGTCAGTGCATCACTCATGTTCCACGGGTCATGGGTTTGAGTCTCATTTGGGGCAATGGAATTTTTCTAATTGGGAAATTCCTTCATCTCAACTATGGGCATGTGTATTTGTGTTGCATGTTAGATTGGAGACATATGACCTTAGCTGTTGGTTCCCCGTAGTGTAGGTGTGAAATAAAAAAAAATGTATATAAATGTTTGTAAAAGGGTCTGAAGAAACATACTTGTAGTGGGGAAAAGCCATATAACCCATGAAAGGGGACCAGCTGTGCTAACATAGTTTAAGAAAAAATCGTTTAGAGAATAATCGTCTTTCAAACTAGGTGTCAATGACAATAATGTGAATGAAATCATAAATCCTTCAATTTGGCCTAAAGGTGTCCATATCAATAAGGTTTTTTACCGAAAAAAGCCGGCCCATCCAATACAGTGAAAAATAGCTACCATGTAGACTCTAAGGATCCGTACGCTTTACGTCTAATAAATTTAAATGTATGCAGTTTACGAAAAAAAATACATTTATTAAATGTGTATTTACATGTGTTAGGTAATCCACAGGTTGTGTGCTTAACTGAATTGTGGCTTAAAGAAGAAGAAATCAAAACGATAAAGTTTGACAGTTACAACATTGGAAGCCATTATTGTAAACGTAGCACCCGTGGAGGCGGTGTTGTAATTCTTATTCGTAAATACTTATCTTCATTTGTAAAGTCTTTAGAATTAGTTAATTTGGTGGATAAAGATTGTGAAGCTGCATCGGTTAATATTATAGTGGAAGAATGTAGTATTAATATTACATGTTTATATAGAAGCCCAAAATCACAATTTAAAGTTTTCTTTGATTGTCTTGATCATATTCTCTCTATTAACAAAAACAAAGGTCCGAACTTTGTAGCAGCGGATTTTAATGTTAATTTTCATGATGTAAAAAAGAAAGAAGTTTGTGAAATAACTAATTTATTCTTAGCTTATAATCTGAAAAGATGTTTTAATGAATATTCGCATCAGCAGGGCCAGACAAAAACATTAATCGATAATGTGTTCAGTAATATTAATGAATATCAATATCAGACGGAAACGGTTATTAATACCCTTTCCAATCATAATACTCAAATATTAACGTTTTTGTTGCACAAAGCTGCTGCATATGACGAAGATAAATTATTTGTAAAGAAAAGACTCTTTTCTATGAAAAATATTAATCTTTTTAAACTGTTATTATCAAATGAGGCTTGGGCTGAGGTTTATAGACAATCAGATTATCGTTCCAAGTTTAAAGCATTCTTTGATACTTTTTTAAATGTATTTAATTTAGCTTTTCCTAAACAATTAGTAAAATTAAAACAAAATTCATGTACAAAAAAGCCATGGTTAACCAAACAAATAATTGACGAAGGAAATTTTATTAAATATCTGTATAGGTTATCCAAATCGTCGAATGATGTTATAGATAAACAGGTATACAATATCCATAAGAGAAATTATCAGAAACACGTCAATGATACAAAGAGAACTTTCTTTGACAGTTATATTGAAAATTCCTCAAACAAATCGAAATCTATTTGGTCAGTAATTAAACAAAACATAAATGTAAACAAAAATAATAAACAAATTCCGATACCTTTAAAGGTGAATGGCAGCTGTATAGAAAACATCTGTGACATAGCAAACGTTTTCAATCGGTATTTTGTCAATTCAATAAATGACTTAATCACTGATTTTTCTTTTGATCCTTCTAAGATTAAGATTGACACTGTTGTTAATTCTATCTTCTTAAAACCCGTAACCATCCAGGAAACTATTAAAATAATTAATTGTGTTTGCAAAAAGATGTCGTCTGGGATTGATGAAATACCATGTAAATTAATAATTGAAATTTCCGAGTTCATTGCCGAACCACTCACTCATTTATTGAATATTTCTTTAGAAGTCGGATACTTTCCCAAACATTTAAAACATGCCTTGATTGTGCCTGTTTACAAAAAAAACCATCCTAATGAAATTAGTAATTATAGACCAGTAGCCTTACTACCAGCGTTTTCGAAAATATTTGAAAAGATGTTTTATGATAGACTTCTCGAGTTTTTGAACAGAAATGAAGTGCTCTCTCCACAACAGTTTGGTTTTATAAAAGGTTATTCCACACAAGACGCTGTTTTCTCATATTATAAAAAAACACTTGATAATTTAAACGACAAATTAAAGTCTGTTGGCATATTCTTCGATTTAAGTCGAGCATTTGATGTTATAGATCATGATCTATTATTATTTAAGTTCGATAAATATGGCGTGCGCGGTCCGGCAGCGTCTTGGATTAGATCCTACCTATCTGATAGGATGCAGTCTACTATAATTAATTATGATAACATAAAAACCTTATCTAGCAGCCTAACTGTCCGTAAGGGTGTCCCTCAAGGGAGTCTTTTGGGTCCCCTATTTTTTATTGTTTTTGTCAATGACGTAACTAAACATTTGAACAATTCTTTTCTGACACTTTATGCCGATGACACCTCAGCAATCGTCTCAGTAAAAACAGTAAATGAGATGCGTGAAAAAACAACCGCCTGTGTTCTAAGTATGACCCAATGGTGCCGTTCAAACGGTTTAGTATTAAATTTTTCGAAAACTGAATGTATGCTATTTTCACCTCAAAGTGTTCATTATGACTACTCCCTGCTTATACGCAGTGCAGCTGGCACAATCAAACAAACCAACTCTACAAAATTTCTAGGTTTACATGCAGATAGCAACTTATCATGGATTGTTCATATTGACAAAACTGTTAAAAAACTGAGTGTCCAGAATTTTATAATCTATCAGTTGCGTGATATTGTTAGCTTCATTACATTAAAATGTTATTACTTCTCTTGCATACACTCTGTAATCCAGTATGGTATACTTTGTTGGGGAAATTCTACTAAAATTAATGACGTATTTATATCTCAAAAGAGAATAATTCGCAGTTTGTTAAAGCTATCCTTGACAGCTTCTTGTAAGCAACACTTTATTGGTACCAAAATTTTAACAGTTCATTGCTTATATATATTAGAAGCGGTGTGTTATATTAAAAAACACATAAGTCAGTTTTCTAAATGTCGAGATATAACAAATGTATCAACGCGTGCCTCTGAAGACTTATACATAGCCCCATTCCGATTACAACAAGTCAATAGAAGTCCAGTTGTTAACTCCATACGATTGTTTAATCACTTACCAATCCACATTCGGGATATGAATTATAATATTTTTAAAAGAACTGTCAAGATATTTTTAACAAAGAAAGCGTATTATTCAGTACAAGAATTTCTAAACGATAATATTAACGATATGTAATTTCAATTATCTCAATACGTACTCTAAAAATTTTATGTATGATTATATCTAGATTTATACTCTTTATGAAATAAATAAAGATTATTAAAAGTTTCACAGTTTTATTAAAATATACCTGACAATATTGTTTCGACAGCTATGCTGTCATTATCAAAGGTAATATAATTATAAACAAACACATCGCTAAGGTAGATACAAAATAGGTAACTAGATAAAATAATAATAATAATAATAAAAATTAATAATAAAAATCATAATTAAACATCTAATACTTCCAGTAACGGAGAATTACTGAGCTCAAGTTGTTCATTCATTAAAGGTACCCTGAGTTTGTCTTTGTATATCTCAAAGGCTTATGTCTAATTTGCGTTTGTTATTACAAAAATGTAGGAATTTAATATTATTTTGAGGAGTCATTGTGTGATTTTGTTCTAAAAGGTGTTTGGCGTAATTCGGTTTTTCAGGATGTTTATTTTTGTAATGACGTACGTGTTCTTTATATCTTATGTCAAAATTTCGAAGTGTTTGTCCAATATATACCGAACTACAAAAATATTGTCAGGTATATTTTAATAAAACTGTGAAACTTTTAATAATCTTTATTTATTTCATGATTATGGAGTTCCACAAAATAAGGCTGGAAACAATAAACAAGATTATACTCTTTATATCAAACTTTTTATTTATTCTGCATATTTATTTCTTGTTAACGTATTTTTATCTATTTTTATTGTTGTTATAACTTATACACTTATAATTGTGTATATTGTTGTAATTTTGTTGTACTTTTTTCTGTAACTGACAATTTCCAATACTATATGTAATAGTCAAAAAGGAAATAAACATTATTATTATTATTATTATTAATAATCCAAAAAAATCTATTTTTAGGTAATTGCAGATTTTAAGTATACCCTTTATAGCCTTTTGGTTATACATTCCATTTAGAAAAAATTCGATTAAAAAATTTTTGAAAACGAATCAAAGTGTATTGTATCACATAGGTAGCAATCTTATCATGTGTTAAAACTTTCAAGTCAGTTTTCTCAAAATAAGTATTTTTCATATCGTAACTTTGAAGCCATCTTAAATTAAAAAAAAATCTTATTAAATGTTTATTTGTTTATTGCAATCTACAGACATACAATCCAATAACAGGTTACAAATATAGATTACAAATTATGAAAAAAAACCAGAATAAGATGGAAAGAGACGGAGCGTACACAAGATACTGCTTCACCAAGGAAGAACAGGACTTTAAAACTTATAAGCAAAAGAGAAATAGAGTGGTTTCAATGATACAGTCTGAACGATACTAATATTGACAAGTGTAGGGGAAATGGAAAGAAAATGTGGAGAACATTAAAAGATTTGGTGGGAAATAAAAAACAAGAAATTGATTTTTCAAAGATTGACTATGGAAAGTATACCGGAACAGTGGAAGAAAACTTTAACGATTATTACTTGGATAGTTTAAAAGAAGTAGCAGAAAGTATTGAAAAGCAAAATTGGCATAGTGAATATAAAGAAAATACTAGGCAGCCCAGTTTGATAGAATTTAAAAGTATTACAATCTCCGAGTTAAAGAAAATTGTATTTAATCTAAAAAACAAAAGTAGCAGTGACAATTGCCTAAGCATAAAGCTAGTGAAAGATTTATTCTGTGTAATAGGTTATCCTCTTCTATATCTAGTAAACTCATCCCTTGAGGCAGGTTCTTTCCTGAACGATTTAAAAACTAGTATCATTGTACCGATACCCAAGGTGCCAAAGCCTGTAGTTCCTGGTGAATTTAGACCGACAAATTTGTTACCAATGGTTGATAAAATTATAGAAACTATTGTGAGTGCACAATTGAAAGATTATTTTGAAAAAAACAAATTACTGTACATAGGTCAATCAGCATTTAGGAGTAAGCACTCATGCGAGTTAGCAATCCAGTATGTAACTGCAATGTGGAGAAAGGACGACGGAAAAACTGTGCTTAGTGTTTTTGTGGATTTAAAACGTGCCTTCGAAATTGTTGATCGGGGAATTTTGATTAAAAAATTAAAGTGGTATGGTGTAAGTTCAAAAGATTTGGAGTGGATTAAGGATTATCTTAAAAACAGATATCATAAGACAAAAATTGCTAGTAGTGTCTCGGCAAAAAAGAAAGTGTTTGGGGAGTTCCACAAGGCAGCGTCTTGGGTCCCCTATTGTTTGTTATTTATGTAAATGATATTTTCAAAGCTCTAAAAAACTGTTCTATTAGCCTTTTTCTGATGACACGCTTATATCAGTATCTGGAACCAACTTTCATGAGATTACTGCAGTTTTAAATAATGAATTTGAGCTATTATACAAATGGTTATGCAAAAATAAACTAAAGTTAAACGCATCAAAAACTAAATGTATGGTAATAGGTTCAAATGCAAACTGTAAAGAATTTGAAGAATTAAGATTAATATTGCACATAAATAAGTCTGTTATTGAACGTGTTAGCGAAATAAAATATTTGGGAATATTCTTAGATCCTAAACTAAGCTTTACCAACCATGTTAATTATCTACATAGGAAAATAGGGGAAAAAGTCGGTTTTTTTAATCGGATATCGAAGCTTCAAGTGCAACAAAGCGATGCGTATTCTTTTAGGATGTAATCGGTACACACCTATAAATGATATGTTAAATGCTTTAGAGTGGTTAACAGTACAGCAGTGTATTAAAATCGCAAACATATCTTTAATTTACAAAGTTGAACTTAATTTGCTACCAGAATATCTAAAATCATTTTTGGAGAGAAGGTATAATATGCATTCATATAATATTCGCTCTAAAGAAAACTATAATGTTCCTGCAGTAAAATCAAGTAAACTTCAAAAACACTATTCTATGAAGGCATTTGCCTCTTTAATGCATTGCCTGAAAATATTAAAAATGCACGAAATTTCCACACGTTTGAGAAGTTATTAAATATGTACGTACGACAGCTGTAGCTTAATACTAGGTATGTTAAAAACGTCACAATCATGACATTTGTAATTGTATATTTATTATGTAACTTACTAGCCTAGTGCTAAATAAATTCATTATTATTATAGATAATATATGTATGTAACTATAAGATTAATGAATCTTATGAAATATAATATAAATACAAAGATTAGTTAAAGTTTCACAAGTTTTATTAATATCTTAACCTGACAATATTGTTTCGACACTTTGTGTCATTATCAAAGGTAGATAAGATTGAAAAACAAACACGTTGCTAAGGATAAATACATACAGAAAATAGGTAACTAGATACAATACATACTAAATATCTAACAGTTCTAATAAAGGAGAATTACTAAGCTCAGTTTGTTCATTCATTAAAGGTACTGTGCGTTTATGTCTGTATATTTCAAAAGCTTCTAAAATGTCTAATTTGTGTTTGTTGTTGCAAAAATGTAAGAATTTAATGTTGTTTTGAGGTGTCATTGGGTGGTTCTGTTCCAAAATGTGTTTGGCATAATTCGATTTTTCTGGATGTTTAAGTCTATAAGAGCGTACGTGTTCTTTGTATCTTATGTCGAAATTTCTAAGTGTTTGCCCAATATAAACCGAGTTACAAAAAGAACAATTCAAACCGTAAATGCCGGATTTCATGATATCTTGTATTTTGTCTTTAGCATTGAATAAAAATGAAAAGGTGTTGGTGTTAGTTTTATAGGTTATTTTGTAACTGGTGGTTTTTCTTAGTATAGTTGCAATTTGTTCTGATATCTTGCCAAAGTATGGTATTGATATGTAGTTTGTGTCTTGTATTTGAGTGGCAATTGGAAATATTCTTTTGATAGCTAACCTATAATCTTTTTGTTGAATTAAAGTGTCGATCATGTTATGGTTATAATGGTTTGCATATGCTAATTGTTTGATGATTGAAATTTCTTTATCAAAATGTGATCGTTTCATAGGAGTAGTTAAAGCTCGGTGTACTAAAGATCTATAAGCCGCTAGTTTATGCATTTTGTGATGACATGAATCGTTAGGTATAGTGACGTCTGTGCTTGTGGGTTTTCTGTATATGGAAAAATCAAATTCATTGTTTGTATTAATTGTAATAGTTAACTTCCTTAACACTGCAATTACGTTACAACATTCATTCGCTCTTTGAATTTTGCCAAAAAGTTCAATATGACATCTCAGTCGAATCAAACAAAATTATCAGACCAAAAGCGGTTTGAAATTATTTGTCACCATAAACGAGGCGCTTTTAGTCGCGAAATCGCCTTCGTAGTAAAATGTAATCAATCTTTAGTAATTCCAGTTATTAGAAAGTATACTGAATTTGGAAAAATCGACGACAGACCGCGTAGTGGCCGACCAAAGAAAACCTCAGTTCGGGATGATGCTGTGTTAAGAAGAACAAGCCTGGCAGACAGAAGTCTTAATTCCACCTAACTAACCAAACTGTGAGTAGGTATTGGGACACCTGGCCCAGACAGTTCTAGGGACTCTAGATTCTCTGTCTCTCTCTAAATCTGGTGACTTTTTGTCTGTCTCTCTCTAGGTGGTTAAGTACGGAATCTGCATTACCGGCATTCTGTATTACCGGCATTTGGTTCGTCACTTGGCTAAATGGTGTTAGTGTTGCTAGGGGAAAACAGATGGCGCCAGTGTCGTTTTATGTAATTTTTGTACCGACATTCTGTATTATCGGCATTGGGTTCGTCACATGGCTAAATGGTAGCGTCGTTTCTAGGGGAAAACAGATGGCGCCAGTGTCATTTTACGTGATTTTTGTACCTACATTCTGTATTATTGGCATTTGGTTCGTCACATGGCGAAATGGTAGCGTCGTTGCTAGGGGAAAACAGAGGGCGCCGGTGTCGTCTGACGTGATTCTCGAAGTACGGAATCTGTATTACAGGCATATGGTTCGGCGCTCGGCTAAATGCTGTTGCTAGGAAAACCCCAGAGGACTGTTAATAGAGGGCGTCATGCAAAGGGGTCTGTATTACCGGCAGCCTGTGTACTACTACAAGAGGGCGGCCTCATGAAGAAATCTGTATTATCCTACGTACTGATGCTATTAGAGGACGCATTAAAGAGCCCTCTCTCTCTCTCTCACGCACACACCCTGTACTCTTTCTACCTTTTTTTTCTAGAAGAAGAAATAATAATGCCATATAGGAATTATGTTTCTACTTTTCGTGTACCCTCTCTCTCTCGCGAATAACGATCTACCCTTTTATATAGTCGCCCTTCTCCCTTAATCTTTGCTAGTAAAAGATTGAATATTCAGTGTAAACAGACACTTTTTAAATTTAAAACCAGTTATTATTAATCTTTCAAGCCACTGTTATATACCACACGCATACAACGTATCGAAAGCGACTGACGTGAAAAATATTATTTCATATATGTAGCTCTCTCTCTCTACGAGACAAAAGGGAGACATTTCATTGGTCGCTTAAAATATAATAGGCCTTAGGCTATATACATTCCTTTAGACATTTCAAGGGGGTGAAAAACAAGTTTCTACTTGTCCCGTTGCCGTCATCGCTAGAAATATGTGGTTTTATAAGCTGAGGGATCTCTCTCTCTAACAGTCCCAGAACCCAAAAAAAACAGGTATAATTGTTTTACCCTTTTTCTTAATTTGGTTCTTTTCTGTAAAAATATTATCTTTTTATAAAGATAAAAATATTACATTTAATTTATATTAAAATCATCCAGGTATATATATATATATATATATATATATATCAATGATTAGAAGTAATAATGCGCGTAGAGATGATATACAAGAAAGAGTTATAATAATGGGATATCGCGCAACAGAGAAGAAAGAAAAAACAAGTTGCAGCCGTCTACACGTGTTTCACACTTATTAGTGATCATCAGGACGGCATAGCAGATGGAATAATATAAAAGCAACTCACTCAGAAAGATGTAACAACACAAGGTTTCACTGATAGCAGCCAACCGCACATTTGCAGTATCGGCCTGAAGACACTGAGTTTTCAGGCCGATACTGCAAATGTGCGGTTGGCTGCTATCAGTGAAACCTTGTGTTGTTACATCTTTCTGAGTGAGTTGCTTTTATATTATTCCATCTGCTATGCCGTCCTGACGATCACTAATAAGTGTGAAACACGTGTAGACGGCTGCAACTTGTTTTTTCTTTCTTCTCTGTTGCGCGATATCCCATTATTATAACTCTTTCTTATATATATATATATATATATATATATATATATATATATATATATATATATATATATATATATATATATATCTATTTTCGTAACAAGTCGAGATCCGAATAAATTTAGGACAAACCGAGATCCACCAAAAGGTTATCAGTTACGCATGTATATTTCCTGTTGATACAGTTATAATTTACGACTTAACCACTACCCCCTCAGAGGGGAACAGATTTTGCAATTAAAATTTTATTTATAAATCCATAACGCAGCGAGATCCGCAACAAGTCGAGGTCCATTTTTGTATATAGCATAATATGTATACCAACGTGAGATCCTGCAGCGTTGCCACCGTATTCGACAGATATTTACCACAAAACTCACAAACGAGGGTCATTATGACAACCAGATGTTGTAAAAGGGACTGTTAAAATGACTTGACCTGGAATTTCATACAATAGAAAAAGGACGAATTTTGCTTGAAAGTATAAAATTATTATTCATGTTATTCTGCATGTTAGATTTAATATGATATAGTTATCTGTTAATAATTTTATACAATACAATTACTTTAAGATGTACTATTGTTTTCATAATGATCTAGGACAGCAAGGCTATTTTTTATTACTTTATGCTATACGTTTACACTAAAAGAAATGAATTAAATAGCATTATATTAGCCTTGTTGCCCGAGATCATTATGAAATCAATAGTACATATTAACCTTTAATGTTTTTAACTTTCTTAAAAATATTTTATTTAAAAGAGAAAAAAGGGAAAAAGTTAAAAATATGAAAGGTTAATATGTACATCTTTAAATTGCATTACATAAAATTATTAACAGATAACTATATTATATTAAACCTAACATGCCACCCGCCTTGAAACTATTGATTTTAAAAATAAAGCAAATAAAGATTATTGAAATTGAAAGACTAAAGTATAAGATTGTTTTTAATTACTACCATTTTCATATATTATTTTTGCACATATGTACTATAATTAATCGCATCACGCAAAATACAGTTTTACATGCATTTTGTTTCAAACCCTAATATTATCTCCCCTAATTATGTCAAATGAATGATATTAAGGAATGCTATAAAGAAAAAATTACGAATTGAATGATGCCTTTGGTTACGGATTGCATTTGATTATAACCGGAAAAAGTAAAGAAAATAAAACTTCCGTTTATGCAAAAAACCAGCTATGCCTAGGAATCATTGGAATGATCATAAATCACTTATTTCAATTTGAAAACATTAGAATGGCGGAGAAAATATTTGCTTCATACGTCAAAATTATTTTGAAAGATTGAATTCTTTGTGTTTTGCGGTATTTTTGAATCTAATATGTACTTTGTTTATAATGTTTATATGGTCGAATAAAATCATTGCTTTCGCAACCTTTAAGAATCTTTATTTCCAGAATCTTCCAGGTTCAAATAATTCAGTAAAAGGCAATAAGATTAGGGCTGATTCTATACCGAAATTACCTAAAATTACTTACTAAATACAAACGTGATAATTGTAACTGTTTGGTACAGGACCTTCAATCGTACGGGTATTTAATAATTTCATCTACGAAAATAACGTGCAGTTGTACAGTGAAATTATTGTAAAAACTAATTTTCTTCTGTTTGATTTAAATCCAATAGTTGCGAAAGCTGATTATACTATTCAAGGTCATCTTAATTTCAACGGTAAAGAAAAACTGTGCTGTAATTTGGTTAATTTTATTATGAACATTAAAGCCTCAACAAAAAGTGAAACAAAGGCGAAAGATAACAAATGTGCATGGATAAACAATTCAAATCTAATAGTTGCTATTAATGGTAACCGAAATGTGAGTGCCAACAACAATTTCGGATCATATTCCTGACAAACTGCATCACATTATCCTAATCTACCACGTTCGAATGAAGAATTACAACAACCAACTTTGCTCAACAATCGGTCTTTTTTTAATTGTTCGTCGTCAATACATTCAAGCAAATGGGAACCTACATTTGGGATATATTACTTAAACATTTGTAGTTTCTTAGCACACAAATATGAAGTACATCAATTTATAGCTGAGTTTCAACCTTCAGTATTGTGCTTATCAGAAACTAGAGTTACTGCGGATATTTTAGAATGTGAGACAGAAATAAAGGGGTATTACGTTGTTGTATGCTTTTCTGATAATAGGTACGCAGGTGGTGTTATAATGTTTATAAACCGTAAATATAATTTTAAGATTATTCATAATATTAGTGTTGCCAATACGTTTTCGTCGTTAGTTGTAAACGTAAATAAAATAATGGTTGGAATTGTATATCGCTCGTCGAGTTCAAGTGCTATATATTTTATAAATTATTTCAGTAACTTGTTGGATGAGTCTTACTATAAAGGTCGTGTTATTTTTACAGGAGATTTTAATATTGATATGAGGATAGACAATTTATACAACAGAAAATTAAACATATTGTTAATAATATAGGTATGAAACAAATAGTTAACGTTCCCACCAGTACTACACCTAACTCGCAACTACAATTGATCTTGTGATAACGAACGATCCTTACTAAACGTTACAGTAAAAGATACGCCAAAAATTACAGATCACGATATTGTGATTGTAATAGTTATTAACAATCAATCTGCGTCTATTGAAACAGAAAAATATAAAAAAGTGTAATAAACGATGAGGTGATAGCGGAAATGAGAAACAAACTATATGAATGTAACTGGAAGTATGATGTTATTATTGATAATTTTCGTAACAATATTGTCAATTTGTTAGATACATATGCTCCACTTAAAACGTACAAAATTAGAAGTAATTTAAAACCATGGTTCAATAATAACATTAAGAAAATTAAAATAAAGCGGGATAAAGCATATAAAACTTTTAACACTACTAATGATCCTCAAAACTGGATTAATTATAAAATTTTGAGGAATGAACTCGTTTAGTATAATAAGATCAGAAAAATTAGAGTATTATAGATTACAGATTGATAACGATATGGGGAATTCTCGCGCTATGTGGAAAACATTAATTGGAAAATCAAACAACGATCTCCCAGATGACATTGATTTTGAAAATTCTAAACTGAATGAAATTACTTTACTCTTTACTCTTTCGTCGTTTAACAGTAAGTATCTTTAACTTACACGACTTTACACCGTCGCTTTCTATCAGTAAGTGCCTTAAAACTATGATTTTCTAAGCTTATATACTATAGACTATTTACATAATTATATTACACAATTTGACTTCACCTTACAAACTAATACAAACTGTACACTCATATGATACATAATAGCAGATTAATATTCTTATAAAAGTGACACATCTATTACACATTAATTACACAATACTTTTACGCAATAATAACGATCTATTTACATTAACAAAAACCTTAAAGAATCACATAACCCGTCGATATACACATTTGAAATTTTACATAATTGAATTACATCATAACAAAAACTTGCGAACAACTGGATGTTACGTACACTTAAGTAATCGGTGAATAAGCTATTTGATAATAAATAAAAAACATGTATTATTTAACCTTATTAAAAAGTATACACATTGATTGTATAATCAATGACACATCATTAAATAACTTAAAATTATTTTTAACTAGAAAAGTTGATAAAAATATTTCAAAAGTGTTAGTATTTAGCAAAGATTTTAGATTTTCACAAAATTTTCAAAATTTTCCAAAATTTTGAAACTACCATCCACAGCAATATATATATATATATATATATATATATATATATATATATATATATATATATATATTTAAAAAAAAAGCTATTAATATTATACATGCAGATTTTACTGAAATACACTATAAATATTATCTTTTGAAAGAAATAAAACGCCTTATATGTATTTTTACGGCTTTTATTATCCCTCAATATTTTACCTAAAACAGATGATTCCAGGTAAAGAAAAAAAACACCCTTTTCTAAAGACCAAACCAGACCCTTGCAAATTTCAGAGTTCGTAAATAAAATCGATATATTTATTCTTAAGGTTTAAAGCTGTAAATAATAAATAATATGAATTCAATCTTTTAATGACATCCAGTCTGATTGTATAGATGGGATAGCCTCTGAGAACATCTTAAAATGTATTACGGTTAAATTCAGCTTGAAATTACAAATGTAGCGCTAATGTTTATCACGCAGGTAGGCAGATATCATAATATCAACCTTTTTTTTACCTGAATACAGCAAATGATGCATACAGATAACCTCTAGACATCTCGGGGAAAAGGGACTGAAAGCGATCTATTTTTATGAAAGTTATTTCTAAGAAAGCAATTCATTTATCCAAATCACACTTTAAGGGCCATTAATACCCTCGTCTCTATAATACTAGATCTTAAAAAATGTAATTTATGCCGATATTGATTATTTGCAGCTTTTCAACCGGAATTATTAGTATAGTATTATGTTTTTCTATTTCATAAAGCTCTAATGAAGCTAATATAAAACATTTCGAATTTTGATTCCTGAGTCTCTATAATATTCTTTATAATAAGTTCTTCTTATCATTAAGGAGCAATTTATTCATATCAAGCCTTGCATTCTGCAAACGAAATGTTACGTTTTAATGACAATATATGGGGAAAAATGCGGCTCCTTCTAACTGTTGACTGTTATAGTAGGTATATAGATATTGAATTATGTTCGAATGTTTTCATAAATTTTTAATTCGTTATTAATAAAAATAATAAAATTAAGGGTTAAGAGAGATGCAAGAAAAGATGTATTCCATTTTATAAATGTTTACCCTGCTAGGTGTAGGGGTTTCAATTGATATATTTCGCTACTTAGATTTAAAGGAATTTAAAACTGGGGATTTTTTTTAATGAGAATCGACGGCATTTATTAACAAAACTGTTTTAGCTCTTTCACCTACCTGGTATTCTACGATCAGATAACGCCCCCCGAAATCAGACTAAAGACGGACGGTGTTATGCATTGAGCGTAATACAATTTAATTTAACCCTATGTTTTGTCTTATTATTATTATTCCTGTGTAGGCAGTTTAATAAATATTCAAGTAACTGTCTTAAAATTGCATGATATCCCCATTTTGTCTAATTAACATATGCCTGCAGGTTATTAACCCTTTATCCTTTTTTTTTGATATTATATTTTTACAAATAGGTTTACCGGAGCGCCGTTTTAAAATGTATATACAAACTAAAGACGGACGGTGTTATGCATTGAGCGTAATACAATTTAATTTAACTCTATGTTTCTATGTAAAGCTTTATAAACCTAATCTATGCGTTCGTTTTCCAGTAAAATACAGAACACAATACCGTTGAAATATGTAAAACATCTATAATGTTGAAAATGCATAGAACTCTTTTTTTTAATAGAAGTATTTTATGCAAAAAGATGTTCCAGTTATTCTATAGATTAAATGTTAAAAAATTAAACTGATCAAAGCCAAAACCTGACTGAACGCTATCATAATATGTTCCACAGGTCAACCTCAATTAATTAACATTCTTAAGCTAGACCATGCAAATTAAATTGACAAAGTCTTGAAACAAAAGTGGCCTAGTCAGCCCTGTCGGGCAAGAAATCTGGGCATGATAAAAATAAAACATATAAAGATATTTTACAAACATTTATTGCATAATACAAGTATATAGATCATAAGTTGTTTTCTATGACTATTGTAGTTCTACAGCTCTCTGAGTCGTCGTTGTATGCCCTCGTAGAAATACTAATACGTATAAAGTCCGTGGAATGACTCGTTGGCCCTGTAACCTTTCCTAATTCTTCGTTACTTTCATAGTTGGCACGATAATCAGCCGGCAGCGTAGTTGCATCTTCTGTCCCAACGATGTCAGTGTTTGCTCCCGTTCCTGTCTTCACAACAGATGCGCTATGGTGTACGTTATTGAATTGCCTTTTTAAGCTGTCAGTGTGTGAAAAAGTTTTGACAGCTAGAACAGCGGATTCTGTTTGATTCGTGCATGGTTTTTACGTGTCTCTTGCATGTGAATGGCCTCGCGAAAGACTTGAAGCAAACTGGACACTGCATTTTGCAATCCTGTTTCATACGACGACGACGGTCATTCTTCATCTTCTTTGAAAAAGTTTTGACACAGCTAGTACATTGGATTCTGTTTGAATCGTGTATGGTTTTTATGTGTCTCTTGCATGTGAATGGCCTCGCGAAAGACTTGAAGCAAATCGGACACTGTATTTTGCAATCCTGTCGACCAGAGCCAATCTTCTTCTTACGCTGCTTCATCTAAACTAATGAAGAAACAGGAACCCTCCTATTTATATTGATCGATCTGCGCAATCGGTTGTTCTCGGCTATAATCGTAAGCGCTCGGAGCAATATGTATGCTCGAGAATGAATCGTAGGTTCTATCCTAAGTGTATGTAATAACCCTCAGAGGGACAAATGTCCGTACAATTTAAATTATCAAACTTACCATATAAACCTGAATATTTACTACATTTGCTTTAATTCTTGCGCCCTACCTACCTACCTACCTACCGTAAACAATATGACATATCTGCGTCTAAATATAGTGAACGAAAGTACTAGAGGAACTTAATACCTTAGATCACGGCTGTTTCTGAATGTATCATTTTGTTTTCTTAATAACTTTTGCATGGCAATAGCTTAAGTGGTCGCCGCCCTGTCGTTCACCCTTCATTCTTAAGACACACGATTTTAGTTTAGTCTTACATATGCATACAATCAACCTACCCCTAGAATAAGTAGATGTAGGTATAATTAAAATCAATAAATTTAAAGATATTTATTATATACATATTTATTATACATTATATCAGAGGTAATAAATTTAAGTCTATCATCTAGATCAATGTCATTCTGCAAATCTACAATAGTTTTCCTATTAAACTTATAAACCAATTCATTCAAAAATAAATCATCTTTATAAAAGAATTTAACACTTTTAATAAAATATTATTGTCTATATGGGTTGTTCTACCTTTTATAGCCTCGTCCAGGACTTCAGAACATTCGTAATTGCGTTGCATAGTTTTAATACTATCGATCTTTTTCCATAAAAAGGTTTTCATCATGTATAAGCTCCCTAGACTTAATTCGGAAATGTAAAGTTCAAAACCTTTAGTTTTCGGAACAAATTTGAGACATTTGTTTCCTACCCTGTGAAGCGTGTAATCAGTCAATACGTGTCCATCGACCTCGTTTCAGACACCCCAGGCTGTACGAGGAATCCTCCATAAATTCTTTAAAAGAGTCTTCGTTAAATTGTACGCCGTGATCAACGCCTTTCTTCAAGATTCTCACATCAAAATTCTTATCTAGTCCAAGATGTAAATATTTCGAACCACTGCTGTTTAACGGCAACTGTATTTCACAGTCTTGACTTTTCGTAGTTTAGAGTTTTTCGTCATCATCATCGTCTATAACCTTTACATCTTTTGTAGATTTTAGAATTTTTGTTCAGCTGAGACGAATCACGCTGTACACTATACGGTTCCCATCTATTATGTTGAACAGCTATGTAGAAAGCCGTGGATAAGTAGCAGCAGCAGCAACAACACAGACGAATCGTGACTAAATAAGTAGACCTGCTGCTTCTGCTATTTATTACCTTCTGAAGAGGGAGGGAGGAAATCATCATTAAAACGTCCATAATACATCGACTCAACAGGTTTTTACTTGTCTCAACTTGTTGGATCGTGTTTGCATAGTATTCGTAGTCGGCGTAATTACCCTCAGGCATGGAATCATACTAGGCGTCCTGCATAGTATAATTATTCTGTCGATGGGAGCATAACATAAACCATTTGTATCTACTCCTTCGTACAATTTAAATTATATTCGATTAGAATCATGTACCCCCGTATTTTCATATTTGCGTTTTCACCATATAGGATTAATTTTTAGCTCTAGTTTTATATATATATATATATATATATATATATATATATATATATATATATATATATATATATATAGCGTTTTGTATAGATCTCTCAGGATAATTTATTGTCATATACTGTCTTTGAATATTCTAAAACAGCTAAAAGCTATCCATGTTAGGAATTTTTAAATAACGAAATTCTTATTGAAGTGGTGAGGTGAAGCTCATTATCAGAGCTCAGCAATATACATTTCATTAAGGTTTTCCCCTTTACTGTAAAATTTATTTATCATATAGTATATCATTTTCATATATTAGTATGACTTCATAATGATGTCCTATAACGTCATCGGGATAACAGATGATCGAATCAGAGCGTTCTTCAAAGATGTTTGCCAGTCAACAACAACGTAACTCCGATTTCTTGTCTAACCATCTAACAGGGCGGACTCTGCGTTAAGATTGTTCTGGAATAAATGACGTAAACGTTCGATCTTGCTTCATCATTAATTAACCCTGGCTAGACGCCCTTCAGCATGAATTCATCATCATGGCACGCCTAGAGATTGATGGAATACCATCAGTACGAGATTCCTGTAATCCAAGATGGCTGCCTACAAATCACAGCGTAGTAGTCGTGGTCCGAGATAGGTTAGAACACGTGATGTTTCATTTAAAATATACATGTATGACTAAGGGTGAAGAAGGGTGAAGAAACTAGCATGACTAAGGATGAAGAAGGGTGAAGAGACTAGCATTACTAAGGGTGAAGAAGGGTGAAGAGCCTAGCATGACTAAGGGTGAAGAAGGGTGAAGAGACTAGCATGACTAAGGGTGAAGAAGGGTGAAGAGACCAACATGACTAAGGGTGAAGAAGGGTGAAGAGACTAGCATGACTAAGGGTGAAGAAGGGTGAAGAGACCAGCATGACTAAGGGTGAAGTAGGGTGAGATTAAACATCTTCCAAGGTCATATCCACAATACCTGCTTTCTATTTACGTCCACGTCATGCAGCTACTCTAGTTGCGCCTTCCTGGATTCTGAAATCAAAAACCATTCTGTCTAGCAATGTTTTTGTACAAATATTCAGCAAAAAAAGTATACCTTTTAGATTCTGAATAGTTTTTTCTTTTAATCCTTCGAGCTTTTGGTAAGCGAGTTGTAATTGCCAAACGTACGTTCATCTTAGTGTAGTTCATACTTGTTGTCTTCTTTTTGTAAAGTGCATCTGAAAAAGATGTATCAATATGGTTTCAGATAAGTCGGCATTATGTAAAATGCCATCAGATAATATACAGGATGTCTCAGAAATAAAGGGATTTGAGTTAATGGTAGATAGGTGAAATGGAGTAGAGCAAATTTTCCTTATAAAGTTTGTTCTTCAACTGAATAGTTTTCGAGAAAATGAATTTTAAAGTTTCATTGATTTTCAAGTCCGACTCTGTAACACTAACCTACCTTAATGTACTTTAAAAATGTGATACCATTTGTAGATCTGCGTGCCTTTTAAAAATTGTTATTGTATGTCACGTACAAAAGTAATTTACGATATCTGAACGTCTTAAACGTAAATAAAGTTGTTATTACCTATTAGTAGGTCGAAATATAATCTGATGTTGTAGGTATGCTTTATTCTTCTGAAATTAGAATTAGAAATCGTCACTTATCTTATGAAACGTTTATTTAATATAATTAAAAACACTAACAATCAAATACAACAAATATTATTAATTGGTATTAGAACTATGAAAATTTAAAATTAATGTTAATGCTGCCGACACTAGTATTATGCACATTAGAAAAGTTTATTCCAGGTATATAATTCAAAGCATTATTATTTCTGTTTTCTGTTGCATTAGCTATGTTTGACAACACTACTTTTTCGTTGACATATATGTTAGGAATATTAACATTGTCAGCTACAGCAGTCTGATCAAATGCACTTGTTGAAGGAATTTCACTCGCGCCATTTTCCGTTAATGTATCTTGACCTTGCTGTATCAGTAGGTATACCGTCACCTGGCCAGCCCCCCACCCTTTTTATGCAAATGACCCGCGATCTAATTAATATTCAAATGAGGCGTGGTCTAATTAAATGCGCGAATTAAATTAATTGGTCTAATTAAATTAATTCACGGTATCATTTACATATCTCCTCTCTCATTTACATATATGATTCCTCATATGCATGCGCGAATTAAATTAATTCACGGTATCATTTACATATCTCCTCTCTCATTTACATATGCATGCGCGAATTAAATTAATTCACGGTATCATTTACATATCTCCTCTCTCATTTACATATATGATTTCTCATATGCATGGGCTTATTAAATTAATTCACGCTATCATTTACATATCTCCTCTCTCATTTACATATATGATTTCTCATATGCATGCGTGAATTAAATTAATTGATCTAATTAAATTAATTCACGGTATCATTTACATATCTCCTCTCTCATTCCTCATATGCATGCGCGAATTAAATTAATTCACGGTATCATTTGCATATCTCCTCTCTCATTTCTCATATGCATGCGCAAATTAAATTAATTCACGGTATCATTAGCGTATCTCCTCTCTCATTTACATAACTGATATCTCATTCTGTACATCTCATTTTTATATATTATTTGCCATCTCTCATCTCTCTCTCATAAATTTATTTTAAAATAAATCAGTCCTATTTGATATTTATCTATAGGTCGTCATGTAATTCTGCGAAAACAATTTAACATGTAGAAACGTAATAATAAAAATTTATTTTCAACTATACAAAAGTAACTCTAAAGCTACTGTCAATCAACTGTCGGATTATCTATGGTGCAGTTTTAAAAAGTTAATGAAGCGTACATCAAATCTGTCTACATTGACAAAACAAGTGACTCAGATTCCTTGAAGTTTCTACATCTCTCATCTCTCTCTCATAAATTTATTGAAGCGTACATCAAATCTCTATGATTCATTTGAAAGCAGAAATACTAAACAAGTGACTGAGATTCCCTGAAGTTTCTTTATAATTAGCTCATGCAGAATAACACAAAGGGAGTCACTTGTTTAGTATTTCTGCTTTCAAATGAATCATAGAGATTTGATTCACGCTTCATTAACTTTTAAAACAATAATTGTTACTTAAGACAAAGTGTTTTTATAATAACAGATTTCTTTGTGTTATTTTAAACGTTGTTCGTCGAGCAGTGAGTCAGTCACGTGGTTACTTAAATTAGTATAAAGCTTAGAAATTTTTATATCTCAAATCAGTACGAAAGTGTTTCCCATAGAGAAAACACTTATCAACTATTATCAACACAGTTATCCAGAGTTTAACAGTGTATATTTAATTTAATCAGGTAAGTTATTTTGATTTTATGTTTAACGATCTTTCCACTACTATTTACCTGCTATATCTATAATATGTAAATGTTCTACATTTGTTTATGTAAACTAATCATTTGAACTTTTTTAGATCGTCTACAATTCCGTATCATTAAGAAATATAATTTGTTTATTTGAAATCAATCATGTAAGTTGCTTTTATTTTAACGATGTTGTGTAAACTTATTTTGAAATTTGTTATAGACTGACTGCAGTTTCTATCTGCGTGAAATCCACATAGTTTTTTATTCCAACGGGTTGTTGTATCAAGGAAGTCGAAGACACGAAATTATCATCGTTTGATAATTCTGTATCCTGCAAATTTATTTGAAATATATCAAGCAGGTATGTTTTATCTTCAGTTGCTTATATTTTAAACTATATGTATATGTTTTACGATTGCTTACAGTAAGAAATGGAATTTTTAAACGAATTGAACCAATCAACCGGAACAGCAAAACCCGTCAAGAAATTGCATGAATACAACATGAAGGAAGTAGCAGAGATATCAGAGATCAAAATTATCACCTGCAGGGACGGACGCAGAGCTGTGTTCATTGTCGCTGAAAAACATATAACATATCTACCCAAAAGATTCGCTGACAAACTTACTGAAGATAAAGTGATCGATCTCAACCAGAAGATATCGAATAAAACTCTGTCTCTAGGATTGGTTTACCTAGGTAAAGTAAAGACAGAATTTACAATCTATCATCTATACTCTAGTCTAGTCTGGTCTGGTATGGTCTTGCTTCGAAAACGTTGTTTTTAATTATGATGTTTGTATCACGCATAGTCACAGGGGAAGATGTAAGAACGTTTATTGATACGAGTAGTTTCGACACTACTTAAAACATAATACATAACTTATATATAATATCTATTAAATAGTACATTTCGTATACACTAATAATGGTACTACATACCCTACTATAAAGTAAACATGTTAAGTATAACATATAAATACACTTCACTATGTATTTATATTAATCGTATGTAATATATGTAATAGTTCACCCTTCACCCTTCACCCTTCACCCTTCTCCCTTCACCCTTCACCCTTCAGGATCGACTGATGTTACGGACCTCATGTAGTAATAATATCTGTATATAGTTTTCAAATAATTTTTACTTTATATAGTTTAATAATGTTTGTATATTCTTCACGATGTATTTATATTAATCGTATGTAATAGATGTAATAGTTCACCCTTCACCCTTCACCCTTCTCCCTTCACCCTTCACCCTTCAGGATCGACTGATGTTACGGACCTCATGTAGTAATAATATCTGTATATAGTTTTCAAATAATTTTTACTTTATATAGTTTAATAATGTTTGTATATTCTTCACGATGTATTTATATTAATCGTATGTAATAGATGTAATAGTTCACCCTTCACCCTTCAGGATCGACTGATGTTACGGGTCTCTTGTAGTAATAATTCTGTAATTTAAGGTGAAAATAAAAAATGTATATAGTTTGAGTTTGTTAGGTCACCTAATCTGTTTAAATATAGATCTATACGTCATATGATTAACATACGTGTAATATAATTAACATGTAGAAACATCTATGATAATAATACGAGAAAAATTTACTTTCGAGTATACAAGGTACCGCTAAAGGGTTACTTTCAATCACCAGTCGGGTTATCTCTATTAGTAAAAGTTGACAAAGTAGAAGCCAACAATATGAATTTACTAATGAAGGTAGAAGAAACTCATTGATAAAATATAGGTTATACGTGAAGCGTTTGCTGCTACTCAAACGTTAATAACTTAAACAAGACAGGAATATAGGTATTAGATCATCAAATTTTAAAAGTTGAACAATTATCAAGATGAAAACGTATATTGGAATAAGGCTAACAAACTAATCGATACTCTACTGTATACCTTAAAACAGAGGGGTAGCAGTAGTTTAGAAAACTAGGATGAGATTATTTCAATTATTTCTGAGCTTAAAGAAGAAGGTATTATAGAATAAAAGATAATGGTTATACAAAATGTTACCCTGAAGTATACTTTTCTATTTTGTTGTTGTATATTTGTATGTTAGAATATAAGTTGTCTAGTTTCAAATATGTATGTTAGAATATAAGTTAACTAGTTTCTATAAAAAGTAAAATATTTATCTGTTTTATTTCTCCAGGTTAAGTCTTCAAGGTTCTCATAACTATAGATATTGTAAGAGAAAATCACGTAGAGTTTCAAAGTTATAAAGACGTATTACAAAACATATGACATATGTTATAGATATATATTTGTATATTTGTATGTTAGAATATAAGTTAACTAGTTTCAATAAAAAGTAAAATATTTATATGTTTTATTTCTCCAGGTTAAGTCTTCAAGGTTCTCATAACTATAGATATTGTAAGAGAAAATCACGTAGAGTTTCAAAGTTATAAAGACGTATTACAAAACTGTAGAAATCGTTTACAGGGGTAGTAGATATAACGAAAAAGGTTAGAAATCTGTTCAAAATCACATTACATCAAGAAAAGTAGAAAAATTGGGGTTAGAATTGTTGAATATTTGCATTTTCACTATATATCATAGGTTTAATTTTTTATCTCTAATTTTATATAAGGCGTTTTGTATAGATCAGGAGTCTCACGATAATTTATTGTCATATACTGCCTTTGAATATTCTAAAACAGATAAAGCTATCCATGTTAGGAATTTTTAAATAACGAAATTTATATTGAATCAGTTTAATGATGTGAACTTATAAGTGAAGCTGGCTAGCAGAGCTCAGCAGCTACAATAAGATTTTCCCAAAACACTCTTCACTGTATGTTCCTTCACTAATCTAGCATTTAAGCTATACATATTATAGCATATCGATCGATATCATTCAAGTCTAGCTTACGTTTAGTAGCAATTTATTTTTATTTAATATATCATTCAGATATGTCGTGTTTAAATACGAAATATAAAACATGTCTAAAGCTATGTAAAGCTTAGGTTATGTAGGGTTAGCAAAAGACATGAAAATTGAATAATATATCCATATCGCTATTCGAATAATACAAGCTCACCATTAGGTTTATGATAAACGACTGCAAATGTTTGAAAAGAAGCTGACGAGAAACGTAATCAGTCGTGTAAATATTTAGGACGTGATAAAATAAACTTATTTTTTAATATTTTAATAATGTTTTATTTCAATGATATATAGTTATATTTTATAAGGAAATTAATTAACATATTAAGAACATATTTTGATGTACTAATTACATATTAATTAAACATATATAGAAGTAAACAAGGGTTAGTCTAAACGATAAATTACATTATTAAATTTTCAAATCAAATCGTCAATTCGACACAACAGTACAAACTTTCATTGTAATGACTACAAATACATAGAGCGAGGTAAAGGATCTAAAGAACAGCATTCTAGTAACAGTTGACAAAGTAGAAGCTAACATTATGAATTTACTAAAGAAGGTAGAAGAAACTCACTGATAAATATAGGTTATACGTGAAGCGTTTACTGCTACTCAAACGTTAAAGCATAACTAGTACTCTTTTCTTTATATTTCTACTATATTTATTATAAATATGTTTAAATATTTTTAATATTATGGTTTCGTAACAATTCCTGTCTTGTTTAAGTTATTATGTAAAAAGAATACAACACATAAATATAGGTATTAGGCAGCATGTTCCTTCACTAATCTAACATTTAAGCTATACATATTATAGCATATCGATCGATATCATTCAAGTCTAGCTTACGTTTAGTAGCAATTTATTTTTATTTAATATATCATTCAGATATGTCGTGTTATGCGTTTAAATACGAAATATAAAACATGTCTAAATCTATGTAAAGCTTAGGTTATGTAGGGTTAGCAAAAGACATGAAAATTGAATAATATATCCATATCGCTATACGAATAATACAAGCTCACCATTAGGTTTATGATAAACGACTGCAATTGTTTAATGTTTTATTTCAGTGATATATAGTTATATTTTATAAGGAAATTTATTAACATATTAAGAACATATTTTGATGTACTAATTACATATTAATTAAACATATATAGAAGTAAACAAGGGTTAGTCTAAACGATAAATTACATTATTAAATTTTCAAATCAAATCGTCAATTCGACACAACAGTACAAACTTTCATTGTAATGACTACAGATACATAGAGCGAGGTAAAGGATCTAAAGAACAGCATTCTAGTAACATTTGACAAAGTAGAAGCTAACATTATGAATTTACTAAAGAAGGTAGAAGAAACTCACTGATAAATATAGGTTATACGTGAAGCGTTTGCTGCTACTCAAACGTTTGAGTCGGTCAACCCACTTTCTGATACAACTAAAGCATACTGCTTAATTTTACATGATTCGTTGATAGAATACAATGCGTTTGCTGAAACTGTGACTAGACATATACGCATACCATAATGAAAATTATTAAGCAGTAGCAGTTGACAAAGTAGAAGCTAACATTATGAATTTACTAAAGAAGGTATAAGAAACTCACTGATAAATATAGGTTATACGTGAAGCGTTTGCTGCTACTCAAACGTTTGAGTCGGTCAACCCACTTTCTGATACAACTAAAGCATACTGCTTAATTTTACATGATTCGTTGATAGAATACAATGCGTTTGCTGAAACTGTGACTAGACATATACGCATACCATAATGAAAATTATTAAGCAGTAGCAGTTGACAAAGTAGAAGCTAACATTATGAATTTACTAAAGAAGGTAGAAGAAACTCACTGATAAATATAGGTTATACGTGAAGCGTTTGCTGCTACTCAAACGTTTGAGTCGGTCAACCCACTTTCTGATACAACTAAAGCATACTGCTTAATTTTACATGATTCGTTGATAGAATACAATGCGTTTGCTGAAACTGTGACTAGACATATACGCATACCATAATGAAAATTATTAAGCAAAAGAAGTCGCTAAATATATTTAACTTAGACGATCATGTTTCTCGATAATATTCCGATGGTGATAGAAAGCATGGTAAGCTTTTAATTTCAATTTTATTTATTAGGCGATATACATTATATTATTTTCATATATTAGTATGCGAAGTTATCGTTTCAATAAAAAGTAAAATATTTATCTGATTTATTTCTCCAGGTTAAGTCTTCAGGGTTCTCATAACTGAAGATATTGCAAGAGGTAACTACCCTGTATTTCAAAGTTATAAAGACGTATTACAAACATATGTTATAGACTTATATTTCGAAGGTATCGAAAATGGTTACAAATTATTATTATTCATACGAGTTTACTATAGATACGATGAATATCCTACAAGAGTATATCTGCGTATTTCGAAGCTATTGAAAATGTATGATATATTGTAAAATAACGTTTAAATATGGCTACGAACTTATTTCTTTTAAACTGACGACAACTCATCATACAAAACATACTGTATTTATGTATTCTCTTTCTCTGCTGGTATGTTTTCTACAGTGTGTTTTTAAATATTATACCCCGTTCTCTTAAGAATGCATAAAATTCTCGAAATATCTGTTTATTATTTTACTTAGCACATATAACCTACTAAGTATGTCCTAATGGTAAAACTGTAATCGACGAGATCTAATATCATAGTAATATTATAACAGATTAGGTGACCTAACAAACTCTATAAAAAAATGTTTATTTACATGTATGAGATAGTATTTAACATAATGTCCTTACATACTGGGTTACGATAGAGACGGATAATCATACGAGCTGCTGAAATGTATGATATATTGTAAAATAACGTTTAAATAAGAGTTTACTTTAGATGCTACGAATATCTATATGGTGTATAAACAATAAAAACGTATATGCAGAAATCGCTTACAAGTGTAGTAGATATAACGAAAAGGGTTAAAATCTGTTCAAAATTACATTACGTCTAGAAAACTAGAAAATTAGATAATTGTAGCATACGTATGTTAAATGTACCTATTCTTTCACTTCGTCTGTAGTAGATATAATGAAAAAAGGATAAAAATCTGTAGTATAGGGTTTATGCTTATACTCAGGCTCGCAATCATATGTAGCGTATCTATGCTTACATAGTATAATTGATTTCTCAACGTAGGATATATCGATATTTTTCTAGTTTGATTAAATCCTATTAGTTATATTCATTTCACCCTTTTTATTCTGTTAAGACATTTATAATAAATTTATAGATTCTAGAAAGTTCCTATCAATATTAGAACAATGAATGTAGACTGGTGTGTGTGTTATATAATACCGATTCTCGCATATACGAACTTAGGAGCTAACTGCTAACTCTGCATGACATTAGATGATTTGATAATGATAGATGATCGTGATAAAGAATGTTGTTATTTATAGCAGTGACTTTATTACAGTTCTTACTAGAATATATTTGTATGATATCACATCATGATATGTACCTACAATTCGATTACCTACAATTTGACTACCTAAATTAGGCCTTAGTCTAAGAATAATCATGTGTTTTATCGTTATCTTATGATATCAGGAATGCATTACTTCTATTAATCTTTAGTTTAACGGATAACGCCTCTTGCTAACAGAACATTCAAGTATGTCTTGACGTAGTAGTGTCGTTATTTTCGCAATATTTATGAGTGTAACATATGTACATAGCTTATGAAAGACAACCGACCCAGTGCATCTCTGTATTTAATATTGCATTCTTCAAGGACCTGTAAATTCTAATGTACACCTTTGCCTTTATTATTTGTAGAGAATTTTTAAAACTGCTACAACACATATAGTTTAATTTATTATTAAAAACCAAATTTCATAATTACCAGATTTCTAGTAAATAGTTTCAAATATGAAATGAAAAAAGAAGCTTTATTGAGAAGGTTTTTCACCTATTTTTCACTGTAAAAGAGAGAGAATGGATACTAATTAAAAAGACAGATAGCGATTTAATGTATTTATTATTTACAAACTATTTATAATTAGTTGATATATATCCTGAAAAACAAAAAGTAAAGCTACATATATTTACACCGTCATATATAGATTGATAAAACATACATAAACTATCCATCCCTCACGCTGGTCAAGTCTCACGTACAACCTAACGGGTATTTTGAACTACCCGACGTCTATATGACCCGTGGACACCTCGACCGCTACAGCCGCCGGGTATGACGGAAGAGGCTCTCCAAAAGCCATACAATGCATCAAGAACTGAAAATATTAACACTGTTTTAGTATGTTGTTTATAGATAAAAAAAAAAGTCTACTTACGACGCCCCTGTGCCTAGTGTTGCTGTACAACCTCTGTAATTCGCCCCGGGCCCAAGCACGAACGTGAGCTGATACATTTGCTTAAAATTTACCATTTTAAATATATAACTAAGTGCTTGTAATCAAAGAAAAACAGCTTACCCATTTTTTAAAATATTTATATTGTCGTTCAACAAAGATTTTTGATTTACTGTTCGTTAACAGATAGTAACTTGGGTATTTATCTAAAAACGAAATATGTAGTCCCACCCCTAAACATGGTGTTTTAAGATAGCTTTGTTTAAGCTTGATTGCTTTTAGGGATTACGATGTCTGTCTATTATACTATTCGCATAACAGGGTTTCTTTATGACTAACTCACTAAATTCCTTTGTCTGTACATTTTTACTAGATAATTGTAATAATCCGACAAGTGATTGACAGTAGCTTTTAGAGTTACATTGTATAGTTGAAAATAAATTTTTATTATTCTTATAAAGATGTCGTTTTAAAAGACGAAAATGATTAATGCACCTACAAATATTTCAACTTGATAATTGCTTTTACGGTTAGAAATTCTAAATTCCTTTCAGTCATTCGTAAAAACGTTTGTTTATTTATAGTTGAAAGCAGTTTTAAAGAATGTTGAAAACAACATGGCTAATTAGTTTGTGTGTATTTTCATGCAAAAACATTTAGTTTGAAAGTTATTTCTTTGTAATTATTTTTAAAAATTCTATTGTTTTCGTCGAAATAGCTTAAGCTTGATTGCTTTTAGGGATTACGATGCCGGTCTATTATACTATTCGCATAACAGGGTTTCTTTATGACTAACTCACTAAATTCCTTTGTCTGTCGTATTAAACAATACATTTTTACTAGATAATTGTAAATGAAAAGATGCTAAGATAATAATAATGCAGTAGAGATAATCTCTAATTTTATATATGACGTTTTATATAGAGCAGGAGTGAGTAATTGTCATTTAAAACAATAATTTATGGCGCTTTTAAGATGATGATCTCTTAACAAATTATTTATAAAATCTAAATTCCTTTCAGTCATTCGTAAGAACGTTTGTTTATTTATAGTTGAAAGCAGTTTTAAAGAATGTTGAAAACAACATGGCTAATTAGTTTGTGTGTATTTTCATGCAAAAACATTTAGTTTGAAAGTTATTTCTTAAACAGTTTTAGCTATAGATAATGTTTTTTGAATTTTAAAAATAATGCTTTACAGTGTTCTATATTCTTAAGAAGATTCACTTGAATAAAATTTTATGAAATCATAACGACCCTAATTGTTTTCTTTCAAACTAAATGTTTATGCCGTATATTTAAACAGGTCTAATGCACCAGAGCTAATCCGACAGTTGATTGACAGTAGCTTTAGAGTTACTTTTGTATAGTTGAAAATAAATTTTTATTATTACGTTTCTACATATTAAATTATTTTCGCAGAATTACATGATGACCTATAGATAAATATCAAATAGGAATGATTGATTTTAAAATAAATTTATGAGAGAGAGAGATGACAAATAATATATAAAAATGAGATGTACAGAATGAGATATCAGTTATGTAAATGAGAGAGGAGATACGCTAATGATACCGTGAATTAATTTAATTCGAGCATGCATATGAGGAATGAGAGAGGAGATACGCTAATGATACCGTGAATTAATTTAATTCGAGCATGCATATGAGAAATCATATATGTAAATGAGAGAGGAGATATGTAAATGATACCGTGAATTAATTTAATTAGATCAATTAATTTAATTCGCCCATGCATATGAGAAATCATATATGTAAATGAGAGAGGAGATATGTAAATGATACCGTGAATTAATTTAATTCGCGCATGCATATGTAAATGAGAGAGGAGATATGTAAATGATACCGTGAATTAATTTAATTCGCGCATGCATATGAGAAATGATATATGTAAATGAGAGAGGAGATATGTAAATGATACCGTGAATTAATTTAATTAGACCAATTAATTTAATTCGCGCATTTAATTCGCGCATTTAATTAGACCACGCCTCATTTGAATATTAATTAGATCGCGGGTCATTTGCATAAAAAGGGTGGGGGGCTGGCCAGGTGACGGTATACCTACTTGTATCTTTTTGGCAGTTTTTCTTTTATTTTCTAATGATTCGGCTATATAGCCCTCCGCTACTCCTGTAGAAGACCATCCGCCGTGTCTTTTAAGGTCTTCTATGCCACTTCCAGCATCAATCAACAAAGTTGCTGATGTTCTCCTCAGGGCATGGCCCGTATATTCCGCTGCATTTTGTAAATGAAGAAAACCAGCTATTTTAGCAGGTATCTTTCCGAAGGTATGAATTCCTACATCCTGAATACTGCATTTACCTTGTCTATATGAAACAAATAAACGCCGGTGTGGTGTATGAGCAGGGCGAAGTGCTAGGTATTTTCTATATAAGGCAATATTTTCGGGTTCGCCAACATCGTCCAAAATTAAAAATCGTCTTCGTTTGTGAGTTTTCGAATCTGGAATGTTCACAATGAGAGTATCATTCTTGTCTTCAATGTCATCTAGAGTCATCTTCATCAACTCATCGCAACGGCATGCGCCGGCTAGTCCAAAAATTAATACAACCTGAAAATATAAGCCGCCAATTTAGATTATTTTATAATTTATTTATTAAAACTACTTACTTTTAACAATAGGAAGTCGTGATCGGGAGCTTTTCGAAGAAACTCGTTTATCTCATTTCTTGAAAATACTCGGGACTTTTTTGCTTTATATCCTACCGATTTTCTTTTCAGATATGATTTTAACTTTAAATAATTTGCGATATTGATGTTTTCTTTAATTAACAGCACGGCTCTAAGCATTGAATAAGTACTCCAGAGGCTTGAAGACTTGTAAATTTTACTTTCTTCAGCAAAAAAAGCCAGCATCACTTCTTCCGTAACTTGATTAACTTTTTTGTTATTACACCAGCTTTTGAACTTCGCATATTGTTTCTCATATCTTTCTTTGGACTTATCCGGAAGCAATTCTTCCACTGCAGCAGCAGCAGCTTCTTCAATTATTCCAGTGCGAAGAGTGTTTTCCATATTATAAAGCACTTTACAACACAAATTGTGACACTTAAAAAATATTTTTGATTTGTTGTTGATTCATTGTCATGGATATTAACTTCTCATACGACTCTGATGTTGATATATTTTTTCAGTTTAAATCTATTTTTAGTTTTGAAAAACGATTTCAGAAAAAATATAATACATCACTGGTCATGAAAGTGTCTCTGCTTGACTCGGAGGCTTTAAAGAGATACTCGGATGCTACGCATCCTCGTACTCTTCAATAAGCCTCCTCTTCTGCAAAGTTTCACTTTCATGACTTGTAATGTAATACACTATTGTGTTGATATAAACAGATGTTCTAATAAAACATGGGGCATTTACACCTAACGGTAATTACGTAATTAGTAGTTATGGAAGTCTTATTTTATAGCATATGGGTTATTTTGTTAAAACATAACATTATCTACACAAAATATTTTATTTTGGTCAATCCGTCAACTTACAACAATAATCAGGTGTAATTAATTTTTAAACAAGTGTTGTCATATTTTCTTCAACGATTTGAACGTAGATTAGAAATGCCTGTCTGAAGGAGCACATTTAAGGAACTTTGTAAAAATGCAGATGACAATAGTGTCTAAAAACTAGCAATTCAATAAACAGATCACAAAACTTTTCAAAGGAATGCGGTATTATCCCTTCTGCGAATTGTTAGTATTTTGTTAGATTTATTTACAATACTAGTAAAGTTCTTTTCATAGCGGTAGCCTTTCATGTAATTCCGTAAAACTGTAAAAGCCTATTTGCAACGTGCAAGAAATGTCAGAAAACAAGGACTAGTACATCTTGCAAATGAACTCTGTATTCTGTATTGTCACTGTCACGTACTATTTATGATTAAGAAAATAAAATAAGGCTGTAGGGATTTTAGGAAGGAATCTTTATGTACTTCATCAGTTGAAAATGCAAGTTCCGTGTCAATACATGTATCACTTGCTACTTTGCGCCACAAAAAGTTTCAGGTATTCGGAGTGTGAACACTGGAAATAGTGTTTTACTTGTGTTTAGTGTGTTAATAGGTGTAATTATTATTAGTATTTGTACATTATACCGGGTGATTGCGGTAACCATATTCTAATAATATGGCGCAGTTTTCGATCCAAGAGTATACAGATATAATATTCATGTACGGTGAATGCAATTATAATTTTGCAGAAACTCAAAGGGTGTATGCTGAACGGTTTCCAAACCGTCGGCAACCTTCTAGAAATACAATCATGCAGTGCGTGCAACGATTCCGAGATACGGGAAATGTTGTGCCGACATATGAAGGAGTGGCCGAAATAGACGACGCGACGTTGCGCAAGCGGAAGAACCGATTTTGGAAATGGTAGAAAACGACCCTACCCTTAGTACAAGTCAAATTTCCCGGGAAGTTAATATTTCACATAGTAGTGTGCATCGCATACTCCGGGAGAATTTATTGTATCCTTACCATATTCAGAGGGTGCAACATTTAAGGGAAAGTGACTTTCCCTCTCGCCTGGAATTCTGTGAATGGTTTAGACAGGAAGATACGCGACAACCAAATTTTTGTGAAAGAATATTATTTACAGATGAATGTTGTTTTACCCGCGACGGCATTTTAAATTTCCACAATTGGCATCACTGGAGTCAAGAAAATCCACATGTAATTCGACAAAACAAATTCCAGTGGAGATTTTCAATAAACATATGGGCAGGAATTTTAGGCGACGTGCTAGTGGGACCCCTTATACTACCGCAACGTTTACGAGGCGTCGAGTATTTGGAATTTTTAGATACCACGTTATTCGAATTCTTGCACGGTTTGCCAGTAGAATTCCGAGGACAAAGCTGGTTCATGCACGATGGTGCTCCTCCTCACGTGACTGCTGTTGTTCGGGAATATCTTACCACGCAATATCAGGATCGATGGATTGGACGTCATGGCCCCGTGCCCTGGCCCCCGCGTAGTCACGATATTAACCCATTGGATTTCTTCTTGTGGGGTTATATCAAGAACCTGGTATACGCCACACCTGTAGAAACCGAAAACGAATTACGCGAACGTATTTTTGCTGCTGCTGAAGAAATTCGTGCTCAACCAGGTATCTTTCAAAGGGTCCGAGAAAACTTTTACCGTCGGATAGATGTTTGTGTTCGTTCAAACGGAGGGCATATTGAACACTTACTGTAGATGCAGTTGTTTTTGTTTCTCGGGTAGAAGGTTGAAGAACACAGGGTGTTGTTAGCGACAACACCCTGGAAAACGGCTCACGGGAAGAGGGGAGGAAGGCGGGAGGGGGGTAACTTCTTCTTCTTTTAGTTATTAGTTCACTGGAAGGGCGTGGAGGCTAAGACATACACGCACCCAAAAATTGACACCTTTCCTAAACAACACAACCTTCAACTCTCTGCGAACTGATCACGCTGCTTATAATATCAAGTATGTTGTTTAATACCTAATTCGTTTTATAGCAATTCTAACTGTTAATTGATTTTATTTTATTTACTTATTTCTAACGATGTCTTGAGATTAAATACAATTCAAATTCATTGAGGTTTTTCAACTTATACTACTACAGCATGCACCTACCATTAGTTGTAAGAAGAATAACAAAACACCCGGTCACTGTTGTTTAGTCTATCTTTATTTAGGACGCATTTATGTCTTTATTACTATAATAACAGTTTAAATAGTAAACATCTTTTTGCTTGGAATAAACTAAATAGACTGAAATCAGCATACTATTTATTATTAAGCTTCACCAGACACCAGGGCCGTCTTCAGTTTGCTTAGTTTTCCGGGTGCCCACAAATTTTTAGTAAAAATTTCTTTTTGAGATAGTGAGGAATTTTATGCATTTTTGGCTTCTTCCATTATTCATATGTTACCCATTAACTCAGAATCCTTTATATTTGGGACACCCTGTATACTTACCACAAATCAGCTAGTAAATTCCAGGTCCTGAAATGACAGTTTTCCTTGTGCCCCGTGCATACTGAACTCCACCTGGACTTCATCCGTTACTAACTTCTTGAGACATTTCCTAGTGGCATCACCACATGTAGAGCCTCCAACAAATAATAACGCTCGAGTCTGCAATGTAAGCATATGGTATAACAAACCAAGGGTGACTTGAAATTGATGTTTCAACGTATTCTACAGATTTACTTACACTTCATTTCCAGTATTTGACAAACATAGTGACACCAATCAGGTTGCGCACATTCGCCTCTTTCTATTGCTCTTTCTCTTTGTTCCAACGGGTAATGCCATTGCCATCTAAATATTTAATCCAGGCCTTAAGGCAGCAATTGTTTTCTGCTGTGACGTCACAGTAAAGGGGTTACTGTCATGTAAAAATATTTGAGAAATATTAAAATTTTAAGAATTAAAGAAGCAAAAACTTAATAAAAAGTAAGCCCTTTTTTAATTAACACTATCTTCCTTATTAGAATTACGTGTTTGTTATTTAAAAATATCTGGCGTTTTTAAATACCGTTAATATTCATTGAGTGAAAGTATTTATTATTGTTTGTTCATAATTGAGGTTAGGTTCGTGTATTTACGCTTTTTTTCTTAATTTTGATCTTGTAATTCGTTTAATCAAACACAAAATGCTTGTTACCTATTAATTATATAATTTTAATAAACTTCTTTTTAATGAATTGTTTAAACAAGAATTTTAACAGGTTTTTAACATTACTCGAGTGTGACATGTAAAATAAAATGGATATAACTCAATAAATTGATTTTTAATTGTTAGAAAATGAAGTATTGCCGTATTCCTGGTTGTACATCAAATGCCCGGAAGGGCGTTCCTTACATTCCTATATTTTCCTTTCCTGCCGATGACTCTTTATTAGAAATGTGGAAGAAGAAAATTCCAGTAGAAAAATTTAAAATTACCAAAAATGTTGGCGTGTGTGTTTAACCATTTTCATGAAACTTTTGTTTTAAAGGAACACAGAGTTAAAAGACCCGATGGTATGCCCTTTTAACTTTCTAGATTTAGTTTATCTAAACTCCTTTCTTGAAAATTTATAATAGGTACGGAATTAGTGATTCCTAGAGAAAAACTAGCGTTAGCAAAGGATGCCTACCCATTCATCTTTCCTGGCCTTCCAAAATATTTAACTTCCATTCCTCCTACCGCTAGAACAGATCCTGAAGAAAGGAGAGCAGCTTTCATTGAAAAAGAGAATTTGAAATATGAAGAATGGCTTTTAAACGATAACATTCAAAGTCTAAATGACATGATAAAAGGCATACAAGAAGGAAAAACTATGTGCAAGAATTGGCTAATTAATCAGCATGAAAATATTTTTATATCTTTATTTCTTTCTAATAAATTATTTACAAACACCAAGTTTAGAATATACAGTAATCTTAGATGCTAATATTACAACAAAAGTGTTTTACAATTCTATAGGAATTAACGAAAGTTATGACTATATATTAGGTAAAGAATTAATTTGTAACACTTAAAATGAACTTGAGAATTTCTTAAGCGCTATTAACAACTCCTCAAAGGAACAGCCAGCAACTTTTAATGAAAAGATTGCTACATGTCGTAACCTCCTAGAAGAATGTATTACAGAATGTGATCATAATAACATTTCTACACTAAGGTTTATTTCAGAGCAGTTACATCTTTTAATAAGCAAACAAATTAGATATAGTACAGATTTACTGCTATTTTGTTGTACATTTTATTTACTTTTCCTGGTGCATATTCATTTCTAAGGGAACAAAACATTTTAAAGTTGCCCAATCCATTTTATTTGAAAACATTTAATCTTCATGATATTAATGGCGAAATTAATGAGTCTTTAAAATTGTATTTAACACAAAAAGCAAATGCCATTCAAGATCATGAAAAGAAGGTTTGCTTATTACTAGTAGACGAAATATATGTAAAACCTAAAATTAGTTACACAGGCAATAATATCGTAGGTGTAGCAGCCAACAGTGACACTTTTCAAGCAGCATCTACAATTCAGGTTTTTATGATGAAGTCATTACTTTCGAACAATAAAGATGTGGTTGCTCTTTTACCTGTAAAAAATTTAGATTCAAAATTTTTATATCAACAGACCATCAAAATTTTGACTTGATTACATAATTGTGACTATGAAGTAGTTAGCATAATAACAGATAACAATAAAGTAAATGTTAAATTATTTACACAATTAAGTGGTGAACAGAAACTAAATATTTCTATTGAACATCCCTGTGACCGATCAAAAAAAGTCTTTTTATTGTTTGATACTGTACATTTATTAAAAAATATTAGAAATAATTCGTTGAATGAAAAACTAAAAGACTTATATATCCCTCTTTCGAAAATAATGCAGAAATAACGGAAGCTAAATTTCAAGAAATTGTAAATCTATATGAATCTGAGAAAGATTTTGTTGTTAAGCAAGCTCCTGGCCTATCTTTTAAAGCTTGTTTTCCAAACAATTTAGAAAGGCAAAATGTAAAACTTGCACTTGCTATTTTTGACGAGAAGCTAATTGCTGCCATGAGCGACCTAGGGACAAGAGAATTTATTCAGATTTAGTCACTGGTGGTCAACAGTAAATGTAAAACATCCAAAAAAGGGAAAACATCTTTGTGACTTTCATGCAGATACCGTTCGAAGCATGCATCAAGCTAACATAAATTATTTAAAAGAATTCGCAAAATGGCTCAAAACATGGGAAACTATTACTGTTCTAGAAAATTTTAAAAGGGCTGGTAAATTGAGCAAGGAAACATTCTCAGCTTTACTGCATACAACGGAAGCTTTAATTCAAGTATGCGATTATCTCTTATATAGTTTAAGTTTTTCATATGTTATGTTAGGATCTTTTCTAACTAATGTACTGGAGCGTAGATTTGGCAAGTATCGCAGAATGAGTGGTTGTAATTACAATGTTTCCGTCCAGCAAATTATTGACTCTGAAAAAAAATTAAAATTAATAGCTTACTAAAATTAAATCGTACCATATTAAAGTTAAGAAATATTATTGACGATATAAATTCTGACAAAACTCAAGAGTATATAAATGAAGACATGCTGTTTTTACAGGACAATGATCAAATTATACATGAATTTGAAAATGTTGATATCAGTAACGATACTTTACAAACATTAGTATTTATAGCTGGTTATGTGGGATATAAAGTAACGTCCAAAACAAATTGCCAAGAATGTATTGACAGTTTTATTGTGAATAAAGAAATTATTTATCACTTACCAACTAGAGATACTTACTTTTGTAAACTTGACCGAGGTGGTTTAAAATATCCCTCGGAGCTATCACTGTGATTTGCAACTTCACTATATCAGATATTTGAAAGGATAACTTCAGAGCCATATGAATCGTTATTTATAAAAGCTAAAAATCAAAAAGGAATATTAAAACCACTCCTCCTAGAAATATTTGAATTCGATAAAGACACTTGCACCGCTTGCTGTAGAAATCGTTTAGCTTTATACCAAAAACTTTTAACTACATGGATAAACATATTATTAAACAATTATACAAAACTAAAAACCAATACCTTAAAAGAAGACAAACATGTTGGAAAAAGAAGAAAAGTAACTACATTTACAAAAATATAAACTTCATTATTAGTTGCAAATTAGGTTAGGTTAGAATAAGTTATTTATTCACAGCAATTTATTAAGAATGTATGGAATAGTTTGTAAATTGTTATCTATAAAACTGTTGTTTGTATATTTTGAATTAAATAATGTTTTCTTGTTGTCTACAAATAGTTTTTTTAAATGCTTACCACGTTGATCCATTGATGCATTTAATGAGTTATGAGATAATTATTTAATTAATATGCCCACCATATGTTGTTTTGTGGTACCAGCTGACCTTCATGGGTCCACTGTACTTTCTTACTCTTTTACAAACGCAGATAAGAATGATAAAATATCGTATTTGTTAAAAAGTTTGGAATTTTAAATAATAACTCGTAAATGTTTATACCCCTTTACTGTGACGTCACAGATTCTACCTGAAGGCCTGGAGTAAATATCTAGATGGCATTGGTAATGCTTAGGCCAAGAACACGAGCCGTTGATATACCAATGGTTTGGAATGACCGCTTTCTAAAGCCCTGACGTGGACTCAAAAATGTTGACAACAAAGTAGTAATTTCCGTTGCATTTGGACACTAAGAAATAAACAAAAACAAGTTACATTCTTCACAATAAACGTTAAGGATCTGTTAAATATCCATGTCATAATCTCATACAGTGGCCGGCATAAAAAAATCGCAGAATAACATTTTTTAATATTTTCTGCTGTTTTAGAAGAAGCAGAGACTTTTGTCAAGAATAAACTTTTTCAGAAATCGAAAATAAAAATGTTTTCTATACTATGTTGCATTCTTTTTGCAGGTGACTGTATAAAAGCTTTTGTATAATATAAAAAAATTTCTATTAAGAAAGGAGGCATTCATTTACTTAACAAAATTATTTATTAATTATTACCACGACCTCCTTGATTTGACGTTTCGTTTGACGTCTTATACGGCCTGTTCATTTGCCAGTTTTCGGCGTTCTCCGCTTGGCGCTGCGTACCGGGGGAATGGACGCGTTCGACGGTTCGGTGTAAGTCGATGCGTTCACACATTCAACGGGTGCGTTCAAAATAAAGCCCGTACTTTTTTGAAGGTTGTTGACAAATATTTGACTTTTCCGTTTTATTCTACTTTATCACGAATTTAGTGTGTTTGACTTTGTTTAATAAATTTGTGGTATAAGAATAGTTTAAGAACAGTAGTATTTTTACTGAAAAATGTCAACTTATAAAAAATGCTATGTGGTAACATGCAGAAATTATAAAACTGCAAAAAGTTTCTACGAATTTCCTTCGTTCTTAGCTTGCGAAATAAGTGGATTGAAGGTTTACATATTCCTCCTGGTAAGATAAAAAAATTACGTACTTTAATAAACTGTTCATTTATTCTATTATATACATACTATATATTTTAAAAAGTATATGTAATTAACTGCATGTACAGTAGAAAGAGGCAGCACAGTTAACATAATTTTAATTTATTACAGATACAAATATACCCGAAAGTGCTGTTATCTGTAATCCACACTTTGAAAACAGTTGCTATACAGACAGATCTTCTGGTCGAAAGTTATTAAAATGTAATGCGGTGCCTACATTATATACAGTAATTTCTAAAATGTATTTGAAAAATAGCTTTTATTAACATAACACTTTTTAGACAAGTTTTTCGAACACTCCTGATGATGTACCGATTATGAAAGAAAGATTGCCTGCATCTGGAACTATTCCTTTGCTTTCAACATCGTGTGCTTTCATTTCTACTTCCAATCTTGTGGGTAATTAATAACATAATCCATGAATAGTTAAACTGTAATTTAAATTCTAGATATGTAATGAAAGCACTCAAGTCAATTTAATTTCCGCAAATGCAGTAGAAGAATATAAAAAAGAAGTTTGTCTACATTCTGTATTGACCAATTCCTTCTCAAATCCGTTACTAGGTGTGATCAGTTTACAAGATCGTGGATGCTTGAAATATCCTAGTAAAAAATTCATATTATTAATAAACCAGTTAACAGAGCTGGTTTTAAATATATTTCAATATTTACCTCAAGAATGCAATCCTTGCAGTACATTAACTGATCTTCTTGACCCACTAACTTCAAAATTCTTCATCTGTAAGATTCACAACAAGGACCTTTGTAGTATAATTCTAAGTAAACTTCTAAAACCAGTATTAACTAACCTTGCCAAAACACGCAACTCTGAAAAATAAATGCTTGTTCTTAAAATAACTACTGCCGATGCCATAAATTGTAATTTATTTGAAGTATGTTAACTGTCAAAAGTGCAAAAATCTTAGCTAATTTTCAAACAATTTCAAATTACCGGCGCGGTTCTGATCTCCAATCCCCCCGGTAGCCAGCGCCATGCGGAGAACATGTGCATAATGATATTTCTAAAATTTGAACTGGCCGTATAAAGACGTCAAACGTCGAAATCGAGGAGGTCGTAATTATTACATTTAATAATTTTTGACACGTTCTCTTACTTTTATTCCTCTAGGTCCTAGAAGTGTTATATAGTATGGTTATAGCAGGCCGACAAGTACAGAATTGGTATTTGAACCGGTTTCCTTATATTCTAGTTTATTTAACAAATTGCGATGTGACAGGTTTTCACTAATACTTCTTCTAAGCGTCAAGTAATAATTTTAAATTATTTATTAATTACTAGCAGTATTCTTAGTGCATATTTACATAAATACAACGTTGTGACAATCAAGTGACAATGAGACAATCACACGTTATCCTAACAAAAATTTCATAAAGAGGTTTGTTACTTTCAATAATGTCAAGCATAATGCACATTATGCGGAATAACCATTTAAAATTTCACCATGAATTTATTATAGACATGCAAACCCAATAAGAACAAGCGTAATAGCCGCAATGTAAACTTTAATAAGAAAACCCTGATATTGACATAATAGTATATTTTGTTGGCATCAAATTACTCATTGGATGTTTTGTGCACAGCTTTTGTACCGGATACCTCTTCTTGAAAGCAGATTCCAATAAGTCAGCAAAGTAACAAAAACAGTATTTGGAGAAAATCGAGGTTAAACTTTATTGATACGCAGTTTTATGAGTATGAAGGCTCTATTTATTTATTTAATTAAAGGTACTAATAACATAGCAATAACTTATAGCGAAGAATGTAAGCATGTTCCCTTTGTTATCTACTATAATGCCTATCTTATACAGTTTTTTAGTTTGTTTTTCTCACAGAGCATTATATAAGATCAGTGTTGGACATCAATCAATTAAATTTGTAATCAATTAATCGGTTGATTGAAGTTTTAATTGTGACATTTCAATTGCAATTATATTTAATTGCAATGGCAGACTGCAACTAAATTTAATTGCAATTAGACTTACTTTCAATTAATACGCAATTAAAAATCACAACCAAAAGTGTAACAACTATTTAATGATTTCAGTACTATTTATGAAAGTTTTAATTTAAATATAAAATAACTATGAATTCTAATATTTTGTAATAACAGCAGATCGCATTTCAACCTTGTCCCAGACTTCAAACAAACCCTAAAAATATCTTTATTCTTTATTATGCATATATTGTAATTGTGATATTGGGTGCACAAATAAACTTTGTAAACTATAAAAAATGTATTATCTGCACAATCTCTATAAAAATAGGTATAATAAATCGTAATATGCTTTTAATAAGAATTAGCAAAATATACTGCTTGCTGCCTTATGTCCCAGCTGCAGTTACAAATAAAAAGCATCTGATTTCTTAAGGGGTGCATTATTTATAGAGCAATATCCCGTCTTTTTAATAAATATCAGGTTAATTGTCATTATAATGAAAATTAATTTTAACTAACAATTAATTAATTGTGAATTATCGGAGCAAGTAACAATTAATTAATTGTAATCATGCAAAATAAAAAAATCACAATTAATTAATTTATTGATTTAATTGTCATTAACAATTAAAATTTTAATTGACCATTGTTAATTGCCAGTAAGATTTATTCACTGTGTTAAAGGTGCTGGTAAAACTCTCAGAAAATATTGTTTGAACAAACAGTTGTTATATTAATCTTATTCAAAGACAACATTGTTGATCAAAGTTCCTTCACACATTTGAATTGGTGTACCTTTTATTTGAATTAAGTTCATTAATTTTGACTCTTTCTAATAATTTCCTGGTTCAACTGTGGTTAGTTTTACCTGTTATGGCGTGTTAAGTATTGTTTTAGCTTTAACTTTTATTTTAACATTTGAATATTTATTAAAAATTTTTATGACCTCATCAAAAGCAAATAAAGACACACCACACTTTACATACCAAGCAGCAAGATCTTCTTTTGCGGGTACTTCGCATAAAATTGTTTCTTCAGCCACAAAATTATTATTCTCACCTTCGTCACTTTCACGCTCACTTTCACAATCGCTGTTTTGATAAATATATTGTTCTTCGATCACTACCGTCGGATCAATATTCGAATTCTTTCAGATGACTGTTGTAGTTCCGAATTGTCAATCTTTGCGTTATAGTTAAGCTGATTATCAACTACACAAAAACCTGGAACTGGAGCATTGGAGATTAAATTTAAATTTCTTAACGTTTTTTTTGTTTATTGTTTCCAGCCTTATTTTGTGGAACTCCATAATCATGAAATAAATAAAGATTATTAAAAGTTTCACAGTTTTATTAAAATACAACCTGACAATATTGTTTCGACAGCTATGCTGTCATTATCAAAGGTAATATAATTATAAACAAACACGTCGCTAAGGTAGATACAAAATAGGTAACTAGATAAAATAATAATAATAAAAATTAATAATAAAAATCATAATTAAACATCTAATACTTCCAGTAACGGAGAATTACTGAGCTCAAGTTGTTCATTCATTAAAGGTACCCTGAGTTTGTGTTTGTATATCTCAAAGGCTTCTAAAATGTCTAATTTGCGTTTGTTATTACAAAATTGTAGGAATTTAATATTATTTTGAGGAGTCATTGTGTGATTTTGTTCTAAAAGGTGTTTGGCGTAATTCGATTTTTCAGGATGTTTATTTTTGTAATGACGTACGTGTTCTTTGTATCTTATGTCAAAATTTCGAAGTGTTTGTCCAATATATACCGAACTACAAAAAGAACAATTTAAACGGTAAATGCCTGATTTCATGATATCATGTGTTCTGTCTTTAGCATTAAATAAAAATGAAAAAGTGTTAGTGTTGGTTTTAAATGTTATTTTATAATTGTTGGTTTTTCTTAGTATATGTGCAATTTTTTCTGATATTTTGCCAAAATATGGTATAGATATGTAATTTGTGTCTTCTGTTTGATTGTCAATGGGATATATTCTTTTGATAGCTAACCTATAATCTTTTTGTTTAATTAAACAAAAATAAACATCCTGAAAAATCGAATTACGCCAAACACCTTTTAGAACAAAATCACACAATGACTCCTCAAAATAATATTAAATTCCTACATTTTTGTAATAACAAACGCAAATTAGACATTTTAGAAGCCTTTGAGATATACAAACACAAACTCAGGGTACCTTTAATGAATGAACAACTTGAGCTCAGTAATTCTCCGTTACTGGAAGTATTAGATGTTTAATTATGATTTTTATTATTAATTTTTATTATTATTATTATTATTTTATCTAGTTACCTATTTTATATCTACCTTAGCGACGTGTTTGTTTATAATTATATTACCTTTGATAATGACAGCATAGCTGTCGAAACAATATTGTCAGGTATATTTTAATAAAACTGTGAAACTTTTAATAATCTTTATTTATTTCATGATTATGGAGTTCCACAAAATAAGGCTGGAAACAATAAACAAGATTATTTCGTCTTCGTTAGAAAGCCAAGTTATACAAGAAACTTATGATCAAACACGGAATCGCAAGTCAGAATGTTTGGTTTAACCAAGAATGTCTGAAACGTCAGGTTATTTCTAACTACATAAACATCACTACCAGAACCAAGAATTCGATTACTGACAAAGTGATTAGGAATGCCAAAAGAAGATGGCTCAAAGAAGAATCGAAGAAATGGTTTAGTATAAGAGACAATATGCACGTTTATATAAAGGTACTCTATACAGAACTTACTCATAAATTACACAATATCCAATTTGACATCTTAGATTTTGACATTAGAGAAACCGTCAGTCACATTAAATTCAAAAAATACACCACACAGAAAAATAAACTTCATCGACTTGTACAACAAAAACGTACACTACAAAATAACCATAATTGTCAGAACACTGCAAACTTTTATCCTCGTTTCATAAACTTGTCGAATATAACATTCAATGACAGAGAAACACGATTTCTTAACAAAGGTTTCAAATTTTGTCCTTTTCCAAAATTTACCAACAAAATTAAAGAAATTTTGGCCGTTGAATGCGAAACTATACTTAAGAGAGATCATAATAACTATGCAAAATTCCAAATTTCGAATTTGTTAAAAGAGATGTCTTTGAAACAGGACAAAATGTACAACACATCTAACATATCACTCCTTCAATCTATAAAACAGAAAATCACAGAGAACAATCTAATTTCTGTTAAAGCAGATAAGGGTAGCACTTTGGTAATTCTTTCAAAAGATATTTACATACAAAAAGTTAATGAATTTATTAATAAAGAAAATTTTGAAACGTTAAACAAAAACCCAACCACAAAATTCCAAAAAGAAATAAAACAAGGTTTAGAAAACTGCAATATCTGCTTTTCAGAATTAGAAAAGCAACAAATCATTAATAAAAACCCACAAATACCTAAACTGTATGGATTAGTGAAGACCCACAAACAGAATATGCCAATAAGACCAGTTGTATCATACATCAATGCACCTAATCACATTTTATCCAAAAAACTGAACCAGATTATTAACACGATAGGTCACAAATCGAAATACTCTGTTAGAAATTCATTAGAATTAGTAGATAAGCTGCAAAACATACATCTTCCACCACATTCAAAACTTGTTAGTTTTGATATTTGCAACATGTTCTCCAGAATACCACCACAAGAATGTATTCCTTTATTAGATAGTTTCTTGATCAATAGTAATATAGAATTAATTAAAAGGTTAGAGTTAATTCAATTATTTGACCTTTGTATAAGTCAAAATTATTTCACTTTTAATAACATAATTTATTTACAAAAGGATGGTTTACCTATGGGTAATTCTCTAAGTCCTCTATTAGCTAACATATTTATGGACAAGTTTGAAGATCGAATATTTGAATTAAACCTCTCTAAACACATTATCTTCTGGTTTCGTTATGTTGATGACATTTTAGCTTGTTTTGACAGTTCTTTTGAGGTCATCAATGAATTTTTAATTCTTATAAACAATATCCATCCTAATATAAAATTTACACTAGAAACAGAACAAAACAGGGCTATAAACTTTTAGACTTAAATATCAAGATTAACGCAGACAATCTTTTTGAATTTTCCATATACAGAAAACCAACACAAACAGACATAACAATACCAAATGAATCTTGTCACCACAATACACATAAAATAGCAGCCTACAGATCATTAGTACACAGAGCTTTAACTATTCCACTAACAAAATCAGATTTTAACAAAGAGATATCAACCATTAAACAACTAGCACATGCAAATCATTATAATCCGAACATGATTGACACTTTAATTAAACAAAAAGATTATAGGTTAGCTATCAAAAGAATATATCCCATTGACAATCAAACAGAAGACACAAATTACATATCTATACCATATTTTGGCAAAATATCAGAAAAAATTGCACATATACTAAGAAAAACCAACAATTATAAAATAACATTTAAAACCAACACTAACAGTTTTTCATTTTTATTTAATGCTAAAGACAGAACACATGATATCATGAAATCAGGCATTTACCGTTTAAATTGTTCTTTTTGTAGTTCGGTATATATTGGACAAACACTTCGAAATTTTGACATAAGATACAAAGAACACGTACGTCATTACAAAAATAAACATCCTGAAAAATCGAATTACGCCAAACACCTTTTAGAACAAAATCACACAATGACTCCTCAAAATAATATTAAATTCCTACATTTTTGTAATAACAAACGCAAATTAGACATTTTAGAAACCTTTGAGATATACAAACACAAACTCAGGGTACCTTTAATGAATGAACAACTTGAGCTCAGTAATTCTCCGTTACTGGAAGTATTAGATGTTTAATTATGATTTTTATTATTAATTTTTATTATTATTATTATTATTTTATCTAGTTACCTATTTTGTATCTACCTTAGCGAAGTGTTTGTTTATAATTATATTACCTTTGATAATGACAGCATAGCTGTCGAAACAATATTGTCAGGTATATTTTAATAAAACTGTGAAACTTTTAATAATCTTTATTTATTTCATTTCTTAACGTTTTAACATTTTTTTTGGAGTCGTCTTAAATGACGAGAGGAATAAGTTTTACTACCTCTTTCCATCGCACTAAAATTGAGACTAATAAGCGTTTTGTCGGTGACACTATGTGTACGGAATTTATAAATAAAATGTGTTGTTCTATTATTGGCATTTCAATATGGCAATGCCGAAGACATAAAAAAGATGTATTTTTCACGTACGTGCCAAAGGTATACCGCGTGGCGCGTAATTATTACGTGCCATTGAGCATTGCTTTGGAATATTAATTTGCGGCATTAAAAAAGAATTAGAGGCACGTAATTCTTACATGAATTTCTATTCCAGCGCTACTTGGGTATACAGGTAGTTATGTACATGTAATAATATTAATTGTCAACATTATATATATTTTTTATTCAAGGAAGACCTGCAAAATTGGATGATAAACTTAATACAGACTGGGTTCCATCAGTGAACATGGGGTACAAAGAGACTGCAGAAAGTTCTTCAAGTTCAAAAGTGGGAAGATATGAACGTGGGATTAAACGGAAAAAGGTACAAAATACTTAAAAAAATATGCTGGGTATATTTTAATCTGTGCATGCACCTTGCCGAATCAAGTAGTGTGATAGTTGTATGACTATGTTATTAACATTTTGTTAGTCCTCTGTTATATAAAATTATGACTGTTGCAATATGCATTTTTTTGTTGTCATTTTAGCAAGAAGATGTAAATATAATATCCTAAAGTAGATATAAAGTTGATAACTTGTTTTAGATTAAGGGTGTTATGCCGAATTTGATAATTATAAATATTGCAGTGTTAAACTTCGCTAATAATTGAATAGATATAACTGTGCCAGGCAACTTACTCTTACAGCTTCTTTAAATGTGTTATTTCTCAGATGCTTACTGTTTTATGTGTAAATACTTATGTGACATGGCTAGTTCATTAATTACAATTAATGCTAATGGGTACCTCGCCGCCACATCTAGCCACTTCAGCAACACATTCTGCAAATAATTCGAAGACATGTTGATATTGGTTACACAAACACTTATAGGGCACTAAGAAATCACTCCAGCCGTCTGTACGGTACAAAGGCAAGACAGGAAAAGGGCAAAATAGAAAGTTTTACCTGTTTTTTCGAAAGATGTGTTGTTTGCCACCACGCAGCCATTTTGTTATTGCGCAGGTCATGGTCTTGGACCGCCCTATTGTTAATAAAGGTTAGAATACTGATTGTAAACAATGAATGGCAACCGATTTCAGAACGAACCCGTTCGATTGAGTTCCTGGAAAAATCGTCACTTGACGTCATGACTCCGAGTGCTTCCGAACCAAACAGACCCGAAGAGCAACCGCTGTCAAGAAATTTGTCAAATACCTGTCAACCGCGGTGAACCAGACCAGAACGAATTGCGAAAAAAACACTTCTATATAGTCTTCTTGCATAAACATTAAAAAACTGCATTAGCAGAATTTGCGAGTTTTCATTGGAAGGTTAAAAACATTATTTTTTTAATATTAATTATTCGATATACGGACCCTTCTGAACCCAGGTAAACCAATTATATTGCGTTGTAGAGTATAATTGATAAGAAAAACAATGTTAAAATGGCTATTTTGAGGTTAGAATGTTATGATGCTAGGTTACAGTTAGTAAAAAAGTTGGTTGTATTTACGTGAAAATGGCTGCAAAATGGTGTTTGTGTCATCTGATAAGAATATTTTATAATTTTTACCTGTTTTTATGACGGTTTTTTACGTACGATAGGGGTCCTATATAGAATAATTACCTAGAAAACATCAAATATGTCCATCATTACAAATTAACTATTTGTAGTTGATGACCAACTTAACAAGCTGTCATCGTCAACAAAGAGGATACTACACCGGAGATGTAAAACGTACTTCATGCTATTAAACAATCATACATATATAACGTAAGTACTATAAAAGCACAATGAACAAAAATATACAGCAAGGCAATAAGGTTACTCATGGAAGTGAGAAACCATTTAGATGTAATATTTGTAATTATAAATGCTTACAAAAAGGGAGTTTGAGACAGCACCTGTTCACTCATAATGGTGAAAAACCATTTAGATGTAATATTTGAAATTATAAATGCTCGCAAAAAGGAAGTTTGAAACGGCACCTACTCACCCATAGTGGTTATAAACCATTTGAATGTAATATTTGTAATTATAAATTCTCAGTAAAAGTAAGTTTACAAAAACACTTGCTCACTCATAGTGGTGAGAAACCATTTGGATGTAATAATTGTAATTATAAATGCTCACAAAAAGAAAATTTGAAACGATACCTGCTCACTCATAGTGGTGAGAAGCCATTTGGATGCAATATTTGTAATTATAAATGCTCAGATAAAGTCAGTTTGACATGGCACCTGTCTACTCATAGTGGCAAGAAACCGTTTGGATGTAATATTTGTAATTATAAATGCTCACACAAAGGAGTTTGAAACAGCACCTGCTCACTCATACTGGCGAGAAATCATTTGTGTGTAATATTTGTAATTATAAATGCTCACGAAAAGAAAGTTTACAAAAACACCTGCTTACTCATAGTGGTGAGAAACCGTTTGGATGTAATATTTGTAATTATAAATGCTCACAAAAAGGAACTTTGAAACGGCACCTGCTCACTCATAGTAGTGAGAAACCATTTGGATGTAATATTTGTAATTATAAATTCTCACGAAAAGGACATTTGAAACAGCACCTGCTCACTCATACTGGCGAGAAATCATTTGTGTGTAATATTTGTAATTATAAATGCTCACGAAAAGAAAGTTTACAAAAACACCTGCTTACTCATAGTGGTGAGAAACCGTTTGGATGTAGTATTTGTAATTATAAATGCTCACAAAAAGGAACTTTGAAACGGCACCTGCTCACTCATAGTAGTGAGAAACCATTTGGATGTAATATTTGTAATTATAAAAGCTCACACAAACGAAGTTTGAAACAGCACCTGCTCACTCATAGTGGCGAGAAATCATTTCTATGTAATATTTGTAATTATAAATGCTCACGAAAAGAAAGTTTACAAAAACACCTGCTTACTCATAGTGGTGAGAAACCGTTTGGATGTAATATTTGTAATTATAAATGCTCAAAAAAAGGAACTTTGAAACAGCACCTGCTCACTCATAGTGATGAGAAACCATTTGGATGTAATATTTGTAATTATAAATGCTCAAAAAAACAAAATTTGCAAAATCACTTGCTCACTCATCGTGGTGAGAAACTGTTTTGATGTAATATTTGTATAATTATAAATTCTCACAAATGTAATATTTGTAAAATTATAAATTCTCACAAATGTAATATTTGTCATTTTAAATGCTCACAAAAGGTAAGTTTGACACAGCACCTGCTCACTCATAGTGGTAGGAATTCATGTGATTAATTGCTTGATTGCACTATTATTCCCTAGTAGGACATATGGTAGAAATGTAGGTTTTCCATTTCCATCTTTTGCAAATAGTGCTAGTTGGAGAATGTCATTTCCAGTCTCTTCTTCCAGAGCCCTACCCTCTGCATTTTTTGGCTGCCCCACATTTCTTCTTCCCTGCTAGATCTGTTCTAGGACAATTCTGCAGTGGGATTCTGAAAATCCAAAATCGAAGGTTGCGAGTTGCGAAAGTGAGTCGCACTCAATGTTGAAGGTGCGAGGTTTTTTTATTTTGAAATGCCTTCGAGTTTGCTTTGTGCTATGTAATATTCTGGATAATTCTCAATAAAACATAATCAGTATTTTATGATACTATTTATTGTGCTCTCACACCGCATATAAGTTTAAGAATGAATCACAATACAAGTGCAAAAATTACAATATATTTTTGAAATATTAAAAGAAACAGAAATCAGGTAAAAACAACAAAAAATGTATTTAAAATAAGTGTATTGCATAATTATTATACATTTATATGTAACTTACAAATAATTATTAGATTTATAAACTTATTAAATAAATTATATTATGTAGTTTCGTCTTTACTTGATTGTTATATCACAGTATAATATAATACAGTAGTTTCACTCTGTGTCGGTCTCTTTGATGTTTGTGTCGCCGTCGTGTTTTGGCGCAACTACCCAGGAGTAGATATGCCCGCTTATTTTCTAGCGGCAATTTCAAATTGTTGTAGCGGGATATTTGAATATCTAACCTCTTTAGTGATGGTTTTTGTACGGCCCTTCTAAAAGTTCCATTATAAACCAACAAAAAAAATGCTGAGAAATAATTTAATGACGTGGAGTTTTCAAAATTTAAATTTCTTGTTTCTTTAATTCTTGTAGAAAGAATAATCATAATAAACATAATAGGGTATTCCAAAAGTATCAAGTTACTGGACGACAAACATAAGATATAACCTCAAACGATACCATAAATTGCTCTCTATTTAGATAAAATATACCCTAAAGCAAACATTGAATGTTTAAATTACTAACATGCGAAACAGATATTTAAAACATTTAGTATTTTTAGAACTACAGAGCTTCAAACTGTTTATTTGTCCTTCTGCGTTCCTTGGAGAAATCTTGAATCTTATAAAATTCATAGGTGATACCTTTTATACAGTGTGAATTAGCTTTGAGCAAAGCTCTGTACCCCAGGATTATATTTTTATCTTGAAAATTCATTGTAAGAAATGTTATATTTAATACAAATATACATTTACTAATAAAAAAGTAGATAATTGCATTCATATATTTTATTTTGCTTATAAGCTTGTAATTTTTTACATACAAATTATACAGCAGAAAACACTTTCATTAATATATTAACAAACTAATTAAAACTTGTATCGTGGCATTTCTCTATTTTTTATCTTGGTGAAAACTTAACACACTGTGGAAACCGATCGCATTTAAACACGTGGTGTTAACACTTTAACAGTACGATTTAGAGGTTAGAATTTACTGCCCTGTTCGCCCGGAGTCGATTATGCGCGTAGAAATTATGTGACAACAAAACCAGGGAGTGAAACTACTGTATTATATTATACTGTGGTTATATACACATGGTACAATGTTATCACAATAGTAGCGACAACGATTGATCTCGCCGCTGGAGTAAAAGTATGTTGGTGACATTGGAAGTTACCAGATTTGACATTTCGTTTTACACTAACTCTTAGGTTTAATAATCATCACGCACAAAAATATTCACAATTTAACATGAATTTCATAACGGACATTCATGTTATGTAAAAACGATCATATTAATGTAATATACGACTACGAAATTGTAATTTTTAAACAAATTTTTGTTAAAATGACGAAACAATATGCATGTGGTGATTTTTTCTTTATTAAAGTTTGTGCCTGATTTGCTCTACGATATCGCTACTATATGAAATAGAGGGGCTATAGTTATCACTATTAGCAGCAGTAACTTGTGCTATTGTTGTGACAGCATCAGTTAAATCAGCTAACCTTCTATCGAAAAAAACAATTCTACTGACTAGAAATTTCATTCAAGTTTACTTTTTTTTGAATAAAAATAATATTACTATGTAAACGCTAAAAAATAAATAAACCTCTCTAGAATATAAATAAATTATACCTTATACAGTAGTGAAAAAGTGCCAACGTTGCCTTAAGTTGGTACCAGTATTTAGTTTGTTCTGATAAAAACAAATTAATGCATTAAATGACTATGACTCAAGTTTTGAGGTTATCTTTGGAAATGTTATAAATATATGCAGATATATAAAACGATGAATGAAACACTATTCAGATTCATTTTAAACATAGCAGTAAAAACTTTTCGAATTATGTATCTTTTTATTTAACACAACTGATTTTGTTTTCGAGATTTAAATTACAAGCGGCCAGTGATGCTGCATGTAGCTATATATAAAGCATTTTAAGTTTCCTGCTCGTTTGTCGTAATGCGACGTTGTTACATTGAGCGCTATATCAAGCGTTCAATCAACAAATTCTTCGTATTAATTTTTTTTTTAAATTATCTTTCTATAATAAATTTGAAACTTTAACGGCACAATCTTACAACGTTTCTACGTGAAATGTTTTGGTGTCAAATTCTTTTCTTCATTTTTTATGAAGTTATAATAATAAATGTATCAACAAGTTACCATTTTACATAAGATCCCGTGTTATTTTTAAATGAAATTTATGCATAAACATCCTAAACATTAAAGATTTTTCAGGAAATAATCTTTTGCATTAAACTCTATCAACTTCGCTAATTTCTTTTACATTTTCATCATTTTTCGCTACAGCCACAACTACCTTAATAATTTACTTATTGTTAGTGGCAAAATATGTTGTATTGTTCTAGAAACTGTATGAAAATCATTAAAAATGCTTCGAAAGTGTGTTACTAACTGTAACTCGTATGAGTTAGACAATGTATTTCTCCATAGTCTTCATGCGATGTAGAATTAAATTTTAAATGGAAAGAAGCTCTAATGAATCATACTAGTACAAAATCTATAAATTATTTTAATATCTTAAATTTCGTATGATATATCGAATTCATGGTTGTTTATGAAAATCCAATAAAGCTTTTCTATTAGAATGTAATAAGTAATATATTGTAATGATAACTTTACTTCCATAGTTATTGATCTATTGATTTGTAACCATAAATTAATAAATAAGAAGAATTAACAACATCCTCGCGATTAAAATATTACTACTGAATTGTTGCTTTACTTCATCAGATTCTACAGAAGGCTTTGTTTCATTGGTTCAATTTTTCTTTACGACTTTTCATTTTTATAATCAAATTTCAATATTATTATTAATTTACAATATGAAAGTGCGAATTATAGAGGTTATGTTTTATTAACAACTTTGATAATTTGCAACCGGGTAGTAATATAATGTTTCGAAAGAGAGTTTGAAAATACGCAACCTGGATGTTCTGTTTTGTGGCGCCTCCTTCAAAACAGAAATAATGCCTGGAACTACTAACGCGAATGGCCATGTAAGCATATATCTATGAAGGTTTATAAACATATGCGTGTAAGAGACTTTTGTCTCTCACAAATCGAGATAGCCGTGCCCGTACACTTTAAAGGCCATTGAAATTGGGTACCTGAACATTAAAGCCGCATGTAGCAAGTGTCCCTTCTTGTTATATCTATACGCTGGTACACCGCTATTTATATTTATGGCGCATTCCAATAATACTATAGTAAAACTATTCTTTGTCAATTCACATATCTAATAACCTATGGTCTTTGTTATGAAAGTTGTGGGCACTGGACGTTGGACTCTCCCATAAAATCGAGGTGAATTATATTTTATTATTAACCTAATGGAGAATACAGGGTATCCACAAAAGAACTCCCTAGTTTTAAAATACTTTTATTGAATGGAACACAAACATATCTCTCTCGCAAAGATGGGCAATGCCACATAGCTTTTCAGCATACACCAACTTCTTTACGTGACCCCACAAAAAAAAGTCCAGAGGTGTTAACCAAGAAGCCCAGATCTAACACCTGGACTTTTTTTTGCGAAGTCATGTAAAGAATTTGTTCGCAGAGCATTCAGCAATGATTAGTATCATCAGAGTCATGCACATTACATATTTTGTGTTTGTAGAGTGCTAAAATTTGGTTTCAAATGGAAATGCAACTGTTCGCAGAGCATTGCCGACTGATTTGAAATTGGTTTCCAATCGTCAGACTGGTTTCCAACTCCAAACAAAAATTACTAGTTGGAGACATGCACAATGAATGAAAATTCAAATGTAGTTTGTTGGTTATGTTTATTATAACACTTTATTCGTGCTTGCTGCGTTTTGCTTAATCTGGCAATAGCTGATGCATTTCCAGAAGATAAACAAGATGAAGCAAGAATTGAAATACAAGAACGAAATGCAGCAGCTGATGTCAGGGATGATCGAGATGGGGTAGCAATAAGGAATCATATTGCGCAAAATATACTCCAGTTAAATTAAAAATAAATGAATTTTCACGTAACCAACTAATTAATTTTTAATTATAATTCATATTTATAACATGTAAAATAAAGTAAAATGTAATAAATAATCACTCATTAACGCAAATTTATTTTGTATACAATTGCATATTGCGTTTATTAAAATTTATTAGATATTTTATTTGCACTACATATTTTTCAACAAATTTTGTTAATAAACAAGTTGTCCCTTCCAATAATACATTTTGCTGCCTGAGCAATTCATTACGTTTTATTTTTCCTTGTAATTTTTTATTTTCTAGCTCGAGAAGTTTGTCGAACTTTTCTTTTTCAAATGCTAATCTTTCATTGTAAAACTTTTTCCTGTCCTTTGCGACTTGCTCCATCACATCAACTCTTGTCTTCTTTTGTTTGACTGCTTTTCGTTTTCGAGTTGTTGGGGTCTCACTGACAACCCATTCGTTTATGGAATTACCTTCCTCTTCTCTTTCGTCTATAATCCTTATAGGTGAATTTTCAGCTACTACCACAGCTGGTAAATGTGATATTGTTTCTGCACTTAGTAATATCTCTGGACAAACGTTTTTAATTTGTCCATACAAAAAATGTTCTTTCTTCAATTTGTGCATTACCAGTACTTGCAGAATTATTAAATATAATTAGGGAATTTATATCACACGCATCATCTCCTGAAATAAATATTTTCGTTAGAAATAATTGCCTGTAATTAAGGGAAATTAGCATTACCTTCCATTTCCATCAGTTTACACTTCACCTCTTAAAATCTCAACCTTAAAAATTGAAACGCGTTTCGAAATGATACGTTCAAAAAGTGTTCGTTGAGGAATATATCTAGTCGGGTTGGAAACTAATCACAAACTGTACATGTGCAGCTAATGTAGTTGTCAAATGGTTTGCAACAGGCTCTACAAACAAACCCAATGAAACATGTCATCATTTTTTGACGGCTGTCTAAAAGAGTTTTTTAAAACTAGGGAGTGCTTTTTCGGATACCCTGTAGAACCCTTTCATAATAATATCAATCTACTAGTAGCATAAACATTAAAAAACTGCATTAGCAGAATTTATGAGTTTTCATTGTTAAAAACATTCTTTTTAATTCATGTAAATTGGTTGTACTAATGTTACAAATTCTTCCAGCCCTCTTCCAACCCTCATGCTCTATTGATGCTCCAGATCTATCCAACAAATAATACTTGAAGTAGCAGTATTTATAACAAAAACAAATAATTCATATAGAAAACACTTCCAATATGCCCATCATAACAAATTAACTATTTGTAGTTGATGACTAACATAACAAGCTGTCATCGTCAACAAAGAGGATACTACACCAGAGATGTAAAACGTATTTCATAAACAATCCTACATATGTAACATAAGCACTATAAAAGCACAATGAACAAAAATATGCAGCAAGGCAATAAGCTTACTCATGAAAGTGGGAAAGCATTTGAGTGTAATATTTGTAATTATAAATGCTCACGAAAAGAAAGTTTGAAACGTCACCTGCTCACTCATAGTGGTGAGAAACCATTTGCATGTAATATTTGTAATTATAAATGCTCACAAAAAGGAGATTTGAAACGGCACCTGCTCACTCATAGTGGTGAGAAACCATTTGAATGTAATATTTGTAATTATAAATTCTCACGAAAAGGACATTTGAAACGTCACCTGCTTACTCATAGTGGTGAGAAACCATTTGAATGTAATATTTGTAATTATAAATGCTCAGACAAACGAAATTTGCAAAATCACTTGCTTACTCATAGTGGTGAGAAACCGTTTGGATGTAATATTTGTAATTATAAATGCTCACAAAAACGAAGTTTGAAACAGCACCTGCTCACTCATAGTGGTGAGAAACCATTTGAATGTAATATTTGTAATTATAAATTCTCACGAAAAGGACATTTGAAACAGCACCTGCTCACTCATAGTGGTGAGAAGCCATTTGAATGTAATATTTGTAATTATAACTGCTCACTAAAAGGAAGTTTGAAACGGCACCTGCTTACTCATAGTAGTGAGAAGCCATTTGAATGTAATATTTGTAATTATAAATGCTCAGAAAAAGGAGATTTGAAACGGCACCTGCTCACTCATAGGGGTGAGAAACCATTTTAATGTAATATTTGTAATTATAAATTCTCACGAAAAGGACATTTGAAACAGCACCTGCTTACTCATAGTGGTGAGAAACCATTTGAATGTAATATTTGTAATAAACGCTCAGACAAACGAAATTTGCAAAATCACTTGCTTACTCATAGTGGTGAGAAACCGTTTGGATGTAATATTTGTAATTATAAATGCTCACAAAAACGAAGTTTGAAACAGGACCTGCTCACTCATAGTGGTGAGAAACCATTTGAATGTAATATTTGTAATTATAAATTCTCACGAAAAGGACATTTGAAACAGCACCTGCTCACTCATAGTGGTGAGAAACCATTTGAATGTAATATTTGTAATTATAAATGCTCAGACAAACGAAATTTGCAAAATCACTTGCTTACTCATAATGGTGAGAAACCGTTTGGATGTAATAATTGTAATTATAAATGCTCACAAAAACGAAGTTTGAAACAGCACCTGCTCACTCATAGTGGTGAGAAACCATTTGAATGCACTACACTAAACATTACAAACAGTTATAGGAGAAAATAACTAGCATAGATTGGGAAGTAAACATATAGTCAACAATTTATACAAATAAAATAGAACAAATTTATCAATCAATGGTAAGGTTTTAATAAATTAATAGTTCGTACATCTAACTTATTGTCAATATATATAATTTCAGTTGCAAAATATTGTTTTACATAAATAGGAAAAATGGTTAAAAAAATGTTTTGAAAAACTTTAGTAATAAAGCGAAGCGTCAAATATATCGATGAAATATTGTTTTATGTAAATAAACATAAGGCTGCAGAGTCCTCATAAAAAATCTTTTAAGATTAAAATAAATATTTGCTAATATTCAAATTCTTTAAAACAATATAAAAATAGTGATTAATTAACAAAAATTCTACATAATATTTCGTTATAAAATTGTGACCGTGAACTTAAAGAACAAAAACTACAAACACATAAACCTGCTTTAGTATCATTCAACCTCAACATAACGCTAACAAACTCCGATCTTTTAAGTTGCAGACAAAACAGATCACATTTCTGTTTTTAAAACCAAGACTGCCTTCCGTAACTAGATAGGTCAGTTGCGAATGTCAGGACCGGATCCAAAATTCAATGAAACTTTAAAATTCATTTTCTGGAAAACTATTTGTTTTTGACCTATTCTTGTCAAGGTAAATTAGCTCTACTGCCTACCCTCTACCTACCATTTAAAGGATATCACATATGTCTGAATCGCCCTGTATAATAAAATGTTATTTCCAATATTCAACTATTTATTTATAATTCCTGTCCTAGTCCTAGTATAGGGGACGTTTTAATGGCGTCATTGAACAACGTTTTAATGGCACCTTATATTGACGTTCTTGGGCTGTGACATATCGCTGTAAGTCTTACGACAATATGACATCATTTTAATAAGTCATTTGACATTGTTACCGTCGAAAAAACGGCCACATTATGACATCAGTGTACTGGCTGGGAAGCAATGCAAACACAGCAACATATTATTTACGTAACTGAGAGTAACAATGCCTACATTGTTATGTAGCAGCTAAGTAAAATTCAAGTGATCTGGAGAGCGTTATGTCCGCCTCATTATGCATCTGTTATTTACATAAATTCTATGTCACTGTTAATACATATGAGATATGTAAAATACAATCTGTATTACAAATATACACAAAGCGCCGTATATTTTACGTTTATTTAATTATGAGCATGTGCTATCATATTGCGGTGATAATTGAATAATTAAATAAATGAAATAAAATGCCTACCGTTCCAATAATAAACATAAATTATATACGGTGGATTAAAATAAAAATACATCCCATATATTTTTCTTTATTCCAATCAGCCAGCTCAGAGTTATTCGATAGAACTTAAATTGCTTGAATTACGAGACTCTTATTAACTCTTATGCCTGAAAAAGGAGAAAAACTTATGTTGCAAACACTAGGGCTCCTGCAAACTGGGCAACCACTGCTAAACTCTAAATTCAAAAAGAAAGAAAACAGAATGCTTGTATATGCATCAATTAAACACACAAGTAATTTTAAAAACACATAAACTTTATTTAATTCAAAAGAAAAATGAATAGTAATGTTAAAATTGAAAGAAATAAGAAAATAAATTGTTCAAATTTGTACAATAAGACCAATGGGAAAAATTGATTCCCAAGTTTGCTCAAATGTAATTAAAAGTCGTAATAGCCTGACATAGGGCTATTACAGTCATTCACTTGAACAAACCAACACAAATCAAAATTGTTTACAAATAAAAATGTTTATCTTAATGAAAAATAAATTGAAATGAAAGAAATTGAATTGTTTTATTTTTGAAAGAAAATGAGTTCTCAAAAGAACCTTTAAGATTTAACAAATAAATTTGAAATTATTAAAGAAAAAACTTTATAACTTTAATATTGTCAATCAAATTAAAAAATCCTTTTATTACGACCAACCTGGTATATTACAAAATTAGTTTCCTTTAAATAAATCCTCAATTGGTATCACTGTGACAAAACCTGTCAGCTGATTTCTTGTTTTTAAAATGTCAATACGTAAATCGCTGAAGGAAATAAATTCTCCCGAATTTATTTAAATAATCACGTACACTTCAAATAATTGTAGAACAACAATAAAAACTTCTTTATATTTTTTTAAATATTCAGGTAAGCACTTCAATTTAATTCAAACTTTGTTCATACATGACGTTTACGTCAATCATGTGGTTAAAATATCTAACCTCAATTTAAATTACAGATTTTTATCCGGAGTCGGGCATAGGTTTTGCCGGAAACGTTTTGTCGACTGCCTTTGTTAAATTTGGCTCCAACTTATATAGATTTTGTTGAAACAAAAGCCTGCACTGACATTTTTCCAAAACAAAATCGAAACACGTAAAGTTGATGACGGCACTGATCCGCACAGCTGTTCATAATTATCACGAATCTTAATTCTATGATTACAGGATTGTAGCACTTAAAACAAGGATTAAAACAATGTAACACACTTGTGTCCCAAAATGCATCGTAACGAAGATACAAGACGAAAACGATTGACAATGTACAAATCTCGTTATAGCTTAATTACATACAAAATTGAAATAAAACAGGTTTATCCTTAACAAAATAGATGCATGATCACACAATACAACTAATACATATAACTTCTCCACAGGAACATCTTTACAATTTACAACAAACATAATTTTTCAGTCCGATACTACATCGAATTAACCAATTAATGCATTTGCAAGTTCCAGCTTAAATATTGATTCAAATAAAATCAATTTATGACTAAATTGCCCAGCATACAGTTCTGCAAGTGTTTACATAAAAACAATGGTGAGAAAAAATAGGATAAGAGTCAATAATCGTCACAATGAAGCAAAACGACAAGATTAAAACCTTCAATAATAAAAATGGTCAGAATTTTTATAACAAAGTTTAAAAACTAATTGTACTATATAAGTCATAACAAGATTGACCCCAATTATCTGTTTTCAGTAAACTGACAGCGGGAAACTAAGTTGGTCTCTTGGAACTCAGAAAAATTCACCCTACATTAAAGATCGTAGCCTATAAATTTAAATAAGAAGATTACTTCTTCTCTACAAGTGAAAAACCCATCCCAATATGTAACTTGGGTTGTATAAACATGTATTATGATAAAGCAATCTAAATGATTGATATCCTTTTTCTAAAAATGAAACCTTTTTATATGCATATGAAATCTAGGTTGTGTTTGCATGAAATTTTTATTCTTGATTTCTACTTTAAATATTGATGAGCCTAACTGTGACCTTATATATAGCCTTTATATTAATTATGTCTATCACTTAGCATGTCCCTCTTTTGATTTAAATCTGATATGTGAAATATTTGTTTTCACGTTTCCGATCTATCGTTAATAAAATTTTCAATGAGGTGATCTGATATCACCGCAATATATAAAATCGCTTTACGTACGACTTTACCTTAACTACCCTGTAATTGTCTTTGTACGTACCTGTAATCCCTTTGCAACATGATCTTTAAGTTAAAGCAACAATTTTCAAATTTTCCACATTGTGTAGGATAAGTCATTTTTTTAAAATAGTAATAGATTCCTGTAATAGTAAATTTAGGAGAAAAAGAAAAAGTCACAACATTTTTATTTATTTTGTTTATTAAAAAAAGGAAAAGATATGTAGTTATCAATTAATAACTTATTATGGAAAAAAAATCTGTATTATTACATAGCAAGCAATTAACAAAATAGAAAAAAATCAAAAGCTATGTATAAACAACATTAATCAAAATGTCAACTGATGATCAAGATTATTCCTGGTTTTTTAACAAATTATGCCATGACTTCGGTATTCAATTTCTCGATTCCTAGTAAATGATATGACGCGTACCTACATTGCTGAAATTTGCTGAATCTAACTTTTTATGGTATTAATTTACAGTGGCTTAATATATTTTGCTTTGAAACGTTTTAATAAACAATAAATACGTTTAATCAGTTATCGTCATTTTAAAAATACGTTTCACTTCATAATAAAATATGAATTCACTGGAAATTAAATTTGTAGCGGCTGTTTATTCTACTTCCGAAATGTTTCCGTGACAGAAATAAAACTGGTTAGTGTATTTTAATATTTCTATTCAACATACACATAAAACAAACAATGGGCGACCACGATTTAACACACGTCTGCACGATCAGGCGGTACACGCGCTACTAATGTTTTCCCCCGCACTTTGCAAACAAATTAGTGGTTAAATAGTTATATATTTAACTAGTAAAAAGTGTGACGTAAAATACAAATCACATTATTATTGTCGCATATATGTAAATCTGAAGACACCAGACTTGTATTAAGCATTTCACATCGGAAAATCTACATGTGGGGTATGTAAATGTGTTTATATAACTCATTTTACTTGATTCTTATATAGCAGACAAGTAAATGTTACAGTTTTGTTTACTGGGAATTGATACCCGGTTGTGCATGACGTTCTAGATTTCCAATAAAACACGGTTGGTTAGTGGTTGAAGGTTGCCCTACCGAAACCACAATCAGAACCAAACCGAAAGAAACGCGTCTAAATGCTCTTTCCTAATGTTTTATATTCAAAGAAGTAAAACCAGCGTAGAGGTATAACAAGTAGGGACAGTCTTCTAATTTACGAGGACAAACTTTGAAAGCGCGTGTGCGAGTTGTAGCGTTGTTCAATCATGTTACCGCCGCATGGCGTGCGTTCTAATTGATATTGGCAGCTGTAAATTCAATTGTTAATATAACTGTTCCCCACTGAACTCTTATTTTCTAGAAGAGGCATTATGTATTAAACCGGCGACGCCAACATAACCTCTAAATTTGCCTTTTGTTTGTTTACATCTCCCACAGCACCATAGTGGCGGCTTGTCAATCAAGGTGTACATAAACAGGTATTAAGCTTCAACTAAACAGCCAAAGATAAGTAAATTAATAGAATTCATGGCACGTATAATTTACAGAAGTTCGTAATATACAGGGTTGTTACTAGATATCTTATGCACTATAATTAATTAAATTTAAAATGTGATTGTAAACCGAATAAAATGGGCAACATTAAAATACATGTAAAAATAATAGTTATTGTTGGGGGTGGAAGGTTCGTCGTGCATGGATTCAATTTTATTTGGAAAGGATTGTAAACGATTTATTAGGGATTTAAAAATTGCCTTGTCTTGTATGCATTAACCACTGCAAGGCAATCTGCAGTTGTAAATTCCTCCTTTAATTTATTTTTATTAATTGATTACCTATTTAGTGTGATTAAGTCAATATAGTGATTTTCTATGTGTACATAAATCATTGGATTGAACTTTTTAAACATGTCTCACAGGCGATGATATGATTCCCATAAACATTTACGCATATCATTAAACCATATACGGGTGTTAGAAATGTATGGGAACGTTTGAATTTCTCGAGAACGACACATCCGATTACAAAAAGAAAAAACACGTGTTCCTTTATTTTTTGAAACCTATTCAGTCATGATATGCAAACATCACCCCCACCCCCCGGGGCGGTGGGGCGGGAGTAAGTTGTTAAAATTTAAATGGGAACACCTATTTTTTGTTGCACTTTTGCATTCGTCATAAAAAACTGTTCTCAAATTGCAATTTCCGCCCCCCCAATAAATGTACGTTTCTCATATATAAAATGAGTAATATCCAGTAATAGGTAATAAGAAGGATCTCCCATTTCAGAATTGTTAAGCCAGTTTGGCGCATATGGCTCTAGGCATACAGGAATAACCGAAAGAATTTTTGTCTTGCGTCCCCGATTAATGAGAACGATCAAAATCCGGGTTTCGCAGTTCGAGGGGCCGCAAAACTTGCTTCGATCCAAATCGTTTTTGTGTGTCGATGCGCTCGTTGTGTAGTTTCCGTCTCAGATTTGACAGTCTCGACCGTCTCGGGTAAACCGTTTAGGCGGAGGCGGCAAAAAACTGCCCCCGCCTTACGGTAGGTCGTGGCGAAAATCTGACAGCGGAATTTTGGCCAGCGCAGTACCCCAATCGTTTCTATCGGAAAAGTCTTTTTTCCCGACACTCTTCCGGGTGCGGTGGTTAGAGGTGAGATGGGGTTTTTGGGAGCAATGGAACAGTGTTGGCGGCATTCGATGTCACGCGGCCTGCTACGAGCGGTGCATCTATTGGTATTTCCGTATCTCCAATCTAGGGAGCTCCATCCGTTTTCGAGAGGTGGTATCTCGGAAGCTCTGTGAGCCAAAACGACTATCTTGGCATCAAACGACGGAGAATCTCAAAATGTTTACCCTTCAAATACCATGCAAAACCATAAGAAAAAAGTAACAGGCGAAAAAGTCGTAAACTTCTATTGGTTTTTCGCCCGAGAATCGTACTAAAGTAATATCGCCGGCCCCAGCCTAATCGGGTTCATAAGTGGAAATCACTTCAGGAGGTCTTATATGATTGCCTGGTCAGCTACCTTGCTCTGGTTTTGAATGCTGGACCGTCCGATGGATCTAGAACCATTTTTTCGCCATTCGAACGAAAGAAACGTTTCGTATCGTTTTCCGACGTTCGTTTAGCAAAAAGAGAAAAACTCCAGCCTCTGATAGATTTCGGGCCGGTCCCGGTTTTGGTCGTTCGAAGTTTGGCATGCTGGAAGCGGATGAGGTACGAAAACCGACTTTTATTATTATAAAGAATAGATATTTATTTATTTTAGATTGTTCTTGTACAGTGTAAAGGTAAATTTATTATTACAAGATTTATTTTGCAAAATGTTTTCTTTAATATTTTTACCTTACCGGTCCGCAAGCAAATGCTACGTCGTCTGGCGGTCCTCGAATGAAAAAGGTTGGGAACCGCTGCTCTAGGCGAACCAAAAGAGTAGTTATAAAATGAAGAAAAAAGTTTTGCATAGGTGCCCTTTTTTAGTTTATACTTTTGCGGCTTTTTCTCTACTTCTAGTTTTTCAAGATATAAACAGTACTTTTTAGAAATGGACAGCGTTGGTGACAAAAAAAGTTTGTGGGGATTTTTATTTCTCGAGTAATGGGATGCTTCAGCTGGAAATGATTCAATGTGACGTTTTACAGAATTTACCACTTCTTCAATTCTGTGGGGTCTACTTAATAGTAGTTCAATTCAAGGGGAAGACATAATATGTCTTCCCCTTGAATTGAACACAATGCAATTTTTCATATATAGTGTGAATTACCGTTACAGGTAACCACATATTTGTATGAAGCGCTTTTATGCTTTTTAGCATATTCTTTTTCTGACGTAGTGTTTCGTGTATTTCGATGCTTTTAAAAAGCAGTGAGTTTTTGGCATTTATATCTAATCTGTAGAAAGAAGTATGTATCTTTGTTCTACTTTCACTATCTACTTTTTCTCCGCATCGTAACCTACAGTATTCATTGCACAAATTTCCCAAATTTATCTCTTTTGCTGGCATTTTCTTTTTCCTTATATGTAATATAAGATTTACCTTTTTCTCTTGCCAAAGCTGCTCGTTTCTTTTTCCACTTATTTTCATTTCTTTGCCTTTTCCTTGAGATCTTTTCAGACACAGGAAATTCTTTTTTCTTTTTCTTATTAGTAACATTTTGTGCAGGTGCATTTTCACTCAGCATTTCCATGTCGAAATCTGCTGTGACGTAAACAGAAATTGTGTGGGAAGGTTAGCGTTGGGTTCTCGACACTACCCGCGTGTCACGACACTTGAGAGTCGAAACCATTATGACGTCAGAAGTGTCGACTCTTCATGATACTTTAACGACACTTCGCCTTTACATCATGCACGCGCTAGTGTAAATGTAATCCAATTGAAACGAGAAGCAGTCAAGATTCATAGCTACATAAATCATAAGCAAACTATGGATTAAAAAACAATTATAAGAGTAAATTCTGTTATGGTTATATATTTATGCATTAAGTACATTAAAAGACATTAAATTATTTATAAAAGCAAATACATATTATGAAACAGAAATTTAAAACAAAAGAAACAAATTCTATAAATAACTTATAATGAATAGACTTGATTCGTTGGATTTATTATAAAAACTATTTAAAAATGTAATTTCGCTGACGACGTTGGTCTTTAGAGAACGTGTTTTTGTTAAGATTGAAGATGATACATACTTTTATTTTGTGTTTTCAGCAAAATAAATTGAATTAATTAAAATTAATGATCATTGTATTTATTTACACGTGTTTCGACAGTAGTCTTTCTTCAAAATACATTATAAGGTATAAATATAAGAAGCTGAAATAATAATTAGGTACATGAGGAACTTATTCAACTTCAATTATTGATTTTAATTTATTTTGCGGAAAACCCAAGATAAAATTATCACCGTCAATATTATACTAATACAAGAGAAAAAAAAATCCACAACAACATATTTTTATATGTACCCCAAGTAGCGATATTACATGAAAATTACGTAAAATTTACGTGCCTGAAATACATACAGAGAATTTAAAAAAAGAACGGCACGTAAAAATTATGTAATTTTTACGTGCCATACAGATGAAATGTCCGTCTTTTTTGCATTCTTTTTACGTGCCAAAGTGATGTACAAAGATGACCAAAAAAGGATGTATTTATTACGTGCCATCGGGCATGACATGGGTTTTTTCGTTTTGCAATTAATAGCAATGCACAGCAAAAATATACCGTATATCTGTCCTTGCAAATCTAAGCATGGATTTCAATAGTTGTTTGATGCTGAATGCAAATTGATTTACCAAACTGTCCAATTCATCGATTTTTTAGATATATCGGCTAAAAGTGGTTTTTTTAGCTAATACAAACGAATAGATCACAGTAACAGTATGGTGTAAAAATTCAAATATAGCGAAAAATCAAGTTTATGCCTTATAAATAAATACAATTCATTAATTTTGATGGACATAATAATATTATAAACCAGACGCTGTTTAATTGCTCGACGCCCGAACGTGCGGCGTTTTATTATGACGATAATTATTTTGACGAAAATACCGATTTATGTTTTTAATAAAAATAAAATAAATTCTTCACATGTATTTGTTACAAATTTTTTATAATTTTACTAGTATTTGAAAATAATAAATTTGTAATGCAATGGCAATATGCAGCAACTTAACTACTCTGACATTTCATATTGTAATGTTTTTAAGAATTAATGATTTGTGTTTTTTATAAGGCATCAACTTTATTTTTCACTCTATTATATGATATCTATAAGATCAATGAGAGTGCATTTTGATAAACAAATTCGGACAACTTCAAAAAACTATAAGAATTAACACTTCAAAGGCAGATAGGGTTCATTTTTGTCGTAAGTGAATTAAATGATTTATTTTAAAAAAGTGATTACAATTTAAACTAGCGTAACAAGAACTAAAAGTAAATAAATGTTTATACAATAATACAGTAATTAATATTTTACAATAACATATTAAAAAGGCAGAGACTATTTTAAAGAGATAAGCATCAGTGTTAAATTATTACCACGTAAATTGACCCCCCTTTACCTTATTTTGGAAACTGTACACGTTATGAAAAAAGGTTAAATAGGTAAATACCACAGTTGGTTGGTAGAAAACAAATTTAAATGGATAATATTTCTGTATAATAGTATATGACCCCTATATATCTTACGATTTTCAGATTATCGAAGTATTTTAGAGTAAATAAATTTAGTTTTTAAAATTCTTCTTTGAATATGCAACTTTTTAAAAAATTAAATTTACACTACAAGTTACAATTAAGTAATTATAACAATACGCGACACTTATAAATATCTAAATCAAAGTTTTGTTATAAATTTATTGTTTCAAATAATCCAAAACTATACACAAGATTTCCATGTTCAAAAATGTGTAACTTCGGTTTAATGGATTGGCACCCTGTATATTATTCAACAATAAATTTAGCAAAAACGTTGATTTAATTTTTTATAAGCGTCATGTATTATTGTAAGTACTTATTATAGTTAAATGTAACTTGAAGTATGCAAATTTATTTTTTAGAAAGTTGCATTTGCAGTTGCATAAAAAAAGAATTGAAGAAACTAGATTTACTCAAAACGTGTACGAAATTCCGATGTTTATGTATTAACCACAAATACTTAAAGTTAAGGGTAGAATCGTAAATCTTAAAAATATATAGGGTATTCCATTTAAAATGAAAAAAGGTGATAGTATTAGTACAAAAATATTATAAATTTAAAATTGTTTTATACCAGCCAACTTTGGTATTTAACCTATTTTCTGTTTTCCAAGATACGGTACAGGGCCATATTATGTGAGCAACCCCGTAGTATGTAGGTAATTTTATTAGATTAAACATCTTCCAAGGTCATATCCATAATACCTGCTTTCTTTTCACGTCCACGTCGTGCAGCTACTCTAGTTGCGCCTTCCTGGATTCTGAAATCAAAAACCATTCTGTCTAGTAATGTTTTTGTACAAATATTTACCTAAAAAAGGTATACCTTTTAGATTCTGAATCGCTTTTTCTTTTAATCATTCCAGGAAGTCTAATCCTTTCGGTAAGTAAGCTGTAATTGCCAAACATACGTTCATCTCAGTGTAGTCTGTAATTGTTGTCTTCTTTTTGTGAAGTGCATCTGAAAAAGATTTATCAATGTGGTTTCAGATAAGTCGGCATTATGTAAAATGCCATCAGATAGTATATATGTACCTAACACAAATGCAGCTAGTAAATTCCAGGTCCTGAAATGACAGTTTTCCTTGTGCCCCGTGCATACTGAACTCTACCTGGACTTCATCCGTTACTAACTTCTTGAGACATTTCCTAGTGGCATGACCACATGTAGAGCCTCCAACAAATAATAACGCTTGAGTGTGCAATGTAAGCATATGGTATAACAAACCAAAGGTCATCAATAACTCGATTGAATAAATCAGTTAATTCCTTGCATTCTACCTAGTAATAATTGCTACTACCCATTACCTGGCGAACCAGGCCCAAGAAGCTATGAATCTTGTGCTGGAGGGAGGGGCAATTATTACTATTACGCAGGCCCATCACGTGGCAGTTTGGTATATTATTAAAAAGTAAACTAAGGGGACAATATCAAAGAAAATAAATATTACAAATAAATAAGATTTGGAAAAAATGTTCTGAAATGACTTTAAACTAATTACTAACGAAATGTTACGATATGAAAGATTCGCTAAACTGATGCTTCAACGTATTCTACAGATTTACTTACACTTCATTTCCAGTATTTGACAATCATAGTGACACCAATCAGGTTGCGTGGATTCACCTCTTTCTATTGCCCTTTCTCTTTGTTCCAACGGATAATGCTTAGGCCACGAACACCAGCCGTTGATATACCAATGGTTTGGAATGACCGCTTTCGAAAACCCTGACGTGGACTCAAAACTTTTGCAACAAAGTAGTAATTTCCATTGCATTTGGACACTAAGAAATAAACAAAAACAAGTTACATTCTTCACAATAAACGTTAAGGATCTGTTAAATATCCATGTCTATAATCTCATACATAGACCGGCGAAAAGTATATGCACCATATGAAAAACTAATTTGTTTCCCATTTCTGAAAAAATCTTGATGAGAGAGGTGACTGCTTCTTCTAGAACATCAGGAAATGTTAAAAAATTGATCTCGCAATTATCGGTATACGAGATAAGATCAAAAAACTAAAATCGCACCAACAGTAACCTGTCCTTACGTTTAGAAATAGCGGAGAATGTTATTAAGAAAACTTACAGCTAATAATACTTCAAATTCCAATTATCTATGTAGGTCCGACTTGAAAAAAATCTCCTTCTTGCTTTTCAATTTTTTTAAATTTAGCTGCTGTATAAACGAACTGTTATTATTTGAATTCTAAGTACCAAGTGTGAAACCAGACACTGAAATGAATGCCTGAAAGCAATATCTGGCGATTATTTTTCTTAATTTTAATTTTGGTGTATACGGTTTTTATTCGTTTTTATTTTATTTATTTTAATTCGCAAATTTGCTTTGGATTTAAACAGATCATTTTAGCATATCTTTCCAGCTAAAATGGTGCTACCATATTTTTGAATTTAATTGTTTCGGATTAAGTGATTGATTCAGCATTTAAATTCAAAAATATTAAAAATAAGATTACTTTTCAAGTTCGGGCCTTTACAGTTGGAATTTGAGGATAACATATCATTATAAGTAAGTTTTCTATTAAGAAAACTTACTTATGTTATGAAAACTTAAAAATGTTATTAAACATTTTTGGTATTTTTAAATTTAGGGGTAGTTTACTGTTGCAGCGATTTCAGTTTTTTGAACTTACCTCCCATACCAAAATTGCAGAATAACATTTTTTAACATTTTCTACTGTTTTAGAAGAAGCAGAGACTTTTGTCAAGAATAAACTTTTTCAGAAATTGAGAATAATAGCTATTTATGTAACAAGTACATAATGTAGGACATTATAGACAAGCCCAGTTTATGGCCGAACGAGCGAAGCGAGCAAGGCCTATAAAAAGGGCGAGTCTATAAGGTCCGATTATGTAAGAGTTGCATACAAAGCTTTATGTTCGATTCCTAGAATTGGCTAATTATCAAAAAAAATCAGTTTATAAATTTGACATCTATTCTTGACAGAAGAAAATTTGACATGTAATATACAGTTGTCATACTTTATTTTACTACTACCACTTTATTTTACGAGTACAATAATAAGCCAGTTCACTGCCGCAAAACAATACAATACTTTATAATGCAATTGGACATAAAAATGTTTTCTATACTATGTTGCATTCTTTTTGCAGGTGACTGTATAAAAGCTTTTGTATAATATAAAGAAATTTCCATTAGGAAAGGAGGCATTCATTTACTTAACAAAATTATTTATTATTACATTTTAAAATAATTTTTGACAGGTCCTAGGAGTGTTATACACGGTGATTCAGTACTCAATGATCGGACTTTGAGGATAAGCTTCTCTGGTTATTAGAAACATAAAACCTTAATAACTGTTTTTGATTAAATGAGCTTGAAAATTTCGGAAATTTTGACCGACGTTTTCAGAAAAGTACGTATAATTGATGCAGGTCAGTGTTGTTAAGTCGAATAGAAATAAATGCAAGATCTTTAGAAATTGACACCATCAGCAAAAACGTTTAAACAAAATCTGTTTAAACAAGCACAACAAGAATGCAAACGACGCACATTCCATTTTAGATGTTAAAACAAAACGATCTATTAATCCGAAGGATTCCCCTCTATTTTAATAGTAAACGCAGACAGAAATGACATCATTTTAATACAGACCCATTCAATGATATCATTAAATTCGATGTGTTATGCGTTAATAAACAGATATTAGTTTTGATTAAGTAAAGACATGTTTAGCTAATTTGATCTATCCATCAATAGGTATTGTTTTTTTATTGGAATTCTAGAATGTTTCATTATTAAAACCTTATTATTCTTTTTGATGTTTTAATTCAACGACCCTGAATGCTTGATGGATTTGTTTACATAGTCAAGTACAAGTACTGTTACGTTTTATCACTAAAAGCTGCAGTGTAAGCGGTTTGCAATTTGTTATCATTTGAGAAACCAAATATGTGTCACTATTACAGTACTATAATTTTTTATTCACAAACCTGCAGTATTGTATTACACATAGGGGTTAATGTGCCTATTAAAAGAATTTGAAATTGTCTTGGTAATCAGAAACAACACAAAACAAAAATACCATTTTTGAAACAATATCCATCGAGAGGTCGTTCTCAACATGCTTTGTTTATTTAATTCTGTTTATCTGTTGTTATTCTACGAAACACTTGGCCAAAATAAAGACGTTTTTATTACTTTATTACGCTATCCTTGCACATTCTAGTAGTATTGAATATCTGCTTGAACTTTTAAAATATGTGTCATGTGCATTCATACTATTAAATTTGAAAACATTAGGCTGAACTTCGATGCCGTTTTTCTCCAAAAGTATAAAAATACGAGAAAAATGGTATATAGGAATGGTATATAGGATGGTTATCTAACCACTGGCAAAGTCCGATTACTCCGTAATGACTCACCGTGTATAGTAGTATATGGTTATAGCAGGCCAGGCCACCCAGTACAGAATTGGTATTTGAACAGATTTCCTTATTCTAGTTTATTTAACAAATTACGATATCGCAGGTTTTTCACTAATCATTCTTCTAAGCGGCAAGTAATAATTCTAGATTATTTATTAATTACTAGCAAGTATTGTTAGTGAATATTTACATAAAATACAAGTTGTGCCTTTGACGAAGGTAATAGTAGTAATGAGACAATCACACATTATCCTAACAAAAATTTCATAAAGGGGTTTGTTACTTTCAATAATGTCAAGCACAATGCACATTATGCGGAATAAGCAATTAAAGTATCACCATGAATTTATTATAGACATTCAAACCCAATATAAATAAGCGTAATAGCCGTAATGTAAACTTTAATAAAACCCTGATATTGACATAATAGTATATTTTGTTGGCATCAAATTACTAATTGGATGTTTTGTCTTTGTGCACAGCTTTTGTGCCGTATACCTCTTCTTGAAAGCAGATTCTAATAAGTCAGCAAGTACCTGTAATCGAGGACACGTGAATAATAAAGAGTTCATCTAACAAAAACAGTATTTGGAGAAAATTAAGGTTGAACTTTATCGATACGCAGTTTTATACGAATATGAAGGCTCTATTTATTTATTTAATTAAAGGTACTCTATAAAATAGTATAAAAATAATTGAAGCAGTTATTATCAACTGTAGTAATAAGTAATAATATACCGTTTTAACAATGTGAAAAAAAGGCACGTCTATTAGAATGCACATAATGTTTATCTTTATATTGGGCCATGTGAATAAAATGTAGCAAATGCTTTTACTACTATTAATAAAATTTTAATTTAAATTAAAAAATAACTATGAATTCTACTATGAAATAAATAAAGATTATTAAAAGTTTCACAGTTTTATTAAAATATACCTGACAATATTGTTTCGACAGCTATGCTGTCATTATCAAAGGTAATATAATTATAAACAAACACGTCGCTAAGGTAGATACAAAATAGGTAACTAGATAAAATAATAATAATAATAATAAAAATTAATAATAAAAATCATAATTAAACATCTAATACTTCCAGTAACGGAGAATTACTGAGCTCAAGTTGTTCATTCATTAAAGGTACCCTGAGTTTGTGTTTGTATATCTCAAAGGCTTCTAAAATGTCTAATTTGCGTTTGTTATTACAAAAATGTAGGAATTTAATATTATTTTGAGGAGTCATTGTGTGATTTTGTTCTAAAAGGTGTTTGGCGTAATTCCATTTTTCAGGATGTTTATTTTTGTAATGACGTACGTGTTCTTTATATCTTATGTCAAAATTTCGAAGTGTTTGTCCAATATATACCGAACTACAAAAAGAACAATTTAAACGGTAAATGCCCGATTTCATGATATCATGTGTTCTGTCTTTAGCATTAAATAAAAATGAAAAAGTGTTAGTGTTGGTTTTAAATGTTATTTTATAATTGTTGGTTTTTCTTAGTATATGTGCAATTTTTTCTGATATTTTGCCAAAATATGGTATAGATATGTAATTTGTGTCTTCTGTTTGATTGTCAATGGGATATATTCTTTTGATAGCTAACCTATAATCTTTTTGTTTAATTAAAGTGTCAATCATGTTCGGATTATAATGATTTGCATGTGCTAGTTGTTTAATGGTTGATATCTCTTTGCTAAAATCTGATTTTGTTAGTGGAATAGTTAAAGCTCTGTGTACTAATGATCTGTATGCTGCTATTTTATGTGTATTGTGGTGACAAGATTCATTTGGTATTGTTATGTCTGTCACTGTCTTAAAGATGCTGGTAAAACTCTCAGAAAATATTCTTTGAACAAACATTTGTTAATCTTATTCAAAGACAACATTGTTGATCAAAGTTCCCTCACACAATTGAATTGGCGTACCTTTTATTTGAATCAAGTTCATTAATTTTGACTTTTTCTAATAATTTCCTGGTTCAACTGTGGTTAGTTTTACCTGTTTTGGTGTCTTAAGTATTGTTTTAGCTTTAACTTTTATTTTAACATTTGAATATTTATTAAAAATTTTTATGACCTCATCAAAAGCAAATAAAGACACAACACTTTACATACCAAGCAGCAAAATCTTCTTTTACGGTTACTTCGCATAAAATTGTTTCTTCAGCCAAAATTATTATTCTCGCCTTCGTCACTTTCACAATCGCTGTTTTGATAAATATATTGTTCTTCGATCACTACCGTCGGATCAATATCCGAATTGTTTTCAGATGACCGTTGTAGTTCCGAATTGTCACTGTTTGCGTTATAGTTAAGCTGATTATCACCTACACAAAAACCCGGAACTGGAGCATTGGAGATTAAATTTAAAACTTTTAACGTTTCATTTTTTTTGAAGTCGTCTTAAATGACGAGAGGAATAAATTTTACTACCTATTTCCATCGCACTAAAGTTGAGACTAATAAGCGTTTTGTCGGTGACACTATGTGTACGGAATTTATAAATAAAATGTGTTGTTCTATTATTGCCATTTCAATATGACAATGCCGAAGACATGAAAAAGATGTATTTTTCACGTACGTGCCAAAGGTATACCGCGGAGCACGTAATTATTACGTGCCATTGAGCATCGCTTTGGAATATTAATTTGCGGCATTAAAAAGAATTAGATCACGTAATTTTTACATGAATTTCTATTCCAACACTACTTGGGACGTCTCATTCAATGCTTGTTGGTCAGTTCAACAAATCTGCCTTTAATTTCTTTATAAGAATGATCAAGCAACTTCGAATTACACTCTAATAAGAGCGATACTGTTCGACACGAAGTGTCGCGACACTTCAAGTGTCACGACCACGAACAGTATCACGACACTCGACACCCAAGTTCCCATCACTAGGGAAGGTTCTTCACCTACTTCTTGTTCGTCGATTTTTTCTCGTTGCGATGATACTGCATCAGTTTTTCTTTTTTTAACATTGCTTGTTTCGTCTTCGTCGCTACAACTCGATTCTCCGCTTGATGGTATAAAATCCCAATATCTTGTACTACAATGGATGTATATGTTTAACTAAACCAAGTCAGTGTATGATATATAAATATAAAATGTTACACATGAGTACTTAATGTTAACAATGAACCTAATATATTGTAACGTTCTTTTTAAAATAATAACACAAGTGCTGTTTAAATCGTCTATTCACAAAGAAATATTTATTTACATACACTAATGAAAACGTTATAAATTAACACTATGATTATAAACTGTTTACAAACTAAAACTACTATTTACAGACTATGAATTTCTAATACAACATTTATCTTTACTATTTATCTTGTGATACACGTTTTATTACTCGCTGTTGACTGCTCCTCTTTTATCCGCGTAGTCGATTATATACCCCCATGTAAATCTTCTAGAAGTCGCTCGAACATACCGGTATATATCGAATACACTAGAAGGTTGAGTGTATTGCGCTACCGCTCTCGAATGTTCTACGTTGACGGCTGGACCAGACGAGGCCTTGCACTCGTTACACTGCCCCCCTCTTCAAGTCTGTTCTGTCCCAGAACAAGTTTTATTCCCTGGTTTCTGTAGAAAGGGTCGTGACGATATCGACAGTCTTCACCTCGACTACACGTTCCATTACAGTAGAAGTAACACTCTTCGTTGGCTTTAATGCGGGCTGTGGGTCAAAACTGCAGACGAAGATCTTGACGTCCGTACCTCTAAAGATAACTTCCAGCATGTTTCTAACGATTCTCCAATCCAGCTGGTCCCGCCCACAGCCGAGTTTGGGAACTGCCAATTTGTTAATACCCCTGGTAAGCAACTCGATCCTCAAATTTCATAATGCCCTCCACAAGTCGGCGTAACTCGGTTTCTGGTAGTAAAACTGCTTGGTTACCAAGTAGTAAATGGATCGGTCATGATTAGGCAAGCGTAAGGATTTACCAACAGAGGGATTTTGTTCTCGAAGTTCATTCAGCCGTCCAAATTTATTTCTAAACACTACTACGATCCCCCTGGACATACGGAGATCCTCGGAGACACAGTGGGCAATGGAATAATCACCAGGGACCCGGAAGAGATCTTGTTGCATCTCAGTCGTGACTCCGAATCGCGCTTTTCTAGTTCTAGAAAACGCAGCCATAAATTCTCTAAAGGTTGGCTGATCATCTTCAGGCCTTACGGTATTGATAGGCACCTCAGCATCATCTTCCCGATCCGGGACTGCGTCATTATTTCCCTCATAGGGCGCCAGACGATTGTAGTGTACCACCTTTGGTTTCCCTCTCGGCAATTTCTGGACGCGATAGATTAGATCATTTATTCGTTTCTTCGCCTGGTATGGGTCCTCCCAATTTCGCTCTAACTTTGGCGAGTAGCACCGACGTCTTTGCGGGTTGTATAACCAAACCAGCTGTCCAGGTTGAAACCCTCCTTCTTTGGCTCTCACATCGTACAAAGTCTTCATTCGGTCACTCGAGATTCGGCTATTGTTTCGGGTTCGGTCGTGAATATCCTCCAACTTCTTCTTTAAGTTGATGACATAATCATTCCCGGCTACCTCCAGCTCTATAGGTGGAGACCCAAATTCCAATCACACGGTAACCGTAACTCGCGTCCAAACATCACAGACGCTGGTGACTGACCGGTTGTTTCGTGGACCGATGCACGATAAGCCATTAGGAACAAATGCAGGTATTGGTCCCAGTCTCGTTGATGATCGGAGACGACTTTGGCCAAATATTTGCCCATTGTCCGATTCATGCGTTTTACCATTCCATCGGACTGCGGATGTAACGGTGTGGTCCGAGTCTTGCGAATGCCCAACAATCGACAGACTTCTCCAAAGAGTACAGACTCAAAATTGCGGCCTTGATCCGAATGCAGCTCCATTGGCACTCCGAAGCGACTGAAGAACTCTTTGACTAGTACGTCAGCAACAGTCGCGGCTTCCTGGTTTGGTAGGGCATATGCTTCTGGCCATTTGGTAAAATAATCCATTGCTACTAAGATGTATTTATTCCCATCGTCAGTTTCGGGAAATGGTCCGGCAATATCTATAGCTATTCTTTCCAGGAGACTACCCACATTGTACTGCCTCATAGGTGCTCTTCGTTTCCCCAAGGGTCCGTTACCAGTGGCACATAGTTCGCATTTACGGCACCACTCTTTCACGTCTTCTTTACAATTGACCCAATAAAAAGGCTCCCTAACTTTCTCCAAAGTCTTCTTCACACCGAAGTGTCCTCCTGAGGCACCGTCATGGAGATGTCGCAATACTGTAGCCACTCGGCTTCTTGGAACCACGAACTGAGACCTAATGGTGGTGCCATCTTCACTCTGAAGTACTCGCTTCAGGAGATCGTCTTCCACCTTCAAGGACTCCCATTGGGCCCAATATGCTTTGAGCGTTCTGTTGAAAGCGCTGACGGCCTCCCAGACAGGCCTTTCTCCCACGCGCTTCCATTCCAGTACCATTTTTACTTCGGGATCAGCCTCCTGCTGTCGTTGCAATTCTTCCGGCAACCAATTGTCGTTGACGATGGTAGTCCTTAATACTTGGCAAACCCTCTCTTCCAAACGAGAGCAATGACGGCAATCCGTTGGACAGGCTCTTCTTGAAAGAGCATCGGCATTTCGATGACTAGTGCCCGCTCGATGTTCCGTGTCAAAATCGTATCCTTGTAGCGGAACAGTTCGATTAGCAATTTTCCCATCTATGAACAAACTGCTGGTACTATTGGCTGATGTTACGGCATGGACGGTGATCTCTGGGGCATCTTCACTAACAGTCAACGTTCGCCTTCTCTTGCCAACCCCCTTTAACTTTTCCGACGGTTGTACTTTTCTTATTTTGGGACAACGGCGTTGTACATGTCCTTGTTCGCCGCAGTTCCATCAACGGAGCACTCGAACTTCTTGAGGATTCTGCTTACGGTTCTCTTCCTTCCGAAGAACTCTCAGTACTAATTCCTCTAGGTGATCTTTAGAACCTTCTTCTTCTTCCATAACGGCCCGAACACGCCCGTGACCTCGGGACGCTTGTTTTGCGGCTTCAAATTCTAAGGCGTGAGCAAGCGCATCGTCAGTTGTTCTTGATCGTGCTAGCCTCAATGATTGTTGTGTTTCCCCGTCTCTTAGTCCATCAATGAAGGTCTGTACAGCAAGTTGTCCCAGAAATGATTCGGGTGCCGTGGGGTACGCCAATCGGACAAGCCGCGCAACATCGACTTCAAACTCCTGTAGGCTTTCTCCATTCTTCTGGACACGATTCCTCACTTGCACGTGAGGAACGTTTTTACGTAATTGTTATCCAACTCTGTACCTAATAGTATGAAAAAACCTACTCTAATTATAGTTTACCTTTCTGTTGAAGTGATACTTAAGACATGTAATATGACACCTTTTAAGGGGGGCATCTTTCTTCATGATAAATAAATACATTATGAAAGACTTCTTGTCAAGTATGCATTTGGAATTAAAAAGCTACGTAATAACAAAAGATTAATAAATACAAGTTATTGTTAATAAGGTTAGAATACTGTTTGTAAACAATGAAGGGCAACCGATTTCAGAACGAACCCGTTCGACGGAGTTCCTGGAAAAATCGTCACTTGACGTCATGACTCCAAGTGCTTCCGAACCAAACAGACCCGAAGAGCAACCGCTGTCAAAAAATTTGTCAAATACCTGTCAACCGCGGTGAACCGAGACCAGAACGAATTGCGAAAAAAAACTTCTATATAGTCTTCTTGCATAAACATTAAAAAACTGCATTAGCAGAATTTGTGAGTTTTCATTGGAAGGTTAAAAACATTGTTTTTTTAATATTAATTATTCGATATACGGACCCTTCTGAACCCAGGTAAACCAATTATATTGCGTTGTAGAGGATAACTTGGAGAACAATAATCTGAAAAAACATCGCGTCGGTCGCCGGTAATTGATAAGAAAAACAATGTTAAAATGGCTATTTTGAGGTTAAAATGTTATGATGTTAGGTTACAGTTAGTAAAAAAGTTGGCTGTATTTACGTGAAAATTGCTTCAAAATGGTGTTTGTGTCATCTGATAAGAATATTTTATAATTTTTACCTGTTTTTATGACGTTTTTACGTACGATAGGGGTCCGTATATCGAATAATTACCTAGAAAACATCAAATATGTCCATCATTAAAAATTAACTATTTGTAGTTGATGATCAACTTAACAAGCTGCCATCGTCAATAAAGAGGATACTACACCGGAGATGTAAAACGTACTTCATGCTATTAAACAATCATACATATATAACGTAAGTACTATAAAAGCACAATGAACAAAAATATACAGCAAGGCAATAAGCTTACTCATGGAAGTGAGAAAGCATTTAGATGTAATATTTGTAATTATAAATGCTTACAAAAAGGGAGTTTGAGACAGCACCTGTTCACTCATAATGGTGAAAAACCATTTAGATGTAATATTTGTAATTATAAATGCTCGCAAAAAGGAAGTTTGAAACGGCACCTACTCACCCACAGTGGTGATAAACCATTTGAATGTAATATTTGTAATTATAAATTCTCAGTAAAAGTAAGTTTACAAAAACACTTGCTCACTCGTAGTGGTGAGAAACCATTTGTATGTAATATTTGTAATTATAAATGCCCACAAAAAGGAAGTTTGACACGGCACCTGCTCACTCATAGTGGTGAGAAACCATTTGGATGTAATATTTGTAATTATAAATGCTTACGAAAAGAAAATTTGAAACGACACCTGCTCACTCATAGTGGTGAGAAACCATTTGGATGCAATATTTGTAATTATAAATGCTCAGATAATGTCAGTTTGACATGGCACCTGTCTACTCATAGTGGCAAGAAACCGTTTGGATGTAATATTTGTAATTATAAATGCTCACACAAAGGAAGTTTGAAACAGCACCTGCTCACTCATACTGGCGAGAAATCATTTGTGTGTAATATTTGTAATTATAAATGCTCACGAAAAGAAAGTTTACAAAAACACCTGCTTACTCATAGTGGTGAGAAACCGTTTGGATGTAATATTTGTAATTATAAATGCTCACAAAAAGGAACTTTGAAACGGCACCTGCTCACTCATAGTGGTGAGAAACCATTTGGATGTAATATTTGTAATTATAAATGCTCACGCAAAGGAAGTTTGAAACAGCACCTGATCACTCATAGTGGCGAGAAATCATTTGTATGTAATATTTGTAATTATAAATGCGCACGAAAAGAAAGTTTACAAAAACACCTGCTTACTCATAGTGGTGAGAAACCGTTTGGATGTAATATTTGTAATTATAAATGCTCAAAAAAAGGAACTTTGAAACAGCACCTGCTCACTCATAGTGGTGAGAAACCATTTGGATGTAATATTTGTAATTATAAATGCTCAAAAAAACAAAATTTGCAAAATCACTTGCTCACTCATAGTGGTGAGAAACTGTTTTGATGTAATATTTGTAAAATTATAAATGCTCACAAATGTAATATTTGTAATTTTAAATGCTCACAAAAGGTAAGTTTGACACGGCACTCATAGTGGTAGTAATCCATGTGATTGATTGCTTGATTGCACTATTATTCCCTAGTAGGACATATGGTAGAAATGTAGGTTTTCCATTTCCATCTTTTGCAAATAGTGCTAGTTGGAGAATGTCATTTCCAGTCTTTTCTCCCAGAGCCCTACCCTCTGCATTTTTTGGCTGCCCCACATTTCTTCTTCCCTGCTAGATCTGTTCTTGGACAATTCTGCAGTGGGATTCTGAAAATCCAAAATCGAAGGTTGCGAGTTGCGAAAGTGAGTCGCCCTCAATATTGAAGGTGCGAGATTTTTTTATTTTGAAATGCCTTCGAGTTTGCTTTGTGTTATGTAATATTCTGGATAATTGTCAATAAAACACAATCAGTATTTTATGATACTATTTATTGTGCTCTCACACCGTATATAAGTTTAAGAATGAATCACAATGCAAGTGCAAAAATTGCAGTATATTTTTGAAATATTAAAAGAAACAGAAATCAGGTAAAAACAACAAAAAATGTATTTAAAATAAGTGTATTGCATAATTATTATACATTTATATGTAACTTACAAATAATTATTAGATTTATAAACTTATTAAATAAATTATATTATGTAGTTCTGTCTTTACTTGATTGTTATATACACATGGTACAATGTTATCACAATAGTAGCGACAACGATTGATCTCGTAGCTGGAGTAAAAGTATGTTGGTGACATTGGAAGTTACCAGATTTGACATTTCGTTTTACACTAAATCTTAGGTTTAATAATCATCACGCACAAAAATATTCACAATTTAACATGAATTTCATAACGGACATTCATGTTATGTAAAAACGATCATATTAATGTAATATACGACTACGAAATTGTAATTTTTAAACAAATTTTTGTTAAAATGACGAAACAATATGCATGTGGTGATTTTTTCTTTATTAAAGTTTGTGCCTGATTTGCTCCACCATATCGCTACTAATGAAATAGAGGGGCTATAGTTATCACTATTAGCAGCAGTAACTTGTGTTATTTTTGTGACAGCATCAGTTAAATCAGCTAACCTTCTATCGAAAAAAACAATTCTACTGACTAGAAATTTCATTCAAGTTTACTTTTTTTTGAATAAATAGTCGATTACTTACCGAGGCGGGAAGTAGAACATTACGCGGAGAGCAATGTTGCTGCCCGAGGCGCGAAGCGCCAAGGGCAGCAATTGCTCGACGCGTAATGTCTTCCCGCCGAGGTATGTATACTATTTTATTCACAATCGTACATAATTATGTTCTTACATTGATACCTTATACTTGATATATGTAGGACACAACACCAGCGTTTTTATTCAGGTGGCGATAAAATGACAACTGCTGCAACAATTGTCCAAGTAAATTCGTTTCACTACTAAACCAAATTTAATTACATTGCTCCTAATTGCAATTTACACGATTTAAAATGTCTGATAGTGAAACTGATGTAAGTTGCACACCACCGGAATTGCGAGAAGTTGCTAAAACAGTGACTGGCTGTTTATTACCTGCTAAAAGTAAAGATAGACACGAAAACTTCTGCCATCTGTTGAGAATATTTAGAACGAGCAAAAGGTAAGTAATGGATATTACTAACCAAGAGAACTCATTACTAACCAAGAGAACTTATTATTGACTATGGTGTATAAGAAACTACTTTCTAACTTTTTAAACGTCAGTAATGAACACATTATGTATCGATTGTGAATAATAGTGTATTACATTACAAGTCATGAAAGTGAAACTTTGCAGAAGAGGAGGCTTATTGAAGAGTACGAGGATGCGTAGCATCCGAGTATCTCTTTAAAGCCTCCGAGTCAAGCAGAGACACTTTCATGACCAGTGATGTATTATATTTTTTCTGAAATCGTTTCTCAAAACTAAAAATAGATTTAAACTGAAAAAATATATCAACATCAGAGTCATATGAGAAGTTAATATCCATGACAATGAATCAACAACAAATCAAAAATATTTTGTTGTATTTGATTGTTAGTGTTTTTAATTATATTAAATAAACGTTTCATAAGATAAGTGACGATTTCTAATTCAATTGCAGTCTAAAAATGACAGATGAGTCTTGTAAAGTGACAGGAGTCTTGTAAAAATCATGAAAGTGACTAGTCTTTAAAGTGACACTTTCATGACCAACCTGAGTTCTGTCATGACAAGCTTTCTTGACGATTTCAGAAAAAATAATATTACTATGTAAACGCTAAAAAATAAATAAACCTGTCTAGAATATAAATAAATTATACCTTATACAGTAGTGAAAAAGTGCCAACGTTGCCTTAAGTTGGTACCAGTATTTCGGTTGTTCTGATAAAAACAAATTAATGCATTAAATGACTATGACTCAAGTTTTGAGGTTATCTTTGGAAATATTACAAATATATGCAGATATATAAAACGATGAATGAAACACTATACAGATTTATTTCAAACATAGCAGTAAAAACTTTTCGAATTATGTATCTTTTTATTTAACACAACTGATTTTCTTTTCGAGATTTAAATTACAAGCGGCCAGTGATGCTGCATGTAGCTATATATAAAGCATTTTAAGTTTCCTGATCGTTTGTCGTAATGCGACGTTGTTACATTGCGCGCTATATCATGCGTTCAATCAACAAATTCTTCGTATTAATTTTTTTTTCAAAATTATCTTTCTATAATAAATTTGAAACTTTAACGACACAATCTTACAACGTTTCCACGTGAAATGTTTTGGTGTCAAATTCTTTTCTTTATTTTTTATGAAGTTATAATAATAAATGTATCAACAAGTTACCATTTTACATAAGATCCCGTATTATCTTTAAATGCAATTTATGCATAAACAAACTTCCTAAACATTAAAGATTTTTCAGGAAATAATCTTTTGCATTAAACTCTATCAACTTCGCTAATTTCTTTTACATTTTCATCATTTTTCGCTACAGCCACAACTACCTTAATAATTTACTTATTGTTAGTGGCAAAATATGTTGTATTGTTCTAGAAACTGTATGAAAATCATTAAAAATGCTTCGAAAGTGTGTTACTAACTGTAACTCGTATGAGTTAGACAATGTATTTCTCCATAGTCTTCATGCGATGTAGAATTAAATTTTAAATGGAAAGAAGCTCTAATGAATCATACTAAACTGGAGAGCATAACTATAGCACCATTTGGAAATTCATGATTTTTACTAACTGCCAACTATAAAATATAAAATACTGTTTATTGGTGAAACGCTAATAGAAAAACATTATTGTACAGGAAGGAATGTTTTTCTATTAGCGTTTCACCAAGAAACAGTATTTTATATTTTATAGTTGGCAGTTAGTAAAAATCAGCAGCCTTATGCATAGTCATATTTAGTAGCTACTTTCAAGCTACTAGTGAAATTGCCATGCATAGTTGACATTTAGTAGCTACTTTCCCCTAGTAGCTATTAATATTTAGTAGATAATAAAGTAGAGGGTTAGAGTATGATTTTTAAGCTTTTAACCTAAAAAACTATCACATTTAAAAGTTTAAAAACAGAAATGGATGATCTTTTCGAAGATATTGCTGATATTGAAAATGTAAGGGATGTAATAAATATAAATAGACGTCCAAAAGTTTACCAAGAACATAGAAATCCGTTTGATTTTTATTCTGATGGACAATTTCGGTCAAGATATCGAATGGGAAAAGAAACCGCGAGAAATGTTTTAGCATTGAAGACCAATTAACACCACTGCATGGAAATCGAGGTAGACCAGTAAACCCTGAAATCCAACTAATGTGCACTATTAGATACCTTTCTAAAGGTGCTTATGAAGAAGACATGGGTAAGCTAAAAGTAATAAATTAGGTAGTAATTCATAAAAAATCTACATTTTGCCTACATATCCCAATTTTGGGATCTTGGGCGCTTGTCACATTTTCCTTCCATATTCACTTTTATATAATTTTAATGTGTTAGCACGCAACAAATAATATAACCACGTGCACATACAACGCCAGACCATTTATAATTAACCGTCAAATGTCAAGATTCTTGTATTGAAAACATGCGAAATATTACTATGTAGTTCAAAATAGAACTATTTTGCAGCGTTGCCAAAGTGACGTTTGCTACTTTCTAACTGCTTACTAGTAACTACTAACAAATACACTATGCAAGTCGCATGAAAGTAGCAAGAAAATGGCTACTAGTTAGTAGACAGTTAGCAGCCACTTTCATCAGGGACTATGCATAAGGCTGTATGAGTTTCCAAATAGTGCTATAGTTATGCTCTCCAGTTTAGTACAAAATCTATAAATTATTTTAATATCTTAAATTTCGTATGATATATCGAATTCATGGTTGTTTATGAAAATCCAATAAAGCTTTTCTATTGGAATGTAATAAGTAATATATATTGAAATGATAACTTTACTTCCATAGTTATTGATCTATTGATTTGTAACCATAAATTAATAAATAAGGAGAATTAAACGTCATCCTCGCGATTAGAATATTACTACTGAATTGTTGCTTTACTTCATCAGATTCTACAGAAGGCTTTGTTTCATTTGTTCAATTTTTCTTTACGATTTTTCATTTTTATAATCAAATTTCAATATTATTATTAACTTACAATATGAAAGTGCGAATTATAGAGGTTATGTTTTATTAACAACTTTGATAATTTGCAACCGGGTAGTAATATAATATTTCGAAAGAGAGTTTGAAAATGCGCAACCTGGATGTTCTGTATTGTGGCGCCTCCTTCAAAACAGAAATAATGCCTGGAACTACAAACGCGAATGGCCCTGTAAGCATATATCTATAAAAGTTTATAAATATATGCGTGTAAGAGACTTTTGTCTCTCACAAATTGAGATAGCCGTTCCCGTACACTTTGAAGGCCATTGAAATTGGGTACCTGAACATTAAAGCCGCATGTAGCAAGTGTCCCTACTTGTTATATCTATACGCTGGTACACCGCTATTTATATTTATGGCGCATTCCAATAATACTATAGTAAAAAACGGGTCTAATAGCAAATAATAGTAGAAAAGATTTAATGTGGATTTAATGAATGCTTGTGCCAATCTGAATGAGTGGTACATCTCTCATCTTTGTCAATTCACATATCTAATAACCTATGGTCTTTGTTATGAAAGTTGTGGGCACTGGACGTTGGACTCGCCCATAAAATCAAGGTGAATTATATTTTATTATTAACCTAATGGAGAATACAGGGTATGCGCAAAAGAACTGCCTAGTTTTAAAAGACTTATAGGATGTAACACAAACATCTATCTCGCGAAGATGGGCAATGCCACATACCTTTCAGCATACACCAACTTCTTTACGTGACCCCACAAAAAAAAGTCCAAAGGTGTTAACCAAGAAGCCCAGATCTAACACCTGGACTTTTTTTTGTGAAGTCATGTAAAGAATTTTGTGTATGCTGAAAAGGTACGTGACATTCACACCTAACATGTTAGCAAAAACATGGAGAGAAGTTGAATAACGGTTGGACATCTGTGGAGCAACAAATAGGTTCCACATTAAGGTGTACTAGGAGTAAAAAAAAACTTGATCATATCACCTTTCATGGTACGTATTAGTTGTAGTAATAATATGTTTGTGTACCGTTCAATAATGTTATTTGTGTATTTAGTGTGCGAAATGCTACTTTGGTGGTCAAGAATGAAAGCCATTTGACAAGTCGTAACCAAGTCAAAAAGTCATTCAAAACTACAAAGTCATTTCTAGCACGAATTGCACACAACGTTTTTTCTACAGCGTTATTGAAATAATCGAAAAAAATCATAAAAAATAATACAAGGATATTTTATATATTTTAGCGAAAATTGGACAGTTTTGTTGTTGCTACGGAAATGACATTGCTCAAATATGCATAAATGCACAAAATATTTTTCGATGTAAAGCGAAAAATATTTCGTGCACATTGTCAAGTAAACAAAACTAATGTGGCAATTTTGCATACGGATATCAATGGGTTTGTTCGCAGAGCAGTCAGCAATGATTAGTAATCATCAGAGTCATGCACATTACATATTTTGTGTTCGTAGAGTGTTAAAATTTGGTTTCAAACGGAAATGCAACTGTTCGCAGAGCATTGCCGATTGATTTGAAATTGGTTTCCAATCGTCAGACTGGTTTCCAACTCCAAACAAAAATTACTAGTTGGACACATGCACAATGAATGAAAATTCAAATGTAGTTTGTTGGTTATGTTTATTATAACACTTTATTCGTGCTTGCTGCGTTTTGCTTAATCTGGCAATAACTGATGCATTTCCAGAAGATAAACAAGATGAAGCAAGAATTGAAATACAAGAACGAAATGCAGTAGCTGATGACAGGGATGATCGAGATGGGGTAGCAATAAGGAATCATATTGCGCAAAATATACTCCAGTTAAATAAAAAATAAATGAATTTTCACGTAACCAACTAATTAGTTTTTAATTATAATTCATATTTATAACATATAAAATAAATTAAAATGTAATAAATAATCACTCATTAACAGATTTATTTTGTATACAATTGCATATTGCGTTTATTAAAATTTATGAGGTATTTTATTTGCACTACATATTTTTCAACAAATTTTGTTAATAAACAAGTTGTCCCTTCCAATAATACATTTTGCTGCCTGAGCAATTCATTACGTTTTAATTTTTCTTGTAATTTTTTATTTTCTAGCTCGAGAAGTTTGTCGAACTTTTCTTTTTCAAATGCTAATCTTTCATTGTAAAACTTTTTCCTGTCCTTTGCGACTTGCTCCATCACATCAACTTTTGTCTTCTTTTGTTTGACTGCTTTTCGTTTTCGAGTTGTTGGGGTCTCACTGACAACCTATTCGTTTATGGAATTACCTTCCTCTTCTCTTTCGTCTATAATCCTTATAGGTGAATTTTCAGCTACTACCACAGCTGGTAAATGTGATATTGTTTCTGCACTTAGTAATATCTCTGGACAAACGTTTTTAATTTGTCCTTACAAAAAATGTTCTTTCTTCAATTTGTGTATTACCAGTACTTGCAGAATTATTAAATATAATTAGGGAATTTATATCACACGCATCATCTTCTGAAATAAATGTTTTCGTTAGAAATAATTGCCTGTAATTAAGGGAAATTAGCATTACCTTCCATTTCCATCAGTTTACACTTCACCTCTTAAAATCCCAACCTTAAAAATTAAAACGCGTTTGAAAATGATACGTTCAAAAAGTGTTCGTTGAGGAATAAATCTAGTCGGGTTGGAAACTAATCACAAACTGTACATGTGCAGCTAATGTAGTCGTCAAATGATTTGCAACGGGCTCTACAAACAAACCCAATGAAACGTCATCATTTTTTGACGGCTGTCGAAAAAAGTTTTTTAAAACTAGGTAGTTCTTTTTCAGATACCCTGTAGAACCCTTTCATAATAATATCAATCCACTAGTAGCATAAACATTAAAAAACTGCATTAGCAGAATTTGTGAGTTTTCATTAGAAGGTTAAAAACATTCTTTTTAATTTATATAAATTGGTTGTACTAATGTTACAAATTCTTCCAGCTTCGTGCAACCCTCATGCTCTATTGATGCTCCAGATCTATCCGACAAATAATACTTGAATTCAACAAATAATACAAATAATTCATATAGAAACCACTTCAAATATGCCCACCATAACAAATTAACTATTTGTAGTTGATGTCTAACATAACAAGTTGTCATCGTCAACAAAGAGGATACTACACCAGAGATGTAAAACGTATTTCATGCTATTAAACAATCCTACATATGTAACATAAGCATTATAAAAGCACAATGAACAAAAATATGCAGCAAGGCAATAAGCTTACTCATGGAATTGGGAAAGCATTTGAGTGCAATATTTGTAATTATAAATGCTCACGAAAAGGACATTTGAAACAACATCTACTAACTCATAGTGGTGAGAAACCATTTGGATGTAATATTTGTAATTATAAGTGCTCACAAAAAGTAACTTTGAAACAGCACCTGCTCACTCATAGTGGTGAGAAACCATTTAGTTGTAATATTTGTAATTATAAATGCTCACAAAAAGGAAGTTTGAAACGTCACCTGCTCACTCATAGTGGTGAGAAACCATTTGCATGTAATATTTGTAATTATAAATGCTCAGAAAAAGGAGATTTGAAACGGCACCTGCTCACTCATAGTGGTGAGAAACCATTTGAATGTAATATTTGTAATTATAAATTCTCACGAAAAGGACATTTAAAACAGCACCTGCTTACTCATAGTGGTGATAAACCATTTGAATGTAATATTTGTAATTATAAATGCTCAGACAAACGAAATTTGCAAAATCACTTGCTTACTCATAGTGGTGAGAAACCGTTTGGATGTAATATTTGTAATTATAAATGCTCACAAAAACGAAGTTTGAAGCAGCACCTGCTCACTCATAGTGGTGAGAAACCATTTGGATGTAATATTTGTAATTATAAATGCTCACAAAAAGGACATTTAACACAGCACCTGCTCACTCATAGTGGTGAGAAACCATTTGGATGTAATATTTGTAATTATAAATGCTCTCATAAAGTAAGTTTGACACGGCATCTGTCCACTCATAGTGGCGAGAAACCATTTGTATGTAATATTTGTAATTATAAATGCTCAGACAAACGAAATTTGCAAAATCACTTGCTTACTCATAGTGGCAAGAAACCGTTTGGATGTAATATTTGTAATTATAAATGCTCACAAAAAGGAAGTTTGAAACAGCACCTGCTCACTCATAGTGGTGAGAAACCATTTGTATGTAATATTTGTAATTATAAATGCTTACAAAAAGGACATTTGAAACGGCACCTACTCACCCATAGTGGTGATAAACCATTTGAATGTAATATTTGTAATTATAAATTCTCAGTAAAAGTAAGTTTACAAAAACACCTGCTCACTCATAGTGGTGAGAAACCATTTGGATGTAATATTTGTAATTATAAATGCTCACAAAAAGGAAGTTTGAAAAAGCATCTGTTCACTCATAGTGGTGAGAAACCATTTGGATGTAATATTTGTAATTATAAATGCTCAGAAAAACGAAATTTGCAAAATCATTTGCTTACTCATAGTAGTGAGAAACCGTTTGGATGTAATATTTGTAATTATAAATGCTCACAAAAAGGAAGTTTGAAAAAGCATCTGCTCACTCATAGTGGTGAGAAACCATTTGGATGTAATATTTCTATTTAATTTTAAATGCTCACAAAAAGTTAGTTTGACACGGCACCTGCTCACTCATAGTGGTAGGAATCCATTTGATCGATTGATTGATTGGACCCATGATTCCCTTTAGTTGGGTTGCGAAAGCAAGTTGTACTCAATGTTCAAGGTGCGAGATTTTTTTATTTTGAAATACCTTCGAGTTTGTTTTGGGTTATGTAATATTCCGGATAATTGTCAATAAAATACAATCGGTATTTTATGATACTATTTTTGTGCTCTCACACCAAACGTAAGTTTAAGAATGAATCACAATTCATTTACAAATCAAAGCGCTTAGCAATTAGGTAACACAAGGTAGTTTACATAAACAGTCTTACGTCCTACAGGCTATTTCAAGAGCTACCCTGTATTAATACTGTAGACAGATACATAGTTTTATTTCCACTTTCTATGTGTATGACACTTTATAGGCATTTATTTCCCCCTTCTACGTAAATGCCACTATTTTACAGGCATTTATGTAACTAAGTAAATGAGTAATTACAGTCACAGCCCTGTAAAACTTCACGGGCTCCTAAAACAGCAAAAAGCTATGGCAACTAATGTGCTGCTTAACCACAACACCATGGCAACGCCTAGCTATAAATTGTGCTACTGCCTTTGATTCCAAAATGTTTTTTTATAAAAAATATACAATTCATAAAAGATACTGGTGAAGGTGGAAATAATAGTTTGTACGCGACACGCTTTGCAATTAATCGTTACTGGGCTCGCTGGATTATAGAGGCTCGCTCCTTCGTCGCTCGCCCCACAAACTTTCCAGCTCGCCCGTAAAGATTAATTTACAAAGCTTGGCACGTAAATAACTATTATGGTAACTAAGTTAATGAGTAATTATAACTACAGCCCTGTAAAACTTTACGGGCTCCTAAAAGAGACCTGTAAAATTCTACAATGCTCATCAACAAATAAATATATGTTTATTCTGCAATTGTGTAATTTACAAAAAAAAACTTAATAGAATGATTAAGTAACAGAACTTATTAGTTCTTACATATAACTATAACGAGAGAAAAAAAATTACAATAATCACAATAACCAGCTGCAAGAAAAATATATATATAATAACAACAATAGTTTCTTATTTATAAGATTATATGTCAATCACAACAATGCAGAACCTCAAGGTGAGGGTTCAGTTTACTACTGGTCTTCCACCCACACCTTGCATTACAATAAAAAAGAATTTTTGTCTGCCGTTATAGAATTATATTAATAGAAATACAGATATCTAGGTATTCATACATTGGTTGAAGACTCAAAAATTAAAAAATATATATAGTAAACAGGAACTAAGTAATAAAAGGAAATCGAAGAAGAGGATAGCGTTAGAATGGCAAGATTGTTAACTAGTTAGTCGTTAACTGTATACAATACATGCAGTACTCAACTTATTGCTGTTTTTACAGTAAATACAAAAAAAGTCTCCTTTTGAAAGAATTAACTGAAAGTGATTTTAGAGATGGCGGAATGCCATTATAAATCTTTGAAATGTTATAAGTAAAAGACCTTTCAAAAAGAGTCGTTCTATGGTTTGGTATAGTCAGTAAACCTCGATGGCGAAGGTTTAGGCTATGAACATCGGTCCTGAATCTAATCTTGTTATATAAATAGGGTGGTTGCTTTTCGACAATTACTTTATGAAAGAATGTGGCACTTTGTAGATAGCGTCTATTTTTCATAGAAAGCCATTTAGCATCTGACAACTTATGTGAAATATGATCATATTTAGGAATACCATAAATAAATCTCAAACAAGCATTTTGGATTCTTTGTATATGTTCAGATGTTTCACAATCTAGGCAAAAGTGATATACTGGAGCACAATAATTAAAGTGTAAAAGTACGAGCGTTTCACACAGCATTATTTTTATTTTTTCATTTAAATACTGCCTGTGAGGATATAATAATTTTAGATTAATAAAAGCTTTTTGGACATATTTACCAATATGATCTTTAAATCTTAGGGTTTTATCAAAAACTAAGACTAAATTTGTTGCTTTATCAACGACAGGTATAAGGACATTATTTATTTTAATTTCTGGTACTTGAGATATATCTACATTATTATTAATAAAAAAACAGTACACAAGACTTTGAAGGATTTAGTTGCAAGGCATGATTTGTAGACAAGCGAAATAAACTATTCAAATCACTGTTTATATCCTCTATGGCCTGATTAATATTATTCTATTTGAAACTGGTAGATTTGCGTATCATCTGCGTACAAATGCATCTTGCAGGTTTTAATTTCTGTACAGAACTTACTCGTATAATATAGTAAACAGCAGGGGGCCTAGTATGGAACCCCTCTTGTTATACTCGCCGCCGTTGACACCTTGTTCCTAACTTTAACACTCTAAAACCTTCCAGTCAAATAACTTTCGAGCAACCCGACTGCAACCCCATCCAAAACTACGTAGTGCAGTATAGCAAGCAGCAGACTATGATCAAGAGTGTCAAAAGCCTTACTGAAATCCAGAAGTGTTAAAGCAGTACATCCACCCATGTCTGATGATATTAAAATATCATCAGATATATGTATAACAAAAATGTCTTTTTATAAAAAAATATACAATTGATAAAAAAAAAGCTGGTGAAGGTGGAAATAAAACTTTGTGCGCGACACGCTTTGCAATTAATCTTTACTGGGCTCACTGGATTATGGAGGCTCGCTCCTACGTCGCTCGCCCCACAAACTTTCCAGCTCACCCGTAAAGATTTATTTACAAAGCTTGGCACATAAATAATTATTAATGGTCCAATTTAAATATGTACTTATGTAGTTAAATGTTGTAAATAATAGATAATGTAAAGCGCAAAAATTACAATATATTTTTGAAATATTAAAAGAAACAGAAATCAGGTAAAAACAAAAATGTATTTAAAATAAGTGTATTGCATTATTATTATACATATATGTGACTTACAAATAATTATTAGATTTATAAACTTCTTAAATAAATTATATTATAATATAATTACGTAGTTTTGTCTTTACTTGATTGTTATATACACATGGTACAATGTTATCACTATTAGCAGTAGTAACTTGTGCTATTTTGTGACAGCATCAATTAAACTTCTATCAATACTTTTAAAGAGGTACATTTAATGTCGCTTTATACATGGCAGGATCAGTTATAATTTTCCTTGATGAAACTTACCTTTTTGTTTCATGATATTTCATTGCTTACTGTTTTAATACAATTTAAAACAGTCACTTTAAAACTTGCTTTGGGTTAAACATAGATGTAGCTATTAGAATGAGAGCAAAAAGAATTGTATTACAGTGAGACACTTATACTTCCCTGCGAACATGGGATCTCTTTAGGTACCTAGAGAAACTGACAGCCGTAGCCGCAAGCACATGACCTCTTGTTGATATCGACAGGAATGAAAAATGGCTACTCGAAACGAGCTACGGCTACGTAAAACGGGGTGAAGTTGACCACTTTTGCACTTTCAATATGATTACTTCTTGAACCATACCAGCTATTATAACATTTATCAATGTGTTGCAGTATATTGTCTGGGTCTATAGTATAGAAGTTTGTATTTTATATTTTAAGATTTGAACTGTTTGAAAGTGGAATTAAAAGTAAAAACAGCTCTGGTCAACTTCACTCCCTGATGGGGTGAATTGAAACTGGCAGAGGATGATAAGAATAGAAGAACGAGAATGTACATCAAAACATTTTATTTGCAAAACATGACTGCTTATCACAAAATAAGATTCGTAAAATACAGATTTTCATTGACATTTATTTGTTTATTTATTTGTTCAACAGGGTTACCCCTTTTTACAGAACAAACACATCTCAATAAACTTACTAACTAAATACATTCGAGTAGAAAATAATATAAATAAAGAACATAGTAGTAATGTGATTATTATTTTATAATTAATTATTACTGATATTGCTGTAGGGATTGCGAATCAAGGAAATACTGACTATTATCGGCGTTATACATCTGTAGATATAATATAGTTTAATGACATCTTTTTGTATATATTAAACGAGAAACTCAGGTCCAGTTCAGAAGCATTTAGAACTTCATTCATAAAACGCAGCATAGTAATTATAGGGGGACAGACGGTACTACGCAATTGAATAGGGATTTGGAACGGAACTGTCTAGACGGAATTTTTAATTTAAATAGGGCTAACATTTCTGAATTGTCAATTACATTATTCCAGATTTTATAACAAAGTACAGCAATCTGTAATTTTCTACGATTAACTAAACTGCAAATTTTAAATTCTCTTATTAGGTCAGTTGATCTCACATAGTTATAGTCCGGATAGTGATTATATTTTTTTAAGTATAGAATACGTAAAAATCTTTTCTGAACCTTTTCAATTCTTTCAATTTGATATAAGTAATGTGGATTCCATATTGGACTTGCATATTCAAGTATAGGTAGTACTAAGGTTTGGTATAGCTTTACTAATGTTTCCGTTTTACTGAATTTATAAGAGTTTCTGATCACAAATCCTAACATTTCTAATGCTTTGGTGGTTATCTTATCTATATGGTGATTATAATTTAGTTTGCTATCGTACGTCACACCCAGGTCCTTGACACACTCAACACGATGTAGAACTCTGTTGCCTAATGTATAATTATGAATAGTGGGTAACCTTCCAGTGATACAACTCATAATACAACATTTCTCAAGGTTAAAATGTAGCTTATTAGCAAGACTCCAATCATATATGGCATGCGCATCATTCTGTAAACTTTCGAAGTCCTCTATGTTGACTACCACTTTATAAAATTTTAGATCATCTGCGAACATCAGAATCTTTGAATACTTGCAGACTTCCGGAAGATCGTTAATAAAGATTAAGAACAATAGAGGACCGACATATCAAAGTCAAAATGGAAAAACTGTTACTGAATATTAAAATCTGATAAGTCTGAATTCAAAACACCTCTAAGTCCAATTTTAGCACACATGACAGTTTTCTAATAATTTAGGAATCAAGTACAATGTCTAAATTTTCTTTATCAAGCAAAATAAAATAAAATTTGTATTTCCGAAGATACTTCACCTCCATATCACATTCATGTTTCTTGATGACTTTTTTCACAAGATTAATCTCTATCACTATCTGGCCAATTGCTAAGAACTTGAAACATCTCTGCTTAGATTTCTTTTTAATTTCTCAGTTCCTGATGTACTGGCTTGAAATTTCAATGTCAGTCAAGTTCACCCCATTTTTACTGATTGTCAAATTTTACATTTATACTATTATAAATTTAAAAAACAATGGGTATAATGTGAATAATAGTTAAGCAGTTATTAGTTTTTAAATTAGTTTTATTAGTTTAAACTTAGTTTTCCAGCCTTTAGTGAAAGCCACATGAATAAAAATAAGTAAATACTATATAAATTAAGTAACAGCTTAAATATTTCTAAGCGAATTAGAATATTTAGAGAGAATTAATAGTAATACTGAAGAATATCACAATTTATATCACTACCCAAGTAGCGATATTACATGAAAATTACGTAAAATTTACGTGCCTGAAATTACATACCCAGAATTTCAAAAAAAGAACGGCACGTAAAAATTACGTAATTTTTACGTGCCATACAGATGAAATGTCCGTCTTTTTTGCATTTTTTTTACGTGCCAAAGTGATGTACAAAGATGATCAAAAAAAGGATGTATTTATTACGTGCCATCGAGCATGCCAATGACATGGGTTTTTGTCGTTTTGCAATTAATAGCAATGCACAGCAAAAATATACCGTACATCTGTCCTTGCAAATGTAAGCATGGATTTCAATAGTTGTTTGATGCTGAATGCAAATTGATTTACCAAATTGTCCAATTCATCGATTTTTTAGATATATCGGCTGAAAGTGTTTTTTTTAGCTAATACAAACGAATAGATCACAGTAACAGTATGGTGTAAAAATTCAAAGATAGCGAAAAATCAAGTTTATGCCTTATAAATAAATACAATTCATTAATTTTGATGGACATAATAATATTATAAACCAGACGCTGTTTAATTGCTCGACGCCCGAACGTGCGGCGTTTTATTATGACGATAATTATTTTGACGAAAATACCGATTTATGTTTTTAATAAAAATAAAATAAATTCTTCACATGTATTTGTTACAAATTTTTTATAATTTTACTAGTATTTGAAAATAATAAATTTGTAATGCAATGGCAATATGCAGCAACTTAACTACTCTGACATTTCATATTGTAATGTTTTTAAAAATTAATGATTTGTGTTTTTTATAAGGCATCAACTTTATTTTTCACTCTATTATATGATATCTATAAGATCAATGAGAGTGCATTTTGATAAACAAATTCGGACAACTTCAAAAAACTATAAGAATTAACACTTCAAAGGCAGATATAGGGTTCATTTTTGTCGTAAGTGAATTAAATGATTTAGAATTTTTCAAATAAATAGCAAAAAAGCAAATGTGCAGAATAGTTTATTTTAAAAAAGTGATTACAATTTAAACTAGCGTAACAAGAACTAACAGTAAATAAATGTTTATACAATAATACAGTAATTAATATTTTACAATGACGTATTAAAAAGGCAGAGACTATTCTAAAGAGGTAAGCATCAGTGTTAAATTATTACCACATAAATTGACCCCCCCTTTACCTTATTTTGTAAGCTGTACACGTTATGAAAAAAGGTTAAATAAGTAAATACCACAGTTGGTTGGTAGAAAACAAATTTAAATGGATAATATTTCT